>CAWUFW010001611.1:1490593-2708687 GCA_963921515.1 Calotriton arnoldi | reverse complement strand
AATTATCAGTTTGAACAACGGCGGACCACAGGTACCGCACCTCGTGCCAGTTCCAAAAATAAAGTTTTGATGCGCAAATCTGCCCCTACGCCAACCGTTGCGTGGCGTCACTGTGCTCCAGATCAGAAAATCAATCACTTTCAAAGGGCGTGCGCATCACACAAAGTCCAATAGTCAATTGTATTTACAAAAATTGTGATTTCTTTATTTTCATCAGTATAAAAAAGCATTGAACATTAACACTCCAGCCAACGCGTTTCATTCCCACACTGGGAACTTCATCAGGGCGAATTAAAAAAGGAAGAAAAAATCGTTTCAAGTCCGTAGTTTTTATATTCCTTGTGTAACTGATCACAATTGAGGTGCAATCACCTCTGACATGTGTATGAGTATACGTTTTTCAATGTGCCTCTTATCTTGATATTCTCAATCACTGAGCTTGCGGTTGTTTGAGGCACGGTCCTGTGTATTCCACTAGGACCCAACAATATGGTCTTGAGTATGATAACTCCGCTATTGGGCTCGAGCGCGTCTCACCTCGCGCAACAAATCAAAAGGCCAGCGGAAGAAGTCACAGGGAGCATGCTGAGAGCTCCATGGCAACGTCAGTAGCAAACCAGTGTCAGGAATGTGAGCACTGCTCGTGCGCCACACGTCATGTCATAAAAACTACGGACTTGAAACGATTTTTTCTTCCTTTTTTAATTCGCCCTGATGAAGTTCCCAGACTCAGTATCTCCAGCGTAGAATGCACTTTGAGCATTTTTTTTTTTTTTTTTTTTTTTTTAATGTACCTAGAATTAACACACCTGTTGCGCTATATCTTCAATTACAGAAACCCATGACACAACAGTGCCACCACTCCAGCACCAATCATCAGCGCCGGTGCCCGTTGCCAAGCGCTAGAATCCACCAGCACAACTTAAGCGCTGCGAAATTACTGGTGAGGCAAACGTGGCCCTTTGTCTACCCTCACTACAAACGCGAATTCATGTGAAGACAAACCACTGCTGGGCCCATGTCACATGTTAACGTTGTGAGGATGATTAGCAGGTAAGGTCAACTGACAGAGTCCGCAACAGGGACGGCTACAAATGGTTGAGTGCACAATTTGGAAACACTTCAGGCCCAAACCTCCCGGGAGACGATCGGCCCCTCGGCTCTAATTACCCTGCCTGTCTCCAACCTCCCGGACCCCACACAGTGGTGCCATTTTGGAACACGAAGAAACCCATTTGGCCATGAAACAAGAGCATGAACAAAACATTGAATGAGGGATGAATCCCACAACTCCTAAAATTCAAACCAGAAATCTGAATAATGTACCGATATTGATCAACCGTCACAATCGGTGATGAGAGAAAGTTTTGCCCGCTCCTCCACCCAGCCTGGGTCAAATGCCTTGCCCACATCCTTTCCTTAAAATACCAGTTGGTGCCTGGGCCCCCGACCGAGCTGCAAGCTACACAACAAGCGTACACTGTCCCTACCAGCTCCCAGCTGTTTGTGCAAGCTGTAACGTACCTTCCGGCCCCGGTGTCTGCCCTCACACATGAGGGAAACGTACAGATTAACCAAAGGCACGAGCAATCGGGCCAACAAGGCACCGCCCGGGGTTAAAAATATGCCCCCTAGGGCCCAGAGTCGGCGTAGTCTACCCCGGCATTCTGGCTACATCACCCGGTACTCCTAATCAGGTTTCTTATTACAGTTGCAGCGATAGAAGTTTTACTTACGAAAGAGCCTTTGAAGCTATTTGCGGAAATACCTCAGCTGGAATGCACCCCGTGACACTAAATATCCTTCCAAGGAACAAATCAATCTCACTTCACAATTCCTTGCCGTGTCTAGCGGTCCTACGGTAGGGCAAAGGAAGCATATTGAAATGTATACACAAAGAGCAAAAGAAAATCGGCCCACATGAAACTGGAAAGTTACACTTAACTATTAAGTATGTTTTACTTTTGAGAGCTGTGTGCTGTTTCTACAGGTTTTAGATTTCCGGCAGAAAGTTTTATTACACGTTTCTCTCTACACGTTAGGTGCATGTGAACTCATACTGTGCAAGACGGCTGTCGAGATCGCTGCCATGTAGACCGGCATGTTGGTTTACATCCCTAGCGTCTGAGACTTGTAACAGCTTATGGCGATCGTTACGTCGAACATAATTCACCTGTAGCATTTGCCTGCCACCTGCTGGGCATTCAAATTCATTTAATTGAATTTTCATTTCATTCCGGCGAAGGCACATACTAAGGGATCCCGGAGCCACCGATCACATGAATAGCCACCCAACAGCCATAGGCTAATTCAGGCACCGAGCGTACGAAGAGTTGCCTGCTCCAGTCCTACACTCTTCGACAGAGCCGACGAAGGGACACGGACCGGCCCCGTAAACCAAGGCAGCGGCGCTGGTTACCACCCACCAGGCTGCCCGGACAGCAGCTCTTGCCCTCTGCCCATCGGCCTAACCTGTGACCGCTCCGTGCCCTGAACCACGATGGGAGCCTGCGCCCCCGACGGACTGCGGGCTCCGACTCGCGCTCAATTGTTCCCCCTGGACAAAATGGATGCCAGGCAGCCGGACCCCAATAGGAGGACCGCGGCCAGTGGCAACAGCCGGCCCACGAGGCACACAAAACTCACCGCAATACAACGCGATCGGACTGAACGCGACAACGACCAAGCCAGCTGACCTCGTGTCCAGCGAGGGGAACAAGTGAAGACCTCCCAAGACGGCGTGTCCGGCGCAAAGAGGACGCCAAGATGGCCAGGGGAGGCATAAATACCTCCCCACCTCCTCTGCGACCCGGAAGTGACGCGTCTGGAAGGGGGCTCCTCCTCGAGCCCCGCGTTCTTAGTGGGGGTGGGGAAGTGCCCAAATGGCACTAAAGGGGCCGCCCGTTTAGGGGGCCCCCTGCGGGGGCCGCGGGCAGCCGCACTGTCGTGATTTCTAGGCTGGTGGAAATCGGCATCGGGGGTACAGCCTGGGAATGGTGCAGATCACATCTCTCTAGTACAGCTCAAGCGATGCATCTTCCCCCTAACAAAAGGCCTAGTGATCACAGGGTACCTCAGGGCTCCGCTTGGAGCCTCACCCTGATTAATATCGAAACTTGGTGCTAAGTGGACTCGAGACCATGGCATCGCCTTTATGAACTATGCAGACTTTACACAGATCATTTTTGCAGTGAATCAATCAACACCTGCGCCTTTCCAAGAATTTCTCCTTTGTATGCGCAAAATCAACAGCTGGCCGCCCCAGAATGCGTGGACGCCTAATGGGGACAAGACTGAGGTTCTCTGCTGCTCCAAGGCTTCGATGTCCTGCCAATAAGTTGGCGCCACTTCTCTACTCTCCTGAGGGCTCTGCTGAAGATTCACCTGTACCTTTCTGTTCATCTCTGGTCTTTGGTAGTTCAAGTAACAATCTTGAGGTAGTTAGATTATGGAAATGTTACATTTTTGGGCTCACCTGACTTTTTTTTTATAATAAAGATTTCATAGGTTTTCTTGTTTGTAAAACCTAACAAACAGAGTTGTATACAGAGTACATTGGCATATAACAGTATGTATACATCACACCTTTACACTTGGGTATTTTCATGAAACCATTCAGTCCATAATAACCCCATCATTTTCCCCAGCTTGTGCTGCGCTTCTGTGGGCACCCCCTGGCCACATATAGAGGCACCAGTCCATTGCCGCTCGGCATGCAGCCAGTATCGGCGGCTTCTCTGAAGTTTAACGTTTAGCAACGTCTCTCTTGGCGACGAGGGTACCATCTCTATCAGGGTGCAGTCACCTCGGCTCCCTCCCAGGTCATCAGGGGCGGATACTCCATTAGGGCTCTGGGGGTGCACCCACCCAGAAATTATTTCCTTCACAAATATAAATAGATCGATTTATTTAGCGACACGATCGTATCGCTAAACAAACCAATGTATTTAAGTCTGGGCTGTCTGTCCCAGGCTGCCTACCCCGTCTCGCTCTGAAGCTGGAGACGGAAGCTAGGCAGGAATCAACTTTCTGCACTGTGACGCACGATGCAGGGCTTACTGTTCTAAAGCCCTTCATAATGAATCATTGCCACCGTAGTCTATGGCAGTATCTACTATATAGAATACAAAACCGGGAGTGGAGGGTCCGAGGGTCCGAGGGAAGTTTTAAGACCAGCGCGGATATTTCCCCATACAACTATTGAAAAACACCTGATAATCCGCGGGTCTAACAGGCTTGAACAAGCACTAGAAATTAAGAACACAAGCAGAAGACTCTCAATCATGCCTAGTGAGAGTCCTTTAATAAGGACGGAATCCCATCACCCACCAAGGTGGCATGCTTCATCATCTGGGATTTCTCCTCTTGGCTAAAACACCTAGTGTACAACCCCCTCACTGTGAGGGAGGAGCTCAGGGATGTTTTCAGATGCTACTCTCATATAGGATCTGCTAAAATCCAACAGATGTAAAGCGCTATAGTGCTGGAGTGATGGGCGCAATGCAAAAAAAGTGAAGTATGTGATAAAACTAACTACCAAGAGAAAAAAGGCTTTATTAGTTAACTCTTGGGGTCAGGATTAAAAACAGTGCATGTGCAGTTTGAAAATAATAACTGCATCTGTCCTAAAAGCAGGTCTACATGTTTCAGCCAATATGACCTCAAAGGTGTCGTGGCCTTCCTCAGGACCTTTGGTTGTCTGTGACTCAGCCAGACATATAGGTAGAGGTGCATTATAACCTCGCGGTAAATGCTATCTCGACAATGGCTGAAACAAAACATGTCGTGTTTGGTATCAAACACCTTGGAATCATACCTCCACACCGGTAACCGGTGTGGGAGGTATGATTCCACCCCTCAGAAGCAAGCTTCGTGGGTCCCTGGTCTTCCCAGTACCAGCCTTCTCGACCCGGACAGCACAAAATGGATGCTGCCGACCAGAGACACATTTCTGCCCTCCTGCTGCTGAGCCAAGCTCGAGCAGAGGAAGGCAGCACAATAGGCATCCTGTATCAGGATTAAGTGTATTGGAGCTGGGTGGGTGCACTTCCAAAGTGCCTAAAAGTCTGCACGAGGGGCACATTTGGTGTCCCTGTGCATAGTCCAGCTCAAACCAGTTCTGGGAGCCGTTGGCTCCTGCTCTGGCGCGAAACTGAACAACGGACATGGGTGTAACCACCCCCCTGTATTGACGCTCCCCTGGAGATCAAGAGCCTCGGTGTGTGGCTGGATGACTCACTTAAATTTGACCAGCAGGCAGTGGCAGTGATGGGGGCTTGTCACGGCATCCTTAGAAAACTACGGAAGGTCCTCCCCCTACTACCCACTGAAGCTAAGAAAATAGTAGTCCAGGCCCTGATTCTTTCGCGGCTGGACTACTGTAACTCACTGTATCTGGGAGCCCCAAAGTCCACCCTGAGGAAACTCCAGGTGGCCCAGAACTGCGCAGCACGACTTTTGACTGGATGCAGTAGCAGGCAGTCAGCTAGCCCCAGTTTGAAAGCCCTTCATTGGCTACCAATAAAGGAAAGAATCTCCTTTAAAGCCTTATGTACTGCTCATAAGTCCCTTAGGGGCATAGGCCCCAGAATTAATCAGCCTCTGATCACCGCTTACCTCCCCAGGAAATCTCTTCGCTCAGAGAATTTAAATCTAGCCTGCACTCCTAAAATCAACAGGCAGCGGAGTGGTGGCCGCTCCTTTTCATATAATATAGCTGGACTGTGGAACTCCCTCCCTCTCAATCTCCGACATGAATCTGCCCACCTCTCTTTCCGGAAGGGTCTTAAAACATGGCTATTCCAGAAGAGTACCTGCTAGCCTTTCCTTATCAGTCTGAATTGCCGCTAGAGCTGGGATGCCTCAGGGTAGCCATGCGCTCTATAAATGCTAATTAATAATAATAATAATAATAATCCTGAGCTCCTGCGGACTCCGAAGGCTCCAGCAACACAGGAGGTGGGTTCCTACGTTCCTTGAGGTTGAGCTGCCCTCTTATCAAGTTTGAGGCCAGTATCCCTCGTGGGGACTGCATAACCTGAACCCCTGTGCACCGCGTACTTTTTCAATTGCATATGCTTGTTGGTGTTCCCCAACTTCATGCATTGGACTGTCGATAGCCCCAACCTCTGCGCACATTTCGTACCAAGGACTTTGGCCTCCTCGCACTCTGTGCCCTGCAAGCTGTTGTTTGGTGAAACTGCTGGAGGTCCCCTTTCGACTCCTGTGCCTTTGGCCTGTGGGTCCATTTGAGGGACAATCCTGATTTCCTTGGGTTCCCCTAGTTGCTTCAGGCCTGCCCTGACTCCCCTTGCTGTGGTGAGTCCTCTGGTCCTTGCTGGGCTAGACCGTAACCTTTCTTGACTTTCTTTGTGGGTTGCTGTTGCCAAGGCTTGTTGATGCTCCCGCCGGACACAAACCCCTCAGCACTCGACCTCCTTCGTGGGACAGCTCGTATGCGGCTCATGGTTGTCCTTGATGTCTCCTGGTCCCTGCAGCTGCAGAGTCAAGGTCACCTTCTTCACACCTGAAGCACCCGACATCGGTGGGCATTCGTCTACCGAGCCCCTGGTCACTCCTGAGTGACCCAGACTCTGTCCCCTCTGCTTTCAGGTTCCTTCCATCAAGAATCCACCTGCGGATTCCACCGGACACTTTTCTTCTTTCCAGCAGTGGCATTTCCTTGAAGACTCTCATTGAGAACAACGGCGGTTTCCAACGCCACTTCAGACCTATGCACCCGGCTTCCCTGGGATAGGCAACTCTGGTACTTCGGTATCCACGGGTGGGGTGGCTCTCCAACCTTCTATGTTCCAAAGGGTTTCCTCATAATCCACTGGGAAGGGTCCTTTAACTTTATAATTGCAACCGCAACCCTCCCATTGAATTGTACGTAGCACGCGGTCGTGTTCTCACACTGCACCCATCCTCCGTGGGGTCCCTACTTACTCACCTTGGGTGGTTCCGGGGGTCCCAGCGATTCTACATTCTCTAGACACTGTCTTGACTCGAGTTGTGGTTCTTATACCACTATTTTAGTATATGGTTTGGTCTCCCCCTGGAGCCCACTGTGTATTAGTGCTACTTACGATTGTTTCTGTGCTACAGTATTGTGTGCTTTGTGTTTAACTGCGTGTAGCAGATACTGTGAGGTATTTTAGGTGTGTTAAAATAATAAATACATATTTTTATTCCTACTGTGTGGCTCTCCTTTCATTTAACCAATACAATTAGGTTGCATTCTGGTAAAACAAGCTGCTTAACATTCCTTCAAGACTAAGCCTGAAGGCTGCTCTCCACAGCTACCACTTGGATAGCTTTCTAAGGTTATCTTTGACCTCTTAAAATCACCATAAGGGTTGTTTGGACTGGTGCAAGGTGCACACTTTAATTAGTGGGTAGCATATACCAGGCCAACTTCTCACATAGTTACAGTTGTGATTAGAGTTCTGCTGCATTAGTTACAGTTGTGGTTGCAGCTGTAGTTACAGTTGTGGCTTGGGTTGTGGTTGCAGTTCTAGTCCTGGTCTGGTTACAGTTATGATTAGAATTCTGCCATCAGTTGTGGTTGTAGATGTAGTTAAAATAATTAGAGGTGCCCTAAATTGGTTTTGTAGCAGCTGCATGTGGTGGTGGTAGGGGGGGACTGGCATTTGGGTAGATGTTGCTCCTAGGGGGCCTGGACGCTGCCAGCCTGATCCCTGCTTCTACCCCAAAAGGACTGAGGGGCCTGCTGTTGTGGAACGTTATGGCGTTTGCTCTATTTATGTCGCCTTACGAAGTCTTGAAAGGGTCAAAATTGTTCAGGGAACCGGTGGGGCAAGACCAATAGGGCGTGCCATTACCTTACTGTCTTTAAAAGGCTCTAGGGCAGAATAACCCTTGTCTCTAAAGACCTGAGGTCCATTGAAGGGTACATCCATCAGCAACAGCCGGATCTCACTGGAGAATCCAGTGAAAGACCCACACGGGTTGCACTTAAGCACCACCCTGGCTCGAGCCAGGCAGTTGGTTGTGGCTATGCCTGAGCAAATGGAGTACTTTGCTGCGTCTTGTTCATCTTAAATAAGGCATTGGAGGTTTGGCCTTCCATCATCTAGGACTGTGGGCAAGACATCTGCCACCATGTCCCATACAGTGGGAGGCGGCAGCTGGTATTGATGGACGTGAAGGCAAGGCTGGCCAAGAACATCCCTTTGGCAAATGTCTCCAATCTTTCGACTCTGTCTGGCGGGGGGGTTGGAAACAAACTGGGGTTCAAATGGCTGGTGGAAGCCTGTACCACTAGGTTTTATGTGACAGATATTTGAGGAGGAAGGCAGGATCCCGCAAAGCAGGCCTCTGCCACCTTGCTATCTGCCTGTTGATTGGAAGGCAAGATACCGGGTCTGGTGGGTGGCTCAGGAGATCCTTGTTGCTGCATTCTATAATATGCCTACCTCCATCTTTTTGGTGCCAAATAGCCTTTTTACACCATAATGTCTGGCGACCTCAACAATTCGATACTATGTGGTCCTCTGAGACTAAGGTTACAGACAAAGGTTACAGACCCTATGTTGGTCTGACAACAGCAATTTACTTTAGCGTTTTGGACAAAGTTTAGAGGGAGTGTTTTCCATACACCTGCCACAAGGTTTACGGGTACAATTTTAGCTTCTACGCTGTTGACGGTTAAAGTTGTTAACTGGAGAAATGCAGAGTAATCTTTAATGTCGAATTTATGGTTCTCTTGTGCAACTGTCCCGGAGCTCCACAAAGTACATTAAAACTCGATGGCAGAAAAAAAAAATCTGTGTTGGACCCTATGTTGTGGTGCATTATGGAGTTCGGGAGAGATCATGAGTCACATCGAAACCAAAACACTTACTTAGAAGACAAACTACTAGGAATGTCCCCTCCCTACACTTAATGGCAGGAGTGTGAACAGCAGGTGATGGACAGCAGAACCTGCTGCAAACCTTGTGGAGTGTCACCCAGGTGTAGAAATACGTGAATCCGACAGGTAATAGGGCACTGTCCCCACCACTAGCTATCGGTCGAGAGGCTTCTGTAACCCCCAAGTGTAACACTTTGCATTGGTGATGGACTGCCCACACTCTGCCTCATCTGTAGGACATGGAAGTATGTGTTCTTGAGATCTAGGGTCACCACCTAGTTTCCTGCTTTTAGGAGTGGGATGACCTCCTGCAGTGATCATGAAGGACTGATTGAATGTACTAAGACCCAGGATCAGTCGCAGAGATCCATCCTTCCTGGGCAAGAGAAAGTACAGCAAGAACACTCCTTAAATCCTTTGATTCACCTGCCTTACCTCCATTGCTCCTTCTCCCGCCTCCAGCAAGTCCGGGCTGATGCCCGTTGATTTCGCGTCAGCAGGAGAGGTGATTTGAAGGTCGTAACCGTGGAGATAGTGGGCAGCACCTACTTACCTGAGGCTACAGCTTCCAATAAGGAAGGTATAACCCCCTGCCAGCGGGAGACAGATGGGGGAGGGGGTACAGCAGAGGGGGGAATGAGATGAAAGCGGCTGATTGCTACAGAATCCTCCACCTTGGGCACCACTGGCCTTGCCTGGTCTCTCTCCTCAAACATCTCCCTGTGCCTGCCTTCCTGACGGCTGTCGTTCCAACCATGTCTGCTGTTGCCGGTAGGGTTCTCCAGGATTGCTAGGGTCACTCTTTGGAGGTTGCACCCTACAAAATGCTGATTCTCTCCAGGGATCTATATTTACAGTCACAAGCGCTCAACTGTTCTGACCATGTGTGGGGATGCCAGAGCACATTTTACAAAAATAAATACATAGAGAGGATACACAGTAGATAACTGTTCATTGCTTTGATGATAATCTCTTTAAAAGTAAAAGCCAATTTTAAACACAGGGAAAGTCACTGCTTGAATAAGTGACAATAAAACAGTGACAAACTTTTTTATAGGATAAATGTGAGAAAAGAGGGTCGATCTAGCCACATTTTGAAAAGCAAAAAATGGCTTTTCTAGGAGGCTGCGGAGATCTGTCATCTCCACTCTGAGAAGTCGTGAAACACAAATTGGATTTTGCTTAGAGGGTTCCGCGCTGCACATGAGCCCCTCGCCCCCAAATGGTCTCGAGCTGGACCCCTCGATGACTTCAGGACTCTTCCCTGGTTCTGCATCTGTACCCCAGCTTCTGCACTGATGAGCTGAAAAGTCTTTCAGGACGCGCGTTCGGGACGGCTTTAGGGCAGTGCGACTGGTGCGGCCGCACTGGGCGCTGACCTCAAGGGGGCGCTGTGCTTAGCAGTAACTTATGATTGGAGAGATGATTCTTCTGCTTCTAGCATTGTTTGCCAGTGAGTTTAATAGAATGAGTTTATGACTGACTGAGAGTTGGGGTGTCCCCTGGGACCTGAAGAGGTCCCCCTCCTGACAGAACCAGCAGCAGCAAAGTCCAACATGGCCTTTCCAGTGTCTCATAAGGAAGAATGGATAAGTGTTCTCTTCCTCTTCAGAGGAGGTTCTCGAGATGGCCGCCTGTCAGCCAGAAAAAGATGTCTCTTCTCTAGTGCGAGGTCAGTGATCTCAACACCATAACCAAGTCTCGGTGGATACACGTCAAGGCCTCCTGTTGACGAATGCTTCAGTACTGAGCGCGTGTCCCCCTCCACCATCAGTGCCCTTCATATAGACTGCTGTGTGGGAATCCGTCCAGCAGACGAAAAATCTGTAGACAAGTGTTCTTTCCAATGTTTTAAAGCCACAAAAAGTGAAGGCACGGCGGCTTTAGGAGTAAAACATAAGTACTACCAAAACTAAAAACAGAAAAATGATAGAAAACAAGAGAATATTAATCAGAATTTTTTAAATGCTGCACTTTAAATTAAATTCCAGAGACCGTAAAAAAATTGCAATTCATTTACTTTTTTGCCTTTAGACAGCCTCGTGAACACGTGTGAAAAATGTGCTCTCTTCTACACAAGTGCTCCAGGAGCCCACTGGTGAGTGGAGATATTAACTGGTCATGAAGATCACTAAAGATCTCATGATGGACAATCTGCTCTGGTGCGCCGGGGGCACAACTAACCCTTCTGGGGCTTCTGTTCAACTTGTTAGAATAGAAGTCATTCATGCTTACGCATTGCTTTATGTAAGTTAGCATTCGCTGCACCATTTTGAGTTTAGACGCCATTTTACATGCATGAGTGAAACTAACCTTTGCTTGTTTCTGAGAAAGGGCCCCCGTTAGGTTTCATTTGCCAGAAATGATGAAACTGTCCTCGTTAATGAATACACTGTTCATGTGCTACGTAGAGATCAGGTTTTTTTTTAACTGATTGGGTGCTTGGAATAGGGATAAGATTGGCTGTACGGTCCTGATCTCCTATTGGTTCTAGCTTTTAGGGCTAGTGTTGTGATTGGATAGTATTAGGGCTAGGGTTCCCATTGGCTGACGGGGTCACCTGATTAATAGGGCTATAAAAGGCCAGGGTTAGGGCGTCTCAGCTCGGGCGGAGAGGACAAGGGCGGAGAGGACAAGGGCAGTTGCCTGTTTGAGCCTGTTCGAGACTGGCCAGGGCCAGAAATGCTGCACATCTTCCCATTAATTATTGTGTCTGTTACTTTTCTCCTGAAAAAGCATATCCAATTCACTACCCTATTTCTCATCCGCTACCTCTATCAATATCTTTAATCTGCATATACTTACCTCCTTTATGCATCTATATACTCTCAATGTACTTATGGATCTATATATTTATCACTTTCTTCTACCCTATTTCTCAGTCTATACTTCCCTCAATATATCTCCTAGGCCAACTTTCTGACTCATCTCAAACTTCTTTCTACTACTCTTTCCAATTCACTACCCTATCTCACCCTATACATCTATCACTATATCCTCTACACCCACTCTCTCATTTATCCCAAACGCCAAACCACTACTATGTTCCCCAAAATAACCCTTTCTTGACTCTCTCCTACTCTACCCCTCCTTGCATCTTCTGACACCTCCTTTACTGTACCGATCCCCAAAACAAACCTTTCTAAACTCTTCCCTCTGACTCCTCCCCTCCAAAAACCCTTTTTACTCATCCAAAAGCCTCCTCCTACTGCTGTGACCTAAAAAAAGAAATCCTTCACTCTTCTATCCCACAACTATCCCTTTCAATCAAAATAACAGACTAACATGTTCACTTCTCTAATTCCATATTCCACTATACTAATTCACCACTAATCCTTTATGGGTTCCAGAGTAGCGTGCTACTCGCCAACAAAGCGCTTCAACACCCATCAGGGGTAACAGGGCTATATGAATGCAAACCTTTCTTTCCCTTCTATCCCTCCACTATCCTTCTCACTCCAAATAACTGACTAATATCCACCACTCAAATTACTTTCATATTTCACCATACTAATTCACCACTAATCCTTTATGGGTTCCAGAGTAGCGTGCTACTCGCCAAAAAAAGCAATTCAACACCCCATCAGGGGTTAGAAGCGCTATATATAAATACAAACCTTCTTTCCTCTTCTATCCCTCCGCTATCCTTCTGAATCCAAATAACTGACTAACATATCCACCACTTAAAATTTACTTGCATGTTTCACTATACTAATTCAACACTAATCCTCTATGGGTCCCGGAGTAGCGTGCTACTCGCCCAAAAAGCGCTTCGACGCCTCGTCAGGGGTAGTAAGCGCTATACAAATGCAATTACAATACAATTACAATACAATACCTTCCCACTAGATAAAGGTCCTCTCCCACTTGTCCAGTGGCGGGTGCAGGGAGAAACAACCTTGAGGGTCTGAGGTAATGTACGATGTGAGGATCGAAACTTAATTTTTTGTATTGCACTGTCTAGCTGCATCTGCTTGGAAAATTCCACTATGGGCGTGTTTTAATCCAGTTGTGAATAGTATAATATGTATCTCTATGCTTTTGATTGTCAGTCCCTCTGCAGCATTCCTAAGAGACTGGGCAGACTGGGCTCTGCTCGAGTGTATCTGAATAAACATATATTGGTTTGCATTCTCTACTGTCTGACCCACTCTTCATTTGTATGGAAGGCTGAGAGGTGGTCGTGAGTGACCCGGGTGACCCTAATCGGGCCACTTCCTTCAGTTGGTGCCCGAACAGGGACTCCTTCGGGTGAGTGACCCATCCCCTTTTGCTAGGCATAAAATAGTGAACTTGTTTTCTTTTGAGAATGCCTAGTGTTAGTAAATTGTTTTCCTTGTGCTGTCGTTGTTGTTCTGCTGATGCTCGATTGGAGGAAAGTCAGCCCGCGCCTCCAGAAGGCACTCCGAATTTTGATATGTATGTGAAACATGGTCTTGGCCCTATTATGTTTAGTACGTTATGGCATATATATACAAGGGACAATGCCGAGTTGCAGTGGCCTTTGACGGGCACTTTTGATGAGCAAAAGATTGGGTTTTTGCAAGAACAGTTGTTTAGGAAAAGAAGTAGGCAGTCAATGTTCGATTCCCTCAGAACTTAGCAGAAGGAGGCCCGACAAAGGCGATTAAAGATGGAGAGGGATGCACGAAAGGGGAGAATGCAAACATTGACGCAGAAAGCTGTAGCACACGATAAAGAGAAACAGAAGTTAGGAATTGAGCGTAAGGACAGGCGATTTCGGTTTCAAATTGATAAGTCTTATATAGCTAAGGAGGAAGACAATACTTTTGTGGAGGAGTTATTAGATAATCGACCCCCACCCCCATATGCCCCGCAAAGGATATATCCTACTGTTCCTGTGCCATCACAGCCGCCTGTTACAGCTATTTCCACTATCCCTGTATCTATTGCTGTTGTCTCAATGGCTGCGGCTTCGGCTCCTCCTCCTCCTTCTTTGCCTTCGCCGTCCTTGGCAACTGTGACTGTTAGCACCCCTCTCACACCTATTGTTTCGGCATCCCTCTCTCCAGCTCTTTCTCCTGCAGTGCATTCGCCAGCGACGATTGTACCTGGCACTTCTGTTGCTTCTCCTTCTCTGGTTTTTCATCCTCCGGTTTCTTTGGGTGTTGGGACGCCAGTACGTGGGTTTGGGGACAAAGATTGGACAAAGTTTAAAGAGCGAATGGGTCCGTATGGGCGGTCTGAGGTGGGGGATGAAGAGAAAAAAGTAGTGGATAATCAGGCTGCGCAGTGGGGTCGTAATCCCATTTACAGTGTGGAAGATGTTTGGAGTGTGATGAAAGATTGTGAGCCCTTTGTACAACAGCATGCCCTTAAGCATATGTCTGCTACGCTGATTAAAGTTTGGGAGCAGTGTTTCAAAGGTGCTGCACCACAGATTTGATATGATATTAAAGATCGTGTATATGCTAGTAATATGGAGCCTGGCCAAGTTTTTGGCAGTGTTACGACATTGATTGCTTACAGGGGTAGGCTGCTTGAGAAGAGTCCCACCACGGTGTCCCAGTTTCCGATGAGAGAGGTTCATCCTATATATCACCCAGAGATACCGGAGTTAACAGACGGGCGGGGGACTGTCACTCGTGCAGGTGTGGCGGCCCGTTTTCAAGAACAATGGGTTTATACTCCGTGGAAACGAAGTGAAGTTTTGTCTCTTAAGACTCATTAGCCTGATCCTAGGAAAAATCCAACTGCATATTATAAGGAATTGACTGAAGCTGCCTCTTCCACTGTAATGACTCTGGCTGATATTGAAATGTTTTTTGGTCTTCTTGTTCCGGTTGATATTTGGAGACAGGCTCATACTCCGGATCATGTTGTGGAATTGGGGGGTACATGGGACCAAATTAAAGTATGGGATCAGGAACGGAAGCCAGGTGCTAAGCCCAGAGCAGAGCTTGCTTTGCCCGGCCGCATTATCACGTCTATGCATTCTCTTATTCCGCCAAGGAAAGTTGATTGGGACAAGTTAACGGCTTGTCAACAAAAGAAAGATGAGAGTGTGTCTGATTTCTTTTACTCGGTTCGAGGTTGTATTTCTGGATTATAGTGGGCAGGATCTGTCTGTTGAGGGAGGTGTTCGGTTGTTTGTTAATAGATTTGTTTCCAATTTGCTTCCTGAGATTGCGACTCGATTGCAGGCTTCCGAAAGCACCTGGTCCACCTCTTTCCCTTCTGTTATTTTGAATATGGCACAGTATTATGAGCATAGGGATAACAAGGAAAAGGAGAGGACAGAGAAAAAGCATAAGGATTTAAAGACGAAGGTGTTGTTACAGCAGGCTTTTAGAGAGAATGGTAGAGGACGTGGTGGTTTGGCCCGACAGCTTCCACGCACTAGTAGGCAGCCTAACACTACGCCCCTGGGTCCGAATCAGTGTGCGTACTGTAAAGAGGAGGGTCACTGGCATAGCGAGTGTCCTGTGCTTTTGCAGAAGGTAGCGGTCCCCAGAGGACGAGGTTCTCGTGGACCGGGTCGTGGAGCTGGTGGAGCAGACAGGGCTCAAAACGCTGCAGCCTCGCAGGGTCGTTCCCATTATATTTACTTTGATGACTCCCAGGATGGACAGTACTACCATGATGATTATGATATGGAGGAAGTGACAGGAATGTCTTACAGCTAGGACAGCCAGGGACAGAGTGGGGGACCAGTTCCGATACCTGTAGACCAGCGTGGTCCTTATGTAACGGCGGAACTGCAAGGTTCGGCTAAGGAATTTTTTGCTGGATACAGGTGCGACGAAAAGTTCTGTTTCTCGAAATATGGTCCCTGGGGTGGCTCTGTCTGGCAACAATAATGTTTCGGTAGGTTTTTCTGGTGTACCGGTTGTAAGCCCCATTTCAAAACCCCTTGCGTTGACTATTGGTCCTTTCACTGTGGATTCACCATTTTTGCTGACATCTAATTGTGGTGAGAATTTCATGGGTTTGGATTTGTTGAAACAACTGCATGCTACGATTTATTGTTCTCCGGCGGGTGTCTATATGACAATGGGTCCAGATGTAGTGCGCGCTAAACAGTGTTCGTCCAAAAATGCGCCCCTTCCTGTTGAATTTAAAGATGTGCCACCCACTCTGTGGACAACAGGTGACACAGATGTGGGACTGTTGTAGATATCGCTGGTTTCGATATAGGTTAAGGGTGGTGCTATTTTACCTCGTATCCCTCAGTATAGAATACCGCAGGCAGGAGAGCGAGCCTTGTTGCAAATTGTACAGGATTTGATTAAGAAAGGAGTGGTAGAGAAGACAACAGCTAATATTTGTACTAGCCCTATTCTTCAAATTCTTAAATGGACGCCCTCAGGTTCTCTTGATGAGCATGAAGATGTTTATCGTTTTGTGATTGATTTGCGCGAAGTTAATAAAATAGTGGTTCCCCAGTTTCCAGTGGTCCCTGACATTACCACTCTTTTGACAATGATTCCTTCTTCTGCTAAATTCTTTTCTGTCATTGATTTGAAAAATGCATTCTTCAGTATTCCTATTTATCCAGATAGCAGATATCGGTTTAGGTTCTGTCGAGCTCCTCAAGGCTATACAGAGAGTCCAAGCATTTATAGTCAGGCCCTGAAAGGTCAATTGGATTCCCTTTCGCTTCCCACAGGAAATGTATTGGTGCAGTATGTTGACGACCTCCTTATCGCTTCTGATACTGAGCAGGGTTGTAGAGATAGTACTGTTCAATTGTTATTGCATTTGGCCCAACATAGACATAAGGTGTTCCTTTCTAAATTTCAGTATTATCGACAAGAGGTCACCTACTTAGGTCACCTACTGTCAAAGAAGGGTAGGAGATTGACCCCTGAGCGCATCAGTACCATTGTTAAAATGCCCATCCCACAGACTCAGAAAGATATGCGCGCTTTCATAGGTGTCACTTCCTACTGCCGGCAGTAGATACCTAACTACTCTTTACTAATCAAACCTTTGCTTCTGCTAACCACTAAAGACGTGCATGAACCCTTGCCTTGGACGCCCGAATGTCAGCAGTCTTTTGAGCAACTGAAAACTGTGCTTTGTTCAGCTCCAGTACTCGGCACCCCCGATTATAACGAGTCGTTTGTATTGTTCGTCCATGAGATGGCTGGTTGCGCGCTTTCTGTCCTAACACAAAAATGTGGAGATAAGCAATGGCCATGTGCTTATTTCTCTGCTGTTCTTGACCCTGTCGCAAGAGCCCTCCCGAGCTGTCTAAGAGTGGTCACTGCTGTGGCCGTCTCGATAAGACAATCGGCTGGACTCGTACTTGATACTGACCTCACACTCATGGTACCTCATGCTGTGGATACACTTTTGAATAAGACTAAGACACAGCACCTAACCAGTGCACGTCTGACTGGCTATTAATTGACATTGTTTGCAAAACACATCATGATCAAAAGATGTGCCACTCAGAATCCAGCCACGTTTCTGCCTCTCCCTTCTGAGAGTGATGAGACTGATAAACATGATTGTATCTTCCGGATGATAGAAGAGACGAAAGGACGGGTAGACTTGACTAATGTTCCCTTATCTGACCCACAAGGGGAACTATACGTCGATGGCTCTTGTTTTAAATTACCAGATGGCATTACAACTGCTGCGTATGCTATCACCACGCTGCGTACAGTAGCAGAGACATCACAAGTTCCCCATCAGTCAGCCCAAGTGGCTGAGCTTGTTGCCTTATACGAGCTTGCGAATTGAGTGAGGGACTGGTTGTCAATATTTAAACTGACAGCCAGTATGCCTTTAGAGTCGCCCATAACTTTGGGCGACTCAGGACTGAGAGATGGTTTCTTACTTCGCATGGCACTAAGATTCAGCATGGGCATCTTATATTGAGGCTTTTGTCTGCTTTGACACTCCCTAAGAAATTGGCCATAGTAAAGTGTAGTGCCCATCGGAAAGTTACCGATAATGTAGGTAGGGGAAATGCTTTTGCTGATCAGATAGCTAAGGAAACAGCCGGACTAAAATGAAAACGATGTTCCTAGCAGGTCCCGCTAGGTGGGTGCCTGAAGTCACCATGTTTGATGATACACTTGAGAATGTGAAAGAGATACAAAGTGAGGCCACGATGGAAGAATTAGCAATGTGGCAAGAAAGTACAGCACAATTGAATGATGAGGGATGTTGGATTGATAAGTCAGGGAAGCAGAGATGGATGTTGCCAGATGCATATATTCTCCCTGTAGTTACGATGGCCCATGGCCCAGCCCATATTAGTGCAAAAGGTATTTGTAAGCTGTTAGACCCTGTATGGCAGAATGATAACATTTTGAAAACAGCTGCACATTTAGTGAAGTACTGCATGGTGTGCATGATGCACAATCCTGGGAAGGGTACTCCTACACCACCCGGTAATTTTGCACCACCCACTTCCCTTTTGAGGTCCTCCAGATGGATAATATAGAATTAGATAGGTGCAATAATTTGAAGTATGTTTTGGTGGTTGTCTGTGCATTCAGTAAATGGGTTAAGGCTTACACCACTAAAGACAATACAGCCGTTACGACTGCTAAGGTACTCCTGAAGGAGTTCTTTCCTCGTTTCGGCTTGCCCCGTTTGATCTGGAGTGACAACGGAAGACATATTAATGCTAGGATGATTCAGTTGATTTGTGATGGTTTGTGTATTAAGCAGAAGTTTCATGCTGCCAATCATCCACAGTCAGCAGGTTTGGTTGAGAAGTACAATGGTACTCTCAAGCTTAAACTAGCAAAGATTCAGGAGACCACAGGGTTACAGTGGCCAGATGCTTTACCATTGGCTCTTTTGTCAACAAGAACAGCAGCACATTCTAGGACAGGATTGTCACCGTACGCGGTCGTGTTTGGATGCCCGGCAAATGTCTGGGGCGTCCCGCGCCGGTTTTCTGATATTGAATACCCATTGTTGATGGATTATCTTTGCCAGTTAACTGAAAGTTTGCGTTCTATTCACCAACAGGTCCGGGAATCCCTGCCAGCTACACCAGAGGGGCCTGGACACGATATTCAGCCTGGTGACTACATTTTAATCAAACATTTTCAGCGGAAGAATTTAAAGCCGTGTTGGAATGGACCGGAACAGGTCCTCCTATCTACACGCACAGCTGTTAAAGTCGTCGGCCGAAAGAACTGGGTGCATGCCACCCACTGCCGCAGGATACCTCTGCCGTTACCCTATGACCAGTGGGTCAAGGAGGGGGTAGCCGACCAGGAGTGTGAACAGATTCCTTGTTTTGTTCCATTTAGCGATGCTGTCCTTACATGGATGCAAAGTGACAAGGAGAACGACGACGTCTTGAACGAGGCTGTTCCACCGGAGATACGGGCTATTCAGGAGCCCCTTTTCACTGATCCCTCTGTACCTGGAGTCACTAGGTACAATTTGCGCCCTAGGCTGAAGAACAGTGCACCAAAGGAGAAGTCAGATTAGTCCGGGATGGACTGTGTAAGTTAGGTGTGCTTTGCTATAGTACCAACAGAGTTAGTTTAGGGTGATGTGAGATTTGTGCACTGTTTGACATTGGACAGGATATATTGAAAGTATTCCCTTGTGGGTACATTATCCTGATCGGCGTGGGATACATCAAGAGCTTAGGACAGAGCAAGCTCCACCGCCGGTGCTCAAGTGCGCCAACGTTTGATGAACAATAGGAGCCTGTACCAGTGAGGCTCAGACGGAAACTTGGAACACTCAGATATATATTTAATTTGTATCTTTTTGCCCTTTTATCATCTAACATGCATCCCTTTGGTAGACAGATGGCTGACGAGGAGCAGCCCGTATTTCTTGTTATTCGGCTCACTATGGCGTGGGCACTCAAAAAGAAAATATTATGTGTCACTTTTGTGGTTCTATTGCTTTTGATACTATGTGGGGTGACATGGGTTTTGGAGAATGATCAAAATGTGGTTCTGCCAGAAAGAGGGAAAGTCATCTCTTTGACCAGGAATAAAAGGTCAGTCCAGAATAATGTATTTTTAGACACACATTTAAGGTTCTTTGGAGAAGGAACAGCTTGCTATCCCACTGATTCAGTCACTAGTTTATGGACTGCCTATCCATTGTCCCTTGTGAATTAAACTTATACTCAACCTCCAGATTTTAAGAAGTTTCCGGAGTTTTTGGTTTTGCTTATCAAGGAACTTGCTTATATCATAGAAAGCCACGGGACTGGGTTATCCAGGATCGCTAATGATACCTACTGCGATTATTACTACCTGGAGGAACAGAATATTACTTTAGTGGGTTGACACTATAGGGATGTGATCGTTACTTGAGAGGCCGGTTATTATCCTGCTTGCTGTCCCCTTGTGAATAGTACGGACACAGACTTGTACGTGAACTGTTCGGGCACAGTGCTGATAAAAGTGCGATTCCTTTAGTGAATGATAAAGATCCTGATACCTTCGGGATGAATTCTAGATACACTGCTGTGGATTATGATGGAGCAATTTATGCACACCCTGGATTTTATTTTTTGTCCAATGGTACATACTCTAATGTCCATAATGGAACAGACGATGTGGCTTTAGGAATGGTGTTGCCTCTAGGTGTGCCTTGCAAACATGTCAATACCAAGCCTGATGTTCGTTGGGTGAAAAGGACATTGACGAAAGAATTCTGTGAGGGAGTCACCGACATAGAGATCAATAATTATAGTAATGGGGCCACTTTTGGGTATATTCTGTCATCCCTTGTTACTTTGGGAATGAAATCAATGGCCAGGGGTGAGAAAGCCCGGGAATATTTTGGATGCAAGTTGCAAATATTGTCCAACTCTACAGTAGCAGCTTTGCGTGACATCACCACCCAATTAGAAAGTATGTGAATATATTCTGAGCAGACTAGATATGCAGTTGATTTCATCTTAGCCAAGAGTGGAGGAGTGTGCACTGTAGTAGGCGATCAGTGCGTAGTCGGCATCAAGAATATGGAAAAGAATATCACCCAGCACATTCTAGATATTATCGAGAATGTGAAGGGAATGGAAAGTGGAAATTGGAATTGGTCTCTGTTTGGTAGCTGGGGCTGGATCCTCGAAAAGGTGATTTATCTGATTGTGATTTTGGTGTTCTGCTGTGCCCTTATTCAGTGCCTTCCCTTTTGTTGCTCCTACTGTACTAATATTCTCACCCCCAAATAGAAAATATCGATTCATGACACCAATGCTGCAATAATGGTTCAGAAGGAAATTGAGGATATGATGAACATAGATGAAGGTATTTTCGAGACTTCTTCTCTTCCCACGATTTCCCCTCCTGATGTCGATACTATGGAATGCTCATGAACATGTTGATATTATCGTAATTCCCTACCGGTCTTCTTCTTACACAAGGAAAATGATTAGCTCATGCTAAAAGGAGTGTCTGTTAGAATAGAAAAATTCATGCGTACGCATCGCTTTATGTAAGTTAGCATTCGCTGCACCATTTTGAGCTTAGACGCCATTTTAGATGCGCGAGTGAAACTAACCTTTGCTCGTTTCTGAGAAAGGGTCCTCGTTAGGTTTCATTTGCCAGAAATGATGAAACTGTCCTCGTTAATGAATACACTGTTCATGTGCTGCATACCTTCCCACTAGATAAAGGTCCTCTCCCACTCGTCCAGTGGCGGGTGCAGGGAGAAACAACCTTGAGCGTCTGAGGTAATGTACGATATGAGGATCGAAACTTAATTTTTTGTATTGCACTGTCTAGCTGCATCTGCTTGGAAAATTCCACTATGGGCGTGTTTTAATCCAGTTGTGAATAGTATAATATGTATCTCTATGCTTTTGATTGTCAGTCCCTCTGCAGCATTCCTAAGAGACTGGGCAGACTGGGAATAAACATATATTGGTTTGTATTCTCTACTGTCTGACCCACTCTTCATTTGTGTGGAAGGCTGAGAGGTGGTCGTGAGTGACCCGGGTGACCCTAATCGGGCCACTTCCTTCAAACTCATTCATCATCTTCAATAAAGGAGTCAGAATTTCCAGGGGTACATCTAGGAACTGAGGGTCTTGAGTAGGGGCGTGGGAGGGGAGTGGCAGAAAAGGTTCAGAAGTAGGGAATTACTGAAAGAGCAAAGAGAGCAGTTCACTGGATCGGACAGCCAGCTGGAAGGTACCACCTGGCCTCGAGCTCATTCACGTCTGTTCAGGACCTCCAGGCTGTCACAGTTCAGAAGATGTCAGCAGGGAACCCTGAGCCTATTCAAGATGCTCCTCCAGGATCCAATGTTACACTCTCAATCAGGCAATAGGTTTTAACATTGCCATAAAGGTTATTTCTACTCTTTTCTTCTGCTTACCAACATCACATGATTTTAGAGATGGAGTTGCCATGTATCTGGCGCTGTAGGAAAGTAGGATCTGCATTCATGGTTACCCCCACTTTTTGCTGGTGTTCAACTGTTTTCTGACTAGTCTGACAGGGATCCTGCTAATCAGGACCCCAGTCACTGTGCTTCCTCCCTAAATTGGTTATGGTAAGTACCTTGGTACATTCCTAATTGGCTGCTGGGGCACCCTGGTAAGTCCCTAGTATATGGTACCCAGGTACTAGGGCATGGGTACTCCAGAGGTCCCCTATGGGCTGCAGCATGTATTATGCCACCCAGGGGGGACCCTCCAAACTACCACTACAGGTCTGCCATTGCGGCCTGTGTGAGTTGGTGCTTGCACCACGCACAAGAGATATGTTTCCTTATATCTCCCGGTCACTGAACTTGAGACTCATAAGTCACCCCTCTAGCCGGCCCTCCAGTCCCGAAGGCAGGGTGCTCGGTTCTAAGTGTGAGGGTGCCCCTGCATGAGAAGGACACCCCTACAGCCTACGGAGTCCATTCTCCCGGGTTGTAAGTGTATCAGCCACATAACATATGCCACATAACATATAGAGGGGCATCGCGTCATTACGCGATGACCAGCTCTAAACTGGCTGGAACTAACCTGGGCATGCTTGGTTTCAAACATGTTGGAATCATACCCTAACACCGTATCCGGTGTTGGAGGTATGATTCCATCCACGGTAGGGCCCCTCCGGGAGGCCCTCCATGCTCCCAGGACCGATATAACAGAGCCTGACAGCAACCTAGGGCTGCTGCCGACCACAGACACGATTCTGCCCTCCTGCTGATGGGCCAAGTCCGAGCAGGGGAAGGTGGGACAATAGGTTTCCTGTCGCAGGGAGGTGTGACCACCTCCCAGACAAGATTTAGTGTATTGGGCTGGGGTGGGGGCGCTGGCCAGTGCCACATAGTCTGCTAGAAGGGCACATTTGGTGTCCTCCTTGCATACTCCAGTCCAAACCAGATCAGGGAGCCGTTGGCTTCCCGCTCTGGTGCGAAGCTGGACAAAGGACATGGGAGTATCCTCCCCAGTCTCCGACCCGTCTCCTAGGAGGGACCCCTGAATCGTCCTAACCCTCACCGTGGGGGGGACTTAAGGGCTTACCTGTGGGTGGGTCCCCAGATTCGTCATGGGATTAGATCCAAATCTACTTATTCTTTGACCGTCTGGACATCTTGGCCGAGTCGTGCTGACCGTGCCAAACTGACTGCATCGTCCTTCTGCTTCCGGACCAAGACTGCAACTTGAGAAGACTCTGGCAACTCCTGACCCCGTCGTCCTGCAAGCTCGCTGCAACCTCAGTGTCAGGGTTCCGTACAGGTTCTGTCCTGGGTCAGTGGACCTCTAAAGACATCCAAAGGAATCTCCCTTGGAGTGAAGGAGTCACTCCCCTGCATCTGCAGGCACCGCAACAAGATCGACTGGTTTTCCAAACCTGGGCTCCCACGGACTTTACAAGGCTCTGCAACACAGGTGGTGGTTCTGCATTCCCTCGAGGCCTGAGCAGTCCTCTCGTCGAGTTATGGCCAGCATCCTTCGTAGAGCGCCTTGGAACCGAACCCCGGTGCACTGTGTCGCTGCATCGCTTCAATCACCCGGTGACCGCAACGGTTACCCTGACGACTCGTGCTAAACAGAGTCGCACCCATCGAGAGATTCTATCGACGAGTCTGTCCCTGCTATAACTGACTTGTGCCGAAGTTGTTGGTTGGATGGACTGACTCTGTTGTCCTCAGAATCCCAGTGGCTCGGGCAGAGCTACCGCTTCGGTGTCCCCAAGCTTGAAGCCTCTTCACTTAACTTTTCTTCCTGAACTCGAGTGGCCTTCGCCGTCCGTGCTTTCTGGACGTCCCGGTGTGGCATAGACTCGGTCCCCTTTGCTTTCAGGTACTCTTCGCTCCGAACTCGTTTCTGAGTTCCAACAGACTCTTTCGTCTTTCAGTGGTAAGACTGCAACCGCGACTTACCCGCTGAACAGTATTGAGCATACGGTCCAGTATTCCCTTTTATCCGACTGTTGGGGGGGTCCCACAACTCTCACCTGGAGTGGTTCCTCGGGTCCCCGACTCTTCTACATCTCCCAGGTCCAGTCTCGACTTAGGTCGTCGTTCACCTCCTATGTATTTGACATATAGTCTGTCTCCTTGTAGGAAGGTGGAATCTGACTATATGGTTGCCCCCACTTTTTTCCTGGTGTTTTGCTGGTTTATGACTTAGTTGGACTGGGATCCTGCTATTCAGGACCCCAGTCTATCTGCTTTCTCTGTAAAATGGTTTCCATGTGCCTTAGGCACATCTCTAATTGGAATCTGGAGTGCCCTTATAAGTCCCTAGTATATGGTATACTATGTACCCAGGGCATAGGTACCTCAGAGGCCTACCAGGGGCTGCAGCATGTATTATGCCACCCCTGGAAGGCCATCCAAAATGACACCACAGGTCTGCTACTGCAGCCTGGGTAAGGTGGTGCATGCACCCCTTACTGTGATATAGGTTACCTATATCACTACATACCTACACACACATAAACCTATAAGTCACTCCTATGGCAGGCCTTGTCAATCCTGAAGGCAGAGTGCATGGTTCCTATGTGAGAGGGTGCCCCTGCATGAGCAGGGCCCCTCTGCAGCGGTCGGAGACCCTTCTCTGATGCTGTTTGTAGTGCTGTTTGTAGTGCAGCCTGACCATATACTCTTAAGCGCATTATAACCTCGCGTTAAATGCTAACTTTGGGATGGCTGCACGGAAACATGTCGTGTTTGGTGTCAAACATCTTGGAATACTACCCCCCCCGGCGGGGGTAGCATTCCACCCTTCTAGAGGGAGAGACATGTACACACTGGCTTGCCCGGTAACTTCTTTCCAAAGCCCTGGCATCACAAAATAGATGCTGCTGCCACAGACACAAGTCTGGCCTCCTGCTGCTGACCGAAACTCCGGCAGGGGAGGCCTGGACAATAGGTTTCCTGTCGCAGGGAGGTGTAACCACCTCCCCAGACAAGATAGTGTGTATTGGGGCTGGGCGGGAGCACTCTCTGGTGCTTTGAAGTCCTGCACTGGGGGCACATTTGGTGTCCCTGTGCATACCCCAGTTCAAACTGGTTCAGGGGCTTCCAGCCCCTGCTCTGGCGTGAACTGGACAAAGGGAAAGGGGTGTAACCACCCCTCTGCCCTGACCCACCCATAGGTGGGACCACAGAGTAAGTCCAACCCCCTACCTTAGTATAAGTATGGGACCCCAGTCCTTAGGACTTTAGATTATCCCTGGACGAAACTGACACAGAATCCTGGACCTTCGACGCTCTACTTGAAGATTAGAGGACAGAAGAATCTCCCTTGGGGTCAAGGAGTGACTCCCCTGCTTGGCAGGCACCAAAGAAGCAATTGTCCGGTCTGCATCGCTGAAGCTCCCGTCGGACGCCGAAGTCTTTGCATCACCAGAGGTGGATTTCCAGACTTCCCCGAGGCTGCCCTGAGTCCCCAGCAAAGCTGAGGCCTGTAGCTGTTGTGGGTAACGTGGAACCGTGACCCCTGGACACCGCACGCATTTGAAAGGGCATCCTCTTCTGGGTCTCCCACGAAGTCGTGCTTGGGGCTCCGAGTAGCCCCAGCCTCCAGCACCAACTGCACCGAAGATCACTGGCCTCCACTCCACGAGTGTCCTGTGAGCCAGCTCCACGTGCATCGTCTCGAGGCTCCTTCGCGGTCGCTAGTCCGTTGGCTAGTAGCCCTTCACGAAGGCCAATCTTTTTCTACTTGGGCTTCCCTGGTTGCTCCAGGCTTGCCCCAACTTACCCTCGCTAGGTGAGTCCCTCAGACCTTGCTGGTCTGCACCATCGTCCTTCTTCACTTTCCACGAGACTTGCCGTTGCCAAGGCTTGTTGGGTCCAATCCGGTCGCCGACACCTCAGCAATCGACAGACGTCGTGGGACAGTCCGAATATCGCTCCTGGTCGCCGACAACGCCTCCTGGACCTCGTGGGTGAAGAGTCAAGACGACCGTCAACCTACCTGAAGCACCCGACATCGGTGGGCATCTGCTCATCGCCTTCCTGGTCACTGGCTAGTGACCCAGACTCTGTCCCCTCTGCTTTCAGGTTCTTCAGATCTCCGATCCACCCGGACACTTTTCACTTGGTCGCCAGCAGCACTTTGCAGCAGATCGCCATTCAAACCGATGACGAAACCCGACCCCGAAAGGCACCTATGCACCCGGCTTCCCTGGGTGAGGTAACAAGAGTACTCCGGTGCTCCCGTGGGTAGAGACTCTAGAACGACCTAGTTCTCAAAGGGTTTGCTCCAAGTCCCTCTTTAAGTGTCCCTTTTCTTTAAATTCCAAACCGCGACTTTCTCCATAGAAGTTAACGGCGATTCGCTGCTGTGTTACTACACTGCACGCGTCCCCCGTGGGTCCCCTGTGTCACTACCTTGGGTGGTTCCTTGTGGTCCAAGCACTTCTACAGGCTCTAGGCCTAGTGTCTAGCTCAGTCGTGGTTCTTATACCACTTTATTGGTATATGGTTTGGTACGCCCCTAGGGCCCAAACGTGTATTTGTGCTATTACTGTGTTTAAATAACTTATAACTTATGTACTTGAACTCTAGCCTCATAAAGAGACTAGAGGGGTGTGTTTAGTAATAAATACATATATTTTGAATATATACCTGGTGTGGTGCTCTTTCATTTGGTCACTCAAGAGATTATAGACTGGTAAAACAAGCTGCTTTACATTCCTTCAAGACTTAGCCTGAAGGCTGCTCTCCATAGCTACCACTAGGATAGCTTTCAATAAAGGTTGTCTTTAACCTATCTCCAATAAGGGGTTGTTTGGACTGGTGCAAGGTGCCCACTATAATTAGTGGACAGCATATACCAGGCCAACTTCTCACATTGGTGTGCAGCGTGTGGGATTCCAGCTTGCTATTGTTTTACCAGATAATCTCAATTGAATTGATCAACTGAAAACCACTAAAGGTACCTAAGGTACATATAAATTAAGCTTAGTATACAGTAAGTTCTACTGAACTTAGAGTTGTGTGTTAAGGGATAGCACACCCTTTTTACAACTCAAGAGAGTTTAGTAGGCCACACTAGAGTAGGTAGTGCATACACCACACCTCACTAGTAATGTCTTCAAAGCCAGGACCCAGAGAGTCCTTGCCAGAAGCCACTGAGCTTCTTCCATCCAAGTATGATACACTCCCATTCTTGGAATTGAGAGCATTATGCAATGTTAGGAAATTGAAGACAGGCCAAAGTGCCAGCACCCAACATCTGAGAGAGATGTTACTGGCTGATGATCTCAGCAGACCCCTAGGGTCTGAAGGGGTAGGTGCAGAGGGTGGGGCAGAAGATAAGGAAGGGGCCAGGGGTGGCAACACCCAGGACCCCCCCTCTGGAACTGACCAGGAAGGTGACAATGACCTTGACCTGGAAAACCCAATTCCTCCTGTGGATGAGGAGGAGGATCAGAATGACCTCCCCTTTGTCCCCCCAGGAAGGATTGTGAGTGTGCCTAGAAGGTCTAGATCTCCTTCTCAGGAGTCTAACCACTCTGACACCTCAATAGGGACCTCGGTCTCCTCTCATATGAGGGAATCCTCTCATGAGAGGAGAAAGAGACTGATTCAGTATGAGCAAGCCCAGCTTGAACTCAGAAAACAGCAATTGGCTATAGACAGGGAGTCCCTAGATCTCTACAGAGAGAGAAAGAAGTTGGGACTAGAGTCCCATGGTGGCAGCAGTTTCCCCAAAGATAGGGAAAGGTCTTATGACCATAGAAACCTAAGCAAGATTGTCCCTCCCTACCAGAGTGGGGATGACATCCACAAATGGATAACTGCACTGGAGAGGGCCTGTAAGGTTCAGAGGGTCCCCCAGAAGCAGTGGGCAGCAATCTTGTGGCTCTCCTTTGCAGACAAAGGTAGAGACAAGCTCCTCACTGTAAGAGAAGAGGATGCTGACAATTACAAAGTCTTGAAGAGTGCTCTGATAGATGGGTTTGGCCTAACCACTGAACAGTATAGGTTGAAGTTCAGAGACACCCAAAAGCTCAGACTCAAGACTGGGTTGATTTTGTAGATTGTGCTACTAAGGCTCTGGAAGGTTGGATACATGGCAACAAAGTGCATGACTTTTTAGGATTGTACAATTTGATTATGAGGGAGCAGATCCTTAATAATTGTCAAAACCAGCTTTTGCACCAGTATCTGGTGGACTCTGATCTGACCTCTCCCCAAGAATTGGGAAAGAAGGCAGACAAATGGGTCAGAACCAGAGTAAAAACTAAAAATCAGGGTGGTGACCAGAAGAAAGATTCTACTAAGTCCCAAGAGAAAGGTGGGGATAAATCTAAGGATAAGTCCACTACAGGGCCCCAAAATTCCTCTTCTGGGGGTGGGTCCCAAACTCCTTCTTCTCCTGAAAAGAAACCATATTGCAATGTCTGTAAAAGCCTGGGCACTGGAAGTCTGATCCCAGTTGCCCCAGGATTGGCAATAAAGAAAATGTTCCTCCCACAACTACTACCACCCCTCCTGGTACTACCAGTAGTAATCCTCCAGTTGGGAGTAGTGCACCCAAAACGTTAGGTGCTTTTGCAAGAGGAACAGAGGTGGGCCCTAGTTTAGACAGGGCCCCTCAACAGACTCCTCTGACTCTGATGGTGGTATAGGATTTGCCACCTTTACCATGGGTCCCAAAGCATTGGGCAGGTACAGACTGGAGCCAATAATTAATGGTCAGAAAGCTGTGGCATTTAGGGACACAGGGGCTAGTGTCACCATGGTGGCAGGGAAACTAGTCCCCCTCACCAGCTTTTACCTGAGTTTAAATACCAGGTGACCAACATTGATGGTGTCAGAACAGATCACCCCATGGCCATAGTCAATCTCAGCTGGGAGGGGGTCACAGGCCCAAAAAGAGTGGCAGTGTCCCCAACCTTACCTGTAGATTGCCTGATGGGCAATGATCTGGAAATTTCAGCCTGGGCTGAAGTTGAACACCAAACCCATCTGAGGATGTTGGGTGTCCCTGTAAAGGTTAGTGGGGCTGTGATGACCACAGCCCCAGCCCAAGATTTTGGAGAGATGGAGCCTGGAAGAATGGCCCACTCTCCCCCAAAAGAGAGCACAAGGGTTGAAGAAAAGCCTTCTTCCCTCCAGACAGTAGGTAAGGGTCAGCCTCCTCAGGGAACTGACCCTACCTCTAGTGAAGGAACTGCCCAGAGGTAGTCAGGCCTGGCCTGGCCACACCCCTGATGGCAGAGGACCCTTCCAAGGTGGTACCCAGTCTGGAGCAGGTAACCTGCCCCTCTCTACCCTGCCTCAGTCAGCCCAGGGCTGCAGAGGTCAGGGAGGTCAGTGGACCCCCCAGGGCCCCCTGTCCAGAGGAACCCCCCATCAGCATATTAGGGGCACCCAGTCTAGTAGCCCTAGCCAGGTGAAAATTCCTCTCCACACTGAGGGATCCCCCATACCTTTATGTAGGGACTTCCCCCAGAAGGACTCTGGTAGGCAAGGGCAAACCTGGGACCAGAAGGTTCCAAACCTGCCATGTCCCTCCAGTAGTCCATCCAAAGGGACCCAACCCCCAGCTGTAGGCAGCAAAAGGTTGACCCTTAGAGCAAAGTGCAACTCAGTCATGGAAAGACAGGCATACATGGTGACCAGTGATCTGAGGAAGCTGAGGCCAACATTCCTAGGGCCTCACTTCCCTACTCAGACACCTCACCAGCCTTGTACTTTACCTAAGCACACCACAGGTAGTGATTCCCCATGGTGGAGACCCTCTCATACCCTTAGGGTGAGGGATTGCTTAGTGGACCATAAGACAGGGGGCAACCATGCTAGTGCAGGTGCTTCCTTATATGGCCACTTAGTCAATAAAGGCTCAACTGGCCAAGGTTAGCCTTATCTCCTTTCGTTGGGGGGGGGGGGCTATGTAGGAAGGTGGAATCTGACTATATGGTTGCCCCCACTTTTTTCCTGGTGTTTTGCTGGTTTATGACTTAGTTGGACTGGGATCCTGCTATTCAGGGCCCCAGTCTATCTGCTTTCTCTGTAAAATGGTTTCCATGTGCCTTAGGCACATCTCTAATTGGAATCTGGAGTGCCCTTATAAGTCCCTAGTACATGGTATACTATGTACCAAGGGTATAGGTACCTCAGAGGCCTACCAGGGGCTGCAGCATGTATTATGCCACCCCTGGAAGGCCATCCAAAATGACACCACAGGTCTGCTACTGCAGCCTGGGTAAGGTGGTGCATGCACCCCTTACTGTGATATAGGTTACCTATATCACTACATACCTACACACATATAAACCTATAAGTCACTCCTATGGCAGGCCTTGTCAATCCTGAAGGCAGAGTGCATGGTTCCTATGTGAGAGGGTGCCCCTGCATGAGCAGGGCCCCTCTGCAGCGGTCGGAGACCCTTCTCTGATGCTGTTTGTAGTGCAGCCTGACCATATACTCTTAAGCACATTATAACCTCGCGTTAAATGCTAACTTTGGGATGGCTGCACGGAAACATGTCGTGTTTGGTGTCAAACATCTTGGAATACTACTCCCCCACCAATTCTGGCGGTGGGGGTAGCATTCCACCCTTCTAGAGGGAGAGACATGTACACACTGGCTTGCCCGGTAACTTCTTTCCAAAGCCCTGGCATCACAAAATGGATGCTGCTGCCACAGACACAAGTCTGGCCTCCTGCTGCTGACCGAAACTCCGGCAGGGGAGGCCTGGACAATAGGTTTCCTGTCGCAGGGAGGTGTAACCACCTCCCCAGACAGGATAGTGTGTATTGGGGCTGGGCGGGAGCACTCTCTGGTGCTTTGAAGTCCTGCACTGGGGGGCACATTTGGTGTCCCTGTGCATACCCCAGTTCAAACTGGTTCAGGGGCTTCCAGCCCCTGCTCTGGCGCGAACTGGACAAAGGGAAAGGGGTGTAGCCACCCCTCTGCCCTGACCCACCCATAGGTGGGACCACAGAGTAAGTCCAACCCCCTACCTTAGTATAAGTATGGGACCCCAGTCCTTAGGACTTTAGATTATCCCTGGACGAAACTCTGACACAGAATCCTGGACCTTCGACGCTCTACTTGAAGATTAGAGGACAGAAGAATCTCCCTTGGGGTCAAGGAGTGACTCCCCTGCTTGGCAGGCACCAAAGAAGCAATTGTCCGGTCTGCATCGCTGAAGCTCCCGTCGGACGCCAAAGTCTTTGCATCACCAGAGGTGGATTTCCAGACTTGCCCGAGGCTGCCCTGAGTCCCCAGCAAAGCTGAGGCCCATAGCTGTCGTGGGTAATGTGGAACCGTGACCCCTGGACACCGCACGCATTTGCAAGTGCATCCTCTTCTGGGTCTCCCACGAAGTCGTGCTTTGGGCTCCGAGTAGCCCCAGCCTCCAGCACCAACTGCACCGAAGAGCACTGGCCTCCACTCCACGAGTGTCCTGTGAGCCAGCTCCACGTGCATCGTCTCGAGGCTCCTTCGCGGTCGCTAGTCCGTTGGCTAATAGCCCTTCACGAAGGCCAATCTTTTTCTACTTGGGCTTCCCTGGTTGCTCCAGGCTTGCCCCGACTTACCCTCGCTGGGTGAGTCCCTCAGACCTTGCTGGTCTGCACCATCATCCTTCTTCACTTTCCACGAGACTTGCCGTTGCCAAGGCTTGTTGGGTCCAATCCGGTCGCCGACACCTCAGCAATCGACAGACATCGTGGGACAGTCCGAATCTCGCTTCTGGTTGCCGACAACGCCTCCTGGACCTCGTGGCTGAAGAGTCAAGACGACCATCAACCTACCTGAAGCACCCGACATCGGTGGGCATCTGCTCATCGCCTTCCTGGTCACTGGCTAGTGACCCAGACTCTGTCCCCTCTGCTTTCAGGTTCTTCAGATCTCCGATCCACCCTTGGATCCACCCGGACACTTTTCACTTGGTCGCCAGAGGCACTTTGCAGCAGATCGCCACTCAAATTGACGACGAAACCCGACCACGAAAGGCACCTATGCACCCGGCTTCCCTGGGTGAGGTAACAAGAGTACTCCGGTGCTCCCGTGGGTAGAGACTCTAGAACGACCTAGTTCTCAAAGGGTTTGCTCCAAGTCCCTCTTTAAGTGTCCCTTTTCTTTAAATTCCAAACCGCGACTTTCTCCATAGAAGTTAACGGCGATTCGCGGCTGTGTTACTACACTGCACGCGTCCCCCGTGGTTCCCCTGTGTCACTACCTTGGGTGGTTCCTTGTGGTCCAAGCACTTCTAAGGCTCTAGGCCTAGTGTCTAGCTCAGTCGTGGTTCTTATACCACTTTATTGGTATATGGTTTGGTACGCCCCTAGGGCCCAAACGTGTATTTGTGCTATTACTGTGTTTAAATAACTTATAACTTGTGTACTTCGAACTCTAGCCTCATAAAGAGACTAGAGGGGTGTGTTTAGTAATAAATACATATATTTTGAATATATACCTGGTGTGGTGCTCTTTCATTTGGTCACTCAAGAGATTATAGACTGGTAAAACAAGCTGCTTTACATTCCTTCAAGACTTAGCCTGAAGGCTGCTCTCCATAGCTACCACTAGGATAGCTTTCAATAAAGGTTGTCTTTAACCTATCTCCAATAAGGGGTTGTTTGGACTGGTGCAAGGTGCCCACTATAATTAGTGGACAGCATATACCAGGCCAACTTCTCACACTCCTCTCTGGGGACCACTGTGTATTGGTGCTAACTGCTGTTCTATGTCCAAAGTATTGTGTGCATTGTGAATATCTCAGGGTAGGAGATACCGTAATGTGTTAGTGAGTGATTGTAATAAATAGTTATTTTTATAAGTACACTGTGTGGTTCTTTTTCATTTAGCCTACACTAAATGATTAGATAGGGGTGAACCGAGCTGCTTTGCACTCCTCCTAGATTAAGCCCGAAGGCTGCTCTCCACAGCTACCACTTAGAGAACTTTCTATGGTTATCTAAACCCCTAAAATCACCATTAGGGTCGCCCGGGTTAGTGAAGGGTGCTACACTTACATAAGTGAGCACCATATACTGACCCGGCTTCTCACAAGCGCACTGAGGAGTTGCCAAAGTGGTCAACAAGAAAACTGCAGTCTGTGTGTCTGGCTGACAAAGTAGTCCTTTAATGAGCCATACTAAACTAAATTAAAAAAAAATCTGACACACCTGTCACCAATTGCAAAATTATTAATAAAGAATTTATAAAGCCCATCCTCAACCCCTAAGGGATATCCCGGCAATAAACCTCGCACTTGCACAGATCCAGCCTTCACCAAGTCGTTAGAGCAGAAACAACCATGTCTTCAGCATTCTCCGAAAAACTAACAAATCCAATGTCAATTGTAGATTCGGAGGGGGATTATTCCAGTGGGCAGCTGCCAAAAGACTTAGAGCGACCACCCATTCTGGATTTCTTGATTCGTCTGCAGTATATCAAAGCCTGATTAGCAGAGCGGAGATCCCGCGCTGGCTTATAGAAAGTAACTCTGTCGCATAGATTTGCTGGACCACTGTCAAAGTGCTTTGTGCATTAGGTTTTAAACAATGTGCCTGCAGCCAACTAAGTTTCCCTGAGTCTCAGAATACTTATTGTCCACTGAAATAATTAATTGAGTATCATCAGCATAAGTAAAGATCACAAAACCCCACGCCTCGACAATGCCCGTCAAAGGCTCCAAATAGATATTGAACAAAGTGGGACTCAAGGAGGATCCCTGAGGAATCCCACAATGTAATCTCCAAGTGCTAGATTAACAAGCATTTGCAATGCAATAGGTCTCGCAGTTACCAGAGTTTAAGCTAATGGCATTGTAAATGACAATGCCTTTTATTTATGTTTTTAAAACCAAAACAAAAATAAAAGGCATTGTTATTTGCAATGATTTCACAAGGAATTTTTGCATACACACAGACAAAAATGCACACACCCTCTCTGGTTTGAAAGTCTTCAAAAATATTGGCAATTTAAAAAAATATTGTGTTTTTTCTCATCTAGCACCCCCACCAATCTGTATTATTCTCCCTTAACACTGCTCCTAAAGCCCCTGCTTGTTTGTATTATGTATTTTAACATTCCATCCGAAGTGATTGTTGGAAAACCTGAAGCTCACATCCCCCCCCCCCCCCAATCGTAGTGACCGAGCGACGCCCCTGATCAGACCTGCCTGGCTCTAGGAACGCAAGTCATACTGCCTTGTATATGGAGTCCGGAAAGAGATCCCTCACTGCTGCTTGCGTTCTTCTGCTCTCATAACACGCTTTTGCATGATGCGAAAATACTATGAAAATAAACCGATTTAATTCAAAACGGGCAAAGTGAAAACAATGTGCTCGGTGCCCAGGTGTTTTACACATTTCGATGAGATAATACACAGTATGGCGCGTGGAGCGTCAGGGCATCAGTGTTTGCAGGGGGGCCGGTGAGAGAAGCATTGGTGTTTCATAGAGTAGGGAGGCATGGGGAGGGTGTCATCTGGCGAGCGGAGTACTGATGGGTGGCAGGGTCACAGGTGACAGGGTGGTAGTCTGGGGAGCCTGTCAGTGTGGGTGCGTCAGTGATAGGGAGGTGTGAAGGTGGGGTTTGTCAGTGTGCAGTGACAGGGTCGGGTGGCTCAGTGTGTGGGGAGTGTGAGGGGGAAGGGTGTTGCCTGGGCTGTTAGTGCTGGTTGGGTGAGGGATACTATGGCAATGGTGTAGAAGTGTGGGCAGTCAGTGTATGAGAGTCTGTCAGTGCTATTCGTGATTTCGTGTGAGCAATGGCTTGGTGTACCAGAGTGGGGTGTCTGTGTGTAGGAAGTAGTCAGGGGGGGCGCCAGCGTGCGGGTGTCATTGTGGGAGTTGGCAGGTTGCGGTGCCTGAGTGGAAGGGGGAAAGGTGCTTCGGTGTCAGTGTATGTCGAGGTTATCGTTGACAGTTGTGTAGGAGTGTCTGTGTGAAGGGTGGCATGGTTTTGGAGACAGTGTGGGTGTCAGTGTGCGGGTATGATGGCATCGGATTGTAACTGCAGACCGTGACAGCATTGTGGGTGCTCGTGTGTGCGGGGCTGGGGGGGGGTCACTCAGCTGTGGTGGTCGGGCCCTGCCCAGTGTTGTCAGGTATGTGGCTCTGCTTCCTCCCTCTTCCATGGTTCAGAGGCCACGGTACATCGAGTGCTACCGCATTCCTTCCCTTGGCACCGCCACACTGCTCCGCGGCTCCCCCGACATTCCACGCTGCCAGCGTCCCTGATGCCTGCCGACCACGGGCCCTGGGGGATGCGCGGGCAGGGGATGAGCGTGCAGAGCAATGTCTACCCCGGGGGCAGTACACAGGAGCCCCGCCCAGGGGCACGAACGAGAGATGGTGACAGGCGCGGCCAGGGCCATCTAGAGGCGCAGCACTGAGGAACACCACCCGGCACAGGACAGCAGCCAGAGCTACTGCTGAAAGGCAGCAGGCCCAGAGGCGCTACATACATTACATTCATTCCAGCCACCTAGGGGGCGAACCAACGGCGCCGAAGAAAACAAAGGCGCAGCTCGTAAAAATATATTTTTTCAATATTGTATTTTTTTCTTAAGCAGCGCAGTATGCCACCATTATCTTAACAATGGCGGGGAAAGAAAGGAGGGCTGCCATTGTTAAATTTGAAGGCAACATGCTGCGCTGCTTACGAAAACCTTACAATACGCCGCAAGCTGAAAGACACGCCGTGCGCGTGCCCATGTGCTGTCCGGGCCCAAACTGATGCACACGCCGCGAGCGTGTACATCGGCTGTCCGAGCGCGCACATGTTTTGCCTCCCTTCCGCACCAAAGCCACAACAAGCTGAGGATCGAGCGCTCGCCCAGGCAAGTACTACTCACGGCGAGTACACTGTGTGCTACCGGGGCCGCTGCTCTCTTTGCACCGTCTGCCAGAGCGTGTGCTCTTCTGCTGCTGACAATAAAGAACAAGCTGTCCACACGTGTTCACGTAAGCGCAGCGCGCACAGACCGGAGATGTGCACGCGTATGGTGCGAGCAGGTGTTGTAATAACGCCGCGAGCCGTAGGCGTGCACATCTCCTGTCTTGCCATACGCGTGCACATGTCCTGTCCCGCATCGCTAAGAAAGTCGACAACAATAGATCTCGCTTAGCGAGCAGCGCATGGCGCTGCATCGCTAGGCGAGACCTAAAAAGGGGGCAGCTGTACCAAATGAGATCTTTCACTTAAAAACGAGCTAAATCACTGCTAGGTAGTGGAATGCAGGCCAATTTCATGCAGCCTTTAATGCAAAAGGCTGTGAGGCACAGTGTCAAAAGGCTGTGAGGCACAGTGTCAAAAGGCTGTGAGGCACAGTGTCAAAAGGCGGTGAGGCACGGTGTCAAAAGGCGGTGAGGCACGGTGTCAAAAGGCGGTGAGGCACGGTGTCAAAAGGCGGTGAGGCACGGTGTCAAAAGGCGGTGAGGCACGGTGTCAAAAGGCGGTGAGGCACGGTGTCAAAAGGCGGTGAGGCACAGTGTCAAAAGGCGGTGAGGCACAGTGTCAAAAGGCGGTGAGGCACAGTGTCAAAAGGCGGTGAGGCACAGTGTCAAAAGGCGGTGGGGCACAATGTCAAAAGGCAAAAAGGCGGTGAGGCACAATGTCAAAAGGCGGTGAGGCACAGTGTCAAAAGGCGGTGAGGCACAGTGTCAAAAGCCGCAGACCGGTCCAAAGGATCAGGGCCGCTGATTGGCCCTGATCCACTTAAGATCTGATGCTGTCCAACACCACCACTAAGGTAGGAGCCATCCTGTTTATAGCTCTGAACCCAGTTTGAGTAGGGTCCAACAAGTTATTACTGTCCAAATACTGAGATAGTTGAATGCAGATAAGTCTGTCCAAGACCTTTGCCAGGTAAGGTAACATCGAAACGGCAATAGTTGGACAATATGGAAACGTCTAAACCAGCTTTCTTCACCAATGGCAAAAGGAAAGCCTGCTTCCAGGTGGCGGGAAACTCTGCCTCCTTCAAAGATTTATTCAGGAGTGATGATACATACGGACTAAGGATAGGGGCTAGGAGAGAGTAAATAAAATGCAATCAATGGTCGAAAGCGAGTCCTTTACCATCATCCAGGGCCAGACTGGCTGTAGCGAGCACCGGGCATTTCCCCTGGGGGCCGGTTTTGTGGCCATGGGGGCCACTGTTCTTACAGGGGGCCAGTTTTGCAGCAGTGCTGCAATATCGGCCCCTTGTAAGAAAAGCAGGAGCAGTGCTTCTTGCTAGAATCCCCCTCCTCCCTCCACCCCCCTCCCGGGCTTCCAGGGCCAGTCGAGCAGCAACCTGCCAGGGCTGGTTGCTGTTCCCAGTCCAGCCCTGCCATCATCTCCACGGTTAGTTCTGCATACCTACCCCAGTTGAAGGCAGCCCCCGGATGTAGACTAATATCCTTAAAAAGGCCTCCTCCCATTGGGGATTGAGCTCCAAAAACTGAAGAAATAGTCTCCATTTAAAAAAAATTAAAGAACAAAGCCAATTCCTTGCTAAAAGGGGCCGAAACTCTGACTGACTGGTCCAGAGAAACTGGATGAGATAATTCTTTAACTATTTGAAATAGTTTCCTAGATGATCTACTAGTCTCTGTACATTCATCTGGCACACGTAAAGACTTATATGTAACAGTTATAATAATGCAATCTTCAAACGTGGTTTCTTCAGTCTTGTTCTTAAGTTGTTTATTGTGATTCCGATGGCTCTTTCGTATAAGTCTGCACAGTAATCATAGCCAACACGTGTTTCGTCGCAATCATGACTTCATCAGGGCTACAAATATGAAGAAAAAATAACAGAAAAGAATTGTCTAATCTAAAATGAATTGTAATTAATATCAAATAAGGCACCGATCACCACCACCAGCGACTTGGATGCGCAGCCTGTCTGGCAAGCAAACACGGTGAGCAATGCCAAACAAATGTCAGATCACCATACATATATTTGGTCAGTAAATTTTCTCATCACCAAAACAATGAAGGTGGGTAGCATATTGGATAAACGAAAAGTAACTAGTTACAAGAAAGTGATATGGCCATAATTATTTTTATGGTGCGGAAAGGTATGGCGAGGCAAATAGCAATGAAGTCATTAGTTGTGTAAGTAGATATCACGAGAGCAGGGCAATGTTATGGTGTCAATTGGAGCAGATAAAATACTGTGTAACCGAACGAAATTGTACCTCCTTATTTTAGATTTCCAAATTGGGTATTGATTCATTGATGGTAAAATCCATCACTCTACCAGGGGAGAGAATATGTGGCGACTTAGAAAATATCCAAGGATAAGGATAGTGAAAAAATACTAGTAATCTACACCTGGTTTATGGAAATAATGATTGAACAAGTTACTTACCTTCGGTAACAATATATCTGTAAGAAACATTAGTAGTGATAGATTCCTTACCTTAGAATATCCCCAGGTGTCAGACTGGATCCGGAAAGTTTTCGTCAGCAGTGCCCCTGCGCATCGGAAGGTGGCGTCGTGCAGCTCCGCGTCCGTCGTAGGCGTCGTGATCGCCGGGATGACGTCACGGGCGCTACTTAGACGCCGCCCACGCGCGCTGACGTCAGTTCTGTACACGACTTTCCGCGCCAGGAACGCAGAGCCATGCAAGATACTGACCACTGGTGCATTGAAACTAGGGCCCTGAAAGGGATGACCTTAACCCTAGAAATCAGTTCGCAGAACGGGGAGGATGGGTGGGGCGGTAAGGAATCTATCACTACTAATGTTTCTTACAGATATATCGTTACCGAAGGTAAGTAACTTGTTCATCTGAAAGAAACACATAGTGATAGATTCCTTACCTTAGAATAGATACCCCAGCAATACCAACCCCGGTGGTGGGTCTGCGAACCAAGATCACACCAGAAAGTCACGGAGAACAGAACGGCCAAAGAAGCCGTCTCTCCGGACTTGGCTGTCCAGGCAATAATGCTTGGTAAACGTGTGCAGCGAGGCCCACGTGGCTGCCTGACAGATGTCTTGCATGGGGACACCACGTCCCAATGCAGTAGTGGCTGCAGTAGCTCGGGTGGAATGAGCACGCAGCCCCACCGGAGGTTCTTTATCAGCCAAAGAGTAACAGGCTTTGATACACAAGACAACCCAGCGGGAGATAGTCCTCTTGTGTACAGCCCGACCTTTCTTGGTGCCAACGTAGCCAACAAAAAGCTGGTCATCCACCCGGAACTGCTGTGTGCGGTTAAGATAAAAAGAAAGCGCACGTTTTGGGTCCAGACGGTGGAGCCGCTCTTCCTCTCTGGAAGGATGCGGAGGCGGAAAGAAGGTGGGCAAGGTAATAGTCTGCCCAATGTGAAAGGCCACTTTTGGCAAAAAGGAAGGACGGGGCCTGAGCACAACCTTGTCCGGATGGACTGAAAGGAAAGGAGGCTTACAGGAAAGAGCCTGGAGCTCACTCACCCACCTGGCGGAAGTGATGGCCACCAGGAAAGCAGTCTTTAACGTCAGAAGACGAAGAGGACAGTTGTGAAGTGGCTCAAAGGGAGCGCACATCAAGTATGTAAGAACCAGATTCAAGTCCCACTGAGGCATCACGAAAGGAATAGGAGGAAAAAGGTGTGTAATGCCTTTGAGAAATCTATTTACAACAGGGGACTTGAAAAGAGAGGGCTGATCAGGTAGCCTGAGAAAGGCTGAAATTTCAGAAAGGTAGCCCTTGATAGTGCCCAGAGCAGAGCCCTGCCGAGCCAAAGAGGGAAGGAACAGTAGGACCTCAGAAAGAGGGGCAGAAAGGGGATCCACAGCCTTTGCTGTGCACCATGCCACAAACTTGTTCCACCTGCAGGCGTCTACCACTTTAGTAGAGGGACGCCTGGCTGCCAGAATGACATCAAAAACTTCAGGAGGCAAGTCGAAAGGAATCAACTGCCGCCGCTCAATCTCCATGCAAAGAGGTGGAGGCTGGACAGGTTCGGGTGGAGGACCGTCCCCTGCTGCGACAGAAGATCCTCCCGAAGAGGCAGTCTGATCGGAGGATCGATGCTCATACTGAGTAGCTCGGGATACCATACTCTTCGAGCCCAGTCCGGGACCACAAGGATGACTTGTGCCCGTCGTGCCTGATCTTCTTCAGCACTCTGGGCAGAAGTGGTATAGGCGGAAAGGCGTACAACAGACCGCAACTCCACTCGCGACGAAAAGCGTCGCCGAGCGAGTGCCGCCTTGGAAATTCCAACACGCAGAACTGATGACATTGCGCGTTCTCTTCGGTGGCGAATAGATCTAACCAAGGCTCTCCCCACTGTTGAAAGAGACCTTGCACCACCTCCGAGTGAAGACGCCATTCGTGATCGAGCATGCACCTGGGGCTGAGTTCGTCCGCCCTGGCGTTCAGAGAACCTGCCAGGTGTTGAACCACCAGGGACATGCCCTGATGTTCCAGCCATGTCCAGAGACGCAGAGCCTCCTGACAGAGGGTCCACGACCCCACCCCGCCTTGTTTGTTGCAGTACCACATGGCGGCGGTGTCTGTGAACACCTGCACTACTCCCCCCTTGACAGAGGGAAGGAATGCCTTCAGTGCAAGTCGGATCGCCCGAAGCTCCAGAATGTTGATATGGAGCCTGGACTCCGCCGGAGACCAGAGGCCTCTGATCTCCGCCTCTCCCATGTGGCCGCCCCATCCCAGGAGGGACGCGTCCGTCACCACTGTGTACTCCGGTTGGGGAAGGGAGAGGGATCTGCCGCTGACCCAATGTTGGTTCGTGAGCCACCACTGCAAGAGTTGTGCAGTGCCCTCCGAGATCTGGACGTAGTCGAACAGGTTTCCCTGATGCTGCGCCCACTGGAACTTCAGGTCCCACTGCAGAGCCCGCATGTGCCACCTGGCATGATTGATCAGCAGGATGCAGGAGGTCATGAGGCCCAGCAGCCTCAGGGTCATCCTGACGGAAACCCAGGATAAGGGCTGAAAGATTGGAATCATAGCCCGAATATCCCGGTCTCGCTGTTCGGGAGGATAAACCCGAAACCGCGCCGTGTCCAGAACCGCTCCGATGAAGAGGAGCTTCTGAGAGGGGATCAGGTGTGACTTCGGCACGCTGATGGAGAACCCCAGCAAATGCAGGAGGTCGGCTGTAGTCTGGAGGTGGGAGACGACTGTCTGGGGTGAGCCCGCCTTCAACAACCAGTCGTCGAGATAGGGGAAGACTGAAACCCCTGATCTGCGCAGATGAGCGTCGACCCCCGCCATCACTTTGGTGAACACCCGAGGGGCGCTGGTAAGGCCAAAAGGGAGCACGGTGAACTGAAAATGCTCGTGGCCTACCGTGAACCGGAGGTAACGCCGGTGGGCCGGCAGGATGGGAATATGAAAGTAAGCATCCTGCAAGTCCAACGCTACCAGCCAGTCTTGAGGGTCTAGAGCAGACAAGACCTGAGCAAGTGTGAGCATCTTGAACTTCTCCTTCCGGAGGAAGAGATTGACGTCCCGAAGATCCAAGATAGGACGCAGGCCCTTGCCCTTCTTTGGAATCAGAAAGTAGTGGGAATAACAACCACGACCTACTTCTGGCATCGGAACGCGCTCTATGGCCCCCTTGGCCAAGAGGGCTGCAACTTCCTGCTGGAGAAGTGCCAAGTGATCCCCCGATACGCGGTGGTACTGAGGTGGCATGGCTGGAGGGGTAGTCTCGAAGGGGAGGGAGTAGCCCCTTCGGACTATCTGTAAAACCCACCTGTCCGACGTGATGGTGCAACAGTGGGGGAGGTGATGGCGAAGCCTGCCACCCACTGGCGTTTGACGGGCCTGAAAGGTCGGACTAGGAAGGTTTGGAGGCAGTGGTGGCGGGGTGGAGGTGGACTGACCCTGCCGCTGGCCCCCTGAACCGCCGCAGCGGTTCCCACATCCGCGCGTGGACTGTTGCGCTGGCCTGTGGCTCTGCTGCGAACGTGGTGGGTTGCCCCTTCCGTGAGCACGAAAGGAGAGAAAGGCAGAAGGTGGAGGAGGGCGCGTGGCCGAAAGGCCCAAGGACTTGGCCGTAGCCCGTGAGTCCTTAAAGCGCTCCAAAGCACTGTCTGCCTTATTGCCAAAGAGGCGAATGCCATCGAAGGGCATGTCCATCAAAGTGTTCTGGACATCCCCCGAAAAGCCAGTTGTCCTCAGCCAGGCGTGGCGGCGGAGCGCCACTGTCGTGGAAATCGCCCTGCCTAGCAAGTCGGCGGTGTCAAGGCCACAACGGATTGTGAACTTGGCTGCATCTCTCCCCTCAGCAACAGCCTGAGAGAGTGCCGTCCGGGCCTCCTCCAGACAGCTAGGCAGCATCTGCGCTACCGTATCCCACAAGGAGTGTGAATAACGGCCCAAGAGGCATGCAGTGTTCACAGCCCGCAGCCCTAGGCTGGCGGAAGAAAAAATCTTCTTCCCGTACTGTTCCAGCCTCTTGTATTCCCTATCCGGGGGTGCGGAAGGGAATGCGCTTCGGGAAGCAGAGGCTTGGACAACCAAGCACTCAGGGGTGGGGTGTTGGGAGAGGAAAAGGGGATCGCCTGGGGCCGGGCGATGGCGTCGGGGCATGTTCCTGTCCACAGGAGCCCCTGTGCTGGGCCTGGACCAGAAGCCCAGAAGAACGTCAGACAGTGCTTCATTAAAGGGCAGCAGTGGCTCCGCAGAGGAAACCGCTGGCTGAAGCACTTCTGTCAGGAGGTTAGTCCTGACGGCCACAGTAGGTAGCTGCAGGCGGAGTGCCCCAGCAGCCCTATGCAACACCACAGAAAAACTAGCGCCCTCCTCCTAGCCACGGTAGGAGGAGACATCATGCCAAGGTCTGGAGAGGTGTCCAGACCACTGGCGTCCCCCAGTTCCTCAGCCCAGTCCGGGTTATACTCACATTGAGCTGTGAGAGGGTCCTCAGACCCCTCCCAGTCCTCCCCTTCCCTCCTCCTGCTGTTGAAAAGGAGGAGGATGGATATAGGGAAACAGATTCCCAAACGGCGTCGGAATCGGCGTCGGTCAACACCGTTCCGGCACCGTATCCACGTCGGGGCTGAAACTGGGGCCGACGTCGTCCGGCGCGCCGGGCGACGTCCAACGTGGTGCCGGTGGGGTCGACGTCGGTGGAGGTGTTACTAGGTCAACCGGCGTCGACCAGGATCCACAACGGGATCCATGGGAGTCCTGCGGTGCCGAGGCCAGAGCCGACGGCGACGCCGGGGCCGGAGCCACCGGCGTCAAGGGGCGAGGACTCCCAGTCGGGCCCGCGGGGCCCAAAAGTGCACCGGAGGGGCCGACGGCCCAAATAGGCGAGCTATAGCGGACAGGAATTCCTGTACCTGGGCCGGAGTCGCCGATGAACCCGGGAAGGGCGGGTAGGTCACCGACGACTGCGTAGGCTCCGCCGGAGCCGCGGGGTTGGCACCACCCGCTCCCTTAGCCGCGTTGCGCGACCGGCGAGGGGAAGTCGAAGAACGAGGACGTTTCTTCGACTTCTTTTTGTGCTTCGCCTTACCTGACCCCGAGTGCGAAGACTTCGATTCAGACGACTTCCGATGAGGACGGCTCCGCGACCGGTCCCTTGACCTCCCTCTGGACCGGGACCTCTCACGGCGCGGAGCCGACTGCCGGGCCTCCAGCAACTTTCGGGACCGCTCCCGCAAAGTCTTCGGCGCCATGGCCCGGCAGTCGGAGCACGACTTGGGGTCGTGGTCGCGCCCCAGGCAGAAGAGACAGACGCGGTGCAGGTCCGTCACCGACATCATGCGATGACAGTCCTTGCAAGATTTAAACCCGGGCAACCCTGCTGCACCAGGAGTCGATCGACTCAAAAAGCTGAGACAAAAAATCTAAAAAAACTCAGTCAAAAATTGACTGGTGTACCGCTCTCTCCGGATCTGCGCTTGCTGGCGCGGAAAAAGAAAGAACTGACGTCAGCGCGCGTGGGCGGCGTCTAAGTAGCGCCCGCGACGTCATTTCGGCGACCACGACGCCAACGACGGATGCGGAGCCGCACGACGCCACCTACCGACGCGCAGGGGTACTGCTGACGAAAACTTTCCGGATCCAGTCTGACGCCTGGGGATATTCTAAGGTAAGGAATCTATCACTATGTGTTTCTTTCAGATATAGAATTTAATGTAAACACTCACCCCTGGCACAAAAGGAAACAGAAGATTGATGGAGGTTATAGGTTCCATAATAGGTAACTACATAAAGAATTTCCTGAAATGGACCAAAAACGGGGTATCAGTTGACGACAAAATATCTAAAGAGTGACACGTCAACAGCACAATCTGTACGTAAGTTAACAAAACGATGGTATCTCACCTCGTGGATACAAGGTTTAAGCGTGCGAGTTCGCAATGAACAATTGTTCAGTAAAGCCCGATTTTGGGTGAAGCCCTGTAATCTAAACAATAGGGAGGGCGGGATTTCATAAGTAACATTCTCATGGTGGGTAAACAAGGATCTGCTAAATATTGGATTAAGTTAAACCCGCATGGGGGACAGAGTGTCGGGTAATAACTTGTCATCTCAACTGAAAAAAGAGGGAGGGAGGAGGTGGGACATAAGGTCATATGTACCACAAGTAATAAGGACAGAGTTCTGCTAAAAGCAGATTACACTAGCGCTATAAGCAGTCGGACACGGAAACAAGAATTTACCTGCAGCTTAGAAGAGAACCAACACTGCGAGTATGCAGACTGTTCCGGCGTGCTGTGTGGGCGTCATTGTGAATGACCTATTATAAAGGAAGTAAACGACGGACTACTATCCCGATACTTACTGATGTGTGGTGGCGAATGGGTACCGCCATGTTGGAGTTGTAGATAAAAATATATCTGCCATACCAGCATACTTAACTCTAGCCAATAACGGAGCTGCTAGCAATTCATGGAATTAATTGTAAAGTAGAATATTAACAGCGAACTCCCACAAATGGTGCTTTCGAGGAGAAATGTAAGCTGCCTTTTTTAAAAGGGAGTAAACGATGGACAGCATTCCCGACGCTCATTGGTTTTGTGATAACGAAATATGTACCGCCATGTTGAAGTTGTTAGTAAATGGCATATATGCCATAACAGCGTACTTGACTCTAACCATGTAGCGGAGCTACTAGCAATTCATGGAAATGATAGATATTAGTACCATGTTGCCAGCGATCTCCAACATAAGGTGAGGAGATAGCTAGTGTATTGTTTGTTCAATGTACGGGAACCGCCTTGGCATAGCTGGAGCCTGTAGAGTAAAGATTTGAAATGACAAACTCATGGATAAGAGCATTTAGATGGATATTTGTAAAGAGAACCCATGCTAATGAATCTCCAAATATTATAGGTGGTTGCCAATCCTGACCGCAATCCTAACCCGGAGGCTTCAGATATGATGAAAACAAATTCACTACTTAATATACCCGACTGTTGTACACAAGTTAAGGTCCCTCCCTCAGAAATGGCCACTAAATAGTGGCTCATAGTCATCATATCTTATAGTAAATTAGTTAAGTGGTACCCACTAGTTAGGATCAGAGACAAATCTTGGAAACTAGGAATCATAGTATGATAAGACACTGCAAGAATAGAATACAATGATGGGGAGTATAAAGGTGCTAAAAAGTACGGAGACTGCTCCTAATTATTGATGCTTCCTATTGGGCTGACCAGTATAGGAAGAGAAACAGAAAAATACAATCAAATGTAGCTGACCTACCTGCAGGTTCTACTCATTATGGTAATATCTGCTCAATATTCGCTTGAAACCAATAATCCTGTAATACCAACTAACATTTACCAGAGTATATACATAATAAGCGTTACATGTTATCTACATCATTCCCCCAGGAAATATTGTAGTTCATGGTCTGTGTTTAGACCCCTTTCAACTGATTGCAATTGCATGATCCACATACCTTCCCTGCGTCTGAGACATAGTTCCCTATTTCCCCCTCTAGGGTCTCTGCTCACATGGTCATTACCACTGAATTTACAGCTCTTGTGTTCAGTTTGTGATTGCTATTTGCCTCGCCTTACCTTTCAGCACCATAAAAGTAATTATGGCCTTATAATTTTCTTGTAACTAGTTACTTTTCGTTTATCCAATATGCTACCCTCCTCCATTGTTTTGGTGATGAGAAACTTTACTGACAAAATATATGTATGGTGATCTGACATCTTTTTCACATTGCTCACCGTGTTTCTTTGCCAGACAGGCTGCACATCTATTTATTTATTTTATTTTATTTATAAAGTTTTATAAAGCGCGAACATGACCAAAATGTTGGTGTCAGAGCGTTGTACAACCTAATAAATAACATTAAATATACAAGGAGCAAAATATAGAAAATACAGCATGAAAAGATAATACAAAGAGACATAGTGAAAACACCAGCAAAGAAATCAAATTGGCATGGATCGTCGCCTCAGATAGGAAGGACATTATTCAGCAGTCTCATTTTTACTTTGTTTTTGAAAAGAACGAATGAAGGGATGGTCCTGATCTCTGGGGGAAGAGAGTTCCAAATTCTTGGGGCAATTCCAGAGAAAGATCTCTTATAGGTTTTCTTTTTGTGAAATTTTGGGGGTTTCAGCAGTAGGGAGCATGTACTACGAGAAGCTCTATTCCTTCCGGATAGCACCAGTTTCTGAGCCAGGTAGCGAGGAGTGTTGTGGTGGATGGCTTTGTACGTCATGCATGCTATTTTTAGGTAGATTCTAGATTCATAAGGTAGCCAGTTCAGAGAGTGGAGGGCTGGGGTGATGTGATCATTTTTCTTTACGCCTGTGAAGAGCCGTGCAGCAGCATGGAGGGTAGCCCTCAACGGTGCTAGTTTTATTTTCGGTAGGCCAACAAGGGTAGCATTCCCATAGTCAAGTTTGGAGATCACAAGAGCCTGAACCGCCATCTTGAGATCTGCATTGGGCAGGAAAGGCTTTAGTTTTCTTAAGATGTGGAGATGGAAATTGGCCGCTCTGGTTGTGGAGCTGATGTGATTCATGATGGAGAGGTTGTTGTCTAGCGTTATTCCTAGGGATTTTGCTGAATCAACAATATGTGGGGTACAGTTCAAGGCGGTGAGTAGTGGGAGCCAGTCTTTGATGTTAGAGGTGGTGTCGGGAGGCGAGATTAATAGGAATTCAGTTTTGAGGGCGTTAAGTTTGAGGTGGTTAAGTGTTAACCAGTGTTGAGTTTTGTTCAAGATGTTATTGAGAGTGCTGATGTCGTTAGGAGAGGTAATCTTCATGTACAATTGCGTATCATCAGCGTACATATGGTAGGAGATGTTGGAGTGTTTGAGGATTTCAGTTAGGGGTTCCATGTAAAGATTAAACAGGGTGGGCGAAAGTGAAGAACCTTGGGGAACGCCGATAGTGACCGGTGTCTGATCGGATAAGTCATGATTGATTAGGACTCGTTGAGATCTGTTTTGTAGGAATGAGCAGAACCATTTTAAGACAGTGCCAGAGAGACCCATCCTAAGTTCTAAGAGGTTCAGGGGTTTCATGTTTGACTGTGTCAAACGCTGATGATAGGTCAAGAAGGATTAAAAGACAGGATTCATTATGATCGAGAAAGCGTAAAGCATCGTCGACAATGTGGACCATGGCGGTTTCAGTACTGTGACCTGGTCTGAAACCAGATTGGCAGTGGTCGAGGAGTTGGTGCTGGTCAATGTGATTGCAGAGTTGTTGATGAACACATTTTTCCAGGAGCTTGGCTAAGGTTGGGATGCTCGAAATAGGGCGAAAATTGTTGGGATCAGAGAGGTTTGTGTCTGGCTTTTTTAGTATAGGTGTGACTTGTCCACTTTTTAGACATTCCGGCATGGTGCCTTGCGTAAGAGAGGCGTTGATAATTCTGGTCCATAGGGGTATCAGGAGGTGTGAAGTTTCCTTGAGGAATTTAGGGTCATTAAAGTGGTTGGAAAGTTTAGTGGAAGACAGTAGTTTTGAGATGTCAGTGTCCTCAAATGTCTGAAAGATGAACCACAAGGCATTGTTTTTAGGTTTAAAGAGAAGGTGGCTAGGACAAATTTCCTGCGAGGTGGAGGTGCATTGTGACTGGGATTCAGGCGGTAAACAATTCACAGCAATGCGGAGCTCATTGTCAATTAACTTAGTTTTATCAGAAAAAAAGGAGGAAAATATTTGACAATTAGGTAGGGTTGTAGTGTCAGATGTGGAGGATTTACGCTTTCCATTAGTTTGTTGTTTCACTAGTTCAAAGAGTTTTTTTGGACGGTTGAAGGCTGTGTCCAGTTGCTGATGGAAAAATGATGATTTGGCACTTCTGATGCACCTATTGTAGTTCCTTCTTTTTTTACGCAACAGTTTAAGGTTTGAAAGAGATGGGGTCTGTCTCCGCACTCTTTCTGCAAGTCTAAGGGCACGGCGTTCCTCATTAAGGCTACAGTTGAACCAGGTATTGGTTTTACTTATTGGGACTCTCTTTAGTTGTTTGGGGGCAATGGAGTCCATGATGTTAGACATAGAGCTAAGGTAGTGCTTAGTGAGGTCTTGAGCATCAACCATATCAGTGGGAGGAGACAGGAGGTTAAGGCTGCTGGCAGATATCATGTCTGGATTGAGATTGAGGGTGTTTCTGATCCAGTGTTTAGCTTTCACAGGCTGGCCTTTGTGGATGGTTGCCTTTTCAACAATGGAGAAGGTGATGCAGTGATGATCGGTCCAGTCGCAGGGTGAAATAGAATCCAATCGTATGGTATTTTCCTTGGCTATGATTGAGTCTAAGATGGCCCCTTTTATATGAGTAGGACGATTACAGACTTGGGTCAGGTTGAGGTCCTGGAGGAAAGCCTTAAAGCAATTCACTAGTGGATCCTTAGTGTCATTCCAGTGAATGTTGAAGTCACCTAGGAAAATCTGGTTGTTGTATGGGGTAAGGTTGGTGGAGATGATCTCCGTGATTTGTTCAATGAAGGTAAGATTATCACCTGGGGGATGGTAGAAAGTGTGCAGAGTGCAGGTGGAGTTGTCTTTGGTAGAGATATTGATCATCATATATTCACAGCCAGATGTTGGAGAGGAAAGTGATTGTTTGACAGAGAGGTTTGATCGATAAATACAAGCAATACCGCCCCCAAGACGGATAGCGCGATCTTGACGGATGATAGAGTAACTGGGTGGAACCAGGATGTCTAGTATAGTAGAAGAGGAATCATTTAGCCAAGTTTCAGTGAGAATTAGTAGATCCAGGTCCAAGTTGAGTAATAAGTCCTGTATGTCGGCCGCGTGTTTCACTGCTGATCTGCAACTGGTGGTGGTTATCAGTGCCTTATTTGATATTAATTACAATTCATTTTAGATTAGACAATTCTTTTCTGTTATTTGTAGCCCTGATGAAGTCGTGATTTCGACGAAACACCTCTTGGCTACGTTTACTGTGCAGACTTATACGAAAGAACCCTCGGAATCACATCAAACAACTTGTTAAGAACAAGACTGAAGAAACCACGTTTGAAGATTGCATTATTATAACTGTTACATAGAAGTCTTTACGTGTGCCAGATGAATGTACATTGACTTATTGGGAACTTCTAACAGGGGTTCTTATTTATTCATCCAACATGTGCACCGTACTTATTGTTTTTGTGTAATAATACTTTGGTGGTAATCACGAGTGAGCGCTGCGGTACCCTCCTTTTCAGCCCTTTCTTTATCATGATCCACTAGTCTCCTCAAGTCTTCTTACAAAATCTTGCCTCTTAGCTTGTCCAAGTCGTTTGTGATAGGCTTTGAGTGCATTCTTATAGCTCACCGGGTCTTCTACACCCTCAGTGCGCCGCCACTTACGCTCAAGAAATCTGCAATCCTGCTTTTTTTTCCTTAACTCGTTTGTGTACTTCTCAGATAGTCGTCTACTCAAAGAACTACTCTACTTTACAGGGGCGCAAACCCCAAAGGTTAAGGACATCGCATTTGTGAGCTCGTTTATTGCTGCTTCCACTGAACAGACCTCCCTGATGATAGGGGGGCTAAAACTGCGAGTAAAAAGAGCAGAGTTTACTTTCCTCCAAGAGCTCTGTAAAACAGAAGGAAAGCTCTGGCTGCCTGGCGCACCACTTAATAACGCAAAACATAATAAAGAAAAGGAGAAATTCACTAAAAACGTTCTGACCAAATGATGGGATCAATTGACTGAATCGTCACTGTATTTAAATTTGTGACTAGTAGATCGAGAGCGCCCGGCCGTAGGTGCTGGACCCACCCACTGCTTTAACTGCAAAATCTGCATCTCATTTTCCAGTGACCTACTCAAAGAATCCGACTGGCCCTCAAAACGAAGGTAGAAAATTTCTAATAAGGAGAAAGTGCTTAAATTTTAACACAAATAGGGACAGCAAAGCGGACAAGCTTGGTGCAAACAGTTATAACCGAGGGGTCTTTTTAGAAGGCACCTCACAGTTTTACACATTTTAGCACACTGTAGCCTGGGTCAGACAAGGCATAGAATGGCAATACAGCCATGTCTCAGTAATAAATACTAGGTATCGCTTTGTATAATAATGTCCCAAATCTCCATACAATGTTTGGGAAGCAATCTAGAATTAAAATAACGGCATCTAAACACTAGACATTCCCTACTAGTCTGCCTCAATTCATACTTTCCCCCCCGAGAGCCATCGGCAAACTGTGTCTCCATCGGTGAGCATCAATTCCTAAGCCCTTCCACCATTATCTCTAACTCAGACTAGAACATACTAGACTACCTACAACAGGCACAGGACAACGGTCCAAATACCTGCTCTGGAGCACCTTTGATACAACTAGATACTGTATGATCGGTGGCATCCATCACAAGCAAAGCCTCTTGCAAGCATCTTATCGAGCAATCCTTACCGCTACTGGAACTGGTAGGGGTCCTGGTGACTTGCGATGGGCTTCGCTTTAGTGCACCTTCTACGTGACAGCGGCGTGGATGCACCATGCCTGCGTTAAATCCCTCAAGCCGCTCGACAACTTGACTGCAAACTCCTGTTCCCATCCTGCACTACCCCGAAAATGGTGGATGCCAATGATACGAGCAGAGACCACCGTGGTCTAACACACCACTGGTCCACTGCTCAAATTTCCTCCCAAAAGCAAAAACTAACCAAAATTTAAAAAAAACTGAAAGTGCACCAAAACAGCAAGTGCACCGAACACCTAATTAGTCAAACAGTATCTAGAGCATTGAAATAGATTAAATATATCTAAAACGCTAAAATAGGGCTACATACAAAAATAATTAAGCTTCACTTTTGATAGCAATCTAATAAATTCCACAGATTGACAAAATGATTATTCTGCAAACTGCTTCATTTATACCCTGAAAGAAAAAATCAACTCCTTCAGACTCGCAAACAATTGAAAGCCGAGGCCCCTGCCCTAATCATCTCTGGCCTAGACTACAGGAACACAACTCTCTGAATACCTAGAACCACACTAGTTACTACACCCCTCCCAATCTGGTTTCAGACCAGGATTCAGTACAGAATCCACTCTGGTTGAGGTCTTAGATACCATTAAGATAGTGGTAGGGAGGGGAAGCAAGTGGCATTGCTTCTCCTGGATCTATCAGCTGCATTTGATACTGTGTCCAACTCCACCCTACTGCATCGATTAGGAAACATTGGAGTCAGTGGATCCGCCTTGGACTGGCTCCGCTCCTTTCTTTCGGACTGCAGTCAGGTGGTCTGGATGGTGCATTACTTGTGAGAACCTAAGCCTTTAGTGCTCGGCGTTCCCCACGGTTCAGCTCGGAGACCTACTTTAATGTGTACAGGACACCACTTGAGGTGCTTATCGAAACCTTTGGCATACAAGTGGTGTCATACGCCGATGACACTCGGGTTGTCCTCACGTGGGACAAAAATGCTCCCACCTACCTAATCAACTTTAAGGCTCGGCCGTCCACTGTATTTCAATGGATGTGCAGGAGCAATTTGCAATATAACACTAGTAAAATCAAGATATTACTGTTCGGTTCACCTCCTCCGATACGGGATGGGTATTGTTCGCCTTGTCACATTCCTCCTCCACCTGCCCCTACCACTGCTGCTAGGAATCTCGGAGTAAAATTCAATATTAAAATCTATTTGAACTCAGGTTAGTGCGGTTGTTGGCACGTGCTATAACCTTCTGAGATCCTTGAATAAATTCCTTTGCGTACTTTCGTGACACTATTCGAAAATGATGGTTTATGCCCTTGTCACGTCAGACTTGATTATGTGAACGCTCTTTATTGGGGCTACCAGCATACCAACTAAAAAGACTGCAGGTCGTCCAGAACGCAAAGCTTAGCTTCTTTTAAAAGTGCCTAAAAGAAGCCACATGCAGCAGTATCTTGAGCAGCTACAGTGGCTTCCCGTCAAAGATGGTCAGGTTTAAGGGTCATGTCCTGACTCAGAGACTTCTACCTCTCTGGTCCACGGTACCTAATGGAGAGGATTAAGCCTCATCAGCCGGCCCGACCGCTGCGCTCTTCTGATGCACTGTTGCCTCTGGTCTCTGGGACCAAGAGGAAACAAGCATTGGCATAGCCAATAGGTCTAGCCTTTGGGACCTTATATGAGTGTTAGCTATTTACAGTATGTTGGTTTTTTTTGTAATTTTTTGTGTCACATGTTACTGGCTGCACCAGGCCCGAAGCCCCTCCCCCACCCCAGGCGTGCCTCAGTTTCCTATCTTGCTGTTACGGGCCGTGCAAAGTTCTTGTAAAGATAAGGCGATCACATGCTCCGATAAGGTCCAGTTTGGAGTCAGTAGCCTAGATAACTACAAAATAACTGTTCCGAAGAGACAAAGAAAACGACTCCAGAGCTCTCAAATCTAAGACATGCTTTCAAGTCAGGTTAAGGCTTTCGCAGCTCGTGGCTGGCCAGAAAATATCACAATGAGAATTACATTAACCCTGAATAAAGCACAAACGTGGTTATTGTGACACAGGCAACAGCCAACAAAATGCGTGGGGGGAGTCAGAGCCACACTGTTTAGAGTGAGAGTGATTACAAGAAGCCTCGCAGAGCAGCGCATGCGCGCTGGCTCAGGCTCGACCTAAAAATAGAATAGAAAAGTACTTCATTCCATTTCACAGAGAGATTTTGTTGTTCCAACAATGCACTGTGAGCCCCTACCCACTTGAAATCACTAAGGCCGGCTCCCTCTCACCTTGAAGTAGGCCGCCTGTAGGTAGTTGTAGGGGCTCCTCTTGGTGAACTCCGAGCTCCAGCTCCTCAGCAATCTGGTAGTGGCTAGAGGGGGCCCGAGAAGCCGCTGCTTGCAACTCTTCAGGCAGTCGGCCCGGTGCAGCATGGAGTGGAAAAAGCGCATGTCCTTCAGGGGTCGGGGGTCTTCGGGGGGACCAGGCTCTATCAGCCCCTCGCAGTGCCCACAACACCATGCCCGGTGGCATACATGCCAACATTTTAGAAGAGCAAAGTGGGAGATTAAAGAAAAAAAATCGGGAGAATGGGGTCTTGAATCGGGTTACTGTCATGTATGGGCTGCTGCAGGATCGGACATTTGAAACGCAAATGCACGTTTTTTTCTTACCTTTCAGAAGCATGGAGTGCAATGGCAGGCAGAAAGAGGGTGATGCAAGTGTTGTGCACTGGCCTGCAGGAGCAGGTTGCTGGCAGTGCATTCACCACGTTACACAATACCAAGCCCTGTCAGCTGAACCCCCCCTGCCCCCCCCCGAGTAATCGGGTTTTTGCTTGAAGGAATCGGGAGACTAGCCTTGAAATCGGTAGTCTCCCGCCTGCGGTGGGTGCGCAGGGCCGCCTGGCTACGCAGCGCCGTTTCCATGTACAGGATGACCGAAGCCCAGTCCCCCCGGTAGTATGCCTCCACCCCGCTGTCGTAGAGCCGATCGTAAGGCTCCAGGGGGCCCTCGGCGGCCGGGATCGGGGGCAGCGCCAGTGTAGCCGTGATCGAGGGTGTTAAAGGGGAGGCTGCTCCAGCTAGTTCAGTTTGCTGAACTTGCAATGCCAACCGAGGCACAGCATCCAGGAGAAGGGCACTGGGCAGTGAGAGCAGAACCCGCTGAGTTGGCAGCAGGAGCAAAACTACAACTGTACTGGCGATCACCACTAGATGGCCCCACTGCAAGTACCGCGACATGGAGGGCATTTTGGATTGGGCGTCTGTGCTCGTCCTAGGTCAAAATAGTTTAGTTTGGATAGCCAATCCGTCGTGCCCAGTAAAACTTGTCGGACCCTTGGATTTAACTGCAGCCCGTTGGCTCGATAAACGAAACGTTCAACGTCTGCGTGTAATGCCAGCTTTCAATGTATTTTACTTCGAAGGGAGCTGTGGCATCATCAACCAGAAGACAACTTTATAAAGGGATTACAAACATCAATACTAAGGGATTTATTATCCATCGCGATTGTATTTTATTTCTTAAAATACAAGAACGTACTTTCTCAGCTTCCTAAAATTTTCTAGGTGACCAATTGTAAATTGTCTAATTCTGCCTTTTTTTTTTTTTACGAGGACGGAATTCTAATCTTAGTTGACAACTTCTTAGTTGGCTTGTGAGTGACATTTCCTAGCCTAATCTATTGCAACATCATGAAGGATTTGCGCTGTGCTAGATTGTATTAAAAAACAAGCGCGGCCGCGAAAGTTAAAGTGACCGCGCTAATTACACTAGGAATGTCAGGAATGCAGCTGGCATCCGGCCGCTCTGCTGCTCGCTCCCGAGCTCCCTAGGCCAGGGAAGTTAACGTTTAGTGAGAAGGCGGGACATGCACCCGCCTTTGGCCAATTGCGGGCTTTCAACTTTTGAAAGCCACACGCAATGGCCAATCACTTCAGCTTCTCAGCAAACTCGTGCGTGTGGCTTTTTTTAGCCACACGCACAAGTTTGCTGAAAAGCTGAAGTGATTCCAAGAGGTCATTTTCTAGAGCAGCGCATGCGCGCTGCGCTAGGCTCGACCTAAAAATGGGGCTGTTCATCCTTTTCGCTCCTTGCAGTGACCACTTAGAACTCCCCTCCTCTGCAGCTCCGCTCAGTAGAGGACGGATTTTCCTTCAAACGCCATTTGAAGACTTGGTTGTTTGAAATTACATTTAGATGACGTGTTTGTGTATGACTTGTCTACAGACCTAGCTAGCGCAGGGACACTGTGAGTAGTTGTTCATTTTATAAGTACAATGGTTTACTGATCGAACGCAGTTCTGAGGGAGTTACCCAGTATTCCTTCACCCCATCAAGTTTGTCTTCCTTGCTTTTCTACTTTGTACTTTCTTGGTTGTTTCTAAATCGTACTTCACGTATTCAGGTGTAGCTGCACTACAGAAGACCGTAATTAAAGTAATAAATGAGGGATGCTTTGAACCATACAGTCCATTGGTACATGGCCCCATCGATGGGATGCTTTGAACCATACAGTCCATTGGTACATGGCCCCATCGATGGGATGCTTTTTGTTAAAGTTCAAGTCGACAAATAATTCTCAGATGGCAAAATCTGAGATTTGGATCAATCAATACCATTTCACTTTATCCCCTTCAGAGAGTAATGAGAATGTGCTTCCAATTATGAAAACATTTCTCCGTTGTATTCTCTTTCTAGAGTCTGCATAAAAAAATACCACGTTCCTCTGGTATCTGGTGAGAGTACAGGCAGTAAATGCATTAAAAATAGTCATCATTAAGGAACATGTTACTAACCTTGAGAACATCCGTTTGTGGCATGTAGTGCTGTAGATTCACATGGTGTGCATACTCCTGCAGTCTAGTGATGGGGGCAAGCTGTTTTTCCTCGAAGTCTTCTCGAGTCACGAGGTACAGTGACTCCAACTATTGCTGGTAATGCGCATTGGCATCAGCTCCATTGTTAACTGTTTTCCGCACGGCAGGTGAGGATGGAAATGGAGCTTAGTGTTACAGAAAGAGTTGACTATGCAGAAAAAGTAAAAGACATCTACCACATTGAAAGCTTTTCGGGGAGGAGGGCAGGCACATGTGAATCTCTAGCACTACATGCCACAAACAGATGCTTACAAGGTAAGCACCATTTTCAGTTCGAGGAATGAGTGGCTGTTGATACACATTGTGCATAGACTGTAAAACAGTCCTCCCGTAAGTGGTGGCTAGCATGAGGATGTTGTAGAGGACTGGAAAAGTATACGTAGTACAGCCAGGCAAACATTAGCCTGCTGGCGCGCCAATACATCTGCACAATAGAATTTTGTGAAGGTGTGTGGTGTTGACCAGAAGGCTGCTTTACAGAGGTCAGCCTCTATTTTGTACGTGTAGAGTGGCTCCACGAGGGATAGGCAAAGGTCTCTTGGCTTTTGCATAACACGTTTGGATACATTTCACTATCCACCTGGCTATGACTGATTTGGAAAGAGCCAGCCCCATGTGGGGTTTTGAGAAGGAAACAAAAAGCTGTTGACTTTTGCAAAAAGCCTAGGTTCTACCTTACACAGTACATTAAAGCTCACTTACCATCTAGAGTATGGAGATCCCGTTTCGCAACCATATTAGGGTGGGGAAGGAAAATTGGCAGCTCTATGGATTGGTTAAGGTGGAAGGGTGAGACTACCTTAGGAAGGAACTTAGGATTGGTACATAAGGCGACCCTATTCCGGTGGACTTGAAAGAAAGGTTCTTCCAACAATAAAGCTTGGAGCTCACTGACACGTCAGAGAGGTTGTTGCAACAAGAAAGACTACCTTCCAGGAGAAGGCCGGTGGGGTGGGGTGGGGGGAGATCCGTGGTGGAATGACTCTTTACAAACTCTCCATAAAAGCTTTGATGACAGGAATCTTGAGGAGGGAGATGTGTTCTCTATTTTTAAGGTAGGCAGCCACTGTGGCTAAGTGGAGCCAGATAAAAGTGTAAGCTAGCCCACACGTTTGTAGGATGTCTTGGACACTTGCACTGCACTTTGACGACCCTTTAGCAGCTAGATAGTAGTGTGCAAAATGCTTCCACTTTGCTGTGTTGCAAGAGCTAGTGGTGGGTCTGCATGCTTCCTTAAGAATCTTCATGCATTCCTGAGGAATGTTAAGATAACCAAACACTTAAATCTCAGGAGCCAAATTGCAAGGTTGAGAGTCCTGGGGTCGTAGTGCCTGTTTTCTCCATGGTTCTGTGTGAGAAGGTCCGGCCTGTTAGGGAGCCTCCGTGTGGAACCACCGAGAGTTTAAGTGTGGTGAACCAAGGTTGTCTGACCCAGTTGGGAGCCACTAAGATGAGCGTTAGGGAAGTCTGTCGAAGCCCCAGAACCACAAATGTAAGAAGTGGGAGAAGCAGAAAAGCATAGGCAAATATCCCTAAGCAGTCGAAGCCTCGGAACCACGAATGGAAGAAGTGGGAGAAGCAGAAAAGCATAGGCAAATATCTCTAAGCAGTTCATCCATAGTGCATTGCCTATGGACTGTGGGTACCTGGAGGTGACTCGAGTATTTTGCGTTTTCTGTGGTGGTGAAGAGATCTACGTCGGGGAGCCCCCACTGAATGAGGTACGGGAGGAGGACTTGTGGGTGGCATGAACTTGTTGCAGCAGCCTGAAGAGGTCTGCAGAGTCATTGCTCCACACAGGAAAGGTATTCTGCCAGCAGATGGATATTGGGGTGGAGTGCCCACCGCCAAATGCCCTGCGCTAACACCAACAGTTGGGGCGATCGAGTGCTGCCTTGTTTCTGTAGGTACGTGGCAGTCATGTTGTCCATGTGAATGAGAGCCACTTGCCCATGATGTGGCACTGAAAAGCCTTCAGAAGTATCTGGTGCTTCGTCATGCCCCATGATCAAGCTGCACCGCTTTGCAGAAAGTTGCACAAATCGTCAAACAAGAATCCAATATTTTTTCATCCATAATCTTTGTTAATCCGTTTTCTCCATGTGATTCACATTCATAGTAGGAACAGCATAACTCCTATCCTTACATGTCAAGAAATGCCCATCCAGGCGTTTTCATGGCATATTGGAATAAGCTGTACATCCTGGGTAACCCAATGCATTTCGGGCATGTTTCGCCCTTCGTCAGGGTTAGCTAAAACGTAAAGAGAGCCCATCAAAAGTTGTAAGAGACTACATGCAACAAGAACGTGACGTTAAAATTCTGTGAAAATACGAAACCGTGATTACTTGACTCAGTGTCCACATTGCTGTAAGTTTTTCGAATAATAAACACGCTACATTCTTTCTAAATGTGCTCCGTGAATAATCAGGGAACCAAGATACAGAAACAGATAAAGGAATAAAAAGTAGAAAGCGAAAATGAGAAAATCAAACTCACTCATGATCTGTGCGTATGTGCCTAAAATACTGCTACTTCGTGTCAAACAAGTGCTCCAAATCATGCCTGGTGACTCGTGCTCAAAAAGAAAACGACCAATTTGCTTAAACAAACATAAAAAAATTAAAAATAACCCTTCACTCGCCATGTGTCTGCATATTTCAAATTTCTCTGTGCCGATGGCAGCCCCATGGCTGCTGTGATCAGCTACCGTAAAGTCAAAGAAGTTGTGCTCAGAGCAAACTTATCGAAAATAAACCCGGAAAGACGCCGGGTTTATTGGCACAGAGAATTCTGCTGTGGGGGACTGTGGTAATGCAGAAGGCCATCATGCCAAGGAGGTGCAGGACTGTTCCGACAGTGACCTGTTGATGTGGCTAAAATAGAGAGAGCGGCGCATGGAAGGATAATGTTACTTACCCAGTAAGCATCTGTACTTGGCATGTAGAGCTGTAGATTCACATGCTTTGCATACTCCTGCCATCTAGTGTTGGGTCTGGATGTTTGCAAGTTGTTTTTCTTCGAAGAAGTCTTTCCAGTCACGAGGTAAGTGGACTCCTCCTTTCGGTGATAGTGCGCATGGTCATCGACTCCACTGTTAGATTGTTTTCTCGCAAGAGGGTGAGAATGGAGTAAGTAAGTGTAGTACCGAGATGTCCATACGTATGTATGTATAATGAAGAACTGCAACAACTACAGGTACCCAGGGAGGCGGGTGGGCGCATGTGAATCTACAGCTCTACATGCCAAGAACAGATGCTTACTGGGTAAGTAACATAATCCATTTGAGGCATGTGTGCTGTAGATACACATGCTTTGCATAGACTACAAAGCAGTATGCTGCCAGAGCGGTAGCTAACCTGTCGGTGTTGCATTTGTTTGAAATAATGCTTTCAGTACTGCTTGGCCTATGTTAGCTTGTTGTCGTGCCAACACATCTACACAATAGTGTTTGGTAAATGTGTGTGGTGTAGACCATGTAGCTGCCTTACATATGTCAGCTAGAGGAATGTTACATAAAAAGGCCACTGAAGCCCCTATTTTGTGAGTAGAATGCGCTCTGGGGGTATGGATAAAGTTCTTTTAGCTTTAGCGCAGCATGTTTGAATGCATTTAACAATCCGTCTTGCAATACCAGAGTTAGAGATGGGATTGCCTTTGTGAGGTGGAACAAATGCAACAAACAGTTGTTTTGCGAAAGTCTTTTGATTTATCCATGTAGTACAATAAAGCTCTTCTAATGTCAAGCGTGTGAAGAGCGTGTTCTGCTACCGAATCAGGTTGAGGAAAAAAGACTGGTAACTCAACCGATTGGTTTATATGAAAAGCAGAAACCACTTTGGGAAGGAATTTAGGGTTGGTGCGTAGAACTATCCTGTCTTTGTGTAGCTGAAAGAAGGGTTCTTCTAAGATTAATACCTGTAGCTCAACAACTCTCCTCAGTGATGTTATCGCAATGAGGAAAGCAACCTTCCATGAGAGAAATTGCAAGGGGCACTTGTGCAATGGCTCAAAAGGTGGACCCATGAGCCTTGTGAGAACAATGTTGAGATTCCAAACTGGTGCAGGAGGAATCCTTGGTGGTATTACTCTTTTCAACCCCTCCATGAAAGCTTTGATTACTGGAACTCTGAATAGTGACAGATGTTGCCTGTTCTGCAAATACGCAGCGATCGCTGCAAGGTGCAAAAGAATAGATGTATAAGCTAGTCCAGTTTTCTGTAATTGTAACAGGTAACAGATAATGTTTTGTATAGAAGCATCTAAAGAATTGATTTTGTTATTGCAGTATACAACAAATCTTTTCCACTTTGCTGCATAGCAAGCTCTGGTGGTAGGATTTCTTGCTTCTTTTAGAATATTCATACAGTCTGGTGGTAAATTTAAATAACCAAACTCTAGGACGTCAGGAGCCAGATTGCTAAGTTCAGTTCTTTGGGATTTGGATGTCTGATTTCTCCATGGTTCTGTGTGAGGAGACTGGAGGTGAGGTGCAGTTTTTGATGTGGAAATAGTGACAGCTCCAACAGGGTGGTGTACCATGGCTGACGGGCCCATGTGGGAGCTACTAGAAATAGTGTAAGGGATGTTTGCCTGAGCTTCCAAACCAGACACGGAATTAGCGGGAGAGGCAAAAAACGTAGGCAAATATCCCTGACCAGTTCATCCATAGGGCATTGCCCTTTGAGAGCAGGTGTGGGAACCTGGAGCCGATGCTTGGGCATTTTGCGTTTTCTGCTATGGCGAACAAGTCTATTTGTGGGAATCCCCATAGTTGAAAGTACGGAAGGATAACTTGGGGATGAAGTTCCCACTCGTGAATTTGCTGTCTCCTTCTGCTGAGAAGGTTGGCAATTTGATTGTTTACTCCTGGGAGGTGTTCTGCCAGAAGATAAATATTGTGATGGATTGCCCAATTCTAAATGGCTTGAGCGAGGGCGAGTCTGGACAATTGGAAAGAGTGTGTCCCTTCCCTGCTTTTGCACATAATACATTGCTGTCATGTTGTCTGTTCAGACTAAGACAGTTTTGCCTATGAGGTGAGTTTGAAAAGCTTTGAGCGCTAGAAAAACTGCTAGAAGCTCTAGACAGTTGATGTCGAGGCTTCTGTGTTTGTTGCTCCACAGTCCTTGTATTGTGTAATCTTGGAGATGAGCGCCCCAACCTGTGAGAGATGTGTCTGCTGTGAGCACGATCTGTGGAATAGGGTCGATAAAAGGCCGTCCTTTTGATAGGTTTTGTGGGTTCCACCACTGCAGAGAGCGATGGGTGCAGCCGTCTACCAACACTAGATCAGTTAATTGACCATGCAACTGATTCCACTGACGTGCCAAGCACTCTTGTAGGGGACGCATGTGAAGTCATCTGTGACGGATGCAGGTAAGATTTTTGTGCATGGACCGTGAAGCCCAGTTGATGAAGTAGGTCTATTGTGATCTGTGTATGTTGTACACAGTTTTGGTAAGTGCTGGCTTTGATGAGCCAGTCGTCTAGATAGGGGAAGACGTGAATATGCTGTCTTCTGAGATGAGCTGTGACCACTGCCAGACATTTGGTAAATACTATGGGCGCTGTAGTCACTCCGAAGGGAAGTACTTTGCATTGGTAATGCTTGCCCGCTATCATGAATCTGAGGTATTTGCGATGAGCGGGATGAATTGGAATGTGGAAATGTGCGTCTTTTAAGTCTAGAGTAGACATAAAATCTGCCTTCTGTAAAAGTGGAAGTACCTGTTGAAGGGTCACCATGTGAAAGTATTTTGACAGTATATAATGGTTTAACTCTGCGAGATCCAGAATAGGTCTTAGGGAACAGTCCTTTTTGGGAATGAGAAAATACAGAGTAAACCCCTGAGCCCTGGTACTGTGTTGAAACAAGCTCTATAGCTTCTTTTAGTAAGAGAGATTGCACTTCCTGTTCGAGCAATTGTAGGTGTTCTGGAGACAATTTGTGAGATCGAGGTGGAATGTTTGGAGGATTGCTGGTAAGCTCCAGGCAATAACTATGCTGGATAATTCCACTCACCCATTTGTCTGTTGTTACAGACAGCTAAATAGGGAGAAACTGTTGAAGTCTTCCCAGACAGGTGTGGTATAGTCGGGGGGGGGTGGGGGAAGAGAAGCAAGGGCAAGTCACTGCTTATTAGGGGAAGGGGAGTTACGGGGTGTGTTGCCTTTATCCCTACCTTTAAAGTTGTTCCCTCTATAACCTAGGGAGAGGACTGGTTATTACCTTTGTAGGTGGAGGTATTCTGGTCTGAGAATGTAGTTTTGGACCCCCCCCCCCCCGGTAAAAGGAACGACGAAAGGAGCCTCTGTTTGAAGGGACTGGAGCGCTCCCATGGACTTGGCCACTTCAGTGTCCTTTTTCATTTTTTCCAAAGCCTGATCTACTTCAGGACCAAAAAGATGTTTCTTTTCAAATGGTGTGTTAAAAATGGGTTGTTGGACCTCGGGCTTAAACCCAGAGATCCTTAACCAAGCATGTCTCCTAAGCAAAATGCTAGTGTTGACTTCTCTAGCCGCAGTATCAGCAGCATCTAGAGCTCACCTTATGGAGGAATTAGCTTATCCTCATTAACTAAATCCTGCACTTTAGCTTTATGCTCATCTGGGAGATATCGAAGCAGTTGCTCCATTTCATCCCAGTGTGCCCTGTCATACCTGGCTAGAAGGCCCTGCGTATTTGCAATGCGCCATTGGTTTGCAGCTTGAGCAGCTATGCGCTTGCCAGAAGCGTCTCTTAATTTAGACTCCTTATCTGGTGGAGGAGCATCCCCTGATGTTTGGGAATTAGCCTGCTTTCGAGCATTAGACACTACCAGTGAATCTAGTGGCAACTGGCCCTTGATAAATACTGGGTCTGCTGGGGAGGCCTTATACATCTTGTCAACCCTAGGAATCAAGATGCATGCTCGTACTAGGTCCTTAAAAATTTCATCAGCGTGTCTCATCATGCCCTTAAGCATAGGAAGTGTTTGTGACAACCTATGTGTGGTTCCTAAAGTCTCAAACAAAAAATCTTTGTCTAATGATTCTTCGTGCAGTACAACCCCATGATATTGTGCAGCCCTGGCAATGAGTTCCTGGTGGGATACATTGTCGTCTGGAGGAGATGGCTTGGCTGGGTCATTATCTGCTGGAGGATCAATTGTATAATCCATCCACGGATCTACTGGTAAATGTGTCGCCCCATCATCAACATCGTCATCATGGTGAGATTGTGGAGAATCCTGAGGTGTGATTTGCAAAGGATTTGAAGGTGGAGAAGGAGGTGGGGGAGGAGATGATGGTGGTGGATGAAAAGGACTGGTAGCAACAAATTTCCTCTTTAAAGAGATCTTGTAAGGAGTGTCCTCATCAGGAAGCTTATGTTTCTGAGGCAGCTTGGAATGAATATGACCAGTCTCAGGGTTAATATATAGTCTCTTTTGCTTGGGATCCGTTTTCGGTGGAACAATGTCTAAATTTGGATCTGAAATAACATCTTTCGGTTTCGGCGCCGATGTTTTCGGTGCCGGCGCTTTCGGTGCCTGCGTGTGCTGGCCTTTCGGTCCGGAAGATTTCGGCTCCGAAGGCTGCTTGGCTTTCGGCATGGAGGATTTCGGTTCTGAGCTGGATTTCCGTTTGGAACAGAGGGCTTCGGTTCCGACGAGGACTTTTGCCGACTCGGTACCGAGCTGGAAGGCTTGACTGGCTGTTTCGGGGTCGGGTCTGGAGGCGGGGCATCGGAAACTTAATCTCTGTGCCGATCTTGGCCAGAAGGCAGAGGTGGTGCCGAAGCCTTGTGCTTTTTTTTTTTTAGAGTGATTTGAAGGGGCAAGGGGTCTTGCGTACTCACGTCACCTTGTCCCTGCGGCAGTTCTTCTGTGTCTAGGTCTATCTCAAGCTCCGAGTCAGAGTCCTGCACGGAGAAGGCTTCTTCCTCCTCTGCCGCTGATGCCTCAACGTCTTCTTGACCGGAATCTTCACCGAAGATGTCCGGCGTGTCTTCGATGCTCTACGCTGCACCTCTCGACGATCGAGAAGAGTTTTCTTCCATCAAAACGATCTGCAAGCTTCTCAGTCTTCTTCCTTGTGCTCTGGAGACGAGCACAAGTTACACACCCTGTGTGAATCAGTGCGCGGATACTCCGCGTGGCACTGAGGGCAAAATTTGAACGGTGTCCGTTCCATCGACTTAGAGCTGAACCGACGCGGTTAGGCCCGAAGGTCGTCCATGAAGCTTTCTGATCGAAAAGTAGATCCCGTTGACCGAAGCGATACACGGAGAAGTGGGAAACGCGTACAAAACAACACCGTCGAGGGTAGAGAGGATTGCACATCATGGGGAACCCGAAGAACTGTTTCGAACAGGAGCGCAGCAATACACATCCGAACCCGATGGCGGAAAAAAACTATCTAACAATGGAGTCGATGACCATGCACACTATCACAGAAAGGAGTCACCTTACCTTGTGACTAGGAAAGACTTCTTCGAAGAAAAACAACTTGCAAACATCCGGACCCAATACTAGATGGCAGGAGTATGCAAAGCATGTGTATCTACAGCACACATGCCTCGAACAGACTGAATCCTTGCAGGACTGGGAAAGGCTATGCCCACTACTGAGTTGAAGACTGCCTCCAGATAGGATTGGATCTGAAGGGGTTGGAGCTGTGACTTGGTGGCACTGAAGGTAAACCCCAGGTCGTGTAGGAAGTTTATAGAGGCCTGAGTGTGTGCTAGAAGAACAAGTTACTGACCTTCAGTAACAATGCATCTGTAAGAGACATACATTAGTTAGAGATTCCTTACCTCAGAATTACCCCCAGGCCTCAGACTGAATCCGGAGATTTTTTTTCGTAGCAGTTCCCTCTGCGCGTTGGAAGGCGGCGTTGGTCGACTCAGCGTTCGTCGTCGTGGTCACCGGGATGACGTCGCGGTGTCTACTTAGACGCTGCCCCTGCGCGCTGACGGCAGTTCTGACACGACTTTCCACGCCAGAAGCGCATAGCCATGCAAGACACTGACCACTGGTGCACAAAACTAGGGCCCTGTAAGGGAGTCCCTAGCCCTAGAAGTCAATTCGCAGAACGGGGAGGATGGGTGGGGCGGTAAGGAATCTACAACTAATGTATGTCTCTTACAGATCCATCGTTACCGAAGGTAAGTAACTTGTTCATCTGAAAGAGACCATTAGTTATAGATTCCTTACCTTAGAATAGATACCCCAGCAATACCAACCCCAGAAGTGGGTGTGTGAACTAAGTTCACACCAGGAAGTCCTGGAGAACAGAACGGCCGAAAAAGCCGTCTCGCCGGACTTGGCTGTCCTGACAGTAATGCTTAGTAATTATCTGCAGGTATGCTCACGTGGCTGCCTGGCAGATGTCAACCAGCAGAACTCCACGTCCCAAAGCAGTAGTAGCTGCCGTCGCCCTGGTAGAGTGGGCGCGCAGTCCTACTGGAGGTTCCTTTTTAGCCAAAGAATAACAGATCGTAATGCATAGGACGACCCATCGAGAGATGGTACGTTTGTGCACTGCCCGACCTTTCTTGGTGACCACATAACCCACGAAGAGTTGATCGTCCACCCGGAAGTCTTTAGTGCGGTCAAGGTAGAAAGACCGCACAAGTTTTGGGTCCAGACGGTGGAGTCTCTCCTCCTCTTTGGAAGGGTGTGTAGGCGGGAAGAAGGTGGGCAATGTGATGGTCTGACCTATGTGGATAGAGGTAACCACTTTGGGCAGAAAAGAGGGCCTAGTACGGAGGACTACTTTGTCCGGATGGACAGCAAGAAAGGGAGGCCTGGAAGATAAGGCGTGAAGCTCACTCACCCTGCGAGCAGAGGTGATGGCAAGCAACAAAGCAGTCTTCAAAGTAAGGAGACGAAGAGGACAATTATGTAGTGGTTCAAAGGGGGCACACATAAGATAAGTGAGGACAAGATTCAAGTCCCACTGGGGCATTACGAAAGGAGGAGGAGGAAAGAGATGAGTAATGCCCTTCAGAAGCCTATTAACAATAGGGGACTTGAAGAGAGAAGGCTGATCAGGAAGGCGAAGAAAGGCCGAAATGGGCGAAAGATAGCCTTTAAGAGTGCCCAGAGCAGAGCCCTGCTGGGCCAAAGAAAGAATGAAAAGGAGAATCTCTGAAAGAGGGGCAGAAAGGGGATCCACAGCCTTTGCTGTGCACCATGCCACAAATTTGTTCCATCTACAGGCGTATACCGTTTTAGTGGAGGGATGCCTGGCTGCCAAGATGGCATTACAGACTTCGGGAGGAAGGTTGAAAGCTGACAACTGTCGCCGCTCAATCTCCACGCAAGGAGGTGGAGACTGGACAGGTTCGGGTGGAGGACCGTCCCCTGCTGCTGCGACAGAAGATCCTCCCGAAGAGGCAGTCTGATCGGAGGAACGATGGCCATGCTCAAGAGCTCGGGGTACCAGACTCTTCGTGCCCAGTCGCACTTGATCTTCAGCACTCTGGGTAGAAGTGGTACAGGCGGAAAGGCGCACAGGAGGCCACAATTCCACTCACGATGAAAGGCGTTGCTGAGAGAGTGCCGCCTTGGAAACTCCAACGCGCAGAACTGCTGACATTGCGCGTTCTCTTCGATGGCGAATAGATCTAACCAAGGCTCTCTCCACTGCTGAAAGAGACCTTGCACCACCTCCCAGTGAAGACGTCATTCGTGATCCATCATGCACCGGCGGCTGAGTACGTCCGCACTGGCGTTCAGGGAACCTGCCAGGTGTTGAACCACCAGGGATATGCCCTGATGTTCCAGCCTTGTCCAAAGGCGAAGAGCCTCTTGACATAGGGTTCACAACCCCACCCCGCCCTGTTTGTTGCAGTACCACATGGCGGTGGTGTTGGCCGTGAACACCAGCACTACTCTTCATTTGACAGAGGGAAGGAATGCCTTCAGTGCAAGACGAATCGCCTGGAGCTCCAGAAGGTTGATGTGGATCCCGGACTCTGCCGAAGACCAGAGGCCTCTGATCTCTGCCTCCCCCATGTGGCTGCCCCATCTCAGAAGTGACGCATCCGTCACTACTGTGAACTCTGGCTGGGGAAGGGAGAGGGATCAGCGCTGACCCAATCCTGGTTTGTGAGCCACCACTGCAACTGACTTACAGTCCCCTCTGAGATCTGGACGACATCGGAAAGATTCCCCTGATACTGCGCCCACTGGAACTTCAAGCCCCACTGCAGAGCCTGCATATGCCACCTGGCATGATCCACCAGCAGGATGCAGGAAGCCATGAGGCCCAGCAGCCTCAGGGTCATTCTCACCGAAATCCGGGATAGAGGCTGAAACATCGGTATCATAGCCCGAATATCCAGGATTCCCTACTCGGGAGGATAGACCCGAAACTGCGCTGTGTCTAGAACCGCTTCGTTGAAAAGGAGCTTCTGAGAGGGAATCAGGTGCGACTTCGGCACGTTGATAGTGAACTCCAGCGAATGCAGGAGGTCCGCCGTAGGCTGGAGGTGGGAGACGCCTTCAACAGCCAGTCGTCGAGATAGGGGAAGACTGGAACCCCTGATCTGCGCAGATGAGCTGCGACCACCGGCATCTCTTTCGTGAACACCCGAGGGGTGCTGGAAAGGCCAAAGGGGAGCACAGTGTACTGAAAATGTTTGTGGCCTACCGTGAACTGTAGGTCGCCCCTCTGGACTATCTGCAAAACCCACCTGTCCGACGTGATGTGCCATTGGGGGAGGTGATGGCGGATCCTGCCCCCTACTGGCAACTGGTGGCCCTGAAAGGTCAGACTAGGAAGGTTTGGAGGCTGCTGCAGAGGGAGCATTGGTGGACTGCCCTGCCAGCTGGCCCCCGAACCCACAATGCTGGGTCCCACGTCCCTGGCCACACAGAGGCTGGGTAGCTTGCGTGGCCCTGTGGCTCTGGGTGGAATGTGGTGGGGCACCCCTTCCGTATCCACGAAAGGCAGACTGCATGGGGCAAGAAGTGGCTGCGAGGCCCAAGGATCTGGCCGTAGCCCTAGAGTCCTTGAAACGCTCAAGCGCTTTGTCCACCTTGTCACCAAACAGGGGACAGCCATCAAAGGGCATGTCCAAAAGGGTAGATTTGACATCCCCAGAGAAGCCAGATGTTCTCAGCCAGGCGTAGCGCCTCAGGGCTACCGACGTGGAAACCGTTCTACCCAGCGAGTCGGCGGTATCCAGCCCAAACCGGATGGTGAACTTTGCTGCGTCTTGACCCTCAGCAACAGCGCGGGTGAGCACGGCCCGGGCCTCCTCCGGGCACTGTGGCAGCACTTGCGCGACCGTATCCCAGACCGTGTGTGTATAACGGCCCAAGAGACATGCTGTGTTCACCGACCGCAGTCCTAAGCTGGCGGAAGAAAACATCTTCTTCCCAAGATGGTCCAGCTTCTTGGATTCCCTATCTGGGGGGAGCAGTAGGGAATACGCCTTTTGAGGATGAGGCTTGGACCACCAAGCTCTCAGGGGTAGGGTGTTGGGCGAGGAAAAGTGGGTTGCCCAGGGCTGGGCGGTGGGGTCGGGCAATCATCCTGTCCACAGGAGCCCCTGTGCTGGGCTTGCACAAGGGCCCAGAAGGATGTCGGTGAGAGCTTCACTAAAAGGCAACAGGGGCTCCGAAGAGGCTGCTGCCGGCTGAAGCACCTCAGTCAGGTTAGTCCTGACAGCTACCATAGGAAGCTCGAGGCCCAAGGCCTCAGCAGCCCTACGCAACACCACAGCGTAGGAAGCTCCCTCCTCGGTAGCCACAGTAGGGGAGAAAGCATACCAAGGTCTGGGGAGGTATCCAGACCACTGGCATCACCAAACTCTTCTCTCCAGTCCGGGTTCTCGAGTTGATCTGCTAGAGGGTCAATAGACCCCTCCCAGTCCTCCTCACCCTCCTCTGACTGCCACTCAGGGCAGTAGGGAACGCCAGGAATGAACAGTGGGACAAAAGTACCCTCCGGCGCCGGTACCGACGTCGGTCCAGCGCTGTGGCCACATAGAGGGTGAGGCTGGGATCGACGCCGGTTTGGGGTACAACCGGCGACGGAGGCGTCGTCCCCGGGATCGGTCAACCAGCACCGATCCGGATCCAGCCCTGGATCCATGGGGGCCCTGCAGCGCCAGGGCCGCCGGCATCGAAGGCCCAGCCCCCCCCCCCAGCCGAGTCCGTGGGGCCCGCGGAGTCGGGCTGCCCATAGATGCTATGCAGCGCTTCGTAAAATTGACGGAGCTCGGCAGGGGACGCTCCTGCTCCGGAAAAGGGAGGGAAGCGCGGAGCTGTCCCAGCAGGCTCCGAGGAAGGAGCCGGAGAGCGACAGCGCTCCGGGTCCCGCGTCACGTTGGCCGACAGACGGGGAGAAGGTGAAGAGCGACGATGCTTCTTCACCTTCTTCTTGTGCTTCGACTTACCCGAGGAGTGCGAAGACTTCGATGACGAGTGGTGATGGCTCCGCGACCTTCCCCTCGACCAGGACCTCAAGCGGCACGGAGCAGACTGCCAGGCCTCCAAAAGCTTTCAGGACCGCTTCCGCAAAGACTTCGGGTTCAGGGCCCAGCAGTCGGAGCATGACTTTGGGTCGTGGTCGCGCTCCAGGCACCAAAGACACGAGGTGCGGATCGGTGACCGACATCAACTTGTGACAGGAGTCACAAGGCTTGAAACCGGGCGGAAGGCTGGACATCCCTCGTGCACCAGGAGTCGGAAGAGTCAAAAGACGTCGACAAAAAGTAAAAAAAGGTTAGTCAAAAAGCGACTAAGGGGCACGCTCTCTCCAAATCTGCGCTGGCTGGCATGGAAAAATAAAGAACTGACGTCATTGCGCAGGGGCGGCGTCTAAGTAGACACCGCAATGTCATCCCGGCGACCATGACGCCGACAATGAATGCGGAGTTGACCAACACCGCCTACCGACGCGCAGGGGTACTACTATGAAAAAATTTCTCCAGATCCAGTCTGACATCTGGGAGAAATTCGAAGGTAAGGAATCTATAACTAATGGTATCTTTCAGATACTGATGCGGAGTTGCGTTCTTGATCAGCCAGTCGTCCAGGTAAGGGAACACATGGATGCCCTGTCGTCACAGGTGTGCCGCTATCACGGCTATACACTTCACGAACATCCTGACGGCAGCACTTTTGAACTGATAGTGTTTGCCACTAACCACAAAACGGAGGTAGCAAAGGTGCACTGGATGGGATGGGGAAGTAGGCGTCTTGGAGATCGAGGGCAGTCATAACGTCGCCTTGCTGCAGCAGCAGAATGACATTCTGTAAACTGTCCATGTGGGAGTGTTCTGACGGGATGTATTTGTGGAGGTCCAGGATAGGCCTGAGGGACTAGTCTTTCTTGTGAATGAGTAAGTACATCCCTGTGCCTTGTAGGTGTGATGGCACTGGCTCTACTGCACCCTTAAGGAGGAGCGCGTCTACCTCTTCCTGAAGCAGGCGTTGGTGTTGAGGGAGAGGACGTTTGTGGGGTGGAATATTGGAAGGCGTGGAAGTGAGCTCCAAACAATAACGTGTGGGATGATATCTAATACTCACTGGTCTGAGGTAACCTGTTGCCAAGTGGGGAAGAAACCTTGAAGTCGCCCCCCCAACAGGTGAGGTGTGATTGGGAGGGGGAGGGGCAAGTCACTGCTTTGCAGGGGAAGTTCCCTTGGTGGAACCGCCTTTGCCTTTGGAGCTGTTGCCTTGGTAGGCGCTACGGAAGTAAGTCCTAGTGGAGGGCTGTTGGGACTCCTGGCACTGGAAGGAGGTGGAAGCCTCAGGGGATGTGGCTGTGGAGCCACCTTGGTAGGCGGACTGTCGAAAGGAGCCACTATGGGTGGGGGTTTGGAGGGTGCCCATAGCCTTGGTGGTCTCAGTGTCTGATTATTTTCACCTGGGGACTGAAGAGATGCTCTCCACCAATGAGTTGGGAGGGAGTTGATGTTTAATTAGACTGGGTCAGAAGGGGGGAGTCCTTATATTTCTGGCCATCCTAGAGTTGACCACCTAAGCTGTAACTGGATCTTTAAAATATAGGAAATCCTCTTCAATGGAATTCCCTGTGCATTTCCACTTTATGAAACGAGGCAGCCCTAGCAAGGACCTCATGGTAGGAGATAGTGTCATCTGGCGGAGAGGGACGGGCAGGATATAGAGACAGGCGAGATATAGGTCATGGTCTGTGTTCCCTGTCGGATCAACATTGTATAGATCCCATAGATCATCCTCTGGGGCCATGTCATATTGGTCCCCTGGGTGACCGAGGCTGCACCCCCATATGGAGTGTAAGGAGAGGGGTCAGCAAGTAGAGTAGGGGGTGCAGGTGGAGGGAGTGCCAGTAGAGGGGGGGGGGGGAGGTGAGAGGGTAGCTGGGTGAGTCAATGGCAGAGGGCTGGTAAACTTATGTCTCTTTTGTTGCCTAGGCGATAGCAGGAGCTCGAGGGCTTCCTTGAAGCTGAACTTCTGCTTCGATCCATCTGTGGTGGACGCTGATGACTGGGCGATTATTCAGCCAGTAGGATGATGGTTCACGATGTGATGTCAGCGGGTGTCAATTTCATCCTGCAGCTTCCGGAGGACAGGTCTTGCGGAGTGGACTAAGATGTCGGTTTCAGCGCAGAGGGTTTCAGTGGCAGTGTGTGGGTGATCGGAGCCGAACGGGTCTTCAATGTCGAAGGCTTCGAAGGGTGTTTTGGTGTCACTGGGATGGAAGTGGTCGGCGCCGTGTGTTGACTTCAAGATTTTCTTTGGCGTTGAGCCGAGGCTGGGCGTAGGGTCCGCAGCGGATGTTTGGTACCGACCATGGCCAGTGGACGACAGGAGGCCTGTCTCTGTGCATCAAGACTGGATGTCTAGCCTCTAGGTGGGGTTTGCTGAAGTGCAAGCGGTGTCGAAGGGGAAGGGAAGGAGGGATCGTACTCACGACCAGTGGCTCAGGCAGCAGGTCTTCAATCTCCAGGTCGGATCCAGAACTAAGTTAAGGCAAGAAGGGCTCCTCCTCGGCGGCGACGGTTCCGGCTGAAGTTCCCCTTCGAAGTCGTGGGAGCCGAGGAGTTCTGGGGTGTTGTCTCCACTTCTCCGCAACATTTTGAGATGAGCTCAACGGTATCATAAGAGTCTTCTTCGAGCAGCATGATCAGCAGGCGTTGAAGGAGGCCTTGTCATGTTCGGGAGTTAGGCACAGGTTACAGACTTGGTGGAGATCGGTCCAGGGTTTCTTGGCATACACAGAGGACAGTATCTGAACGGCATCTATTCCATCACAGGCAAGACCTGCTTGACAAAGAGAAAGCAAACTGGGTAGGCTCCGAAGGGCAAGGCCACAACTGGGGCACCAAAGTCGCAACCCTGACCCGGATGCAGCAACACACGTCAAACTGAGGTGAGAAAAGGGACAGCAGTAGCAAAACAATACTGACAAAAGGGAAGAGGAACCGAGAGGGCTCGGAGACATCATCGCAACAGCGTTGACCTGTAGCTCCATCGCACACATCCGAACCAGAGGGCAGAAAGGTAACAATTTAACAATGGAGCCAATGCCTGTGCGCATTACCAACAGTAGGTGGAGTTACTGTACCTTGTGATTTGAGAAGATTTCTTCGAAGAATAACACCTTGCACAAATCTGGGAACAACACTAGATGGCAGGAGTATGCACAGCATGTGTATCTACAGCCACACATGCCTTGACCATACAGCTCTTCTTTGCAGATGACAGTGATATTCCATAAACAGTCTTATCATAACTTCTACTTCTCCATCACACTACCTTAACCAGAAGAAATCTAAAAGACGGTCGCTGGGCACTCAACCAGTGCCACCCTTGGAAGAAGGTTGCTTTCCTTTGTTACAGGAGGGAGAGAGAGAAAACGTCAAGGGAACACTATTAAATTCGATCTGCGAGTCACAGAAAGGTCTATTAAGAATAATTTGTCCACAATATTTCTTTCAGAAACATGAAATAAAAAAATAAAAATTAACCATCAGCCTGCCATAAGAATCTGGCTTCCAAGGGTGGAGCTCAAACCTGCACACCTCATTGGTTGAAAGATAAAAGAAAGAGCATTGGGGTCGATAGCTTACAACACCAAATGAGCTATTTAATGTTATTTTAAAGGATAAACAGTATTGCGATAGTGAATTCTATGAAAGTCCAAATGTTTTTAAACATTCCGGGATTCACACACTAGATGGCAGGATGATGCACAACACGAGAACCATTAACTGCTGAAGCTGCAAGACTATTCATGAATGATTAGGCTACATATATGGTTTCCCAAAGCCTCAATCGTCACTTTCCTGTTCAGCCAAGCATTCATTTTTAGGTCGCGCCTAGAGCAGCGCGCATGCGCTGCTCTATGGGAGGCTTCTTGTGAGCACTCTAAACTTCTCTGTGTGGGCCTGACTCCTCCCCCACATTGGATTGGCCTTTGCGTGTGTCTTTCAATAATGAAAGCACGCAAATGGCCAAAGGCGGGTGCATGTCCCACCTCCTTCCCAATGTGTCACTCCCACAGCGTTTTGCTCTCGTGAGCGAGCAGCGGCGCGCGCAGGGTGGCAGCGGCATTCCTGGTGGGTCAGGTTACACGCAACGCGCCGTGCTTTCGCTTGTTTTCGCCGTCCTTGCTTTCAGCCAGACCCTTTCACGCAGATTTTCTTACTGAAGTGTTTTTTTTTTAACTCTCTTGTCAGTATATGGTGAAGTGTCTTTGGTGCTTAATGTAGTGACGCGGATCCGGGGCTCCGCATGTTAGTAGTGTTGGCGTATCCCTCGTCTCTAGAACAAGCCTCGCGTTGTGCAAATGCTGTAATGGATGTGGTCCTTGAAACACAAGAACCGCACACATGTCAGTTTCTGGCGTATGTAATTTATCGTGCACCTGGTTTTTTTTTTTTGCCAATCTAGTCATCTCACTAGAATGGGGAGATCCAGTTATGCGCAGCTCTGTTTTGAGAGGCGTACCACCTATAGGTACTCTTGCCCGTGCATCTGGGGCAGAATTTCAGGCTATCGATTAAGTTATTGGGTAACCTCTTTTTTCTTCTTCTGTTTTTCATGATTTACATATGCCCCCTAATTCCACCGTATCAATATAATTCTGTGGTGCAATGTAGTGTTTCATGCAAATGGGAATGTGTTATCACCCGACACCAGCTTATTACGGAATTTATCCAATGTTTAATGATTTTCGTACTCTTACTGATGAGATGCAGTTGACCCTCAATGCACAGTCATATTTAAATGGCGTTTTGGAAGGCTGATGAACCCTGATTAAGGAGCGGGTGGCCTCGGTGCGAATTTTTTCCAATGGTATACGGCGCTGTAGACCATATGCATGTGTGTGTGTGTTCCACAGCATAGCTTTTACTCGTTATGTTGTTTGATAAATATGGAAAGAAAATGTGGCCCGTGGCATGTTGCATTACTGGATTGGTTTCAACATAGGGCCGCCCGCCCCCTATGACGAGTAAAGGCGGAGGTTCCTCCACCCTATTACTAGCCACCGGAAGTTGGCTTGGAAGTATATTTACTTTCCATGCACATACATTGGGCGTTTAAAAACTAGATTATATAATAAGGAATTATTGGCCGTATTAACGGTGAACGAAACAGACTAGTTTTAATTAGTTGTATTTGTCCCTGTTTTCTCCCTAACTCTGTAATGAATGGATACTAGGGGGGGGGTATATGACCAAGTTTCTGTGGTTTGAATTGATATTTTTCATAAGGGTAATGTGGTTTAAATCATGTACATGGTTTATGTATGCGGAAGTATCAATTGTTGTCTAGTAGATGCTGCAGTCCGTGCCCGACATGTCTTTTGTGGTTGGGGTTATCTGCTTATTAAGTAAGCACTTAATTCGTGAACTAGTTAGCTTCTTAACAAGATATATTGAGCACTAAGTTTCACTATTAACCTACTTTATATTCACTATAAATTAGTTATCGTTGTGGACGACAGGTTTTACAATGGCAGATGAACATATAGTAAAAATTCGAGGACTGCCATGGTCCTGCACGCAGGAGGAAGTGATGGATTTTTTTTCAGGTGCGTATGTCTCACTAGACCCATGGAAACAAGGTTATTATGGCATGAATGATATTTAATTTGGTAGAAATTCACGCTCGTTCAAAGTTGTCTTAATTAGCTTTTACACTTGCAATTATTAACGCTAACAATCCTGTTTAATTCTTAAATTGGGGTGGGATCCAGCATTTTGAGTGTTAGATGGTTTTAATTGATGCCGTCGGTTTATGTAATTGGAAACTGCTTAATGCGTGACATTCCGACCATTGAATGCACGTAAAGTGGGTGTATTGAATTGCATGCGACATTTGATCAAGAACAACTACTTGGCTTAAGTTTTTAATTTTGGGGTGCCAATAGGTCGGTATGCATATCACATATATATGACTGGCTTACATCGGGTGGTATGGGAGTAGTTTAATGGCAAAAAATTGTAGATTTGTTGGGCCTATGAACATTTGTTTGATATGTGGATATTGGAATCTGCGGTTTATTGGAATCGGGTTTAAGATATTTATTTTTTGCATGTTAACAGAATGCAGCATAACTGGTGGTCTCAATGGAATTCATTTCACCATTTCCAAAGAGGGACGTCCTCCTGGAGAGGCTTTTGTTGAGTTCGAGACGGCAGAAGACGTAAAAAAGCACTGACAAAAGACCGTAAAAACATTGGAAATAGATATGTAGAGGTGGTTCTTTTTTCAGTTTTTTTAGTTTATTGAAGTTTGGCCTCTTTACTTAACGTAATCAGCATAATGTTTTATTTGATGTTTCCAGGCCCTGCGGATGGACACTAGTTTTTTTAGCAATGGGTTTCTTATGATTATTTTGTCATCCTAGCAGCATATTTGGTGTTACTTTTTTGATTTTCGCGATCTTTAATTTTTTGTATCGCTGTATTGATGGTACGTTGAGATGCAATGAGTGTTGAGTCTTTTTAGGTTTTTCCTAGATGTCTAGTTGCGATAGACCTCTCAAGTACTTTGAGGACGGTCCCCCGCTGCTTATAATTGGTTGACTTGGTCACTCGTTTGCTTGCTTATTTGATCCCACCCGCACATCCTCTTGTCCTTTTTGTTGGGTGACTTGTGTTTTTTTTGTTTGTTTTTTTGCACAGCTTTTTAGGTCGAGCCTCTTTCCCCCCTCTCAATCAACCCCAGCCAGATTGTCTCACAGCCAAACATGCTTTATTTAATCACTCTACAGAGTGCATCTTTTCGCTCCCCCACCTCAGGAACCTGCAAGCACTTCTCCTTTCATTCCTTTTTATTTTTTGCATTTTTATATAGCGCAAATCAAGGTATCAAATCGCTTTACATAAGCACTAGTTCCATAACAGAAATTTGCCCAGTGGGGGATAATGTGCTGCCTGGCTAAACACTTATAAGGTCCCAAACGCGAGACCTATTGGCTATGCCACTGCTTGTTTGTCTTCCAGCCTCCACAATTCTATGTTTGCCTTTAAATTTATCTGTATGGACATTACATCTTTTATTTGAAATGGCCTTTAAATTGAGTTAGCTTTATTCGTGATGGTCACACTTCTGAGTGCAGCCCTCATGTTAAAAACGGAAAAAGGTTGTTTGGCGAATGTGAGACGATTCTTTGCCCAGCTAGACTCGATGTCAATGTAAGTCGTCTGAGAACCTCCAGGGCCTGGTAATTTCATTGCAAGGCAGACAGACTTCCAGTCAAACTTAATCCACAAAGTACCGTGATTACAATACACACTTCACCTGTTGGACTTGTGTTTTACCCAATCTTAGCCTCTTCTTCTGTGTGCTTGCTACTAAAAACCAGAGCAGATCCCACTCAGATTCGTGCGCTCTCAAAGTTACCTTCACCCACATAGTTCATAAAGAATAGCAGGACCACAAGTTATAAGAAGACACTTTATTAGCAGTAAAATCCTTGTCAAAAGACAGACAGACATGTAAAAAGACACACAAGCAGTATTTTGTACCAATGCTGTAAGGAACATCAACGTCAGAGTGATGCAGTTAAAAGCGTATGCGTTGGCTACGGATTTCACCATTGTGGAGTCTGGCACTCTTTAGCTGTAGAAACCCACCCCACTTTGACACCCGGTGGGAAGGCAGCTGCAAAGCCAGCAATAATTTGCAGCGTGACCCAAAAGTGACTGCTATGAAACATGTCCAACGCCAAAAGCAGTACTTTCTGCTGATCTGGAAAAAGTGATCCAATAACATGATTCTGACACAAAATGAGACAGCAGATGGAAAGCCCCCAAAAACCAAGCAATGAAAGCAAGGCAAAGAGCTTGAGCAGAACTATACGTAAACAATATTAAAAACTTGGAGAAAGCCAAGACACGCCATGTTTAAAGCTCAAAGGGGACCAATGGCAGCCTCCTCATTCATGATGACTGTCCACTGATCCAGTTCCATGGTTTCTGCTTTGCATCGTAGGAGCTGGAATGCTAGTGGTGATAAACTCCTAAAACCAGTCAAATTAAAAAAGGGAAAAAAAGCCTCTCACTGCTCGAGTTCAGAGTGCTGAGCCAGTCCACCAGGTATTTCAACTCAAGACTTCCTGGCATGGTATCAGTGAGGACTGAACCTCGCCAACCCACACCAATGTGAGATTCCAGTCACTACTCGTCCCAAGAAGTGCAGGGCTGCAGAGCTTCACCCCTACAGGTTCTACTGAAGAAAGTTTAGCCAGTCCCTGGTCACGAAGTGCAGAGCTACTCAACCTATAAGCCCAGGGAAAGGTGTGGGAAGTAGTCACAACAGAAGACAGAGGTGAAGGCCATCGCTGCTGTTACTGTTCGTTGGGATTCGGATTGGCATCAGGATACGGCGTGAGATCAAAGGTCAGGACCTTGCTAATGACACAGTCTCCGGGCTGAAGGAATGAGAGAAGGGGTTAGTACAATATGTGCAAGGAACTTCAAAGGCAGAGCTGCATGTTATAGGGCAGGGGTTGTAATCAGAACTGTCTTCTATTCCCGCCCCACCCCTGATCCTTGCAAACTACAGCACCTCTGCTTCCCTCTCCTTCCATCCAAGCCAACCCTCATCTTTCCAGTTCAATCGGTCGATAAGACCCTTGTCTCGGCTCCACTTTACAAAACCTATGAAACACTCAGGGTGACCCTGGTGCTCATACTCCAACAGTCTATTCTACTCATATAAGTCACACGTAGGTCCAGTGATCAGCGAGGTCACAACCTGTGCACAAACGAGACAGGTACTGGCCAGCGTGCTTTAGGGCTATTGATCCAATTCCAAATCAAGAATCCAATAATGCGTTCTAACCCACTCCAGGTGGCAGGCAGTACGCACCAGTGGACCCAACCCTTTCCACATAGGCAGCAGATGCCACCAGAACATCGAGAGAAACAACCCTGCCCAAGGCTAGCCTCCGAAATCCGAACAGTGCTCTTTCCTGCCTCGATTAGAAGCTTCGCACAACTAATAATGAACATAACTGGAAACTGGAGAGAGGTTCAAGTGCCTAAACCAGGGGTGGTAACACAATCCGATGTTACAACGGGACCATGAGTTCACATAACTCCACGACAGTAGGGTTCAGCAGACCGCACCCAGAGTTCACAACTCCACGACAGTAGGGTTCAGCAGACCGCACCCAGAGTTCACATAACTCCACGACAGTAGGGTTCAGCAGACCGCACCCCGAGTTCACATAACTCCACGACAGTAGGGTTCAGCAGACCGCACCCCGAGTTCACATAACTCCACGACAGTAGGGTTCAGCAGACCGCACCCAGAGTTCACATAACTCCACGACAGTAGGGTTCAGCAGACCGCACCCCGAGTTCACATAACTCCACGACAGTAGGGTTCAGCAGACCGCACCCCGAGTTCACATAACTCCACGACAGTAGGGTTCAGCAGACCGCACCCCGAGTTCACATAACTCCACGACAGTAGGGTTCAGCAGACCGCACCCAGAGTTCACATAACTCCACGACAGTAGGGTTCAGCAGACCGCACCCAGAGTTCACATAACTCCACGACAGTAGGGTTCAGCAGACCGCACCCAGAGTTCACATAACTCCACGACAGTAGGGTTCAGCAGACCGCACCCCGAGTTCACATAACTCCACGACAGTAGGGTTCAGCAGACCGCACCCCGAGTTCACATAACTCCACGACAGTAGGGTTCAGCAGACCGCACCCAGAGTTCACATAACTCCACGACAGTAGGGTTCAGCAGACCGCACCCCGAGTTCACATAACTCCACGACAGTAGGGTTCAGCAGACCGCACCCAGAGTTCACATAACTCCACGACAGTAGGGTTCAGCAGACCGCACCCAGAGTTCACATAACTCCACGACAGTAGGGTTCAGCAGACCGCACCCCGAGTTCACATAACTCCACGACAGTAGGGTTCAGCAGACCGCACCCCGAGTTCACAACTCCACGACAGTAGGGTTCAGCAGACCGCACCCAGAGTTCACATAACTCCACGACAGTAGGGTTCAGCAGACCGCACCCAGAGTTCACATAACTCCACGACAGTAGGGTTCAGCAGACCGCACCCCGAGTTCACATAACTCCACGACAGTAGGGTTCAGCAGACCGCACCCCGAGTTCACAACTCCACGACAGTAGGGTTCAGCAGACCGCACCCCGAGTTCACAACTCCACGACAGTAGGGTTCAGCAGACCGCACCCCGAGTTCACATAACTCCACGACAGTAGGGTTCAGCAGACCGCACCCTGAGTTCACAACTCCACGACAGTAGGGTTCAGCAGACCGCACCCCGAGTTCACAACTCCACAACAGTAGGGTTCAGCAGACCGCACCCCGAGTTCACATAACTCCACGACAGTAGGGTTCAGCAGACCGCACCCCGAGTTCACATAACTCCACGACAGTAGGGTTCAGCAGACCGCACCCCGAGTTCACAACTCCACGACAGTAGGGTTCAGCAGACCGCACCCCGAGTTCACATAACTCCACGACAGTAGGGTTCAGCAGACCGCACCCAGAGTTCACATAACTCCACGACAGTAGGGTTCAGCAGACCGCACCCCGAGTTCACATAACTCCACGACAGTAGGGTTCAGCAGACCGCACCCCGAGTTCACAACTCCACGACAGTAGGGTTCAGCAGACCGCACCCCGAGTTCACAACTCCACGACAGTAGGGTTCAGCAGACCGCACCCCGAGTTCACATAACTCCACGACAGTAGGGTTCAGCAGACCGCACCCCGAGTTCACAATTCCACGACAGTAGGGTTCAGCAGACCGCACCCCGAGTTCACAACTCCACAACAGTAGGGTTCAGCAGACCGCACCCCGAGTTCACATAACTCCACGACAGTAGGGTTCAGCAGACCGCACCCCGAGTTCACAACTCCACGACAGTAGGGTTCAGCAGACCGCACCCCGAGTTCACAACTCCACAACAGTAGGGTTCAGCAGACCGCACCCCGAGTTCACATAACTCCACGACAGTAGGGTTCAGCAGACCGCACCCCGAGTTCACATAACTCCACGACAGTAGGGTTCAGCAGACCGCACCCCGAGTTCACAACTCCACGACAGTAGGGTTCAGCAGACCGCACCCAGAGTTCACAACTCCACGACAGTAGGGTTCAGCAGACCGCACCCCGAGTTCACAACTCCACGACAGTAGGGTTCAGCAGACCGCACCCCGAGTTCACAACTCCACGACAGTAGGGTTCAGCAGACCGCACCCAGAGTTCACATAACTCCACGACAGTAGGGTTCAGCAGACGGCACCCCGAGTTCACAACTCCACGACAGTAGGGTTCAGCAGACCGCACCCCGAGTTCACATAACTCCACGACAGTAGGGTTCAGCAGACCGCACCCCGAGTTCACAACTCCACGACAGTAGGGTTCAGCAGACCGCACCCAGAGTTCACAACTCCACGACAGTAGGGTTCAGCAGACCGCACCCAGAGTTCACATAACTCCACGACAGTAGGGTTCAGCAGACCGCACCCAGAGTTCACATAACTCCACGACAGTAGGGTTCAGCAGACCGCACCCCGAGTTCACATAACTCCACGACAGTAGGGTTCAGCAGACCGCACCCAGAGTTCACATAACTCCACGACAGTAGGGTTCAGCAGACCGCACCCAGAGTTCACATAACTCCACGACAGTAGGGTTCAGCAGACCGCACCCAGAGTTCATATAACTCCACGACAGTAGGGTTCAGCAGACCGCACCCCGAGTTCACATAACTCCACGACAGTAGGGTTCAGCAGACCGCACCCTGAGTTCACATAACTCCACGACAGTAGGGTTCAGCAGACCGCACCCCGAGTTCACATAACTCCACGACAGTAGGGTTCAGCAGACCGCACCCCGAGTTCACAACTCCACGACAGTAGGGTTCAGCAGACCGCACCCCGAGTTCACATAACTCCACGACAGTAGGGTTCAGCAGACCGCACCCCGAGTTCACATAACTCCACGACAGTAGGGTTCAGCAGACCGCACCCCGAGTTCACAACTCCACGACAGTAGGGTTCAGCAGACCGCACCCCGAGTTCACATAACTCCACGACAGTAGGGTTCAGCAGACCGCACCCGAGTTCACAACTCCACGACAGTAGGGTTCAGCAGACCGCACCCCGAGTTCACAACTCCACGACAGTAGGGTTCAGCAGACCGCACCCAGAGTTCACAACTCCACGACAGTAGGGTTCAGCAGACCGCACCCCGAGTTCACAACTCCACGACAGTAGGGTTCAGCAGACCGCACCCCGAGTTCACAACTCCACGACAGTAGGGTTCAGCAGACCGCACCCCGAGTTCACATAACTCCACAACAGTAGGGTTCAGCAGACCGCACCCCGAGTTCACATAACTCCACAACAGTAGGGTTCAGCAGACCGCACCCCGAGTTCACAACTCCACGACAGTAGGGTTCAGCAGACCGCACCCCGAGTTCACATAACTCCACGTCAGTAGGGTTCAGCAGACCGCACCCCGAGTTCACAACTCCACGACAGTAGGGTTCAGCAGACCGCACCCGAGTTCACAACTCCACGACAGTAGGGTTCAGCAGACCGCACCCCGAGTTCACATAACTCCACGACAGTAGGGTTCAGCAGACCGCACCCCGAGTTCACATAACTCCACGGCAGTAGGGTTCAGCAGACCGCACCCCGAGTTCACATAACTCCACGACAGTAGGGTTCAGCAGACCGCACCCAGAGTTCACATAACTCCACGACAGTAGGGTTCAGCAGACTGCACCCAGAGTTCACATAACTCCACGACAGTAGGGTTCAGCAGACCGCACCCAGAGTTCACATAACTCCACGACAGTAGGGTTCAGCAGACCGCACCCCGAGTTCACATAACTCCACGACAGTAGGGTTCAGCAGACCGCACCCAGAGTTCACATAACTCCACGACAGTAGGGTTCAGCAGACCGCACCCCGAGTTCACACAACTCCACGACAGTAGGGTTCAGCAGACCGCACCCCGAGTTCACAACTCCACGACAGTAGGGTTCAGCAGACCGCACCCCGAGTTCACACAACTCCACAACAGTAGGGTTCAGCAGACCGCACCCCGAGTTCACATAACTCCACGAGAGTAGGGTTCAGCAGACCGCACCCCGAGTTCACATAACTCCACGACAGTAGGGTTCAGCAGACCGCACCCCGAGTTCACAACTCCACGACAGTAGGGTTCAGCAGACCGCACCCCGAGTTCACATAACTCCGCGACAGTAGGGTTCAGCAGACCGCACCCCGAGTTCACAACTCCACGACAGTAGGGTTCAGCAGACCGCAGCCCGAGTTCACAACTCCACGACAGTAGGGTTCAGCAGACCGCACCCAGAGTTCACATAACTCCACGACAGTAGGGTTCAGCAGACCGCACCCAGAGTTCACAACTCCACGACAGTAGGGTTCAGCAGACCGCACCCCGAGTTCACAACTCCACGACAGTAGGGTTCAGCAGACCGCACCCCGAGTTCACAACTCCACGATAGTAGGGTTCAGCAGACCGCACCCCGAGTTCACATAACTCCACGACAATAGGGTTCAGCAGACCGCACCCCGAGTTCACATAACTCCACGACAGTAGGGTTCAGCAGACCGCACCGAGTTCACATAACTCCAGGACAGTAGGGTTCAGCAGACCGCACCCAGAGTTCACAACTCCACGACAGTAGAGTTCAGCAGACCGCACCCCGAGTTCACAACTCCACGACAGTAGGGTTCAGCAGACCGCACCCCGAGTTCACATAACTCCACGACAGTAGGGTTCAGCAGACCGCACCCCGAGTTCACAACTCCACGACAGTAGGGTTCAGCAGACCGCACCCCGAGTTCACAACTCCACGACAGTAGGGTTCAGCAGACCGCACCCAGAGTTCACATAACTCCACGACAGTAGGGTTCAGCAGACCGCACCCCGAGTTCACATAACTCCACGACAGTAGGGTTCAGCAGACCGCACCCCGAGTTCACATAACTCCACGACAGTAGGGTTCAGCAGACCGCACCCCGAGTTCACATAACTCCACGACAGTAGGGTTCAGCAGACCACACCCCGAGTTCACATAACTCCACGACAGTAGGGTTCAGCAGACCGCACCCAGAGTTCACATAACTCCACGACAGTAGGGTTCAGCAGACCGCACCCCGAGTTCACATAACTCCACGACAGTAGGGTTCAGCAGACCGCACCCAGAGTTCACATAACTCCACGACAGTAGGGTTCAGCAGACCGCACCCCGAGTTCACATAACTCCACGACAGTAGGGTTCAGCAGACCGCACCCCGAGTTCACATAACTCCACGACAATAGGGTTCAGCAGACCGCACCCCGAGTTCACATAACTCCACAACAGTAGGGTTCAGCAGACCGCACCCAGAGTTCACAACTCCACGACAGTAGGGTTCAGCAGACCGCACCCCGAGTTCACAACTCCACGACAGTAGGGTTCAGCAGACCGCACCCAGAGTTCACATAACTCGACAGTAGGGTTCAGCAGACCGCACCCAGAGTTCACATAACTCCACAACAGTAGGGTTCAGCAGACCGCACCCCGAGTTCACATAACTCCACGACAGTAGGGTTCAGCAGACCGCACCCAGAGTTCACACAACTCCACGACAGTAGGGTTCAGCAGACCGCACCCAGAGTTCACATAACTCCACGACAGTAGGGTTCAGCAGACCGCACCCAGAGTTCATATAACTCCACGACAGTAGGGTTCAGCAGACCGCACCCCGAGTTCACATAACTCCATGACAGTAGGGTTCAGCAGACCGCACCCCGAGTTCACATAACTCCACGACAGTAGGGTTCAGCAGACCGCACCCCGAGTTCACATAACTCCACGACAGTAGGGTTCAGCAGACCGCACCCCGAGTTCACATAACTCCACGACAGTAGGGTTCAGCAGACCGCACCCCGAGTTCACACAACTCCACGACAGTAGGGTTCAGCAGACCGCACCCCGAGTTCACATAACTCCACGACAGTAGGGTTCTGAAGACTGTATCGTACCCCTCCCCGAAACTTCCCAGCTCGGTACACTCTAGTCTCAGCTCACACGCAAGTAAAATAGTAGTGTTCGGTATCCCGTTCCCTTGCACCATGCATTGAGCCCTCAGGCTTTGTGACACTTCACCCACTGTTCATATTCTGGTAAGTCTCTGTACATTGGACCCTTGAGCCCCATAGTCTGCGCCCTCGTCCTAAATCCCTGTATTCATTAGGGCTCAATACACTGTTCCATTGCACCCTGCACTGAGCTCTCAGGCTTCATGATGCTTCATCCACTGTTCACATGCCAGCACGACTGCATGGCTCTGTAAACTGTGCCCTCGAGCCCATAGTCTGATCTCAGCTCACATCTCTGTATTGCAGTAGGGCTCAGTATGCTGTTCCCTTGGTCCCTGCACTGAGCCCCCAGGCTCGGTAAAGTTTCACCCATCATTCACATTCCTCCAGCTGTCGTCATCAAACTCCAGTCTGTCTCCTCGACTAACTTCCCTGTATGACAGTCTTGTTCAAACGACTCTACTCTTCAGCACCCACCCTGTGTAACAGCCGCTTCTTGCGCCTCGTTCTCTGCTTCCACGCTTTCCTTGTTCTAAGGCTGCCAAGCTCAGTCCACTTGGGCCTTGGATCAGCATGCTGCACACCTTCCCTCCCTCAACACTCCACCCCTCCCTACTGCACCCTCCACATGCTCTACTTCTCACTCGTCTCACCTCAGGGTAGACGCCCACTAAACTTTCCGCCTTGGTGTAGAACTCCTCCTTCAGTGAGATGACAATGGCCTGGAAATTAATTGCAGACTGCTCCTTGATGTAGTTCGCAACCTACAGAGAGAGGAAGTAGTTACTTGTGATCCTAGGTCAGCATCAGTGAAAATATCATTAAACTCATAAGCACAAGAAGAATCCGTCTTTGTTCAGGATCCTCCAACGCTTTCAGTAAATATGTACACAAAAAGGCAATTGAAGGATGGATTTTTTTTTAATGCAGACAAAAAAACATAATAGCTTATTTAAGGCTAAATAAAAAAGTTACTTTCTCTCGGTAATGGTCTTTCTGGTGCATGCACTACCTAACCGCAGACTCGTCCTCTTTAAAATATCCTCCAGGGAGAGGCCAGATCTGTAAGATTACAAACCGCATTGGTCGTGCGCACCAATATGAGCACCCTGGAAGTGAAAATGGAGCCACATATAAGCCCCAGCGCTGTGCATCAATGGCAGTTTCTTTCTCGACTTTCTTGGCACCATCGGACGTGGAACCCAACAATCATCAAAGCACCAGTGCGCAGATCTCTAGTTTCTGACATTTTAAGATGGAAAGAGACCAGTCCACAGGACAGGGAGGTGGGAGGGCCAGTGAACAATCTGCAGTTAGATGGCGTATCCACCAGAAAAAGTGTTACCGAAGGTAAGAAACTTGTTCTTCCGATGGATACCGTTACCTGCAGATTCCTCATCTTTAGAATAGATACCAAACCTGTACCTCTCAGGGTGGTGGGCGTGTGGAATACTTCAGATCAAAAAGTTCAGGAGGACCGAACAGGCGGAATGCCCTAACCATCAGACCTATTGCTATTGTAGTAAGCTGGCTCTGTACATGATATCACTAGGTGGTAATACCGTGCACAGAGTCCAGGGGTTCCCCAAAAGTGTACAGGGTTCAATGTAAAACCCAAAGTGCTCTATTAGTGGTCGTGTGGGAGAGCAGCCTTAGGCTTAACACAGAGTGTAAGACATTTACTGCACAACAGTGATCAATAATGGACACGACTCAAGAAGGAGATTCAGACCAATATAATAAAATTATACTTAGTCTTTACTTTATTTTAAGACCCACGTCTTCGTAATCAGGTATGTATGTTTTTAATTTAAAAAACTTACCACTTTGAAAAATCGACAGAATTTTTTTTCCATACAGTCCAATGTTCTAATATGGGGAAAACAATATTGCGGTTAAACAGGTAAGTATTTTAATTACAATCTCAGTCTTTGGGACTAAAAGTCAGCAAGGGCCAGGGGCCAGGTAAGTACCAAAACTGCACCACCAGAAGCACAGGGGCGGCTGGGTGCAGAGGTCAAAATCGGACTTCGACCCAATGATTTCCAAAGGAGACACACTGCTTGCAAGTAAGTAGATCAGTTGCAGGGGCCAAGTTTTGGGGGTTGGGTTAAGTACAGAAAGTGAGAGGGGCACAAAGCGGCATCAAACATACAGCGGCACAGGGGCAGCCGGGTGCAATTTCGACGTCGGGGGCCCAATGCTTTTCAATGGGGATTCTTTTTTGGGCAAAAAGGCTGAAGGCGTGTGCCGGAGGTTGCAGGAGGAAGACCAACGACAGAAGAGTTAAGTTGGGATGTAGGGGGTCGTAGGGGCACCGTCGGTTTAGCTCACCTAGGCCCAGGGGCTTTGGGTGCAGGGGTGCCTTCGACGTCGGAGTGTTCTTACCGGAGCCGGTCGCGGCCAGGGGGGAGGGGGGCTCTGGATTCACACTGCCGGTGTGGTTGTGGAGGGCAGGGGAGGTCAGCCATCGCTGGACACGAGGTCAGGATTGCCGGGGAGACTTCACTGCACAGGTGGGCCACTCAGACTCGGGCCGTGGGCGTCGGGAGCAGAGTGGGCTAGGGACGCGGATACGCTTGGATCGGGAGTCTTTGGAGTCGGTTTCTTCTGGACAGGTCCGCTGTCCACAGGAGATTGGAGTCTTTGTTGAAGGCAACAGTCCTCTCAGGGGTTTCAGAGGTCGCTGTTGCAAGACAAGTCGCAGGGTCATCGAAGCAAGAGACGCCAGTAGGGCTGGGTGCAAGGCAGTTGTCTTCTGGCTTCTGCTGCAGGGTGTCTTCTAAAGTCGTCGCAGATCTGTGGGCCAGGCCTGGAGGAGACACCTAAATATTAAATTTAGGCGGCGTTTTAGGGGAGTAGCAGGTAGGGCCAATAGGAACCTTACCCAGGGTGACTACACTATTATGCCACCCTAGCCCTGATTGGAGGGGTCCCCCCATCGCCATCTTCAAGATGGCGGGACTGAAAGTTGTGCTTCGCCTCGCTTCACCCACCTTAGGGGTGGGGTTGGCAGAGGTGGGCACACTTATCTTTTTGAATTTTCCCACTGGTTTTCCCGCCCAAAGTGGGGGTGTAAACCAGGGGCTACCATCTGCTGCTAGCAGCAGAGGCTGGGAGTCGCAGTACAAAGACGGCAGGCCTTTGAAGCTTCCCTCTTCGAGCACTGGCCCATCCTGGGGGAGGAGACAGGACACCTCTGCCCAGGATGTGAATTGTTTCTGGTCCCAGAGAGCAAGGGCTCTCTACCCAGGGGTCCAGAAACATGTCTGGTGGTGGCTGGCTGCCTACAGCCAGTCAGAGACCACACCAGGGTAGGTAGGGATTCAGGGGGCACCTCTGAGGTGCGCACTGGATACATGGTACAATAAATCCCACACTGGCATCAGTGTAGTTTCATTGAAAGGAGTAGTTTGGTACCAAACACTCCTGTATTTAGTGAGGCCATCATGATGCTGTGGAACTCGAGTTATCGCGTTCCCAGCCCAAGAACCTTCCTATGGCTTCACTGGCACTTACAATATTAGGCAATGGGGCCCAATATTGTAGGGGCGTATCTGCTCATGCAGATATGCCCTCACCTGTAGTATAGTGCACCATGCCTTAGGGCTGTGAGGCCTGCTAGAGGGGTCACTTACCTACGCTGCCAGGCAAGGTTAGCTGGCATGGCACCCAGGTAGGGTGCCATGTCGACTTTGTCGTTTTCTCCCTCGCAGGGGCATGCAGGCTGCAAGGGCAGTGGCATTGTTCCAGTGAGGTGGGTCCCAAGGGACCCTCTTCAGCTTCCAGGCCCTAGGTACCCAGGGTACCATTTACTAGGGACTTACAGTGGGCAGAAGTACCAACTGGGGGATTGCTTTAGGGAAGGAGCACTGGCACAGGGAACATGGTTGGCAGGGATCCTGTGCACTACATTGAAACCACATCAAAACCAGGCAAAATGTGGGGAGCTACCCACTGAAAAGAGGCGCTTTCTCACAGTTATAAAAACGGGGTCCAGCCGATGGAGTCTCTCCTCCTCCTTTAATGAGATGGAGCAAAGAACCTTGGAAAAGTAATGGATTGTTCTACGTGACAAGAAGTCATAACCTGAGGCAAAAAGGCTGCGTTGGTCCTCAAACCAGTTTGTCTGGAAAAAAGGAGTTGCAGGCCGGCAGCACAGAGTGCCTGAAGCTCACTCATGCAACGAGCTGAGGTTACCGCAACAGTCTACAGAGTTAGAAATCGTAGAGGGCAGATGTGCATCGGCTTAAAGGTATTGCATATATGGAATGTGAGGACCAAATTAAAATCCCACTGCAACATCAGAAAGGGGGGGGGGGGGAGAGAACATATGTGTCAAACCTTTTAGAAATCTGATCACAGTCTGTGAATTAAAGATGGCTGGGCCTGAAAAAGTAAATGTGCCATGACAGTTTTCTTTGAAGTGTTCTAGTGTGGACGACTCAAACAGGTGAGATTTGTCAAAAAGTATATTCTTAAGTGAATGTCACCTATGCAAGACTGCTCTGCCTAAGCAATCAATAGTGTCCAGTCCAGATCGGATTACATATTTGACTGCATCCTGATCATCTTGGATGGTTTGCCAGCAGCACCTTGGGCTGCTGGCAAGATCTTGATACCCATATTCCATAAAGCATGGGAATAGCTTCCAAGCAAACAGCTGCACTGACTAACCAGAGGACTGGGCTGGCTGATGAAAACATTTGCTTCCTGAATATCTCAATTCTCTTAGACTCTGTCTAAAAGGGGGTGGGGTTGGAGGTTGTCTGGAAGGGAATGGATTGCGGCTAACCCTCATAGTTCGAGCCTGGACGCCAGACTTTCTGGCATAGGGTGTTGCGTCATGAAGTCAGGGTGCCTGGGTGCTTGCCGGTTCATTGGTGGGCAAGAATAAGGCTTAGATCAGGTGCCAGTTATTGTGTCGGTCAGAGTCTTACTGAACAGCAATAAAGGCTCGGCGGAAGCCTGCCCAGGTTGTAAAACATTGGTTAGAACGTTAGTATGAACTTCCGTAGATGGTAGCTGTAAATCCAGCACCTCAACTGCACATCTTATGACCATAGCAGCGGAAGCATTCTCTTCCATGGACGATTCAGGGGGAGGACCCAATCCAGTATCAGGGGAAGTGTCCAGCCTACTGGTCTCCTGTAAATCCATGTAGAGATCATTACACTGTAGCCTGCTGCTATCCATGAACAGCCAATAGTCAAGGTAGGGAAATACTTGAATATCCTCTCTTTGCCAATGCACAGCCACCACTTCTAGGCACTTTTTAAACACCCTTGGAGCAGTGGAGACCCCGAAAAGGAGAACTTGAACTGAAAGTCTTGTCTACTTACCACAAAGGTAACGCCAATGAGAAGATTGGATTAGCATGTGAAAGTATGCATCCTTGAGGATGAACACCATCAAGAAATTGACCCGATTGAAGAGGGGGATGACATCCTGCAGAGCGTTCATGTAAAAATGTTCCGATAGCATGCAGCAGTCGAAGGGCCTGACGGCAAGGATCGGCAAGAGAGAGATGTCCTTTTTGGGTATAAGAAAGTAGAGAATAGACGGTTCTCCCCTGGTGTTGGAGGGACACCCTCCCTATGGCACTCTGTTTTAAGGGGGCTTGCACTTTCTGAAGGAGCGAGAGGTGTTTGTTGCTGCGGGCATGTGTGCGGGGTGGGGTTGTGTGGAGTTAGAGCCAGTGGTCATGTTGGACGACTGCTAAAACCCACTTGTCAGATGGGTCTTCTTCCCAGCGTGAGAGGAAATCGCTTATCCTCCCCCAACAGATGATGTGTGTTTTGCGGGGCAGGGGAAGTTGCTGTTAAGAGATAGCATCTCTGTGAGGAAAAGAGGTGTATTATACATAGGGCCCTAGGTTTTATGGTATTTATTTTTTTAACATTTCCGTCTGTATTTATCTATATTTATTTTTTACCCATTTTATTGGAATTTATCCATATTTATTTTGTGTTTTGAGAGTAAATGAAGTCGTAGTAAAAGTTACTTGCCTTCGGTAACGATGTATCTGTACGAGACACAGGTTATAGATTCCTTACCTTAGAATTACCCCCAGGCGTCAGACTGGATCCGGAGAATTTTTTCTTAGCAGTACCCCTGCGCATCGGTAGGTGCCGTTGGTCGACTCCGCGTTCGTCGTCGTGGTCGCTGGGATGACGATGCGGTGCCTACTTAGACGCCTCCCCAGCGCGCTGTCAGTTCCGACACGACTTTCCACGCCAGAAGCTCAGAGCCATGAAAGACACTGACCCACTGGTGCGCCACAACTAGGGCCCTGTAAGAGTCCCTATCCTATCCCTAGAAGTCAGTTCGCAGAGCGGGGAGGATGGGTGGGGCGGTAAGGAATCTATAACCAACCTATGTCTCTTACAGATATATCGTTACCGAAGGTAAGTAACTTTTACTAGGACTTCATTTACTCTGTGCCCAGATGCCCACGTTGATGCCTGGCAGATGTCAATGAGTGTGACTCCGTGTAAAAAAGTGGCTCTGTATATACTGAACCAAAGTAAGGTTCAGTGTGCACAGAGTCCACAGTCCCCAGAGGTTTGGCAGAGGCTAAAGTTAGATATAACCTTACTCTCTAAAGTGGTAGCTTGGTCGAGCAGTAAGGCAGTATCAGAGGACAGTGTAAAGCATTTGTTGTACACACTCAGTCAGCAAATGGTCTCACACTCAAGAACTGAACTCTAGGCCAATGGTTTTGTATCAAAATATATAGTTGTTTTATTTTAGAACCAACAATAGGTATCAAAATATACTTTCTCAGAATGAGTTACTTTAGTTAAATACTTTTCAAATAGGCAATAGACTTTTGAATACAATAGTTACAGTTGTTGCAATAGGCAACACAATTTCAAACACAATAATACATTGAGCTCAATGGGAATTTCTAGTTAAATGGAATAGATTACTTTTTGGATTACTTTTTTTACCACAGGACTGGATCCTAGATTCAGTCCTGGGACATCTCCTGTAAACAGTTGAGTAAAAACGTTTTGGTTACAGTTGTGATTTTTAAGGAATATTATTGTATTTTAAAAGTTGACACTTAGAAACTTTTTCACATAGAATCACCAATGTTATCCTATGGGAGGAAATTCACTTAGCAGGTAAGTGTGGTTATTGTTACTTTTTCTAACTCAGTGTTGGATCCTGGATCCAGCACTGGTGCATCTCCTGTAAACAGTTGAAAGAATGTGTTTTTGTTATACAGGCGATTTTTAACGAATATTTGTAAGTTTGCAAAATCGACACAAACTTTTTCAGCAAAAACCAGGCAATGTTATCCTATGGAAGGAAATTCAAGTTACCAGTAAGTACAGTTATGATTACTTTTCAGGGTCAGTGCTGGGCACCAAGATCCAGCACTGGGATCTCTCCTGATAACAGGTGAGTAATTTCGTTTTCGTTGATCGGACGATTTTTAGTGATTATTTTAAAGTTTCAAAACTCGACACTTAGAAGAAATTTCAGTGTAAACCAGTCAATGTTGCCCTATGGAGAAAATGTAGGTTATCGGTTTTCAGGTAAGTACTCGACTGGCAGAGTTAAGGTTCTGGGCATAGACTCAGGGGTCTCCCAGGGTCAGTGATTCACTGTTGTTGCACCCTCAGCGGCACTAGGGCAGCCGGGTGCAGAGTGTTGAGGCCCAATGTTATCCTATGGGGGATGGGGGGCCTCCGGTTGGTGGCTGCTGGCAAGCAGGCCACAAGGTTGTGGGAGCAAAGCTCCTAGGGTTTAGGTCAGGGCAAATTGGGAAACAAGACAGCACAAAAGGTGCACCCTCAGCGGAGCTGGGGCAGCCGGGTGCAGAGTGCTGTTTTGGCGTCAGGTGCCCTGTTGTTTTCAATGGGGATTTTTGGTTTTGGTTTTCAGCTGCAGGCTCGGTCCAGGAAGACTTCCAGGAGGAACCAACAGCTGGGCAGGTAAGTTGGAGGGCTCGGGGACATAGGTGCACCTCGGGTTCCTTTCTCCAGGGCGCAGGGCGGCTGGATGCAGGGGTGTATTTTGAGGTCGGATTTCACCTTACCGGGCCACTCGCGGTTGGGGGGGGTCTCGTGCAGAGGCTGCAGGCGACGTCGGGGAGTCATGGAGGGTCAACCCACAGTGGACTCGGGACTCTTGAGCGCTGGGGGACCTCGCTGGGACCGGTGGGCCACTTGAACTCGGGCTGTAGGCGACGGGTGCAGTGGTGGATCCAGGCGTCGGGTTTCTTTTTCCTCAGCAGGCTCGGAGTCTTTGTTTGGTGTTTCTTTTGAACAGAGCTGCTGTTCACAGGAGATCTGGTCTTTGTTGAAGGCAGTCAGTCCTCCCCGGGGTTCTGGAGGTCGCTGGCTGCAGGACAAGACAATTTTTGGCGCAGGATCTCTGGAAACTGCAGACGGGCCGGTAGGGCTGGGGCCAAGTCAGTTGTTCTCTGCAGTCTCCTCTGCTGGGCGTCTTCTTTCGTCCTTTTTCTTCTTAGGTTGCAGGAATCTGAGGAAGGAAGGTTCAGGATGCCCCTAAATACTAAATTTAGGGGCGTTACAGGTAGGTAAAGGGCAGGGACCAATGGGTTCCTTCCTGGGGTGGGTACACCTCTATCCTGCCCCTCTCCTGTGGGAGGGGGCAGTAGCCTAGTCCTGATTGGGCAGGGCTCCCCATCTTCAAGATGGCGAGAGCCCGGAGTTGTGCTTCGCCTCGCCTCCCCCACCTGAGGGGTGGGGTTGGCAGAGGCTGGCACATCCCCTTTCCTCCCTTGGGGTTTCCCGCCAGTCTTCCTGCCAGAGAGGGGGTCAGAACCGGTGGGGGCCAGTTGCTGAGTACAGCAAGTGGCCTGGAGAAGCTCACAAAGGCGGCATGCCTTTGAAGCTTCCCCTGCCCATCCTGGGGGAGGAGACCTAGCACCTTGCCCAGGACGTGCATTGTTGCAGGCCCGGGAGAGCGGATGGCTCTCCACCCAGGGGTCCAGCAACATGTCTGCTGTGTGGCAGCCGGGGCAGCCCCTCAGACAAGACGTGGATTGTAGGTTAGGTTTTTTTTTTGCAGAGTTTTATATAGCGCGGACTTGACCCGCAACCGGGTATCAGAGCGCTTTACATAGCACCAGTTACGTTACATGAGGACACACATTCATTTTTGTTAGGCACGGGGAGATTAAGTGATTTGCCCAGAATCACAGGATGTTCAGCGTCATTACCGAGACTCTAACCCAGTTCCCCAGGTCCGAGGTCGAACGCCCTAGCCGTTAGGCCAACTCCTCTCCCCAAGGTTCAGGGGGCAACTCTAAGTTGCCCTCTGTCGTGCATTTTACATTAAATCCCACACTGGCATCAGTGTGGGTTTAACAGTGCTGAGAAGTTTGATACCAAACTTCTCAGTCTTCAGTGTAGCTATTATGGTGCTGTGGAGTTCGTAATGACAAACTCCCAGCACCATATACTCTTAATGGCATCACTGCACTTACAGTGCCCAGGAATGGCCCTGGGTACTGTAGGGGCACAGGGTTCATGCACCTGTGCCCACACCACTGGCATAGTGCACCCAGCTAGAGGGGTGACTGAGGTATGCCAGGGTAGTGTGTTTGTGGGCATGGCACACAGGGATGTGTGCCATGTCGACTGTTTAGTTCTGCACCAAGACACTCAGCCTGCAAAGGCAGGGTGTGTGTGTCAGGGTACAGGGCCTCTAAGGGTGGCACAATAAGTTCTGCAGCCCTGAGGGGCCTTCTCTGGTCACAGTGCCCTGGGTACCTAGGGTACCATTTACCAGGGGCTTACCTGTGGCCAGAGATGCCAATTGGGTTTAGGCTTTAGTACAGTTTTTAGGGAAGGAACACAGGCCCTGGGTACCTGATTGGCAGGGACCCAGGGCACACCAAGGAAAAGTGCATCAGTTATCAGGCATAAAGTGGGGGGGTTACTGCAACAGAAACCCACTTTCCTACACAAGCCCCCCCCCCCCAGCCCAAAGGCCAGGAGACTCAGCCAACGCTGGGAGAGGCTTTCTAGTCTTTCAGGCGAGGAAGAGTTGGGGAAGTGGTTTGAAAGTTGCAGGGCCTACTCTGCCTTATATCTTTCTGTCCAGGTCAGTCCCTTTGGGGAGCTGGCCTACCTGATCAGTTTCAGGACCTAATTCCCAAAGCTCCTTTCCTTGCTCTTTAGTGTCTTCACCCAATCTTTTTATTTTGGTTTCAGAGGTGCCTGCCTCTGCAAAGTCTAACTTAGCCAGGGCAAAGCCCAGCTTACCCACAGAGGTCACCCACAGTTTGAGCAACCCCACCATGACCAATAGGGTCAGGGGGCCTAGCTTGCTATTTGGCAGGGGGTTAGGCCACCATGCCAAGGATAGGGCTGCCATGAAGGCTAACACCCAGCAGAGGCTGCTGACAGCTGTCAGTGCCCAGAACCACACCTTTAGCTCCTGACTGGCAAGTGAAGGGGCTATCTTACAGGTCTCTTTGGGTCCTGGCTGTCTGCCTGTTGCTTTAGGGTGGGGGGTCACTACACTTTGTAGTGAACACCCTTCCTCCACCCTTTGTTCTGTCAGCTGAGGAGCCACCAACTCCGGCTGGACAGTTGCCTGACTAGTCAGGTCTTCTTGTTGGCTAGGGGGGGCTTTACCAGGCCCACTTCTGGAGTTTTCCCTCACTGGGATAGAATCTCCTTGGCCCTCTGGGACTGTGGCTAACAGTTGCCCACCTTTCCTACTCTGTTCCTTTTTACTCTTTTGGGGCTCAGCTGCACTGACTGCAGGTTGAGCCCCCCCCCAGGTTTCTTGGGTGAGGCCTGGCATTGGGCTAGTGCCTCTCGCGTGACAAGGCAGTAGTTGCTGCCGTAGCCCTAGTGGAATGAGCACACAGCCCCACTGGAGGCTACTTTTTCGCTAAAGCGTAACAAAGCTTTATAAAAAAGGACAGCCCATCGGGAGATGGTACGCTTTTGGACAGCCCAGTCTTTCTTGGCACCCCCATAGCTAACGAAGAGTTGATCGTCCACCCAGAAATATTTAGTGAGGTTGAGATAGAAAGACATTTTGGGTCCAGACGGAGGAGTCTCTCCTCCTCCTTGGAAGGGTGCGGAGGTGGGAAAAAGGTGGGCAGAGTAATAGTTTGTCCTATGTATAAAGGTGTAACTATTTTAGGAAGGAACGATGGTCTCGTCCTAAGCACCACTTTGTCTGGGTGCACAGAGAAGAAAGGGGGTTTATTAGATAAAGCGTGATGCTCACTCACTCTGCGAGCAGAGGTGATGGCAACAAGAAAGGCAGTCTTCAGAGTGAGGAGCCTGAGAGGACAGTTGTGAAGAGGTTTGAAAGGAGCGCACATAAGTTAAGTCAAAACAAGATTCAAGTCCCACTGGGGCATTAAGAAAGGAAATGGAGGAAAAAGATGAATAATGCCTTTAAAGAATCTATTTACAATAGGAGATTTGAAGAAAGAGGGCTGATCTGGTAGCCGAAGGAAAGCAGAAAAGGCTGCTAGATAGCCTTTTAGAGTGCCCAGAGCAGAGCCCTGCTGGGCCACAGAAAGGAGGAACAAGAGAACCTCTGAAAGAGGTGCAGAAAGGGGATCCACAGCCTTTGCTGTGCACCATGCCACAAACTTGTTCCATCGACAGGCGTATACTGTCTTAGTGGAGGGACGCTTGGCTGCCAAGATGACATTACAGACTTCGGGCAGAAGGTCAAAAGCTGTCAACTGTCGCTGCTCAATCTCCACGCAATGAGGTGGAGGCTGGACAGGTTCGGGGGAAGAACCGTCCCCTGCTGCTACAACAGAAGATCCTCCCGTAGGGGCAGTCTGATCGGATGATCGATGGACATGCTCAGGAGCTCGGGGTACCAGACTCTTCGTGCCCAGTCCGGAGCCACAAGAATGACTAGGGCCTGGTCGCGCTTGATCTTCTTCAGCACTCGGGGCAGAAGTGGTACAGGCGGAAAGGCGTACAGGAGGCCGCAGTTCCACTCGCGTCGAAAAGCGTCGCCGAGCGATAGCAGCCTTGGAAACTCCAACGTGCAGGACTGCTGACATTGTGCGTTCTCTTCAGTGGCGAACAGATCTGACCAAGGTTCTCCCCACCGCTGAAAGAGACCTTGCACCAACCACCTCTGAATGAAGACAATTCGTGATCCACCAAGCACCGACGGCGGAGTTCGTCCGCCCTGGCGTTTAGAGAACCTGCCAAGTGTTGAACCACCAGGATCATGCCCTGATGTTCCAGCCAAGTTCAAAGGCGAAGAGCCTCTTGACATATGGTCCACAACCCCACCCCGCCCTGTTTGTTGCAGTACCACATGGCGGTGGTGTTGTCTGTGAACACCTGCACTACTTTCCCCATGAGGGATGGAAGGAATGCATTCAGTGCCAGGCGGATTGTCCAAAGCTCCAACAGGTTGATATGGAGCCCAGACTCCACTGATCTCCGCCTCTCCAGATGGCCGCTCCATCCCAGAAGTGACGCATCGGTCACCACTGTTAGTTCTGGTTGGGGAAGGGAGAGGGATCTGCCGCTGACCCAATCCTGGTCTGTTAACCACCACTGCAGTTGCTGTGCAGTTCCCTACGAGAGAGATCTGGACGTAGTCAGAAAGATTCCCCTGATGCTGCGCCCACTGGAACTTCAGGTCCCACTGCAGAGCCTGCCTATGCCACCTGGCATGATCCACCAGCAGGATGCAGGAGGCCAAGAGGCCCAGCAGCCTCAGGGTCATTCTCACCGAAATCCAGGATAGAGGCTGAAATATCGGTATCATAGCCCGAATATCCCGGACTCGCTGCTCGGGAGGATAGGCCCGAAACTGCACTGTGTCCAGAACAGCTCCAATGAAAGGCAGCGTCTGAGAGGGAGTCAGGTGTGACTTCTGCACGTTTATAGTGAACACCAGCGAGTGCAGGAGGTCCGCTGTAGTCTGGAGGTGGGAGACGACAGCCTGGGGCGTGCCGCCTCCAACAACCAGTCATCGAGCTAGGGGAAGACTGGAACCCCTGATCTGCGCAGATGAGCTGCGACCACCGCCATCACTTTCGTGAACACCCGAGGGGCACTGGTAAGGCCAAAGGGGAGCATGGTGAACTGAAAACGCTCATGGCCTACTGTGAACAGCAGGTAGCGCCTGTGGGCTGGCAGAACGGGAATATGAAAATAGGCGTCCTGCAAGTCCAGTGCCACAATCCAGTCTCCAGGGTCGAGGGCAGACAGGACCTGAGCCAACATGGGCATTTTGAACTTCTCCTTCCGAAGGAAGCGGTTGAGGGCCCAGAGGTCTAAGATGGGATGCAGGCCTTTGTCCTTCTTGGGCACCAGGAAGTAGTGGGAATAGCAACCACGACCTACTTCTGGCGTCTGTACCCTCTATTGCTCCTTTTGCCAAAAGAGCAGAGACTTCCTGGCGGGGAAGCGCCAAATGATCCTCCGACATGCGGTCAAAAGACGGTGGCATGGGGGAAGCGGTAGTCTCGAAGGAGAGGGAGTAGCCCCTTCCGACGATTTACAAAACCCACCTGTCTGACGTGATGGAGTGCCAGTGGGGGAGGTGATGGCAAATCCTGCCGGTCACTGGCCGTTGATGGGCCTGAAATGTAAGACTAGGAGGTTTTGGAGGCTGCTGCAGGGATGGAAAGGGTGGACTGGCCTGCCCGCTGGCTCCCAGACCCGCAAGATCACTGGGTCCCACGTCCGCGCAGAGACCGGGCAGCTTGCATGAGCCAGTGACTAGACTGGGCCATACGTGGTGGGGGGCCCCTTCCGTAGCCACGAAAGGGGTGAAAGGCAGACTGCGGTGGACGGAAAGACGCAGCGAGGCCCAAGGATCTTGCCATAGCTCGAGAATCCTTGAAGCGCTCCAGCGCCGTGTCTGCCTTGTCACCAAAAAGGCGACGGCCATCGAAGGGCATATCCAGTAAGGTTGCCTGGACATCGCCCGAAAAGCCAGACGTTATCAACTAGGCGTAGCGCCGAAGGGCTACCGACGTGGCAATCGTTCTGCCCAGTGAGTCGGTGGTATCCAGTCCACAGCAAATCGTGAATTTTGCTCCGTCTCTCCCATCTGCCACCGCTTGGGAAAGAATGGCCCGTGCCTCCTCCGGGCACTGAGGCAGCACTTGTGCAACCATATCCCAGATTGCATGGGAGTATCGGCCTAAGAGGCACGCGGTATTCACGGACCGCAGTGCCAAGCTGGAGGAAGAGAATGTAGGATCTGCTTCTTATGGTTACCCCCACTTTTTGCTTGATGTTGCACTGTTTTTGACTAGTCTGACTGGGATCCTGCTAATCAGGACCCCAGTCTCTCTGCTTTCTCCTTTAAATGGTTACATGTACTTTGGTACACTCCAGATTGGAAACTGGGGTACCCTTGTCAGTCCCTAGTATATGGTACCCATGTACCCAGGGCATAGGTACCCCAGAGGCCTCCCATGGGCTGAAGCATGTATTATGCCACCCATGAGAGGCCATGCAAAATGGAACTCCAGGTCTAATACAGCAACCTGTGTAAGATGGTGCTTGCACCACTTACTTTAGATATAGGTTCACTATATCTATAGGTCACTACAGTTAAAACTTATAAGTCACCCCTATAGCAGGCCTTATCAATCCTGAAGGCAGGGTGCTGGGTTTTTAGTGAGAGGGTGCCCCTGCATGAGCAGAGCCCCTCTGCAGCCTTCGGAGACCATTCTCCCGGATTGTCTGTGATACAGCCGGACTTATAGGTCGAGGTGCATTATAACCTTGCGGTAAAGGCTATCTCGAAAACAGCTGCATAGAACCATATCGTGTTTGGTATCAAACACCTTGGAATCATACCTCCACACCGGTAACCGGTGTGGGAGGTATGATTCCACCCTTCTGAAGCGAGCTTCGTAGGGTCACTGGTCTATCCGGTGCCAGCCTTCTCGACCCGGTCAGCACAAAATGGATGCTGCCGACCAGAGACACATTTCTGCCCTCCTGCTGCTGAGCCAAGCTCGAGCAGAGGAAGGCAGCACAATAGGCATCCTGCCACAGGGAGGTGTGACCACCTCCCAGACAGGATTTAATGTATTGGGGCTGGGTGGGTGCACTCAGAGTGCCTGAAAGTCTGCACCTGGGGCACATTTTGGGTCCCTGTGCATAGTCCAGCTCAAACCAGTTCTGGGAGCCATTGGCTCCTGCTCTGGCGCGAAACTGGACAAAGGACATGGGTGTAACCACCCCTCTGTCCTGACCTTCCCCTAGGAGGGTCCCCCCAATCTGTCCAACCCTCTCCCGTGGGTACAAAAGGGCTTACCTGGCTGTAAGACTTTAGATTTTACGTGGACAAGATTCTACAAGAAGAAACCACTGACCGTCGACCGTCTGGACACTCTGGACTTCGCTGGACTTCGACTGGGCCTGACTTCGTCCCCCCTCCGTCCAAAGCTTTGTCTGTGCCCTTGCTCCATACAGGCTCCGTGCATGACCTGTGGTGCACTAAGGACAACTAAAGAATCTCCCTTGGAGTGAAGGAGTCAGTCCCCTGCCCTAGCAGGCACCTTAACACAAATGACCGGTCTGCTGCTCCTAAGCTACTGCGGACTGCCGAAGATTTCAGCAACACAGGAGGTGGGTTTCTGAAGGTCCCTGGAGGTCGATCTGCCCCTCTCAGCAAGTTTGAGTCCAGTATCCCTCGTGGGGACTGCAGTAACCCGAACCCCTGTGCACCGCGTCCATTTGCAGTTGCATATGCTTGTTGGCGATTCCCGAGCTTGTGCATTGGACTCCGTGTAGTCCTGACCCTGAGCAGTATTTGCACCAAAGAACTCCGGCCTCCTCGCACCGAGTGCTCCGTGGGCTGGTACTTTGCAAGCTTGCTCGAGGTTCCCTCGCGACTCCTGGTCCTTTGGCCTGTGGGTCTCTCTGAGGGCCATCTTGATTTCTGTTGGGCTTTCCTGGTTGCTCCAGACATGCCATGACTCTCCATTGCTTGGTGAGTCCCCTGGACCTTGCTGGTCCACACCGTAACCGGCTTGACCTTCCTTCGTGGGTTGCTTTTGCCAAGGCTTGTTGGTGCTCCAGCCGGACACCGACCCCTCAGCACTCGACATCCTTCGTGGGACAGCTCACCTCCGGGCTCCTGGTCGTCCTCTCCTGGTCCTCGTGGCTGCAGAGGCAAGCATCTCTTCTTCGCACCTGAAGCACGCGACATCAGTGGGCATTCGTCTACCGAGCCCCTGGTCACTCTGAAGTGACCCAGACTCTGTCCCCTCTGCCTTGAGGTTCCTTCCTTCCAGAATCCAGGCTTGGATTCCACCGGACCCTTTTCACCTTCACGGCAGCAGTACTTCTTCACAGCCCTCCATTGAGAACAACAGCGGTTTCCGACGCCACTCCAGGCCTATGCACCCGGCTCCCCTGGGATAGGTAACTCGGGTACTATGGTATCCACGGGTGGGCTGGCTCTCCAACCTCTTAAGTTCCAAAGGGTTTGCTCGAAGTCCTCCTAGAAGAGTCCTTAAACTTTAAAATTGTAACCGCGACTTCCCCATAGAATTGTACCGAGTCCACGGTCGTGTTAGCACACTGCACCCGTCCTCCGTGGGGTCCCTATCTACTCACCTTGGGTGGTTCCTTGGGGTCCCAGCGATTCTACGTGCTCCAGACCTTGTCTTGATCTCAGTCGTGATTGTTATACCACTATTTTAGTATATGGTTTGGTCTCCCCCTGGAGCCCACTGTGTATTGTGCTACTTACAACTGTTCTATTGATCCCGTATTGTGTGCTTTGTGTTCTATCCTCGTGTAGAGGATAGTAGAGAGTGTTATATTAATAAATACATATTTTTATATAACTACTGTGTGGTTCTCCTTTCATTTAGTCAATATAGAAGGTAATGTTCTGGTAAAACAAGCTGCTTTACATTCCTTCATGATTAAGCCTGAAGGCTGCTCTCCACAGCTACCACTAGGATAGCTTTCTAAAGGTTATCTCTTTGACCTCATACATCATAAGGGTCGTTTGGACTGGTGCAAGGTGCCCACTTTAATTAGTGGACAGCATATACCAGGCCAACTTCTCACATTGGTGTGCAGCGGTTGGGATTCAAGCCTGCGTTGTTTTACCAGATAATCTCTTTGTATTGATTACCTGAAAACCACTAAAGTATTAGGCACATATAATACTTAAAGATTAGAATAAGTAAGTTCTACTGAACTTAGGGTTGGGAAAGTTAAGGGTCTAGCACACCCTTTCTCCAACCTAAGAGTTTAGTTCCCACTAGGGTAGGTAGGTGCATACACCACACCACACTAGTTATGTCTTCTAAAGGAGAAGCCAGTGGCTCTCTGCCTTCTAGGTACAATGGTCTTACATTTCAGGAATTGAAAGCCATGTGTGTTTTTAGGAAGCTGAAGACAAGGAGAAATGCCAACACCCAACGTCTCATTGAGGTGTTACTCTTAGATGACCTTAGGAAAACCCCAGGGTCAGATGAGGTAGAAAGAGTGGGTGGGGCAGGGAATGAAGACCGGTCAGGAGGCGACACCTTTTATGACCTAGACTCAAACCTGGCCAGGAGGATCAAGATGATCAAGATGATTCCCACCTGGACAACTTAGATCTTCAGGAAGAGGGTGGAGAAGGCCCCAGAGGCCCTCTCTTTACTCCTGGAAGAGTGCAGAGTTTACCCAGGAGATCTAGATCTCTCTCTGCAGAATCTGACCATTCAGGACACTCTGTAGGGACCTCCATATTCCATAAGAGAGATACCTCTTATGACAGACGGTGCCAATTTCTAGAGCTTGAGAAAGTCAAGCTTAGGCTCAGGCAAGAGCAATTGGCCCTAGATAAGGAATCCCTAGAGCTCAAGAAGGCTAGAAAAAGATTGGGACTAGAGTCCCATGGTGGCAGCAACAGTGTCCCTAGGGTTAAGGAGTATACTAATGACCATAGGAACCTGAGCAAGATAGTCCCTCCCTACCATGGTGGGGATGACATCCACAAATGGATAACTGCTTTAGAGAGGGCCTGTAAAGTACAGAGGGTCCCTCAAGAGCAGTGGGCAGCTATCTTGTGGCTCTCCTTTGCTGACAAAGGTAGAGACAAGCTCCTCACTGTTAGAGAAGAGGATGCTGACAACTACTCAGTCTTGAAGAGTGCTCTGATAGATGGGTTTGGCTTAACCACTGAACAGTACAGAATTAAGTTCAGAGACACCCAGAAGACAGACTCAGGACTGGGTAGACTTTGTAGATTGTGCTACTACGGCTCTGGAAGGCTGGTTAATTGGCAGCAAAGTGAATGATTTCAAGGGATTGTACAATTTGATTATGAGGGAGCAGATCCTTAATAATTGCCAAAATCAGTTGTTGCATCAGTACTTGGTTGACTCTGATCTGACCCCTCCCCAAGAATTGGGAAAGAAGGCAGATAGGTGGGTCAGAACCAGGGTGAAGCAGAAAAACCAGACCACAGGTGGTGACCAGAAGAAGCAAGATGCTAAACCTTCAGATAAGGGTGGGGAAAAGGGTAAAGACCAGAGGTCTTCATCAGGGCCCCAAAAACCTGCATCTGGGTGGGGTGGGGGGGGGGGGACTCACAGTATAACAAAGGTAAAGGCAAAAAGAAACCTCGGTGCTTCCTGTGTAAGGAGAAACCCCATTGGACAAGGGATGCCAATTGTTCAAGGGCCAAGGATCCTCCTACCACCACCACTGCCCCTAAGGCAACTGTTAACCCTAGTTCAGCTCCAAGTGGTGGTACACAGAATAAGGGTATAGTAGGGTTAACCCTGGGATCTGAGATGGGTTCTGGCTTAGTCAGAACTCCAGCTCAGGCTGTTTTAGTCTGTGATGGAGGCATAGATATTGCCTCCTTATTTGTGAGCCCCAGTAATCTGGGCAAATGCAGACAACAGCCTTTAATCAATGGTAAGGAGGCCATGGCATATAGGGACACAGGAGCAAGTGTCACAATGGTGACAAGAGATCTTGTGGGCCCTGACCAGATCATACTTGGTGAGATTTACCAAGTGACCAATGCCAACAATGTCAGGACAGACCATTCCTTGGCAGTTGTTAATTTCAGCTGGGGAGGGGTGTAAGAAAGTGCCCTCTTTCTGCATGGTATGCCCCCACTTTTTGCTGAATTGCTGATGTTCTTTGACTGAGTGTGCCCTGGGCTCCTGCTAATCAGGTACCCAGGGCCTATGTTCCTTCCCTACAAAATGCATTGAAGCCTAAACCCAATTGGCATCCCTGGCCACAGGTAGGCCCCTGGTAAAAGGCACCACAGGTACCCAGGGCACTGTGACCAGGGAAGGCCCCTAAGGGCTGCAGCACTTATTGTGCCACCCTTAGAGGCCCTGCACCTTTTCACACACACACTGCCTTTGCAGGCTGCGTGTCTTGGTGCAGAACAAAGTGAAGAGTCGACATGGCACACATCCCTGTGTGCCATGCCTACAAACCACTGCCCTGGCATAGATCAGTAACCCCTCTAGCTGGGTGCCCTATGCCAGTGGTGAGGGTACTGGTGAGGGTACAGGTGCATGAGCCCTGTACCCCTACAGTGCCCAAGTCCATTCCTGGGCACTGTAAGTGCAGTGCTGCCATTAAGAGTATATGGTGCTGGGAGTTTGTCATTACTGAACTCCACAGCACCATAATGGCTACACTGAAAACTGGGAAGTTTGGTATCAAACTTCTCAGCACATTAAACCCACACTGATGCCAGTGTGGGATTTAATGTAAAATGCACGACAGAGGGCATCTTAGAGATGCCCCTGAAACTCGACCAACTTCTAGTGACCTGACTGGGTGGCTGCTAAGGCTGCCACCAACAGACATGTTTCTGGACCACTGGGTCGAGAGCCTGCTGCTCTCGGGGGCCTGAAACAATGCACATCCTGGGACGAGGTGCCAAGCCTCCTCCCCCAGGATGGGCAGGGTTCACGAAGGGGAAGCTTCAAAGGCATGCCGCCTTTGTGAGCCTCCCCAGACCATTTGCTGCTTTCAGCAACTGGTCCCCACTGGTTCTACCCCCCACTTTGGGCGGGAGAACCGAGCGGAAAACAAGTGAGGGAAAGAGGTGTGCCCACCTCTGCCAACTCCAACCCTCAGGTGGGGAGGCGAGGTGAAGCACAACTCTCAGTCCCCACCATCTTGAGGATGGGGGACCCAACCAACCAGGGACAGGCTCCTGCCCCACTCCCACTGGAGGATGGCACGATAGGGGTGTACCCACCCCAGGAAGGGACCCATTGGTCCCTGCCCTTTACCTACCTGTAACGCCTCTAAAGCACAAGTTACTAACTTGTGTAACGATATTTCTGTAAGAGACAGTAGTTAGTGACAGATTCCTTACCTTAGAATATCCTCAGGCGTCAGGCTGGATCCGGAAAGTTTTGCGTAGCAGTACCCTTGCGCGTCGGTAGGCGGCGTCGTGCGGCTCCGCGTCCGTCGTCGGCGTCGTGATCGCCGGGATGACGTCGCGGGCAGTACTTAGACGCCGCCCCTGCGCGCTCGACGTCAGTTCTGTACACGACTTTCCGCGCCAGGAACGCAGAGCCATGCAAGAAGCTGACATAGGTGTCTGAAAAATACTAGGGCCCTGAAAGGGATGTCCTTAACCCTAGAAATCAGTTCGCAGAACGGGGAGGATAGGTGCGAGGAATCTGTCACTAACTACTGTCTCTTACAGATATATCGTTACACAAGTTAGTAACTTGTGCATCTGAAAGAGACACGTTAGTGACAGATTCCTTACCTTAGAATAGATACCCCAGCAATACCAACCCCGGTGGTGGGTCTGCGAACAAAGATCAGACAAGGAAGTCCTGGAGGACAGAACGGCCAAAGAAGCCGTCCCTCCGGACCTGATTGTCAAGGCAGTAATGCTTTGTAAACGTGTGCAGCGAGGCCCACGTAGCTGCCTGACAAATAACCGGCAGCGGAACACGGCGGCCCAAAGCCGTGGTAGCAGCCGTTGCCCTGGTGGAATGGGCCCGCAGCCCAACAGGAGGCTCCTTCTTAGCCAAAGAATAGCAGGTCTTGATGCACAAGGTAACCCAGCGGGAGATGGTCCTCTTGTGCACCGCCCGACCTTTTTGGCGCCCACGTAGCCAACAAAGAGCTGGTCATCCACCCGGAAGTGTTTTGTGCGGTCAATATAGAAGGAGAGCGCACGTTTTGGGTCCAGACGGTGGAGCCTCTCTTCCTCTCTGGAAGGATGCGGAGGCGGAAAGAAGGTGGGCAAAGTGATGGTCTGCCCAATATGGAAAGCAGTAACCACCTTTGGCAAGAAGGACGGGCGCGTCCGAAGAACAACCTTGTCCGGATGAACAGACAGAAAGGGAGGTTTGCAAGATAGAGCCTGGAGCTCACTCACCCGCCGAGCGGAGGTGATGGCCACCAGAAAGGCTGTCTTCAGAGTCAGAAGACGAAGAGGACAGTTATGTAGAGGCTCAAAGGGAGCGCACATTAAAAGGTAAGAACCAAGTTCAAGTCCCACTGAGGCATCACAAACGGAACAGGAGGGAAGAGGTGAGTAATGCCTTTTAAGAACCTGTTAACAACAGGGGACTTGAAAAGGGAGGGCTGATCAGGAAGCCTGAGGAAGGCCGAGATAGCACAAAGATAACCCTTGATGGTACCCAGGGCAGAACCCTGTTGGGCCAGAGAAAGAAGGAACAGAAGGACCTCAGAAAGAGGGGCACAGAGGGGATTCACAGCCTTTGCTGTGCACCATGCCACAAATTTGTTCCACCTGCAGGCGTATACCACTTTAGTGGAGGGACGCCTGGCTGCCAGAATCACATCACAAACATCGGGAGGCAAGTGGAAAGGAATCAACTGCCGCCGCTCAATCTCCACGCAAGCAGGTGTAGACTGGACAGGTTCGGGTGGAGGACCGCCCCTGCTGCTGCGACAGAAGATCCTCCCGAAGAGGCAGACGGATCGGGGATCTACGCTCATATTGAGTAGCTCGGGATACCAAACTCTTCGAGCCCAGTCCGGAGCCACAAGAATGACTTGGGCCCGGTCGTGCCGAATCTTCTTCAACACTCTGGGTAGAAGTGGTATAGGCGGAAAGGCGTACAACAGACCGTGCAACTCCACTCGTGACGAAAAGCGTCTCCGAGCGAGTGCCGCCTTGGAAATTCCAACGCGCAGAACTGATGACATTGCGCGTTCTCTTCGGTGGCGAATAGATCTAACCAAGGCTCTCCCCATTGTAGAAAGAGTCCTTGCGCCACTTCCGAGTGAAGACGCCATTCGTGATCCATCATGCACCTGCGGCTGAGTTCGTCCGCCCTGGCATTCAGGGAACCTGCCAGGTGTTGAACCATCAGGAACATGCCCTGATGTTCCAGCCATGTCCAGAGGCGCAGAGCCTCCTGACAAAGGGTCCAAGACCCCACCCCGCCCTGTTTGTTGCAGTACCACATGGCGGTGGTGTTGTCTGTGAACACCTGCACTACCTTCCCTTTGACAGAGGGAAGGAATGCCTTGAGTGCAAGTCGGATCGCCCGGAGCTCCAGAAGGTTGATATGGAGCCGGGACTCCGCCGGAGACCAGAGGCCTCTGATCTCCGCCTCTCCCATGTGACCGCCCCATCCCAGAAGGGACGCGTCCGTCACAACTGTGTGCTCTGGCTGGGGAAGGGAGAGGGATCTGCCCATGACCCATTGCCGGTTCGAGAGCCACCACTGCAACGGTCTTGCAGTCCCCTCCGAGATCTGGACGTGATCGGACAGGTTGCCCTGGTGCTGCGCCCACTGGAACTTCAGGTCCCACTGCAGAGCCCGCATATGCCATCTGGCATGATTGACCAGCAGGATGCAGGAGGCCATGAGGCCCAGCAGCCTCAGGGTCATCCGTACCGAAACCCAGGATAAAGGCTGAAAGATTGGAATCATAGCCTGAATATCCCGGACTCGCCGTTCGGGAGGATAGGCCCGAAACTGCGTCGTGTCCAGAACCGCTCCGATGAAAAGGAGCTGTGGAGAAGGAATCAGATGCGACTTTGGCACATTGATGGAGAACCCCAGCGAGTGCAGGAGTTCGGCCGTAGTCTGGAGGTGGGAGACGACTGCCTGGGACGAGCCCGCCTTCAGCAGCCAGTCGTCGAGGTAGGGGAAGACTGAAACCCCTGATCTGCGCAGATGAGCTGCGACCACCGCCATCACTTTCGTGAACACCCGAGGGGCACTGGTAAGGCCAAAGGGGAGCACGGTGAACTGAAAATGCTCGGGGCCTACCGTGAACCGAAGGTAACGCCGGTGGGCCGGCAGGACGGGGATGTGGAAATATGCGTCCTGCAAGTCCAACGCTACCAACCAGTCTCCAGGGTCGAGGGCAGTCAAGACCTGAGCTAGGGTGAGCATCTTGAACTTCTCCTTCCGGAGGAAGCGATTGACGTTCCGGAGGTCCAAGATAGGACGCATGTCCTCCTTGTCCTTTTGGGCACCAGAAAGTAGTGGGAGTAGCAACCACGCCCTACTTCTGGGGTCGGAACACGCTCGATGGCCCTCTTGGTCAAGAGGGCCGTGACTTCCTTCTGTAGAAGCACCAAGTGATCCCCTGACATGCGGTGGAATTGAGGTGGCATGGCTGGGGGTGGTCTCGAAGGGGAGGGAGTAGCCCCTTCGGACAATGTCCAAGACCCACCTGTCCGAGGTGATGGTACGCCAGTGGGGAAGGTGATGGCGGACCCTGCCCCAACTGGCGTGCTGTGCACCTGAAAGGAGGGACTAGGAGGGCTTGGAGGCCGCGGACGGGTTGGAGGTGGTGGCCTGACCCGCACGCTGGTTGCCCGATCCGCCACGGCGGAATCCACGTCCTCGGCCACGCGAAGACGCCTGCTGCGCGGGCCGGTGGCTGGGCTGCTGACGTGAAGGGCGCGCCCTACCGTGGCCACGATAGGGGCGAAAAGCAGAAGTCAGCGGAGGGCGTGTAGCAGAAAGGCCCAGGGACTTGGCAGTAGCCCGTGAGTCCTTAAAGCGCTCCAACGAATGGTCTGCTTTGGACCCAAAAAGACCTACTCCATCAAAGGGCATGTCCATGAGAGTATTCTGGACATCCCCTGAAAACCAGTGGTTCTCAGCCAGGCGTGGCGTCTGAGCGCCACCGTCGTTGCAATAGACCTGCCCAGCGAGTCGGGCGGTGTCAAGGCCACAACGTATTGTGTATTTAGCCGCATCCCTTCCTTCCGCAATGGCGCGGAAAGCAGTGTCTGGACCTCCTCAGGACACTGGGGCAAAACATCCGCCACCGAATCCCACAGGGAGTGGGTATATCGGCCCAAAAGACAAGCGGTGTTAACGGACCGCAAGCCAGCACTGGAGGAAGAAAACCCTTCTTCCCAAACTGATCCAGGCGTTTGGATTCCCTATCCGGAGGAGCGGTAGGGAAGGCGGTTTGGGAAGCGGAGGCTTGGACAACCAAGCTCTCAGGAGTGGGGTGGACAGAGAGAAACAGGGGTCGCCCGGAGCTGGGCGATGGCGTCGTGACACGCTCCGATCCACAGGAGCCCCTGTGTTGGGCTTGGACCAGGCGCCCAAAAGAACGTCAGTGAGGGCGTCGTTAAACGGCAGCACAGTCTCCGCAGAGGAGGCTGCCGGCTGAAGCACCTCTGTCAAGATGTTAGGCTTGACCGTCAAAGTAGGGAGTTGGAGACGTAAGGCCCCAGCTGCCCTACGCAACACCGTACCAAAATTGGCTCCCTCCTCCGTAGCCACGGGAGGAGACAGCATGCCAGTGTCAGGGGAAGTATCCAGACCACTGGCCTCCCTAGACTCTCTGTCCAGTCCTCATCGTACTGACACCGTCGTGTCAGAGGGTCATCAGACCCTCCCAGTCCACCTGGTCCTCCTCTGGTTCAAAATAAGGAGGAGGAGGGACAGTTGGGATCCAAGGTCCCATCGGCGCCGGAACCGGCGTCGAGCGACGTCGGTCCGGATCCATGTCCGGAGCCGGAAGGAACTGGGGACGACGCCGCCCGGAGCCCAGGGCGGCGCCGAGAACGGCACCGGAGACATCGGCGCCGGCGGAGGTGTCGTTAGGTCGACCGGCGTCGATGGGGGTTGTGGAGCCGGGATCGGGGCCGGGGCCGAAGCCGGGATCGAGGCTGGAGGCACGGGCGACGCCGGGGCCGGAGCCGCCGGCGACGCCGGAGCAACCCCATCAGGCCCGCGGGGCCCGAAGGCGCACCGGAGGGGCCTGGAGGCCCGAAGAGGCGGGCCATGGCCGACAGGAATTCCTGCACTTTGGCCGGATCCGCCCCCGAACCCGGGAAGGGCGGCGGGGCGACTCCACAGGCATGTCCGGGGCCGCGGGGACGGTGCCGGAGGGGCCTCAGCCGAGCCGCGAGATCGGCGAGGCGAAGTCCTAGAGCGATGATGCTTTTGGACTTCTTGTGTTTCGACTTACCGGACGAAGAAGACTTTGACGCCGACGACCGGTGTGGACTCCGCGATCGACCCCTGGACCTCTCACGCGACCGGGCTTCCGCGGAGCCGAATGCCGGGCCTCGAGGAGCTTTCGAGACCGCTCTCGCAAAGCTTTCGGGTTGAGGGCCTGGCAGTCGGTACAAGACTCCGTGTCGTGGCCTCGGCCGAGGCAGAAGAGACACTCCCAATGCGGGTCGGTGACGGACATCATCCGCGCACAGGCGCCGCAACGTTTGAAACCGGGCATCCCTACGACACCTTGATAGATGAGAAAACAGTGAAAAAATTCACCAAATAGTATGGTCAAAAATGACCAGGGCACTGCTCTTCCCGGATCTGCGCTTGCTGGCGCGGAAAGAAGAACTGACGTCAGCGCGCAGGGGCGGCGTCTAAGTACTGCCCGCGACGTCATCCCGGCGATCACGACGCCGACGACGGACGCGGAGCCGCACGACGCCGCCTACCGACGCGCAAGGGTACTGCTACGCAAAAACTTTCTCGGATCCAGCCTGACGCCTGGGGATATTCCTAAGGTAAGGAATCTGTCACTAACGTGTCTCTTTCAGATTCTAGTATTTAGGGGGCACCCTGAACCTTGCTTCCTCAGATCCAGCAACGACAAGAAGAAAAGAAGAAGGACCGAACAGCCGTGCAGCCAGCTAACAAGAGGACGACGCCCACTGACTTGGCCCCAGCCCTACAGGCCTGTCTCCCCTCGAACCTGCTCTTGCGAAATCCCGGTATGTCCTGCAGCCAGCAACCTCAAAAATCCCGGAGGACCTGCCTGCCTTCACTTCCAAAGACTGCTTCTCCCATGAACACCGGATTTGTTCAACAGCAACTTCTGGCAGCAGCCAGAGTCCGCGAATCCAGCCCACTCTGCACCCGCCGAACCGTCCCGAGCGGAAAACACCACGAGGAGGTCACCCCAGCGATCCTGACCCGAGATCCGGCGACCCCTGACCTGCCTTAAGCCTCCAGCCGACGCCTGCAGCCTAAATCCAGAAGGCCCCCCTGACCGCGACCCAGAGCTGGTAAGAAGAAATCGACCCCAAAAGGCACCCCTGCACCCGACGCCCCACAGCCTTGGGTGCCCAAACCGACGGTGCCTAACCAACCCTCACCTTCCCAACTTACCTCTCGAAGTGGTGGTCGCACCCAGAAGTCCTTCGTCTCCCTGCCTGCAGTGCTTCTTCAAACCGGAGGTCCTCCATTGAAAACAGGGTGCCCGACGTCGAAACAGCACTCTGCACCCGGCCGCCTCAGTGCCGCTGAGGGTGCACCTTTTGTGCTACTTTGTTTCCCCATTTGCCCTGACCTAACCCCTAGGAGCTTTGCTCCCACAACCCAGTGGCCTGTTTGCCAGCAGCCACCAACCGGAGACCCCCTATCCTCCATAGGATCACATTGGGCCTCAACACTCTGCACCCGGCCGCCCTAGTGCCGCTGAGGGTGCAACAAGAGTGCATCACTGTCCCTGGGGGACCCCTGAGTCTACCCCCAGAACCTTAAGTCCCACAGTCGATAACTTACCTGTGAACCGATAACCTGTTTTTCCTCCATAGGATAACATTGACAATTTTCTTCCAAAAAGTTTCTAAGTGTGGTGTTTTGAAATCTAAAAATATTCTTTAAAAATTGCACAAATAACCAAAACTTATTTACTTACTTGTTTGCAGGAAATGCTCCAGTGCTGAATCCAGGTATCCAGCACTGAGTTAGAAAAGTAACGTAAAAAGTAACTTACCTGTAATTTACTGAAAAAGCCTATTCATTTCAATGTACTGTATTTGCTAAGTGTTACAACCTACTGCATCCCCTGTAAATCAAACAAAGTACAATTTCCATTGCATTTTCAAACTGTTCTATATTCAGCAACTTATTACTGAAAAGTATTTCATGCTTACCTGTGCCAGGCTTGCTTGGTTCTAAAAATAAAACAGTATTTTTTTTTACAAAAACAATTGGCCTAGAGTTCAGTTCTTGAGTGTGTGAATTCATTTGCTGACTGAGTGTGTACATCAAATGCTTAACACTGTCCTCCGATACTGCCTTTCTGCTCGACCACACTACCACAAATAGAGAGTAAGGTTCTATCTAACTTTAACCTCTGCCTACCTCTGCGGTCACTTGGACTCTATACACACTATACCTCATTTTGGTGTAGTATATATAGAGCCCGTTTCCTACAAGGGGTAACTGGCCCAAAGAAGGTTGCGGTTAGCTCAGACCTCCCTGTGGAATGCTTGTTGGGTAATGATTTGGAAACTTCAGCCTGGGCTGAAGTGGAACTCCGGACACATGCAGCAATGTTGGGCATCTCTGCAGATGTGTTTGCTGTGACTAGGTCACAGGCCAAACTGTCTTCAACTGAACAGGCCCTGGATCCTGGAAGAATGGACCAGGTGCCTTCCAAGAGAAGGAGCAGTAGGGGTAAGGCAGTGTCTCCCCCCCAGACTCAGAGTGAGGATCAGTCTCCTGAGGGAGATGAACCCAGTCCCTGTGAAGGAACTGTCTCAGAGGAACTTGAACCTGATCAAGTTGAGTTCTTGGGGACAGGGGGCCCTTCCAGGGCAGAGCTGAGTCAGGAGCAGCACAGCTGGCCCTCTCTTGAACCCCTCAGACAGCAAGCTGCTGCTGAGGCTGCTGGGAGTGCCAGTGGGTCCCACAGGATCTACTGGGATGAAGGACTCCTTTACTCAGAGGGTAGAGACCCCAAGCCTGGTGCTACCAGGAGGTTGGTCATACCTCTGAAGTTTAGGGGCTTCCTACTGACACTGGCACATGATATCCCTTTAGCAGGACACCTGGGCCAAAGAAAGACTTGGGACAGGCGTATCCCTCACTTTCACTGGCCTCACATGTCAGAGGACACAAAGGAGTTTTGTCGCTCCTGTACCACCTGTCAAACCAGTAAAAAAGCAGATGGTACCACAAAGGCCCCCCTGATACCACTACCTGTGTTGGGGGTTCCCTTTGAGAGGGTTGGGATTGACATAATTGGTCCCATGGATCCTCCAACTGCATCTGGACACAGATATATTCTAGTGGTGGTGGACTATGCCACTAGGTACCCAGAAGCAATACCCCTTAGAACCACCACAGCTCCTGTGGTGGCCTGGGCCCTCCTGGGAATTTTTCCCAGAGTGGGTTTCCCTAAGAAGGTCTTAACTGACAGAGATGCAAACTTCATGTCTAGTTACATCACTACTATGTGGAAGGAGTGTGGAGTAAATTACAAATTTACCACACCCTATCACCCACAATGCAATGGGTTAGTTGAGAGATTCAACAAAACGCTGAAGGGCATGATCATGGGCCTCCCAGAAAAGCTTAGGCGAAAATGGGATGCCCTGCCTTCTCTTGGCCTACAGAGAGGTTCCACAGAAGGGGGTTGGTTACAGCCCTTTTGAACTTCTGTTTGGACATTCAGTTAGGGGTCCCTTGTGTTTAGTGAAGGAGGGATGGGAGTTACCTCTCAAACCACCTAAACAAGACATAGTAGACTATGTACTTGGTCTCCGCTCCAAGATGGCTGAGTATATGAAGAAGTCAAGTAAAAACCTTGAGGCTAGCCAAGAATTACAGAAAGCTTGGCATGACCAAAAGGCTGTACTGACTGTGTACCAGCCAGAAGGTATGGGTGTTGGAGCCTGTGGCCCCAGCAGCTCTCCAGGACAAGTGGAGTGGACCCCAAACCATTCTTGAGCAGAAGGGAGAGGTCACCTACCTGGTGGACCTTGGAACACCCAGGAGCCCCCACAGGGTGCTCCATGTGAACAGGCTCAAGCCATATGTTGACAGGGCAGACATGGGCTTGCTCATGGCCACTGATGAGGGACAGGAGGAAGAGAGTGACCCACTCCCTGACCTCCTCTCACAGAACCCTGATGATGGATCAGTTGATGGTGTAGCCTTGACAGGCAGCCTCACTGAGCAGCAACAGACTGATTGTAGGAAGGTCCTCAATCAGTACAGACATATGATCTCCCTGACTCCTAGTCAGACCACTTGGTGTACCCATGAAGTAGACACAGGTGAAAGTCTGCCTGTTAAAAATAAGATTTACAGGCAATCTGACCATGTCAGGGACTGCATCAGGACTGAGGTCCAAAAGATGCTGGAATTGGGAGTCATTAAACCCTCAGATAGCCCTTGGGCTAGTCCAGTAGTCCTGGTACCCAAACCTCATACCCAGGGTGGCAAAAGAGAAATGAGGTTTTGTGTAGACTACAGGGGGCTCAATGCAGTCACTAGGACTGATGCTCATCCTATTCCTAGGGCATATGAGCTCATTGATACTTTGGCCTCAGCCAAGTTCTTGAGTACATTTGACCTCACTGCTGGTTATTGGCAAATCAGACGAGCTGAGGATGCCAAGCCCAAAACAGCATTTTCAACCCCTAGTGGGCATTATCAATTTATTGTGATGCCCTTTGGCCTGAAAAATGCACCTGCTACATTTCAAAGGTTGGTGAATAAAGTTCTCACAGGTCTGGAAGACTACAGTGCAGCTTATATTGCTGTCTTTAGTTCCACCTGGGAGGATCACCTGGTCCACCTAAGAAATGTTCTGGAGGCGCTGCAAAAGGCAGGCCTCACTATCAAGGCCACCAAGTGCCAGATAGGGCAGAGTAAGGTTGTGTACCTGGGCCACCTTGTGGGTGGAGGCCAGGTTCAACCATTGCAGAGCAAAATCCAGACCATCATTGCTTGATGTTGCACTGTTTTTGACTAGTCTGACTGGGATCCTGCTAATCAGGACCCCAGTCTCTCTGCTTTCTCCTTTAAATGGTTACATGTACTTTGGTACACTCCAGATTGGATATTGGGGTACCCTTGTCAGTCCCTAGTATATGGTACACATGTACCAAGGGCTTAGGTACCCCAGAGGCCTCCCATGGGCTGAAGCATGTATTATGCCACCCATGAGAGGCCATGCAAAATGGAACTCCAGGTCTGCTACAGCAACCTGTGTAAGATGGTGCTTGCACCACTTACTTTAGATATAGGTTCACTATATCTATAGGTCACTACACTTCAAACTTATAAGTCACCCCAAAAGCAGGCCTTATCAATCCTGAAGGCAGGGTGCTGGGTTTTTAGTGAGAGGGTGCCCCTGAATGAGCAGAGCCTCTCTGCAGCCTTCGGACACCATTCTCCCGGGTTGTCTGTGACACAGCCGGACATATAGGTAGAGGTGCATTATAACCTCGCGGTAAAGGCTCTCTCGAAAACGGCTGCATAGAAACATATTGTGTTTGGTATCAAACACCTTGGAACCATACCTCCACGGAGTATGATTCCACCCTTCTGAAGCGAGCTTCGTGGGGTCACTGGTCTATCCGGTGCCAGCCTTCTCGACCCGGTCAGCACAAATCAATCAATCAGGGAATTGTAAGCGCGCTACTCACCCGTGAGGGTCTCAAGGCGCTGAGGGGGGTGGGCCGCAGATCTGTTTAGCCGAAGAGCCAGGTCTTGAGGGTCTTCCTGAAGGTGTTCAGGGAGGGGGCGCGTCTGATGTCTGCCAGTAGCTCGTTCCAGGTCTTGGCTGCAATGTCAGAGAAGGATCTTCCGCCTGCTCTGGCTCTGTGGATGCGCGGGGTTTCGGCCAGTGCGAGGTTGGAAGATCGGAGGTTTCTTTGGGTACGTGGAAGTTGATTCTGTCGTTGAGGTATTTGGGTCCGTTGTTGTGTAGGCATTTGTAGGCGTGAGTGAGGATTTTGAAAGTGCCTCTTTTCTCCACGGGGAGCCAGTGGAGACTTCGTAGGTGTTGGCTGGATGTGTTCGTGTCGGGGGATGCCGAGGACGAGTCTGGCAGCGGTGTTCTGTATTGTTTGGAGTTTGCAGAGTAGGGACTTGTTGATGCCGGCGTAGAGTGCGTTTCCATAGTCCAGTCTGCTGGTGATGAGTGCGTGGGTGACTGTCTTCCTTGACTCAGGGGGGATCCACTTGAAGGTCTTGCGGAGGATGCGGAGGGTGTTGAAGCAGCTGGAGGTGACGGCGTTGACCTGTCGGTTCATGGTGAGTGATGAGTCGAGTACGATGCCGAGGTTCTTGACGTGGTCTGTGGGGGTAGGTGGGCTTCCAAGGGCGGTCGGCCACCAGGTGCTGTCCCATGCAGAAGGGGTGGTACCGAGGACGAGGACTTCTGTCTTCTCGGCACTGAGCTTCAGGCAGCTGTTGGTCATCCAGACTGCGACATCTTGCATTCCTTTCTGGAAGTTGAGTTTGGCAGTGGTGGGGTCTTTGGTGAGGGAGAGGATGAGCTGGGTGTCGTCGGCGTAGGATACGATGTTGAGGCCGTGTTGTCGGACGATGGCTGCGAGGGGGGCCATGTAGATGTTGAAGAGGGTGGGGTTCAGTGATGAACCCTGTGGGACTCCACAGGTGATTTACGTGGGGTCAGAGAGGAAGGGTGGGAGTCTGATCCTTTGGCTTCTTCCGGTGAGGAATGATCGGATCCAGTCCAGGGCTGTTCCTTGTATGCCTGCGTCGTGTAGTCTGGCGACTAGTGTGCGGTGGGAGATGGTGTCGAAGGCCGCTGATAGGTCGAGTAGGATGAGGGCTGCGGAGTGGCCTTGGTCCAGGAGGGTGCGGATGTCTGTGGCGGCGAGTAGGGCGGTCTCTGTGCTGTGGTTGCTTCGGAATCCGGATTGGGACGGGTCGAGGACGGCGTTCTCTTCAATGAATCGTGTCAGTTTCTTGTTGACTGTTTTCTCTGCAACTTTGGCTGCGAAGGGGAGCAGCGAGATGGGCCGATAGTTCTTGAGGTCGCTGGGGTCAGCTGTGGGCTTCTTGAGCAGGGGTCTGACTTATGCGCGCTTCCAGTCATCTGGGAAGGTGCCTGTTTTGAAGGTGGTGGTGTTGATGGTGCGTTGTAGTTCGGGTGCGATGGCGGCCGCAGCTCTGTGGTAGATTTGAGGGGGGCAGGGGTCGGTGGGGGCCCCCACGAGTGGATGCTTTTCATGGTCGAGGGGGTGTCTTCGGCCGTGATCGGTGTCCAGTTGGAGATGGTGGGCTGGCTGGTGTTTCTGGGGGGCGGGGGCCGTCTGTGGCACCTGGTGGATGGTCGATGAAGTTGTCAGAGGTTTTTGATCTTGAGGTGGAAATAGGTTCCAAGCTTGTCGCAGAGGTCTTGGGATGGTGTGATGTCTGTGGCTTCGCTGCGTGGGTTGGTGAATTCCTGAATGACACTGAAAATGGATGCTGCTGACCAGAGACACATTTCTGTCCTGCTGCTGAGCCAAGCTCGAGCAGAGGAAGGCAGCACAATAGGCATCCTGTCACAGGGAGGTGTGACCACCTTCAGACAGGGTTTAGTGTATTGGGGCTGGGTGGGTGCACTCTGAGAGTGCCTGAAAGTCTGCACCTGGGGCACATTTGGTGCATCTGTGCATAGTCCAGCTCAAACCAGTTCTGGGAGCCATTGGCTCCTGCTCTAGCGCGAAACTGGACAAAGGATATGGGTGTAACCACCCCTCTGTTCTGACCCTCCCCTAGGAGGGTCCCCCCAATCTGTCCAACCCTCTCCCGTGGGTACAAAAGGGCTTACCTGGCTGTAAGACTTTAGATTTTACGTGGACAAGATTCTACAAGAAGAAACCACTGACCTTCGACCGTCTGGACACTCTGGACTTCGAATTCGTCCACTTCTCCGTCCAAAGCTTTGTCTGTGCCCTTGCTCCATACAGGCTCCGTGCAGGACCTGTGGTGCACTAAGGACAACTGAAGAATCTCCCTTGGAGTGAAGGAGTCACTCCCCTGCCCTAGCAGGCACATTAACGCAAATGAACGGTCTGCTGCTCCTGCGGACTCCGAAGATTTCAGCAACACAGGAGGTGGGTTTCTGAAGGTCCCCGAGGTCGATCTGCCCTCTCAGCAAGTTTGAGGCCAGTATCCCTCGTGGGGACTGCATAACCCGAACCCCTGTGCACGCGTCCATTTGCAGTTGCATATGCTTGTTGGCGATTCCCGAGCTTGTGCATTGGACTCCGTGTAGTCCTGACCCTGAGGAGTATTTGCACCAAAGAACTCTGGCCTCCTCGCACCGAGTGCTCCGTGGGCTGGTACTTTGCAAGCTTGCTCGAGGTTCCCTCGCGACTCCTGGTCCTTCGGCCTGTGGGGGTCTCTCTGAGGGTCATCTTGGTTTCTGTTGGGCTTTCCTGGTTGCTCCAGACGTGCCCTGACTCTCCATTGCTTGGTGAGTCCCCTGGACCTTGCTGGTCCACACCGTAATCTGCTTGACCTTGCTTCGTGGGTGGCTTTTGCCAAGGCTTGTTGGTGCTCCAGCCGGACGACGACCCCTCAGCACTCTACATCCTTCGTGGGACAGCTCACCTCCGGCTCCTGGTCGTCCTCTACCTCTCCTGGTCCTCGTGGCTGCAGACTCAAGCATCTCTTCTTCGCACATGAAGCACCCGACATCAGTGGGCATTCGTCTTCCGAGCCCCTGGTCACTCTGAAGTGACCCAGACTCTGCCCCCTCTAATTTCAGGTTCCTTCTTTCCAGAATCTAGGCTTGGATTCCACCGGACCCTTTTCACCTTCACGGCAGCAGTACTTCTTCACAGCCCTCCATTGAGAACGACAGCGGTTTCAGACGCCACTCCAGGCCTATGCACCCGGCTCCCCTGGGATAGGTAACTCGGGTACTACGGTATCCACGGATGGGGTGGCTCTCCAACCTCTTAAGTTCCAAAGGGTTTGCTAGAAGTCCTCCTAGAAGGGTCCTTAAACTTTAAAATTGTGACCGCGACTTCCCCATAGAATTGTACCGAGTCCACGATCGTGTTAGCACACTGCACCCGTCCTCCGTGGGGTACCTATCTACTCACCTTGGGTGGTTCCTTGGGGTCCCAGCGATTCTACGTGCTCCAGACCTTGTCTTGATCTCGGTCGTGATTGTTATACCACTATTTTAGTATATGGTTTGGTCTCCCCCTGGAGCCCACTGTGTATTGTGCTACTTACAACTGTTCTATTGATCTCGTATTGTGTGCTTTGTGTTCTATCCTCGTGCAGAGGATAGTAGAGAGTGTTTTATTAATAAATACATATTTTTATATAACTCCTGTGTGGTTCTCCTTTCATTTAGTCAATATAGGAGGTGATGTTCTGGTAAAACAAGCTGCTTTACATTCATTCAAGATTAAGCCTGAAGGCTGCTCTCCAAAGCTACCACTAGGATAGCTTTCTAAAGGATATCTTTGACCTCGTACATCATAAGGGTCGTTTGGACTGGTGCAAGGTGCCCACTTTAATTAGTGGACAGCATATACCAGGCCAACTTCTCACAGAGAACATGCGCTTCCCAAGATGATCCAGCTTCTTGGATTCCCTGTCTGGGAGCAGAAGGGAATGCGACCTTGGAGGAAGAGGCTTGGACCGCCAGCTTCTCGAGGGAAGGGTGTTGGGTGAGGAAAACTAGGTCACCCGGAGCCGGGCGGTGGTGGCGGGCAATCGTCTGTTCCACAGGAGCCCCTGTGCTGGGCTTGGACCAGGTGCCCAGAAGGACGTCAGTGAGGGCCTCGTTGAAGGGCAAGAGGGATTCAGAGGAGGTTGCCGCTGGCTGAAGCACCTCTGTCAGTAGGTTACTCCTGACCACCAGTGAAGGGAGCTCGAGGCCTCGGCTACCCTTCGCACCACCACAGCATAGGACGTTCCCTCCTAAGTAGCCACAGTAGGGGGAGAAAGCATGCCAAGGTCTAGAGAAGTGTCCAGACCACTGGCGTCACCCAGGTCCTCTCTCCAGTCCGGCTCTTCAAACTGGTCTGCTAAAGGGTCAGATGACCCCTCCCAGTCCTCATCACCACCCTCAGGCAATAGGGATCACCAGGGATGGACAGGGGATGTTGGCCCGGCTCCATCTTGGGGATGATGGGGACGGCGTCGGCCGGGAAATGGCGCTGGGGAAGGTCGAGTAAGATCGACCGGCTTCGATCCGGATCTAGACCTGGACCCACGGGGGCCCTCCGGCACCGGGGCCGGAGCTGCTGATATCGAATACCACGGACCCCCGACCGGCTCCGCCGGGGCCCAGAGGCACGCCGGCGTAGTCGGGGTGCCCCAAGATACGGTGGAGGGCTTCGTAAAACATATGAAGTTGGGCAGGGGACGCCCCGGCTCCCGGAAACAGGGGAGGCGCGGAGTCATCCCCGAATCAGGCACCAGAGACGGAGCCTTAGAGCGACGATGATCTGGACCCCTTGTCGCGTCAGCCAACCGACGGGGAGAAGGTGAAGAACGCAGGTGCTTCTTCACTTTCTTCTTGTGCTTCGACTTACCCGAGTACTTCGAAGACTTGGAATGAGACGAAGTGTGTGGGCTCCTCGACCGATCTCGATACCTTCCCCTCGAACGAGACCGGGAGCAATGAGGAGCCGACCGCTGGGCCTCCAAGTGCTTTCAGGACCGCTCCCGCAAAGACTTAGGATTCATGGCCTGGGCAGTTGGAGAACGACTTCGGTTCGTGGTCGCCCTCCAGACACCAAAGGCACATGAGGTGCAGGTCCGTCCCTGACATCTGCCTGTGACAGGCCCCGCAAGGCTTGAAGCCAGTTCGACGATGGAACATCCCTCGCTCACCAAGTCGAAGACTCGGTAAAGAGGTCGACAAAACGTCAAAAAAGTATAGTCAAAAAGTGACTAAAGGGGTAGCTCTCTCCGGATCTGTGCTAGGCTGGCGTGGAAAAATAAAGAACCAACGTCAACGCAGAGGGGCGGCGTCTAAGTAGGCACCGCGGCGTCCTCCCGGCGACCATGATGCCGACGACGGACGCGGCGTCGACCGATGCCACCTACCGACGCGCAGTAGTACTAAGAAAAAATTCTCCGGATCCAGTCTGACGCGTGGGGTAATTCTCAGGTAAGGAATCTATAACTAACTGTCCCTTTCAGATAAATGGTATATTTCCACATTTATATAACTGATAAACTTGCACTCATACTTTGATGCCTTTCGCGTTTTAGCAAATTAGGCAGTGAAAACTAACACCACAATACTCACAGGTAAATATTAGCATTATATACAAATATATGTTAAGCCATGCCATTATTTAAAGACACCGTAACCCCATTTTTTACCTCCCCATGCTGTCTATGTGCTCAGCTGATGGCCTGGTATTCATAAAGGACAGCATAGAGAGTCAGCTCTAGAATCCTTGGAGCGCTTGAGCGCACTGTCCGCCTTGTCGCCAAACAGGCGACGGCCATCAAAGGGCATGTCCAAAAGAGTAGATTGGACATCCCCAGAAAAGCCAGTGGATCTCAGCCAGGCGTAGCGCCTTAAGGCTACTGACGTAGAAATCGTTCTACCCAGCGAGTCGGCGGTGTCCAGCCCACATCGGGTGGCGAACTTTGCTGCGTCTCTCCCCTCTGTGACCGCACGGGAGTGTGTGTCCCAGGCCTCCTCCGGCACTGTGGCAGCACTTGCGCAACCATATACCACACAGAGTGGGTGTAACGGCCCAAGAGACATGCGGTGTTCACCGACCGCAGTCCTAAGCTGGCGGAAGAAAACCTCTTTCCAAGATGGTCCAGCTTCTTGGATTCCCTATCTGGGGGAGCAGTAGGGAACGCGCCTTTGGATGTTGGGCTTGGACCACCAAGCTCTCTGGTGTAGGGTGTTGTGAGAGGAAAATTGGGTCGCCCGGGGCCGGGCGGTGGCGTCGGGCAATCATCTTATCCACAGGAGCCCCTGTGCTGGGCCTGGACCAAGTGCCCAGAAGGATGTCTGTAAGGGCCTCATTGAACGGCAGTAGGGGCTCCGAAGAGACCGCTGTCGGCTGAAGCACCTCAGTCAGGAGATTAGTCCTGACTGCCACCGTAGGAAGCTCAAGGCCTCAGCCACCCTACGCAACATCACAGCGTAGGGTGGCTCCCTCCTCCGTGGAGGTATCCAGTCCACTGGCCTCACCCAACTCCTCTCTCCAGTCTGGCTCTTCAAGCTGGTCTGCCAAAGGGTCCACACACCTCTCCCAGTCCTCCTCACCCTCCTCTGGCTGCCACTCAGGGCGATAGGGAACACCAGGGTAGAACAGTGGTACAAAAGTACCAGTCGGCACCGGTCTGGTTCCATGTCCAAGCCAGGGGGGAGGCCGGGGTCGACGCCGGCCAGGGACACAACCGGCGTCGGAAGTGGCGGAGGCGTCGTCAGAGGTATCGGTGCCGGAGGAGGCGTCGTGAGGTCGACCGGCACTGATCCGGATCCAGGTCTGGATCCCTGGGGGCCCTGCGGCACCGAGGCCGGAGCCACCGAAGGCCTAGAGCCCCCAGCCAAGTCCACGGGTCCCGAAGGCGTGCCGGCGGAGGAGGGCTGCCCAGAGATGGAGTGGAGAGCTTCGTAAAATGCACGAAGCTGGGCAGGGAACACTCCGGCTCCCGGGAAGGGAGGGAAGCTCGGAGCCGTCCCAGCAGGCTCCGCGGGCGTAGCCGAAGGACAACTACCTTCCGCGTCCCGTCGGCCGACGGACGGGGAGAAGGCGACGAACGACAGTGCTTCTTCGCCTTCTTCTTGTGCTTCGACTTACCCAAAGACGAAGACTTCTATGAGGAGTGATGGTGGTGACTACGCGACCTCCCTCTCGACCGGGACCTCGAGCGGCGCAGAGCCGACTGCCGGACCTCCAGAAGCTTTCGGGACCGCTCCCGCAAAGACTTCGGGATCATGGCTTGACAGTCGGAGCAAGACTTCGGGTCGTGGTCGCGCTCCAGGCACCAGAGGCACACGAGGTGCGGGTCCGTGACCGACATCAACTTGTGACAAGAGTCACAAGGTTTGAAGCCGGTCCGACGATGGGCCATCCCTACATGCACCAGGAGTCAAACGACTCGAGAAAGATGTCGACAAAAGTCGAAAAAGTTGTTTCTATTATGGAGGGTGCACCAGAATTCAAATCAGAAAGTATCAGAATAAGTCCACGTAATTTTTCTTTTTATTCTTCACACAAGCCAGAATACAGACATCAGCCAACGCGTTTCGTTCACTAATGCTGTACCATCCAGCATTAGTATTCTGCATCAATAAGCAATGATGTTTATCTTTAAAGATTTAAGTGTATTTGTGATTTTTATATGACAGTATAATAAGTCTTTTCTATGTACCAATGATAAATTTATAGGTACAAAGTCTGTGTTGGTTATAAATGTCTTCGTTTAGGTATATATTTATGTGTATTTGTATGTTGCAGTATATATGTATGTATGTAAAAACAGTTTTATGTTGTGGTTTTTTCCTTATATGTTGTTTCATGTTGATTGTTTTCAGCCCTGATTAAGTTCTTAGTGAACGAAACGCGTTGGCTGATGTCTGTATTCTGGCTTGTGTGAAGAATAAAAAGAAAAATTACGTGGACTTATTCTGATACTTTCTGATTTGAATTCTGGTGCACCCTCCATAATAGAAACAACCTTTGCTCTGGATTACAGTGGAGTCTTTTTGTGGCAGGCTCCGGAGGTGCAATGCACAGGAAATTTTATTGTACAGTGAATAGAGATTGTAGTGCATAACATATGGTCAGCCACTCTTTGCCTTTTTGTTTTCTTAAAAAGTCGAAAAAGTGTTAGTCAAACAGTGACTAAGGGTACCGCTCTCGCCGGATCTACGCTGGCTGGCGCAGAAAAAGAAACAACTGATGTCAGCGAGCAGGGGCGACGTCTAAGTAGATACTGCGACGTCATTCCGGCGATCACGACACCAATGACGAACGCAGAGTCGTCCGACGCCACCTACCGACACGCAGGGGTACTGCTGAAGAAAAATTCTCCGGATCCAGTTCGACGCCTGGGGGTAATTCTAAGGTAAGGAATCTATAACTAATAGTCTCTTTCAGATGGCAATGAGCAGGTGCAAGAATTTGCCGGCTTGTCTTCCGAGGTAGACACTGACCTCCCACAACGTAAAAGAAGTCATTCCATTCAGTGGTAAAGAAGGAAGCTGAGGTCCTAGAGCTTCAACTTCCCACAGTAGAAGTTAAAACCAACATACTCACTGAGCTCCTCTTGCCAGCATGAGGAAAATCCGCTGGTCAATCGGTACAGGGGTAAAGCCAGAGGAAAGGGCTGCGCATCCACCAAGGAAGCCTCCTTCTCCTCCCCTACATCAACAGGAAAGGAGGCTAAGTTTGCTTCCCCAAACATACTCTGAGCCTGTGGGGAGGGGGGAAGTTAGGAGGGAGCTTTGGGGGCAATGCCCTTTCTCTGGCCTGGAAGGCCATTACTTCAGAGTAGTGGGTACTCCGAATCGTACAAAGAGGCTACACCATTCCCTTCCTCCAGACTCCAGCCCCCCATCCCTCCAGCGTTCTTTCCTCCCTCTGGATCAGCTTGCCATTCTTCAGCAAGAAGTGGCAGTACTCCTAGGGAAAGGAGCTGTGGAGCTCGTGCCAGACCAGGAACGGGGTCAAAGATGATACCCCTGTTACTTCCTTCTTCTCAAGAGGGATGGTGGTCCATGTCTGATCCTGGACTTCTCAAAAAAGGAAAAGTTAAAGATTTTGACCCTTGCTCACGTGTTACCGTGCTCGAAGCTGGAGACTGGATGGTGTAGCTCAACTTGCAGAATACTACATACTCATCCCAATCCTGCGGTGACATAGGAAGCACTTGGGTTTTCTAAAGGATTCCGACGCACTAGTAGTTTGTAGTGCTCCCGTTTGGGTTATCATCTGCACCTGGAGTGTTCACAAAGGTGATGGCTGTGATCGCAGCCCATCTCCGAAGGTCAGGCATACCAATCCAGCAGAGGTGGCAATGGTGAAGCTTAATACCCTTAGCATCTATGTTTTTGGGATGCCGTCAAATTGTTTCAGGCAGTGTGTCTTGATTTCGAAATGATGGAAAGAGTGCACAAATGTCAATCTACAATTTGACCCCAAGGGGTCCTCGATAGTGAATGAAGTTTCTTTGAGATCATATCCATACTTGGCAGTGAGCACTGTCCCCTTTATCAGTATCAATCTGAATGTCAAGCGTGAAGGACAGAAGCAGCAACATTTTTTTGTTCTGTCTTTTTCCTCCCGACAGATCGACACGAAGACCTGCTGAACTCAAAATGGCTGCTGGCATGGGGGAAAACCCCAAAAACCTGCGTTCAGGAAGAAAACAATTAAACCATTGCAGCGTGAGTAGAATAGGAGTGCCACATACAGGCACGCCCATAGGAGTAAACTATCTCTGTGTGTGTAGGTAACTGACTGCTGACTCTAAGCCTCTGGAGCAGCTGCCAGTACAAGGCATGTTGAGAGAGAGAAGCTGATGGCTGCACTTCCCAGATTTTTGTAATAATTTCTATTTGAAAGAGAGTAGAGGTCACTGGATTCATCCTGCAATTTGGGAGGTTTTTTTAATTTTTTTATTTATGACCCTTACTGGCTATCTGAAATTCTGTAAAATTACCCATTGGCAGAGTTTTTATGTCTGCATTTTTCAGTTTTACTTGAATGAGCATATACTTCTTGAAAATAAATTTCATAATGCCGTACAAGGGTATAAACATTTCAATATTTAGGACTATAAAGAGCCGACAATACAGACAGAGGTTATCACTTAGCCAGATAGAAGCCATGAACAACCCCTGCTCCGAAAAGTAACCCACCAAATGGCAAAGAGAACTTATCAGTGTGGAATGTGCAGTCAAAGTCTGTTCCCCATCTCAGCTAGACTATAGAATGAGACGAAGAGGCACCATTGACCAGACAAATATGATCAACACCATTCGCCTTCCCTGTTTCTGCCACCCTCAAAATGAGACTAACAGGTGTCCTCCTTCAGCAACGTGCAGCCAACACCTAAACACCCACAACAGTGACAGAATGAGAGCTACAAGAGTCCTCCTTTAGCAACGTGCAGCCAACACCTAAACACCCACAACAGTGACAAATGAGAGCTACAAGCATCCTCCTTTAGCAACGTGCAGCCAACACCTAAACACCCACAACAGTGACAAATGAGCTACAAGAGTCCTCCTTTAGCAACGTGCAGCTAACACCTAAACACCCACAACACAAATGAGAGCTACAAGCATCCTCCTTCAGCAACAGGCCGCCAACACCTGAACACCCGCAACGGTGACAAATGAGAGCTACAAGCATCCTCCTTCAGCAACATGCCGCCAACACCTAAACACCCACAACAGTGACAAATGAGAGCTACAAGCGTCCCCCTTCAGCAACATGCCGCAACACCTGAACACCCGAAACGGTGATAGAATAAGGGCTACATGCATCGTGATCCAGCACCACATAGCCCACGCCTGCCAGTCTACCTTTCCCTCAGATCAACCCACTGGAAGCAACCAAGGTTTCACCACCTCATAAGATGCAGCCAACAACTTCCCAAACCCCATGGAAAGAGTAATCCACATTAGGAGACTAAGACGTGTCATTACTTAGCAACGTGCAACCACACAATGTCCAGCTAACAAGTAACTTTTAAGGAAATGATTGGGATCCTTCGGCGTTGTGTGAGCAGGGCAGTATCTAAGGTGGTTAGTGTAGGGGCACAATATTACTGCACACCAACAGCCGGGCACTCCCTTTAGGTACTTGATACTGTCAAAGTAGTGAGATTGAGATGTCCAGTTTCACTTCAGGAGGTGGTAGGAGTTAGAAACTCCGATTCGGTGAGACATGATAGACGACGCAACAACTTCAATGTCTAGTTAGTGCTACAACTTCAGAGAAGAGATTTAAAAACATCTTCCTGCTTGCAGGGCTTTAGGGAGAACCTCAAGACCCACCACTTCATGATCTTCCTCTCACCCAGGAACGAAGAGTCTTTGCTTCACACTCCTCTACTCCAGTGTTATCCCAAGGGCACACTTCAGGCACGCCTACAAGCCTCTGCAGGTTTTGGAGTTTACTACAGTGTGCATTTTCTCTAATCCAAATCACACAGAAGTGCAAGACAAAAATTCAACAATGTGTAAAATTTCGTACTACACATCTGCCTTCTTCCCTATTGCTTTTGACAGTCCAGGAAGTGTGAGGTGGGATAACTCGGTGTGGGAGCCCATGTAGCTGGGTTGCAAGGAAAGTTTAAATATCTACAAGTTAAAAAAAAAAAGAAAAAAAAAGTGGAGAAGTAGCTATAATAAAATTCAAAATCAAACTGGGACCCACATAAACCCAAAAGCACACTGGAGCAGAAGCCCTGTACAAATCAGAAACTCACAATGGAGTAGAGCAGTAAACAAACCAAAACCCAAAAGGAGCAGAGGCCCAAAATAAAGTCCCAAAAACATTTTCAGAGTGATAAAGGCAAGTTCACACAAATGTTTTTGTGTACAGTTAACAAGGCAATGGGAACTCCACTAGTCGTGGATTCTAGTGCACTAGGCAGTCACAGGGTGGAGACCAGTTACGACTGTAATTGGTTGTTAGCCAGTGTGGAGAATGTGTGCTTGATAAAAGGTGCTGTCTGGCCTGCTGTGGGTACCAGACTACAGGAGACTGTTAAATGAACTGCCTACAGTTGATATTTGAGTGGTGGATGCACCCAAAACGTACAGTGGGATCTGTAGACTTCAGGCTCGAGCAGTAAGAACTCGGAACTAGGTTACAGTGTCAGTGACAACCAGCACTTTAAAGGGGGCTCTCTGAATAATAGCAAGCACCCGAGGGACAGTTTGGGGGGATGTCAGATCAAGACTACATCCAAGTAAGCCTTCGAGTATGTTACAAGGGGGTGAGGGAACACAAGCTCTCATGGATTAAAGATACTGTTGGCTCACTACACCGGCAGTCCTGGAACGCAGTTCGGAAGCTTCACGCCCTCTCATATTTCATCTCTGGCCTGCATCATAAACAGCCAACAGCAGGCCTGGTCCTGGTCTGGAGCAAGAACAACCACCAAGGCCTGGTCCTGGTCAAGAGCAGAAACAATGTCCAATGAGGCCTGGTCCTGGTCTGGTGCAGAAACAGCCAGCAGCAAGGCCTGCTCCTGATTAGCAGCAGACCAGGCCCCAGCAAGGGACAGTCCTGACCTGCATGGTAATAACTAAGAGAAAGACCTGGGACTGGCCCAGGGACCGCTCCAGCAATGGTTGGTCCTGGTCTGGAGTGGACACAGCAATGATCTGATCCCTGACAACATCGCTGGACTGTTCATTCTCCACGAAGTCCAGACAGATTTCAGAATACTGGTCCTCGGGTGGTCAGTTGTTAACAAAAATAATTCATTTATTTATAACATTTGCAGTGTGTGTCAGGCAGCGGAGCCACCAGAGCCGTAAGTCACAAGAAACGACTCTCACAAGAAATAGCTCTTAAAGAAAGAATTGCTGCAGCCACAATTTGATAGTGATACCACAATTTCAATACTTGTGTCCATGGAGCAACTTACAGAAAGAAAAAACAAGCATTGGCATAGCCAATAGGTCTCGCCTTTGGGACCTTATAAGTATTTAGTTATGCAGTACAATATCGTTGGTGCAACAACATCAACTGTTGCATGGCTAAACACTTATAAGGTCCCAAAGGCGAGACCTATTGGCTATGCCAATGCTTGTTTATTGGGTGGTCTTATTTACTCCATCTGTGTGTGCCCTGAAGAAGGTGAGTGGTCCTTTGATCACTAACACAGAAAAGCACCTCAGCACCTAATCCTGGGAACACATACCAAGGATTTAAGCAATACCAGACGTTTATTATATAAATATGAAAAGGAGAAAAAGTGAAATATATATAACTATTGTAAACAGTGTCATGTGAGATACACAATGGAGGTATTCCGATAACGTATTTACGAGCTGGTTTTTGTGTTCTGCAATGGAGATCACAGATTGTAGAATGTTCCATTTGAAGGTGCTATGTACGTTTTATTTTGATGGTATGAATGAATAAGTGACTAGGTATGAACAATACTCTTTAAGCTGAGTTGTTGAATGATATGTATGACGGTGGGAGGTTCATATTATAATATTAATGTCTGTGGAAAATATGTGTTTAACTAAATATACATATTGATGGGCCACTTGATAAAACAATAAAATATCAAAATGACTAGTTCATTATAAAAATAAATAATATTCTGAAACTAGTTCACATGTGTAATTGATTTATGCGTTTGTGTGGCCTATATATGTACTCAACTCCACTTTAGAGCGGATTTTGGAGGTGGGTTTTTGTTCTAGTACTTGTTGTTTTCCCTGTCCCGCACTGTATATTAGTAACTTATGGGAACCCTTTTGTAACATAGAAAATCACTAAATACGCCTTTGGAACTATCACCATTGACTGTAGTGTTGGGATATGTAGCTGAAATCCCAGCTTTATCTATGAAAATTGTTGCTTTCCTATTGCTGCTGGCTAAGCGCATGGTAGCCAGGACAAGGCTAAGGCTCATAGGTCCCACTACCCAAACTGAAAGACTGATTTCAAGATGCCAACATATGTAATGATTCAGCAGACGACTGCACTTTTTATTAAGGGTGTGCAAAATTTGCGTAGTTTGCTTTCAGTGTAATTATGATTATGCAAAATAATGTGTAATTACACAAAACTGTTATTTTGCTCTATATTTTAGCGCAAAATGTGTCCTCTCGTCAATTTGTGGTGTGTGGATGCATTTAAACTAAGCACCATGAACAGCCGCTGCTTGCGTTTTTGTTTTTATGCATTGGATGGCATGTTTCGGTGTCAATTTTTACAGCGAGTGGTATGTAATTACACAAAGTGGGCAATGGAGTAAATCTCAGGTGTAATTTAAATTTCGCCCAGACCTACTTTCTACAACTCTGAGCACTCTCCCACACCAGTGAAAGTGGAAGACTGGCTGAATGGAAAATGCAGTAGGGTGCCATATGAGAAAGACGCACATAGATGAAAAACTAGAGGGTGACATGCAGGCCTGGGCGGCAATGTTTTCAGAGCTACCGACTCCTCCAGATGAGCTAACCCATAGATCATGATTGTTAAGAGATAATAAGAGGAGAGTTACCCGAGTCCTGATGTGCATGTCTTTTTTTGCTCCACTGTTATTGATTAGTGGAATACTACTATATGGATTTGGACCATGCATACACTGTGACGGTGCCTGTGGGGGAAGGGGTTGGTATCAAGAGTTTACCATGCAATTGAAGTTGTGATAAAGCACACTCAACCGAGGTTAGTATTGTGTCTTGGAAAGGTCAATAAAAAAAACTATACTTTAAAAACTCAGAGCTCATAGGCCATGTGACATTTGGGGACCCCGAAATGTTGAGTGTCTTGAGTGACAGTCTGTGACCTAACACCGTGAACAAACATCCTAAGTTCAGCACTCCACAGCTCACTTATAATGTGGATACTTGAATATACTGTAAGCTTGAGAATACGCCAGTAGGGGCTGCAAGGGGACACATGAGGTGAATCTGGCATATATGTCTTACTTAACTTTGGACATGCAATAGATGTCAGCACTCAATTCTAGCTTTTTTTGTTGCAGTTTAGCAAACAAAGCTTTAGGGTTCAATAGTTTTTACTGAAATTTAAAAAGATACCTCCAATACAAAGATGGGCGTAACCCCTAAAATCTCTCTGAACACACTCAGCTTTGGCACATTTATCCCTAAATTGTCTTTATATTTGACCCCATTCCACTTAATATGTCCACTCGCTATGACCGCTTAACGGTTGCTGTATATTCCTCGCTTGGCCTCATCTGCATCACCCATCAGGCCCAATAAATACCTACAGCTAAAAGGTCCCACACCCTCCACTTATTCGGGCAGTGCACGTCTGCAGTACTTTCTGGGGATATTCTAAGGTAAGGAATCTGTCACTAACGTGTCTCTTTCAGATGCACAAGTTACTAACTTGGGGATATTCTAAGGTAAGGAATCTGTCACTAACGTGTCTCTTTCAGATGCACAAGTTACTAACTTGGGGATATTCTAAGGTAAGGAATCTGTCACTAACGTGTCTCTTTCAGATGCACAAGTTACTAACTTGGGGATATTCTAAGGTAAGGAATCTGTCACTAACGTGTCTCTTTCAGATGCACAAGTTACTAACTTGGGGATATTCTAAGGTAAGGAATCTGTCACTAACGTGTCTCTTTCAGATGCACAAGTTACTAACTTGGGGATATTCTAAGGTAAGGAATCTGTCACTAACGTGTCTCTTTCAGATGCACAAGTTACTAACTTGGGGATATTCTAAGGTAAGGAATCTGTCACTAACGTGTCTCTTTAAGATGCACAAGTTACTAACTTGGGGATATTCTAAGGTAAGGAATCTGTCACTAACGTGTCTCTTTCAGATACACCTTGTTAACATAGGTAAGCAGTGGCCGAAAGTTTTTTACATAATTTATTCTACAAGTCTAGGACACCATAAGCCAATTTCTCATTACTCGTGAAATGCCACTGTCTACATTGGTGCAGAAAGCCCATATATCCATCATCAGGACCAGGTCATTATCCCTTTTTAAATGCAATCAGTGTAAGAGAGATAGTCTTTCCTAGAGAAGCGCGAAGATAAATACCCCCATCATGCTGTAAAAGAGTTGCCTCAGAACATTTTCCTATGCAGTTATCTGACAGATACCAGTCAGTATTTCCACCCACCGCCTTGAAATCCATGGAAACTCCAAAGAAGTTTACACTCACCACCACAGCCTCTGCAGCATACTCCCACCGTGCAACAAACCATTAAATTCAAGCTGACTAATGTAAAGTGCCATGTATGTAAAAATGTTTGGAGTGTGATTTCCTCCCTTGAAAATGTCTACCAAAATTATTTATTATTAATCTTCTCTTCTTCCCACTGCTTCACATAAAATGTAATCCCAAACGTCCTTTCCTATTGACTATGAAAAGAGAACCTGGTGAGGCGACTGAGTTGAGCAACTGCTTATAAATTAGAAGTCCTTACCTAGAGGTAAATTACTTCAAGACTGTTTAAATGAGGTGAGTTCCCCAACTGCTCACATCTGGATGACAGGATGTGACATCCAGTGGCAAAGCTCTAGGTACATAAGCTCTCCTCTTTAGGGAGCCCAAAGTACCATCTAACGGTCTTAAAGGATTTAAGTGTGTATTTCTACACAGATCCCTCAACCTATAACATCCTCCGTTGTTGCCAGTTTCAAAATTTCACCCTCTCCAGCCTCGGTGTGAAATAAGGCTTTCCAAAGAAACAGGTGTCCGTTGAGGGATACGAGGTGAGCCCCTTAAGCTGTTTTAAGTAGTCCCACAACAACAGCATGGAGCCCATTACTAAAGACGTACATGTTACTCCGCCTTTGTGCCTGAAGACCCACAGCACCCAAAAGACCCCAAATATCAAAATAAAATGCTCAGCACAGTGGGGGTTGGGGGCTTTTACAGCGAAAGGGCTAATACAATCTGTACCAATTTGCATGAAAGAGCATCAAGCCGAGAAAAGCTTCTCTCACCGTGCCCAGACTCTCCTTTCCTAGTAACTGGATACACCACCTGTTGGAGGGCAAACGACATTGAAACGAAATATATATGAGGCTAATCTAATTAATTAAAAAGGTGGTGAAGCAAGTTTGCTTACTATCCTTAAGTCTACGGAAGAATATTGCTTTTTAGGCGTGTGGCTCTCTCTAAAAAGAGGGAGATTTCACAAGAATACATTGTGTCAATGGAGACACTTGCTATTCATAAGGCCCTTACATCCATTAGTTCTCTCACTCAAGTGAAGCCTGCCCCATGACTGCAACGAGCGTCTCTACCACATTTCCTATAGGACTCGCCCAACCTTTGCTGATCCATTGTGGCCTACCAGTGCCAGACATGACTCAGCTCACCTTAGCCAGTTTCTCGCACTCGGGCAGCCGCTGATCCACCGTGCTGGTGTAATCAACCTCCATCTTGACAATCTTGCCATCAGCACGCTCTGGCTCCTCCGTCGCCATAGCCGCAGCCAGCCCGAATCCACAAAACACGAAAATACACAGTAATGTCACTGGCCACAACCGGGTATGAAGAGAAGACAGCGGCTTCCGACGGCACTCGCCGCGTAGTGATGTCAGACGCATGCAGCACGTTCCAAAAGCATAATGTAAACACTAAACTCCTTATATAACAAGCGCGCGCGCGCCGCGCAAGGAGGGGTGGGGGTCGGGGGCGGCCGAGAGCAGGCAGCGTTCCTGGCGGGAGCGAGCGGCGCCAGGAGAGATAATTGATTACACATGGCGAAAAGCTCGCTCCCGCAAGGGAATGCCAGACGTGCACGCGCTGCGCATTGGAAGCAATGCAACGCGTGCACGTTTTTGCCCGCAAAGCTGTGTGATGGCTAAAGGTCTTTTTCCTATGCAGCGCATGCGCGCTGCGTAGGCGAGACCTAAAAAACCACATGGCTCACAAAAGCACCCCTGTGACTCCACTGGCAAGAGTAATCCAAGGAAGGAACAAAAAAGTATCAATTAGCACTCACTGTTCCCCCGGCAACAGTAACCTAGAGAACTGGACCATCATAGCCACCACCACCACCACCACCACCACCACCACCACCACCACCATCATCATCATCATCACCACCACCATCACCACCATCATCACCACCACCACCATCACCACCATCATCACCATCATCACCACCATCATCACCACCATCATCACCACCATCATCACCACCATCATCACCACCATCATCACCACCATCATCACCACCACCATCACCACCACCATCACCACCATCACCACCACCACCACCACCACCACCACCACCATCATCACCACCATCATCATCATCATCACCACCACCACCATCATCACCACCATCACCACCATCATCATCACCATCACCACCACCACCATCGTCATCACCACCATCGTCATCACCACCGTCATCACCACCATCGTCATCACCACCGTCACCACCACCACTACCACCACCACCACCACCACCACCACCATCACCACCATCACCACCATCACCACCATCACCACCATCACCATCATCACCATCATCACCATCATCACCATCATCACCATCATCACCATCATCATCACCACCACTACCACCACCACCATCACCAAGCAAGCCAAAAGCAACAGCCACATTTCCAGTTAAGCTCCAACACTTCTAGCTCCTGATGATGGGCCCAATATAGACAGGTTTCGACTCCAGTTCAGCACCCGCACCCCTGGTCCCCTGAAAGCCTCCAAGGTCAGCAGTCCACCCCGTGTGCTCACCTTTCCTATGTTGGTGTTATCAAGGGCGGCATCAATCTCGTCCAATACGAAAAAAGGGGATGGTTTATAGCTGAAAGGAAAGAGAAGCATATGAACACTGGCCAAAAAAACCTCCCCTTTACATCTCCCCCCCTCCCTTTTTAAATGATAAGATAAGCCTTTGGTCTCCCCTAGATTCCCTCAAAGGGTGCATAACAAAAAAGTCTGTGGGAAGGGAATGCTGTAGCCAAAGATCACGTGTGGGGGCAGGGGAGATGGAGCAGGTGCAGCCAAAGGATGTGTGGGCGGGCACCACAGCCAAAGAGTGTGCGGTTGTCACAGTCGAAGATTGTAGGGGGCTGCAGCCAAACAGGGGGTCCGCAACCAAACAGCATGTGAGAGATCAGGGGTGCCAGACTCAAAGAGAGTGCTATTGGGGAGGGAGGGGGGCCGCCGTACCCAAAAAGTGTATGAGAAGGGAATACTGGAGCAAAAGAGCATGTGTGGGGACAGGAGAGGGGGAGCAGGTGCAGCCAAAGAATGTGCAGACGGGCACCACTGCAAGAGTGTGCAGCTGCCACAGTTGAAGAGTGTAAGGGGGGGTGCTGCAGCCAAATAGCAGGGGGGGGGCGCATCCAAACAGTGAACAGGGGGCGCCACAGCCAAAGAGCGTGCTGTGGGGGGCGCCGTAACCAAAGAGAGTGTGGGGGGTGCACAGCCAAACCGTGCACTGGGTGCCACTGCCTGAAGGCAGCGTGGATTGCCATTGTTTTGCACTGGTGACATCTTACCTATGGATAGCGAAGAGCAACGCTAGAGCAGCTACGGTCTTCTCCCCTCCAGATAAGTTATCCATGGGTCGGAAGCGTTTACCAGGAGCCACACAATTGTAATTGATGCCATCCAAGTACGGCTCCTCTGGATTCTCAGGCCCAAGGAACGCCTGGAAAATGAGAGATCGTTTGTTAAAGGTCGGAGTAAGGGACAGCGAGACGGGGAGGACTAGACAGTGACAGTAAGGGAAGACAACTGAACTGTAAAGAGCAAGCAAAAAAACAGATGAGCACATGAGGAAATCAAATCAGGTAAGAAATGAGAAATCTAAAAACAGATGGAATATATGAGGGAATAAGACAGTAAGACATACATACAAAGCCAGCAAAAGAGACAAACAAGACAGTGAAATCAACACCAAAATGAGAACAAAACTGAACTGAGACAACGCGCAAAGCTAAAATAAGAAAATCATAAGAGACAAAGATAGTGAGAAAGAGATAAAGAAAGAACTGTTCGGACAAGATAAGAACAAAAAACAAAAAAAGTGAGAGATTTAATAATGAACACGCAAGAAACAAAATAGAAGCAAGCAAGGTACAGAGGACAGAGAGAAAGAGGAAGGGCCAAGATAAGTATGGGCAAGGGACAGATAACAGTAGATGAAAAAAGTAAGAACAAGACAGATGAGAAAGCAAGAGACTGAGAAGACACAAAGTAAGAGGCCTAGGCAGAGGGCGAGGAGTGGGTAAAGGTAGGGTGGTGGAGAGTAAGGGAGAGCCAGAGGGAAAGGCTGAAGTAAGTCGAGATGAGGCAGTTAGATGGAGAGCTCAAAAGACAGAGAAAGACTTAAATGACGAGCATGAGACTCAGAATTGCACCATTCACTACATTGTGCAGTCACCAACCTGGGCACTGCTGTTTCTGGACAAGGCCTTGTAAATTTCATCAATGTTCGTGGCCACAGACTCGAAACAAGCATTAAAACGGTCAAACCGCTCTTTCTTGGTCTGCTCAAAGGCCTGCTTTGCCTTCTTGGCACGCTTACGAGCTGCTTCAAACTCTAGAAAAGAAAAAACCGTGCACTAAGTAGAGAGGCTGAAGAGGTTATGATCATTAGGCCACGGCATGCCAGACTAAGGAACCCTGCCCTCTCCTGCAAGACAGACCACACCAGCAACGCAAATTCTGTTCCTAGAAGCTGCACTGCAGAACATGGCCTGTTCAACCTTGCGGACCAGTTGTCTGATGCATATACTTTTGACAAACTAGCCCTCACAGAATTAAGTTCTGAAGCCAGCCTTATCGAAATGGGATATTAATGACATCTACATTTGCAGACATGTCTAATTCAGTTCCTGGGCAAAACATCTTGAATGATTCACACCATCCCTGTCCCGCTCTGCCTCTCAGAAAGGATTGTTGCTGGTTTGTGCAACTTCTTGTGCTTTCAACAGTCTCTCCCCTATGTTCTTTGCTGTGCTCGTTTCTCGGCACTGGATAGACAGTGGCATTTTCCAAACGGGCGATAGCCTCACCTCCTTTCAGTCTGCTGTGGATTGCTTTTTAGGCCTCGGCTGGCGTTGGAGCGCGCATGCGCTCCTCGCCTGCGAGAGCTATAGTCAACAAGTCAGTTTCGAGAAGGGGACTCGAGCCCCGCCCCTCATTTCCATTGGGTAGCGTCAGCGTTTATGGTAAACGCTGGCTTCCCATTGGAAAGGAGGGTTTTTCGTTGCCTCCCTTTGGCTTTTTGGTGGACTGTCTCGCCTGCTTCACGGCTGTCGTGAAGACATTTCTTATCAGCTTGTTTATTTAATAAGCTGATAAGAAATGTCTTCACGAGAGCCGTGAAGGAGCATGCACCAGGTGTCCTGCAGCCATGCTGGCTTCACGCCTGGAGCATGCGCCAGTCAGCTCTCTCATTGGTCTGCAGCGTGGGACAGGAGATGTGAACTCGCATACGGCTCGGCCGCTCGCTCCCTCTCTCCCTCCCTGTCTGCGCGCACGCTGCACGCACGCTGTTTGCCTGCTCGCGGTTGCCTTGTTAGCACTGGTAGATGAAAGTAATGTCTTGCATGGGTCAGTGAGGGCAAAAGCCTATATGCAACTGTTGATGCACTTGTGGCGATAACTTGGGCTATACACAGACTGGTCGTTATGCACAAGTTACTACTTGTGTAACGATATATCTGTAAGAGACATTAGTTAGTGATAGATTCCGTACCTTAGAATATCCCCAGGCGTCAGACTGGATCCAGAAAAGTTTTTTCGTCAGCAGTACCCCTGCGCGTCGGTAGGTGGCGTCGTGCGGCCCGCGTTCGTCGCTGGCGTCGTAAGCGCCGAGATGACGTCACGGAGACTACTTAGGCGCCACCCATGCGCGCTGACGTCAGTTCTGTACACGACTTTCCGCGCCAGGAACGCAGAGCCATGCAAGAAACTGACCACTGGTGCCATGAAACTAGGGCCCTGAAAGGGATGACCTTAACCCTAGAATCAGTCTCGCAGAACGGGGAGGATGGTGGGCGGTAGGAATCTATCACTAACTGTCTCTTACAGATATATCATTACACAAGTAGTAACTTGTGCATCTGAAAGAGACACATTAGTGATAGATTCCTTACCTTAGAATAGATACCCCAGCAATACCAACCCCGGTGGTGGGTCTGTGAATAGATTACACCAGAAAGTCACGGAGAACAGAACGGCCAAAGAAGCCGTCTCTCCGGACTTGACTGTCAAGGCAGTAATGCTTGGTAAATGTGTGCAGCGAGGCCCACGTGGCTGCCTGACAAATATCCTGCAAGGGAACGCCACGTCCCAAGGCAGTAGTGGCTGCGGTTGCCCTGGTAGAATGGGCACGCAGCCCCACAGGAGGCTCCTTTTTAGCCAAGGAGTAACATGCTTTGATGCACAAAACGACCCACCGAGAGATGGTGCGTTTGTGCACGACCCAACCTTTTTTGGCGCCCACGTAGCCAACAAAGAGCTGGTCATCCACCCGGAACTGTTGTGTGCGCTTTAGATAGAACGAGAGCGCACGTTTTGGGTCCAGACGATGGAGCCTCTCTTCCTCTTTTGAAGGATGTGGAGGCGGAAAGAAGGTGGGCAAAGTGATGGTCTGCCCGATGTGGAAGGGCGTGACAACCTTTGGCAAGAAAGAAGGACGGGTCCGTAAAACCACCTTGTCCGGATGAACAGAAAGGAAAGGAGGTTTAGAAGAAAGAGCCTAGAGCTCACTCACTCTTCTGGCAGAGGTGATAGCTACCAGGAAAGCCGCCTTGAGAGTAAGACGACGTAAAGGACAGGTATGAAGGGGCTTAAAAGGAGCGCACATGAGATAGGTCAAGACAAGATTTAAGTCCCATTGAGGCATTATGAAAGGCACAGGAGGAAAAGTGTGTGTAATGCCTTTGAGGAAACGGTTAACAACCGGGTACTTAAAGAGAGAAGGCTGATCTGGAAGCCTGAGAAAGGCAGAGATGGCCGAAAGATAACCTTTGACAGTGCCCAAAGCAGAGCCCTGCTGGGCCAAGGAGAGTAGGAATAGAAGGACCTCAGAAAGAGGGGCAGAAAGGGGATCCACAGACTTGGCTGTGCACCATGCCACAAATCTGTTCCACCTGCAGGCGTATACCGATTTAGTGGAGGGACGCCTGGCTGCCAGAATGACATCACAGACTTCAGGAGGCAAGTCAAATGGAATCAGCTGTCGCCGCTCAATCTCCACGCATGGAGGTGGAGGCTGGACAGGTTCGGGTGGAGGACCGTCCCCTGTTGCTGCGACAGAAGATCCTCCCGAAGAGGCAGCCGGATCGGGGGATCGATCGCCATGTTGAGTAGCTCGGGATACCAGTATCTTCGTGCCCAATCCGGAGCCACAAGGATGACTTGGGCCCGGTCGCGCCGAATCTTCTTCAGCACTCTGGGCAGAAGTGGTATAGGCAGAAAGGCGTACAACAGACCGCAGCTCCACTCACGACGAAAAGCGTCGCCGAGCGAGTGCCGCCTTGGAAATTCCAACGCGCAGAACTGATGACATTGCGCGTTCTCTTCGGTGGCGAATAGATCTAACCAAGGCTCTCCCCACTGCAGAAAGAGACCTTGCGCCACGTCCAAGTTCAGACGCCATTGGTGATCCATCAAGCACCGGCGGCTGAGTTCGTCGGCCCTGGCGTTCAGAGAACCTGCCAGGTGTTGAACCACCAAGGTAATGCCTTGATGTTCCAGCCATGTCCAGAGGCGCAGAGCCTCCTGACATAGGGTCCAGGACCCCACCCCGCCCAGTTTGTTGCAATACCACATGGCGGTGGTGTTGTCCGTGAACACCTGCACTACACTTCCCCGGACAGAGGGAAGGAATGCCTTCAGTGCAAGTCGGATCGCCCGAAGCTCCAAAAGATTGATATGGAGCCGGGACTCCGCCGGAGACCAGAGGCCTCTGATCTCCGCCTCTCCCAAATGGCCGCCCCATCCCAGGAGGGACGCATCCGTCACCACTGTGAGCTCCGGTTGGGGAAGGGAGAGGGATCTGCCATTGACCCAATCGCGATTCGTGAGCCACCACTGCAATTGTCGTGCAGTGCCCTCCGAGATCTGGACAAGATCGGACAGGTTGCCCTGATGCTGTGCCCACTGGAACTTCAGGTCCCACTGCAGAGCCCGCATGTGCCACCTGGCATGTTGCACTAGCAGAATGCAGGAGGCCATCAGGCCCAGGAGCCGGAGGGTCATCCTGACTGAAACCCGGGATAGAGGCTGAAAGATAGGAATCATAGCCTGAATATCCCGGACGCGCTGCTTGGGAGGATAAACCCGAAACCGCGTCGAATCCAGAACCGCTCCGATGAAGGGGAGCTTCTGAGAGGGACTCAGGTGCGACTTCGGCACGTTGATGGAGAACCCCAGCAGATGCAGGAGGTCGGCCGTAGTCTGAAGGTGAGTGACAACCGCCTGGGGCGAACCCGCCTTCAACAACCAGTCGTCGAGGTAGGGGAAGAAGGACACCCCTGACCTGCGCAGGTGAGCAGCGACCACCGCCATCACTTTCGTGAACACCCGAGGGGCACTGGTAAGGCCGAAGGGGAGCACCGAAAACTGAAAATGCTCCTGGCCTACCGTGAACCGCAGGTAACGACGGTGGGCCGGCAGGACGGGGATGTGAAAATATGCGTCCTGCAAGTCCAACGCCACCATCCAGTCTCCAGGGTCGAGGGCAGCCAAGACCTGAGCCAGAGTCAACATCTTGAACTTCTCCTTCCGGAGGAAGCGATTGACGTTCCGGAGGTCCAAGTTGGGGCGCAAGCCCCCCTTCTCCTTCTTGGGGACCATAAAGTAGTGGGAATAACAAACACTCCCTACTTCTGGCCCAGGAACACACTCGATGGCCCCCTTGGCCAAGAGGGCCGTGACTTCCTGCTGGAGAAGCGCCAAGTGTTCCCCCGACATGCGGTGGTACCGAGGTGGCATGGCTGAAGGGGTGGACTGAAGGGGAAGGGAGTAACCCTTGCGGATGATCTGCAACACCCACTCGTCCGATGTGACAGCATGCCAGTGGGGGAGATGATGGCGGACCCTGCCACCCACTGGCGTGGAGTGCCTCACAAAGCTCAGATTAGGAAGGTTTGGAGGTAGAAGCAGCGGGGGCGGAGGTGGACTGACCCCCACGCTGATTCCCAGACCCGCCCCTGTGGAAACCGCGTCCGCGCTGAGGCTGGTTCTGCACAGGCTTGCTGAAGGACCGTGCCTGAGCGCCCCTTCCGTGGCCACGAAAGGAACGAAAACCAGGAGTGGCTGGGCTTTTCATGGAAAGACCTAAGGACTTGGCCGTGGCCCGCGAGTCCTTAAAACGCTCCAGCGCACTGTCGGCTTTATCGCCAAACAGGCGAGTGCCATCGAAGGGCATGTCCATGAGTGAGCTCTGGACATCTGGCGAGAACCCGGTAGATCTCAACCAGACGTTGCTCTACCTAGTGAGTCCGCGGTGTCCAAACCACACCGAATGGCGAACTTAGCCGCATCTTTACCCTCGGCAACAGCTTGGGACAGCACAGCTTGGGTCTCCTCAGGACACGGAGGCAACACCTGTGCAACTGTATCCCACACCGCGTGGGAATAGCGGCCCAATAGGCATGCAGTGTTCACCGACCGCAGCCCCAAGCTGGCCGAAGAGAACAACCGCTTGCCAAACTGCTCCAGCTTCTTGGAGTCCTTCTCCAGCGGGGCCGTGGGAAAGGCACTCTGGGACGTCGAAGCTTGGATGACCAGGCTCTCGGGCGTAGGATGAGTGGTCAGAAAGGCAGGGTCACCCAGCGCCGGGCGATGACGCCTGGCGACGTTCTTATCCACAGGGGCCCCTGTGGCTGGCCGCGACCAAGTGCCCAGTAAGACGTCAGTGAGGGCGTCATTAAATGGCAGCAGGGGCTCCGACGAAGTGGACGCCGTCTGGAGCACCTCAGTGAGGAGATTAGTCTTCAGGGCCACCGTAGGGAGATCAAGGTTGAGGACCTCAGCGGCCCGACGGAGCACCATTGTGTAGAAGCGCCCTCCTCCATGGTAGGCGGAGGAGAGGCAAACCCCGGGTCAGAGGAGACATCAAGGCCGTCGGCCTCCTCTAACTCGTCCGCCCAGTCCTGCTCAGAGTCACACTGACGAGCAAGAGGGTCCTCGGACCCCTCCCAGTCGTCCTCCACCTCCGCCACATGTGGAACAGACTGCGGCGGCAGGGCAGGGACCGGTGAAGGAACAAACGGCGCTGGACGGGGCCGAACCGGCGCTGTGTCCCAATGCGGATCCCAGGTAGGGACAAAATTGTCCGGGAACCTGGGCAGGTGCGGGAGAAATGGCATCCACAGCGGCGCCGGAGGCGGAGCCGAGGGTGGCGCTGGGGCCGGAGCCGGCAGCGTAGGACCTTTTGGCGCCGTGGCCGGAGCCAGCGGCGCAGGGTCCTGCGGCGCCCGAGCCGCCGCCGGCGCAGACAGGATCCTGACACGGGACTGCGGGGCCCAAGGGCACGCCGGCGGGAGCCCGAGGCCTAAACAGGCGGTCCATGGTAGCAAGAAATTCTTGCACCTGTGCGGGAGTCGCCGACGGACCCGGGTAAGGTGGGTAGGCCGCGGGAGTCCCGGGCTCCAAAGGAGCCGCAGGGGCAGAACCCCTGTCCCCCTCGTCCGCATCCGGGGACGGACGGGTGGACGTCAGAGAGTGACAACGCTTCTTCGACTTCTTTTTGTGTCGTTTCTTACCCGAATCCAAGGGTGAAGACTTGGAGCCCGAGGAGCGATGATGGTGGCCCCGCGAGCGTTCTCTGGAGCGGCCCTTAGACCGAGAACGGCGCTGGGACGAGTGCCGGAGCTCAAGCAGCTTCCGGCGACGCTCCCTCAAGGCCTTCGGGGCCATGGCCAGACAGTCCCTGCAGGACCGGGAGTCGTGGTCGCTCTCCAGGCAGTAGAGACAGACGCCGTGGGGGTCCGCCGCCGACATATTGTGACGGCAGGCCCCACAAGACTTAAAACCAGGCATCCCTACGTGCACCAGAGAAACCACAGGAGACAAAAGTCTCAAAAAGAGAGTAAAAAAGTGACTAAGGTACGTGCTCTAACCGGATCTGCGCTTACTGGCGCGGAAAAAGAAAGAACTGACGTCAGCGCGCATGGGTGGCGCCTAAGTAGTCTCCGTGATGTCATCTCGGCGCTTACGACGCCAGCGACGAACGCGGAGCCGCACGACGCCACCTACCGACGCGCAGGGGTACTGCTGACGAAAAAACTTTGCGGATCCAGTCTGACGCCTGGGGATATTCTAAGGTAAGGAATCTATCACCAACGTGTCTCTTTCCAGATAACCGGTTTTGCAATGGCGTTTAATTCCGCAAACCAGACAAGTGTTGTAAGTTACTACTTTCTAATCTAACGATGCTCTGTTTACCGACCCGGGAAGCATGGAGGCTAAATGTGCGGGTGCACTAATTTTCAGTAAAAAAAAATGTGTCCCCCCTCCCGCGTCGGCGGCCGCAAAGCAGGCAGAGCAGCCCTAGCTCCTGTCTGGAAGCATTGCCGCGGCGAAGCGCTGTGTCAGCCAGGCAGGAAGCGGGCAGCCGCCGAGCCCAGCCAGTGAAACACAACACTGCAGCTCCCAGCCTGCGCGCCCGGCGGCCCACCGGTGCAGGAGAGCGAGGGGCGAGCTGCCAGGACTGATGTCTGTGTGTGTGTGTGAGGGGGGCAGGGGGAGGGCAGGAGCGCTGGAGAGGGGCGCTCTGCCGCCACCGGTGTGTGTGGGAATAAAGGAAGGGGCAGCCAGGCTGGAGTACAGTGGCAGAACTGTGTGTGCGTGTGTGTGGAGTGGGGCAGGCAACGAGGGAGCAGAAGAGGGACAGGGGGTGTGTGTGTGTGTGTGTGTGTGTGTGTGAAGAGAGAGAGGCGAGCTGCCAGGACTGATGCCTGTGTGCGCGTGAGGGGGGGAGGGGGACCGTCACCAGGAGCGCTGGAGAGGGGCGCTCTGCCGACACCGGTGTGTGTGGGAATAAAGGAAGGGGCAGCGAGGGCTGGAGTACAGTGGCAGAACTGGTGTGTGCGGAGTGGGGCAGGCAGCGGTGGAGCTGAAGAGGGACCGTGTGTGTGTGTGTGTATGAAGTGAGGGCATGAATTGCCGAAGTGCAGTACAGAGCGGCGTGGGTGTTGGAGAAGAGTGTCACAACTCGTGTGTAGAGTGCAAAATGAGGCAGAAAGGGAACTGAAGAGGGACGCTGCCAGGACAGGTGTCTGGAGGGTTGAAGAGGCACATGGAGTGCAGGGTTATAGTGCCACAAAGTGTGTGTGTGTGTGTGTAAGTGGGTAGGGAGTGAGGGAAAAGAATAGGGACACGCTGACAGGGCTAGTGTGTGCGCGTGTGTTGAGGTATGGGGGCAGGGAGTGCAGCGGTGCAAAAGAAGGACTTTTCGCCAGTAACTGTGCGTGTGTATGTTTGTGTGGCACACTTTAATAACTCGTGTGTGGTAACAGGCACACTGCCAGAACTGGCGTCACTGCCAGGGTTGCCGACTTTGGAGCTGGAGAGCCAGATGCGCGTCTCGGCGTAAACTCAACATCCTGTGATTCTGGGCAAATCACTTAATCTCCCCGTGCCTGCAAAACATGAATGTGTCCTTGTGTACTGTAGCTGGTGCCCATGTGACGCGCTCCAATGCCTTCGAGTCGAGTTCGTGCTATATAAAACTGCAAAAAGCAGAACGTGTGTGTGTGGAGGGGCCTGAGAACTTTAAAAGTAATGAGCACATACATTGTCACAAGTCGTGTGTGGGCATGGAGGAGGGGCGGAAGCTGTTTAGCACAACAAAGGGGCGCACTGCCAGAACACCCGAACTATGAGATAAGTGGAGTGTACAAGGAGCGCATTATGAGTAAAAGGGGCACCGCACTTCCCCCCTCCACCACCTCCAGAACTCATGTGTGAGAAGAGGACTCTGGGCCAGGTGTAAGGGAGTCAGATACCTTTTAAAGGATGGCACCTTGCCAATGCCATAAGTTGTGAGGGCCATGGGCCTTGATGTCAAGGAGTCCAGGAACGTCTGAGAGGGCCACGCTGCTACAAATCACGAGATGGGCACACTGCTTGTACTTGTGTGCATGGGTTAATGAGGGCAGGGGGCGGAGATGTCAGAAAACTAAAGAGGGGCAAACTGACTGAATGAATGAGAGTGTGTGTGTGGGGGGGCATCAGGGGGTATAGGAGGTGCTCAGCGCTGAAACATGGGAGAACGTGGAGAGGTAATGTTGCCATGTATGCAACTGGTGCCTGTGTGGGCAGGAGATCCGGGCGGTCGGGGTTGGGAGGGGGCGGGAGGACTACACTGAATGGGAAAGAGATATCAGTTGTAGTGATAAGGGGCACGCCCTTAAAACGTGTGCGTGTGTGGGTGTTGTTGAGGGACGTACGACCCAGAGCACAAAAGAGGGGCACTTTCCTAGAACTTTTATAAGAGGTGGGCACGAAGCCCAGGCTATATAAATACAATTACAATAAGAGGCAGCTTATTGCAGAGGAAGGCATAGCGCCAGGAGGGAGAGATTTCAGGTAGTTTTTGATATGTATTTATTTAATGTATTTATTTTTGTTATTTTGGTTTACTAGTTTTTTTTTTGCATAACGCTATTACCTGAAGAGATCCTAAAGTGCTTTGCACATGACATGTCTGGAAAGAGGATAAGTATATTTACATCAAGAAACAAGTTACAAGAGTTGTCTAAAACAGATTCATTGCATTTGTTTGACAAGCGGGAATTAATTACCAATAAATGTATACAATGAGTTTTACAGTGTGGGCCCTGCATACAAAGAGAGAGCTGGGGGAAAACAGATTTAAATTTAGGTTGTTTATATCTGGACTAGCAGCAGAAGATTTTTTATCCGGCCTTCAAAAGATGTAAAGGGCAGTGCTAGAAATGGGAAAATTGAAGTGCAGGTACTTGCCTGTACCAGAGTACCTGCTTGTTTCTGAGAAGTGCCGGTACTCTACAATTAAAAGTATTACGTCTGTCTTGAGAAGTGCCGGTACTCTCCCTCTCAAAATAAAACAAGCATTGGCATAGCCAATAGGTCTCGCCTTTGGGGCCTTATAAGTGTTTAGAGAGAGCTATTGGCTTTGTTAACGTTTTAATATGTGTTGCAGCGCATTGTGAATGTTGCGCAGCATGTTTAAAAGTTATAAGTAATAATTAAAAAGTGTTATAACCATTTGTCACATTATATATAACCTAGAAAACATTATATACAACTGAAGTATCCTAATAAAAACCAGAATTAACACCAAAAATGTGTTCTAGTTTTACGCTGGCAGCAGTCAGATGCGCGCTCCTGTCCAGAGGTTAAAGGGGCTGCGGAATAGGGACATTCCTCAGCCCTCCGCTTCACAGGAGACTCTGCGGGGCTCTCCTGGGCCAATTACCACCTCCAGGAGGGACTCAGGGTTGTCAGGCGCAACGGTCCTTCTTAATTAAAGGCCACATAGCTTCTATAAACTCGGGGGGAAAGATAACCCTAGCAGTTTATAACCAAGAAGCCAACAGCCCCATCTCTGTTGTCAATACACAGCCACAGAGTAAAATGCTTTTTGTGCAGCCTCTTGTGGTATTTTCTTAAAGCAGATGAAAAATAACATCCCATTTATTCATTGTAAAGTTTTTGCTACAGCGCTATAGACCTTGGACGAGTGACAGTGCACTTTGAAACAAGCATTAAAAATGCAATAGGTCTCGCCTTTCATTAAGTTAAAGCCATTTGCTTTGCTATACAATACCATTAGCAAAGCAAATGGCTTTAACTTAATCAAAGGCGAGACCTATTGCATTTTCAATGCTTGTTATCACAAGTCTGCAGGGATGCAGGGTGTACAAGTGTGAGGATAAAGGAGTCTGCCTGTGGACACTGACAGAAGCATGGCCGTGTCCGCAAAAGAAAGCACTTGATCCAGTTTCAAATTTAACTCGTTTTATGGTGAGCAAAGGAGTGGTACGACTCTCCCACAAGCCCATATTCTAAATCCCAGTCATATGGATTCACTACACCAGGGTCCACTAGTTAAACCACAGGCTTAGGTCCCCCTGACTATTAAACCCTAGAAATAAGCAAGGTACAAAAATGGCATCGGCACAGACCTGTCAGTGAAAGCCTCGGACTCTCAGTGGAGTCTCACTTAAGCATCCTGTACAGTGTGAGTATGTCGTCTCAAACCCAACGTAAGGCTCAAAAACACTCTTCTGCAGATCAAGGCCATCAACTGCAGGTTCAAGATGATAGATGAAGAAAAAAATGGGAGGACACTGGCTGAAGCGGTTATGGTGGATTTGGTTCACTTTCTCCTTGTGAGTGAGGGCAGAAGGATTGTCAAGGTCTCCTCTCCAGAAGAGTGAAGCCAAGGCACTCTGAAGAGCCAGAGCAGAATGCCACTTCTACATCAACACGGAAACTAACAATAAGAGGCCAGAACCAATAAAAACCCATTCCCAAAGGTCCTCACCATCAGAGGTCTCCTGGAACTTATCCCGCACACTCTCCAGTTTTTCCATGGCCTTCATATTAGGTGCAGCAATGCGCTGGAGCACGCTTTGCTGCTCGTTCAGCTTCTGCTGCAGGTTGGTCATTTCCTGCTTGAAGTCATCATCGGCCACAGAGTCCTGTAATGGAAGACAGTCATCTTGAGTGCTTTGGCAGAGCATGGCCCACAGATACCAACCATGTGCTTTTTTTAAGAGCCTGCCTCTTGACATAGGGTGTAGTGTGATCTCTAGAACAAGGAAGAGCACTGAAGACTTAATGGAACCACAACACATGCTGTTACGCCACCAAGAGGCTAGGACTGAGGGGCTACCAAGGCCCCAACCCCGATTCCGCCCCAACAGCAGACAAGAGTATTAAAGGCCCATTAATATCACGTCCCCTGATGTCTGACACCCACAGAGAGAAGCATTCAACCCTACATAGAAAGCAATCTGGGTTTTCCCTAAAATGGAAGACTAACATTCAAAGCCTACAAAGACCACTTCATTGGCTCGGTCTCCAAGAGCAGACAAGAGAATGTATTAACTACCAAGACCACTGCATACACCACGCAGCTGCCCCGCCGGCACCACCTGCCGGAGTTATTCCCCACTATGTACAGCACGCCGGTGCCCCGTAGGTACCATCTGCCGGAGTCATTCCCCACTATGTACAGTACAGCACGCTGCTGCCCCGGAGGTACCACCTGCCGGAGTCATTCCCCACTATGTACTGCACGCTGCTGCCCCGGAGGTACCACCTGCCGGAGTCATTCCCCACTATGTACAGTACAGCACGCTGCTGCCCCGGAGGTACCACCTGCCGGAGTCATTCCCCACTATGTACAGCACGCTGCTGCCCCGGAGGTACCACCTGCCGGAGTCATTCCCCACTAGGTACAGCACGCTGCTGCCCCGGAGGTACCACCTGCCGGAGTCATTCCCACTATATACAGCACGCTCCTGCACCGCAGGTACCACCTGCCGGAGTCATTCCCCACGATGTACAGCACGCTGCTGCCTCGGAGGTACCCACCTGCCGGAGTCATTCCCCACAATGTACAGCAGCCGCTACCCATGCTGGTACCACCTGCCGGAGTCATTCCCCACTATTTACAGCACGCTCCTGCCCCGCAGGTACCACCTGCCGGAGTCATTCCCCACTATGTACAGCACGCTGCTGCTCTAAAGGCTTCAAACCTTCACTGGGCACAGCATGCTGCTACTCTGCGTTCTCCGTCACCTGCTGTGCACAGTATGCTGCTGCTCCGCTGGTCTTTCTACTGCTGTGCACAGCATGCTACTGCTCCGGTTGGTCCATCACCTAAAGTGCACAGTATGCTGCTGTCCTGTCACTCATATCCCTTACTATGCCTAGCATGCTGCTACCCGAAAGGTGCCACCGCCTTATCCTACCTGTGACCTAAAGAACCTATCTCCTACCCATCGACTGTGCAGTGTGTGCTGCTGTCATGTGTTCAGTGCATGGCCCTTTGTAGTTTTTTCTATGTTAGCCTAAATGTGCACGTTACATGCCACATTTGCTTTGCACACGTTACTATATAAACACGCAGAACTTGCAGCTGTTTACGCTTTCTGTTCTTTCGTGGGATTTAGTCTGAACACAGCAGACAAGTTCAAACAACAACGCCCCTTGTTATTTCGTTCTGGTCAGGCACTCGCACCTCGACACAACACGAGTGCAGCTGTTGCTTATGAGAATATGCGTTTTATCATAGAGGTATGCACAGTAATGTGACATACTTTGAGAGAGCGAGAGACTTTCTGAGGGGAGATCACGGCTGTACATGAGATGTAAAACGTCCACCTGTATATGCTAAGGTACGGGGTCCGCCACTAATCCCAGAGATCTTTGTTATATAATGATTCCGCTTCTGTAGAAGGGGAGGGGGGGGTTAGGCTAATCTGTCTTATAATATGACAGGACTTTTCATAATATATGACTTACTGACTATGCTGATGGTATTTTTGTTAAGCATTTGTTTTCCGATTGTGGAACGAATATTGCATTCTAGAGCACGATAGTTTAAATAAACATTTCAAACTTCCTTCGTGTCTCTGTTATATCTTATTGTGGACGAGTACGTCTCCCGTTACCGCGATCCCTGAGAGGGTCGGGAGTGTTGTGTTCCGGGGTGTCAATTCTCTTGTCTCTCTGGATATTGTTAGGAGGGCAAGGGAGGCACTATAGTTATTCGGACTCTGGCTCATGGGTACTGAGGTGATATGGTGACTCAATCCCTACATACTGATGTTCTATGCTCCCAAGCACAGTTCTGTTCCTGAGCAGAATCCCTGCAACACTGCTGCTCTTTGTACTACCCTGCACAGCATGCTGCTGCTCTGCTTGGTCCATCATCCACCGCGCAGTGCACAGCATGCTGCTGCTGCCCACCTACTGCGCATAGCATGCTGCGCTAGGCCCTCCTCCTGCGCATAGCATGCTGCGCTAGGCCCTCCTCCTGCGCATAGCATGCTGCGCTAGGCCCTCCTCCTGTGCATAGCATGCTGCTGCTCTGCTTGGTACATCATCCACCGCGCAGTGCACAGCATGCTGCTGCTCCTGCCCTCCTCCTGTGCAGAGCATGCTGCGCTAGGCCCTCCTCCTGCGCATAGCATGCTGCGCTGGGTCCTTCTCCTGCGCATAGCATGCTGTGCTGCGTCCTTCTCCTGCGCATAGCATGCTGCGCTGGGTCCTCCTGTGCATAGCATGCTGCGCTAGGCCGTCCTCCTGTGCATAGCATGCTGCGCTAGGCCCTCCTCCTGTGCATAGCATGCTGCGCTAGGCCCTCCTCCTGTGCATAGCATGCTGCGCTGGGTCCTTCTCCTGCGCATAGCATGCAGCGTCCTTCTCCTGCGCATAGCATGCTGAGCTGGGTCCTTCTCCTGCGCATTACATGCTGCGCTAGGCCCTCCTCCTGCGCATAGCATGCTGCGCTAGGCCCTCCTCCTGTGCATAGCATGCTGCGCTGGGTCCTTCTCATGCGCATAGCATGCTGCGCTGGGTCCTTCTCATGCGCATAGCATTCTGCTGCCCCTTAAACTCACCTTCAGATCTTCCGACAGCTCGCTGTAGTCTATCTCAATCTGAGCCTCCTTGGCGTGCACTGTGGTCGTTTTCTGAGAGCTGCTGCTGACAGACTCATTTTCTTGCGAACCCTGATATGCAGAAAGAAATGGTTATAGAAATGTACAGACAGCTGTAAGGGGTAAATATTGTATTGTGATAGTATTTAATGATTCCTGTTTAGGGCTACATTGTTACCTTATCGTCATTACCCTGGGGCGCTAGGGAACACAGAATCAGAACTTAATTGGATGAAAGGAGTCATCTTCAATCTACTTTTCTTTAATCACAGAGAACTTTGTCAAATGCTAGCCTGAAATGATTCTTTTTCCTGAAACAAAGGGCGGTGTGTTCTGCATGAGCTGGGAGTGCAGAGGGTTCTCGAGTGTAGGACCTTGTAATCTGAGGGATCGGACCGGCGTGTCACTTGAAGCATTGCTGTTTAGTTTGTTTGTGACGGCTGAGCAGACAGCGGGCTTTGACCGGGACGATATGAGGTGACATGTCTGTAAACAGTGTCAGCACTGAATATTTAATCCAGACTCCACTGGGAAACGTTTGGGAACATTCAAGGTAGGTTTCGTGTAGTAAAATATTGCAAGCAGTGTTTCACAGTCTCCATGTGCACATACACGCTGCAGTTGCTTTGCGGATAATGAACACGTGTTCTCTTCACACACAATGCCCATAGTCTTCTTTCAACATGGCCTGAACTGAAGAGGTGTACTTTCAGCAAGAATAACACTGATGCTCTGAAATAAACCAACAACTGGCGCGACACAAATCTACAGTACTACAATGACCAGAGCTAAACGTCTTCCAAGTAAATAAATATATGTTGTTCAGCTGTGTCCATCTCCCGATCACAGAAGCCAATACACATCAGTACTGTGGGCAGATGATAGGTAAAAGGCTTTGTTACAATTGCACGGCTTCTATATGTTTGGTTTCCTTATTTCCCCTTTAATTCTCTTGTATTTTACAATGTACATTCCAGTTCCTTTTGGAACCCTGGGTTTGCTGCTAGGCACCCAGGTCAGTTGCACTGTTCCCGTTTGCTGACCAGTTGTACCTTGTTGCTGTGCTGCATTTTACTGAATAAACAACTTTAATCCTTCTGGACTGCTCAAATTTCTACAATTTGGCGACGAGCTAAGGAGAGGAACACCCTACCAACAATTTTGAGGCAGCACAGGAGTAGAGTGTTCCTGAACCCCTGAGAACTTCGTTAATTTTTTTTTTTACCACGCTCATTTATGGAAATACAATACTGCTGGAAGCCGCAAATACTGCCGCCGAAAACCCGCTTTCAAAAGGATCATTTTACTTGGATTTATTCATTTTCGTCTGTTTTGGTACTTTGGCAGATTGGAGCTAGGAGCACTTGAGCAGCAACGTGTGTTATTTTAAAAACAAACACTCACCGGTCTGAAGGAGCGAGGCAGGTGAGCGCGACGAATGACATAGGAGAAGTCTGGCGCAGGATTCCAGATTTCTTTCCCCACGTTCCTGTTCACACGTTGACGTAACGGCCATTTTTTTACACCACTGTCTCCATAGCAACGTCGTACGGAGCAGAGAAACTCTCCTCACCGCGTTGTTTGCTGCTGCCTGCTTCCACAAGTCATTATTTCTAGTAAGTAAACCTTTGTTTTTAACGCGCATCACCCGCAGCCACCTTCTTCATCATTTAAAAAGAATTTCTTCCTTATTTCAAAAAGACAATTGTGACTAGACTGAGGAAGAGTGGTTTAACTGCCTTGAGGTCTTTGAGTTTACACTGCAACTTTGGCAATATGTGTGATGAAATGCTCAGAGATCAGATAATAGTACATGTCAAAAATAAAAAACCTCAGGAACGCTTATGGGAACTAGGCGATCCAAAATTATCGGAAGCAATATCCATTGCCAAGGCTTTGGATCAATCTGAGAAATGGATGCTCACCGTTAAGAACTCCAGTAGCAATAAATTGGAATCAAGCGAAGAGATTTGTACTGTTAAACACCCGGAGACACAGAGAAACAACAATACTTCCGCAGGATCGAATTTCCCTTGTGTCAGCAACTATGGAGGTTTCAAAAAGTTTGACAGGAACGAAAGAACTGGTATTTGTTACAGGTGTGGCAGCAGGACGCACATGGCCTCGTATGGAGGGTGTCCTGCTATCAATAAAGAATGTAGGAAATGTGGTAGAATAGGGCATTTCACCTCTGCTTGTAGAGACATGAGGAGAAATAGTGCCACCACACGTGGTAAGGTATCATACACTTCCGAAAGTAGTACCATTGCGTGCAAATGTGAGTGTGGTGGATGCACTGAAGATAACAAGGGTTTTGTAGTTTCCCTGTCTGAAGTGATCTCTAGTGTGAATGATCCTGACACCAGACTCATCAAAAGCCCTCCCATGTGTGGAGTTGAAATTGCTGGTGTGAATCTTGACCTTATGGCTGATTCGGGTTCTCCATGGACCATTATTTCAAAGGAGTATTTTGTAGATACATTGAGCACAGTTTTAGACTTTGCCAAAGTTTTACCATCTGACATCATTGCAGAGAGTTATGATGGATCCAGAATAGACGTAATTGGTTATTTGGATGTGAGCCTACGTTTTAAGACCAGGAATACCCTTATCAAATTGTACATAGCAGTCAAGGGGGTAAATGTATTAGGATGGAGGGATCAATGGAAGTTGGGAATTATCCTCAATCCCCGTTCTAAAGAACCTGTAATGTTGGATGAAAGTTTGTCTTTAGAAAATGTTGCTGTCATTGCCCCCGATGAGAAAGAGAACTTGATAAAAGAAAAATTCAAAGATGTTTTTTCAGATGTGTTAGGTAAGCTGGAAAACTTTTCGCACAAAATCAAACTTAAAAATGAGGTCATTCCAGTGAAACAAAAATTGAGGGGTGTGCCTATAAATGTCAGAGAGGAGATGAAAAGTATGTTGGATGAATTAGTATCTGAAGGCATCATTGAGCCTATTGATTCAGCAGAATGGGTTTCTCCCATTGCTTTGGTGAGGAAACCCGACAAAAAATTGAGAGTGTGTGTTGATCTCAGGGCACTCAATGCTGGTATCATTGTAGATTGTCATCCCCTTCCCAACATTAATGAAGTGGTCTCAATGTTGGAGGGTGCTAAGGTGTTCTCCACGTTAGATCTCAGGTCAGCGTATCACCAAATTCCCCTTACTGATGAATCAACAAACATGACAGCCTTTTATCACACCGCAGGGACTATACCAATACACCAGGAGGCCGTTTGGCTTAGCATCCGCGGCCTCGGTTTTTCAAAGGGTGATGTTCAACATATTCAGGGTTGCTGACAAATATGTTAAGTGCTTTCAGGACGACATCCTAATCTTCTCTAGTAATGTGGAGGAGCATGTGAAACATTTAATAGAAGTGTGTGAAAGACTGAGGAAGAGTGGTTTAACTTTAAAAGCCAGCAAATGTAAAATGTTTAAAACCTCTGTAGAATATCTAGGGCACTCTATCTGGAGATGGTGTAGTGCCCAAGAAATCGAATGTCGATGGTATCATGAATGCGCCCCCCCCCTACGAACAAAGAACAATTACTTTCGTTTACAGGCATGTGTGAATAACAACTTTGCATCCAAAATGGAGCCCCTTAGAAAGTTACTGAGACATAATGCTGCTTTTGAATGGAAACTAGAGCAACAACAAGCGTTTGAGTCAATTAAAACCGATATCCTTAAGGCTCCCTCACTCAAACCTTTCTGGATGAACAGGGAGTGTGTCATTACTGTGGATGCGAGTTTATACGGCATTGGTGGAGTTTTGTCTCAGAGGTGTGGGAAAGATGAATGGAATGTTTGCTTTGCTTCCCGCACTCTCAATGATACAGAACGCAGGTACGCAGTTATTGAGAAAGAATTGCTGGCCTGCGTATGGGCAATTGAACATTACCGAAATTACATTTGGGGTAGTAAATTCATATTAAGGACGGACCACAAACCCCTAGTTCACATTCTTTCCTCGGGTGGAACTCCACGGCTCGCATTGCAAGGTTGACCTCCAGGTTGCAGGAGTACTGTTTTAAACCGGAGTTTGTCCCAGGTAAGAAAAATGTTACGGCCGATTTCATGTCGCGCCTCCCTTGTCAGCTCACCTGTAATGACGGTCTTGATGACACTGATGTCGTCACCACCATCCAAGATGTAATGACTGGGACATTTGAAGGTATCACTGAAGAGTATTGGAAACTCTCTGAAGAACAAGATCTCACATGGCAAACCATTAAGAAGTACATTTTAGAGGGTTGGCCAGATAGGAAGAATTTAGCAGACGAATTCATGCCCATGTTCAGAGTATCTGATGATTTAGAATTGGAAGGAGAATTAATATACAAAGGTGGGAAATGCATGCCACCCTTTGGAATCCAAAAGGTCATTTTGGAGTTGGCGCACAAATCTCACCCCGGCATGTCTTCAATGAAACGCTTGGTCAGAAACTATTTTTGGTGGCCAGGATTAGATCGCATGGTTGATCGAACGGTTAGGGAATGTGAGGTTTGCATGAATAGTGAGAAGATGATGAAACTCAATGTGCCCCCGTTAAAGAGTTCTGACTGGCCGGTTGTACCATGGAAAAAAGTTGCTTTTGATATTTCAGGTCCCTTCATGTGTCTACCCCATGATTCTCGCTATGCTTTTGTTCTGGTGGACTATCACTCCAAGTGGCCAGAAGTGAAATTTGTGTCCAACTCCTCTACTAATACGGTTATTGAGTTTTTCAAAGAAGTCTTCTCCAGAGAGGGTTGTCCCTCAGTCCTTGTCACCGACAATGGAGTACAACTCACTTCTACTGAAATAGAAAACTTTCTAAAAGGTCAAAATATCAAGCACCATACTGTTTCAGTATATGAACCGCATGAAAATGGTCTTGTGGAACGTTTTAATAGAGCCCTAAAGGGTTATGTATCTGATGTAGTCAAACTAGGGGGGAGTTGGAGAACTTCATTGAGAGAAAAACTGTGGTTGTATCGTATTACGCCCCACACCACAACAGAGGTCAGTCCTTTTCGCCTCCTCAAAGGGCGAGACCCTGCTTCTAAAATTTGTCCCTGGTGGTTTAAAGAGAAGTGCAAAAATAACTCATTTTCTAGTGAGTCGGTAAGTGATGTTGCCCAAAGGGTAGAATCCAAACAAGCCAAAACAAAAATATGGTATGATGCAAATGCAATACCAAAAGCCCCAGTTTTAACATCGGTGATTGGGTCAGAGTTAAGAAGCCCGGTTTCATTTCCAAATGTTCTGATAAATTTGGTAAGCCCATGAAAATTGTAAAAGTTTTTAACAACAGTGTCATTACACAAGATGGTAAGTTATGGAATATCAAACGTGTTGCCAAGTGCCCACTTGTCCCCAACAATGTTGGAGATTGCTCTCCAGAATCCCCCGGCTTTCCCAAAGACGCTGTGGCCTCTAGGGTCAAAACATCGGTTCGCTCAAGATGCCCTCCCAAAAGATTGTCCGACTACATTACATAGTTTAACCTTTTGCACAAGATATTTCCTTTTTGGAAGAAAGGAGGTATGTTACAATTGCACGGCTTCTATAGGTTTGGTTTCCTTATTTCCCCTTTAATTCTCTTGTATTTTACAATGTACATTCCAGTTCCTTTTGGAACCCTGGGTTTTCTGCTAGGCACCCAGGTCAGTTGCACTGTTCCCGTTTGCTGACCAGTTGTACCTTGTTGCTGTGCTGCATTTTACTGAATAAACAACTTTAATCCTTCTGGACTGCTCAAATTTCTACAGGCTTCACCTCCAGCCTCAAACTAAAGGTCGGACGGGAATTAAATGACTGCGCAGTGTGACACTGTTCCGAGCACCCCACTGATAACAGGGCAAGAACTGGTATGCCATACGTCTCCCTGGGATACAGACGTCCACTAGCATTACCTCCTCCTGACTGATGTCACCCAAGCTGCCCTAAGGTCCAGGACGTCCCCTAGCATTACCTCCTTCTGACTGATGTCACCCATGCTGCCCTAAGGTCCAGGACGTCCCCTAGCATTACCTCCTTCTGACTGATGTCACCCATGCTGCCCTGGGATACAGACGCCCACTAGCATTACAGCTTCCTGACTGATGTCATCCATGCTGCCCTGTGACACACTATGTCCACTAGCATTACCTCTTCCTGACTGATGTCACCCAAGCTGCCCTGGGATACAGTCGTCCACTAGCATTACCATCTCCTGACTGATGTCATCCATGCTGCCCTGGGGTACAGACGCTCACTGACATTACCTCCTCCTGACTGATGTCACCCAAGCTGCCCTAAGGTCCAGGACGTCCCCTAGCATTACCTCCTTCTGACTGATGTCACCCATGCTGCCCTAAGGTCCAGGACGTCCCCTAGCATTACCTCCTTCTGACTGATGTCACCCATGCTGCCCTGGGATACAGTCGTCCACTAGCATTACCATCTCCTGACTGATGTCATCCATGCTGCCCTGGGGTACAGACGCTCACTGACATTACCTCCTCCTGACTGATGTCACCCAAGCTGCCCTAAGGTCCAGGACGTCCCCTAGCATTACCTCCTTCTGACTGATGTCACCCATGCTGCCCTAAGGTCCAGGACGTCCCCTAGCATTACCTCCTTCTGACTGATGTCACCCATGCTGCCCTGGGATACAGACGTCCACTAGCATTACCTCCAACTGACTGATGTCACCCATGCTGCCCTTGGATACAGACGCCCACTAGCATTACCGCTTCCTGACTGATGTCATCCATGCTGCCCTGTGACACACTATGTCCACTAGCATTACCTCTTCCTGACTGATGTCACCCATGCTGTCCTGGGATACAGACGTCCACTAGCATTACCTCCTCCTGACTGATGTCACCCATGCTGCCCTTGGATACAGACGCCTACAAGCATTACCGCCTCCTGACTGTCACCCATGCTGCCCTGTGAGACACTACGTCCACTAGCATTACCTCTTCTTGACTGATGTCACCCATGCTGCCCAGGGGTACAGACACTCACTAACATTACCTCCTCCTGACTGATGTCGTCCATGCTGCCCTTGGACAGTGGCAGTTTGATATCTTGCATCTTGCATGCCTGCAGCAGGTTGTGGCGGTCACTGCGCTTCTGCTCCAGCTTGGTTTCGATGGCCGTCACCTCTTTCTGCAGGACGGTCATCTCCCTGATGAGAACACAGGCATGTCAGCATAGGCCCCTTCAAGCCAGGTCTACGACTTAAGAGTAATACGCCACACAGCTCTGTAGGGCAGAGTTTCACTACAGCTGCCGGCCCCTTAAACATACCCCACCTGCATGTCCAGATCTCTCATTAATTGTCCCCGACAAGGTTCTAACCTCACTAGCCTTTACGGACCCATCGCCTTGCACAGTTTACTCACTCGTCAGCCACACCAAGCTTCTCATTACAACTGCTTGCATTTGCCTGGCTACCCCAGTTCCAGATAAGTCACTGGCTGCCTGCCAGCCACCACCATCGGACTCACTTGTTGGCGGAGCCCAGCTTCTTGCGAATCTCCTCCATCTCGTGGTTCTTGTCGTTGACCTCGGACTTCTTGGCCAGGTGCTGGTTCTTCAGGTCCTGTAGCTGCGCCATGGTCTCGTCGATGATCTTCATGTGCCGCTGCTCCTCCTGCCGAGGGGAGAGAGGGACAAAACCAACTTGTGTTTATTAACTAATAAGAAAAGAAATGGAGGTACTACGCCACACTAGCCGTACGATTCTGCATAGAACAAGGTGGAGAGACCACAAAAAGTGCCTGATTAACCACAGCGAATAACTCCAGGTCTCCTTCACAGTGAGGACTATTGAAAGGCTGTCCACCCCTCTCACCAAGAGCCACCATGGAGAAAGGAAGAAACAAACTGGATAAAAGAAAACTATTAGAGGCACAGCTTTAACTTTAAAACCAACAGGTCAATGATGGCTTTAAAATAAACAATTATTATTTCTTCTTTTAATTTAGGGTCAGAAATAGTCAGCGTGGTTTGCAAAAGGCATGCTGCTTGTCTTTGTTTCAGGCACGCTGCTTGTATTTGTTTCAGGCATGCTGCTTGTCTTTGTTTCAGGCATGCTGCTTGTCTTTGTTTCAGGCACGCTGCTTGCATTTGTTTCAGGCACGCTGCTTGCATTTGTTTCAGGCATGCTGCTTGCATTTGTTTCAGGCATGCTGCTTGCATTTGTTTCAGGCACGCTGCTTGCATTTGTTTCAGGCACGCTGCTTGTATTTGTTTCAGGCACGCTGCTTGTATTTGTTTCAGGCACGCTGCTTGTATTTGTTTCAGGCACGCTGCTTGTATTTGTTTCAGGCACGTTGCTTGTATTTGTTTCAGGCACGCTGCTTGTATTTGTTTCAGGCACGCTGCTTGTATTTGTTTCAGGCACGCTGCTTGTATTTGTTTCAGGCATGCTGCTTGTATTTGTTTCAGGCATGCTGCTTGTATTTGTTTCAGGCCTGCTGCTTGTCTTTGTTTCAGGCACGCTGCTTGCATTTGTTTCAGGCATGCTGCTTGCATTTGTTTCAGGCATGCTGCTTGTATTTGTTTCAGGCATGCCTTATGTTTCACCCTCAGTGAAAGCGACAACCTGCGAGTCCCTCGGAGGCGCTCACGGAGTGTGTGAAATGGTCTACAGTGAAGCTGAGGCTGTAACAGTAAGGGAGCGCAACAACTAACAATATAAGCAGCTATTTGGATTATATATGTGTACCTGGATATTCCTTTGTATAAATGTGTATAATAATCCTGTTTGTAAATATATAGATTTTCATTAGTTCTGCTTAACAAATGTACATATTTCTTATGGTTATATTTTTCTATGTTTAACATGTATATAGGTCACTGCATAAATAAGCACATTTTTATAATAACTATTCATCTACAACTGCTTCATTATTGGGAGGAAAAATATATATATGTATATATAAATAAAAACAAATAATTAGCTTAAAGTACAGCAACACTTGAAAGTCCGAGGTTATAATATACAACTTAAATCTAGATATACGACCTTCCTTATACATGCGCACCTTCCATGTACTTATGCATCTTTATATTTATTACTTTGCTTCTAATGTAGCATCTCCAACGCACGACCCTATATCTCACCCCATACGGTCCTCAATATATCCTCTACCGCAACTCGGACTCATCTCAAACCTCTTTCTACTACTCTCTCCAACGCACTCCCCTATATCTCACCCCATACGGCCCTCAATATATCCTCTACCTCAACTCGGACTCATCTCAAACCTCTTTCTACTACTCTCTCCAACGCACTCCCCTATATCTCACCCCATACGGCCCTCAATATATCCTCTACCGCAACTCGGACTCATCTCAAACCTCTTTCTACTACTCTCTCCAACGCACTCCCCTATATCTCACCCCATACGGCCCTCAATATATCCTCTACCGCAACTCGGACTCATCTCAAACCTCTTTCTACTACTCTCTCCAACGCACTACCCTATTTCTCACCCTGTACCTCTCAATATATCCTCTACCTCAACTCGGACTCATCTCAAACCTCTTTCTACTACTCTCTCCAACGCACTCCCCTATATCTCACCCCATACGGCCCTCAATATATCCTCTACCTCAACTCGGACTCATCTCAAACCTCTTTCTACTACTCTCTCCAACGCACGACCCTATATCTCACCCCATACGGCCCTCAATATATCCTCTACCGCAACTCGGACTCATCTCAAACCTCTTTCTACTACTCTCTCCAACGCACTCCCTATATCTCACCCCATACGGCCCTCAATATATCCTCTACCTCAACTCGGACTCATCTCAAACCTCTTTCTACTACTCTCTCCAACGCACTCCCTATATCTCACCCCATACGGCCCTCAATATATCCTCTACCGCAACTCGGACTCATCTCAAACCTCTTTCTACTACTCTCTCCAACGCACTCCCTATATCTCACCCCATACGGCCCTCAATATATCCTCTACCTCAACTCGGACTCATCTCAAACCTCTTTCTACTACTCTCTCCAACGCACTCCCCTATATCTCACCCCATACGGCCCTCAATATATCCTCTACCTCAACTCGGACTCATCTCAAACCTCTTTCTACTACTCTCTCCAACGCACTCCCCTATATCTCACCCCATACGGCCCTCAATATATCCTCTACCTCAACTCGGACTCATCTCAAACCTCTTTCTACTACTCTCTCCAACGCACTCCCCTATATCTCACCCCATACGGCCCTCAATATATCCTCTACCGCAACTCGGACTCATCTCAAACCTCTTTCTACTACTCTCTCCAACGCACGACCCTATATCTCACCCCATACGGCCCTCAATATATCCTCTACCGCAACTCGGACTCATCTCAAACCTCTTTCTACTACTCTCTCCAACGCACTACCCTATATCTCACCCCATACGGCCCTCAATATATCCTCTACCGCAACTCGGACTCATCTCAAACCTCTTTCTACTACTCTCTCCAACGCACGACCCTATATCTCACCCCATACGGCCCTCAATATATCCTCTACCTCAACTCGGACTCATCTCAAACCTCTTTCTACTACTCTCTCCAACGCACTACCCTATTTCTCACCCTGTACCTCTCAATATATCCTCTACCTCAACTCTATTACTATAATCCCCAAAATAACCCTTTCTAGATTGTTCCCTCCTCTACCCCTCCTTGCATCATCTCCTACCTCCTTTACTATTCAGATCTCCTAAACAAGACTTTCTACCCCCTTCCTTCTGACTCTCCCCCTACCCTCCTGCTGCTAGGATCTCCAAATAAATTCTTTCTAGACCCTTCCCTCTTCTATCCCTCCACTATCTTTTCCAATCCAACTAACAGACTCACATGCCACCGCTCAAATTAATTTCATGTGTTTGAGTTCCCGAGTAGTGTGCTACTCTTTGAAGAGCGCTTTTGATGCCTCGTCAGGGGCACCAAGTGCTATATAAATGCAGTCCCCTCCCTCTTCTACCCTCCACTATCCTTTTCAACACAAATAACAGACTCGCATGTCCTCTTCTCAAATTAATTTCATATTTCCCTATACAAATTCACCACTAATCCTTTTTGGGTTCCAGAGTAGCGTGCTACTCGCTGAAAAGCGCTTCAACGCCTTGTCAGGGGTAGTATAGGAAGCCGGCTCTGTATATGATATGATCACTAGGTGGCTATACCGTGCACAGAGTCCAGGGGTGCCTCCGGAGTTTACAGGGCTCAATGTAAAACCCAAGGTGCTCTATTAGTGGTCGTGTGGGCGAGCAGCCTTAGGCCTAACACAGAGGAGTGTAAGACATTTACTGCACAACAGTGATCAATAATGGACACACAACTCGAGAAGGAGATCCAGACCAATTTTAGAAAATTATACTTTGTTAGCAGTTTCTTGTACTTTTCACTTTCAAAAATCGACACTTAGAAACGTTTTCACACTGTCCAATGTTATCCTATGGGGAAAACAATATTGCGGTTAAACAGGCGAGTATCAAACTCACAAATTCAGTCTTCGGAGCCAGAAGTCAGCAAGGGACGGGGGTCAGTACCAAAACTGCACCACCAGCGGCACAGGGGGGCAGCCGGGCGCAGAGGCCAAAATTGGAGTTCGACCCAATGCTTTCCAAAAGAGACAGGGGGTGCCTGGAGCCACACTGCTTGCAGGTAAGTAAATCAGTTGCAGGGGCCAGGTGTTGGGGTTTAGGTTAAGCACAGGGATAGGGGGGGGGGGCACAAAGCAGCACCATACATACAGCACCAGCGGCACAAGGGCAGCCGGGTGCAATTTTGACCTCGGGCGCCCAATGCTTTTCAATGGGGATTCTTCTTTCAGCAAAGAGGCTGCAGGCGTGGCACCAGAGGTTGAGGGAGGAAGATCAACAACAGCAGAGGTAAGTTGGGATGTAGGGTGTCGTAGGGGCACCGTCTGTTCAGCTCACCAAGGCCCAGGCGCTTCGGGTGCAGGGGTGCCTTTGGACATCGGAATCTTCTTACAGGAGCCGGTCAGGGGGATCCTCTGGGTTCACACTGCAGGCGCCGTCGTGGAGGGCAGGAAAAGTCAACCAAGGCTGGACACGAGGTCAGGATCGCCGGGGAGACTTCACTGCACAGGTGAGCCACTCAGACTCGGGCTGTGGGCGTCAGGTGCAGAGTGGGCTGGGGACGCGGATCCGGAGTCTTTGGAGTCGGTTTCTTCTGGACAGGTCCGCTGTCCTCGGGAGACTGGAGTCTTTATTGAAGGCAACACTCCCAGGAGTTTTGGAGGTCGTTGTTGCATGACAGGTCGCAGGGTCGTCTAAGCTGGAGACAGGCTCGTAGGGCTGGGGCCAAGACAGTTGTCTTCTGGCTTCTGCTGCAGGGTGTGTTCTTTCTTCTTAGGTTGTTGCAGATCTGGGGTCCAGGTCTGGGGGAGCCACCTAAATACTACATGTAGGAGGCGTTTCAGGGGAGTAGCAGGTAGGGCCAGTGGGCACCTTACCTGGGTGACTACACCCTCTATTATGCCACCCTCCTGTGGGAAGGGTCATAGACCTAGCCCTGATTGGAGGGGTCTGCCCATCTTCAAGATGGCGGGGACTGAAAGTTGTGCTTCACCTCACTTCCCCCACCTTAGGGGTGGGGTTGGCAGAAGTAGGCACACCTATCTTTTTTTAATTTTCCCGCTGGTTTTCCCACCCAAAGTGGGGGTGTAAACCAGGGCCTGCCAGCTGCTGCTAACAGCAGAGGCCGGAGGTCGCATTACAAAGGCGGCAGGCCTTTGAAGCTTCCCTTCTTTGTGAACTTGCCCATCCTGGGGGAAGGGGCATGATACCTCTGCCCAGGATGTGCATTGTCTTTGGTCCCAGAGAGCAGGGGCTCTCAACCCAGGGGTCCAGAAACATGTCTGGTGGTGGATGGCTGCCTAAAGCCAGTCAGTGCCCACACCAGGGTTGGTAGATTTTCAGGGGGCACCTCTGAGGTGCCCTCTGATTACATGTTTTAATAAATTTCACACTGGCATCAGTGTGGATTTATTACAAGGAGCTGTTTGGTACCAAACACTCCTGGGTTCAGTGAAGTCATCATGGTGCTGGGGAACTCCAGTTATCAAGTTCCCAGCCCATGTACTCTCAATGGCTTCCCTGGCACTTACAATATTAGGGAATAGACCCTAATAATGTAGGGGTATATCTGCTCATGCAGATATACCCACACATGGGTTATAGTGCACCCTGCCTTAGGGCTGGTAAAGTCTGCTAGAGGGGTCACTTTCCTATATTTTAGGCAGTGCTAGCTGGAATGGCACCCAGGCAGAGTGCCATGTCGACTTGGTCATTTGTCCCCCTCAGAGGGGCATGCCAGCTGCAGGGGCAGAGTCATGGTCCTAGTTGGAGGGGGATCCCAGGGGACCCTCTTCAGCCTCCAGGCCCTTGGTTACTAGGGTACCACTTACCAGTGACTTACAGGGGGGCAGAAGTGCCAATTGTGGATCAGTTTTAGGGAAAGAACCCTGGTACTGTGGACCTTGTCAGCAGGGACCAAGTACTCGACAGTCAAAGTTGCATCAAAACCCTGGCAAAAAGTGGGGGGTGAAGGGGGGAGTACTGCAACAGAACCCAATTTTCTCACAGATAGTAAGCGCTATATAAATGTAATTACAAATGTAAAGTCAAATCCACAGTTCAGCGTTGCTACCTTCCCCACAAACCAGGGCACGAGTCCGATGACGGCTGACTGTAGTTATAGGGACACACCCCTTTTACCTGCACCCCTTTGGGGGAAAGGTCCACTCTAAATGCCTCAGAATTTCCGATAAGAGACAACGTGTGCCCACAGCATGTGATGTGCAGTGTGTATTTGAGGAGGAGATCGAGTGTAATGTTAATGTACGTAGAAATCACTGTGCGGGCCTGCACGACATGATGTTTCCTCTAAAGGATGCCTTCGACCTCCGCAGCTGTAATAACCTTCAAGCCCTCTTTTCACTGACCAAAAGTGTAGAGGCCTGGTGTGCCAAGCAGGGAGAATAACCGTCCCTTTTCGCAACCAATTTCTCCCTCAACTACAGTAAGAACAATTCTCCCCTTTTCATGTGTTGCGCTGGCCATAACCTAAAAGCAAGCATTGGCAAAGCCAATAGGTCTTATCTCTAGAACCTATCAGCTTTGCCAATGGCTTGATTTTGTTAGATTATCAAGTGGTAGGGCAGGGAAGAACAACATAGAGCAAAGGGGTGGGGGACAAGCACTTGAGAGCGTGGGCTGCACACAAGGATGACAGCAACATGGGGAGAGGCACACAAGAGCGAGTATGACTCCAAGCGCAGGGGAGACGTACGTGAGAAAGAAGCACGGAGGGGCATTTGGGCAAGAACACAAGAATGCTTCATCAAAAAGGAAAAAAACGCTCTAAAGTGAGCACTGGAAGGAGTCAGTCAAATCAAGAGGATGCTAAAGGACTATGCCAAGACAGTCTCTCACACCAGGTCTCGTGTTACCTATGCGCTGTGTTGCAGTTTGGTGTGGAGATCTTTGGGGGGCCCTAGGCAGTTGCACAGTCAGAATCTCAGCCAGCAATTGTGGGACAGTGGGTGCCAGGATACCAATTTCACTTGCATTTGGTCAATCAACGGTACATGCCCATTTACGATGCTGGGGACACTCCTATTCCAACAGTAGTAAATGCTGAAGATGCTAGCACTGGTGATTGCACCTTGCTTCTGTGTACATCATTGGTTTAGCTGCTCTTTTTACCCAGCAATTAATAAAAGTAGCTACCAAAGTTGTATCATAAATTAAACAGCAAAGTTATTGTGTGCAATTTACTGAGTTGAATTGTATTGGAGTTTCTAACCCCCTCCAGTTCTGGGAGTAAGCTATGGTTGCTCGTCTGCAATACCCAGATAAAGTCAAGTGCCTAAAAGGAGTAACTTGGTTTTCCAACCCGAGAGCACCCGTATTCGGCCTGGGTCTCCACCGGTAAACAACAGTTGCTACAGAGGATACTGACCAGTTACCACCTAATGCCCCAGCACTTAGTGCTTCTTGGTCACATTAAACACCATCTCGGCCGTGGCTCGGCATTCCTTTCTTATCTCCAGCCTCACACAGCCCCTTTTGTGACTTCTGGAAAGAGCTCAAGTACCTTCTTAAGCTTCTCGATTTCATTCTCGTCCTTCTTGACGGACTGCTCCCAGGTGTGCACCTTGCCCTGGTCCTCCTTCAGCTGGTTCTTCTCGTAGTCCAGCTGGATGCCAAGGCGGGTTTTCTGGTTCTCGAACTCAAGCCTGTCATGGAACGAAGAGCAGAGTGATGTGGACCTGGTTTCAACAGCAGAGACAACTAACCTATTCATTTAATTATAAAGGACAACCCACAATCTGGACCACATCGAGGCACAAAGCAAGTGTCACAGCAGGAAAGGCAACAGCCAATGATGGTTAGCAAATGGATTTGTCTTACCTGGAAGAGAAATTGTTTTCCAAGTTTTGCCCCCAGCACAGAAAATTAAAGGGCTAACGGTCCCATTCAAAACTTTGCTCCTTGCTGCAGAAAACGGAGCTCTACTGGCATTCTCAGGATGGTGAAAAGCACAAGATACAGAGGAGGCAGCAGTTCACTTCCTCCATAACAATAGAACAAGCAGGAGCATCAGCAAGGAGCGGATAAGGGTAAAGAACAGCAAGGAGCGGATAAGGGTAAAGAACAGCAAGGAGCGGATAAGGGTAAAGAACAGCAGGGAGCGGATAAGGGTAAAGATCAGCAAGGAGCGGATAAGGGTAAAGATCAGCAAGGGGCGGATAAGGGTAAAGCACAGCAAGGGGCGGATAAGGGTAAAGCACAGCAAGGAGCGGATAAGGGTAAAGCACAGCAAGGAGCAGATAAGGGTAAAGATCAGCAAGGGGCGGATAAGGGTAAAGAACAGCAAGGAGCGGATAAGGGTAAAGAACAGCAAGGAGCGGATAAGGGTAAAGAACAGCAGGGAGCGGATAAGGGTAAAGAACAGCAGGGAGCGGATAAGGGTAAAGAACAGCAGGGAGCGGATAAGGGTAAAGAACAGCAGGGAGCGGATAAGGGTAAAGAACAGCAGGGAGCGGATAAGGGTAAAGAACAGCAGGGAGCGGATAAGGGTAAAGAACAGCAGGGAGCGGATAAGGGTAAAGAACAGCAAGGAGCGGATAAGGGTAAAGAACAGCAAGGAGCGGATAAGGGTAAAGAACAGCAAGGAGCGGATAAGGGTAAAGCACAGCAAGGAGCGGATAAGGGTAAAGAACAGCAGGGAGCGGATAAGGGTAAAGAACAGCAGGGAGCGGATAAGGGTAAAGAACAGCAAGGAGCGGATAAGGGTAAAGAACAGCGAGGAGCGGATAAGGGTAAAGCACAGCGAGGAGCGGATAAGGGTAAAGAACAGCGAGGAGCGGATAAGGGTAAAGAACAGCAGGGAGCGGATAAGGGTAAAGAACAGCAAGGAGCGGATAAGGGTAAAGATCAGCAAGGAGCGGATAAGGGTAAAGAACAGCAAGGAGCGGATAAGGGTAAAGAACAGCAGGGAGCGGATAAGGGTAAAGAACAGCAAGGAGCGGATAAGGGTAAAGAACAGCAAGGAGCGGATAAGGGTAAAGAACAGCAAGGAGCGGATAAGGGTAAAGAACAGCAAGGAGCGGATAAGGGTAAAGAACAGCAAGGAGCGGATAAGGGTAAAGAACAGCAAGGAGCGGATAAGGGTAAAGAACAGCAGGGAGCGGATAAGGGTAAAGAACAGCAAGGAGCGGATAAGGGTAAAGAACAGCAAGGAGCGGATAAGGGTAAAGAACAGCAAGGAGCGGATAAGGGTAAAGAACAGCAAGGAGCGGATAAGGGTAAAGAACAGCAAGGAGCGGATAAGGGTAAAGAACAGCAGGGAGCGGATAAGGGTAAAGAACAGCAAGGAGCGGATAAGGGTAAAGCACAGCAAGGAGCGGATAAGGGTAAAGAACAGCAAGGAGCGGATAAGGGTAAAGAACAGCAGGGAGCGGATAAGGGTAAAGATCAGCGAGGAGCGGATAAGGGTAAAGAACAGCGAGGAGCGGATAAGGGTAAAGAACAGCAGGGAGCGGATAAGGGTAAAGAACAGCAAGGAGCGGATAAGGGTAAAGATCAGCAAGGAGCGGATAAGGGTAAAGATCAGCAAGGGGCGGATAAGGGTAAAGAACAGCAGGGAGCGGATAAGGGTAAAGAACAGCAAGGAGCGGATAAGGGTAAAGAACAGCAAGGAGCGGATAAGGGTAAAGAACAGCAAGGAGCGGATAAGGGTAAAGCACAGCAAGGAGCGGATAAGGGTAAAGAACAGCAGGGAGCGGATAAGGGTAAAGAACAGCGAGGAGCGGATAAGGGTAAAGAACAGCAAGGAGCGGATAAGGGTAAAGAACAGCGAGGAGCGGATAAGGGTAAAGAACAGCGAGGAGCGGATAAGGGTAAAGAACAGCGAGGAGCGGATAAGGGTAAAGATCAGCAGGGAGCGGATAAGGGTAAAGAACAGCAGGGAGCGGATAAGGGTAAAGAACAGCAGGGAGCGGATAAGGGTAAAGAACAGCAAGGAGCGGATAAGGGTAAAGAACAGCAAGGAGCGGATAAGGGTAAAGAACAGCAAGGAGCGGATAAGGGTAAAGAACAGCAAGGAGCGGATAAGGGTAAAGAACAGCAAGGAGCGGATAAGGGTAAAGAACAGCAAGGAGCGGATAAGGGTAAAGCACAGCAAGGAGCGGATAAGGGTAAAGCACAGCAAGGAGCGGATAAGGGTAAAGAACAGCAAGGAGCGGATAAGGGTAAAGCACAGCAAGGAGCGGATAAGGGTAAAGCACAGCAAGGAGCGGATAAGGGTAAAGAACAGCAAGGAGCGGATAGATAAGGGTAAAGAACAGCGAGGAGCGGATAAGGGTAAAGAACAGCGAGGAGCGGATAAGGGTAAAGAACAGCGAGGAGCGGATAAGGGTAAAGAACAGCGAGGAGCGGATAAGGGTAAAGAACAGCGAGGAGCGGATAAGGGTAAAGAACAGCGAGGAGCGGATAAGGGTAAAGAACAGCGAGGAGCGGATAAGGGTAAAGAACAGCGAGGAGCGGATAAGGGTAAAGAACAGCAGGGAGCGGATAAGGGTAAAGAACAGCAGGGAGCGGATAAGGGTAAAGAACAGCAGGGAGCGGATAAGGGTAAAGAACAGCAAGGAGCGGATAAGGGTAAAGCACAGCAAGGAGCGGATAAGGGTAAAGATCAGCAAGGAGCGGATAAGGGTAAAGAACAGCAGGGAGCGGATAAGGGTAAAAGCACAGCAAGGAGCGGATAAGGGTAAAGAACAGCGAGGAGCGGATAAGGGTAAAGAACAGCAAGGAGCGGATAAGGGTAAAGAACAGCAAGGAGCGGATAAGGGTAAAGAACAGCAAGGAGCGGATAAGGGTAAAGAACAGCAAGGAGCGGATAAGGGTAAAGAACAGCAAGGAGCGGATAAGGGTAAAGCACAGCAAGGAGCGGATAAGGGTAAAGAACAGCAAGGAGCGGATAAGGGTAAAGCACAGCAAGGAGCGGATAAGGGTAAAGAACAGCAAGGAGCGGATAAGGGTAAAGATCAGCAAGGAGCGGATAAGGGTAAAGATCAGCAAGGAGCGGATAAGGGTAAAGAACAGCAAGGAGCGGATAAGGGTAAAGAACAGCAAGGAGCGGATAAGGGTAAAGCACAGCAAGGAGCGGATAAGGGTAAAGCACAGCAAGGAGCGGATAAGGGTAAAGCACAGCAAGGAGCGGATAAGGGTAAAGCACAGCAAGGAGCGGATAAGGGTAAAGCACAGCAAGGAGCGGATAAGGGTAAAGAACAGCAGGGAGCGGATAAGGGTAAAGAACAGCAAGGAGCGGATAAGGGTAAAGCACAGCAAGGAGCGGATAAGGGTAAAGAACAGCAAGGAGCGGATAAGGGTAAAGCACAGCAAGGAGCGGATAAGGGTAAAGAACAGCAGGGAGCGGATAAGGGTAAAGAACAGCAAGGAGCGGATAAGGGTAAAGCACAGCAAGGAGCGGATAAGGGTAAAGAACAGCAAGGAGCGGATAAGGGTAAAGCACAGCAGGGAGCGGATAAGGGTAAAGCACAGCAGGGAGCGGATAAGGGTAAAGAACAGCAAGGAGCGGATAAGGGTAAAGAACAGCAGGGAGCGGATAAGGGTAAAGAACAGCAGGGAGCGGATAAGGGTAAAGAACAGCAAGGAGCGGATAAGGGTAAAGAACAGCAAGGAGCGGATAAGGGTAAAGCACAGCAAGGAGCGGATAAGGGTAAAGAACAGCAAGGAGCGGATAAGGGTAAAGAACAGCAAGGAGCGGATAAGGGTAAAGAACAGCAGGGAGCGGATAAGGGTAAAGAACAGCAGGGAGCGGATAAGGGTAAAGAACAGCAAGGAGCGGATAAGGGTAAAGAACAGCAAGGAGCGGATAAGGGTAAAGCACAGCAAGGAGCGGATAAGGGTAAAGCACAGCAAGGAGCGGATAAGGGTAAAGAACAGCAAGGAGCGGATAAGGGTAAAGAACAGCAAGGAGCGGATAAGGGTAAAGAACAGCAAGGAGCGGATAAGGGTAAAGAACAGCAAGGAGCGGATAAGGGTAAAGAACAGCAAGGAGCGGATAAGGGTAAAGCACAGCAAGGAGCGGATAAGGGTAAAGCACAGCAAGGAGCGGATAAGGGTAAAGAACAGCAAGGAGCGGATAAGGGTAAAGAACAGCAAGGAGCGGATAAGGGTAAGGAACAGCAAGGAGCGGATAAGGGTAAAGAACAGCAGGGAGCGGATAAGGGTAAAGAACAGCAGGGAGCGGATAAGGGTAAAGAACAGCAAGGAGCGGATAAGGGTAAAGCACAGCAAGGAGCGGATAAGGGTAAAGAACAGCAAGGAGCGGATAAGGGTAAAGCACAGCAAGGAGCGGATAAGGGTAAAGCACAGCAAGGAGCGGATAAGGGTAAAGAACAGCAAGGAGCGGATAAGGGTAAAGAACAGCAAGGAGCGGATAAGGGTAAAGAACAGCAAGGAGCGGATAAGGGTAAAGAACAGCAAGGGAGCGGATAAGGGTAAAGAACAGCAAGGGAGCGGATAAGGGTAAAGAACAGCAAGGAGCGGATAAGGGTAAAGCACAGCAAGGAGCGGATAAAAGAACAGCAAGGAGCGGATAAGGGTAAAGAACAGCAAGGAGCGGATAAGGGTAAAGAACAGCAAGGAGCGGATAAGGGTAAAGAACAGCAGGGAGCGGATAAGGGTAAAGCACAGCAAGGAGCGGATAAGGGTAAAGAACAGCAAGGAGCGGATAAGGGTAAAGAACAGCAGGGAGCGGATAAGGGTAAAGAACAGCAGGGAGCGGATAAGGGTAAAGAACAGCAAGGAGCGGATAAGGGTAAAGAACAGCAAGGAGCGGATAAGGGTAAAGAACAGCGAGGAGCGGATAAGGGTAAAGAACAGCGAGGAGCGGATAAGGGTAAAGCACAGCAAGGAGCGGATAAGGGTAAAGAACAGCAGGGAGCGGATAAGGGTAAAGAACAGCAAGGAGCGGATAAGGGTAAAGATCAGCGAGGAGCGGATAAGGGTAAAGAACAGCAAGGAGCGGATAAGGGTAAAGAACAGCGAGGAGCGGATAAGGGTAAAGAACAGCGAGGAGCGGATAAGGGTAAAGAACAGCAGGGAGCGGATAAGGGTAAAGAACAGCAAGGAGACGGATAAGGGTAAAGAACAGCAAGGGAGCGGATAAGGGTAAAGCACAGCAAGGAGCGGATAAGGGTAAAGAACAGCAAGGAGCGGATAAGGGTAAAGAACAGCAAGGAGCGGATAAGGGTAAAGAACAGCAGGGAGCGGATAAGGGTAAAGAACAGCAGGGAGCGGATAAGGGTAAAGAACAGCAAGGAGCGGATAAGGGTAAAGCACAGCAAGGAGCGGATAAGGGTAAAGCACAGCAAGGAGCGGATAAGGGTAAAGCACAGCAAGGAGCGGATGTAAGAAAGTGGCTCTGTATATACTGCACCAAGGTAAGGTTCAGTGTGCACAGAGTCCACAGTCCCCAGAGGTTTGGCAGAGGCTAAAGTTAGATATAACCTTACTCTCTAAAGTGGTAGCTTGGTCGAGCAGTAAGGCAGTATCAGAGGACAGTGTAAAGCATTTGTTGTACACACTCAGTCAGCAAATGAAGCCACACACTCAAGAACTGAACTCTAGGCCAATGGTTTGTATATAAAAATATAGTTGTTTTATTTTAGAACCAACAATGGGTGTCAAAATATACTTTCTCAGAATGAGATGCTTTAGTTAACTACTGTTCAATTGGCAATAGACTTTTGAATGCAATAGTTACAGTTGTTGCAATATGCAACACAATTTTAAACACAATTATACATTGAGCTCAATGGAAATTTCTGGTTAAATGCAATAGATTACTTTTTGGATTACTTTTCTAACCACGGGACTGGATCTTGGATTCAGTCCCGGGACACTTCCTGTAAACAGGTGAGAAAAAGCGTTTTGGTTATGGTAGTGATTTTTGAGGAATATTACTGTATTTCAAAAGTTGACACTTAGAAACTTTTCTGGGTAAAATTACCAATGTTATCCTAGGGAAGGAAATACAGTTTGCAAGCAAAGTATGTTTACGTTACTTTTGTAATCCAGTGCTGGACTCCTAGGTTCAGCACTGGGACATTACTTAAAACAGGTAAGTAATTACGTTTTTGTAGTTTGTACGATTTTTAAAGAATATTTGTATGATTCAGAAATCGACACTTAGAAACTTTTTCAACAAAAAGCAGGCAATGATATCCTATGAGAGGAATTTCCAGTTACTGGTAAGTACGGTAAAAATTACTTTTCATGGTCGGTACTGGACTAAAAGATGCAGTACTGAGGTCTCTCCTGATAGTAGGTGAGTAATTCGAATTCGTTACTGTTGTGATTTTTAAGCAATATTTTGGTATTTCAAAAGTGGACACTTAGAAGAAATTTCACAGAAAACCAGTCAATGGATCCCTATGTAAGAAAATTCAATTCGCCGGTAAGTTACTTTTAACGTTACTTTTGTAATCCAGTGCTGGACTCCTAGGTTCAGCCCTGGGACATTTACTTAAAACAGGTAAGTAATTACGTTTTGGTAGTCTGTACGATTTTTAAAGAATATTCTTGTTTTCAAAGTCGACACTTAGAAACTTTTGGAAGAAAAAGTGTCCATGTTATCCTATGAGGAAAAATGAGTTATCGGTCTCGAGGTAAGTAATCGGTCTTTTGAGTTAGGGTTCTGGGGTTAGACTCAGGGGTCTCCCAGGGTCAGTGATGCACTGTTGTTGCACCCTCAGCGGCACTAGGGCGGCCGGGTGCAGAGTGTTGAGGCCCAATGTTATCCTATGGAGGATAGGGGACTCCGGTTGGTGGCGGCTGGCAAGCAGGCCACGGGGTTGTGGGAGCAAAGCTCCTAGGGTTAAGCTCAGGGCACGTTGGGGACCAAGTTAGCACCAAAGAGGCACCCTCAGCGGCACTAGGGCGGCCGGGTGCAGAGTGCTGTTTTGAGGTCGGGTGCCCTGTTGATTTCAATGGAAATTTTCGGTTTTGGTTTTCAGCTGCAGGCTCGGTCCAGGAAGACTTCCAGGAGGAACCAACAGCTGGGCAGGTAAGTTGGAGGGCTCGGGGACGTAGGGTGCACCTCGGGTTCCTTTCTCCAGGGCGCAGGGCGTCTGGATGCAGGGGTGTCTTTTGAGGTCGGATTTCACCTTACCGGGCCACTCGCGGTTGGGGGTTCTCCGTGCAGAGGCTGCAGGCGACGTCGGGGAGTCCTGGAGGGGTCAGCCCACGGTGGACTCGGACTCTGGAGAGCTGGGGGACCTCGCTGGGACCGGTGGGCCACTTGAACTCGGGCTGTAGGCGACGGGTGCAGTGGTGGTTCCAGGCGTCGGGTTTCTTTCTCCTCAGCAGGCTCGGAGTCTTTGTTTGGTGTTTCTTTTGAACAGAGCTGCTGTTCACAGGAGATCCGGTCTTTGTTGAAGGCAGTCAGTCCTCCCTGGGGTTCTGGAGGTCGCTGGCTGCAGGACAAGACTATTTTTGGCGCAGGATCTCTGGAAACTGCAGACGGGCCGGTAGGGCTGGGGCCAAGTCAGTTGTTCTCTGCAGTCTCCTCTGCTGGGCGTCTTCTTTCGTCCTTTTTCTTCTTAGGTTGCGGGAATCTAAGGAAGGAAGGTTCAGGGTGCCCCTAAATACTAGATTTAGGGCGTTACAGGTAGGTAAAGGGCAGGGACCAATGGGTCCCTGCCCTGGGGTGAGTACACCCCTATCCTGCCACTCTCCTGTGGGAGGGGGCAGGAGCCTAGTCCTGATTGGGCAGGGCTCCCCATCTTCAAGATGGCGAGAGCCCGGAGATGTGCTTCACCTCGCCTCCCCCACCTGAGGGGTGGGGTTGGCAGAGGGTGGCACACCCCTTTCCTCCCTTGGTGTTTCCCTCCAGTCTTCCCACCAGGATGGGGGAGGAACCGGTGGGGACCAGTTGCTGAGTACAGCAAGTGGTCTGGGGAAGCTCACAAGGCGGAATGCCTTTGAAGCTTCCCCCTGCCCATCCTGGGGAGGGGGCCTAGCACCTCACCCAGGACGTGCATTGTTGCAGGCCCGGAGAGCGGATGGCTCTCTGCCCAGGGGTCCAGCAACATGTCTGCTGTGTGGCAGCCTAGGCAGCCCCTCAGACAAGACGTGGATTGTAGGTTAGGTTCAGGGGGTAACTCTAAGTTGCCCTCTGACGTGCATTTTACAGTAAATCCCACACTGGCATCAGTGTGGGTTTACTGTGCTGAGGAGTTTGATACCAAACTTCTCAGTCTTCAGTGCAGCCATCATGGTGCTGTGGAGTACGTGCTGACGACCTCCCAGCACCATATACTCGGAATGGCAGCCCTGCACTTACAGTGCCCAGGAATGGGCCTGGGTACTGTAGGGGCACAGGGCTCATGCACCTGTGCCCTCACCACTGGCATAGGGCACCCAGCTAGAGGGGTGACTGAGGTATGCCAGGGCAGTGTGTTTGTGGGCATGGCACACAGGGATGTGTGCCATGTCGACTCTCTGTTTTGTTCTGCACCAAGACACTCAGCCTGCAAGGGCAGTGTGTGTGTGTCAGGAGTACAGGGCCTCTAAGGGTGGCACAATAAGTGCTGCAGCCCTTAGGGGTCTTCTCTGGTCACAGTGCCCTGGGTACCTAGGGTACCATTTACCAGGGGCTTACCTGTGGCCAGAGATGCCAATTGGGTTTAGGCTGAGTACAGTTTTTAGGGAAGGAACACAGGCCCTGGGTACCTGATTGGCAGGGATCCAGGGCACACCAAGGAAAAGTGCATCAGTTATCAGGCAAAAAGTGGGGGTTACTGCAACAGAAACCCACTTTCCTACACAAGCCCCCCAGCCCAAAGGCCAGGAGACTCAGCCAACGCTGGGAGAGCCTGTCTAGTCTTTCAGGCGAGGAAGAGTTGGGGAAGTGGTTTGAAAGTTGCAGGGCCTACTCCGCCTTATATCCTTCTGTCCAGGTCAGTCCCTTTGGGGAGCTGGCCTACCTCATCAGTTTCAGGACCTAATTCCCAAAGCTCCTCTCCTTGCTCTTTAGTGTCTTCACCCCATCTTTTAAGTTTGGGTTCAGAGGTGCCCACCTCTGCAAAGTCTAACTTAGCCAGGGCAAAGCCCAGCTTACCCACAGAGGTCACCCACAGTTTGAGCAACCCCACCATGACCAATAGGGTCAGGGGCCTAGCTTGTTATTTGGCAGGGGGTTAGGCCACCATGCCAAGGATAGGGCTGCCATGAAGGCTAACACCCAGCAGAGGCTGCTGACAGCTGTCAGTGCCCAGAACCACACCTTTAGCTCCTGTCTGGCAAGTGAAGGGGCTATCTTACAGGTCTCTTTGGGTCCTGGCTGTCTGCCTGTTGCTTTAGGGTGGGGGTCACTAAACTTTGTAGTGAGCACCCTTCCTCCACCCTTTGTTCTGCCAGCTGAGGAGCCACCAACTCAGGCTGGACAGTTGCCTGACTAGTCAGGTCTTCTTGTTGGCTAGGGGGCTTTACCAGGGCCACTTCTGGAGTTTTCCCTCACTGGGATAGAATCTCCCTGGCCCTCTGGGACTGTGGCTAACAGTTGCCCACCTTTCCTACCCTGTTCCTTTTTACTCTTTTGGGGCTCAGCTGCACTGACTGCAGGTTGAGCCCCCAAGTTTCTTGGGTGAGGCCTGGCATTGGGCCAGTGCCTCTCTTTGGCTCAGGTCCACCTCTAAGTGGTCATTCCCCAGGAGACAATCAAGGGGAGGTCTTTACTGACTACCACCTTTCTCCATCTAAGGGACCCAGCTATGACTAGGGGCACTACAGCCACAGGCCTAACAGTGACTCCCCTGGGACAGCCCTTACTCTCCTTGATTCCCCTGGGACATACTGGTGTGGGAGTACCAACCTGTCATGCACCACAGTGTGACTGGCACAGGTATCTCTCAGGGCAGTGGCTGGGATTCCATTCACCAGTAGGCGGTGGAAGTGTCTACTCCCCTCTGGGATCTCCAGCTTACCTCTTGGGCCCATTTTCCAGTTGAAAGCTAGGAGGACTTCCTCATCTGAGGACCCTTCCTCCAGAGCTACACTGGCAACTCCTGGGGCTACACTAGTCACCCCTGGGGCTGTACTAGGGATCTTGTTTTTAGGACAGCTAGGGTCCTTGGTGTGGTGTCCTGACTTCTGACAGTTGTGACACCATATTCTGTTGGGATCCCAATTCTTACCTTGGTACCCTGGTTTAGTTTGTGAGGTGTCTTTGGGCCCACCCTCCTGGACAGGTTTTGGGGGGCTGCCTGGGACTCCTTACTTTTATCCTTAAGTGGTTCACTATCTTTCTTCTGGGGAGGCTTTGTGACCCCTTTCTTTTGGTCACCCCCAGTGGATGTCCTAGTTACCCTTGTTCTGACCCAGTGGTCTGCCTTCTTTCCCAATTCTTGGGGAGAAATTAGACCTAGGTCTACCAAATGCTGATGCAACTTTTCGTTTGTGCAATTACTTAGTATGTGTTCCTTCATAAACAAATTGTAAAGTCCAGGAAAATCCTGCACATTATGTCCAGCTAACCAACCATCCAGTGTCTTTACTGAGTAGTCTACGAAGTCAATCCAGGACTGGGTCTGGGTTTTGTGAGCCCCCTGAATCTAATTCTATACTCCTCAGTAGTGAGCCCAAATCCCTCAATCAGAGTATTCTTCATGAGGTCATAGGACCCTGCATCTGGCCCAGAGAGGGTCAGAAGCCTGTCTCTGCAGTTACCAGAGAACAGTTCCCACAGGAGTGCCCCCAGAGAGGTTTCTTTACTTTTCTTATTTCACAAGCCCTCTCAAAGGCTGTGAACCATTTGGTGATGTCATCACCTTCCTCAAATTTAGGGACAATCCCTTTGGGGATTTTAGGATCAGAAGTTTCCTCCCTATCCTTAGTTTTAGTATTGCTGCCACCATTGATGGGTGCTAAACCCATCTCCTGTCTTTCCTTCTCTAGAGCCAGGAGTCTGGTCTCTAGGTCCAGTCTTTGGCCAACCTTGCTAAAGGTGGTCCTCCTCACTAAGGCTATCCTCAGTGTCCTCTCTGGGACCTGAACCACCTAGGTGGCCCCTAGGTCCCCAGAGGTTTACTCTTGGAAATAAGGGTGCAGTGACCCTGTCTTCCCTAGGAAGTGGTGGAGGTGGGTTACCATCCCCATCCTCCTCACTCCTTTCCTCCTCTGCGTGGTCATCACCATGCTCAGAGGGGTGGGCCTTAGCATACTCAGCCAGGAGCTCCTGGAGCCCTTGTTTGGTTGGATGCTGGCCCATTGGTATATTTTTAAGTTTACCTAAGGACCTTATCTCTTTGAAAGACAAATGAAGATAAGGGGTGAGGTCGAGCTCCTCAACCATGTCCTGTATGTCATTATTATTTTCACTAATAGCTGGGTTGTTTTCTTGAGACATTCTAACAAAAAGTTCTAACCCCTCTACCCTTGACTATAGTGACTTTTTATTTTCTACAATTTTAAAGGGACTTAAGCAAGGCTCTAACAAGACTTTTAGTAATTTGGTAAAAAATGCCAATTTGAAAAAATCAGAATTCTAAAGGCAATTTAAGAGTTCTGTCGTGTGATCAGATGGTAACCAAGTAGTCCAACAATGCAAGTTTGTATCCCACCGCTGATCCACCAATGTAAGAAAGTGGCTCTGTATATACTGCACCAAGGTAAGGTTCAGTGTGCACAGAGTCCACAGTCCCCAGAGGTTTGGCAGAGGCTAAAGTTAGATATAACCTTACTCTCTAAAGTGGTAGCTTGGTCGAGCAGTAAGGCAGTATCAGAAGGACAGTGTAAAGCATTTGTTGTACACACTCAGTCAGCAAATGAAGCCACACACTCAAGAACTGAACTCTAGGCCAATGGTTTGTATATAAAAATATAGTTGTTTTATTTTAGAACCAACAATGGGTGTCAAAATATACTTTCTCAGAATGAGATGCTTTAGTTAACTACTGTTCAATTGGCAATAGACTTTTGAATGCAATAGTTACAGTTGTTGCAATATGCAACACAATTTTAAACACAATTATACATTGAGCTCAATGGAAATTTCTGGTTAAATGCAATAGATTACTTTTTGGATTACTTTTCTAACCACGGGACTGGATCTTGGATTCAGTCCCGGGACACTTCCTGTAAACAGGTGAGAAAAAGCGTTTTGGTTATGGTAGTGATTTTTGAGGAATATTACTGTATTTCAAAAGTTGACACTTAGAAACTTTTCTGGGTAAAATTACCAATGTTATCCTAGGGAAGGAAATACAGTTTGCAAGCAAAGTATGTTTACGTTACTTTTGTAATCCAGTGCTGGACTCCTAGGTTCAGCACTGGGACATTTACTTAAAACAGGTAAGTAATTACGTTTTTGTAGTTTGTACGATTTTTAAAGAATATTTGTATGATTCAGAAATCGACACTTAGAAACTTTTTCAACAAAAAGCAGGCAATGATATCCTATGAGAGGAATTTCCAGTTACTGGTAAGTACGGTAAAAATTACTTTTCATGGTCGGTACTGGACTAAAAGATGCAGTACTGAGGTCTCTCCTGATAGTAGGTGAGTAATTCGGAATTCGTTACTGTTGTGATTTTTAAGCAATATTTTGGTATTTCAAAGTGGACACTTAGAAGAAATTTCACAGAAAACCAGTCAATGGATCCCTATGTAAGAAAATTCAATTCGCCGGTAAGTTACTTTTAACGTTACTTTTGTAATCCAGTGCTGGACTCCTAGGTTCAGCCCTGGGACATTTACTTAAAACAGGTAAGTAATTACGTTTTGGTAGTCTGTACGATTTTTAAAGAATATTCTTGTTTTCAAAAGTCGACACTTAGAAACTTTTGGAAGAAAAAGTGTCCATGTTATCCTATGAGGAAAAATGAGTTATCGGTCTCGAGGTAAGTAATCGGTCTTTTGAGTTAGGGTTCTGGGGTTAGACTCAGGGGTCTCCCAGGGTCAGTGATGCACTGTTGTTGCACCCTCAGCGGCACTAGGGCGGCCGGGTGCAGAGTGTTGAGGCCCAATGTTATCCTATGGAGGATAGGGGACTCCGGTTGGTGGCGGCTGGCAAGCAGGCCACGGGGTTGTGGGAGCAAAGCTCCTAGGGTTAAGCTCAGGGCACGTTGGGGACCAAGTTAGCACCAAAGAGGCACCCTCAGCGGCACTAGGGCGGCCGGGTGCAGAGTGCTGTTTTGAGGTCGGGTGCCCTGTTGATTTCAATGGAAATTTTCGGTTTTGGTTTTCAGCTGCAGGCTCGGTCCAGGAAGACTTCCAGGAGGAACCAACAGCTGGGCAGGTAAGTTGGAGGGCTCGGGGACGTAGGTGCACCTCGGGTTCCTTTCTCCAGGGCGCAGGGCGTCTGGATGCAGGGGTGTCTTTTGAGGTCGGATTTCACCTTACCGGGCCACTCGCGGTTGGGGGTTCTCCGTGCAGAGGCTGCAGGCGACGTCGGGGAGTCCTGGAGGGGTCAACCCACGGTGGACTCGGACTCTGGAGAGCTGGGGGACCTCGCTGGGACCGGTGGGCCACTTGAACTCGGGCTGTAGGCGACGGGTGCAGTGGTGGTTCCAGGCGTCGGGTTTCTTTCTCCTCAGCAGGCTCGGAGTCTTTGTTTGGTGTTTCTTTTGAACAGAGCTGCTGTTCACAGGAGATCCGGTCTTTGTTGAAGGCAGTCAGTCCTCCCTGGGGTTCTGGAGGTCGCTGGCTGCAGGACAAGACTATTTTGGCGCAGGATCTCTGGAAACTGCAGACGGGCCGGTAGGGCTGGGGCCAAGTCAGTTGTTCTCTGCAGTCTCCTCTGCTGGGCGTCTTCTTTCGTCCTTTTTCTTCTTAGGTTGCGGGAATCTAAGGAAGGAAGGTTCAGGGTGCCCCTAAATACTAGATTTAGGGGCGTTACAGGTAGGTAAAGGGCAGGGACCAATGGGTCCCTGCCCTGAGGTGAGTACACCCCTATCCTGCCACTCTCCTGTGGGAGGGGGCAGGAGCCTAGTCCTGATTGGGCAGGGCTCCCCATCTTCAAGATGGCGAGAGCCCGGAGATGTGCTTCACCTCGCCTCCCCCACCTGAGGGGTGGGGTTGGCAGAAGGGTGGCACACCCCTTTCCTCCTTGGTGTTTCCCTCCAGTCTTCCCACCAGGATGGGGGAGGAACCGGTGGGGACCAGTTGCTGAGTACAGCAAGTGGTCTGGGGAAGCTCACAAGGCGGAATGCCTTTGAAGCTTCCCCCTGCCCATCCTGGGGGAGGGGCCTAGCACCTCACCCAGGACGTGCATTGTTGCAGGCCCGGGAGAGCGGATGGCTCTCTACCCAGGGGTCCAGCAACATGTCTGCTGTGTGGCAGCCTAGGCAGCCCCTCAGACAAGACGTGGATTGTAGGTTAGGTTCAGGGGGTAACTCTAAGTTGCCCTCTGACGTGCATTTACAGTAAATCCCACACTGGCATCAGTGTGGGTTTACTGTGCTGAGGAGTTTGATACCAAACTTCTCAGTCTTCAGTGCAGCCATCATGGTGCTGTGGAGTACGTGCTGACGACCTCCCAGCACCATATACTCGGAATGGCAGCCCTGCACTTACAGTGCCCAGGAATGGGCCTGGGTACTGTAGGGGCACAGGGCTCATGCACCTGTGCCCTCACCACTGGCATAGGGCACCCAGCTAGAGGGGTGACTGAGGTATGCCAGGGCAGTGTGTTTGTGGGCATGGCACACAGGGATGTGTGCCATGTCGACTCTCTGTTTTGTTCTGCACCAAGACACTCAGCCTGCAAGGGCAGTGTGTGTGTGTCAGGGTACAGGGCCTCTAAGGGTGGCACAATAAGTGCTGCAGCCCTTAGGGGTCTTCTCTGGTCACAGTGCCCTGGGTACCTAGGGTACCATTTACCAGGGGCTTACCTGTGGCCAGAGATGCCAATTGGGTTTAGGCTGAGTACAGTTTTTAGGGAAGGAACACAGGCCCTGGGTACCTGATTGGCAGGGATCCAGGGCACACCAAGGAAAAGTGCATCAGTTATCAGGCAAAAAGTGGGGGGGTTACTGCAACAGAAACCCACTTTCCTACAGCGGATAAGGGTAAAGAACAGCAAGGAGCGGATAAGGGTAAAGAACAGCAAGGAGCGGATAAGGGTAAAGAACAGCAAGGAGCGGATAAGGGTAAAGAACAGCAAGGAGCGGATAAGGGTAAAGAACAGCAAGGAGCGGATAAGGGTAAAGAACAGCAAGGAGCGGATAAGGGTAAAGCACAGCAAGGAGCGGATAAGGGTAAAGCACAGCAAGGAGCGGATAAGGGTAAAGAACAGCAAGGAGCGGATAAGGGTAAAGAACAGCAAGGAGCGGATAAGGGTAAGGAACAGCAAGGAGCGGATAAGGGTAAAGAACAGCAGGGAGCGGATAAGGGTAAAGAACAGCAGGGAGCGGATAAGGGTAAAGAACATCAAGGAGCGGATAAGGGTAAAGCACAGCAAGGAGCGGATAAGGGTAAAGAACAGCAAGGAGCGGATAAGGGTAAAGCACAGCAAGGAGCGGATAAGGGTAAAGCACAGCAAGGAGCGGATAAGGGTAAAGCACAGCAAGGAGCGGATAAGGGTAAAGAACAGCAAGGAGCGGATAAGGGTAAAGAACAGCAAGGAGCGGATAAGGGTAAAGAACAGCAAGGAGCGGATAAGGGTAAAGAACAGCAAGGAGCGGATAAGGGTAAAGAACAGCAAGGAGCGGATAAGGGTAAAGAACAGCAAGGAGCGGATAAGGGTAAAGCACAGCAAGGAGCGGATAAGGGTAAAGAACAGCAAGGAGCGGATAAGGGTAAAGAACAGCAAGGAGCGGATAAGGGTAAAGAACAGCAAGGAGCGGATAAGGGTAAAGAACAGCAGGGAGCGGATAAGGGTAAAGCACAGCAAGGAGCGGATAAGGGTAAAGAACAGCAAGGAGCGGATAAGGGTAAAGAACAGCAGGGAGCGGATAAGGGTAAAGAACAGCAGGGAGCGGATAAGGGTAAAGAACAGCAAGGAGCGGATAAGGGTAAAGAACAGCAAGGAGCGGATAAGGGTAAAGAACAGCGAGGAGCGGATAAGGGTAAAGCACAGCAAGGAGCGGATAAGGGTAAAGAACAGCAGGGAGCGGATAAGGGTAAAGAACAGCAAGGAGCGGATAAGGGTAAAGATCAGCGAGGAGCGGATAAGGGTAAAGAACAGCAAGGAGCGGATAAGGGTAAAGAACAGCGAGGAGCGGATAAGGGTAAAGAACAGCGAGGAGCGGATAAGGGTAAAGAACAGCAGGGAGCGGATAAGGGTAAAGAACAGCAAGGAGCGGATAAGGGTAAAGAACAGCAAGGAGCGGATAAGGGTAAAGAACAGCAAGGAGCGGATAAGGGTAAAGAACAGCAAGGAGCGGATAAGGGTAAAGAACAGCAAGGAGCGGATAAGGGTAAAGAACAGCAAGGAGCGGATAAGGGTAAAGAACAGCAGGGAGCGGATAAGGGTAAAGAACAGCAAGGAGCGGATAAGGGTAAAGATCAGCGAGGAGCGGATAAGGGTAAAGAACAGCAAGGAGCGGATAAGGGTAAAGCACAGCAAGGAGCGGATAAGGGTAAAGAACAGCAGGGAGCGGATAAGGGTAAAGAACAGCAAGGAGCGGATAAGGGTAAAGAACAGCAAGGAGCGGATAAGGGTAAAGAACAGCAAGGAGCGGATAAGGGTAAAGAACATTTCTAATTAACAGTGCACTTGCCTAAGAGAACAGAAAGGCCCGATACGCAGTTGAGGGTGAGGGACCAGAAATACCTTTTCTTGGCAATCTCATTCTGCCTCTTCACTTTCTCCTCCTCAAACTCGCGAATGTTCCTCACACCAATCTCACGACAGAACTCCTCGAAGACTTCGTCCTCAACCTGTAAAAGGCAGCATTGGTCAGGAACGAAGGTGAACCTACATAGGACTCTCCTCTGCCCGAACCTTGAACTGTGCAGAACTGAGCAGAAGTGTGGGTTAGCTCAGTCACACCCAAAGTTCTCCCCACACACAGTTCACTTTCATCTTCTCCTACAGGCCATTCATCTCAGTCTGACTCATGCTTAGTACTTGATGCTGGAGCTTAAGACAGCAGGCAAGGAAGTCCTTTCCCTTCACCGAAGACTCCCCACGCACACCGACCAAATTCATCTCACAGTTAGGTCTCTGACTCACATTCCTGAGTGAGCTGTAGCCATTGAGTTCTCTCTCTAATCAGAGGTAGCCCCTCCCATACCCCAAAGTCTGCCAGCATGCTGACACAATCTCCTGGCCATTTTAGCTACAGGTGCAGCTTTGAATCAAGGGCTCAATGTCAGGTATGCAGGGGTGTAAGTTTATACTTTTCTCCAGACAAAGCGAACCCTTCCTGAATATCAGTCCCTTTTATTCCCTATCCAAAACACCCCTCGTAGTGGAAGCATGCAGGTCGTTACAGCCCTGAACCACACTTCTTGTCATGTTACACAGATCAAGGAAGAATAAGCCCCCTCCCACTGCCCCGTTGAGCTCTGCCCACCAGCACTTACCACATTCATTTTATCCTTCAGTTCGTTCATCTCCCGATCGCGGCTCTGGATCACACGCTTGATGTCATTGATACGAGGGCTGAAGTTTGCCAGTTCACTCTCCAGTTTCGACTTCTCCTACAGAGATTAATAGAAAAATGACAATGAGTGATACTGAAAGGAAGCAAAAGTTACTTGCTTCTAATACTAGATTACCATTGTTGGCATCATCTTTAAATTCAAGTATCTCTGCCTACATCCAAAATTCTGGGGAAAAAATGTCAACATATAGAAGAAAACCTGTCCATAGGGCGCAACATTCTTTATTTATTTTATTGGAGCCAATTAGAATTAAAGTGTGACAATATGAAATAATTTGTCTAGAAAGCCCAATTCAATTACCCTGCTTCCCCAAAAAACAAAAGCCGGTTGACCTCGCTCTATGACTCAACAGAACTGCGCCTATGTCCCAGAAAGCACAACAGCGTCACTGAAGCAATTCATCCAGGCTGGTAAGTCTGAATAAGAACCAGAGCAAACCACATTTTAACTATGCTCATGGTTTAAAGAGGGAGACTATTGGTCGTTTATGAATTCGAACAAAAAACCCGTGATGGAGAAGGAGAATTACAATTAGGCCCCTTTTCCATCATGAGATTTTCTATGACATTCACAGGCATTAAAATAGGACAGCAGGTTCCTCCGTTGTCTCTGGAGTCCAAGGTGAAAAGTTTAGGGTCCAATCAGGCAAAGAAGGTGCTCGGAGAGGTCCACCCAATAAGGTGCCGTTTGGAATTAGAATATTTATCATGGTTGTGTTTTTGGAAGGCACTTCATTAAAATTCAAACTTTCAATGGAAGTGTCAATTACAAAACATGATTGAAAATACATGTCGAACGGGAAATAAATCCTTGATCTCTGAGCCTAAATCCATGCAGTAATGTATTGCGAAGCTGTGGACCAGTCTCACGGTGGGCAATTTGCAAATCAGGGGAGCCCTTAAATACTCATTTAAAGGCGTTACTGAGGTCGGAGGGCAGTAGCCAATGGCTACTGTCCCCTAGGGTGGCTAAACCCTTTAGGTGCCTCCTCCCTTTAGGGAGAGCGGCACATCGCTAATCCTATTGGGCCTAATTCTCCAAACCAAGATGGAGAATTTTGAGGAGAGGGGTTCACCCGGCCTGGCACGCCCCTAGGGTGGCCAGGAGCTAAGGTGGATACTCCTAGTCTGCTTGCTAATTTTCTCGCCTGTCCTGCTACCAAAAAGTGGGGCTGGGACAGGGGGGCGGGCATCTCCACTAGTTAGAGCTGCCCAAATCAATGTGAGAGACTTTGAGACTCACCGCCAAGTGCTGCGGTTTCTGAAAGGGGGAGGTGTGAAGCACCTCCAGCCAGAGCAGGCTTTGTTTCTGACCTCCAAGAGCACAAAGGCTCTCACCCCATGAGGTCAGAAACCTGTCTGCTGGCAGGGGCCAGTCAGCCAATACAATAGAAGCTGGTCGTTTTTCAGGGGGCATCTCTAAGATGCCCTCTGGGTGCATTTTATAATAAATCCATCAAACTCCTAGCACGTACTAAAAATGGCTTCACTGTGGGCGCTAGAGGGTGCACGGCAAGATGGCCGCGCACTAGTGAGGCTCTGCCCGGCCGAGCAACAATCCGACATTTATTTGCCTTAAAATTGCTACATCCAAGTCGCTAAAGCGAATTTTTTATGCTATGAGACCCACAGGCACGCCTTGAACGGAGTCAGGGCAGCTGAAACCCAACGCAGGAGTGTTTATTCGCTTTGCTACCCCTGACGGCGCTTTGGGAGAAAATGGCGGCCGCAACGGGGATCTGGCGGTGATCTTGCCCTGCACGACCGGAGCCGCTGCGAGGTGCTGTGTGTTCGGAGCGGCTGTAGCCTTTAAGACTGCCAGGACCCCCACGCTGCGTGGGACGGGCTGCGCTCCGGTGGCTGACTGGGGAGCGCTCCGGACATTGCGGAGGCTGCGCGCCGGCTGGCGCTGCGGGGCCTAGTGGGAGAGCGGACCCGCTGGCTGCGGATCGCGGAGCCCCGGCTTATTCTCCTACCATCGAGCCTGCGGGAGACACCGGAACTGCTTATGATTGCGGACGCCTGCCGGCGCTGGCTGCGGTGAGTGGGGTGCGTCTCGTCCCGGGCTTGTGGCTGTGGAGGCGGGCGCTGGCCGGGAACGGGCCGCGGCCTGCGAACTGTGGCTGGTTGGCGCGTGGTGCGGCGGCCTGGACCTCACATCTCCCCTGAAGCGGTGTGCCGAGTGGGATGCCGGTCAGCGGAGCTGGGACTGGCATTGCATGAATGGATGGCAGTATATCTGTGCCTGGCCGATTAATTCCCTGCTGCTGAGTTGCCCCGCCTGCAACAAGCGTTTGGGAGCTGGTCCGCTGGTTCTGCGGCTCCCTGGTGTTGGTGTGGCCCGTGCTGTCTGTCGGTGCCGCGGCTGCAACGTGGTGGTTACACGACGCTAATAGCTGCTGGTCTCTTGGAGATTGTTGGTGCTTTGATCCTGGAGTGGCGGGCGCTCCCGGGATTGGGTCTCGCTGTGTCTCGGAGAGGTTCGCTGTCCCTGGGCCTGTAGCACGTGCAGGCATTGGGGGTAAGGTATTGCCATTTCTGAACGTCTCCTCGTGTGGGAGTGCATGGGCTAGGCGGTGTGGCAGTGTTGCCGGGACCGATGCTCTGACTCTGTGGCACGCTGCAGGTCACCCTCACACCTGACACCACATATTTTGCTGTCCCCGCTCATTCTTTGGTTTCAGGGACGCTTTTAGCGGTGGCGGAAATGGGGAGAACTGATAAATCACAACCTCGCCTCACTTTTGAGGCGCGCAAGTCATCGAAAACTTTGCAAAAGGCAGCCTCTGACTCCGAGGCAGACACGCAGACTGACAATCCTTCCACTCTTGAATCCACGCTGCTGGCTATGCAACGTAGTCTTCAATCTATAGAAGGCACAATGGCAGCGGTGAACCACCGGCTTGACCATATGTCGTCGCAGTTGGAAAAACAAAATGCGCGCATGGGGGAGGTGGAGCAGCGCGTTTCTACGGCGGAGGATGGCCTCAGCGAAGTCACGGATAAGACACTCAACATGGAGAAAGTCTTGGCCCTTATTCAGGCAAAGAATGAAGATTTAGAGGCGCGGTCCCGGCGCAATAACATTCGACTTACTGGCCTGCCGGAATCCACGAACGTGGGTAAAATGGAGACTTACATAGAAAACCTCATTAAGGACATTTTTGGCGCTGATCAGCTCTCTGAAATGTTTATTGTCGAACGTGCCCATCGCTCTCTTGCTGCTAAACCTGTCCCGGGGGCTCCCCCTCGCCCTATCATAGCTCGTCTTTTGAACTACAGGGACCGAGACACTATTTTAAGGCTGGCAAGGGAGAGGGGCAATATAGTACACCAGGGAAACGCACTGGCCTTTTTCCCAGACTTCACTGTGGCTGTGCAGGCAGCCAGACGTGAATTTGGCAGCGTTAAAACATTTCTGCAAACTGAAGGGATCCCATACGCTATGCTCTATCCTGCCCGCCTGCGTGTAGGCCCGGAGGGCAATTCTAAAAAAATTTCAAATCCCAAAGCTGCGCTTGAACATGCTAAACAATTGAAGCGCAGGAGACGGGAGGCGAGTGCTACCCCTGATGACGATGAGTAATGGAGAGTGGAGTTACCATGTTTAGTAATATACCCTTGGGTACTTTTCGTGACCACTCCTGGTACTTATTCTCTTTTGTGATTGTTTGGGCCCCGGCGGGTCCTGACCACGTGGCGATCCTACTGCATTAGAACCACATGTTCGACGTGGTCTGAGCTGAAGATGACTTATTGGCTGATGTCCTATTGCTGTTCCCTGATCATTTGTGTCTTATTTCTTATTTCTCTTTGCTCTTCCGTTCTAATACGTATTTTTCCAGTGTAATAATATGTAATGTTGGGAAGTTTTTGCTCGAGGGGTCTCACGGCTCTTAGAGACGCAGTGATCGGATACATTGCATGCTATGTGACTGACGTTTATATACCTGGGCGCTGTTTTAGACCTGCTCGGCCACCACCCACTATGTGGGAGGACAGTAGCACTCTGCGCCCCCACATTGGGTATACCCCGAATGCGAATTGCTAGTTTATGGGTATGTTGGGGGGTGGGGGCTTCACATTGGGATGGCTTTGGCAAGTTGGGGGCTGCTGAAGTGGGAGGGGGGTTTGGGGCATGTTTCAGGGGAAGGCAGAATGACACTTTGGTTGAGGTATGTATCCTCTGTTTTGAAATGTTATGGTACTTTAGACATGCACTGTATGCACTCCTGTATATGGGTCCTATTAGTGTTGGCTTGCCATCATGAGCGGGAGCGCTAAACTCTTCACTTGGAATGTGCGTGGGCTTAATACTCCGAAAAAGATAAGATCAGTATTCGCGTATTTGGATAGAATGGGGGCGCAGGTAGCCCTGCTGCAGGAGACCCACCTCACTAAGGACTCGGCACGAAAAGTGGGTGCACGCTGGGCGAGTGTGAGAGTCGCATCTTCTTATTCTACTTATTCTAGGGGTGTGTTAACTTTGGTGAAGAAAGGTGTTCCGTTTACTGTGGGTCGCTCTGACACGGATGAACATGGACGAGTAGCATTGGTGCATGGGCAATTGGGCGGCATGAGTGTGTTGTTGGTGAATGTTTATGGTCCCAACACGGACGATCCTTCCTTCTTTTCAGATGTGTGGCGCAGAATTTCCGCTTTCCCGCCAGCCGCAATTATCTGGGGTGTGGACTTTAATGTTTGTCTGGAAGCTACCTTAGACAGAGTTGGGAGCGCCGAGGTGCGACCTAAACTGGCTGCGACAGTGCTACAAGGGCTATTGGATGCGGGCCACTTACATGATGTCTGGCGCTTTCGGCATCCCGCGGGTCGGGAAAGCACATTTGTATCCTCGGTCCATGGCTCTTGGTCTCGTATAGATTTCTGGCTTGTCTCGGAGGTGGTTTGCACTTGGGCAGTGGGGGTGAGGCATGAGGCTCGCACACTATCTGACCATTCACCTGTGGTCCTTGAACTTCAGGTGCCCACTTGTGAACGACCGCCCTTCACGTGGCGACTACAACCAACTGAGTTAACCGATTCAGTATTTAGACAGACAATTGCGGAGGCGATCAGGAATTTTTTTAAAGAGAACGAGGGATCGGTGGATAGTGCAGGAGTTCTTTGGGAGGCGTTCAAAGTGACCATCCGTGGGGCTTGCATTGGGGCCCAATCTGGTGTGTTGCGGGATCTCTGCCGTAGGATTAAGAAGTTGGCATCGGATATCTCCACGCTTGAACGAGATTACAAGACTAATCCCTCCCCAGCGAAATTGGCCGAAGTACGAGTGCTGGTCACGGAACACAACGAAACAATTTATCAGGAACTATTGCACTGCTCTCGCCGCCGCACTGCTCGATACTATGGGGAGGGAGGCCGTCCCGGTCGTTCACTAGCCCAAAAACTGGTGGCGCCGCGTAGTCAGGAATGTATAACGGAAATGCTAGAGGAGAATGGGGTTGCGCATTATTCGACTCCAGAGATTTGTGATGCTGTTTTACAATTTTACACTCTGCTTTACGCCTCTAGGTGCTCCCCGTCGTCTGCAGAGATTGACTCCTATCTGGACGACGTTGCGCTAGGGTGGCTCTCTACTTCGCATCGTGAATACCTTGTGCAGCCCTTGATGTGGAGGATCTTAAACTGGCTATAATGTCTTTGCCGACCTGTAAGGCCGCGGGGATGGATGGGCTGCCCAGCGAATTCTATAAGGCCTACGTGTCAGATCTTGCCCCCAGGCTTCTTGATGTCTATGCGGAGGCCTACGAGAAGGGTGGGCTTCCGCCTTCCCTCAGGGAGGCTTTACTTGTGAGTCTATTGAAACCGGATAAGCCTCCGAATATGTGCGAATCATATCGACCCCTTTCAATCATTAATATCGACGCCACGATCCTGGCAAAAATGATCGCCACCAGAATACAGCCATTGGTCCCCCTTCTGGTCCTTCCAGACCAATCTGGGTTTGTAACTACTCGCTCTACGACTCAACTTGCGTACTGTTTTTTCCACCTTACACCATTTTGATTCAGACTTCCAAGCAGTTGCAGTGCTGCTAGATGCGGCAAAAGCCTTTGACTCTCTCCAGTGGCCCTATATGTTTACTGTCCTGACAAGGATGGGCTTCCCTCCTTTTTTTCTGCAATGGCTTCGAGTACTTTATGACAACCCGGTTGCTCGGGTGCGTGTCAATGGCTGGGTGTCCTCAGCATTTCCTATTGAGAGGGGCACGAGGCAGGGGTGCCCCCTGTCGCCAATGCTATTCTCTATTGCATTGGAGCCCCTGGCTTGCAAACTCCGTCAAAAGCATGCAGACGCTGCCTTGCGGTTTCGGCAGAGACCCCTCGTCGTTTCTCTCTATGCGGATGATATGTTGCTATGTGTCCGAGAACCCGCCACATTTCTACCTGAATTGCTTCGGGAATATGCGGGTTTCGAGAGGTTCTCCGGCCTAGGGATCAACTGGGCAAAGTCGGTGGTGTTTCCACTGACGGCGCATACAAGGGAGGTGGAGTTGGACTATCCACTAACTTGGACGACAGAACCCGTGAAATATCTGGGGGTGTGGCTGCACAGGGACCCGGCTAAGGTGGTATCTGAGAATTATGGCCGTACTATCATGCGCATTACTGACCTGGCGGAGCGGTGGGCGCACCTGCCCTTGTCGCTTGCAGATCGGATAGCCGTTGTTAAAATGGCCTTCCTCCCCAAACTGCTCTATTTTTTTGTTAACATTCCCATAAGATTGAATGTAGCGCTATTTAAATCGCTCCAATCGGTATTGCTGACATTTGTATGGGGCGGGAAAAAGCCCAGATGCAGATGGGATCTATTGGTTCAGCCCTTTGATCGGGGCGGGTTTGAGGCCCCCGACTTTAGACTGTACTACCTGTGCGCGCAGGCGCAATTTGCGCATTATTGGCATTTCCGGCCCTGCTGTCTTGTTTTCTTCCCCCTCCAGGTCAACCCAAGAACAGTTAGAGCCTCCAACTCAAGTGACCAGCAGGCCAAGCAACTCTGCACCCGAGCCCGCCAGCCTGGGTTCTCGAACACCGACTGCGCCCCCTTGGTCCATAGACCCTCACGAGCCGAGCCCCCTTTTGGGTTCTACCAGACTTGTTCCCAAGTCCCCACTTGCAGCCTTTTTATTTCAGATACTTTGGACTAAACCATGTAGTGCTTGAGGCCATCATCGCCACCAGCACCTCTGCACCCAAACACACCAGGGTAGGTCAACCCGAACTGCTGGTGGTGGTTCTTTGGACCTTGACCCACAAGCACCTTTAATCCTAAAGGGTACCTTCTACAACCGAGGAAAGACAAACATTCACCGGGAAATCTCTTAATCTCAGAAACGGTGAAAACATACGCCTGAGAAGAACACTGTAGAAGCAGCCAAATCTACCTTTATTTAGGAAAACAAAGGCCATCTGGATGGAGGATCAGACGAGGTCAGCCAACGCTGGACTCCAGGTCAGGATCGCCGGGGAGACTTCACTGCACAGTTGAGCCACTCAGACTCGGGCCGTGGGCGTCGGGTGCAGCGCGGATCAGCATGGGTCCAGAGTCCTTAGAGTAGGTTTCTTCTTGACAGGTCCACTGTCCACGGGAGATTGGAGTCTTGTTCGAAGGCAGCAGTCCTCCCAAGGTTATCAGAGGTCGCTAGCTGCAAGACAGGTCACAGATTCGCAGAAACTGGACACAAGCCGGTAGGGCAGGGGACCAGGCAGGCGTCGTCTTCAGTCTTCTCTGCAGTGATGTCTTCTTTCTGCTTAGTTCATCGCACATCTAGTTTCTAGGTCTGGGGTACCACCTAAATACTAAATTTTGGAGCATTTTAGAGGAGTTGAAGGTAGCACCAATGGGCATGTTACCATACATGACTACACCCTCTATTATACCAACCTACTGTGTGAGGGGGCATAGACCTGGCCCTGATTGGATGGGTCTCCCCACCTTCAAGATGGTGGGGACTGAAAGATGTGCTTCATTTCGCCTCCCCCACCTTTGGGGCACATCTCCTATTTTCCTAAGTTTTCCTGCCGGTTTTCCCGCCCAAAGTGGGGGTGTAAACCCAGGGCTGCCATCTGCTGCTAGCAGCAGAGACTGAGGGTCGCATTACAAAGGCGGCAGGCCTTTGAAGCTTCCCTCTTCTTCCTGGGGGAAGGAGGTGTGACACTTCTGCCAGGATGTGCATTGTTTCTAGTCCCAGAGAGCAGGGTCTCTCTACCCAGGGGTCCAGAAACATGTCTGGTGGTGGCTGGCTGCCTACAGCCGGTCAGAGATCACACCAGGGTTGGTAGGTTTTCAGGGGGCACCTCTCAGGTGCCCTCTGAGTACGTGGTACAATAAATCCCACACTGGCATCAGTGTGGGTTAATTGAGAGGAATGGTTGGATACCAAAGACTCCTTTGTTCAGTTAAGCCATCATGGTGCTGTGGAACTCGAGTTGTCGAGTTTCCAGCCCATGTACTCTCCATGACTTCCCTGGCACTTACAATATTAAGGAATGGACCCCAATATTGTAGGGGCATATCTGCTCCTGCAGCTTTGCCCTCACCTGTGCTATAGTGCACCCTGCCTTAGGGCTGTGAGGCCTGCTAGAGGGCTGACTTACCTATACCTTCAGGCAGTGCTGGCTGGCATGGCGCCCAGGCAGGGTGCCATGGCGACTGTCGTTTTCTCCCATGCAAGGGCTGTGGCATGGTTCTAGTGAGGGGGGGTCCCAGGAGACCCTCTTCAGCTCCCAGGCCCTAAGTACCCAAGGTACCACTTACTAGGGACTTACAGGGGGCATAAGTACCAATTGGGGATATGTTTTTAGGGAAGAAGCACTGGCACAGGGGACCTGGTTGGCAGGGACCTTGTGTACTACAATTGAAACTACATTAAAACAAGGCAAAAAGTGGGGGCTAACCATGCAAAAGAGGCATTTTCTCACAGTTACCCCCACTTTTTGCCTGGTACATGATGTGATTTTGACTGAAATTGCACTGGGTTCCTGCTATTCAGGCTCCCAGTGCCAGAGCTCTTTCCCAAAACTGTGCAATTGTTCCCCCAATCGGCAAAAACTTTAGCAGCCTCTGTAAGTCCCTAGTAAACGGTACCCTAGTACCTAGGTACTAAAGAGGATCCCTAAGGGCTGCAACACGAATTGTGGCATCCTAAGGGACCAGTCACCAACCACATGCAAGGTTGCCATTACAGGCTGCGTGTCTTGGTGCAGAAAAGAGTAAAAACACAACATGTCACACATCCCTGTGTGCCATGTCCCGTACCACTGCATATGATATTTGTAAGTCACCCCTACAGCAGGCCTGACAGCCCAAAGGCAGGGTGCTTAATATCATATGTGAGGGCATACTTGCATGAACAGATATGCCCCTGTGCTGATCAGCCCTATTTCTGCCACTGAAAGTGACCAGGGAAGTTATTTTAAACCATGCACTGGACCCTGGTGAAAACGAGTTCCCCAGCTACATGAGTGATTCACTGAAAATAGGGATGCTTGGTATCAAACATCTAGTCTTGATAAACCCACACTGATGCCAGTGTTGGAGTAATCAAAACATGCACTCAGAGGGCACCTTAGAGGTCCCCCCTTAAACCCTACCAGCCTCTGGTGGGCTTGCTGACAGGCTTCTGCTAGCCTGCCACCACAGAAGAGTGTCTGACCCCCACCCCCCCCCCCCCCCCAAGGGTGACAGCCTTTTGCTCTCAGGAGGGCAGGAACAAAAGCCTGTCTGGGAAGAGGGTGCAACACCCACTGCCACAGGATAAACTGCAGATTAGCCTCATTGGCTGGCAAGCTTCAAAGGAGCCGCCACCTTTGAAATGCAAATCTGGATCTCCTCACAGGAAAGGAAGCCCCCCCCCTTGGCACCACGACAGGCGGGAACATTAGCTATTCAGGTAGGCGTGCCACTCTCAGGCTAGTACCACCACTAAGGTAGTCTAACTGCGAGGTGGACACGAAATTTCAGAGCCAGCCATCTTAGTGATGGCATACCTAGGAATTCTAGGACAGGGTTATGCCCACTTCCCACATGAAGTGATCATATAGGGGACGTAGTGACTCCAAGGGTCAGTAGCCCATCGGCTCCTACTCTACACTCCCCTAACGCCCCTAAATTCAGTATTTAGGGGAGTACCACCGGCCTGTTTGCAGTCCTCGTTGAACTGCGCCAAAGTCGACTCATCCTGCAGCTGTGACTCCAGACACTTGGGAGGACTGCCTGCCTTTGAAAAAGACTCAAGACCACCCGTGAACAATGGATGTGTTCAGCAGAAACTCCAAAAAGAAGCTAAGGCGGCCGGAACCGCCAAAACCCGACACTTGAAGCCACCACTGCACCGGTCACCTCCGGTCTGAGTTGAAGTGGGCCAACGGTGCCAACAAGTTTCCCCAGCCCTCCAGAGCTCAAGTCCATTGTGGTTTCACCCCTCCTGGAGCCACCGACGTTGCCTGTAGCCTCTGCATGCAGGACCCCTCTACCGTGACTGCTCTAATGAGGAAAAACCAGACGCCTATGGACACCCCTGCATCTGTCACCCCTGCGCCATGGAGCAGAGGACTAAGGGTGTCCCTACGTCCCCGAGCATCGTGAGGCATGAGCCCCCTCTGTGGTTCACCCCTCCTGGAGCCACCGACGTCGCCTGCAGCCTCTGCATGCAGGACCCCTCTACCTGGACTGCTCTGATGAGGAAAAACAAGACGCCTATGGACACCCCTGCATCTGTCACCCTTGCGCCATGGAGAAGAGGGATAAGGGTGTCCCTAAGTCCCCGAGCATCGTGAGGCTAGAGCCCCCTCTGTGGTTCACCCCTCCTGGAGCCACCGACGTCGCCTACAGCGTCTGCATGCAGGACCCCTCTACCGTGACTGCTCTGATGAGGAAAACCAGACGCCTAAGGACACCCCTGCATCTGTCACCCCTGCGCCATGGAGCAGAGGACTAAGGGTGTCCCTACGTCCCCGAGCATCGTGAGGCATGAGCCCCCTCTGTGGTTCACCCCTCCTGGAGCCACCGACGTCGCCTGCAGCCTCTGCATGCAGGACCCCTCTACCGTGACTGCTCTGATGAGGAAAAACCAGACGCCTATGGACACCTCTGCACAAGTCGCCCCTGGGCCTTGGAGAAGAGGACGAAGGGTGTCCCTACGTCCCGGAGCATTGTGAGGCATGAGCCCCCTCTGTGGTTTCACCCCTCCTGGAGCCACAGACGTCGCCTGTAGCCTCTGCATGCAGGACCCCTCTACCGTGACTGCTCTGATGAGGAAAAACCAGACGCCTATGGACACCTCTGCACAAGTCGCCCCTTGGCCTTGGAGAAGTAAACCAAAGGTGGTCCCCCCGTCACCAAGCATCGAAATGCCTGAGCCCACTTGCTGGCCAGAGCCTGCAGCCTCTTTTCTGCAGTGACCAATTCCCATGAAAATACATTAGGCTCCTGTAGGAAACTGGCTCTGTATATACTATACAGGTATAGTGTGCACAGAGTATAGTGAGGTATAGTGTGCACAGAGTCCAGTGGATCCCCAAAGGTATGCAGAGGTAAAGTAGATAGCACCTTACTCTCTATTTGTGGTAGTGTAGTCGAGCAGTAAGGCAATATCAGAGGACAGTGTTAAGCATTTGCTGTACACACCCAGTCAGCAAATTAATTCACACACTCAAAGACTGAACTTCAGACCAATTGTTTTTGTATAAAAATATTCTTTTAGTTATTTTATTTTCTAGAACCAAGCAAGCCTGGCACAGGTAAGCAATAAGTACTTTACAGTAGTAAAGCAATTGAAATACAGTTTGAATGATGGTATATGCACTTTGATTTGATTTACAGTATGGATGCAGAGAAATGCAATACTTAGTAAATGCAGTACATAGACTTGAATAGGCTTTTTAGTAAAATAGCAGGTAAGTAACTTTTGAGATTACTAGGCTTACACAAAGAAGTATACCTAGATACTACTCTGGGACATTTCCTGAAAACAGGTAAGTAAAATGGTTTTTGTTAGATTATGAAACTTTAAAGAATTTCTTTAGTTTCTCAAACTCCACACGTAGAAACATTTCACAGAAAAAAAACAGTCAATGTTATCCTATGGAGGAAAATAGTGTTACCGGTTTTGAGGTAAGTATTTGGTAGTGGGAGTTGAGGTTCTGGGGTAGACTCCGGGGTCCCCCAGGGTCAGGGATGCACTCTTGTTACACCCTCAGCGGCACTAGGGCGGCCGGGTGCAGAGTGCTGAGGCCCAATGTTATCCAATGGGGGATAGGGGGACTCCGGTTGGTGGCTGCTGGCAAGCAGGCCACTAGGTTGTGGGAGCAAAGCTCCTGGACTTTAGCTCAGGGCAAATGGGGAAACAAAGTAGCACCAAAGGTGCACCCTCAGGGGCACTAGGGCGGCCGAGCGCAGGGTGCTGTTTTGACGTCGGATGCCCTGTTGTTTTCAATGGAGAACCTCCGGTTTGGAAAGACACTGCAGGCTTGGGGACGAAGGTCTTCTGGGTGCGACCACCACTTCGATAGGTAAGTTGGGAAGTTAGGGGTTGGTTAGGCACCGTCGGTTTGGGCACACAAGGTCGTGGGGCGCCGGGTGCAGGGGTGCCTTTTGGGGTCGGATCTTCTTACCAGCTCCTGGTCGCGGTTAGGGGGGCCGTCTGGATTTAGGCTGCAGGCGTCGGCTTGAGGCAGGTCAGGGGTCGCCGGATCTCGGGTCAGGATTGCCGGGGTGACCTCCTCGTGGTGTTTGCCCACTCGAGCTCGGGCCGTGGACGGCGGGTGCAGAGTGGGGTGGATTCGCGGTGTCTGGCCGGAGCCAGAGGTTGCAGGTGAACAAATCCGGTGTTCACGGGATACAAAGTCTTTGTGCTTGAAGGCAGGCAGGTCCTCCGGGGTTTTCGAGGTTGCTGGCTGTAGGACACACCGGGATTTCGCAGGAGCAGGTTCGAGGTGGAGACAGGCCGGTAGGGCTGGGGCCAAGTCAGTGGGCGTCTTCCTCTTGTTAGCTTCGGCACGGCTGTTCGGTCCTTCTTCTTTTCTTGTTACAGGTTCTTGTCTGAGGAAGCAAGGTTCAGGGGTGCCCCTAAATACTAGATTTAGGGGCGTTACAGGTAGGTAAAAGGCAGGGACCAATGGGTCCCTTCCCTGGGGTGGGTACACCCCCTATTATGCCACCCTCCAGTGGGAGGGGGGCATGAGCCTGTCCCTGGTTGGCTGAGTCCCCCCATCTTCAAGATGACGTGGACTGAGAGTTGTGCTTCACCTCGCCTCCCCCACCTGAGGGGTGGAGTTGGCAGAGGTGGGCACACCTCTCCTCACTTGTTTTTCCCGCCGGTTCTCCCGCCCAAAGTGGGGGTCAGAACCAGTGGGGACCAGTTGCTGAGAGCAGCAAGTGGCCTGGGGAAGCTCACAAAGGCGGAAAGCCTTTGAAGCTTCCCCTTCTTGAACCCTGCCCATCCTGGGGAGGAGGCTTGGCACCTCGTCCCAGGATGTGCATTGTTTCAGGCCCCAGAGAGCAGCAGGCTCTCGACCCAGGGGTCCAGAAACATGTCTGGTGGTGGCAGCTGAAAGCAGCCACTCAGCTTGGACACTAGAGGTGGGTTAGTTTTCAGGGGGCATCTCTAAGATGCCCTCTGTGTGCATTTGTCATTAAATCCAAACACTGGCATCAGTGTGGGTTTAATGTGCTGAGAAGTTTGATACCAAACTTCTCAGTTTTCAGGGTAGCTATTATGGTGCTGTGGAGTTCGTAATAACAAACTCCCAGCACCATATACTCTTAATGGCAGCACTGCACTGACAATGTCTAAGAATGGACTTAAACACTGTAGGGGTAGAGGGCTCATGCACCTGTACCCTCACCACTGGTATAGTGCACCCAGCTAGAGCGGTGTCTTACCTATACCATAGGCAGTGGGTTGCAGGCGTGGCACACAGGTTTGTGTGCCATGCCGACTCTTAACTTTGTTCAGCACCAAAACACGCAGCCTGCATAGGCAGTGTGTGAGTGTAATGGTACAGGACCTCTAAGGGTGGCACAATAAGTGCTGCAGCCCTTAGAGGCCTTCTCTGGTCACAGTGCCCTGGGTACCTGTGGTACCATTTACCAGGGGCTGACCTGTGGCCAGAGATGCCAATTGGGTTTAGGCTTCAATGCAGTTTTAGGGAAAGAACATAGGCCCTGGGTACCTGATTAGCAGGACCACAGGGCACACTCAGTCAAAGCACATCAGCAATTCAGCAAAAAGTGGGGGCAACCATGCAGAAAGAGGGCACTTTCTCACAGCTCCCGACGCGGTTTTGCACCCGGCCGTCCTAGTGCCGCTGGTGGTGTACTGTTGGGGCTACCTTGGACCTTGCCCACCGCTCACCTTAACTCCTGGAGATTGGTCCTGTAAGTCGGTGAACAGTACCTGTTTGCAGAACTTGTTCTTCTTTCCACAGAATAACACAGCAGAAAACTTTTTAAAGTGAAAAGAATTTATATCTAAAAACGTACCCACATGAACGATTTTTCTCTGATGCCTAAACATATATAAGTATACTTGCTATTTTTATAAATTGGTGTGGATCTCCTTGAGTCGTATTTGTCATTTGTTAATCATTGTGTGTATTTGCAAAGGTCTTGCACTCTTCTGTGTTAAGCCTAAGGCTACCTGACCACATAGCCCCCCAATAGAGCCCTTTGGGATTGCATAGCAAGCCCCGTCCACTCATAAGGGAACCCTTGGACCCTTTACACGATATATCAGATTATTGATATATCATATAAAGGGCCCGCTTCCTACACTTCCATACATTAAAAAGTGAGGTTTGGGCTTTGCCATTACTTTAAATGGCAAAGTCGAGTTAGCAGTTTTAATCGGCCCTTCCAGTCTGGAGCCATGTTTTACTTTGTCCCATTCAGGGTGGAACAGAAAGGGCTGCAGTCCCTGGGGGGCGCTCTAACTAACAGGCCCTGGGTACCCCCAGTACCATTTACTAGGGACTTACAAGTAAGTTAGGCTATGGCAATTGGGGACAAATCAATTAAACATACATTATTTTAAGGGTCAGAGCACATGCACTAAGTCCTGGTTAGCAGGGTTCAGGGCATTTCAGGGTCATTACACCAGTACCTAGTAGTCAAAATGGGGGCAAAAAGTCAGGGTAAACCTGCAAGAAGCCTGTTTCCTTATAACTACAATCTTCCAACTGAAGTCTCTTCTCAGAACCAGCCTAACCATACACAGCTGCTCAGTCTCAGAAGGCTGCAGCGCTTACTAGAGCCCTGCATACACAGGGGCGCTCGTAAGAGCATTGCATACACAGGGGCGTTCACAAGAGCATTGCATACACAGGGGCTTTCACAAGAGCACTGCATACACAGGGGCGTTCGTAAGAGCAATGCATACACAGGGGCGTTAATAGGAGCATTGCATACACAGGGGCGTTCGTAAGAGCAATGCATACACAGGGGCGTTCATAAGAGCACTGCATACACAGGGGCGTTCATAAGAGCACTGCATACACAGGGGCGTTCATAAGGACACTGCATACACAGGGGCATTCATAAGGGCACTGCATACACAGGGGCGTTCATAAGGGCACTGCATGCACAGGGGCGTTCATAAGGGCACTGCATGCACAGGGGCGTTCATAAGGGCACTGCATGCACAGGGGCGTTCATAAGGGCACTGCATGCACAGGGGCGTTCATAAGGGCACTGCATGCACAGGGGCGTTCATAAGGGCACTGCATGCACAGGGGCGTTCATAAGGGCACTGCATGCACAGGGCGTTCATAAGGGCACTGCATGCACAGGAGCGTTCATAAGGGCACTGCATGCACAGGGACGTTCATAAGGGCACTGCATACACAGGGGCGTTCATAAGAGCACTGCATACACAGGGGCGTTCATAAGGGCACTGCATGCACAGGGGCGTTCATAAGAGCACTGCATACACAGGGGCGTTCATAAGAGCACTGCATACACAGGGGCGTTCATAAGGGCACTGCATGCACAGGGGCGTTCATAAGGGCACTGCATGCACAGGGGCGTTCATAAGGGCACTGCATGCACAGGGGCGTTCATAAGGGCACTGCATGCACAGGAGCGTTCATAAGGGCACTGCATGCACAGGGACGTTCATAAGGGCACTGCATACACAGGGGCGTTCATAAGAGCACTGCATACACAGGGGCGTTCATAAGGGCACTGCATGCACAGGGGCGTTCATAAGAGCACTGCATACACAGGGGCGTTCATAAGAGCACTGCATACACAGGGGCATTCATAAGGGCACTGCATACACAGGGGCATTCATAAGGGCACTGCATACACAGGGGCATTCATAAGGGCACTGCATACACAGGGGCATTCATAAGGGCACTGCATACACAGGGGCATTCATAAGGGCACTGCATACACAGGGGCATTCATAAGGGCACTGCATACACAGGGCGTTCATAAGAGCACTGCATACACAGGGGCGTTCATAAGAGCACTGCATACACAGGGCGTTCATAAGGGCACTGCATACACAGGGCGTTCATAAGGGCACTGCATACACAGGGGCGTTCATAAGGGCACTGCATACACAGAGGGCATTCATAAGGGCACTGCATACACAGGGGCATTCATAAGGGCACTGCATACACAGGGGCATTCATAAGGGCACTGCATACACAGGGGCATTCATAAGGGCACTGCATACACAGGGGCATTCATAAGGGCACTGCATACACAGGGGCGTTCATAAGGGCATTGCATACACAAGGGCGTTCATAAGGGCCTGCATACACAGGGGCTTTCACAAAAGCATTGCATACACAGGGGCTTTCATAAAAGCACTGCATACACAGGCGTTCATAAGAGCACTGCATACACATGGGCATTCATAAGGGCACTGCATACACAGGGGCGTTCGCAAGAGCACTGCATACACAGGGGCGTTCATAAGGGCACTGCATACACAGGGGCGTTTGTGAGAAGTTGGCCTGGCATATGCTGTCCACTAATTATAGTGGGCACCTTGCACCAGTCCAAATCGACTCTTATGGTAGGTAGGTTAAAGACAACCTTATTGAAAGCTATCCTAGTGGTAGCTATGGAGAGCAGCCTTCAGGCTAAGTCTTGAAGGAATGTAAAGCAGCTTGTTTTACCAGTCTATAATCTCTTGAGTGACCAAATGAAAGAGCACCACACCAGGTATATATTCAAAATATATGTATTTATTACTAAACACACCCCCCTAGTCTCTTTATGAGGCTAGAGTTCGAAGTACATAGGTTATAAGATCTTAAATCACAATAATAGCACAAATACACGTTTGGGCCCTAGGGCGTACCAAACCATATACCAATAAAGTGGTATGCGAACCACGACTGAGCTAGACACTAGGCCTAGAGCCTGTAGAAGTGCTTGGACCACAAGGAACCACCCAAGGTAGTGACACAGGGGACCCACGGGAGACGCGTGCAGTGTAAATACACAACCGCGATACGCCGTTAACTTCTATGGAGAAAGTCGGGATCGGGAAAATAGAGGAAAGGGACACTTAGAAGAGGACTAGGACAAAACCCTTTGAGATCTAGGACTTTGAAGAGTCTCTACCCACGGGAGCACCGGAGTACTCGTGTTACCTCACCCAGGAAGCCGGGTGCATAGGTGCCTTTCGGGGTCGGGTTTCGTCGTCGATTCGAATGGCGATCTGCTGCAAAGTGCTGCTGGCGGCCAAGGGAAAAGTGTCCGGGTGGATCCAAGAGTGGATCGGAGTTCTGGTGAACCTGAAAGCAGAGGGGACAGAGTCTGGGTCACTAGCCAGTGACCAGGAAGGCGATGGACAGATGCCCACCGATGTCGAGTGCTTCAGGTGCGTTGACGGTCGTCTTGACTCTTCAGCCACGAGGTCCGGGAGGCGTTGTCGGCGACCAGGAGCAGGATTCGGGCTGGTGCTCGATGTCTGTCGAGTGCTGAGGTGTCGGCGACCGGATTGGACCCAACAAGCCTTGGCAACGGCAAGTCTCGAGTAAGATGTAGATCGTCGATGGTGCAGACCAGCAAGGTCTGTGGAACTCACCCAGCGAGGGTAAGTGAGGGCAGGCCTGGAGCAACCAGGATGCCAAGTAAGGAAAAGATTGGCCTTCGTTAAGGGCTACTAGCCAACGGGCTAGCGACCGCGAAGGAGCCTCGTGACGCCGCACGTGGAGCTGGCTCGCAGGACACTCGTGGAGTGGGGGCCAGTGATCTTCGGTGCAGGTGGTGCTGGAGGCTAGGGCTACTCGGAGCCCAAAGCACGACTTCTTGGGAAACCCAGAAGATGGTGCACTTGCAAATGTGCTCGGTGTCCAGGGGTCACGGTCTCAAGTCACCCACGATAGCCACGGGCCTCAGCTTTGCTGGGGACTCAGGGTAGCCTCGGGGAAGTCTGAGAATCCACCTCTGGTGATGCGATGACTTCGGCGTCCGACAGGAGCTTCAGTAATGCGAACCGGACAGATGCTTCTTTGGTGCCTGCCAAGCAGGGGAGTCACTCCTTGACCCCAAGGGAGATTCTTCAGTCCTCTAATCTTGTCGTAGAGCGTCGAAGGTCCAGGATTCAGTTTCAGAGTTTTGTCCAGGTATAATCTAAAGTCCTAAGGACTGGGTTCCTACCTTTATTCTAAAAATAGGGGTTGGACTACTCTGTGGCCCCACCTATGGGTGGGTCAGGGCAGAGGGTGGCTACACCCCTTTCCTTTGTCCAGTTCGCGCCAAAGCAGGGGCTGCAAGCCCTGATCCGGTTTGAACTGGGGTATGCACAGGGACACCAAATGTGCCCCCAGTGCAGGACTTCAAAGCACCCGAAAGTGCTCCCGCCCAGCCCCAACACATTATCCTGTCTGGGGAGGTGGTCACACCTCCCTGGGACAGGAAACCTATTGTCCAGGCCTCCCCTGCCGGAGTTTCGTCCAGCAGCAGGAGGCCAGACCCGTGTCTGTGGCAGCAGCATCCATTTTGTGATGCCAGGGCTCTGGAAAGAAGTTACCGGACTCGTCAGAGTTAACATGTCTTTCCTCTAGAAGGGTGGAATGCTACCCCCGCCGCCAGGATTGGCGGGGGGTAGTATTCCAAGATGTTTGACACCAAACACGACATGTTTAGGTGCAGCCATTCCAAAGTTAGCATTTTACCGCGAGGATATAATGCGCTTAACAGTATATGGTCAGGCTGCACTACAAACAGCATCAGAGATGGTCTCCGAACGCTGCAGAGGGGCCCTGCTCATGCAGGGGCACCCTCTCACATAGGAACCATGCACTCTGCCTTTAGGATTGATAAGGCCTCCCTTAGGAGTGACTTATAGGTTTATATGTGTGTATGTATTTCGTGATATAGGTAACCTATATCACAGTAAGGGGTGCTTGCACCACCTTACCCAGGCTGCAGTAGCAGACCTGTGGTGTCAGTTTGGATGGCCTTCCAGGGGTGGCATAATACATGCTGCAGCCCTGGCAGGCCTCTGAGGTACCTATGCCCTTGGTACATAGTATACCATATACTAGGGACTTATAAGGGCACTCCAGATCCCAATCAGAGATGTGCCTAAGGCACATGGAAACCATTTTAGAGAGGAAGCAGCTAGGCTGGGGTTCTGATTAGCAGGGCCCCAGCCAGACTAATGTCGAAAAACAGTGAAGCATCAGCAAAAAGTGGGGGTACCCATGTGAAGCAGATCCTACTCTCCTACAGCGTTCGTAAGAGCATTGCATACACAGGGGCTTTCACAAGAGCATTGCATACATAGGGGCTTTCATAAAAGCACTGCATACACAGGGGCGTTCATAAAAGCACTGCATACACAGGGGCGTTCATAAAAGCACTGCATACACAGGGGCGTTCATAAGAGCACTGCATACACAGGGGCGTTCATAAGAGCACTGCATACACAGGGGCATTCATAAGGGCACTGCATACACAGGGGCGTTCATAAGAGCACTGCATACACAGGGGCATTCATAAGGGCACTGCATACACAGGGGCGTTCATAAGGGCACTGCATACACAGGGGCGTTCATAAGGGCACTGCATACACAGGGGCGTTCATAAGAGCACTGCATACACACAGGGGCATTCCTAAGGACACTGCATACATAGGGGCGTTCATAAGGGCACTGCATACACAGGGGCTTTCACAAGAGCATTGCATATACAGGGGCTTTCATAAAAGCACTGCATACACAAGGGCGTTCATAAGAGCACTGCATACACAGGGGCATTCATAAGGGCACTGCATACACAGGGGCTTTCACAAGAGCATTGCATATACAGGGGCTTTCATAAAAGCACTGCATACACAGGCGTTCATAAGAGCACTGCATACACAGGGGCATTCCTAAGGACACTGCATACACAGGGGCGTTCATAAGGGCACTGCATACACAGGGGCATTCATAAGGGCACTGCATACACAGGGGCGTTCATAAGGGCACTGCATACACAGGGGCATTCATAAGGGCACTGCATACACAGGGGCGCTCGTAAGAGCATTGCATACACAGGGGCTTTCACAAGAGCATTGCATACACAGGGGCTTTCACAAGAGCATTGCATACACAGGGGCGTTCATAAGGGCACTGCATACACAAGGGCGTTCATAAGAGCATTGCATACACAGGTGCGTTCGTAAGAGCATTACATACACAGGAGCCTTCGTAAGAGCATTGCATACACAGGGGCATTCATAAGAGCATAGCATACACAGGGGCATTCATAAGAGCACTGCATACACAGGGGCGTTCATAAGGGCACTGCATACACAGGGGCATTCATAAGAGCACTGCATACACAGGGGCTTTCACAAGAGCATTGCATACACAAGGACGTTCATAAGAGCATTGCATACACAGGAGCCTTCGTAAGAGCATTGCATAAACAGGGGCATTCATAAGAGCATTGCATACACAGGGGCATTCATAAGAGCATTGCATACACAGGGGCTTTCACAAGAGCATTGCATACACAGGGGCTTTCACAAGAGCATTGCATACACAAGGACGTTCATAAGAGCATTGCATACACAGGAGCCTTCGTAAGAGCATTGCATACACAGGGGCATTCATAAGAGCATTGCATACACAGGGGCTTTCACAAGAGCCCTGCATGCACAGGGGCTTTCACAAGAGCATTGCATACACAGGAGCCTTCGTAAGAGCATTGCATAAACAGGGGCATTCATAAGAGCACTGCATACACAGGGGCGTTCATAAGAGCATTGCATACACAGGGGCATTCATAAGAGCATTGCATACACAGGGGCTTTCACAAGAGCCCTGCATGCACAGGGGCTTTCACAAGAGCATTGCATACACAGGTGCGTTCGTAAGAGCATTACATACACAGGAGCCTTCGTAAGAGCATTGCATACACAGGGGCATTCATAAGAGCACTGCATACACAGGGGCATTCATAAGAGCATTGCATACACAGGGGCATTCATAAGAGCATTGCATACACAGGGGCATTCATAAGAGCACTGCATACACAGGGGCATTCATAAGAGCATTGCATACACAGGGGCATTCATAAGAGCATTGCATGCACAGGGGCATTCATAAGAGCCCTGCATGCACAGGGGCTTTCACAAGAGCCCTGCATGCACAGGGGCTTTCACAAGAGCATTGCATACACAGGGGCATTCATAAGAGCATTGCATACACAGGGGCATTCATAAGAGCACTGCATGCACAGGGGCATTCATAAGAGCACTGCATACACAGGGGCATTCATAAGAGCATTGCATACACAGGGGCATTCATAAGAGCATTGCATACACAGGGGCATTCATAAGAGCATTGCATACACAGGGGCATTCATAAGAGCATTGCATACACAGGGGCATTCATAAGAGCCCTGCATGCACAGGGGCTTTCACAAGAGCCCTGCATGCACAGGGGCTTTCACAAGAGCCCTGCATGCACAGGGGCTTTCACAAGAGCATTGCATATACAGGGGCTTTCATAAAAGCACTGCATACACAGGCGTTCATAAGAGCACTGCATACACAGGGGCATTCATAAGGGCATTGCATACAAAGGGGCTTTCACAAGAGCATTGCATACACAGGGGCTTTCACAAGAGCATTACATACACAGGAGCCTTCGTAAGAGCATTGCATACACAGGGGCATTCATAAGAGCATTGCATACACAGGGGCATTCATAAGAGCATTGCATACACAGGGGCATTCATAAGAGCCCTGCATGCACAGGGGCTTTCACAAGAGCCCTGCATGCACAGGGGCTTTCACAAGAGCATTGTATACACACATAGTGCCCGCTCATCAGGCCACAGTATGATTGGAGACCAAGGTTCTCCAGGAGCCCCTGGCATTATGCTTGCTACATAGCACCTAACTAGTACATCACGCTGAGCTCAGAGTAGACTGATGTATAGTGAGATTATGCACCAACACACACAAATGCTGGGAAATTGCTCGCGCTGATGGTACCTGCAGGTTTAGTGCCAGGTGTCGGGTTTTGGTCTGCTCCAGATCGCTCTGCGAGTATTTAAGCCTCATTTGCAGGCCGTGTGCCTGGGATTGCACCTGCCGCAACTCTGCCTCCTTGCGCTTCGCCTTCATTTGTTCCTGGAGACAAAAGACAAAAAGTTACCAGCATGCAACCTGTGGAATGAGAAACACACCTGCTCGTTTTCCACACAGAGAGCTCAAGGTGGAAGAATTTTGGGAAACGAAGCTACAAGCTTTGGAGGTAACTTACGGTGATTTGGGTGTGATAATTGCACTGAGGTATTCAGCTGGTGTTATTATTATTGCAGATAGTGAGATTGGGCAGTTGAAGAAATCTATTGGCATTGATGATTCGTTTCCATTCCGTTTGAGATGTTTATGAGGACGTGAGAACTTGGTGTTCAGAACTCTCTAGGGTTCACCGGTGGGGGGATTGGGCAACAGTCATGCAGTTTGTTGGGCGGTTCACAGTGGTGCAGACACTGCAGTTTTGGTTCATCGCATGTAAGAGTCATGGTCCACATTGGGACGTCGTTCTTTAATGTTAGCAGAAAACTGTTTTTCACTTTGCATTCAAGATACATATTTTATTTTTTCAGTGGCCCCTGATGAAGGGACGTTAAGTCCGAAATGCATCGGGCAAGCAACGACAGTCATCGCAAGAATTTACATTCAAATGTGTGAATTATGTATATTATATGAACATATGATGTATTGAGAAGTTGTCATTTTGTTTGTACAATGATTATGATGTAATGTAAAAATCTGCTTATGACATTTAATTTTAGCAAGAGAATAATGATACAAGCATAAGAAAAAATGTATGAGTATGTATTATTCATTGAGACGGTACAAATAATTTAAGTTGAAACAGAAAGCAGAATAAATTGTGTTTTTATCACACACCTTAAAAGCAGTGCACGTTGGTTGTTTCAGGTCTCATTGATCCCGAACCCTTTTCTACATGAGAAACGCAGCCCTGGCAGCCAACAACAAAGACAGCATCTCCTGTTTCAAATCCTCAGAAGCAGAAAGTCAATGACCACCCACCCAATTATTAGTCGAGGTCCTGTCAAACCACATGCTGAACGTTCTCAGCAGCAGAACCCTATAAGGTACAAGCACTAAGCATGCTTCAAGAACACGAAGACAAGGTCTGTAGACTTCAAAGCTAATACTTGAGCAAACAGCCAGCCATGCTTTTATTTACATAGTAAACAACGTAAGGGGTAGCCTCGACCACTGATGAAATTAGCTACAGAAAATATCTGAAGTGGCTGGAACTGGAGCAGACATTAGGACCTGCAGCCCACATGCTCTGGGATCAGGGGACTTCAGATCAGGTTTCTTCAGTAGGGAAAAGTTCACAAAAGCAGAATAAGCATAAACCGCAATGCTCCCAAAAGGATCAGAATAAAGGCTCTGAAAAAAGGATGTCAGATGCAGTCTCTAAAATTAAAGGAAGTGGGAAGCAAGGCAGACTGCACTTGGAGGATATTAGCTGCAGAATGGTAACACTGGTGAACAAGGGTCTCCTCTGATAACAGAGCTCAGACAGCAGTGACTGTGATGATGGTCCTAAAACAAATTACAAAATTCCCAGTACAGCCAATCTTGAAAAGGATCCTAATGTTGGGGACCGACGTCCCTAGCATTAAAGGATCCTCAACGCTGCAGGCTGCAGGAAAGGCCTTTAGTCTTTAAGCATCTGCTAGACATGGACTTCCAGCTCACGGAATGGATGCCTACAAACTACAGACGTGCACAAGGTGGAATCACATACACTTGCTGCTCACAGAAGCAAGAGACTGCTCTCTAACTAAAAAGACATGATTTTAGGATGATCTAACAAGACAAAAGACACGGACTGTGCTAGAGGCAATGGATCAGGCCTCTGCTGAGGAATAAGATGCAGTTACAAAACTGATAGGGAGTCGGGAAACCCAGTGAAATATCAAAAAGGGTGATCATATGCTCTTGTCCGTTTGTCCAATGAACAGGGAACCCACCTTCGACCTCAAAAGCCGCAAGCACACCTTTCATAACAGCACATAACCAATCTCTCAGGGACTTCCAAACAACACGTCAATGGTAACACTGGGCACGAGCAGTTGTACTCGGGAAACCGCCTTTACAACGCAGGCCATTTCCCCACAAGCTGAACACCGCTTGCCTTAACCACGCTTATGTGTGGTTAAGGCAGTCGGCGCTCTAGCTGTCTGAGCGGATGGGCGGGGAGAGGAACCGGAAGGCATGTGGCAGGAAGGACCGGGACGCGGCTTGGTAAGTTGGGCTGGGGTGCCGGGAGTAGGTTTTAGGGCTCAGGGAGAGAGGCTGGGGTCGGGGTAGTTTTTAACAGCAGGGGGGCGAGTTTTAGGGCTCAGGGCAGGGGGAAGGGGCAGTTTTCAGGGCAGGGGGGCAGTTTTTAGGACTCCGGGCAGGGGGAAGGGGCAGTTTTCAGGGCAGGGGGTCAGTTTTTAAGGCTCGGGGTGGGGGTGCTGGGGTCAGGTAGTTGTTTTGGGCTAGGGGCCGGGTTTTAGGGCTCAGGTTAGGGTGTAGGGTAGCTAATAGGGCGGGGTGAGTAGATTATATATCAGGAGGGCTTACTTTTCAGGCTCAGGGCAGGGGGGATGGGATCTTTACCACACATATACCTTTAACAAACATGCCTTTACAACGAAATTCGTTGCAAAGACATGCGTGGTAAAGACGCAGTCATTGTAAAGGCATGCGTGGTAAAGACGCGGTCATTGTAAAGGCATACGTGGTAAAGACGCGGTCATTGTAAAGGCATGTGTGGTAAAGAGACGGTCGTTGCAAAGACATGCGTGGTAAAGACGCGGTCGTTGTAAAGGCATGCGTGGTAAAGACGCGGTCATTGTAAAGGCATGCATGGTAAAGACACGGTCGTTGTAAAGGCATGTGTGGTAAAGAGACGGTCGTTGCAAAGACATGCGTGGTAAAGACACGGTCGTTGTAAAGGCATGCATGGTAAAGACGGTCGTTGTAAAGGCATGTGTGGTAAAGAGACGGTCGTTGCAAAGACATGCGTGGTAAAGACACGGTCGTTGTAAAGGCATGTGTGGTAAAGAGACGGTCGTTGCAAAGACATGCGTGGTAAAGACACGGTCGTTGTAAAGGCATACGTGGTAAAGAGACGGTCGTTGTAAAGGCATAAGTGGTAAAGACGCGGTCGTTGTAAAGGCATGTGTGGTAAAGACGCGGTCGTTGTAAAGGCATGCGTGGTAAAGACGCAGTCATTGTAATGGCATGCGTGGTAAAGACACGGTCGTTGTAAAGGCATGCATGGTAAAGACACGGTCGTTGTAAAGGCATGCGTGGTAAAGACGCGGTCGTTGTAAAGGCATGCGTGGTAAAGACGCGGTCATTGTAAAGGCATACGTGGTAAAGAGACGGTCGTTGTAAAGGCATGTGTGGTAAAGAGACGGTCGTTGTAAAGGCATACGTGGTAAAGACACGGTCGTTGTAAAGGCATGTGTGGTAAAGACACGGTCGTTGTAAAGGCATGTGTGGTAAAGACACGGTCGTTGTAAAGGCATGTGTGGTAAAGACACGGTCGTTGTAAAGGCATGTGTGGTAAAGACACGGTCGTTGTAAAGGCATGTGTGGTAAAGAGACGGTCGTTGCAAAGACATGGGTGGTAAAGACACGGTCGTAAAGGCATGTGTGGTAAAGAGACGGTCGTTGCAAAGACATGTGTGGTAAAGACACGGTCGTTGTAAAGGCATGTGTGGTAAAGACGCGGTCGTTGTAAAGGCATGCGTGGTAAAGACGCGGTCATTGTAAAGGCATACGTGGTAAAGACGCGGTCATTGTAAAGGCATGTGTGGTAAAGAGACGGTCGTTGCAAAGACATGCGTGGTAAAGACGCGGTCGTTGTAAAGGCATGCGTGGTAAAGACGCGGTCGTTGTAAAGGCATGCATGGTAAAGACACGGTCGTTGTAAAGGCATGTGTGGTAAAGAGACGGTCGTTGCAAAGACATGCGTGGTAAAGACACGGTCGTTGTAAAGGCATGTGTGGTAAAGAGACGGTCGTTGCAAAGACATGCGTGGTAAAGACACGGTCGTTGTAAAGGCATGTGTGGTAAAGAGACGGTCGTTGCAAAGACATGCGTGGTAAAGACACGGTCGTTGTAAAGGCATGTGTGGTAAAGAGACGGTCGTTGTAAAGGCATGTGTGGTAAAGAGACGGTCGTTGTAAAGGCATGCGTGGTAAAGACACGGTCGTTGTAAAGGCATGTGTGGTAAAGAGACGGTTGTTGCAAAGACATGCGTGGTAAAGACACGGTCGTTGTAAAGGCATACGTGGTAAAGACACGGTCGTTGTAAAGGCATGTGTGGTAAAGAGACGGTCGTTGTAAAGGCATACGTGGTAAAGACACGGTCGTTGTAAAGGCATGTGTGGTAAAGAGACGGTCGTTGTAAAGGCATGTGTGGTAAAGACACGGTCGTTGTAAAGGCATACGTGGTAAAGACACGGTCGTTGTAAAGGCATACGTGGTAAAGACACGGTCGTTGTAAAGGCATGTGTGGTAAAGAGACGGTCGTTGCAAAGACATGCGTGGTAAAGACACGGTCATTGTAAAGGCATACGTGGTAAAGACGCGGTCGTTGTAAAGGCATGTGTGGTAAAGAGACAGTCGTTGCAAAGATATGTGTGGTAAAGACACGGTCGTTGTAAAGGCATGTGTGGTAAAGACACGGTCGTTGTAAAGGCATGTGTGGTAAAGAGACGGTCGTTGCAAAGACATGCGTGGTAAAGAGACGGTCGTTGCAAAGACATGCGTGGTAAAGACACGGTCATTGTAAAGGCATACGTGGTAAAGACACGGTCGTTGTAAAGGCATGTGTGGTAAAGAGACGGTCGTTGCAAAGACATGTGTGGTAAAGACACGGTCGTTGTAAAGGCATGTGTGGTAAAGAGACGGTCGTTGCAAAGACATGCGTGGTAAAGACACGGTCATTGTAAAGGCATACGTGGTAAAGAAACGGTCGTTGTAAAGGCATGCGTGGTAAAGACACGGTCGTTGTAAAGGCATGTGTGGTAAAGACACGGTCGTTGTAAAGGCATGTGTGGTAAAGAGACGGTCGTTGCAAAGACATGCGTGGTAAAGACACGGTCATTGTAAAGGCATACGTGGTAAAGACACGGTCGTTGTAAAGGCATGTGTGGTAAAGAGACGGTGGTTGCAAAGACATGCGTGGTAAAGACACGGTCATTGTAAAGGCATACGTGGTAAAGACGCGGTCGTTGTAAAGGCATGTGTGGTAAAGAGACAGTCGTTGCAAAGATATGTGTGGTAAAGACACAGTCGTTGTAAAGGCATGTGTGGTAAAGATACGGTCGTTGTAAAGGCATGTGTGGTAAAGAGACGGTCGTTGCAAAGACATGCGTGGTAAAGACACGGTCATTGTAAAGGCATACGTGGTAAAGACACGGTCATTGTAAAGGCATGTGTGGTAAAGAGACGGTCGTTGCAAAGGCATGTGTGGTAAAGACACGGTCGTTGTAAAGGCATGTGTGGTAAAGAGACGGTCGTTGCAAAGACATGCGTGGTAAAGACACGGTCATTGTAAAGGCATACGTGGTAAAGACACGGTCGTTGTAAAGGCATGCGTGGTAAAGACACGGTCGTTGTAAAGGCATGTGTGGTAAAGACACGGTCGTTGTAAAGGCATGTGTGGTAAAGAGACGGTCGTTGCAAAGACATGCGTGGTAAAGACACGGTCATTGTAAAGGCATACGTGGTAAAGACACGGTCGTTGTAAAGGCATGTGTGGTAAAGAGACGGTCGTTGCAAAGACATGCGTGGTAAAGACACGGTCGTTGTAAAGGCATGTGTGGTAAAGAGACGGTCGTTGCAAAGACATGCGTGGTAAAGACACGGTCGTTGTAAAGGCATGTGTGGTAAAGAGACGGTCGTTGCAAAGACATGCGTGGTAAAGACACGGTCATTGTAAAGACATGCGTGGTAAAGACGCAGTCATTGTAAAGGCATGCATGGTAAAGACGCGGTCGTTGTAAAGGCATGCGTGGTAAAGACGCGGTCGTTGTAAAGGCATGCGTGGTAAAGACACGGTCGTTGTAAAGGCATACGTGGTAAAGACACGGTCGTTGTAAAGGCATGTGTGGTAAAGAGACGGTCGTTGCAAAGACATGCATGGTAAAGACACGGTCGTTGTAAAGGCATGCATGGTAAAGACACGGTCGTTGTAAAGGCATGTGTGGTAAAGACGCGGTCGTTGTAAAGACCACATGGTTAAGGCATGCGTGGTTGTGTCATACAACCGTTGTACTCACAATCCCCACTCAAACAGGCAGCATGTAGAGGCAGAACGAAATGGTTACTTACCAGTAGGAGTAGTTTTGCAGCTTGAAGAATTTTCTGGATTCACATGCTATGCATTATTCCGCCATCTAGTGGTTGGGTCTGGAATTGTCCCCTCACCCCCCCTTTGGTCGCTGTCAACCACCATTTGGTGCCAGGTACGTCCCCTGTGTGACGTCAGACGGTATCCTGGAGGTCGGCGTGTGTGGTGGCCATCTTCGGATTCTTTTTTCTGTTCTTATTTCTATTTTGTAGTCCTTGAGATGGTTATTAAATAACTGATGTAACCATTTGCTTCCAACCTGTTTGTTTTCCTTGTAGGGGAGGCCGGGTGGGTCGCATGTGAATCCAGAAAATTCTTCAAGCTGCAAAACTACTCCTACTGGTAAGTAACCATTTCGTTTTGCAGCGTGAATCCTTTTCTGGATTCACATGCTGTGCATTAGATTACGTAGTGGTTTCTCCCGTGCTTGGGAGGCTGTGGTGAGAGGAAGACCTTGCTAACAGGTGTTAAAGCACCTTCTGTCCAATTTGAGCTTCCCTGCTCATTTGTATGTCCACACAGTAATGATGTGTAAAGGTGTGTGGTGATGCCCATGTTGCTGCTGCACATATAGTGTCAATGGGCACATTGGCCATGAAAGCTACAGTTGCTCCCTTCTTTCTAGCTCTTTTTGGGCATTGGCATAACATGATTGGATGGTTTGTACTATCCATCGTGCAATTGTAGCCTTTGTGACCGGTGATCCTGTATTGGTATGTGCGTTGGCGACAAACAATTGTTTTGTTTTTTGGTTTTGTTCTGTTTTTTGACTATAAGTAAAACCCTACACAAGAAGGGAGAAAGTGTCACCTGCCTACGATAGAGACTGCGCGCAGAAGCGTCTCTAAAGGGCCAAACAGATATCTCAAGCGGGGAAACAATACAATAAATATCTCAAACATCTGAAGATACCACCAATATAGAAAAATAGCAAAGATAACTAGTACAAAAATATATTTTATTCAAAGAGAAGCAATCAATAAATATATTGGTAACATTTTTATAATGTTTTACATGTATAGTAGAACAAATCAAATAACATGATCAAATGAACTGTGTTTACAAAATGCACCCAAAAGAAAACTTTGATATAACTAGTGAAATATCCCCCAGTTGAAGTGAAACACGGGAAAATATTAACTTAAAACATCATATCAGTTACACCCCAGCACTCGCTCATTAGACCAATCATACCACAATCGCACTCATACATCTATCATACTGTCAAAACCTACCAATAAAAAATGCATATATATAGACAGGGGCCACAAATGGAAGCAATAGTGGCATCATGTACAGCCCAGTGTCTGGGTGAAAGAGTATAATGCTTTAGACTAATGTGCATCCCGGTGTTGACTGGAGTATCATGATATTGGAATCGGTAAACTCGTACTCAAGCATTGCCAAATACATATTAATTTGTTCAGTAACATTGAATTAAAATGTCCATGAAAAGAGGAAGTGATAGAAAAAGCACATTTGAACAGTTCAACTTCCTCTACTTCTTCACATGTACCACTGTGTGGTTCCTGTCAAACAGTGCCTACGCGCCTTTCGGTGAAGGAGCCGCCACCTTCTTCAGAGCACAAGCAAAATGGAATCCAAAGGGTGTGCCGCGTGGATGGTGGGGGAGAACGTCGGGTGCCTAACAGAAGGTCAGGGTTCAGTTATCTGCAAGTGATGACCCTAAGCATAGATACGCAGTTCGTGCTAACTTCTAATGTCACCGTCTGATGCAGCTTCAGGCCAAAAGCCAGGCTAACTATGAAAAAAGATAATGTAATCTTGAAGCATTGGATAGAAGAAGACTCCCTAGGGGCTGTGCGGGAAAGTGCCCAGCTCAGGACCTAGAGAAATAACTGGGTCGTGACGAGAATGGGTCCCCAGGACTCCAGGGCCGGATGCAAAGTATCTGTCTAAAGGCAGAGCCACACAGCTGCGGGTCCGTACTGGGGCGAAGGCCCCTCTCTAGTAGCTGTCGAGCCTGATGCCCCAGGATATCTGGGGTAGTCAGGCAGAAAGAAGGTGTTCTCGCGGGTCCAAGCGAGTAACCGGCGTCCAGTATCTGCTTCGGTGGGATCGCGGGCCTGTTTTTTGCAGATAATACAGCAATGCCCTCCTTACATCCAGGGCATGGAGGCTTCTCTCTCCTTTAGTTTTTGGGTTCTTGAAGAAAACCGGCAGGAGGATATTCTGATCTAAGTGATACCTTGATACCACTTTTGGTAGAAGTGTGGATTTGTTGTTAAGATTACTTTATCTTTGTGGATTTGCAAGCATGGTTCTTGCATTGTTAAAGCTTGTAGCTCACGTACTCTCCGTAGGGAAGTAATGGCGATGAGAAAGGCTGTTCTTAGAGTAATGTGTTTGAGGTCCGCTGCACACGTGGGCTCGAAGGGCTTTGCCATCAGTTGAGCGAGTGCTGTATTCAGGCTCCATGTGGGGCTATTCTTTTTGATCCTTCTAAAAACCTTTTTAATTACAGGTCTTGTGAAGAAGCTTTTGCATGCTTTCCCCCTTGTGTGTGCAACGATGGCAGCAAGATGCGCCTTTATGCTTGAGTAGCTGATGTTGTTGTCCAAGAGGTCAGTTAGGTATGTGATGACTGTTTCTTGTGTGTTGATTGAACTGATTTTGTTAGTGGTGCACCAGGTGGTATATCGCTTCCATTTTGCTGCATACCATTGTCTTGTTGACTGTTTCCTCGCCTCCTTTAGAATTTCCATTGTTCGTAGAGGCAGATTGAGGTGGCCAAATTCTATGTACTCAGGTGCCAAGCTGCCACATGCAGCGTTGCTGGTTCCGGGTGAAAGATTTGGCCTTGTTGCATTGTAAGCAGGTCCTGGTCTGCTTTGATTTTCATCATTTTCCCTTTGGATAGTTGTAGCAGGGTGGAGTACCATGTCTGCCTTGGCCATTGAGGGGCAATGAGGATCATGTTTGTTCTTGGTTGCTTTGCTTTTTCTAACACTCTTTGCATCAGGGGTATTGGTGGAAAGGCGTAAGCAAATGTCTGTGACCAGTTGAGTGAAAGTGCATTCCCCGTTGACAGGTGGTGTGGAAACCTCGAGGCAAAGAGTTGGCATTTCTTGTTCTGCACTGTTGCAAACAGGTCTATCACTGGAGTCCCCCAGAGCTTGAAAAGGTATTGTACTGTTTTCTGCTTCAACTCCCATTTGTGGGAGCAGTTGTTCTGTCTGCTCAGCTGGTCTGCTGTAATGTTGTCTACTCCTGGTAGATGGACTGTCTGTAGATTGATATTCTGAGCTACTGCCCACTGCCATATTTCCTGCGCCAGTTTGCTCAGCGGAAACGACTTTGTACCTCCCCGCTTGTTCAGATAGAACAGTTGTTGTTGTATTGTCTGTTTAGAATAGGATAGTCTCCCCCTGCATGCGCTTCTAGAATGCTTTCAGTGCCAGAACGACAGTCTTCATCTCCAGGAAATTGATGTGTTTTATGGAATCCTGTTCGTTCCATTGACCACGTACTTTCAGCTGGTTGTAGTGTGCTCCCCAACCGTTGAGGGATGCGTCCGTGGTGATTGTCACGGATGGAGTTGGGTTCCTGAAAGGTCTCCCCTGTGCTATTTTGTTGGATGCCCACCATTGTATCTCTGCTTGCACCTTTTGTGTAACAACCACTAGATCCTCCAAACTTCCTGTGGCTTGAGACCAGCTGTTGGTAAGCCATTCCTGGAATGGGCGCATGTGCAGGCGGGCGTGAGGGATAAGTGGGATGCATGATGCCACCATGCCCATCAGTTTCATGACCTTCCTCACTGTCAGAGATTCTCCCCTCAGGTAGAGGGTCGCTTATTGATGGATAGCCTGTATCCTTTTTTGCGTGGGGTATGCTCTTGCACTCGAGTTTAATCTTGCTCCCAGGAAGGTTTTTTCCCTTTCTGGTTTTGTTGAAGATTTTTTGTGGTTTATTGAGAAACCCAGTTCTTGTAGTGTTCGGATGGCTGTTTGAACAGGATTGTGGCATGCTTGCTTATGAGCCAGTCGTCCAGATAGGGATAGACGCGTATTCCTTCCCTTCTTAGGTGTGCTGCCACTGCGGCTAGGCACTTTGTGAAGACACGTGGTGCTGATTTTATCCCGAAGGGAAGGACTTCGAATTGGTAGTGTGTTCCGTTGTGTAGGAACCGCAAGTACTTTTTGTGTCTTTTGTTCATAGGGCTATGCAAGTAGGCGTCATTGAGGTCTATTGTTGCCATGTAGTCTCCCTTTTGAATTTGTGGAATTATTTCTTGAAGAGTACACATTTTGAATCGTTGTGTTAGTATCAACCGGTTTATGAACCTTAGGTCCAGAACTGGCCTTCGAGTCAGGTCCTGTTTGGGTATTGGGAAGTATGGGGAGTAGTTTCCTTTGAACCATTCCTGCTTTGGTACTACTTCTATTGCTTGTTTTTGGATCAATTCCTTGATCTCTGAATTTAGCTGTCATTTCTGATTTTAGGAATTTTCTTGTTTTTGGTGGGCTTCAGGTGGTGTTTTTGTCAGCTCTATGCAATACCCGTACTTTACCAAATTTAATATCCAATTGTCAGTTGTGATATTTTTCCACTGTTTGAGGTAAAAGGATATTCTTCCCCCACTGGTGTTTTGTGTGGGCTCTTTTCCGTGAACGAGTCAGTTAGTACCATTTCCTCTTCCTCTGGAGGTTTGGCCTCTACCTCTGCCTCTTCCCCGAAAGGTTTGCTTCTGGTGTTATTGCCAACCTTGGTAGCTTGCCTACTGACTTGATTGCTGCCCAGGGCTTTGACCCTGCGGTTGTTGTGACATTTGCTGTCCCTGACCAAATGCACCTCTTCCTGTGGGCTTTCTGTTGTTGAAACCACCTCTTTTAAAGGAACCTCTCTGCTGTAGGGCTCCCATCGCCCTCGCCGTCTCATTGTCCTTTTTAATCTACTGAAGGGATTCATCCACTTCTTTCCCAAAAGTGCGTCCCCAGTGATTGGTCTATTGATGGAGGTTTGGACCTCCTGTTTGAAACCTGATATTCTGAGCCAGGCATGTCTTCTGAGGATGGTACCTGTGCACATTTGCCTACTGGAAGTGTCTGCTGCATCAAGAGCTGACTTAAGGCATGTATTTGCCACGTTTCTGCCTTCCTGGACAATAGAACTTGTCTTTTCTTGTCTTCTTCGGGGAGTTTGTTAAGAAGCTCCTCTATGTCGTCCCACTGTTGGTGGCCGTATCTGTTTAGTAGTGCGTTGCAATTTGCGATGGGCCACTGTGTTGCTGCTTCCTTTTCCATTCTTCTCCCCACCATTTCCATTCTCTTACTCTCCTTCTCTGGTGGAGGGCCGGTATTGAAGACTGCATTAACTCTCCTTCTGGCTGTGGTGACAATAATAGAATCTGGCATCGTGTTCCCCTGAATAGATTTAGGGTCTTTTGAGGAGGCCTTGTATTACTTCTCCACCCTGGGTGTTACACCCTTGCTTGAAGCTGGTTCCTAAAGGCTTCTTTGCCTTGAGCCAGAATGCTAGGAAGCATTGGTAGGTATTGAATCCCCTTGATGGCAGGGGCTAGGGTTTCCAGGACGAAACATGCGTCTCCTTTTTCTTCCTCGAGGGGGACTCCAAAATGGTCTGCTGCCATTTTGATTAAGCCATTGTAGAAAGCTATGTCGTCTGATGGTGATGCTTTCGAAGGATAACTGCATACCTCATCCTCGGGGCTTTCGGTGTCGAGATCGTTCCAGGAATCCTCGAAATTTTCAGAGATTTCCTCCTCATCAGGTATGTCCCCGTATTACTCGGGATCTTCATTGCGAGGTTCTGGGGTGATTCGGAGATACCTTCTTCTCCCTCGGCGTCTTCCGCCTCTTCGGCATCGACGTTTTCTGGTTCGGCAACCGTGGCTTTGGGGATTCGAAAATCCTTCAGAGACGCGTCGAACTCCTATTTCTTTTGTGGGAGCGTTGCCATTTCGTCCTAGAGTCTTTCTTTTCGACTTCTAGAGCCCTCTCGGCGTCGGAGGCCAGAGATTTCCTCTTCTTAGTAGGGCCTACGTCCAATTTCGACAGCGTAGTGTTTTTTTCTCGCGGGTTCGTGTTTGACCCTAGGTTCCGGCGTCTTCTGCGATTTTCCCTCCTCGGTAACCTTTGGTTGGGTTCCGTGGGGTTCTTTTAATCGCAGCTGACCCTCGATCACCTTTTTGCTCAAACGTCGGGCTGCCTTGGATTGGGCCTTATGTTTGTGGCCCTTCGGTTCCGACGGATTTATATGGTGTCTTACCTTCTCCGTCTTCTTTGTAGGTAGGCTCGCCTTCTTCTGGGCGTGGATTTTTTTGGAGTCCCCTTCTAGAATTTCGACGTCCGATCCCTTGTGCGTCGATTCTGCTGGTACTCCACGTTCTTCCTCGTCGCTGGAGAAACCCAGGTCTCTGAGGGGCGATTTCTTCATGGTGTGCGACATCGTGGCGTAGTGGGCCTCTTTGTTTTCAGTGGGTTCTGAGTGTTTGACAGGAACGCCCCGCAGGCCTCACAGTCCTTGTCCTGATGGTCTTTGGGGAGGCTGAGGTTGCAGATGTCGTGTGGGTCGCGTTGAGCGTACTTGTGGTGGCACTTGGGAGAAAGCTTGAAGGGGGTATTTTCTATGTCCCCTACCTTGCCATTTGTGGACCGTCGAGGTCCTCTGTGGTGTCGTACCCAGAGCTGGAATCTTGTCCCCGGTTATGGCTTCGATGAACGATGCAATTCGCAGTAATTTTCTTTAGATTTTCTTGAAGTTTTTTGGGAAAATCTGAAACATTTTCGGAGCTTCCCCTCTTGCTTCCAGACCCAACGGTGGAAAAAATAATCTGAAGATGGCCACCACTCACTTCAACCTCCAGGATACCGTCTGACATCACACAGGGGACGTACCTGGCACCAAATGGTGGTCGACAACGACCAAAACAACAAGAGAAAAGAAATAAAAAAAGACAAATCCGGACCCAACCACTAGATGGCAAAATAATGCACAGCATGTGAATCCAGAAAATGATTCATGCTGCAAAACTGTCACGGACAGGGAATGGAAGACCTCAAAAAAGAATATCATCCTGTTCAGAAGACCTCTTGATCGGCTATGGTGACATACAAAGGTCTTCGCTCCTACACCCGACAATGAAGTATGGCGACTGATCTACCAAGACAGACCCAGCTGCTGCCCTACAATGAGGGTGGCTATGGGAACCATATGAGGAGTCCCAGCGCAGACGAGGGTCACTGGGCTCAAACTGTGCCAGAGCCTTTTACCACTGATGTTCTGAGGATTGATCATATTTTTGGGCCCAAAACAGAGTACTAAATACTCCCCTTTTGCACAAGACTCAGGTAGCAAAGCTGAGCTGTCCAAGGTATACTCCGAGAGAGGCTGTGGGGTTAGAGAATCAGTTTAGCACAAGACTATCACGCATCAAAGTCGAGCTTTCTAGGGAATACTCCGAGAGAGGCTGTGGGATTAGAGAATCAGTTTAGCACATGACTTTCACGTAGAGAAGTCGAGCTGTTCAAGAGATACTCAGAGAGAAGCTGTGGGGGTTACAGAATCAGTTTAGCACAAGACTATCACGTATTAAAGTCGAGCTTTCCAGGGAATACTCAGAGAGAGGCTGTGGGGTTAGAAAATCAGTTTAGCACAAGACTCACGTAGAAAAGTTGAGCTGTCCAAGAGATACTCAGAGAGGCTGTGGGGGGTTATACATGTTCAGGCGGCGGCAATTCTTTACAAACAAAAGGTACTTTGCTTAACTTATAGACAAACCAATACTCTACATAATATTTCATGAGCAGCAAATGATTTAGGACTATCACCCTTCATCGATTAGAGAGGGAGACAGCTTATGCTGCTCCTGTAGGACAAACTCATAAGATACTACTTGTGTCACAGTTACCAATAAGTCTATGGGTTCAGAAGTCTTTGTCAGGTGACCGACGCAGTACTGGTTCAGACCGGCTGATTCTCCTCTCCCTGTTAGCATGGACTTCATGCCTCCTCTCTGGGTTTCTGTGGGGTACACAGTACCTTTTGTTACCAGTTCAATTGTTCAGTAAGGCAGGCAGCTCCTGAGTATGGCTATCAAACAATGGGATCCACCCTAGTAGAAAAGAAAAAGTAATGTTCCTCCAGATCTAGTGGGTCTCCTAAGGTGATGGAAAGCACACAGCTTTGTTAAAATACCCCTCACCCACCAAAAGGACCCTTGGTGGCATGCTTCATCATCGGGGTCTTCCCGTCCCGCTGCGGGACGGGGCGTGCTACGACCTACGACTACGTGGGAGCACTGATTTTTAACAATACTATGTGTGGTGTAGGAGTGTGAGTGGAAGGGTCAAGAGTGAGTGAAAGTGGTGAATAATTAAAAAATATCTGGCTCTACGGAAAACCAAAATGTAATGTTCCTATGAGCTGATATTATTAAAAATGGGGAATAGGACGGAGGTACTAAGCTTTAATGGGCAGTACTTCCTGTGTCGACATGTTTCGAAGCCCTCCCCTGGCTTCTCATCAGGACCTAAAGAGATCCCTTCTACACTCAAATTATCAAAATGAAAATGTGTAATACTACGACGTAAATACTATGTTACGTGCATAACATTCTACATGTACTGTATACTATACCCCAATAGGTATCTTGGTTGGTATGGCTCTGGAAGAACAAAAACGTGGTTAAAAATACATAACACATACACCCTGCACCCTTTGTGGTGGTGACCTGTAAGAGAAAGTGATATATTTTTTGCGTGATATATTTTTCTATCTCTTATCCATTACGTATTGTAACTGGTGCTGTGTTATGCTGGCGAAATAAGACAATAAAAGACAGACAAACGAAAAACATAAAGCACACACTCTATAGTGAGTGACCACAAACTTTGCGCATCCTCTTAGTATCTTTCCATGCGTCTTATTTTGTATATGCCCAGGATTCACTTTCAAGTGTAATGTGGCACCACAACCTGCTCAATAGGTTCAATACGTACTTATAATTAGCCCATTTCATGCCTCATGAGCCTGAAAAACGAGAGGGAAGGAGCACCTATAGTCAAACACTGGAAAAAGAGAAATGGAAAATCCGCCGTTGGTTATGAAAGTTAATATCCGGTCTCTGAAGCATGTAGCTGTTCATATGCGGCTATGCCGTACTCACGTCTTCAAGGTTACCTCCTCTCCTGGCTACTACCTCGGCGCAGCTCCGTGGGATAATGAGCCTGCGAGGTGGGTCTCTTTTTAAACTAAGTTTAATTGGTCTGAAGCGCGCCAAACCTGTGCTAATTGTTTATGGCACTGGACCGCTGTTGTGCTGTTCTCGTCCTCACTTCCTGTTGAAGGCCATACGTAGTGAAAAAGACTAGAGTGTCAAGCTACCTGGAGTGGGATCACAATCGGAGTGGTCCTCACTTCCTGTTGCAGCCTGTCTTTCTTCAAACCGCTATTCATGATGGAATCATAGTACCCTCAATACAAAAAGGGAAAGGACTTTCCCTGGATGTGGGAAGGTATACATATGTTTTTTTTTTTTAAAGTTGTTACACCCCAGGCAGGGAGGGTTTTTATATTGTGGTCCTGTGTGACAGTGAGAGGAAGCACGCCTAGTTAGGTGGTATTGAGACCACTATATCCGTGTGCCTTGTACCGAGTGGTGGGTATTAGGTGCTCATGAAGGAGTCATTGGTCAAAGGTGTAATAAGCCAAGTACCAAAAGTCTGAGATGAAAACAAAGAAAGGACATTGTCTGGCACCCCATCGATAACGGTGGGATCAAGCATGTGGTGCCTCTCGAAAAAACCCATGATGGTGTGTTTTTATTTTATAGGTCCTTTTCACAGGATTTATTTCAGGAAGGTGTACTAGTACCTGATGTATATTACATATTTCTTTGAAAGCCCCGATTGTTTTATTACCCCAGAAAAAGTGTGGGCGAAATACAGACGGATGTAATATGACCCCGAAAGGTTGTGCTGTTGGTACTCTCTTGTAAAATGGTGGGTCTCAACAGAATTGTCCCCAAGGTATATCGTCGTTTAAGCCTGTGCGGTGAGTGCCCAGACGAAACACCCACCGTTGTTTTTTCTCGAACAAGCCATTTTCATTATTCAATTGTTCGATGATGGTCCACTGTAGGTCCTCCATCGTGTGTTGGTTCATCAAGTAGTGGGTGGCCATTTTAGTGGTACTTTTCTTGCAACGTATGTTGCTTCTGTGTTCTCCTATCCGGGTTTTGACAGGTCTTGTTGTCATTCCGACATATTCCATACCACATGGGCAGGTAATGATATAAACCACATTTTTGCTATTGCAGTTCGTAAACCGACGTTGTTCCCATTCAGTGCCATTCCTGAATTTAATGAGTTTGGTTCTTTTCGTCAGGTGGCATGTGCTGCAATTCCCACAAGGGTATTGGCCCTTCACTGAGGTTAGGAACGTGGTGTCTGTGTCCCTTGTAGTAATGTGTTGTGGTCTTGTGTGGACCAACATGTCTCTCAGACTACATCCTCTTTTGTGGGCGAACATTGGTTTTGGGAGGTCGAGGTTGCTGCAGTTTAATAGCCTCCAGTGCTTATTCACGATTTTGGTCACCTGGTTTGAATTGGTATTGTACGTGGTTACGCATATGGGTCTCTGCTCGGGTTCCTTAGGTATTCTTCGTTCCAATAGGGCTTCCCTATTGTTGTTGCGAGCCCTCTTCATAGCTTTATCTATGATCCGTACTGGGTATTTGCGTTTCTTCAGCTTTTCATGAAGATCCGTTGCCTGTTTCTTGAAGTTGCTGACCTCAGTACAGTTTCTCCGTAGGCGGAGGAACTGTCCATAGGGAAGGTTGTCCCGGAGGTGTCGCGGATGGAAACTGTTGTATAACAGTAGGCAGTTCTTCGCTGTGACCTTGAAGTGAGTGGTGGTCTTCAGTGTGCCATCTTCCGGGTAAATATTGAGGTCTAGGAAAACCAAATTGCTCCATGATACTGTGCTAGTAAATTTGAGGTAGGGGTTCTGTTGATTCAGCCAGTTCAGAAAGGCTTCTGTTGACATAAGGTCTCCTTCCCATATCACCAGCACATCATCGATGTAACGTTTCCAATTTGTTATATGATTAATGAATGGGTTGTCTTGGTGTAGGATTTTCTTGGTCTCCAAGTGGTAAACAGAGACCAGCTATGCTGGGAGCAAATGTGCTCCCCATGCTGGTCCCGTGCCTCTGGAGGTAAAGGGTGTCTTTATAGGCAAACATTTTTTTGTGAGTGCCAGGAAGACACACTCCATGACCACATTGCGTGGTGTTTAGTACTCCCAGTCCGTGGTGAATAATACGTCCTCTATGATGGTCAGGGTCTCATCATGTGGGAGACTGGTGTAGAGGCTTTCCACGTCTAGTCCCATGAGGAGATGTTTGGTGGGGTCAAAATCCATCCCCTGGAGTAGCTGTAAGACTTCTTTCGTATCCTTTAAGTATGTCTCTGTTTTTTGAACCAGAGGGCGAAGGAAGGCGTCCGCAAATTTTGATAGAGGCTCAAGGATGGAGTCCATGCCTGACACTATGGGACGACCTGGTGGTTTCCCAAGGTCCTTGTGGATCTTGGGAATGGTGTAGAAGTAGGGGGTCCTGGGTGACTTCTTTATGAGGAACGTGGCTTCTTTCTTGGAGATCCAGTTGTGTGAAACTGTTTCTTCCACCAAAGAGGCGATCCGGATCCTGATGGATTCAGTGGGGTCTTCCTGTAGTATCTCGTAATTCCTACGATCTTCCAAGAGTCTGCTGCATTCATTGTCATATGCTTTTGTGGTTTGAATGACAATAGCCCCGCCTTTGTCAGCAGGCTTAATTGTGATGTCACTGTTTGTTGAAAGTTGTCTGATTGCTTCTTTCTCCTCTTTAGATGTGTTGTTGAAGGTATGTGTAGTGAAGATCGTTGTAATCAGAGGCAGTAGACGTAAATTCTTCTTGTTCTGTATTTATTAACCACAGCCTCAGCAGCCCACAGGTAACTGACAAATATAGAATCCTGTACTACCAATACACATTTTAACATTCTACATTCCAGTGAGGTAATGCTGGAATGTAGGAAACATGAGATCACAACAATATCTCCCTTTCTTTACTATAAACAAAAAGCAAAACAATTAACAGTGAGACAAGTTAAAAGTGCGGGAAGAAATACTTAACATTCACAGCATTGAATCATGGAAAAAGACAAATAGAAAAAATAAAGGATATAATAGAGAACATTGCAAAACCAAAAAAGGTTACATGAAAAAGAAAGTGAAGCTCAATCACGAAACCTTAGAGACTTAACGATATTTCTACTACTGCTCCTTCGTTCAGAAACAGGAACAGGATGAGAGGTATGACTCGACTCAAACGTCTAAAGAAGAAGACGGAGCAGGAAACACACGAGGATGCATAGACGAATTAAACAAAGAAGGAAGATCACGAGGATGCACATCACGAGGATGCACCTTCACAACTCTTCCCTTATTCCACCATTCATTTCTGCTTGTTCTCAATACATTCCTGCTCACAACTTCAATTCTGACTGGGGGTTTGAATTTCGACATCCCTTTAGGAACATGATTAGGATCTTTAACACGGACCCAATCACCCACACGGAAAACTCTTTCTGTAGATTTGACCCTATGTATTGTATCATAGTGACTTTTCATTTTAGCTTGAAATTTTTCAACATTAGGTCTTACAATTTTGTCCACACTTAACATGCGATCACTCTTGGCCTGACACTCAAGCAAACCAAGCAGGACATAACCTGGAAGCAGGAGGGCGTCCCCGCAGGATTTCAAATGGTGAAAGACCAGAAACAGCATTAGGACACGACCTGTGAGACCACAGCATTTTTTCAACAGCCTTACACAAATCAATCTTGTTTTGAACAGCCCACTGTATACACTACACTAGAGTGCGGTTCATTTTTTCTACTAGGCCGTTGGCTTGTGGATGATATAAAGCAACACATTTGTGTTTAATGGCATTAGTGTCCAGAAAACTTTTCATTTCTTTAGAAACAAACTGGACGCCATTGTCGGAAACAATCTCTTGGGGTAACCTTCTCTCAAAAACAAATTGTTTAGAAACTTGATAACCCCAGAAGTGTTAGGTTCTTCTACAAATTTAACTTCCCACCATTTACTATAATAATCAACATCAACAATGGCAAATTTAAACTTGCGCGGTAGAACACTGAAAGGTCCAATGAAATCAATGGCCAGTTTGGACCACACAGACTCAGGTAAGCTGACAGGTTGGAGTGGAACCGCTTCAGTTTTGAGCCCTTTATAACTGGTAGCACAAATGACACATGCTTGGACGCTAGCAATGATAGCAGAATCCATCCCAGGCCACCAATAACTGTCTCTGATTTTTCTTTTAGTTCTGGTCTGGCCTAAGTGTCCCTCATGCCCATACGTAATAATTCTGTCTCTCAAACAAACGGGTGGAATAAATGTATCCCCCCGTACCAACATCCCATTTTCTTCAATTGACAGCTCATCAGAGACCTTAAAATAAGCTTGTAAAGCCTGAGGTAGAGCCTTTTATTTAGGCCACCCATTCATCACATATTTCCTTACATTCTCCAGTTCAACATCTTTTAGAGATTCAGAATTCCACTCTTGTTCAGTGAAAGTGGTGTCGTGACAGACATCAACACTTGCAATAAGACCTTCTTCATCATTTTCATCACTATTCTCTGGATAGTCAGTAAAGCTTAAAGATGAGCGAGAAATAATTCGCCCTAATGTTCTTACCACCAGGAATATGTTCAACAGTGAAATTATATTGTAAAAGTTTGGAACTTAATCTTGCTATCCTTGGTGTGTGATCTTTATTAACAGAACCACTTGAGATACTTACTAAAGGTTTATGATCAGTCTTGAGGACGAATTTTCTCCCCCAAATAAAACATTTAAATCGTTCAACTGCCCAACAACAACCCAAAAGTTATTTTTCAATGACAGAGAAAACCTTTTCATTTGACTTCAGAGACCTAGAAGCAAAACCAATAGTTACTTCATTATGCCCCTTCATCTGAGCAATGATGGCTTCCAAACCATCATTACTCGCATCAACAGTGATGATGCACCCCTGAGCAGAATCGAAAGGTGCCGATACAATTTCGTTTTTCAACCTTTCAAATTCTTCTTGACAATTTTTCTCCCAGACAAATTTTTTCTCTTTCTTCAACAGTCCTCTTAACGTAACAATTTTAGCAGAAAAATTTTGAATGAATTTTGAATAAAACTCACAAAGACCTAAAAATGATGCAACATTCTCTTTACTCTTGGGAGTGGGAGCTCTGGTAATTGCATCTACTAATCCAGGTCTAGGTTCAACCCTCTTTCGGGAATTACATGACCCAGATACTCAATGGTATTTTTTGCAAACTCTCATTTCTCAAGATTAGCAGCAACTCTGAACTTTTGTAACCTCTCCAAGACCACACGCATGCATTTGTCATGGATGCACATATTTTCTCCCGCGATTAAGATGTCATCTTGGAAAGTTACAACACCTTCAATTCCTTCCAAAACATTTTCTAATACACGCTGAAAAACAGCCGCTGCCGACGAAAGGCATCCTCTTGAACTGAAAAGTTCCCATTGGCGACACAAAAGCTGTAAGATGACGTGATGACTCATCAAGTACTACTTGATGGTAAGCAGATGCTAAATCGATCTTGGAGAAAAACTTAGCACCTGAAAATGTACTGATGATGTCATCTATTCTAGGTAGGGGGTGAGAGTCAATCCAAATAGCCTTGTTTAGGCTTCTGAGGTCAACATAGACTCTCAGTTGCCCATTCTTCTTCCTAGCAATAACTAAAGGGGATAACCATAAAGACGACTCGATGGGTTCTATCACACCATCGTTACACATCTTCTTCAGAATCTTTGCCAAGTCTTCACGCACACTGAACGGTACATTTCTCAACTTGTGTTTCACGGGTGTGACATCACTTTGGACTTTAATCTTGTGCTTGAAGCCTTTAATTCTACCCAGTTTGTCATCAAAAACTGTAGGAAACATCCCAATCCACTTAGAACTGTTATCAACATTATCCTGAGAACTTATATTCTCTTCAGAATCAGTTACCAATGAAACCTGGACATCTTTACCAGGACTGAGTGTCATGCCGAAAAGGCCTTGATGGTACCACCCAAGAATGTTAAGACCCATTTTGGCAACATACACTTTCCCGAAAATGGTTTGAGTTTTAAACTTGAGATGACACTCAAAATACCCAGACAGTTCGATCTTTCTCCCATCATAAGTTACAGGATTCCGGTCAGGTGGGAATAATTCTCGGTTCCCCCAGATCTCAGCAAACAATTCATCAGTCACCATTGTCATTCTGGCACCAGAATCAATGAGGAGTTTTAAAATTTTACCATCCACTTCAATGTCTTCATAAGGATTTACACAATTAGACTCATCATCTTGTACAACAACAACCATATCCCTCACACCTCTCATACAACTTTGTCCTTCATCAGAACTATCACACAAATCTCCATCCGGGATTGCGTTGACTTTGTCTCTGGGTGACTGGCAAACTTTTGCAAAATGCCCAATTTTCCCACATAACTTGCATTTTACGTTTTTTGCGGGACAAGGCCGACCATTTGGACCATGATTGGGATAACCACACCTAAGACAAATGTTTTTCTGTGAGAAAAAACCACCTTTGTACTCTTTCTTTTTAGTGTTTTTCTTATAACTATTGTTTTGTTTTAAAACTGTGTTCTCATTCACTACAGACACACCACTAGTGTCTTTACGAGTAAGCTCCTTTAAAGCCTTCCGTGAAATTTCAATACCTTTGACAACATCAATAGTTACTAACAGATTGGGATTTCTCATAGTGAGCAGCCTCTCTTGGACTTTTTGTTCCAACAACGTACTACTATCTGGTCACGAATAAGTTGATCTGTAAAGTCTCAAATTCACACTCAGCAGCTAGCATACGTAAAACAGCAACATAAGTGTCAATTGACTCATCTTGTAACTGTTCTCTAGTAAAAAACTTATGCCTGTTAAAATCAAACTTGGTTGTACGTCAAACTGTTTTTAAACTTTTTTAACAGCCAATTCATATTCATCTAATTCATCTTGATCCTGCTGAATTGGATACGGTGGGAGATGTTCATAGATGGACTGCCCTTCAAAACCTAGATTATGTTCTAATAAAAACCTCTTGCGTTCCGGGCGATACCCATTACCACCGATGGCTCCCAGGTACTTGGTGAAAGCCCTGTACCAATTTCTCCGTGAGACAGGAGGATCACCAGGAGTTTGAAGAAATGGTGGAGGAGCATTTACATTTTGCATAGTTGCCATGACAGTGAATAAAAAATGAAAGATCAAACTGAATCTACTGTTACTAATGAATTTAGATACACTAAAATTCTTACAGTAGATAACACTCTTCGTTGCATGTATGCATCACGAACATGTAAACCTGTAAAAATAAGCAACTACACATTAATGCGTGTGCACATCACAGATGTGCAAGCTCGCTAATACGTAGACTTGAATAATATACTGCTAATGTTGTCCGTTCTTTGATGAACTGTTATTTTTTTACTGCGTGTGCACATCACGGACGTGCACATTTTTCTATAATGAACTGTTACCTTGGACTGCGTGTGCACATCACAGACGTGCAAACTTGTATGACATAAGTTAATATCTTTGTGTAAACTGATGCAGTGCTGCACAATCCTTTGACGTTCACTTTGTTTCAATAAACTTTACTTTAAAATATTTCTTTGCACTTCTCATTAAACACATGGGTTGGATTGCACTTCTCCTTAATCACATGGGTTGGCGTTCTAGTTGTTGTTCTTAGTTGTTGTCTCGTCTCCCTCGTGAACGTCCTATCGACGTGACAAGAACGTGCTGACAAGGAACTTCCACATAGACGGAGTGATGCCTGTAGCTGAGAAACACTTAAACACTTCCCAGCATTTTCGTGCTGTTCAAATGGAGAATTAACGATGGTAATGGTGTGCCTGTCACCGCTAACTTGTGAGACAGGCGATCCAAGATTAGGTAAGAGGATCTAAGACCATTTAAAAACATGCGCTTGATTGTCTGTGAAAAACGCGCGCTCGCAGTTAACTTGTTCACTGCGCTCGAGAAAATAGTTGAATGTCCTACGAGCGGAGACACGCGCACTGCGCTCGATCGGTTGATGAAATGAATTACGAGCGGTGGCACGAGCAACACTTCAACTTAAATGTTTACGGGCAAGGAATGTGTTGTCGGGCAAAAAATACTTCCCTTGTTCACCGACAAACACAGACAGAACACAGTCTCCCCACCTAAAATCAGTATCGCGCGTGAGCTTACAACTTGTTTTTCGTAAGCACAACTCTCTTTAACTTTAAATAGAGACGTGACAGCCTACAATGTCTCTTGCCCAGAGTCCTGTAAAGACGTAGAGCAGAAAACCACTGGCAGCGCAGCCGCTTAGCTTCACACCCTCGAAAAAGATAATTACTGGCCTGATTCTCTTAACAAGCACGATGTATTTCTCCTTTTCTCTCTGTTGGTCACGTTAAATGCGAGAAGTGGCTGAAGATCTTTGTAGCGTAGGTCCTTGGCTGTGGCTAAATTGTCGCCAAATTGTAGTGAAGATAGTTGTAATCAGAGGCAGTAGACGTAAATTCTTCTTGTTCTGTATTTATTAACCACAGCCTCAGCAGCCCACAGGTAACTGACAAATATGGAATCCTGTACTACCAATACACATTTTAACATTCTACATTCCAGTGAGGTAATTCTGGAATGTAGGAAACATGAGATCACAACAGTATGGTTGTCCTGGGTGTCGATGTTCTCTACCTCCTTCATCACAGCCTTCTCAAATGTTAGTAGCTCAATTGGGAGTGTGGAATCAGGGGGGTGAAGGTGGACTTGACCCTCAATCCAGTGTCTTCTCTTTCTTCTCCAGGTGATTCCTTATCCTTGAAAAAGGCTCGTAACTTGAGTTTGCGTATAAATTCTTTCATTTCTGCACAGAGTTTGAATCTGTCGAGATTGCTGGAGGGGACAAAACCCAAACCTCTCTCCAAGACATTCTTCTGTGCTGTCAGTGTATGTTCAGTCAAGTTAACCACTAGGTTATCTTCCTGCTTGTTGACCGTTGGTTGGTCCGTGCGCCTGTCATGCTCCTGGTGGAGACGCGTGGCGTCTCGTCTTCTGTCGTTGACCAGTGGACGTTGTTGCCCCGTCAGTTCCTGTCCCTTCGTGGTCCCGTGTGCACCCCTAAAAAAGGTGGTGGTCCGTAGTAGTTATAATTGTAATCCTGTGGTGGTGGTAGCCAATGTTGGTAGGGTCATCCAATAGGTGGTGGGCCGTAGGGATATGGTGGATATGTCAGTGGTCTCTGGTAAATCCCCCATCCTCTCTGTCCTCTGTTGTAGGATCTTTGGTGCTGGTTGCCCCCTCGCTGGTATCTCGGGCCACTGCCCATGCTGGAATTGGAACTATTCGATCCTGTATCTGATGTGTTACCATCAGAGCTCTGGTATTGGTTGGCGTTTTTGGACACATAATCATCACGTATGTACGGATAAACTCTCTTGTGGCTAAAACGTGCTGTGTCTTTTTTCAATTTATTATATTTGCTCTGTTTCAACGTGATCTCAAATTCATTCATTTCTTGATTCAATTCTTCCAAGCGCTTTTTGAGAACGCTCGGGGATTGGTAGCCTTTTAGTTGCATCTCCAATGATTGTATCTCAATCTTACGCTCCTGCGCTAAACGTGTGGCAGTTTTGATGATTAGGATGAGCCAATCACGAGTGCAGTGCCAAGAAATTAGCGACCAGTCTTTCTTGAAAACCTTGTCATGTTGGAATATGAAGGGTTCGTTGCAGACGATCAGGCCCTGTGGTGTTGCATTCGCCCTGAGATATTCAGTCATTAGTAGACCGTGCAGTGCTGTCTTGATCTGTGTTCTTCTAAGTCCTGCCAACTCACCCCAGTCACCATTATTCGGACAGGGTTCTGAGGTGTTCAACCCCTCAAAAGGATTAATGGAGGCCAGAATTCTATCCACTTCTTCCTCTGAAAAAGTGAGGCCCGTTGCTTCTGCCATGGTCAGTATATAGGGACTCTGGATAGTTAAATTAAAGAGAGTGTGGTATGTAAAAGTCTACTGATTGTGTGGTTTATTAACCACTTAATGTAGTGTATTTTGGCAAAATTAGCACTTGGTAACCAGAAATACTCTGGATACTTAAATTAAAGAGTGTGTGGTATGTACCCCTCACCCACCAAAAGGACCCTTGGTGGCATGCTTCATCATCGGGGTCTTAACACGCCCCGTACCGCAGCGGGACGGGAAGACTCCCTCTTTGATCTTTTTGATAGCTCCTGAGTATGTTCTGGTGGTTCGGCTCAGGCCGTGTTGCCTTATGTGGTATACACCACAAGGCCCACAAAGCACAGAGGGCAGGATCCTCACCCTGGCCCAGGCTACTAGTGAGTGAGCGGTATACATGTTGTGGTGGCGTGGTGCTACAGGTAAGCAGAGGAAGCACCAGCACCAGTTGACAGTCGAGAAGGCCATGGCGAGGTTTGCAGCTTGGCAGATTTTGAGACAATGGGTCTTCCTTGGGACAGACACTAAACCCACTATGCGATCAAGCTTGGTTCCCCCCACAAGCAAGTGCTTAGATCTTGACGCAGGCCCCTCTGTCAATGAGAGAATCTTCTGGCAGTCCTGCTGATTTGTGGGGATCGCGGACTAATCTGGCTTCTCTCAATGCCTCGTGGGTTCTTAAATCTCAGGTTTCGCCACAGAACTACCCTCCACCACAGGGGAGACACAATCTGCTAGTACTGCAGACACACTACGGGGACTCCTGGGTCTTTCACCGGTGCCGCAACTGACACCTTCAGCTTATCTCGCATCGGTTCTTTCACAGCCTCGCTCCTGAGCTGGGTCTCCGTCTTGCAAGGGCACCTCCAATGCCTCTCCTGAGCAGTCGGTCAGCCCTCTCCTTCAACACAGGGTCCAGGCAGCCTCTCCTGACAGTGTTGGTCAAAGATCCCAGGTTTCTGGTCCCAAACCTTGCAATGGGAGTTGGCAGTAAATACACAAACTCTAAAGTAGAGAAAGCTTTGACGCCCTTTATGGCTTTGATGCCCTTTATGTGAACAACAGGCCAGGACAGGAGAAACTAACAACCTTCCAGAGCTCTGACACCCAAGAGTATGCCCCCTACAAAGGATTCCTGGAAAGTCCATTAGGAGCCTTGTAATGCACATCTGCTAGTTGAGCCTGCTAACACTCTTCATAGCAGGTACCACTTGGATATGGCACATACAACATGGATTCCAGTGGGGGCACGGCTACATGTATCACACACGCTCCACTCACTTCCTCTACGCATGCAGATCAGCGTATACATGTAATATCCGCTTCCCACATGGAAGGGTGAAGGACTGGTCACAGGGGACTGGAAGACCAATGTAAAAAGGTGGGAGAGGAAAGAAGGCGCCCACCTGGCAGGAAGAGATAGTCTGCATCACCTAATAATCATCATTCCTGCCACCATGGTCAGGCCTCTACAGACCGGTAAGGTGAAGCAGTCATGCTTGGCAAGGAGGGCGCATATGGGGTGCCCACCCAGATCACAGAGCAAAATTATGTTTACAATGCCTCCAGTGCGCATGCATGACTGTTGTGTGTGCCAAGGTGTGGAGCGGTTAAGCTTAAAAATCAACATATTGCTATGATGAACTTAAGGCAGGGGTGCACGATGTCCTAAGCTAACCAGGGAACATTTCTCCAACTCCGCAGAGTCCGACTGACCTTGCTGTAGACCTCACCTTAAGCTCCTCCGTCAGCCGCTCCTTTTTTTCCTTCAGTTTATCCACGGCCTTCTCGTCCCAGCGCCTGGCCTTGGCCTTCAAATCACTAGCGCCCCCAGAGATCACACCAGACTTCTGGAAGAGGGTTCCATCCAGAGCAACGGTCTGCAAAAGAAGACAACACAAAACATTTACCCAACAAATCAAAGGGAGTTAAACAGGCAAAGCATGTTACACCGCGGTCCCAAGAGGGAATGTCTGCTCTTCCCAACGCATGTTACACCACTCTCCCAAGAGGCAATGCCTGCTTTTCCCAGTGCATGTTACACCATGGTCCCAAGAGGCAATGCCTGCTTTTCCCAACTCATGTTACACCGCGGTCCCAAGAGGGAATGTCTGCTCTTCCCAACGCATGTTACACCACTGTCCCAAGAGGCAATGCCTGCTTTTCCCAGTGCATGTTACACCATGGTCCCAAGAGGCAATGCCTGCTTTTCCCAACTCATGTTACACCGCGGTCCCAAGAGGGAATGTCTGCTCTTCCCAACGCATGTTACACCGTGGTCCCAAGAGGCAATGCCTGCTCTTCCCAACGCATGTTACACCGTGGTCCCAAGAGGCAATGCCTGCTCTTCCCAACGCATGTTACACCGTGGTCCCAAGAGGCAATGCCTGCTCTTCCCAATGCATGTTACACCGCGGTCCCAAGAGGCAATGCCTGCTCTTCCCAATGCATGTTACACCGCGGTCCCAAGAGGCAATGCCTGCTCTTCCTAACGCATGTCACACCGCGGTCCCAAGAGGCAATGCCTGCTCTTCCCAACGCATGTTACACCGCGGTCCCAAGAGGCAATGCCTGCTCTTCCCAACGCATGTTACACCGCGGTCCCAAGAGGCAATGCCTGCTCTTCCAAACGCATGTTACACCGCGGTCCCAAGAGGCAATGCCTGCTCTTCCCAATGCATGTTACACCGCGGTCCCAAGAGGCAATGCCTTCTCTTCCCAGTTGCTTTCAGCATGTGGAGAAATCCCAGGGAGTATTGTGTGTTCTACAATTGTACAAACTCTGCAAATGACCCACATACATATGCCTTCCACAACCACAAGCCCAATAAGGCTGTGCTCTCTTAGACAGGCCTCTCACTAATACAAGTGTTCTCACAGTAATTACACACCAGGGCTACACTTTACTCCTGAAAACATATCCAGTACTTACTTCAGTATCCTCACCCCAACATGCAGCACACACTCCTCCAGGGAGCTCCCCAGAAGAGATGGTTCAGAGATACAGTAACGACGCTCATATTCAGTAAGAGGACACACTGCAGGTACTGTGTAGGGGCCTGGAGTGCTGCCCTGGCTGCCTCTTGAGGTTATATCAGTCACCCTGAGAGAAACACCTTTGTACTTAACCCCTGCTAACCTCCATCCCTAAATAATTAGCTAGATGCAGTTACTCACACAAACAGGGAACAGCAAGCAGTTCACAACTGGCCCCACCAGAAGCTGCAGTCGTGACTCATGCTAAGAGTTGATCACCCACACACCAGGGGGTAGCAATCTGTGCTCGAGTCATCTCACTACAATCAACAATCTCAGCTATCTCTTACAGGCAATCAACTTCTGACACAGGGACGAGAACGTCTACTAAGAACACTATGCACAGGTAATAACTATCACGCTGCAGCCGTATTACCCACTCCAGGTGCCTTCGTAATGCTTACTGTATCATGAATCCTGCCTAGGGACAGACGTTACTAAAACCCACAAGTCGGCTATCACTCCTAAAGGAGATCACCCAGGCAGAGGTGTAGCTCCCTCCTACACATACTTCACTCAAGCGTTCGCTCTCATTTCACTCCTACAGGAGATCACCCAGAGGTGTTGCTCCCTCCTACACATACTTCACTCAAGCGTTCGCTCTCATTTCACTCCTACAGGAGATCACCCAGAGGTGTTGCTCCCTCCTACACATACTTCACTCAAGCGTTCGCTCTCATTTCACTCCTACAGGAGATCACCCAGAGGTGTTGCTCCCTCCTACACATACTTCACTCAATCCTTCGATCTCATTTCACTCCTAAAGGAGATCACCCAGACAGAGGCTCCCTCCTACACATACTTTACTCGAGCCTCTGCTTTCATTTCACTCCTAAAAGTGATCGTCCTCGGAGTCAAAGGCAAGGCTCCATACTCCAGGTACCTCAGCAGAACCTGCAGTCAGATTACCACAAGAGGAGATTGCAGGATTTTTTTTTCTTTCTAATGTACCAAAATGAGGTACACAATGTAGAAAGTCCAGACGACCCTTATTGGCTTATAGAGCTTAAATTAATAATTCAAATGCTCTCGTTGTGGTAGTGTGGGCGAGCAGTTTTCGCTTATCAGAGGGTAGTGTTAAGCATCTGTCATACACAGTCAACAAATGAGACATGCACTCAAGAAAAAACTCAAGACCAATTTAGAAAAACATTGATTTTTATGAATATTTAGACACTGAAAAATGTCAGTATCAGGTAAGTACTTTAGACGTTATCAAATTCTTCAGCAGAAACAGTAGAAAATGACACCTGTCAGATTTGAGGCATGAGCCTCGAACGCGGTAATGTTATCATATGGGAGAAACATACACTGCATAGGGTCACTTGCAAACAACTTACAGGACTGATGTTCTGGACTTAAGGTAAGTAGGGGCCAAGGTCCTTCGAACCACCAGCAGTTTCGGTTTACCTGCCCTGGTGTATCCGGGTGCAAAGGTGCTGGTCGCAAGGGTTGCTTCGAACACTACCGCTATAGTCAATGGGAAAAGTACCTGTGGAAAAGAGGCTGCAAGCGGGGACTGGGGGACCAGTCCAGCAGAACCCAACGGGGAACTTGGCTACTGAGGGTCTCTGGGGCACAGGGACACCGTCGGTTTCCTTAGACTCAGGCTGTGGGGCTCGGGTGCATAGGTGTTTTGTCCGGTGGGGTCGCACTGTCAGAGGCTCTCACTTCTTGGGGCAAACATGGTGATGGGGTGCAAACAGGGCATTAGGGCCACTCTCAAAGAAGCCCTCTTGAATCCTTAAGCCCCACATCGGTAGGTTGGTCTTGGCAGCGCTGGTGTCCGGGCTAGACACTAAACAAGCCTTGGCTGCTGCAAGGGGTCTGGTATCCCAGGTATTGGTGCAGGGCGGCTCCTGGGGTTCCTGGTGTCTCCAGACTTGGAAGAGAGACGGATCTGACCCCCTGGTGCATGGTGACCTCCTACTGGCAGCCTGCTGCATCAGTGGGCCCGGTTGTCAGCAGATCAGTGAGCCAGACGTTGCAATTGGTGCCTGCAGGGAAGTGGCTCCTCTACTTCAAGGGAGATCTTTCCCAGTTGCTGAGGTGCTTGACGGTCCTCCAAGAATGTGGGGAGGGTATCCAGCTCTTTGTGAAGTAGGCCTCTGTGATTGGCGTAGTACAAGCAGCCTGGCAGGGTTTTGCGCCAATCTTTGGAGCAGGTCTTCTGTTGCCGCTTTGTTGGTTCTTCGTCTTCCCCGGTTCCCAGTAGTCGAAGTCTTGACTTGATTTGTTTTTCTGGTGTCAGGGGGGCCACCTAAATACTCAATGTAGGGGTGTTAAGGGGAGAGAATGGTAGTAGCCAATGGGCTACTTACCCTTGTAGTCACCACACCCCCTATTTGACCACTTCCTGTGGGGAGTGGGCATAACCCTGTTCCAGAGTTCCTAGTTTCACCAAAAACGAGATGGTGAAACCCTTTTTTGACTGTCCACTTCAGGTCGCCCACCGTAGGGGTATGCTCAGCCTGTAAGTGTGACCCGCCTCTTAGCTAGCTAATTTTTCCGCCTGCCCTGGTGCCAAATGGGCCCCAGGGGAGGGGGTGGCATCTCCCAAGTCTGGGGGAAGCCGGGGTTGCATATCAAAGGCAGCCGGGGCTTTGAAGCCCATGGCCTTGAAATGCTAAATCGCTAGCCATCCTGCTGAAGGAGAAGTGAACACCTTCCTCCAGAGCAGGCACCTCTGTTACTGTCCTCAGAGCATGGGTTCTCACCTCCAGGGGGATCAGAATCTCGTCTATGGTGGCAGGCTGGTCGATACCAGTCAGCCAGCACACTAGAGGACTGGTAGGTCTTCGGGGGGGCACCTCTAAGGTGCCCTCTGGATGCATGTCATAATAAATCCCACACTGGCATCAGCACGAATTTATTAAGACTAGGTGTTTGATACCAAACAACATTATTTTCAGTGAAGCCATTATGTAGCTGGGTAACTCGTAATGACCAGTGCCCAGTACATACACTTAAGATGGCTTACCTGTTCAGTTGCAATATCTAGTAATATAACTAGACATCAAGGGGAATATCTGCTCATGCAGATATGTCCTTACATGTAATATAATGCACCCAGCCTTAGAGCTCTTAAGGTCTGCTGTAGGGGTGACTTGCATATAGTACATGCAGTGGGAGGGGCAATGCGCAAAGGGAGTGTGCAATGTTGTGTTTTCAGAAGGGCTTTTACCCTTTCATGCATTCTACAGGGGCAGTCTTTCTGTAGTTTTTGTATGGGTCCCTTAGGGTGGCATAAGACATGCTGCAGACCTTAAGGACCCTCTTTAGTACCCATGCCCTAAGTACCAGGGGTACCATTGACTAGGGACTGACAAGGGTGCTAAAGTACTTGCCAATTGGGTTACAATTAGACATTTCATATTTAGGGTAAGTAACACCGGCACTGGAGACTGGTTAGCAGGCTTCAGTGCACGGTCACAGTAAAAAAAACAACATCTAGTAGTTCAAATTGGGATAAAAAGTGTAGCTTCCTACAGAGATCACCCTCACAGTCACAGGCAACACCCTCTGCTCCACGTCACGCAGCTCAAGAAATATAACTCGGTCTCAAATCACCTCAGAGGTTACTGATCACCCTCACATTATTATTAATTATATTTCCAAAGCGCATGATTGCCTAAAACGAGACCTGGCACTGCACATCCTAATAAGGACAATCATGCTCAGCCCCACCATTATCTACTAAAGAGCCAGGTTTGAACAGGTGATTTTCGCAGGGAAGTTGTTAAGTTATTCCACATGTGTGCTGCCTGCACAGAGAATGCTCTGCCTCCAGCCCGAGAAAGGCTACATTTTTTGGAACCAGGAGACCTGCTTCGGCTGATCTTAAAATTGGCGACCTGCATAGTAATTCCTGAGTTTGTTTCTCAAATAGACAGGACCCATTACATGTGAAGCCTTATAAACAATACTAAGTGATTCAAAAAGAATCCTCTTTCCGGCTGGTAACCAATGCAGCTTCTTAAGTGCCACAGACTCAAAGGACATTCTTAGGAGATCCGCAGCAAACTGAGCTGCTGATTTCGCACGTTTGGCGCACCCAATAGCAGCGTTACCGGAGTATAACCAGCGAAGAATAGCATTGAACAATGAGGACTGTGTTCTGCAGGAAGAAATTGTCATTTCCTTAATGTTTTTAGGAGAGCAAAGCAGGTTGAAGATAATCTGTTAACATGTGAGCTCAATGAAAGATCGTTGTCAAAAAAAGACTTTCAGGTTCCGTACCTCCGAGGATGCAGACTGTGGGAAATTGGATTGAGGCGGCCAGATATCAGCCAGCACTAGCCGTGGTATCTTATGTGCTGAGCAACAGAGTATTCTAGTTATATCTTCATTGAATTTGAGAAAATTCAATGTTAACCATCTAGTACCCTTCTCATATACTAGTGGAAAAGGTCGTACAGGGATGAGACTTTTGGGCCAACCGGTATTATAAGCGGAGTATCGTCAGCGTAATGCATAAAGACAGTCCCTCTACGACGGAGCAGCTTTGCCAATGGCCTCAAGTATATGTGAAAAAAGGTTGGACTTAATGCTAATCCTTCAGGTACTCCCTGTGCTACAACTTTGGGTTCCGAGTGATATGGTGGAAGAAAAACAGCCTGAGTTCTGCTTCAAATATGAAATGCACCATTCTAGCGCTGTGTCCTCCAATCCAATTTCCAATAGTCTCTTTCCTAGCATCCTGTGGGAGAGAGTATCGAAGGCAGCCTACAAGGCTAGCAATACCAGGGCAAGGTTGCCCTTGACGACTTCCATCCTTAGATCCTATAGGAGGCATACCAGCGCAGTTTCTGTCCCATGCATAGGACGGAAGCCTGACTGAGCCAGGTCCGGTAACTAATTGCTCTCTAGGTAATGGACTCGAATAGAATTTGCATATTTTTGTAGTATTTTCACTGGTAATGGGAGGAGTGAGATAGGTCGATAATACTTTTTTCCAGTCCTGTGGAACTACTCCCTGAGACAGAGATGCATCACATATGAGACACAGTACTTCAAATAAATTATCTGCTAATGAGAGTCAAACTTTAGGCTGCATCAAATCATAAGGTGAAACTGATTTGATGGAATGAACTAAATACTTAAATTGAGTATCGGAAATCTGTTCAAATTCATACACCCAAGTTACCACAGCTCCATTTTCACTGCCCACAGTAGCTGAACCTCATCTCCTTGTCCAGTCCTGACCTGCTGATCCATGTTCAGGGAGGGCTATTCCTCTGTCCACTTTTCCTGCATAATGTCTGCAATTTTGTCCTAAAAAATATTTACTAGATCACAGAGTTTTTGAATATGAGTTATTGAAGGAGCGGCACTAGCCAGGTTTATTAGAAAGCACGTAATGTCAAAACATTTTTTGATGTACTAGTAGCTTTTGTTACATTGCCTCCTGACTACTCTTAGCTCCTCACCATACCAAGGTGCAGTTGACCAATTCTGAACACAAGTTGACTTCATTGGTAGCAGTCGGTCTATTGCTCTAGCTGTCCAACTATTATATGATTCCACCATCGTATCAACTGGCATGTACATTGTTAACTGAGGACAACATTGTTTCAGCAGCCAACAACCCCCTTTATATTCATTGTTCCCCAGGCTGTTTCCCTGCACCTTTCTGTCCTTTTCGGGTACCCCCTTGAATACCAAAAAGCATCAAAGATTGGTCTGTCCAAGATTGTGGTATGATCTTTCCTTTCACAACGAGGCCTTCTGGGCCAAAGATCAGGTTCAAAGTGTGATCAGCAACACGAGTTGGGTCGTTAATACACTGCATTAGACCTATTGCCTCCAAAGCTACATTTTATACTCGCAGACAGTGGCAGAAAGTCTCCGCGGAAAATTTTCAAACAGTTTTTCTGACGCCTCAAAATTCTGCATCGGACAACATTGAGGAAGCATTGTCTAAATACAACTCGGCTGTTTTAACAGCCATTGACCACATTGCACCTCTGAAATCTTCCTTGAGCCATTCTAATCGCCCACAGGCAGCCTGGTTCTCGACTCAACTGCGAGTTCAAAAACAACTCTGCAGGAAGTTGGAGAGAATCTGGCGTGCTTCTCATAATGAGGCGGACAGAGATCGGTTTCATTCCACTCTGTCCAGCTATCATAAAAATATAAAAATAGCACGGAAAACCCATATAACAGCTCAGTTAGCCCAGGCCGACAACTTTTCTAAAACCCTGCACCTGATTCTTCAGTCCTTCATTAACCCCAAGGCATGTGAGAGCTTAGAGGCCCCCTCCCAACTGCTGTGTAATGATATCGCTCTCTATTGTGCACAAAAGATAGAGCTTATCTATGGAAAGATTACCGCAATAGGAGGCCTGCAGCAGATCCCTATGGCCTCGGACCATCTGAATCTAACAAACTCTCAGTTGTTAGAGAACTTCCCCGCAATTACATTAGCAGAGGTTGAATCACTGATCCACAAGATAAAGCCTGGGTCCCCTTCGGATCAGATTCCAGCTAAAGTCATTCCGTCTTTAGCTAAACATCTGTCCCCCTCGGTGCAATCTCTTATTAATCTCTCTCTAACGGAAGGCCATGTACCGCTGGAGTGGAAGGTTGCTCAGGTTAGACCCATTCGTAAGAACACCAAAACACAGTGGACGGATCTTTCTAACCTCCGCCCTATCTCACTCCTCCCGTTCCTGAGCAAACTAATGGAAAAACATGTCAATACCCACCTTTCCAACTATGCCGAACTGACAGGATGTTTAGATCCTTCCCAGTCCGGTTTTAGGCCCAAATACAGCACCGAATCAGCATTACTAGCGGTCACAGATAACATCAGGATGACCCTAGATAAAGGCCACTCTATGATTCTGGTGCTGATGGACCTATCCGCAGCGTTCGACACAGTTTCCCACAGTATTCTGATCAAAAGGTTGGAAGAGGTTGGGCTAAGAAAATCAGCCTTACAATGGATGAGGAGCTTTCTGTCTGATCGCTCCCAGATTGTCAACCTAGGCTCGTATCGTTCGGCCCCTATAGATTTGACCAAGGGAGTACCCCAGGGCTCATGTCTGAGCCCTACATTATTCAACATTTATATTGCTCCCTTGGCCAATCTTTTGAGGACACATGGGTTCATTCCCATATCATATGCCGACGATACCCAGTTACTCTTTCCATTTGAAAAACTCACCTCGGCGGTGCGGCTGGCCTTCTCTAATGGGATGAGAGCCATATCGCACTGGATGAAGAATAATTTCCTCCAGTGTAATGTGGGAAAAACTGAGATAATGCTCTTTGGAGAGGCCCCCCTTCTATGGACCCCAGATTGGTGGCCGATCGACTTGGGTCCCCATCCCGCTCCCAGGTCTACAGTCAAAAATCTGGGTATCCGTTTAGATCAAGCCCTCAGTCTGAAGGAGCACGCTGCTCAGACAGCTGGTTCCTGCTTTCATGTAATAGGCCTGCTCCGCCGAGTTTTCCCCTTGCTTCCTGATTCCACCCGAAAAACTCTAGTCCAGGCGCTGGTATTGAGTCGTCTGGACTACTGTAACGGCCTGCTGGTCTCTGCTAATGATGTTTCACTCAGTAGACTGCAGGTAGTTCAGAATACGGCGGCGCGGTTGGTCCTTAATGTCCCTTCCAGGACCCCCTCCCGCCCTCTTCTCATGAAGTTGCATTGGCTCCTCATCCGCCAACGGGTCAAATTTAAAATCTGCTGCACTATTCATAAGGCACTGCTTAATCTGGGCCCTTCCTACCTTTCTGAGAAATTCACGCCCTATGTACCATCAAGACCCCTCCGCTCGAGTGCTAAACACCTTCTGGTGGTGCCTCGAGTAAGTAAGGCAAGATTAGGAGGAAAAGCTCTCTCTCATCTTGGCCCTCGTTACTGGAATGAACTCCCCTTGCCCTTAAGACAGTGTCTGGATCACTTGCAATTCAGGAAGTTGCTTAAGACCAATCTTTTTCGCACCTGTTAAACTCTGCTGGAATTGCTTTACACCCTCACAGTCCGCTCTAAGCACAGAGATATCCCTTTGGGGGTCGATTCTAGCGCTATATAAACAAATAAATAAATAAATAAATAAAGAGTGAACAAAGTCTCTCGTCTGTGGATTTTTGGCTGGATCTGTCCAAAAACGATAGTCACCCAACACCAACAGTTTAGCTTGGGAAAGATGTAGAGATGCCCGAAATTCCAGGAAACCTTCTACAAAGTATTTCAGAGAGACTTTGCTATTATTATTTTTTTCCCGAAGTTTTATATAGCGCGAACTTGACTCGAAATCAGGTATCCGAGCGCTTTACATGAGCACCAGTTGCGTTACATGAGGACACATTCATTTTTGTTAGGCACGGGAAGATTAAGTGATTTGCCCAGAATCACAGGATGTTGAGCGTCGTTGCCGAGACTCGAACCCGGTTCCCCAGATTTGAAGTTGACCGCCCTAACCGTTAGGCTACATCCTCTCCCCTTTATGACCTATAACAAAGTACTCAAATCAGGGAAATTTCTGCTTCAGTAAAGGTCTGTAAATTTATCTTCCTTAGGCCCAAGTCCAACCGAAAAATGATTGCTAGCCCCCCTCCGCGGCCTACCAATAATGGACGGTACCTAACTTTGTAGCCCATAGGGCATGCCAGCCCACAAACAAAGTTGGAGTCCTGCATAGTCCGAGCTTCTGTTATAGAAAACAGATCTAGCTTATTGGCCCTCAAAACCTAATGGTTTTCAGTCTAATGTCTAGGAAGTGAGCAAGTGTTTATCGAAGCACACTGTAGTCAGCCTTGTGTACTCCTTATATAAAGGGATTTTCGTGACACTCCATTTTCCTCCACCTGATACTAGTGCTCACCGGGGATGCTCCCCATTTCTCCCTATCTTCTTTCCCTAAAGTACGCTCCCATTTACAAATTAAACATCTTTCAGTAAAAATCTCTTCCCTCTTAAATGCTTCAGGCAAGAGGTTTCACCCCATGTTATACCAAGCAAGAAGAAACTCCCTGGAAGGCCTGCAGTCAGGCATTCCTGCTACGTCTCTTTTATAGTGGTTTTCATCACCAGTGTGGCCCCCAAAACCGTCAGCGTGACTGGCGCTGTGTGCACCGGTGCAGACGGGCATGCCTTTGGTGTGCTATTGGCGCACCCATGCACCAGTATGCCTTAAATAAGCGGTGCCATGCCTGCCATCAGTGCTAGCAAGCGAACCAAAATGACGGCTGATAATAGTACCGCTCATGAGGAGTGAAAAAAATAGCGGCCTCACCGCTCTCAAAAACAACGTGGCTTTCACTGCGATATACTCTATTATTGCCCTTAACATTGCACTTCAGCTCCTTCCAACAAATTCAACTCCAATTACCTGCCTTTCATTAGTTTGCAGACAAAAACCGAATTAAATTCTTCCACCCAATCCCGTTCCCAAACAAACACCCTCCCTTATAATTTCCAACTTCCAGCTACTTAAGGGTCCAAAAGCACTTTCCTAATCTAACTCACAGTTGCCTAAAAACCCAAAATGTCATAAACCTTTTATATTTCATGCCCAGGTGGTAACATTCACAGGCAACGCTCTTTACTCCAAACCACGCAGCTCAGGAAAAAGAACAGTCTCAAATCACACCACAGAAGTGACTGATCTCACAGTCAGAACTCTGCACCATGTACATTACGAGACCTGCACTCACATCACGTTTAGTCTTTTGCTATCACAATCACTGAAAACTGTTGCTTAACGCCAGGTCCCACCCCTCACCTTGTGCCTCTGGTATCCTCCAAATGCAATGCGACGGGCGTCTTCCACATTGTCACAGACCAGGGCATTGCCACAGGCGTACTGAAGAGCCTTCTTAATGTGGGGCGGTTCATATCGAATGACGTCAATGATGAGCTTGGCCCCTTTCAGCTCTCGCAGTTTCTCATCAGTGGGCTTCACCTGCAAAGAAAGAGCAGACAAATGAGTACTGTACCTTCAACCAGGATTACATGGTCCCCACATACTCCGAGTCAGCAGAAGTGCACCTCCGGGGAGGCACCCGAATGGCACCTACCAGAGACGGCACTTACTGCAGATGATACAGATATATATATATATCTATATCAGAGACGGCACTTACTGCAGATGATTATATATATCACACACACATATACATTACCTACGGGCATCGCCTGTAGGTATAGTTAGGATGTAGTGTCCATAGGAAGAGTGTTTCTTCATTTGCCAACAACTTTGGCATCGTTTGACGCATCCTCGCGAATTTTTCAAAACTAGTTAGACGCTCACTTCAGATGCCGACTTGAAAATTTCAGGGTGATCAGTCAAGCGAAAGCAGAGAAAAGGGTGTGTGTCTAAAAACGCGTTTTCCACATGTTCATTTCCATAGGAACTTTAGACATGGCTACAGCCCAAACTGCTGGACGGAATTCAATTTGGCAGAAAAGTAGCTGTTGGTCCAGAAAGGGACATTTTTGTGGATTGGTGTTAATCCGTTCAGTAGTTTTGAGGTTATTTAAAGGTTTTTCAGATATACAACTGGGGACGCGGAGGATCGGCGACCCCACCCGAGATCTCGTGCTGAGATCTGATTGGCTGCCAACACTTCAAACCAGGAAGTGTTGGCAGCCATCTTGCGATTCACTTGAGCTGAGATACGGGAAAAATGTTTAATAAAAAAAAAAAAAGGGGGCAGGGTAGAAACACCCTGAACCCCCTAGGTCTGGGGGGGGGGGGGGATCCCTGCAGGGCCCCCAAAAAATGTTTTCAAAACAATTTCAGCTGGAGTTGCGCTGGATCCGCGAATCCTGACTAAAATGTTAAAAAAAACTACGAAGAGCAATCTACCGCGCTTAATTGTAGACTCCCGGGCAGGCCAAGTCCCAGGGGCATGTCCCAAATAAAGGAGGGGCTGGGGGGAGCACATGGACCCCCTTTCCTGGGGCTCATTATGCCCCGGGGACCACCATCTCCTTGGGGCTCACTCATTTTAATGTGGGGGGGCCCTCTCGGACCCCCCCAGGCCCTGGGGACCACCACCTCCTCGGGGCCATTTACTAAATATCTGGGGGGGCTCTTTGACCCCCCCCTCGCCCCAGGGACCACTACCTCCCCAGGGCAGGCCCAAAACAAATGAGTGGGGCCGCCGCGCCTCCCCCCCCCCACGGAGCCATAAATGGCCCTGGGGACTGCCACGCCCCAGGGCCGGCTCCTGCAATGTTCCGGGGTGCCCACCCTTGGGACACTGCAGTTTGCTATGGCTTGGCGGAAGCATTACTGTTCCCGCAAAGCCATAGCAAACGCTGCTCCGCTTTCAGCAATCGAGAGCAATAAAAATGCTCTTGCTTGCTGAAAGCGGAGCAGAATTGTTTTTGAACAGAAGGAGCTGCATGTTCAGCAGCTCCCTCTGTCCAAAAGCAATGCGGGCTCCCGCAGGACGCGGGGAGCCCTAGGGACCACAGGGGCCTTGGGGCTCCCCTGCGGTCCCCATCAGTGACAAGTGGGTGTCCTGGGTGGGACCAGGGCACCCACATACAGGTCAGGCCCCGGGGGATGGCGTCCCTGGGCCAAAACCGTCCCGTGTGGGGGGCGCCCCATCTTTTTTTTTTTTTTTTTTTTTTTAAAGAAGAGGTTGGGCCACGGGGGATGGGGTCCCCAGGGCCAAAATCGTTCCTGGAGGGAGGGAGGGCTAATGGCTCCATAAGAGGGGCCGCGTGGTCCCCACCTCCATCATGCAAGTAAGCCGCGGGGAGGTGGTGGTCCCCAGAGACCGGGGTCCCCTTGGCTGCAGGGGGGGAGGGGGTTACGGACCCAGCGGGCTTGCCCGTGAACATATTGTAAAGTGCCCAGGGGAGGTGGCAGTCCCTGGGGCGCCGCATGGGCACCCGCGCATACATAAAACGAACTGCCCCGGGGAGGTGGCGGACCCCAGGGCTTTTATAAAGCCTAAGAGGGGGCCCCATGAACATCCCCCTCCTTTATTTTTAAACTGACCCCGAGATTTAGCCCACCCGGCGGCTTCCTTAAAAAGAAGCGTGGTAGCCCGTGCTTCATTTTCTTTCAATTTTGCTGCGGATCCGCACCAAAACTGAAAAAAAAATGCTTTCAACCGCCAGCAGGATACCTATCCGCCCCCCCCCCGCCAAACCTAGGGGGTCAGGGTATTCCTAACCTGGCCCCTTTTCATTTTTTTACCATTTTTTTCTGGGGGCTCGGCTCAACCTGAGTCCCAAGATGGCAGCCAACACTTCCTGGTTGAAATGCTGGCAGCCAATCAGAGCTCTGCATTTCCCTGCACGAGCTCATCTTTTTTCACGAAGTTGTCAGGGCCAGAGAGATCACTAACATTTTGTTCTTAAATTTCTCAAGAACTACTGAACAGATTTACACCAAATAACTAAAAGCATGATCTGCGTTACCAAATCTACCTTTCTCCCAAATTTGGTGTAATTCCGTCTGGGTTCCAGTCCATCTCTGACCACTGGCTGGACAGTGGAACAGAGAAGGATTGGTATTTTGGGGAAAGGCTTTGTCATGCAGTTTATGCACGCAAGATCGAACCACAATGACACAGTTACCAGTACTCAAAGCGCGCTAGGAATTAATGGATCATTATACATAGTTGCAAGAGTACGCAGACTGAGATCATGTGTGAGTGTGAAGAGGGTTCAGGAGCAGGCCTCGAAAAGTCGGAAATATTTTACCAAACCTGCACGTCTAGTGACTTGAATAATCTTCTCGACCCAACTGTAATGCGCTTGACCCATACACTTGTCTCAATTTGTTTGATCCTAAGCAAAAAATGTATTTCACGAGTCACCTTTTTCTTCATTATCACATAGGCAAGCACCTTCAAATAAGTGAGTTCATTATATCTGCTCTACAAAAAACTCTTTGGTTCGATTTTATTGACTAAACCTTTGCTTCATGTATAATAATAACCTATCCTACATATTAGGGTACATATGACCCCTGACTTGCCTCTTAGTTCACTAATAGCATTGTCATCAGGTGCAGAAATGTTTCTTGGTTCATATTTAAAATCTCTAAATTCTAATAAATATATTACTAAAGCGTGATGTGGCAGCGCACTGTCATATACAGACATATTCCACTGGAATGGCCACAAAATTTGCCACCGACATGCAGCTTTCATGATAAAACTATAAAGCGTACAGCTAATATTTCTCATTTGCACATCACCAAGTAAAATATTCTGATTTGTTTTGGTCCTATTAAAATCATTTTTTGTAATTCTGGAGTGAGATGGAAACAAAGTGTTTTCTATAAACATTGAAATGTATTTCGAATTATTCGTACAGTTCATTTACTAGCTATTTAAATGGTGTGCACCCAGCATGATTGTCAGGCTGTCCACTTTACAAAAATCCTCTAACTTTGCAGTCAGAGAAAGAAAAGTAAACACCAGTCTCCAGGATAAAATAAGCCGCAATCTGTAAGGAGACATAAGCTGACATTTGACCTCTGTCTCTAAACATGCAGCAAATGTGACAAGATAAAAACAAGATTTAAAGTCATCTCCATTGCTCATTCACTGAGTGCACACAACATCTGCTTTTTGCCAGCTTGAGCTCTCTCGCCAGACCGGGCCAGTAGGCCCTAAAAGACAGCGCTTCCCGATAAAATCTGACTCGCCATAGCGAGTAGATTTCTCGAGGCTTGAGGAGTAATGAAGAGTGGTGTACCACAAGACTCAGGGTTGTAGCTCCTTCGTTGTTGGCATTACAGTAACATCTGCGGTTGCAATGTACCTTCAGATGCGTCCCAAGGGTCCTCCATCAGTTGTTTAGCTTTTAGTCACAGTGGGGTCTTCATGAACCCACTCAAGTGACTGGAAGATCCTCCTGGCAGAACCCTTCAAAGTCTTTCTACGGGGCTCGAACTTTCCATAGAAAGACAGGACGTCTATCAAAAGGCCAAGAGCTGCCAGCGTGTGTGCTCACAGTTCAGTGTTCCTTGCTGGCAGTGCACCTGTGCCCTTCACACAAGCAAGTGCATCACAATGTCAGTCTAGTGATTCATTCCCTGGATTGGTGTGTGAGTGCCTTTACCTCCAAGTAGTCGAGTGGGAGGAAGGTCTCGGGTTCGCCCCGCTGTTCTTTGATGTACTGGATACAGTCCCTCCCAGTTTTCTCCGAGTCCACAATGATGGCGTCCATGTTCTTGCCCAGCACCTTGGTGACTGCAATCTGATACTTCTTTTGAGTGGGCTGGCACAGGTCGATCAGACGGCCGTACTGTGGAAGAAGCACATGGTGAATCCAGAGTGGGGAATACACAAATGTCTACTGTCTGAAGAGCATTCAACTGAAATGAGATATACAGCGAAAGTAGAGCCAAAGGTCAAAAGCATAAAAGTAACGAACAGGCATGGCACATTTACTCTTCCTAACACCAACTAAGACGAAGGTGCTCTTGGTAGGCCATGACACCCATAAATGGGACTACCAATGGTGGCCCATGGCTCTGGGTACCCCTCCCCAACCGAAAACTGCAGTCAAGAACTTAGGGGTCCTGATGGATAATGCCCTCTCATTTGAGCTTCACGCTAAAAAGTGGAAGGTACATGTTTTGGCCTCTTACGCGGCCTAAAACTCATTCTGGGGTTCTTTGATGCATCTATCCTCCAAATGATTGTTCAATCTGTAGTTCAGTCGCGCCTAGACTATTGTAATGGGCTCCTACTTGGCGTGAATAAAACTGTAAGAAAACAAGTTACTTACCTGTAACTTTGGTTCTCCAGTATTGGAAGCTTTCATAGATTCCCATGCTTGAATCATTCCCCGTCGTCGAGATGGGAGTCTCGGTATATATAAATAGTAGTAAATAAACATTACAAAAGAGAAACAGGCCTAGGCCTAATCCCATTTTGTAATCAAACCACCTCTTTTTGTAAAAGAGACCAAAGAGAACGAACAACCAATCAGAGCAGCCTCACCCTCTAGAACCTTGGTGAAAGAACCTCAGACCGTCAGATTTTCGTAGACGTTGTGAAACATATCACAGAGAGTGAGAGCTGAGCTTTCCCAGGGGAGGAGGGTGGGTCGCATGGGAATCTATGAAAGCTTCCAATACTGGAGAACCAAAGTTACAGGTAAGTAACTTGTTTTCTTACTCCAGTATTGGAACTTTCATAGATTCCCATGCTTGGATCAGAGTAGCTAGCAGTCACATGCACATTTTATCCTCCAGCTACCCCTTTCCCGTTACTTTACATATAACCCAGTAACATTAATGTGCAGATATACAAGTGAAATTAAACATCTTGCATCATATTTAGAAAAACAACAAGCACATGCATTTAGAACATGAGATAAAATGCGTCAAGAGCTTAGAAAGAAAGGTAGGAGGGAAGAAAGGGAAAGCTCACCGCTCATTGGAAGAGGTTCCTCAGGACTGCCTGGCCCACCGCTGTGTCATCTTGCATCGATGCATCCAGGCAGTAATGCCTTGTAAACGTGTGAGTGCTGCTCCCAGTCGCAGCCCTGCAAATGTCTTTGATCCGGACCCCAGCAAAAAGGGCCGCCGAAGATGCCATGGATCTTGTAGAATGTGCTCGGACTTTACCCTCCAGGGGCCTGCCCGCTGCTGTGTGACAATATTGTATGGCGCTAACAACCCACCGAGCAATCCCTTGCTTGGAAAGGGGAAAGCCCTTGCGGGAAGCGCTGTATGAGACAAAAAGCTGGGAAGATTTTCGGAAGCTCTTAGTACGGTCCATATAGAACTTCAAGCACCTCTGTACATCTAGAGAGTGGAGAGCCCTTTCAGCCGGTGTAGAGGGCTGAGGGAAGAAGGCCTTGAGAACCACTGGCTCGTTTAAGTGAAAGTCCGAAGGAACCTTAGGTATGAACTTCGGATTAGTCCTCATGATGACAGTATTCCTCTTGAACTGAAGGAAGGGTTCCTGAATCGACAGAGCATGTAACTCTCCCACTCTCCTTGCAGACGTGAGAGCTAGCAGAAGCGCCACTTTCCAGGAGAGGAATTCCAAATCTGCTCGATGAATCGGTTCGAAAGGGTGTTTCATTAGTTGGGAGAGAACCAAGTTCAAATGCCACGTAGGAGGCGGAGGCCTCACCGGCGGAAAAACCCTGAAGAGGCCTTTGAGAAATTGCTTGACAATCCTAGCTGACCAAAGAGAAGGCCCAGCAGCAGTGCCTCTATAGCAAGAGACCGCCGCCAAGTGAACCTTTACTGAAGAGTGAGCCAAGCCTGCCTTAGCCAAGGACAGGAAATATGGAAGGACTTGGTGAGGTTGCGACAAGAAAGGGTCCAAACCCTCCAGTTGACACCAGATACAGAATCGCTTCCATTTCAAGCGGTATGTCTTGTTAGTAGACGGAGCTCTAGCCTGAGAGAGAACCTCCTAATCTCCTCCGGGAGATCTAGCCCAAGAAATTCTCGCTGCTCAGGAGCCATGCTGACAGTTGTAACGATCGAGGATCCGGGTGCCAGACCTGGCCCTGTGACATCGTGAGAAGGTCCGGGATCGGCTGCAGCGGCAGAGGACGATCCAGGGAGAGAAGGTGAAGCTCCGTGTACCAGAACTGCCTCGGCCAAGCAGGAGCTACCAAGATCATCCTGCACGGTTCCGCTTTCATTTTCCTGAGTAACCTGGGAATCAGCGGAATGGGGGGAAAAGCGTATACAAATGCGCCTGACCAGGCTATCAAAAGCGCATTCCCCAGCGGCCCCCGCTGGTGTAGCTTGCTGGCGTAAGACTGGCATTTCCTGTTCTCCCGAGTGGCAAACAGGTCTATTGAGGGCCTGCCCCACAGATGAAAGACCTCCTCCAGAGTAGCCTGATTCAGTTCCCACTCGTGGCTGACAGACTTCAGCCTGCTGAGCATATCCGCCCTCTCGTTGAGCACTCCGGGTAGATGTTACGCCCTAGGTGATATTCCATGAATGATAGCCCACTCCCAAATCACCTGGGCTTCCTGAGATAAAGGACGGGATCTGGTACCCCCTTCTTTGTTGATGTAGTGCATGGCTGTGGTGTTGTCCGTCCGGACGAGAACCGACAGACCCTGCAACTTTGGAAGAAAAGCTTGTAAAGCCAGACGAATCGCCCTGAGTTCCAAGAGGTTGATGTGGAGAAGGCGATGCTCGGGCAACCAACGTCCGCTGACATGCAAGTCCTGTAACACTGCGCCCCAACCTTCCAGTGAGGCATCCGTAGTCACCACTTGAGGCGCTGGAGTGTTTACGAAGGATAGACCTTGGGAAACATTTCTTTCCTTTGTCCACCACAGGGCAGCCTTCTTCATAGCCTGAGTGATCACCACTCTGTCGTCGAAGGATCCGCTCACCTGTCTCCATTGTAGGTCGAGCTGTTCCTGCAAGGGACGCATCCGCAACCTGCAGTGAGGTATTAAAGGAATGCAGGAGGAAATCATTCCTAGCAGGGATTTGTAACGGCGTATGGAAAGAAACTCTCTTCTTCGCAAGAGATGGGCCATGGAGATCAGACTCCTTTGTCTTCCGAGAGAAGGAGAGGCCTTGCTGAGAGATGTATCCAGAACTGCTCCTAGGAACTGAACTTTCCTTAACGGGCAGAGAGAAGACTTGCCCTCGTTGAGGGTCAGGCCCAGATTGTTGAAGAGACGCAGGCATGTGTCGAGTGTTTCTTTTGCTGCACTTCTGGTCGGAGCCTTCAGCAACCAATCGTCCAGATAAGGAAAGACTTGGAAATGCTGCATCCTGAGAAAGGCTGCTACCGGCGCCAGCACCTTGGAGAAAACCCTCGGAGCAGAGCGAAGACCAAATGGCAACACTTTGAACTGAAAATGGCTCTTGGCTACTGTAAACCGTAGAAACCTCCTGTGGGCTGGATGGATGGGTATGTGGAAATACGCATCCTCGAGATCGAAAGTGGCCATAAAATCTCCAGGGTTGAGGAGACGTAGAATATCCTGGAGAGACACCATCCGAAAGGATTGTTTTATGAGATAAGTGTGCAGCTCCCTGAGGTCTAGAATGGGACGCCATTTCTCCAGCGTCTTCTTCAGGAAAAACCTGGAATAGAACCCCTTCCCCCTTTGAGACAGAGGGACCGGCTCTATTGCTCCCTTGATCAGCATTTGATGGACTTCCAGCCGAAGTAAACGCAGATGTTTTGCGGAGTTGACGGCAGGGGGCTTCGATGGTGGAAGATGTACAAATTCTAGCGTGTGGCCACTCTGAATGATATTGAGCACCCAACGGTCCGTTGTTATCCGTTGCCAGTTGTGGAGGTATCGAGACACCCTGCCTCCCCCACAGATGTTCTCAAGGAGGAGGACACAGTGCGAAGAGCCAGCACGCCGCTATTGCCTCTTAGAGGCCTCTCGTCCTTGACGGTTCTGTTTTCCTCTAGCGCCAGACCTAGGGAAAGACGATGTCTGGCCTTGCTTCTGATAGTACGACGGTCGATAAGACTGGGACGTGGAACCATAAGATGTATAACGCTGCTGTTGATAAGATCCTCTGTAAGCAGGAGCACCTCTTCCTCTAGCCCCACGGAAAGGGACCTTCCGATATTGTAGTGTCCCCAAGGATCTAGCAGTCTCCGTATCTTTCTTGATGTCCTGGAGGGCATCATCGATGTGTTTTCCAAACAACGCCTCACCATCAAAAGGAAGGTCCAGGATCTTATTCTGGACTTCCGGACGGAACCATGTCGCCCTCAGCCAACCCTGGCGACGGAGAACTGCTGCACCAGCCAGCGAACGGAATGCCGTAGTGGCAATGTCCATCGCACAGTCGATGATTTCTGCCGATGTAACTTCCCCTTCCTGCAAGATTTTTCTAGCTTCAACCTTGGACCCTTCCGGCAACTGGTCCAGGTATGGCGACAGGTCACACCACAATTGGCGATCATACCTTCCCAGTATCGCCAATGCATTCGCCGCTCTAACCAGTAAGCTCGCCATGGAGGAGAATCTCTTGCCAGCATTGTCCAGGCGTCTGCCCTCCTTGTTGGGTGGAGTAGTAAGGGGCGCCGAAGGATTCCGTGATTTCCTTTGAGCCGCCTGAGATATGACCGAATCTGGCTTCGGCTGACCAGTTAAGGATGCTGGACTGTTTTCCGGGGCCTTGTATTTCTTGTCCAGGCGCGGCAAGACTGGGATCACTGTGCCTGGATTTTTCATAGCCTTAATCCCTTCCTCCCATACATGATCCACAATAGGAATGGAGCGCACCGTTTTCTTATATGGCTCCTTAAAATCATAAAGAAAGCACTCCGATTGAACCGATGGCATGGGAAGTTCGAACCGGAGCGAGGCCCTCTCCATCAATTTATGAAAACCCCCAATGTCCGCAGGGGGGAATCAACTGGAGCTGGAGATAGAGAAGCGGGATCAGGGATTATATAGTCATCCCATTCTTCACATTGATCAGGCTGAACAATTTCTCCTTGATCCTCATCCGAGGAATCATCTTGGGGCTCCGGAACAGTTGGAGGAATGACTGTGGTCGGCCCCTGAAATTGGGAAAACATCTGGGCTGGAGGCCGTGGCGAGGCTACAGTGGAGGCTGGAGGAGCAGGTAGAGACTGCGCCAAGAGAGGTGGCTGCGGAGGAGGAGGGTGAGAAGAGAATCTCCTCCTATAGTCCAACAGCATGCCTTGCAAATCAGCCAACAGAGAAGTGGGAACAGACACCATCTCCTGTCGAATGTTCTCCTGAAGCGGAAATGACTGACCATAAGAATGGCCCTGAAGATATTCTCCTTCGGAATCAGTATCCTGGCATTTGACCAGGAGTTGAGAGGGGCTACTGGCATAGCCAAAGGGACTGTCATCACCCTCAGAGTCCTCCTCTTCATCCAGTAACAGCGCAGGAGGTAGTGAAGCTACTCTCCTAGGAGACGTCATGTCAGGTGTAATCTGTGTCTTCTTAATTGAAATGGAAATTCTTCCCGTCGACGAAGTCGTAGACGGTCCCGTCGACGGCGTGGAAGAAAGAGAAACCATCGCCGATGAGAGCATCGCCGGAACCACTGTCGGCGAACGCATCGACGGAACCATCGTCGACGAGAGCGTTGTCGGAACCACCATCGACGAGCTGATCGTCGACTAAACAACGGGCGTCGTCACCATCGTCGATGAGATGAGCAACACTCCTGCCGTCGTAGTCGTCACCGTCGTCGCAGTCTTCGTCGTCGACATCGTAGTCGAAGCGAGCGTCGACGACACCCTCGTCGTCACCTTCGTCGAAGAGCCCGTCGACACCGGAAGCCCTGAAGACGCTGACGATCCCGTCGACGTCAGAGCCACTTTACCGTGTGTTTTTGGAGGTTTCGTCGATGAAAGTTTGCGCAGCGTCGACGACGATTGCTCATTCTTGTCAGAAGACACTGAAGGAGGCTTTTTGAAAGGCTTTTCAGACTTTGGCAGAGCTGCAGCAGGTGAAACCAGTCCTTCCCTCTCCTTTTCACCACGGTGAGGAGATTTGCTAGGACTTCGGCCCTCAGACTCCCGGGGTCTTTTTGAGGCCTTTGAGGGATGTTCCTTAGATAGTGAAGGGGAAGCCCTACCCCTTTTCACTGACCTCCTAGATGACGCAGCTGAAGACGATTCCTCACTATCACTTGACAGTGTCTCCTTCCTTGACTTCAGCTTTTGGAGCCAGATGAGAAGGCGACCCTCACGGTCCCGGAGAGTCTTAGATGAAAATGTGCGGCAAATCTTGCAGTCCGCAGCTTTGTGGTCAGGGTATAGGCAATAAATGCAGTCTTTATGCCTATCCTCCACATACAGCCTCTTCTTGCCACAAGTGGCACAAGCCTTAAACAGGGCTTTTTTCTCCTTGTCAGACATATCCAGAGGAAATACCAACAAACCTGAAGAAAAAATTGAAAGAACTGTTGAAATCCAGAGAAAAAAAGAGTTGAAGTTGAGCAGAGCTCATGGAGACTCCCTTCTGCACAACGTGCGGTAGAAAATCTGAGGGTCTGAGGTTCTTTCACCAAGGTTCTAGAGGGTGAGGCTGCTCTGATTGGTTGTTCGTTCTCTTTGGTCTCTTTTACAAAAAGAGGTGGTTTGATTACAAAATGAGATTGGGCCTAGGCCTGGTTTCTTCTTTTGTAATGATTTATTTACTACTATTTATATATACCGAGACTCCCATCTCGACGACGGGGAATGATTCAAGCATGGGAATCTATGAAAGTTCCAATACTGGAGTAATTAAAAGACTCCAGCGGGCACAGAATGCGGCGGCACGCATCCTTTTTGCCCTACCAAAGTATTGTCACACCTCCAATCTTCTCTGCCGTCCTCATTGGCTGCCAATTGAACAGAGTCCAGTTTAAAACTCTCTGCACCACACATAAGATCTTACATGGCCAGGGTCTCCTAATTCTGCAGGGGCTCTGCACTTTATATGTTCCATCGCGCGCTCTGCGCTCCGGTGACTTGCATTTGGCTTGCACTCCTCGTGTGCGCAGGTGTAGGGCAGGGGGGCGCTCCTTCAAGGCTCTGGCCCCTGCCCTATGGAACTCCATTCCACTTGCTGCCTGGAGCACACAAGATCATTGGGCATTTAGGAAATTGTCAAAACCTGGCTTTTTTCTTCCATCTAGCCCTTTTTAGGTCTCGCATAGCGTTGCAGTGCAACGCGCTGCTCGCTTTGCGAGGCATGCAGTATACACTATAGCGGGGGAAGCTCCGCCCACTTTCTGGCCATATTTTTGATTGGCTTCAATCATAAATTCTGCATTGTGATTGGTGTTTGGCTTGTTAGTCCCGCCTCCTTTTGGCTAGGTCATCAATTTTGTCCTTCCGAGGCTATCGGCCCCTTTACTTAAAAAACAGTTTTGTTCCCCTGCCTCTCCCCGTTCCCTCCCGTAGTCCGTGACTTCTTGGACCACCACCAGCCACCCCAACCCCCTCCCGTTCGTGCCTTCTTTCATGCCCGCACTTGCGTTTAAAATGCAATAGGTCTTGCGTAAATACGAGTCCTATTGCATTTTCAATGCTTGTTTGCCATTTTATTGGTGGGTGAATTCGCACTCTTTGTCTCGGAGGCAGAGACAGCACAAGCAGCGAACGACTATAGCGCTGAGTCGACCTCCGAGGGGCTGGACGGAGGCGCAGCAAAGAGCCCGAAGGACTCAGACAGGACGGTGACTTGTTGCCTCTTCCAGGACAACTCTCCCTCTATCCCCCGCATCTCCCGCCATGGGTTCCCCAAGGTCTCCTGTTCCGCCCGACCTACACGCTCAAGCGCTTAGGGACCCTCGAGGCGCTCCTGGAGGTCGTGGAATCCAAAGGAGCTATGGTGGGGGGTTGTGTCCCGCCGCTCCCTCGCTTGGCCGAACTGCGGGTGGGCAGCTTGCCCACCTCCCTCCAGTGGCCGGCTCTTGGGCGGTGCGATCAGTGCCACCGCACCGGGCGCTGACTTGGGGTGGGGGCGTCATTTTTTGCGAGTATATTATTATTTTTTAAAACACCTGCTGCCGCATTCCTGGCATCAATTAAAATGTCAAGATAACTCAGCTGATTAATTGTCTTCCTTGAAAGAGACCGGAGGTTTGTCTAGTGGAAGTTTTGAAAAAGCGCGTTATTATTTGTTGTATTTTTTTACTCTATCGTCGCGGATGTGCACACTCTTCACGAGAAAGAAGCAAGAAGACGGCCATTTCTCCACAATAAGAATTTATATTTATGCGGGCTTAAGTGCTATACATTGGGTAATATTAACAGATGTTACAGCGCTTAGAAAACGGCACGCGTGCAGTATGGAGTGCTATGTTGAAACACGTTGTTTATTATTATTGGGAATGTGTTTGTTTGCTTTGGTCTTCTAAGTGCAATTGATAATTTACTGTTTTGGTTTTGCTTCCGCCCTGCGCATCTTGGTTTACCGCAAGTGGGATGAAAAAGGTGGATGGTTTCTAACAGGGGTGTGGCTGATAGGAGTAAGTAAGAAGTCTTGACAAGCGACTTGATGTGTAATTAGGGGTGTGGCTAAAAACATATTAGCAAAATACTGAGCTAGGCACGGCATGGTGCGTAACAAGCATTTGGATGCTTTTATATGTGTTTTCATCCAACCATATTACACAGTGAGCACATGCACTTAAAGCTGACCTATTGGCTTTGAAAGTGCTAGTTGGCATTGGTTCTGTTCAACATCAGATAAATGGATATCTAGTGATATTGGGACTAATCAGAATTGCAAATGCTTTGTTCTATCAAGCATTAAAAATGCAATAGGTCTCGCCTTTGATTAAGTTAAAGCCATTTGCTTTGCTATACAATACCATTAGCAAAGCAAATGGCTTTAACTTAATCAAAGGCGAGACCTATTGCATTTTCAATGCTTGTTCTATTGTGTAACTCTCCCTTGTCCTCTCCCCCTACAATCCTTGTCAAACATCCCTTCTACCTGCACCTATCCTTAGTGAGGGCCGAGCAGCCTTAATCTGCTCTGTAAAGCCTCGTCCACCCGGTAGCACCCCTTGTCGTCCATCTGCTCTACGGAGCTAGTTGTTTCTTTACATCAGAGCTATTGCCTCCTCATACTCCACTTCTTTTAGTTGCACCCACCTTCTTATCCCCCGCCCGCGTGACTCCGCTTTGGGATCGAATGGATTTCGTCCTTGTCTTAGTGGTGTGTCAGCAGCGGCGTGTCAGCAGCGGCGATGCACGATGCAGTGCGATAACATCCCCCAGCGCCTCCTCCCCCCCACCCCACACAGCAGGACTTCAAGCTTCCCTCACTTACAGAGAACATACACAACACATGCAGCAGACTTCACTTCCTGAGGCAAGTACAGCATGGAAACACTAGCTCAATCTTCCCTACCTCTCAGAACATGTCAGGCAGCAGAGGTATAACAAGCATTGAAAATGCAATAGGTCTCGCCTTTGATTAAGTTGAAGCCATTTGCTTTGCTAATGGTATTGTATAGCAAAGCAAATGGCTTTAACTTAATGAAAGGCGAGACCTATTGCATTTTTAATGCTTTTTCTATTCGTCTAACTCTCCCATGTCCTCTCCCCCTACAATCCTTGCCAAACATCCTTTCTACCTGCACCTGCGACTATCTTTAGTGAGGGCCGAACAGCCTTAATCTACTCTGTAAAGCCTCGACGTGGTGGACGACGTGGTGGATTTGGTGGTGGTGGACGTGTTGGTGGACATGGTGGATTTGGTGGTGGTGGACGTGGTGGTAGTGGATGTGGTGGTGGTGGACGACGTGTTGGTGGATGTGGTGGTGGTGGACGACGTGTTGGTGGTGGTGGACATGGTGGTGGTGGACGACGTGTTGGTGGTGGTGGACATGGTGGTGGTGGACGATGTGGTGGTGGAGGACGTGGTGGTGGTGGACGTGGTGGTGGTGGACGTGGTGGTGGTGGACGTGGTGGTGGTGGACGACGTGGTGGACGACGTGGTGGACGACGTGGTGGTGGTGGACGACGTGGTGGTGGATGTGGTGGACGTGGTGGACGACGTGGTGGTGGATGTGGTGGACGTGGTGGACGACGTGGTGGTGGATGTGGTGGACGTGGTGGACGTGGTGGTGGATGTGGTGGACATGGTGGTGGAGGTGGTGGACATGGTGGTGGAGGTGGTGGTGGTGGATGTGGTGGAGGTGGTGGTGGACGACGTGGTGGTGGACGACGTGGTGGTGGACGACGTGGTGGTGGACGACGTGGTGGTGGACGACGTGGTGGTGGACGACGTGGTGGTGGACGACGTGGTGGTGGACGACGTGGTGGTGGAGGTGGTGGAGGACGTGGTGGTGGACGTGGTGGTGGACGTGGTGGTGGACGTGGTGGTGGTGGACGTGGTGGTGGTGGACGTGGTGGTGGTGGACGTGGTGGTGGTGGACGTGGTGGATGTGTTGGTGGTGGTGGACGTGGTGGACGATGTGGTGGTGGACGTGGTGGTGGTGGACGTGGTGGTGGTGGACGATGTGGTGGTGGACGATGTGGTGGTGGACGTGGTGGACGATGTGGTGGTGGACGTGGTGGTGGTGGACGACGTGGTGGTGGACGTGGTGGACGATGTGGTGGACGACGTGGTGGTGGTGGTGGAGGTGGTGGACGACGTGGTGGTGGTGGACGTGGTGGTGGTGGAGGTGGTGGACGACGTGGTGGTGGTGGACGTGGTGGTGGTGGTGGAGGTGGTGGAGGTGGTGGACGACGTGGTGGTGGTGGACGTGGTGGTGGTGGTGGACGACGTGGTGGTGGTGGACGTGGAGGTGGTGGACGACGTGGTGGTGGTGGTGGACGACGTGGTGGTGGTGGACGACGTGGTGGTGGTGGACGACGTGGTGGTGGTGGACGACGTGGTGGTGGTGGACGAGGTGGTGGTGGACGACGTGGTGGACGACGTGGTGGACGACGTGGTGGACGACGTGGTGGACGACGTGGTGGACGACGTGGTGGACGGACGTGGTGGACGGACGTGGTGGACGACGTGGTGGACGGACGTGGTGGACGGACGTGGTGGACGGACGTGGTGGACGGACGTGGTGGACGGACGTGGTGGACGGACGTGGTGGACGGACGTGGTGGACGGACTGGACGGACGTGGTGGACGGACGTGGTGGACGGACGTGGTGGTGGACGTGGTGGTGGACGTGGTGGTGGACGTGGTGGTGGACGTGGTGGTGGACGTGGTGGTGGTGGTGGTGGACGTGGTGGTGGTGGACGTGGTGGTGGTGGTGGACGTGGTGGTGGTGGACGTGGTGGTGGTGGACGTGGTGGTGGTGGACGTGGTGGTGGTGGACGTGGTGGTGGACGTGGTGGTGGACGTGGTGGTGGACGTGGTGGTGGTGGACGTGGTGGTGGTGGAGGTGGTGGTGGTGGACGTGGTGGTGGTGGACGTGGTGGTGGTGGACGTGGTGGACGGACGTGGTGGACGGACTGGACGGACGTGGTGGACGGACGTGGTGGACGGACGTGGTGGTGGACGTGGTGGTGGACGTGGTGGTGGACGTGGTGGTGGTGGTGGTGGACGTGGTGGTGGTGGACGTGGTGGTGGTGGTGAACGTGGTGGTGGTGGTGGACGTGGTGGTGGTGGACGTGGTGGTGGTGGACGTGGTGGTGGTGGACGTGGTGGTGGTGGACGTGGTGGTGGTGGACGTGGTGGTGGACGTGGTGGTGGACGCGGTGGTGGTGGACGTGGTGGTGGTGGACGTGGTGGTGGTGGACGTGGTGGTGGTGGACGTGGTGGTGGTGGACGTGGTGGTGGTGGACGTGGTGGTGGTGGTGGACGTGGTGGTGGTGGACGTGGTGGTGGTGGTGGACGTGGTGGTGGTGGTGGACGTGGTGGTGGACGTGGTGGTGGTGGACGTGGTGGTGGACGTGGTGGTGGACGTGGTGGTGGTGGACGTGGTGGTGGTGGACGACGTGGTGGTGGACGACGTGGTGGTGGACGACGTGGTGGTGGACGACGTGGTGGTGGACGACGTGGTGGTGGACGACGTGGTGGTGGACGACGTGGTGGTGGACGACGTGGTGGTGGACGACGTGGTGGTGGACGACGTGGTGGTGGACGACGTGGTGGTGGACGACGTGGTGGTGAACGTTAAATGTGCAGCAGCAGGGATGACAAGTGCCGGTACTCTCCCATTAAATTTACAGCATTAGGGATGAGAAGTGCCGGTACTCTCCCATTAAATATACAGCAGCAGGGATGAGAAGTGCCGGTACTCTCCCATTAAATATACAGCAGCAGGGATGAGAAGTGCCGGTACTCTCCCATTAAATTTACAGCAGCAGGGATGAGAAGTTCCGGTACTCGAACTCTCCCCTTAAATGTACTGCTGCGGGTATGAGAATTGCCGGTACTCTCCCATTAAATGTACAGCAGCAGGGATGAGAAGTGCCGGTAGGCATTAGTCACTCAGAGGAGTTGTAATTTAATACTTTCGGAAGCTCGCGTATTTAAAAAAATTTTTTTTATATAGTTAGCGGTTCGAGAAGCGGGACTTGCAGCCTCTTGGCGGCTGCTGACCGAGGAGAGAGTTGAGGGGATGAGGGGGCGGGGGATGAGTGTGGGAGGGGCGCAAGGGCATCACCCGCTCCTTGAATACCCACCACACAGATAGACTTGGGCAGAGTTTTACTAATGAGCCTCTCAGCTGTGGTTGGTGCTCCCAGTTCTTTTTCATTTCTTTGCGCTCTGGTCCGGTCCTGGAAGTTTTTTACTCCATTGTCGTTCTATTATTCAGAATTGTGCCCGTCGCGTTACCGTATTTATTAGTTGCGTTTTCTATAGCGCCTAGAGACTGCCTTTAGTTACCTCAGAACTTGGTCTTCGCCCCCACGCCCCCGATAAATGCGTGGTCAAACTGGTTACCGGCTCTTCGTGTTTGTCAAGAAGCGCTTGATTGGCTTTTCGGCGCTATATAAACGCAACGTTGGAGATGAGCTTAGATCCCCCAGCCGACATCCCTCCCTCCGCTGCCCTATCAGTCTAAGCTCCAAACATTATAGGCACGCTTTATCTGTGTGGGTGCTTTGCCTCAGCACCCCTCTCCGCCCCACCACCACTGCGTGCCCTCGAAACACTGCTGTACAAAGTTTCCAACTACACCTGAAAGGATTGAGCAAAGAGTGAGTGCAGAGGGCGAGCACTAGAGAAGGGGGATGTGAGGAGGGTAGAGCGGATGAACATGTCCTGTAAAGAGCCGGGTGGAGGAGACAAGAAGCAGAGACAGATCGGGGGTGAAGTCTTGGAGGGAAAGAAAAGGATGGGAAATCAGAGGGGAGAGGAGGTGATGGGGAATGAGACAGCCTGGGAAGGGTGAGCAGTGAGCAGAAGGCCGATAAGAGAGGTCCCGAAAGAGCATGAAGGAGTTGATGGACGTAGAACGAGAAGGGAAGGAGAAACGAGGAAAGAGAGCGACAGAGAGGCGGAGAGGAGACAGCAACGCAGAGAGAGAGAGGGGGAGGCGCCCATTACAGAAGTTATTGTAATGGTTTTTATATAGCGCTTACTGCCCCTAGACGAGGCACCGAAGAAGGAGATCGGGGGAGAGAGAATAACAAGCGCGGTCCCGAAAGTGAAAGAGGACCACGCTGCAGCCGGAGCATGGGGATCTCTTGTCTTTATGGGGCCATGTGTTTCTAACACATGGCCCCATAAAGATAAGAAACTGCTTTGCGACAGACGCAAAGCAGGCCACCGAGTCCGGCTCGGAGGCCAAAGGGCGTCCACCAAAAACCCTAATTTCCAATGGCAGGCCACCGTTTAACATAAACGGTGACGCCAGCCAATGGAAATAAGGGGCGGGCTTAAAGCCCTTTTCTAAAACTCCTCATCTGCAATAAATCTCGCCGAGCGAGCTACGCATGTGCGCAGCAACGCTAGGCGAGACCTAAAAATGAAACACCGAGAGATGCAGTAAAGTGTTACACGAAGGCCAAAGATTGAAGGGAAAAGTACAGGGAAAGGGATACATGGATGGAAGACAGAGGGATAAATTACCATGTGCATTTGTAAAGCGCACGTTCACCCCGAAGGATATCTTGGCACTGAACAACAGATGTTTATGGTTACCCAACTCAATTGTACTCATTTTATCTACCTCAGAAAGATGAAAGGCTGAGTGGGCTCGCCGGGATTTTAACCTGTGACCATGAGGTCAAACACAAGCCCCTACAGTGGGCGCATTAGTCCACTAAGCCACCAGATCAGCCACTAGACCAGACCCAGGATAAGCAAGTGGACGGAAAGTACAGCAGTAAAAAGAGAGGCCAGGAAAAAGGAAAGAAAAAGCTGAAATATGAGAAGAACGAAGGGATGGGATAAAAGAGAATATGGAAGTGAAATGCAAGGAGAGTTAGTACTGAATAAACACAGCCAGACAGAAGAGTGAGGAAAGAAGCTGTTCTAGGAGGAAGCTGTGTGGACACTGTCTGTGGCGGTGATAGCCAGAGGACAGGCAGTGCTGCCTGCAGGTCCTAGAAGGACCACAGCGGCATGGGTCATACTCTGAGATCCCATGAGGAATGCATGCCACAGGGAGTAGCCCGGAGCAGAGGAGGCTACTGGAAAAGCATGCTGCAGGTGGGGCCGTGAGGACTGAACTGGACCACGATGATCACCACTCTCTCCATTAGCTCTTGGCATGCATGTTTGCTGCCCAACTCTTCAGACCACTTATACAAGCCGACCCATCCCGTTCCGGGAGGCAGCCTCCAACTTATTCACTGCACAATTTATAAACGCCATGTACCTTCCTATTTGGTGAATGTTAACCATCACCAACTATGAAAAAGAACCTCCACATTAAGGCAAATGTCCTGATGAAGACCCCAGAACGAATACATCCACAAGGGTTGGAAACAGGAAGATGCCAATACTCTAGCGCATTTGAGGACAGTCTTTAAAATATCTAAATTGTTTATACATTGCCTGGTACCTATATGGTAGTGTGAGCTATGATAGTTGGAAAAAGATCACCAAAAGAACTAACTTGCTTCAGCAATGAAACTCCATTGGTACGTTCTAATATATCAATACAATTGCCCAGCGATTCGAAAATCAACACTAACCTGAAGTTAGATTGTGTAGGTGTTTGTGTGCCAATAACAGGATCAGGATGACTAATACAGTAAAACTGGGTTGATTTTCGAGCCTATTTCTTCTGCTAGCATATGCCGAACGTCTACCCAATAGCCCGCCGACTAGGACACTTGTTCTAAATAAAAACCTATATGCGTGGCCATTAGAATGACACCATTCCCATGTTATTCCAGCGTAATTCTAATTTCCCTCACTTGCAACATAATCCACCAGCCGCTGCAAATGGCAGATTTCAACAAAAAGGTTATATCTGAAGATGATCACGTTACTAAAACTGCGGCTCACTCAGTGAGAGGCAATCCCAGATCATGTTAAATGTTAACTGGTAGCCCGAGTGTATTAAGACATTAAAACAGCGAGAATCTTGACAATATGGAGCTAATTTCCTCAACTAAGTACAGAAAGGCATTTGTTCAGAGCAGTCATATAACATCTTCCATTTTTAAAGGTAGTTTCAAGGAGATGCGAATGATAATTCCTTCTTTGTCAAGAAAACGTAGAGGTTCGCCCTTTAAGCAAATTCATTTTAGACAACACGGCGTTCTTAATGCAGCAGTTGTTTCAAGTGGACACTTCGAGTTTAGAATAATTCCATGTAACATTTTGTTTATATAACCTGCTGCCTTGAAACTTAGAGTGCCGCCTCGTGAGACAGTTGCATACAGGGCCACTGCAATTATGTGGCAAACCGAGCATCGCATCATTTAACAGGGTTGAGTAAATTAGGTGACAACAAAAAGCTAATTATGGTAAATGCGGCAGCCCACTTTGTGGCAGTAGAATCACGCTAGCTCGTCATTTCAACATGCATCAATAGTGACTGGTGAAAGGTTTCAAGCATGATCACCAGGTTAACACAGGACTGAGAGTTGACTAAACTGCAAAGGGCCTGACATGTGGCTCTTCCTTAAAGAACCTTTTCATGAGTTTGAGCTAAAACACATTTTGTTCGTTGAACTCTGCGCGTTATGCAGCAGATGGCGGATTGTGTGGCAAATACAGTAAATCATGTTTTTTTAAAAATGTTGAACTGAAAGTAACCCAGACTTAACTTGCAGCAGGAGCCCAGAAGCATGCCCACCCTACCACACTCAGGACAGAAGGCCACTGCATAGCTTGCCTACAATGCTTCGAGTAGAAACAAGCTACAATCTGCCAACCTCCTTAGGTGAGTGAAAGAGGACGGATATCTGCAGAGCAATGCTTAAGCTTCAAGTGCTTGATAGTGTTTTACGAAAGAGGTTCTGTTCAATATCACATTCAGAAAGTAGAAAGTTAGCTCTCAAGCTGTACAACATGGAACACCCCATGGCCTTGGTGAATGTCTCCCAACGCAGTCTCACTGCCCATTGCTCACACAAGCTGATGCTTTGGGTGCAGGCGCTTCTTCAAGGCACAAGTACACACCCGCTACAAACAAGTGAAACTCAGAAAAACTTGTTCATTCTGAATTGGAACTTCTTACTAACAAAGAAACTGAGGCTAAGAAGTATGGCTTTGGGTGTGGACACGAACACGGCTTCACGGATAAAGAAAACGGAGACTGACAATTCTCTATGGTCACGAGTACCGAGAACGAAGAAGGCATTGAGGGTGCTCGGTTTGGGGGGCTCGTTAAACACTATATTGGCGATTCCCTCCAACCAATCATTCGAACAACACATAGCGGGCATGATTCAGAAAGCCACTTACAGTTTAAATTGGTTCTATTTAGGTACAAGTCATATACAAAAGAATATCCGTGAGGTGCTAGTGAGTAATTCTACACCACCACAGCTGCCAACAAGTGTGTAGCACTAAACCAGAGCAAGAAGGTGTGAGGTGGTGGAGAGTCAAGGCATGGTTCTTCTGAATATGAGAAAACCTACCAACTTGTCACTTTGGTGGCATTCACAACCTCTTCTCTGACCCCTTTCCACCCTGGAAGCATTCACACCCTGACTCCAGGAGAAGACTAGAGTAACTGCGCTTCAAGAGTGGGAAGGGAAATTGAACATTGTGGACATGTAGGGGAAGGGATTTTCCCAGGGGGAAATGAAGGGGAAAAACTGTTTTCCCACATATAGCTGCATTGCCGTAATATGGAGTTATTCCCAGGGCTGGAAGTGGGATGAAAACAATGTGGGGATAATGGGGTGGGGTCTCTAAAAGGGGTGTGATCTAGAAAGCACAGCTAGGAATCATTTCCAAGAGGCATGGCCTATGGAATTAAGAATGTGGCTTAAAACATGTCAACTAGACTCCGGTGCTTCCCACAGAGTGCCACAATACCAGTATTGAGCTTTCTGCTATTGCATCCAAGCATATCACAAAGTAACGAACTCCCACCTAAAGCAAGCCACACCCACTAGAGTTGCCAATGCTTTCTAGCAGTTTGGAGATAAACGAGTAACAACAAAACCTCAGACACTTCCTTTCAGCCCTTCGCTCCCATTCAGCCTCTGTTAGACACACCTTTTTCTTCCCCCATCTTTCTGAATGCCCCATCTGCATATTCCACACCTCGGCTCTTTCCTCTTCACTCCCTTTCACCTCCTCCTCTCCAGCATCCCCCCACACCACAACGCACCCACTCACCTTTGAGCAGTGAATTTTCTTTTAAAGTTCTCCGTGTCAATATTTTAACAGTAGTGTACCTCCTTAAAACACTTTTGCATAGACTCACAATTACAGCTTGCACACACAGCCATTGCCCAGTGTTACCTAAAGAGAGGCCAGGGATTGGATAAGCATGTGTTCTGAACACCTTTATGAGGCACTGTGAGAAACTAGTACTGCTTTTAGCCTCAATTCCAGGGCTCTAAATTGTGACCAGTTATAAGCACGCACCCACAACCCGAACTCCCAAAGACGCATACGATACAAGAGTAAGGGGGCATGGGAAAAAAACTTCCAGTAAAAAACAGTGTTAAAGAATTTAAAATGACATGAAACATATGAAATGCAAAAGGAACTACAACGCAGATATGGATTACCGTAACATTTTGTACAATCATAAGAAATTGATGTGTTTTACCTGGTATGTTTAGAAAATGGACTCGGGCCCAGGTGGGACCTGTTACAAGGTGACTATTTCATTTCTGGTGTGTCTGTGACCCAGAGGGACCCGACTCACTTAAAGCCCTGGTTATACCCACGGAATAACTCTGCATTAAGGAAACAGCACTTATCCCATGACATTCACGGTTGTATGCCTGAAAAGCTGCGCCAGGCCCACTTTTCCAGGTGCACTGCTGGGAATGCTTGTGAATTCCCAAAATTCATACGTTTATACCCAAGAGCGGGAATACTCCCGACACGAAGCTCAGAGTCACCCAGTCAGTCCATTTCCCTGCGTAACGCTAGACAACAATTCTAGGTCTTTCTCAAAAGCAGACGTAAATATGTCATTTGGCATGGGTAGAGCTTTACATCGGGATCGATTTAGCCTTTCCAAAATGTTTGCAACTTGAGCCTTGAAACCTACTTCAGTCGGAACCACCCTGGTGTATGTAATCTTTGAAATGCTTCATGAATCGCCTTATACTCGACGATAATTTACACCTGAGTTCACTAGCATGAGAAAAAAAACACAGAACAACTGCAAACACAGTGGCTAGCGTTTATTTTTTCCCCCCCTCCATATGGGATATATTTTCCACTGTGAAGAAACTGTTCCCCGAATCAATTTTTGGAGGTGCTCCTATGTCACTCTGTAAACAGATTTTCTCCTGCCCATTAGAGGAGTAAATGTCAAACTTTCAGGGTATGAAAAGTTCTTAATGTGGCTTGTGAATACCCATAAATGAGTAAGTTTGTGGATGTGACGCCCATTCAACTCCCACAGCCAGATATTTACGCACATGGAAAGCTCTATGTAAGTATATGGTTCCTAAACATTATTTAATAAGTTCTCAGGAAACGAGCAGCTACCACAATCAAAACTCATTCGCTGCCACGAGATTTGATAACTAAAGCAATAAAAAACAAACAAAAACACATAGGCAATTCGTGACCAAATAAAATCAAATGATGATGGGACGACTACATATGTTTTGTCTGTAGTGGCGGCAGCGAGCATCCAACCCCAAATGCTACTTTTAGCCAAAACACTAAATACAACAGACTTCTGCCACCACAAAATATAAAAGTGTATGTGCAAACAAATTCTGACAGCTGGATACTGGAAGAAAACATTTAAGGGCAACCAGTAACCGACACCACCATGGGGGACGGGTGGATTAAAAGGGGGAGGTAAGAAAAACAGCGTTCTAGGAGAAGAATTTGGGAGGGAGGTTCAAGAAGGGCAAGGCGCGCTCAGCTAGCGGTACTCCTCGCCCTCACAAGAACATCCTGTTTCAATCATGAGCAATGGTGTCGTAGCAACAACGTATTAGCGTCGAGACTACACCATGCTGTGTAGACCATAAAGCAGCTTGTAATCACGAAATCAGGCACGGGGAGATTAAGTGATGTGCCCAAAATCACAGGCTGTTGAGCCAATGCCAGGACTCGAACCCGGTCCCCAGCTGCTAAATCGACAGCTATGGCGCCAACGCCAAGATCTCTCCCTATATAAGGAAGAAGGCACGCCGATTACTTTAAGTGGAATAAAATAAGTAGGCGGATCTCTAAAACGGGCATGGCCTAAGAGGTTTAGCTATGAATCACTTACAAAATGCGTGGCTTATGTAATTAAGGACATGGCTTAAAACGTAAACTTAAATCACAAAGTCAATTGTAGCTCGTGACCGCTGTTCTGTAGAGCGCAAGTGATTGACGTGCACTGCGCACTTTTATCACCCAATGTGACCGACAGGTCCTTTTAGAAAAACACTGTCTGCAGCCTCAACTCCAGCGCTTTCAAGCATGCCCGTGATTGTTACAGCCACTCACAAAGTAAGATCAGAGATACAGACACTCTGCTCACAGTAGCTCTATATAATAGTAATATGCTGATCGAAAAAAACTATAGAAACAATATCCTGGAAAAAGCAAACACTCAAAGAATGCACGATCAAGTAAAACAATTGAAACGTAAACAGGTACTGCATCCATAAGATGGAATTCCTTAACGTTTTTGAAATTATTATTCAGAAATCGAGCAGTATCTTGCCTGTAGCATTAAGAGAACGAGGTCCCGACAGGGACCCGTTTCAATGCCAGTTTTCAATGACTGCCGGGCTGAGAACCGGAGTGACCCACCACAATTAAAGCCATGGTCATAACATTTCCTGTCAATTGTCCATATTTCCCAGACCCTTGAGTCTTAAAGAAGGGTAATGTCGAGTGATTCTGAATGGGCAAGCCGAATGAAATCCGTGGGGATGAAACTTTATCAGAAAAGCACGGGTTTCACTTCCACGTCACATGAACACAGTACACCCTCTTGTTGGCAGTATCCTGGGTGGGGGTGTCACTTACTCCCCGAGTGACAGACATTTGTAAACTGAAAGTGGCCGAAAAAACTAACTGGGTCAATTCAGCAACAAACAAGCATCGATCTCTTGTCTTTATGGGGCCGTGTGTTTCTAACACGTGGCCCCATAAAGATAAGAAACTGCTTTGCGACAGACGCAAAGCAGGCCACCGAGTCCGGCTCGGAGGCCAAAGGGCGTCCACCAAAAACCCTCATTTCCAATGGCAGGCCACCGTTTACCATAAACGGTGACGCCAGCCAATGGAAATAAGGGGTGGGGCTTAAAGCCCTTTTCTAAAACTAGTCATTAACAATAAATCTCGCCGAGGGAGCTGCGCATGTGCGCAGCAACGCTAGGCGAGACCTAAAAAGAGGAGATTCTGAAAAAGTCTTTAAATACGTGATTGTGAATGGGAAGGCGGGGCGCGCTCCCCACACTGGAAACATCACACAGTAGGCGGCATAGTGGGGTGGATGGAATGGTCCCTCATCCGCATTTGCCTGATCTGTGTTGCATGGAAGGCTGGTTAGTTCCAACCGGGCTGGTGACATCACTTCCAGGGTGCTAAGGGACACCAGCCTTGGTATCGCGGAGGCCACTTGTTTACAGGGGTGGCAACAGGGGCTGTAAGTGCCCCACACAGCAAAGGGAGGCTTTCTTTGAACTAGCACCACTTCCGCAACCCCGATTTCTATGAAGCATTGTGTGACTGAACCAGTCCCTCTTTCTACATCTGGCTTGCCAGAGCAGCTGTTGGCTGACCTAATGTGATCAACAAAAAAAAGCTTTGACTCATTTTAAGGTAGCGCAGAGGGTTAAAATGCCTGCTGCTAAGAACGTGTACCATGCAGATCACAAAGTGCACATAATGTAAATAGGTCAGTGAGTTACTGCTTTTGCAAGAGAGATCCTTTTGTTACTTGTCGTTTGTAAGTCAGAATCATAGTATAGATCATTGAGCTATTTATTAACCGTCATCAAAGAGCTGCTGCAATCTGCATATGTTAGAGCTACATGTTTTTTTTCACAGTCTTTCACTATTCTAATCTCGCCAAAAAGGGTTCATTTAGGTAGAAAACAATTCTTATTATTGAAGAAAGAACCTCTGACAATGGTGTTATGTTTTATATCCTGAATTGGGCTTTTCCAGAATAAGGACTCTTACACTATATTGCCTACCAGCATCGTGGACATGTCACTCCTACACTACACCTTGTAGTCCTGTCTGATGTAACATTTCCTATACACTGATTTACACACCTATGATTGTCTCTGTGCAATGTGTGTGTGATGTAAAGTGCTCTGACACCTAACACTGGTATGAGTGGTGCTATAAAGCTAAATGAATTTGAGAGACGGTGGTTATGGAAACTTGAGGGGCACTGTTAAAGGGTGCCAGTGAGGGAATCCGTGGCAGAGGTGGTCATGGGGGGGGGGGGTGGGGGGCAACAAACATTGTCGCACAGGGCGCCACCAGTGTTAAAGCTGGCCCTGGCTACTCTGCAAGCTCTTCCTGCCGAGCTCAAGGCGCTATTGTGCTGTCAAAATTTCAAGAGGTCGGAGGACAGTGCCTACTACAACCCCTACCACTACAGTCTTCTGTGTGGGCCAGGTGAGCTGGTGACGAGGGTTGGGTGTTGTGGGAGAGAGGGACGTGGTTGGGGGAAGAGACTAGAGCTGTGCATCGACTGTCCACAAACCGGCTACCTCTCCTGTCTCTCTCTCTCATTGACTCCGTTTGTTGGGTGTTTATTAAAGTGCAGCACGAGTGGTGTGTAACTTGACCACAGTGGGGTTTAGTAAAATGTTAAAGTCCAATAGGTTGCATCACATTGACCAGGGTTTGCAAGGCTACAGTGCTTCATGGAGGCTGGTGTCAATCATCCCAGAGCAGGCAAGGGAGCTCCATGTACCCTGCTAGTATCTGAATAAGGAGAAGTATTTCTTACTGGTTTCCTGCCTTACTTTTTCACATCAATTTGGGGACAAGTTGTCTGCCTGAAACTGACTCACCAGCTGCTGTTGAGCTGAACCCATGTTGGGCCCATCATTCTTTTTTACGCCATGATGCTGGTGCATCTTTGAAGACCCACACAACATCATCCTTGATAAACCCCTTTGTGATCGATGCTCTGAGGGCATCGCATGTCTGATACGGCACAAGACGGTTTACATTCATACAAAGCACTAAAGGAAGCACTGCATGGACAGTGCTTCCGAAGACAACACTGGGAGAGTAAGGGACAGTGCTTCCGAAGACACCACTGGGAGAGTAAGGGACAGTGCTTCCGAAGACAACACTGGGAGAGTAAGGGACAGTGCTTCCGAAGACACCACTGGGAGAGTAAGGGACAGTGCTTCCGAAGACAACACTGGGAGAGTAAGGGACAGTGCTTCCGAAGAAAACACTGGGAGAGTAAGGGACAGTGCTTCCGAAGACCACACTGGGAGAGTAAGGGACAGTGCTTCCGAAGACAACACTGGGAGAGTAAGGGACAGTGCTTCCGAAGACAACACTGGGAGAGTAAGGGACAGTGCTTCCGAAGACACCACTGGGAGAGTAAGGGACAGTGCTTCCGAAGAAAACACTGGGAGAGTAAGGGACAGTGCTTCCGAAGACACCACTGGGAGAGTAAGGGACAGTGCTTCCGAAGACAACACTGGGAGAGTAAGGGACAGTGCTTCCGAAGACACCACTGGGAGAGTAAGGGACAGTGCTTCCGAAGACAACACTGGGAGAGTAAGGGACAGTGCTTCCGAAGACAACACTGGGAGAGTAAGGGCCAGTGCTTCCGAAGACCACACTGGGAGAGTAAGGGACAGTGCTTCCGAAGACCACACTGGGAGAGTAAGGGACAGTGCTTCCGAAGACCACACTGGGAGAGTAAGGGACAGTGCTTCCGAAGACCACACTGGGAGAGTAAGGGACAGTGCTTCTCTGGGTGGACGTTGTTGCTTCGGGGTGGGCAGTATGGGACAGAACTTTTCAGGATGGGCATTGTTTGTTGGTTGGCAAGAGAGTATGGGACTGTGCTTCTCAGGATGGACAGTGTTGCTCTGGAGGAGAGTTTGGGTTAATGCTTGTTTCTTTATCTATCCCTCCTTCTCTTCTTTTCATTACTGAAGTAATGGCTCCTACTAGGCAATGCTAATTCATAGATCAAGGTTTATACAAATAACTGAAGGATTGAACATATCTGAAAGCCATTTAAATACCATACAGGTCATTTTAAACCTCCATTTGACTAATGCTAACTCATTTCAAAGGTTTAGGCCAGTCCTGATAATTTAATTCTTCCTTCCATTAGTTAAGACCCAGTTTTGCTCATTTGTTTGAACATCATGAAGCCATGCTGTCTGACTGTTAGGGCCGCCACCCAGAACTTCTATAGCATAATCTACCTTAGAATTTCTAAGAGTGACTGCTGTTATGGCTCATTTTGTCAATTTAAGGTACTGTTTGTTTTCATTTTCTTAGACAAAAGATGGTCGATTTGGCCACTTGCCTAAATTGGATTGAAAGTTGAGGTTTGGGATTCGTACAATGCCCAAATATTTTGCTAATTCGGAGGAATGTGGGTGTTGCAAACCATTCTGGTGTCTAATCTTAACAGCTGAAGCTTTAAGTTTATGGCGTTCAATTTTTGATCACTTTTATTTACCTAGAGGCGACCAGCTCTACTTTTATTAAATGTACTTATTTTGTTTTAGTTCGAAAACAGCATCTCTATATAAATGGAACTGCAGGGTTCTTTCCCTAATGATTAACAGCGGCTTGTTGAAGATGTTCAATAGAAGTGGTTAAGTGGAGAGCCTTTGGGTACCCTGCATTCCTCCTAATTCCAGATGTTTTGAAAAGGCAAAGTCTGACCTTATGGGTGCGACTAGTTAGAAAGTTAAAATAAACTTCTGCCAGTTTCCAACCTGATCATCTGATTAGCAGCCTGAGCATGACTGCAGAACTTGTAGCAGAATTAGAATTGCAGTATAGCTCTGCTCAGTCGATGGAGCTTTGAGGGTGGTTTACCTGAAACTTACATTTCTCTCGTACTAAGATGATGCTGTGTTGCTTTATGGCCTGCAAAAGGTTAACTGAACTGTTCCATGCTCCAGCTCATAACTTCTCAACCACTCCACCCTCCCCAAGATTACCTTGCTCAAGTAGAAATGGCAACTCTATTAACTCTTTTAAGATTAGCCCAATTAACCCCAGCAGATCCAATACTCCTGAATATATAAAAAGTAAACCTGCCACACAGTGCTACAGAACTGTCCAAGGAATGGTTGCAAAGCAAGTGAAAACGGTTGAAATCCTTCTGAAATAGTCACCAAATATGAGGAAAACCACTTCAAAAGTCTACTTTCCCATGTGTAGCAATGAACTATGCCCAAATCTGAAATGGCCGCAGCACATCACGTGTTGACATCACTGGTCACATGTTGCACAGCAGCAAATGAGGCTGGAAGGAGTCCTTCGTCTGCTTCAAATGACACTTGTTCACAAAGGCACCGGCTGGTAAGCTACCTCAGCCAAAATGCCGAGCAAGTCACTCAAGGGCCAGATCGTACTCTGGAATCGACCCACAATGAAGTGGCAAAACCGCAGTGCACTGCAAGGGACAAATCGCAGTACTTCATGCTTCCCAAAGGAGGAAAGTGCAAGAAATAGGGTGGACTTATGCCAAACAACTCGTCGGTAGGTGTAACGTTGACAAATAGACTTCGAGGCAAGTGTAAATCCTCTTTCCAAGTTTATTGTAGAAAATGCAGGAGCCCACGGAGGTGCGACTTCGTCCTGTGCTTTCCATCTGCAACTGCCGTAGCGGTGGCTTTCGGAACTCTGAGTGAGTGAGCAGTCATGGGCCACATCTTAAAGCACAACATGTTTTTAGGTCGAGCATTCGAGACCTCTTGTATATACTTATATGTGTATGTACTTTGTGGGCTCTGGAGATCAGCCATAGGACTTGTATGCTTCCGCTTAGGGACTTTTTTTCTGTTCAACTGCCTCTATTTAACTGTCTTGATAAAAAACGACCAGTAGAGGTCAGTAAAATACCAGAATTGCTTTCTGCTTGTTCAACTGCTTCTATTTAACTGTCTTGATAGAAAACGACCAGTAGAAGTCCGTAAAATACCCGAATTGCTTTCTGCTGAGGGACTATCTTTTTTTATTTTTCAAGCAACTGCCTCTATTTAACCTTCTTGAAAGAAAACGACCAGTAGAGGTAAGTAAAATACCAGAATCACTTTAGCATTCTCTAGATTCCAGTCCATAGAAATTGTCTTCCACGAGCACCTGTAAACAATAATATTTTTTTCAAATATTGTTTTTGCAGTGATATAACCACCGAAGGCCCTGATTATATATATTAAAAACAGAGCTTTGGACTATAACATTACCCGCTGAAAGGCAATATTTCTCTCCAAGTGCTCCCATACCTGGCGTGTCACGCAGTTTGGTGCTTACGCCATGTTTAAGAACAGTAGATGTTTCAGCACCCAGGCTAATGTGCTGCATAGCTAAATACATATAAGGACCCCAAAGGCGAGACCGATTGCATTGCAAATGCTTCTTTCTTTGGCCACCTGTCTGCTAGCGCTGGGACGCCCCGTTGCTGGGGCAGCCATGCGCTATATAAATGTGCTTAACATAACAGGCTCAACAGTCATACTGAACACTGACAGGAAATGAATGCCGCAAACAGCAACTAAGAGACAAAGGGAATACACTCAACAGCAACTGCGGTGTCAACAGCATCACTGAAAAGGGTTAGTGAAACGCAAGCAATGAAAAGAGAATAAGATAAACAGCAACCACAAGCACCAGTGAACAGAGAACCACCAGGAACAAAAAGAGAGATAAGGAACAGTAAATCAACTCCACAACAGCAATGAACAGACAAAGCAAATACACTCAACAGCAAACAGCAACAAAGGACACCGAGAGGAAATGAACTACACATAAGCAACTTAAGGCCACAGGTAATAATGGCAATCAATAATAAACAGGGACTCGCCTAACAGAAAGCAAGTAATAAGCAGAGGATGTCACCTAATACCACACAGAGCGAATCAACCCATAGCAAGAAACACGCAGGTGAGCAACTCAACATCAATGAATAGAGTGAACACTGCTGCTCACCGCAGAGTCTTGGCACTATCTGCTGAAGCTTTCAGCCTTCTGTTCACACTATGCCCTCCCCCTCTCCTAGGGAGAGAGCGCTGCTCACCTCAGAGCCAGGGTGCAATCTGCTGCTTTCAGCCTTCTGTGCACACTATGCCCCCACCCCACCCCTTCTAGGGTGAGAGTGCTGCCCACCATAGAGCAATCTGCTGCTTTCAGCCTTCTGTGCACACTCTGCCTCCACCCCTCTCTCCTAGGGTGAGAGCGCTGCTCACCATACAGCCAGGGTGCAATCTGCTGCTTTCAGCCTTCTGTGCACACTATGCCCTCCCCTCTCCTAGGGTGAGAGCGCTGCTCACCTCAGAGCCAGGGTGCAATTTGCTGCTTTCAGCCTTCTGTGCACACTATGCCCTCCCCCTCTCCTAGGGTGAGAGCGCTGCTCACCATAGAGCAGTGGTGCGATCAGCTGCTTTCAGCCTTCTGTGCACACTATGCCTCCACCCCTCTCTTCTAGGGTGAGAGCGCTGCTCACCATAGAGCAGTGGTGCAATCTGCTGCTTTCAGCCTTCTGTGCACACTATGCCCTCCCCCTCTCCTAGGGTGAGAGCGCTGCTCACCATAGAGCAGTGGTGCGATCAGCTGCTTTCAGCCTTCTGTGCACACTATGCCTCCACCCCTCTCTTCTAGGGTGAGAGCGCTGCTCACCATAGAGCAGTGGTGCAATCTGCTGCTTTCAGCCTTCTGTGCACACTCTGCCTCCACCCCTCTCTTCTAGGGTGAGAGCGCTGCTCACCATACAGCCGTGGTGCGATCAGCTGCTTTCAGCCTTCTGTGCACACCATGTCCCATCCCAGTCCCTTAGGGCCAAAGCACTGCTCACCACAGAGCCAGGATACAGCCTCTTGATGCTCTCCATGATCTCCGCCTTGCGCTGCTGCCGGCTGCTCTCCTGACGGTCGATTCGGGCGTCGCCGAGCTGCTCCATCACCTGGTTCAGCTCCTTGTTGATCTCATCTATGCGCCGCTTGGCCTGCTCCACTTCTTCTGTCAGGTCAGTCTCTTGTGTCTTCTGTTCATCCAGTGACTGCCTGTCAATAGAACCAATAGCAGGAGTGTGATGGGTCCCTGGGGCGCGCGGAGAGCAGTGTGATGGGTCCTTGGGGCGCGCAAAGAGACCAGTGCGAGGGCTCCCAGGGGCACGCGGAGAGGACCAGTGCGAGGGCTCCCAGGGGCACGCAGAGAGGACCAGTGCGAGGGCTCCCAGGGGCACGCGGAGAGGACCAGTGCGAGGGCTCCCAGGGGCACGCGGAGAGGACCAGTGCGAGGGCTCCCAGGGGCACGCAGAGAGGACCAGTGCGAGGGCTCCCAGGGGCACGCAGAGAGGACCAGTGCGAGGGCTCCCAGGGGCACGCAGAGAGGACCAGTGCGAGGGCTCCCAGGGGCACGCAGAGAGGACCAGTGCGAGGGCTCCCAGGGGCACGCAGAGAGGACCAGTGCGAGGGCTCCCAGGGGCACGCGGAGAGGACCAGTGCGAGGGCTCCCAGGGGCACGCGGAGAGAACCAGTGCGAGGGCTCCCAGGGGCACGCAGAGAGGACCAGTGCAAGGACTCCCAGGGGCACGCAGAGAGGACCAGTGCGAGGGCTCCCAGGGGCACGCAGAGAGGACCAGTGCAAGGACTCCCAGGGGCACGCAGAGAGGACCAGTGCGAGGGCTCCCAGGGGCACGCAGAGAGGACCAGTGCAAGGACTCCCAGGGGCACGCAGAGAGGACCAGTGCAAGGGCTTCCAGGGGCACGCGGAGAACAGTGCAAGGGCTACCAGGGGCACGCGGAGAACAGTGCAAGGGCTCCCCGGGGCACGCGGAGAACAGCGCAAGGGCTCCCAGGGGCACGAGGAGAACAGCGCAAGGGCTCCCAGGGGCACGAGAAGAACAGCGCAAGGGCTCCCAGGGGCACGAGGAGAACAGCGCAAGGGCTCCCAGGGGCACGAGGAGAACAGCGCAAGGGCTCCCAGGGGCACGAGGAGAACAGCGCAAGGGCTCCCAGGGGCACGAGGAGAACAGCGCAAGGGCTCCCAGGGGCACGAGGAGAACAGCGCAAGGGCTCCCAGGGGCACGAGGAGAACAGCGCAAGGGCTACCAGGGGCACGCGGAGAACAGTGCAAGGGCTCCCCGGGGCACGAGGAGAACAGCGCAAGGGCTCCCAGGGCCACGAGGAGAACAGCGCAAGGGCTCCCAGGGGCACGAGGAGAACAGCGCAAGGGCTCCCAGGGGCACGAGGAGAACAGCGCAAGGGCTCCCAGGGGCACGAGGAGAACAGCGCAAGGGCTCCCAGGGGCACGAGGAGAACAGCGCAAGGGCTCCCAGGGGCACGAGGAGAACAGCGCAAGGGCTCCCAGGGGCACGAGGAGAACAGCGCAAGGGCTCCCAGGGGCACGAGGAGAACAGCGCAAGGGCTCCCAGGGGCACGAGGAGAACAGCGCAAGGGCTCCCAGGGGCACGAGGAGATGAGCAGAGTAGGTGTGTGGGGACGGAGAGGCCTGAAAGGGGGACAGGAGCAGTCTAATAGGGCTGGAAACTTGGCAGAACGCAAATGTGAGTGCTAAAATCGCAACAAACGTTAAGTTAATATTTACTTTGTAAAATACAGCAGTACCAACAAATGGCAGCTGCTACGCCATCCAAAAAATGAAAAGAAACCTTTTTTTCTTCAAAGAAGACCACAGCAGGAGACAATGGATCAACGCTTGGAGGAAAGGTTAATTGGGGGTGCGGGGGAGCAATGGAAGAACTTGACATGGGAAGGCAGTGGCGTAGCTAGGAGGGGGGGGGTCCGCCCCAGGCGACACGAGTTTATGGGGAGGCGGCCTCCCCCGCTATCACCTGCCGTCTCGGGTGGCAAGATCAAGCCCCCCGCCCCCTCGCTCCTCAATGCATTTGCCGCGGGGGCGGCAAACGCAGTTAATGCTTGATACCCCCCCACCCCCGCTCTTTGCTGCCGCTGAGACCGCCACGGGCACCCATAGGGCTATCTACGCCACTGTGGGAAGGGGAGATTTATTAAAACAGCAAAAAAAGCCAGGGAGGGTTAATAGTAGTAAACTAGTAGTTTGAGAGAGGGAACAACATTGTGGACGGCAAGGGGAGGTGGTCTGTGAGGGGAGGCAGGGCCTTGCAAGGGAGGGAACAAAAAACACACAAACCCCCATTAAGTGCTGAAAGAAGAAAAAAAGAAGTGGCTCCCTGAAAGTAAGTGGTTGCAGAATAGAAGGCATCTGACCAAAAGGATGGTAAAGAAGCTATGCTCCAGGGGAGGGACTAACAACCAGAGGAGGGAGAGTAATTGAATACGAAGCAAGAAAATTAGATTGACAGGGAAGCCAACAAATGGTAAGCAATGGACTGACCCAAAGCCAGTAAGTATTAATATTAAACACAATAATTGTTTTGACAATAGAGATCTAAGAGCTGTTAGAATGCAAGACCTAAAAAGGTGAGTACAATTTGATCTTGTGCAGGAAGCTTAAAAGGAGAAGAAAATAAGTTACTTACCTGTAAACTGTGGTTCTCCAGTATTGGTATCTTTCATAGATTCACATGCTTGAATCATTACCCGTCGTCGAAGTGGGAGTCCCACGGTACATAAAAAGCAATAAGTAATTACTCTCACATTAAAGTTAATAGAGAGAAACCATTCACTTTAATATCTCGTCCTAGTCATTAGATATGGTCCAAACTCCCCAACCAATCAGGCGACAGCACCCTCTAGAACCCTCTCCACAGAGGCTCCAGGCTCTCAGATTTTCGAGCACAAGTGTAGTATAAACCTACAATAAGAAAACGGGAAGCCTCTATAGGGAGGTGGGTGGGTCGCATGTGAATCTATGAAAGATACCAATACTGGAGAGCCACAGTTTACAGGTAAGTAACTTATTTTCTTCTCCAGTATTGGGGCATCTTTCATAGATTCACATGCTTGAATCAGAGTAGATAGCAGTTATCACATCGGTATGAATTTTTCATACAGAAAAAATATCGTAAACAGAGTACGAAAGAACACTGTATGTTACCCCATGTAAAACCTACTTATAAATCATATATATGCACCAAACCCCTCCAGTCACGAAAGGTAGAGGCCACACGGGATTTCTTCGGAAACGTTTTAATAAAACAGCATATGGCATGATGCATTTCGGCTGCCTTCAGCCTTCTTCGGATGCCGCTGTGAATCAAGGTGCTGCCCCACCTGTGTCCTCAAATAGACCTGCACCCTCCCATTGGCGGGAGCTTTGGCAATCCCCCATCACATGACCAGCCATCAGCGGGAGTACTGTGAGTACTACAACTCCCAGGGATCACCTTACTGGGACGGATGCTGCGTGGGGATGGACTCGATATCAGTCCAGATGAATGCTTGCTGAGCAGGACTGAACGCATACATATATATATATATATATATATATATATTCACTGAAAAAACCATAGGTTTCAGGGACAGTTATAGTTAGTTGGACATTGCACTCGTACAAAACCCGTGAAATTCCCCCGTTATAGTTAGTCCAGCTAACTATAACTCGCGCCCGCAATGCACTGCTGATGACGTCACATATTACATCACTCATGACATGGTCAGTGACATCACTGATGACATCACTGATGACATCTCAAATGACATCACTGATGACATCATCCAGTGACTGTGTTTCTGTAAAGTTTAAATATTTTTAATATATATAGGAAAAGACGTATTGAAGAATGAGTGGGTGTGTAAGTGTCTGTATGGATGATTTAGTAGGTGCGTGACTGACTGTATAAGTGAGTGATTTAACGTATCTTACTGAATGCATGGGTTAGTGACTAAACTGGGCGAATGTCTGTATCCATCTGTCTGTTGCTGTGTAAGTGGCTGCATGTGTTTGTGAATAGCTACATGAGTGTCTATATGAGTTATTGAATGCTTGTGTGAGTATCTGTATGGGTGCCTGAGTGTTTGTGTGGGAGGGGTGTGTGCGACTGTGCATAGATGTGTGAGTGGGTGATTCACTGGGTGGATGGTTTCAAGAGTGCATCTGTGATAGACTGTATGGGTGGGTAAGTGTGTGTAAGAGTGTGTTAGTGAGTGAATGTATGTCCCAGTGGTACATGTGTGAGTAACTACATATGTAAAAGGCAGTATATATGTGTGTTGGAGTATATAAATAGCTATAAGCGAGAGTGAGTGATTGTGATAGTGGCTGTATGGATGAGTGTGTGCTTGTATCAGTGATTGTATAAGAGCGTAAGAATGTGCTAGTATTTGTATGAGTAAGTGAGCTGGTGTGTGTATAACTGTATAGGTGAGTAAATGGTAGTGTGTTTAATTATTTGCATGACTGACTAGGTGTGTGAGTACCTCTATGGATGAGTGGCGGTGTTTGAGTGTCTATATAGGAGTATGAGTGCATATGATAGTCCTGTACTGAGTGACCGTAAGTATGAGTGACTGTACGGGTGAGTGAGTGGATGTGTGCGTAGACCTAAGAATCAGTGAGTGGGTATGTAGTTATTGGTGTTGGAGTGTCTATGGTTTTGAGAATGGCAGTCTGTAATTTAGAGTGGGTGTATCAAAGGTTATATTAGGGTGTGAGGAGGTGCATCAGATTACCTACGTTTTTTTCAGTGAATTTCAAAGGTTTTGTAAATGACAATTTTTAAATGTATTAATTGTTATATACATTTTTTTCATACTGATTTACTACATTTTTAGAATTTTTTTTTTTACATATTTTATTTTTTAAATTACATTGTAATTACATTATACATTACATTACAAAAAATACTTTCTCAGAATGAATTACTTTAGTTTAAATACTTTGCACATAGGCAATAGACTTTTAAGTACAGTAGTTACAGTTGTTGCAATGGGCAACACATTTTCAAACACAATGCAACATTCAGCTCAATGTGAATTTCTAGTTAAATGCAATTAGTTACTTTATGGATTACTTTTCTAACCACAGGACTGGATCCTAGATTCAGTCCTGGGACATCTCCTGTAAACAGTTGAGTAAAAGCGTTTTGGTTACAGTCGTGATTTTTAAGGAATATTATTGTACTTTAAAAGTTGACACTTAGAAACTTTTTCTCATAGAATCACCAATGTTATCCTATGGAAGGAAATTCACTTGGAAGGTAAAAACTGTTATCGTTACTTTTTCTTACTCAGTGTTGGATCCTGGATCCAGCACTGGTGCATCTCCTGTAAACAGTTGAAAGAATGCGTTTAAGTCATACAGGCGATTTTTAGGAATATTTGTAGTTTGTGAAAATCGACACTTTGAAACTTTTCTGCTGAAAACCAGACAATGGATTCCTATGGAAGAAAATATAAGTTACTGGTAAGTACGGTTAAAATTACTTTTCAGGGTCAGTGCTGGGCTAAAAGATGCAGCACTGGGTTCTCTCCTGATAACAGGTGAGTAAATTGGAATTCGTACTTTCGTTGATTTTAGAGGAATATTATAAAGTTCCAAAACTCCACACTTAGAAGAATTTCCAAGTGAAACCAGTCAATGTTAGCCTATGAAGGAAATTCAAGTTACCGGTAAGTACGGTTAAAATTACTTTTCAGGACCAGTACTGGGCTGAAAGATGCAGCACTGAGGTCTCTCCTGATAACAGGTGAGTAAATCAGAATTCGGATTTCGGCTGATTTTAGAGGAATATTTGTATGTTTCAAAAATCAACACTTAAAAACTTTTTCAGCAAAAAGCAGGCAATGATATCCTATGGAAGGAAATTCAAGTTACTGGTAAGTACGGTTAAAATTACTTTTGAGGATCAGTACTGGGCTGAAAGATGCAGCACTGAGGTCTCTCCTTATAACAGGTGAGTAAATCGGAATTCGTATTTCGGATGATTTTAGAAGAATATTTGCACAATGGTGAAGGGAGGGGCGGGGCCTGAGGTGACATCTGTGCAAACGCGCCCCGTGGCGCGTTTTAAGTTGGGGGATTAAGTCCCCTTGAATCCTGAGGGTCCCTAGGGGCCAACTAGCCCACCAGGAACCTCCAATATGCGCCAGGGGGCTGCGTTGCAGAGACGTGTAGAGAGGCCACACCCCTTTACACCTCTCTGCAACGCAGCTCTGTGGCGCTTTCTGGATGTACCTGTTGGGCTAGTTGGCCCACATGGACCCTCAGGATTGAAGGGGATTTAATTCCCCATCTTAAAACGCGCCACGGGGCCTGTTTGCACACGTCACCTGAAGCCCCGCCCCCTCCCTTCACCACTGTGCAAACGCACCCCGTGGCGCGTTTTAAGTTGGGGGATTAAGTCCCCTTGAATCCTGAGGGTCCCCGGAGTCCAACTAGCCCACCATATACCTCCAAAAAGCGCCACAGAGCTGCGTTGCAGAGAGGTGTAAAAGGGGCGTGGCCTCTGTACACCTCTCTGCAAGGCAGCCCCGGCGCATACTGGAGGTTCCTGGTGGGCTAGTTGGCCCTCAGGGACCCCCAGTATTCAAGGGGAATCGTTCTCCTCTGCAAACGCGCCAGGGGGCGCGTTTGCAGAGTGGTGAAGGAAGGGGCGGGGCCTGCGGGCCCGATCGTTTTTTTTATTTTTTTAATTTTTTGTCCCCTGAAGGGGGGCTGTGTGGCCCCCTTCCTTTTTCCTGTTTTTGGGCCCTGGGGACCCCATCCCCCAGGGCCTTACCCCTTTTTTAAATTTTTATTTTAAAAAAACGGGAAGGGGGCCGCGTGGCCCCCTTCCCTGGGCCTGTATTGGCCCCGGGGACCCCATCCCCGGGGCATGGCCTCGATTTTGTTTTATTCTTTGGAGGGGGGCTGCGTGGCCCCCTCCTCTGGCCATTTAAGGCCCCGGGGACCCCATCCCTCGGGGCCGGCCATACCCTTTTTTTATTTTTAAACTTTGGGGAGGGGGGCCGCGTGGCCCCCTCCCGGGCCACTACTTGCCTCGGGGACCCCATCCCCCGGGCTGGCCCTCTCCGTTGGGGACTGTGGGGGTCCCCAATCCCCCACAGTCCCGCCGGCTCCCCGTGTCCTACGGGAGCCGGCATTAGCTTAGACATGGGGAGCTGCTAAGAGGCAGCTCCCCATGTGGAAAGCTGTCGGCTTTGGATATTGGAAGAGAGAGCAGGTTTCCCTGCTCTCTCTTCCAATATCCAAAGCAAGTTTGCAATGACAGGACGGAGCCGCGAGGCTCCCTCCTGCCATAGCAAACTACAGTGTCCCGGGGTAGGCACCCCGGGACACTGCAGGAGCCGGCCCTGGGGGTGGTGGTCCCCAGGGCCATCAAGGGCTTCCAGGAGGGGGCCGCGCGGCCCCCTCCCATTCAGTTCACAGCCCCGGGAGGTGGTGGTCCCCGGGCTCTGGAGGTCCGTAACGGACCCCCATATTTAAATGTTTAGTGCCCCGGGGAGGTGGCGGTCCCCGGGGCGTGTGGGGGGGCTGGAGCCCCCCACACAGGTTTTTCAATTTATTAAAAAAAAGCCCCGGGAGGTGGTGGTCCCCGGGGCTGCGGGAGGGCTCAGAGCCCTCCCGCACCATTTTTAAAAAAAAGCCCCGGGGAGTGGCGGTCCCCGGGGCTTGGGGGGCCCTTTGAGGCCCCAACACATTAAATTATCCCCCCCCCGCAGGCCCCCGGGACTTGGGCCACCCGGGGACAAAATACAATTGAAGCGCGGGAGACCGCGCTTCGATGGTTTTTTTTTCGGCAGGATTCGCGCACCCTGAGCGCATCCTGCCGATTTTTAAAAAAAATATATTTTATTTTTTTTGCTCTGAGCAAACCTAGGGGTCAGGGTGTTTCTACCCTGCCCCCTTTGTGCGCTTTGCGCACTTGTTTCTGTCCCTCGGTTCTACCGAGGGACAAAATGGCTGCCAACATTTCCTGAATCGGAATGTTGACAGCCAGCTGACAGCCAATTAACATGCAGCTCGTGATCGGGACGGTGCGCGCAGGGTGCGCTGAGGGTACGCGGACCCTACTCGGCCATAGATATCACTATCTTTTTACTTTTGATTTTCTCAGCAACTACTGAACGGATTTACACCATTTAACAAAAAGGGTTCTTTCTGAACCAAGAACTACCTCTTTGCCAAATTTGGTGTAATTCCGTTCAGCAGTTCGGGCTGTAGCCGTGTCTAAAGTTTCCTATGGAAAATTGCATGGGGAAAACGCGTTTTGGGACCCCCTTTTTCTCGGCCCCCGCTTGACGAATCCCCCGAGACTTTCAGGGTAGGAGCGGACCGGAGCGGGCCATAAAGTTTGAAAATTTTGCGAAGATACGTCAACCGGCAAGAGAGTTATTTCAAATAGAATGTCGCGGATTTCCTATGGATAATAGGTTGTAACTATAACTATCTACTGGCGACCGCCAGTAGATAATATATATATATATATATTCACTGAAAAAACCATAGGTTTCAGGGACGTTATAGTTACAAATTAGCATTTAAAAACCTTTGAAATTCACTGAAAAACCATAGGTTTTAGGGACAGTTATAGTTAGTTGGACATTGCACTCGTACAAAACCCGTGAAATTCCCCCGTTATAGTTAGTCCAGCTAACTATAACTCGCGCCCCCGCAATGCACTGCTGATGACGTCACATATTACATCACTCATGACATGGTCAGTGACATCACTGATGACATCACTGATGACATCTCAAATGACATCACTGATGACATCACTGTTGACATCATCCAGTGACTGTGTTTCTGTAAAGTTTAAATATTTTTAATATATATAGGAAAAGACGTATTGAAGAATGAGTGGGTGTGTAAGTGTCTGTATGGATGATTTAGTAGGTGCGTGACTGACTGTATAAGTGAGTGATTTAACGTATCTTACTGAATGCATGGGTTAGTGACTAAACTGGGTGAATGTCTGTATCCGTCTGTCTGTTGCTGTGTAAGTGGCTGCATGTGTTTGTGAATAGCTACATGAGTGTCTATATGAGTTAATGAATGCTTGTCTGAGTATCTGTATGGGTGCCTGAGTGTTTGTGTGGGAGGGGTGTGTGCGACTCTGTGCATAGATGTGTGAGTGGGTGATTCACTGGGTGGATGGTTTCAAGAGTGCATCTGTGATAGACTGTATGGGTGGGTAAGTGTGTGTAAGAGTGTGTTAGTGAGTGAATGTATGTCCCAGTGGTACATGTGTAACTACATATGTGAAAGGCAGTATATATGTGTGTTGGAGTATATAAATAGCTATAAGCGAGAGTGAGTGATTGTGATAGTGGCTGTATGGATGAGTGTGTGCTTGTATCAGTGATTGTATAAGAGCGTAAGAATGTGCTAGTATTTGTATGAGTAAGTGAGCTGGTATGTGTATAACTGTATAGGTGAGTAAATGGTAGTGTGTTTAATTATTTGCATGACTGACTAGGTGTGTGAGTACCTCTATGGATGAGTGGCGGTGCTTGAGTGTCTATATAGGAGTAGGAGTGCATATGATAGTCCTGTACTGAGTGACCGTAAGTATGAGTGACTGTACGGGTGAGTGAGTTGATGTGTGCGTAGACCTAAGAATCAGTGAGTGGGTATGTAGTTATTGGTGTTGGAGTGTCTATGGTTTTGCGAATGGCAGTCTTTAATTTAGAGTGGGTGTATCAAAGGTTATATTAGGGTGTGAGAAGATGCATGAAATTATCACATGGATGATGTCACCAGTGATGTCATCAGTGATGTCATTTGAGATGTCATCAGTGATGTCATCAGTGATGTCACTGACCATGTCATGAGTGATGTAATATGTGACGTCATCAGCAGTGCATTATGGGGCGCGAGTTATAGTTAGCTGGACTAACTATAACGGGGGAATTTCACGGGTTTTGTACGAGTGCAATGTCCAACTAACTATAACTGTCCCTAAAACCTATGGTTTTTTCAGTGAATTTCAAAGGTTTTTTAAATGCTAATTTGTAACTATAACATGTCTGAAACCTACAGTTTTTTCAGTGAATTTCAAAGGTTTTGTAAATGACAATTTTTAAATGTATTAATTGTTATATAAATTTTTTTCATACCGATTTCCAAATTTTTTAGAAACAATTTTTTTTTACATATTTTATTTTTTAAATTACATTGTAATTACATTATACATTACAAAAAATACTTTCTCAGAATGAATTACTTTAGTTTAATTACTTTGCACATAGGCAATAGACTTTTAAGTACAGTAGTTACAGTTGTTGCAATGGGCAACACATTTTCAAACACAAAGCAACATTCAGCTCAATGTGAATTTCTAGTTAAATGCAATTAGTTACTTTATGGATTACTTTTCTAACCACAGGACTGGATCCTAGATTCAGTCCTGGGACATCTCCTGTAAACAGTTGAGTTAAAGCGTTTTGGTTACAGTCGTGATTTTTAAGGAATATTATTATACTTTAAAAGTTCACACTTAGAAACATTTTCTCATAGAATCACCAATGTTATCCTATGGAAGGAAATTCACTTAGAAGTTAAAAACTGTTATCGTTTTTTTTCTTACTCAGTGTTGGATCCTGGATCCAGCACTGGTGCATCTCCTGTAAACAGTTGAAAGAATGCGTTTAAGTCATACAGGCGATTTTTAGGAATATTTGTAGTTTGTGAAAATCGACACTTTGAAACTTTTTCTGCTGAAAACCAGACAATGCATTCCTATGGAAGGAAATTCAAGTTACTGGTAAGTACGGTTAAAATTACTTTTCAGGACCAGTACTGGGCTGAAAGATGCATCACTGAGGTCTCTCCTGATAACAGGTGAGTAAATCAGAATTCGGATTTCGGCTGATTTTAGAGGAATATTTGTATGTTTCAAAAATCAACACTTAGAAACTTTTTCAGCAAAAAGCAGGCAATGATATCCTATGGAAGGAAATTCAAGTTACTGGTAAGTACGGTTAAAATTACTTTTGAGGATCAGTACTGGGCTGAAAGATGCAGCACTGAGGTCTCTCCTGATAACAGGTGAGTAAATCGGAATTCGTATTTCGGCTGATTTTAGAGGAATATTTTAAAGTTCCAAAACTCCACACTTAGAAGAATTTCCAAGTGAAACCAGTCAATGTTAGCCTATGAAGGAAATTCAAGTTACCGGTAAGTACAGTTAAAATTACTTTTCAGGATCAGTTCTGGGCTGAAAGATGCAGCACTGAGGTCTCTCCTGATAACAGGTGAGTAAATCGGAATTCGTATTTCGGCTGATTTTAGAGGAATATTTTAAAGTTCCAAAACTCCACACTTAGAAGAATTTCCAAGTGAAACCAGTCAATGTTAGCCTATGAAGGAAATTCAAGTTACCGGTAAGTACGGTTAAAATTACTTTTCAGGATCAGTACTGGGCTGAAAGATGCAGCACTGAGGTCTCTCCTGATAACAGGTGAGTAAATCAGAATTCGTATTTCGGCTGATTTTAGAGGAATATTTGCACAATGGTGAAGGGAGGGGCGGGGCCTGAGGTGACATCTGTGCAAACGCGCCCCGTGGCGCGTTTTAAGTTAGGGGATTAAGTCCCCTTGAATCATGAGGGTCCCTACGGGCCAACTAGCCCACCAGGAACCTCCAGTATGCGCCAGGGGCTGCGTTGCAGAGACATTTACAGAGGCCACACCCCTTTTACACCTCTCTGCAACGCAGCTCTGTGGCGCTTTCTGGACGTACCTGTTGGGCTAGTTGGCCCCCAGGGACCCTCAGGATTGAAGAGGATTTAATTCCCCATCTTAAAACGCGCCACGGGGCCTGTTTGCACACATGTCACCTGAAGCCCCGCCCCTCCCTTCACCACTGTGCAAACGCGCCCGTGGCGCGTTTTAAGTCGGGGGATTAACTCCCCTTGAATCCTGAGGGTCCCTGGGGTGCAACTAGCCCACCATATACCTCCAAAAGCGCCATAGAGCTGCGTTGCAGAGAGGTGTAAAGGGCGTGGCCTCTGTACACCTCTCTGCAAGGCAGCCCCTGGCGCATACTGGAGGTTCCTGGTGGGCTAGTTGGCCCTCAGGGACCCCAGTATTCAAGGGGAGTCGTTCCCTCTCTGCAAACAGCGCCAGGGCGCGTTTGCAGAGTGGTGAAGGAAGGGGCGGGGCCTACGGGCCCGATCGTTTTTTGTTTTTTTTGTTTGTTTTTCCCCCCTGAAGGGGGGCTGTTTGGCCCCCCTTCCTTTTTCCTATTTTTAGGCCCTGGGGACTCCATCCCCCAGGGCCTTTCCCCTTTTTTTTTTTTAATTAAAATAAAAAAAAAAAAACGGGAAGGGGGCCGCGTGGCCCCCCTTCCCTGGGCCTGTATTGGCCCCGGGGACCCCATCCCCCAGGGCCGGCCTTGCACATTTTTTTTTTTTAAAATTTTTGTTAATTTGGGGAGGGGGCTGCGTGGCCCCCTCCGTGGCCTCTTATGGCCCCGGGACCCCATCCCCGGGGCCTGGCTCTCGTTGGGGACTGTGGGGGTCCCCAAACCCCCACAGTCCCGCCGGCTCCCCGTGTCCTACGGGAGCCGGCATTGCTTTTACACATGGGGAGCAGCTAACATGCTGCTCCCCATGTGGAAAAGCAATCGGCTTTGGATATTGGAAGAGAGAGCAGGTTTCCCTGCTCTCTCTTCCAATATCCAAAGCAAGTTTGCAATGACAGGACGGGAGCCGCAAACAGCAGTGTCCCGGGGGTAGGCACCCCGGGACACTGCAGGAGCCGGCCCTGGGGGTGGTGGTCCCCAGGGCCATCAAGGGCTCCAGGAGGGGGCCGCGCGGCCCCCTCCCTACATTTTGAAAGCCCCGGGAGGCTGGAGCCCCCCACACAGGTTTTTTTAAATAAAAAGAAGCCCCGGGGAGGTGGCGGTCTCCGGGCTGCGGGAGGGCTCAGAGCCCTCCCGCACCATTATACATAAAGCCCCGGGGGTGGTGGTCCTCGGGGCTTGGGGCCCTAGAGGCCCCCACACATAAAATTAAACCCCCCAGCATGCCCCCGGGACTTGGCCCACCCGGGGCCAATTAACATCGAAGCGCGGAGACCGCGCTTCGATTTTTTTTCGGCAGGGTTCGCGCTCCCTGAGCGCATCCTGCCGATTTAAAAAAAAATAATAATTTTTTGCCCAGGGGCCTTGTGGGACCCCTGAGCAGACCTAGGGGGTCAGGGTGTTTCTACCCTGCCCCCTTTGTGCGCTTTGCGCACTTGTTTCTGTCCCTCGGTTCTACCGAGGACAAAATGGCTGCCAACACTTCCTGGTTTGGAGTGTTGACAGCCAATTAACATAAAGCTCGTGCTCGGGAGGATCCGCGGCCCTAGATATCACTATCTTTTTACTTTTGATTTTCTCAGCAACTACTGAACGGATTTACACCATTTAACAAAAAGGGTTCTTTCTGAACCAAGAACTACCTCTTTGCCAAATTTGGTGTAATTCCGTTCAGCAGTTCGGGCTGTAGCCGTGTCTAAAGTTTCCTATGGAAAACGCGTTTTGGGACCCCCCTTTTTTCTCTGCCCCCGCTTGACGAATCCCCCCCGAGACTTTCAGGGTAGGAGCGGACCGGAGCAGGCCATAAAGTTTGAAAATTTTGCGAAGATACGTCAACCGGCAAGAGAGTTATGTCAAATAGAATGTCGCAAATTTCCTATGGATAATAGGTTGTAACTATAAACTGGCGACCGCCAGTAGATAACACTAACACACACACACACACACACACACACACCACCACCACCACCACCACCACCACCCCCCCCCCGGGGGGCGGTCGCCAGTAGGTAGTTATAGTTAGGACCTCTTTCTTTTGAATACGAACGGGGATATTCGAACAGGACGCTGATAGAGCGGTTCGCGGCACAGGAGCCGTTGATATTTTGGAACTGACCCTGGACCAAATAGGGTGCAGTTGCTAAACAAACTGATACATAGTCTGTATCATTACTTCGCGAGTTTCATATCTGACTGATTATCTTTGCTGACAAACGACATATTTTTAAGCCCTGATGAAGTCCATATATCTGGACGAAACGCGTCGGCTGTCTGGCTGTTGTTTTTTAACGGAAAAAGAAGAATAAAGTTTTCAATCTATAACCAGAAATGGATGGACAGAGACTTTTGTTTGACTATTTGTGGTGCACTCCATATTGGTTATAAAAATTAACATTGGTCTTGGAGATTGCCCCTTGGGAGCAGCAGGGGCAGTGGAAGTGCACACTATCTGAGTTATTTGGCTCAGGATTTTGGACTTCTTTTTTGGGGGATTGTGTGGTTTGGAGGTGCGTTACAAACACATCTTTGGTGTGTAGGGTCGGCTTGCTGTTCCACCTTGGAGATATTATAGTTAGGACCTAGTTTACATAGGAAAAGCGTTTTTTCTTTTCCCAATAACTTTGGCGTCGTTTGACGAATATTCGTGAAATTTCAAAACTAGAGGGGCTCCCCGGTCAGCTCCCGTCTTGAAAGTTTCGGGGTGATTCGTCAAGCGGGGGCCGAGAAAAAAGGGGGGTCCCAAAACACGTTTTCCCTATGTAAATTTCCATAGGAAACTTTAGACAAAGCTACAGCCCGAACTGCTGAACGGAATTACACCAAATTTGGCAAAAAGGTAGGTCTTGGTTCAGAAAGAGCCCTTTTTGTTAAATGGTGTAAATCCGTTCAGTAGTTCCTGAGAAATTAAAAAAAAGAAAACTTTCGATATCTGGGCGGAGCCTAACCTCCCGAGCACGAGCTTGCCTCTGATTGGCTGCCAACACTTCAAACCAGGAAGTGTTGGCAGCCATCTTGTGCCTCGGACAAACTAGAAGCAAAAAGGTAAAAAATTAAAATAAAAAATAAAAAAAGATTAAAAACAAGAAAAGGGGGCAGGGTAAAAACACCCTGACCCCCCAGGCCCAAAAAAAGCATTTTTTTTTTCGGGCGGTGTCGCGCCGGGTGCACGAATCCGTCCGAAAATGTTAAAAAAAGAAGCGCGGTCTGCTGTGCTTCTTTTTAATGAGGCCCCCGGGTGGGCCAAGTCCCGGGGGCAATTTATTTATGTAGCGGAGGCCCGCAGCCCCGGGGACCGCCACCTCCCCGGGGCTTGATAATTTATTCACGGGGGGCACGCGGCCTCCCCGCAGCCCCGGGGACCGCCACCTCCCCGGGGCTTCTTAGAAAATGAATGCGTAAGGGGGTCCCACCCCCCCTACGCTGCCCCGGGGACCGCCACCTCCCCAGGGCTTTTTAGGTCTCGCATACGCAGCGCGCATGCGCTGCATATGAGGGCCTTTAGCCGTTGCTCTGCTCATTTTGAAGCACACACTCGTGCTTATGGCGGCATCCACCTTGCGGGAGCGAGCAGCGGCGCGCCACAAGCACGAGTGCAGTGCTTGAAAATGAGCAGACTGCTCTCCCAAGCGTGCGCGCGCGCCACTCGCCGGCTCACCTCGTCGACTAAGTCGCGCGCGCTGTTTATAGCGCGTTCGCTTTCACTTTCTCCCTGCTGCTCTGACTGAGACCTCTTCTCACTGCCTGCAGTGCGCTACTTTCATCCCCTTTCTTCACCACTCTGCAAACGCGCCCCCTGGCGCGTTGTTAGATGGGGAATTAATTCCCCTTGAATACCGAGGGTCCCTGGGGGCCAACTAGCCCACCAGGTACCTCCAGTAAGCGCCAGAAGCCACGTTTGCAGAGTGGTGTACAAAGGGGCGTGGCCTCCGACCACCTCTCTGCAACGCCGCTCTGTGGCACTTACTGGAGGTGCCTGGTGGGCTAGTTGGCCCCAGGGACCCTCAGAATTCAAGGGACTTAATCCCCCAACTTACAATGCGGCAGGGGGCGCGCTTGCACAGTGGTGCAGGGAGGGGCGCGGCCTGACAGAAGTGTGCAAACGCGCCCCCTGGTGCATTGTAAATTGGGGGATTAAGTCCCCTTGAATCCTGAGGGTCCCTGGGGTCCAACTAGCCCACCAGGTACCTCCAGTATGCGCCACAGAGCTGTGTTGCAGAGAGGTGGTCCGAGGCCACGCCCCTTTTTACACCACTCTGCAAACGTGCCTCGGCGCACTGGTGGTGGGGCGATGAGGTCCTCTTGTGTCCTGAGGACCTCAGGACACAAGTGGACTTCATCACCCGAGCAGCAGTGCGCCAAGAGGCGCGTTTGCAGAGTGGTGTAAAAAGGGGGCGTGGCCTCGGACCACCTCTCTGCAATCCAGCTCTGTTGCGCATATTGGAGGTACCTGATGGGCTAGTTGGCCCCCAGGGACCCTCAGTATTCAAGGGGAATTAATTCCCCTACTAACAACGCACTAGGGCGCGTTTGCAGAGTGGTGGAGAAAGGGGCGTGGCCTTTGTCTACCTCTCAGCAATCCCATTGCGTGGGGCTTACTGGAGGTAAGAGGTAGGCTAGTTGGCCCCTAAAGGACCCCCAGCAGCGAAGGGGACTTCAATCCCCTTCGCGCGCCAGGGAGCACGTTTGTAGAGTGGTGGGCAAAGGGGGCGTGGCCTGCTTTTCGAACTTAGCAATGCTGCTGTGTGGGACTTACTGGAGGATGTCCTTGGGGGCCAACTACCCCTCGTTACCTCCAGTAAGTCCCGCACAGTGGGATTGCTAAAACGTCTTCGGAGGCCATGCCCCCCTTCTCCACCATTCTGCAAACGCGCCTCCTGGCAGACTACGGGATGGGGGATGAAGTCCAATTTACTCCTGAGGGACTTTGGGGGCCAAGAAGCCCTACTGGTACCTCCTGTAAGCCCAACGCACCGGAATTCCCGAGCGCTGGTCGGAGGCCCAGCACCCTTTCTCCACCACTCTGCAAACACGACTACTAGTTAAAGAAGTGTTTGCAATGTAATAGGTTTCGCATTTGCGAGAATTAGAGCTATTGGCGATGTAAATGCAAAGGTTTTTTACTAATGTTTTTGGGAGTGGAGTGGATGTACGTTGTGTGTAGTGGAATTATGTGGTATGTTGGGCAGTGAAATTATGTGGATAGAAAGTATGTGGTATTTAGTGTATAGGAATTATGTACAGTGGGATTACGTGTTATGGAGACTAATTATGTGGTATGGTAGTCTGTGTTGTGGAGTGGTAACCTCAGGTTTAGCCTTCCTCGTTTCCACAGAAGCTCAACTATGAACTCAGTGAGACAAAAAAAGATGGAATCACTGAGGAGCACTTGTGGACCTAGTCAGAGGTATGATGAGCAGGGCCACTGGAATTATGTGACTGTTTGGCTGCACCGACTTTCGCACAGTTATACATTTTCTGCATTAGCCACATATTTCATCATCTGCACCCTAATCTGCAGATTTGAACAAAAAGCCTTGTTTCTAGCTGAAACTGGTCAAAATTTACCAAAAATGCAGCGACAAGTGTTACAGCGTGGTGGAAGGCCCGTTGCAAAGCTAGAATGGTCACGTGTTACTTATTGCTAAATGTGGGTGTTAAATTGGTACTAATGGTGTGCAAGCCACTCTTGGTTCCCTCTGCGCCTCTCTTGCCTCCTTCTGCATTTCTGTTGCTTCTTTCTGCACGTTTCTTTCTTTTTCTGCACTTCTCTTGACCTCATTCTGCAAATCTCATGTACTTTCTGCACCTCTCTTCCCTCTTTCTGCACGTCTGTTGCCTCTTTCTGCACATCATTTGCTTTTTTCTGCACCCGTTGTCTCTTTCTGCACTCGTCTTCCCTCTTTCTGTACCTTTCCTGCCTGTTTTTGCATCTCACTTGCCTCTTTCTGCACTTTACTTGCTTCTTTCTACACCTCTGTTGCTTCTTTCAGCAATTCTCTTGCCTCTTTGTGCACTTCTCTTGCCTGTTTCTGCACCTCTCTTGCCTCTTTTTGCACCTCACTTGCTCCTTTCTACACTTCTCTTGCCTCTTTCTGCACCCGTTGCTTCATTCTGCACTTTCCATGCTTCTTTCTGCACCCGTTCTCTTTATGTACCTCTTTTGACTCTTTCTGCACTTTTCTTGCCTTTTCCTGCACCTCTCTTCCCTTTCTGCACGTCTGTTGCCTCTTTCTGCACCTCATTTGCTTTTTTCTGCACCCGTTGTCTCTTTCTGCACTCGTCTTCCCTCTTTCTGTACCTTTCCTGCCTGTTTTTGCATCTCACTTGCCTCTTTCTGCACTTTTCTTGCTTCTTTCTACACCTCTGTTGCTTCTTTCAGCAATTCTCTTGCCTCTTTGTGCACTTCTCTTGCCTGTTTCTGCACTTCTCTTGCCTGTTTCTGCACTTCTCTTGCCTCTTTCTGCACCCGTTGCTTCATTCTGCACTTTCCATGCTTCTTTCTGCACCTGTCTTGCTTCTTTCTGCACCCCTGTTGTCTCTTTATGTACCTCTTTTGCCTCTTTCTGCACTTTTCTTGCCTTTTTCTGCACCTCTTCCCTCTTTCTGCACGTCTGTTGCCTCTTTCTGCACCTCATTTGCTTCTTTGTGCCCCCGTTGTCTCTTTCTGTACCTTTCCTGCCTGTTTTGGCATCTCACTTGCCTCTTTCTGCACTTTTCTTGCTTCTTTCTACACCTCTGTTGCTTCTTTCAGCAATTCTCTTGCCTTTCTGCACTTCTCTTGCCTGTTTCTGCACTTCTCTTGCCTGTTTCTGCACCTCTCTTGCTGTTTCTGCACCTCTCTTGCTGTTTCTGCACCTCTCTTGCTGTTTCTGCACCTCTCTTGCTGTTTCTGCACCTCTCTTGCTGTTTCTGCACCTCTCTTGCCTGTTTCTGCACCTCTCTTGCCTGTTTCTGCACCTCTCTTGCCTGTTTCTGCACCTCTCTTGCCTCTTTTTGCACCTCTCTTGCCTCTTTTTGCACCTCTCTTGCCTCTTTTTGCACCTCTGTTGGCTCTTTCTGCACCTCACTTGCTCCTTTCTACACTTCTCTTGCCTCTTTCTGCAACCGTTGCTTCATTCTGCACTTTCCATGCTTCTTTCTGCACCTGTCTTGCTTCTTTCTGCACCCCTGTTCTCTTTATGTACCTCTTTTGACTCTTTCTGCACTTTTCTTGCCTTTTTCTGCACCGCTCTTCCCTCTTTCTGCATGTCTGTTGCCTCTTTCTGCACCTCATTTGCTTCTTTCTGCACCCCTGTTGTCTTTCTGCACTCGTCGTCCCTCTTTCTGTACCTTTCCTGCCTGTTTTTGCATCTCACTTGCCTCTTTCTGCACTTTTCTTGCTTCTTTCTACACCTCTGTTGCTTCTTTCAGCAATTCTCTTGCCTCTTTGTGCACTTCTCTTGCCTGTTTCTGCACTTCTCTTGCCTCTTTCTGCACCCCTGTTGCTTCCTTCTGCACTTTCAATGCTTCTTTCTGCACCTCACTTGCTCCTTTCTACACTTCTCTTGCCTGTTTCTGCACCTCTCTTGCCTCTTTTTGCACCTGTTGGCTCTTTCTGCACCTCACTTGCTCCTTTCTACACTTCTCTTGCCTGTTTCTGCACCTCTCTTGCCTGTTTCTGCACCTCTCTTGCCTCTTTTTGCACCTCTGTTGGCTCTTTCTGCACCTCACTTGCTCCTTTCTACACTTCTCTTGCCTCTTTCTGCACCCCTGTTGCTGTATTCCGCACTTTCCATGCTTCTTTCGGCACCTGTCTTGCTTCTTTCTGCACCCCTGTTGTCTCTATGTACCTCTTTCTGCACTTTTCTTGCCTTTTTCTGCACCTCTCGTCCCTCTTTCTGCACGTCTGTTACCTCCTTCTGCACCTCATTTGCTTCTTTCTGCACCCCTGTTCTCTTTATGCACTCGTCTTCCCTCTTTCTGTACCTTTCCTGCCTGTTTTTGCATCTCACTTGCCTCTTTCTGCACTTTTCTTGCTTCTTTCTACACCTCTGTTGCTTCTTTCAGCAATTCCCTTGCCTCTTTCTGCACTTCTCTTGCCTGTTTCTGCACTTCTCTTGCCTCTTTCTGCACCCCTGTTGCTTCATTCTGCACTTTCCATGCTTCTTTCTGCACCCCTGTTGTCTCTTTATGTACCTCTTTTGCCTCTTTCTGCACTTTTCTTGCCTTTTTCTGCACCGCTCTTCCCTCTTTCTGCACATCTGTTGCCTCTTTCTGCACCTCATTTGCTTCTTTCTGCACCCGTTCTCTTTATGCACTCGTCTTCCCTCTTTCTGTACCTTTCCTGCCTGTTTTTGCATCTCACTTGCCTCTTTCTGCACTTTTCTTGCTTCTTTCTACACCTCTGTTGCTTCTTTCAGCAATTCTCTTGCCTCTTTGTGCACTTCTCTTGCCTGTTTCTGCACCTCTCTTGCCTATTTTTGCACCTCTGTTGGCTCTTTCTGCACTGCTCTTGCTTCTTTCTGCACCTCACTCGCTCCTTTCTACACTTCTCTTGCCTCTTTCTGCACCCCTGTTGCTTCATTCTGCACTTTCCATGCTTCTTTCTGCACCTCATTTGCTTCTTTCTGCACCCCTGTTGTCTCTTTCTGCACTCATCTTCCCTCTTTCTGTACCTTTCCTGCCTGTTTTTGCATCTCACTTGCCTCTTTCTCCACTTTTTTTGCTTCTTTCTACACCTCTGTTGCTTCTTTCAGCAATTCTCTTGCCTCTTTGTGCACATATCTTGCCTGTTTCTGCACTGCTCTTGCCTCTTTCTGAACCCGTTGCTTCATTCTGCACTTTCCATGCTTCTTTCTGCACCTGTCTTGCTTCTTTCTGCACCCCAGTTGTCTTTTTCTGTACCTCTTTTGCCTCTTTCTGCACTTTTCTTGGCTTTTTCTGCACCTCTTCCCGCACGTCTGTTGCCTCTTTCTGCACCTCATTTGATTCTTTCTGCACCAGTTGTCTCTTTCTGCACTCGTCTTCCGTCTTTCTGTATCTTTCCTGCCTGTTTTTGCATCTCACTTGCCTCTTTCTGCACTTTTCTTGCTTCTTTGTACACCTCTGTTGGTTCTTTCTGCACTGCTCTTGCTTCTTTCTGCACCTCATTTGCCTCTTTCTGCACTTCACTTGCTTTTTTCTGCACCTCTATTGCCTGTTTCGGCACCTGTGTTGCTTCTTTCTCTACTTCTCTTGCCTCCTTCTGCACCTCTTAGTTAGAGGTAGTTTTAATGCCCCTGCCCTATTATGTACTAGGGCCATACAGGGGAGGTCATGCCAATCACAGGGGTACCCCAACCCATAGTGTACCCTAGTGTATGTAGGTGTTTTCACTGTATTCTAAGTGTCTTTTAGCATAGCACTGGCTCTAGGGCCGGTTAGTCAGAGTCAGTTACCACCAGTACCCGTCAGCAAAAAGTTGGGGGCACAGGAGGACTTTCTGCTCCTCTGTTGGTTCTTTCTGCACATCTCTTGCTTCTTCTTGCACTTTTCTTCATCTTTCTGGACTTCTGTTGCCTCTTTCTGCATTTGTCTTGCTTCTTTGCGCGCTTTTCTTCCTCTTTCTTCACATGTCCTACCTTTGTAGGCATAGTTAGAAATTAGCATTTAAAAACCTTTGAAATTCACTGAAAAAACCATAGGTTTCAGGCATGTTATAGTTAGAAATTAGCATTTAAAAAACCTTTGAAATTCACTTAAAAAACCATAGGTTTCAGGGACGTTATAGTTAGAAATTAGCATTTAAAAAACCTTAGAAATTCACTGAAAAAAACCATAGGTTTCAGCGACGTTATAGTTAGTTGGACATTTCACTCGTACAAAACAAGAGAAATTCCCCCGTTATAGTTAGTTCAGCTAACTATAGCTCGCGCCCCCGCAATGCACTGCTGATGACGTCACATATTACATAATTCATGACATGGTCAGTGACATCACTGATGACATCACTGATGAGACACACACATATATATATATATATATATATAGCAATCTGACAATGTCCATGCACAGATTCATAACGATCTTGAATATATATACATATATGTATATCTATAAATAGCAATCTTAAAACTTAAAAGGAGGAGGGAATAATAGAGGCTCACCTTACATAAAGAGATTACGTAGCCCCGCCTGTCCCACCGCTGTATCAACATTACTAGCAGCTTCAAGACAGTAATGCTTGGTAAAAGTGTGCCTGCTGGACCAAGTTGCTGCTCTGCAAATTTGCTGAATAGGCACACCGGCAAAGAGAGCTGTAGATGATGAGACTGCTCTCGTAGAATGCGCTTTCACTGTTGAATGCAGAGGCTTGCCCGCTTGCTGATGGCAAAATTGAATCGCACAGGAAATCCAACGTGCAATGGTTTGTTTAGTCACTAGATACCCTTTTCTCATCTTTCCATAGGCCACAAAAAGCTGATCAGCTTTACGGATACAGGCTGTTTTTTGTAAATAAAATTTTATACATCTCTTTACATCCAGGGAATGTAAGGCCCTTTCCGCTGGTGACTGTGGATTAGGGAAGAAAGTCTTTAAAATGACTGGTTCGTTTAAGTGAAAATCCGATGGAACCTTAGCATTAAAGGTAGGATTTGTCCCAAGTACAACAGAGTACTTAGTAAACTGGAGGAAAGGGTATCGAGTAGTGAAAGCATGTATGTCGCTTACTCATCTAGCCGAAGTAAGAGCCAATAGAAGTGATGTTTTGCATTAAATAAATTTAAGATCAGCCCTATGAATAAGCTCAAACGGAGCTTTCAGGAGTTGTGCTAACACAATGTTAAGATGCCAAGGCGGAGGAGGGCGCCTAATTGGAGGGAACATTCTAAATAATCCTTTGAGAAATTGTTTTATAATTCTTGAAGACCAAAGAGACTGTGATCCATTTTGCCGTCGAAATCTGGAAATTGCGGCAAGGAATACTTTAATAGTAGATTGAAAAAGGCCAGATCTTGCTAGTTGGAGGAAAAAAGGCAGCAATTGTTCCGGTGAAGACTGAATAGGGTGCACTTCAGAGGTTTCACACCAATTACAATATCTTTTCCACTTGAGTTTATAAGTTTTTATAGTAGAGGGCGCTTTGGCATTAGCTAGAACCTCCCGACAATCAGCAGGTATAACTAGGTCGGAAAACTCATAGTATTCAGGAGCCAGGCTGCTAATCGCAGAGATGCTGGATCCGGATGGCAGACTTGGCCGCGGTTCATTGTCAGCAAGTTCTGTAATGGGTGCAATAGTCTGGGTTTGCACTCCGACAGGAGTAGAAGCTCTGTGAACCAGAATTGGCGAGGCCACCTGGGGGCTATGAGAAGTATTAGGCAGGGTTCTTTCCTCATCTTCCGAAGCACCCTTGCGACTAAAGGAATCGGAGGAAAAGCGTAAGCATACATTTTTGACCAATTTATCGAAAACGCATTCCCGCACGATCCCTGTTGGGGTAGCCAGCTGGCAAAGAATTGGCATTTGCGGTTCTGACTTGTTGCAAATAGATCCAAGCTCGGTTTGCCCCACAACCGAAAGATGTGATCCAACGTTGGTTGGTGAAGTTCCCATTCGTGGTTGGATGTAATTGATCTGCTCAGAGAGTCCGTTAGGATGTTGGCCACTCCTGGGACATGTACTGCCGTTAGTATTATCTGATGTTGTATAGCCCAATCCCAGATTTGCTGCGCCTGAAGGGATAGCATTGTTGATCTTGTACCTCCCTGCTTGTTTAAATAATGCATGCTTGTTGTGTTGTCTGTCCGAATTAACACTGAAGCTCCTGATATTATGGAATGAAAGGATTTCAGAGCCAGGAATATTGCTTTCAACTTTAAGAGGTTTATGTGCAATGTTCGTTGTTGACTGTCCCATTTTCCCTTCACTGTCAGTCCTTGTAGATGTGCTCCCCACCCTTCGAGGGATGCATCTGTTATTGTGAAACCTGGTGAGTCCACTATGAACGATAGGCCTGCTGCTATGTTTGGGATGCGAGTCCATCATAGTAGCGCTTTTTTCATTTGAGGTGTTACTCTGATAACATCGTCGGAGGACCTTGAGATCTGCAGCCATTGTTTGTTTAGCTCCTCTTGCAAGGGTCTCATTCTGAGACGACAGTTGAGGATAAGGGGAATGCAAGAGGACAACATTCCCAGAAGCGATTTGAACTTGCGGACAGAAATTGACTTTTTTTTTTAGCAGTAGAGTTGCTAACTTGTAAATCCTTTGTTGTCTTTCTTGTGAGACAAAGGCCTTTGCCTGATGAGTGTCCAAGGTTGCCCCCAAGAATGTTTTTACCTTTGAAGGGGTTAACTGAGACTTTGGTAGATTTATTGAGAGACCTAAGGACTGGAAGAGAGAAAGGCATCTTCGAGTGTGACTGCTTGCCACTGAAAAGGATTTAACCTTTATGAGGCAGTCATCCAGATAAGGGAAGATTTGGACTCCATCCTGACAAAGGTGAGCCGCCACCGGTGCTAAAACCTTGGTGAACACTCGGGCGCTGAACGAAGGCCGAAAGGTAGGACCTTGAATTGAAAATCTCTGCCAGCCACTCTGAAGCGCAAGAATTTTCTGTGTCTGGGAAGGATAGGGATATGAAAATAGGCATCCTGAAGGTCTAGGGTTGCCATGAAATCCTCCTGATTTATCAACTGAAGCACCTCCTGAAGAGACAGCATCCGGAAGGATTGCTTTTTTAGAAATGTGTTGAGGCAACGAAGGTCTAAAATGGGACGCCACTCTCCAGATTTCTTTTTTATGAGAAAAAACCTCGAATAGAACCCTGTTCCCTTCTGTAGATTTGGTACCACTTCGATCCCTCCTTTCTTTATCATTATTTTCATTTGGGACAGAAGTTCCTTTAAAAGAGCAGGAGGAGGACCTCTGGGAGGATAATTTGGATGAATCTTTAAGAATTCCAAAGTGTGACCCCTAGAAACTATGTACAAAACCCATCTGTCTGTTGTTTTTGCAGACCATTCGGAGAAGAAATGGGAGATTGTTCCCCCAACCTTGACCGGATTGAAGGGAAAAGTGGTTGGCAGTGGGCGGTTGTCACTGTTTTTTAGAGTTGTCTCTGCCTCTGTAGGCAGTCTTTCCTCTGTAATGCTTGTAGGAAGCGGCCGGAGGTTGCTTAAATGACTGTTGCTGCTGTGTAGATGTGTACCTTGGTTGACCTTGGTACGGTTGATATTGTTTATATTGATTGTATCCTCCTCGAAAGGATGACGAACCACGACCTCTTGCTCCACGAAAGGGCTGTTTTCTGAATTGCAGAGTGCCGGGAGCCTTTGCAGTATCCGTATCTTTCTTTAGGGTCTGAAGAGCTTCATCTATATGTTGGCCAAATAGGGATTTGCCATCATAAGGCATGTCGATCACCTTTGTTTGAACTTCTTGTCTAAAAGAAGTAGCCTTCAACCAGCCCCGACGCCTCAGGACCGCAGCCCCAGCCAGTTGGCGGAATCCTGTGGAAGAAACATCCACTGCAGAGTCAATGATCTCAGCAGAGATCCTTTCTCCCTCCTGTAAAATTTTTAATGCCTCAGTTTTGGACTCCTCCGGCAACAAATCAATAAAGGGCGAAATGTCCGACCACATTTGCCTGTCGTATCTGCCCAAGACAGCGAGTGAATTGGCCGCTCTGACAATTGTTGCCGCCATGGTGGAAAATCTTTTGCCGATGGAATCGAGACGTCTTCCTTCTCTATCAGGAGGGGCCGATAATGGAGACGCAGGATTTCTGGCACGGCCTTGTGCCGCCTGTGATATCACAGAGTCAGGTTTAGGTTGCCCGATAAGGCAGGCAGGAGAGTTATCCGGAGCCTTGCATTTCTTTTTTAATTTAGGCAAGACTGCTGGAATTGAGGCTGGCGTCTTCATGATCTTTAAGCCCTCCTGCCATATGAAGTCTACGATAGGAATAGACCTGACTTGTCTCTTCGTTTGTTCCTTAAAATCATATAAGAAACAATCAGCTTGCTTGGTGACCATAGGAAGCTGGAACCTCTTTGCCGCTCTCTCCCTAAGGGTATGGAAGCCCCCTATATCCTCAGGTGGTGAATCTATAGGAGGTGGAGTGGAAGGCGATGGTGTCTGTATCTGGTAATCATCCCATTCGTTAGGAAGGGATATCTCATCCAACTCTCCCTCTTCTCTTTCCTCATCAGTAGTTTGAATCTCTTGGTCCTGATGTTGAGTTACTGCAGGTACTGGAGAAACCGGAGGGGGAGATCTGATGAGCAAGGAAGGCTGCGGAATAGGTGTCTGAGGAACAGAAGATGCCGGCTCCGAGGGAGGAAATCTGCGGTAGTAATCCTCTACCATGTGTTGCAAGTTTGAGACAAGAGACATTGGCATCTGTACTGTCTGTTCAGCTTGTCTTTCTTGATTTGTAACCTCAGGGTAAAAAACGTAATCTTCATCCTCATCGTCCTGGCACTTTATAAGGAGTTCAGAAGGACTGTGAGCAACCCGGAACCTATCATCCTCATCTGACTCCTCTTCATCTACTCCATATTCGAAGATTTCTTCTGGAGGACAAGGAGACACCTTACTTGGAGAGGTGTGAACGGGCAATAAAACCTCCTGAGAATTTTTTCTTTTAGGCAGTCCCAAATCATCCCTAGAAGTAGCTAAAACGGACGATGGAACAAGCATCGACAAGGATGTCAAGCCTACCACAGATGTCAAAGATGAAGGTTCTATCAATGGTTCTTCCGTTGACATTCTTCGTTGTCGAGGATCTGTGTTGGAGGTCTTCGGCTCCGTCGACGAGGCTACCGTCGACGAGGATTTACTTTTGAGAGCCGCCGACAGCCTTAGCGGAGATGGTGCTTCCGTCGACGAAGGTCCTGACAAGGGCCGCTTCTTTTTCGTCGACGATGACGATAAAGACGAAGTTGACATAACAGACGGTCTCACCTTCACGGATACGAACGTCGACGGAGAAGATGCCGACGACAATCATTTTGGTCTGAGGAGAAGAGAAAGTCTATGTCGTCGTCGTGGCGACGGAAATTCTCGAAGGAATCGTCGACGTCTTCGTCGACGGGTCGTCTTTTTTGTGAGGTAAAAGTGTCTCAGGAAGAGACCTTGACGCCTGCTTCGATTTTGAAGGGGATTTTGAAGGCGTAGAGGGCATAGACTGACCCTTGAGAGGCTGAAGCCTTTTTAGAAGATGAAGGCTGATCTTCCTGTTTTGAGGTGTGATGTTTTTTCAACACCTTAGGAGCCTTAGGAAAGATCAGCTCCGCCTCACTAGCTCTCTTTCTTGAAGCTGTTATCTTAAAAGAGGAATCAATCTCCTCATCAGATAAAGGATTGTCCTTTTTCTTGAGCTTCTGTAGCCACAGAAGACTTCCTTCTCTGTCCCTCAAGGTTTTTTGAGAAAATGTTCTACAGATTTTGCAATCTCTCACCTGATGGTCTGGGTGAAGACAGTAGATACATTTCTTGTGGGGATCATCAGAGTGAAGTCTTAATTTTTCACAAGATTCACAATGCCTGAATAGAGATCTTTTAGAAGAAGACATGTTCAGAAGTAATATCTGAAGAAATCAGAAGAAAAATAGAAGTACTGAGCAGAGCTCAGGGAGACTCCCTTCACACGACGTGCAGTAGAAAATCTGAGAGCCTGGAGCCTCCGTGGAGAGGGTTCTAGAGGGTGCTGTCGCCCGATTGGCTGGAGTTTGGACCATATCTAATGACTAGGACGAGATATTAAAGTGAATGGTTTCTCTTTATTAACTTTAATGTAAGAGTAATTACTTATTGCTTTTTATGTACCGTGGGACTCCCACTTCGACGACGGGGTATGATTCAAGCATGTGAATCTATGAAAGATACCCCAATACTGGAGAAATCTCATTTAGTACTTTTAGTCCTTGGGGACTGCAGAGACTGAGGATCAAGCGTAATTCAGAGTGTGGCCTACCCTGGGCTGGATCACTTGGAGCAGCTACACAAGGGGCTGTCACCGACTCTCCTCCCACATGGTTTCCATTTTCCCCCCGCAAAATGCTCATTTTATCCTATCCATGCGAAGTACCAAAAATGATCTCTGGTACTTTGAGTTGTGGTTTGTGGACCATTAGATGTTCCCACCCAGTGTCCTCCCAAACTAGCTCGCTAGTGGGAATGTACCAAGAAAGTTCAATAATCTGGGGTGTCATAATTTAATTCTCAAGTCGATACATGGGTGGGATTTCCCAGCCTCACTCGCTGGTGGCAATGTACTGGGGAACGGGGATAATCTGGAGAAGAGCGGCTAATATTATTGGGAGGGTAATGGTGTCATGGGGACAAATGGGTGGGAAGAGCCAGTAAGGTGCTTACATTGGTACATGGGTGGAGTAAGGCAATAATGTGCTTAGATCGGTACATGGGTGGGAAGAGCCAATAAGGTGCTTACATTGGTACATGGGTGGAAAGAGCCAGTAACGTGATTGCATCGGTACACAGGAGGGAAGAGCCAGTAACGTGCTTACATCGGTACACAGGTGGGAAGAGCCAGTAATGTGCCTACATCGGTACACAGGTGGGAAGGGCCAGTAACGTGCTTACATCGGTACACAGGTGGGAAGGGCCAGTAACGTGCTTACATCAGTACATGGGAGGGAGAAGCCAGTAAGGTGCTTACATCGGTACACGGGTGGGAGGAGCCAGTAAGGTGCTTACATCAGTACACGGGAGGGAGGAGCCAGTAAGGTGCTTACATCGGTAAACGGGAGGGAGGAGCCAGTAAGGTGCTTACATCGGTACACAGGAGGGAGGAGCCAGTAAGGTGCTTACATGGGTACACGGGAGGGAGGAGCCAGTAAGGTGCTTACATCAGAACACGGGTGGGAGGAACCAGTAAGGTGCTTACATGGGTACATGGGAGGGAGGAGCCAGTAAAGGGAGGGAGGAGCCAGTAAAGGGTGGGAGGAACCAGTAAGGTGCTTACATCGATACATGGGAGGGAGGAGCCGGTAAGGTGCTTACATCGGTACATGGGAGGGAGGAGCCAGTAAGGTGCTTACATCAGTACACAGGTGGGAAGAGCCAGTAAGGTGCTTACATCAGTACACAGGTGGGAAGAGCCAGTAACGTGCTTGCATGGGTACATGGGAGGGAAGAGCCAGTAACGTGCTTACATCGGTACACAGGTGGGAAAAGCCAGTAAGGTGCTTACATCGATACATGGGAGGGAGGAGCCAGTAAGGTGCTTACATCGGTACATGGGTGGAAGGAGCCAGTAAAAGGTAGGAAGAGCCAGTAAGGTGCTAACATTGGTACACAGGTGGGAAGAGCCAGTAAGGTGCTCACATCGGAACACGGGTGGGTGGAGCCAGTAAGGTGCTTACATCGGTACACGGGTGGGAGAAGCCAGTAAGGTGCTTACATCGATACATGGGCAGGGTTTCCCAGCCTCACTCACTTGCTGGTGGCGATGTACTCCTCCAGCTTCTCAATTCTCTTCTGGTTCTCTTCGATCTCCCGTAACTTCTGTTTTATTTTTGCCTGTGAGTGAAAGATGGAGAGAAATCAGAGTGCACAAACCAAATCTGTCAGGTGAGTGTGGTTAAAATGAGGTGTGCAGAAAAAATTGGAACGGAGTAAGCTGAGGAAGAGAAAACATCTGGGAGATGGTTCAGAGGCACACCCTCGTCCCGCCTCTTGAAGTCTAAATTCCACAGAGAACGTGTGACATAGCTCCGTGACTTAAGTATTTGCCCATGGAAGTGCATCACGAGCCTAATGTCGTATACGAGCAACGAGACACCACACTGGCCCCACAGAAGGCAGTCTACCATGGCACCACCTGCCTGACCACAGACCAAGCACATCACACCCCCTCTGAGGGATTCGACTGGTTCTGTTCAAAAGGAAATTCGATTGAAGAATAGACACACAGAAGGGAAGAAGGGAACCAAGGACAGAGAGTATTACATTATCCAACCGCCCACCAAAGCTCTGGGATATCTCCCACTCTCCTTCAGGCATTCCCTGTTCTTGAACAGGAGTCAGAAAGTTCTTGCAGTACCTTCCACAACATAACATCCCAACAAGTGATGTCTGCTGCCCCCAAGGCTCACACTGTTTGATACACCTCCACTCCTAAGGATTTACAAGGAAGAGGCTGGGGCACAAGGATACCACACAACACATACACGGGTTGCTTATTTTTCAAAACATTGTGGTGCTCGAGTCTAGAGGACCAGCCATCTTGGTCTTCAAAACCAGGAGAAAAATCTCCATCATATTAAAAAAGATGTGACTCAGTACCCACAGCACAACAATATTTTGGTTAATAACACTTTGGTTGATCACAGCAGCAATAGGACCGCAAATGCACAGACTCCCGGAATCTTTTTTTTGATAATAGAGGATTCTTTATTCATCAATTCTTTTAAAACATATCCTTTTCTTCTTGGATTTTTGCTGTAGCCAACGTGTTTCGTCCAATAGGAGTTCTTCAGGGCTCGTTCAATGTATATACTGGGGTTTTAACTGAAAATTCTCCATTCAAAAAGTCAAGAGCACTTGATAGTGCGCTATTGCAGCAATCTGAATGGACACAGGAAGTCCCTCCAAACCGATCCAAAAGTGGAAGAAACTGGATGCCCAAAAGTTATCGGATATCAACTTCTAAGTTCCCAAATCAATATATAAACAAAGGTTTAATAATCCGTTGATGGATGAGGTCTTGATGGTAACAAGCAGCGTGGTCCAAAGTCAAAACCTGTAAGTTGTGGAGTAGAGTAATTCCCACGCAAGTGAGAGTAACCGCAGGATATACATTGAACGAGCCCTGAAGAAGTCCTATTGGACGAAACGTGTTGGCTACAGCAATAATCCAAGAAGAAAAGGATATGCAAGCTGCAAGGGCAGTGGCATGGTCCCAGAGAACCCTCTCCAACTCCCAGGCCCTAGGTACCCAGGATACCACTTACTAGGGACTTACAGGGGGCAGAAGTACCAATTGTGGATATGTTTTTAGGGCAGGGGCATTGGCACAGGGGAGCTGGATGGCAGGGAACCTGTGCACTACAAATGAAACCACATCAAAACCAGGCAAAAAGTGGGGGCTAACCATGCAAAAAGAGGCACTTTCTCACATCCAGCAACAAGTGCCACAGTTACATTCGACTGCTGAAGATCAGTACCTGCACCCCTTTTAATCTGCAGTAGCCAACCTGTGATAGCACTGTTTAACAGAAAACCACTGTCCCTCCTCCATGCATCTGCAGCTTCGATTGAGTGCCCCCCTACACCCCGCCGGAATGAACAGATAAAGAGCATAGCCCAAACTCTACATCAAACAGTGGAATCAGAGTCTCTCATGAACGCAGGCACTGCCAACACACCTGCCCATCAATACAGGTGGCACGCCAGGCCAGCTTCCTGCAGCAGGGGACATGGTACCTTCCCTCTGCCCCAGGAGCACTCCTGCAACTTAGCCCTTGCCCCATCACTCCTGCAGCAAAGACCTGTACTCCTTCAGAAGCAGAGAGTACTCCTCAAGCAGTTAAGACAATGCTCCAATTTCTGGCACTGCCTTCAAGGGCAATCAACTAGCCACAGCACTCTCCTCAAAATGCAGAAGTAGACCTGGTGGCCCACATACCCTGCTTAGCACATACCTCTGTTTCCACTTTCTTGCGCTCCTCCAGATCTAGACGGTCCTGGTCAGCCTTCTGGTCGCGGTTGAATTTCTCCATCTCTTGTGCCAGTGTGGCGGCTCTCTTACTGGCCTCCTCTTTCAGCCGGTGGTACTGTTTCACCTGTGGGCACAGAATAAAAGTACTGGGGTCAGTGCACACGAGCTGCTCACAAAGCAAGCACAGGTTAAACATTTGTAGCACTGATTGTAGCGCAACACATTGAGTAATCATGGTACAAATCTTGGTGGCAAGAAATGCACATGGGAGTGTTGCCTAAGGTATCAAAGGCGCTAAAAAGGAAAGCACCCCTTTTTGCCCCCTTCCTAACACCACCAGACTCCCTCTTCTCTGTTGTGAACACACCTGAGCATCTCTAAATTGGCTCTCCATCATTGTCAGGGCCCAAAACAAGTTAGATCTGCCACCCTGTGAGAAGTTGGCCTGGTATATGCTGTTCACTAATTAAAAGTGGACACCTTGCACCAGAACAATTCGACTCTTATGGTAGATAGGTTTAAGACAACCTTTATAGAAAGCTATCCTAGTGGTAGCTGTGGAGAGCAGCCTTCAGGCTAAGTCTTGAAGGAATGTAAAGCAGCTTGTTTTACCACACAATCTCTTGAATCACCAAATGAAAAGACACCACACAGGTATATATATCAAATATATATGTATTTATTAATAAACACTCTCTACTAATCTCTTTATGAGATTAGAAGTCAGGAACATATGTACAAATCAAATGTTATCAAAATAAGTTTAGCACAATCGAATATCACAATCTTAGTTTGACTAGACCTAGGTCTAGGGCATCTAGAATCGAGGGACCCCCAAGAACCACCCCAGGTAGTTGTAGGAGACCCACAGGGGACGGACGCGGTGTCCTGGCACCGGTGCGAGTCCTGTGCGAGTCTATGCGCTCAGACGCGATTGAGATTTCAATGTTAAAGGGCCCTTGCGTGTTCGAGGCGAACACACCGATCGGTCCTTGTACGAGTCGAAGGACGCGGTTACAGATAGAGTTGCAAGGGAGTTGGACGCGGTGTGTCTAACACAGACGCGAACCATGTACGAGTCAGCGCGATAGTCGCACTTGGAAAGTAAGAGTTTTAGGACACTTCTAGGGAAGCTACAAGCAAGTCACTTACAGGGTAAGTAGTTCTAGGGCCCACACCCACAGGAGCACCGTAGTGCTGAAGTTACCTCACCCAGGGGAGCCGGGTGCATAGGTGTTCTTTGGTGTCGGGTCGCGGCGTCGTTTTCAATGGGAGCCAGTGAAGACTTGCTGCTTGCGGCGACAGGAGAAGTGTCCGGAGGAATCCAAGCCTGGATTCAGAAGATGGAAGACCTGAAAGCAGAGGGGACAGTGTTCAAAGTCACTTGGCAGTGACTCGGGGCAAGGAAGAGGGATGCCCACCGTTGTCGCAAGATTCAGGTCGTTCGCGGGGGCCTTGACTCTTCAGCCACGAGGTCCAGGAGGCGTCGACGACGACCAGGAGCTGGATTCGGCGTGTCCCACGATGTCTGCAGCTTACTGCGGTGTCGGCGACTCGATTGGAGCTAACAAGCCTTGGTAACAGTAAGTCTCGGGGAAAGTGTGAAGAGGCAATGGCGCAGACCAGCAAGGTCTGTGGGACTCACCCAGCGAGGGTAAGTCAGGGCAGGCCTGGAGCAACCAGGGGAGTCCTTTGGTTTCTTTAGAAAGTCTTCTGGGGACCCACAATCCGGCTGGCAAGGGATTGCGAAGACGCCTCGGGAAGATTCGCTCAACAGGGGCCCACGGTCACTCGGGACGTGGTAGGCCTCTGATCTTCGGAGGGATTCCTGCTGGAGGCTAGGGCCACACGTGGTCCAAAGCACAAGTTCGTGGAACGTTGTGAAGGGGTTGCACTCGACAATAGTGCACGGTACCCAGGGGTCGCGGTTCCTCGTCACTCTTGGGGTCCACTGGCCTCAGCTTCGCTGGGGACTCACGATGGCCTTTGAGAAGTCAGGAAATCCACTTCTTGGGCTGCAGGGACTTCGGACTCCGGCGGGAGCGGCGTAGTTTGCGACCGTCGTTCGTAGTTTTTGGTGCCTGCCAAGCAGGAGTCACTCCTTGACTCCAAGGGAGATTCTTCAGTCTTCCAAAGGTAGTGGAACGTCGAAGGTCCGGGATTCTTCTTCAGAGCGTCGTCCAGGGAAATCTAGGGTGCAATGCACAGGTTCCCCCTCTTATACTAAAAGTAAGGGAGGGACTAGCTCTATGACCCCACCTATGGGAGGGTCAGGGAGTGGGTGGCTACACCCACTTCCCTTTGTCAAGTTTCGCGCCAGAGCAGGGGCAGGTAGCCCCTGAGCCGGTTTGAACTGGCATATGCACAGAGGAGCCTTCTGCTCCCCCAGTGCAGGACTTCAAAGCACTCTAGGAGTGCACCCACCCAGCCCCAATACACTAAACCCTGTCTTGGAGGTGGTCACACACCCTTGTGACAGGATATCTATTGTTGGGCTTCCTCCACTGCGAGTGTTGGTCATCAGCAGGAGGGCAGCCCAGTGTCTGTGACTGGTGGCATCCATTTTGTGATGCCAGGGCTCTGCAGGATTCTACCGCGTTTCCACAGTAGGTACATGTCTATCCCTCTAGAAGGGTGGAATGCTACCCCCGCCGCCAGGACTGGCGGGGGGGTAGTATTCCAAGATGTTTGACACCAAACACGACATGTTTCGATGCAGCCATTCCAAAGTTAGCATTCTACCGCGAGGTAATAATGCACTTAAAAGTATATGGTTTAACTGCATCCACAAACAGCCCCAGAGAATGGACTCAGAGCTGCAGAGGGGCCCTGCTCAGGCAGAGGCACCCCCTCACATGGAAACTAAGCACCCTGCCCTCAGGATCGATAGGGCCTGCTTTAGGGGTGACTGATAAGCCTCAATGTGTGTGCAGGAGAGATATAGGGGACCTATATCTCAGTGAGGGGTGCTAGCACTTCCTCACCCAGGCTGCAGTAGCAGGCCTGTGGTGTCAGATTTAGTCTGCTTCCCAGGGGTGGCATAATACATGCTTCAGCCCCTGGTAGGCCTGTGAAGTACCTATGCCCTTGGTACCTAAGGTACCATATACTAGGGACTCATAAGGTACCACAGTATCCAATCACTAGTGCACCTACAGTGCACTCCAAATCGTTTAGAGAGAACAGAGAGGCTGGGGCCCTGATTAGCAGGGACCCAGCCAGACTATAGCCAGAAACCAGTGTAAACATCAGAAAAAAGTGGGGGCAACATAAGAGGCAGATCCTACTCTCCTACACAACCCCACCCCCAAACGCAGGGACACTAAACTAACCTTGACCAGTTGAGTCTTCGTGTTCTAAGTGGAAATACCTTGAGAGTCCATCTGCATTGGCATGTTGGGTCCCAGGTCTATGTTCCACTGTATAGTCCATCCCCTGTAGGGAAATGGACCACCTCAAAAGTTTTGGGTTTTCACCTTTCATCTGTTTAAGCCATAGGAGGGGCTTGTGGTCAGTCTGAACTATGAAGTGAGTGCCAAACAAGATTGGCCTCAGCTTCTTCAGGGCCCACACCACAGCAAAGGCCTCCCTCTCTATAGCTGACCAATCCTTCTCTCTAGGGGTCAGCCTTCTGCACTAAAAGCTACTGGCTGGTCTTGACCTTCATCATTCAGTTGAGACAGTACAGCTCCCACACCCAGCTCAGAAGCATCTGTTTGGACAATGAACTTTTTGGCGTAGTCTGGACTCTGTAAGATGGGGGCAGTGCACATGGCCTGCTTTAGGTCTTCAAATGCCTTCTGACAGCTAGCTGTCCACTGAACCTTTTTGGCATTTTCTTTGAGGTCAGATCATTCAAGGGGGTCACTATAGATCCATATCCCTTGACAAACCTCCTATAGTTCCCAGTCAGGCCTAAGAAGGCTCTCACCTGTGTCTGGGTGGTTGGAGCAACCCATTCCATTATGGTTTGGATTTTGCTCTGTAAAGGCTGAACCTGGCCTCCACCTACAAGGTGGCCCAGGTATACAACCTGACTCTGCCCTATCTGGCACTTAGTGGCCTTGATAGTGAGGCCTGCTTTCTGCAGGGCCTCCAAAACATTCCTGAGGTGGACCAGGTGATCCTGCCAGGAGGAACTAAAGACAGCAATATCATCTAGATAAGCTGAGCAATAAGTTTCCATCCCTGTCAGAACTTTATTCACCAACCTCTGAAAAGTGGCAGGTGCATTTTTCAATCCAAAGGGCATCACCACGAAGTGGTAGTGCCCACCAGGGGTCAAAAATGCTGTTTTGGCTTTTGCATCATCAGCTAACCTGATCTGCCAGTAGCCAGCTGTCAGGTCAAACGTGCTTAGATACTTGGCTGAGGCCAAAGTATCAATCAGCTCATCTGCCCTTGGTATGGGATAGGCATCAGTCCTAGTGACTGCATTGAGGCCTCTGTAGTCTACACAAAACCTCATTTCTTTCTTACCAACCTGGGTACGAGGCTTGGGTACCAGGACTACTGGGCTAGCCCAAGGGCTATCTGAAGGCTCAATTACACCTAGCTCCAACATTTTCTGGACTTCAGTCCTGATACAGTCCCTGACATGGTCAGGTTGCCTGTAGATTTTATTCTTGACAGGCAGACTGTCTCCAGTGTCCACCTCATGGGTGCACCAGGTAGTCTGACTAGGGGTCAGGCTAAACATATGTCTAAACTGTTGCAGAACTTGTCTGCACTCAGTTTGCTGATGGTCAGTGAGGCTGCTTGCCAAAGCAACGCCATCTACTGACCCATCATCAGGGTTCTGAGAGAGCAGGTCAGGGAGAGGGTCACTCTCCTCCTCCTGTTCCTCATCAGTTGCCATGAGCAAGCCCATGTCAGCCCTGTCAACATATGGCTTTAATCTGTTGACATGCATGAAGCACCCTCAGGGGGCTCCTGGGAGTTCCAAGATTCACCATGTAGGTGACTTCTCCCTTTTGTTCAACTATTGTATGGGGGCCACTCCACTTGTCCTGGAGGGCTGCTGGGGCCACAGGCTCCAATACCCACACCTTCTGTCCTGGCTGGTATACAGTCAGTACAGCCTTTGGTCATGCCAAGCTTTTTGTAATTCTTGGCTGGCCTCCAGGTTTTTGGTTGCCTTTTTCATGTACTCAGCCATCCGGGAGCGGAGACCAAATACATAGTCCATCACATCTTGTTTGGGGGCTTGAGAGGTAACTCCCAGCCCTCTTTTACCAAACACAATGGACCTCTCACAGGATGCCCAAACAGAAGCTCAAATGGGCTGTAACCAACCCCCTTCTGTGGAACCTCTCTGTATGCAAACAACAGGCAAGGAAGAAGAAGGTCCCATTTCCGCCTAAGCATCTCTGGGAGTCTTTTAATCATTCCTTTCAAGGTTTTGTTGAAGCGTTCAACTAAACCATTGCATTGTGGGTGATAGGGGTGGTGAACTTATAAGTTACACCACACTCCTTCCACATTGCTTTCAGATATCCTGACATGAAGTTGGTACCTCTGTCAGAAATGACCTCCTTTGGGAAACCCACTCTGGAGAAGACTCCAATGAGGGCTCTTGCCACCACAGGGGCTGTGGTGGTCCTCAGGGGAATTGCTTCTGGGTACCTGGTGGCATGATCCACTACTACCAGGATAAACCTGTGCCCAGATGCAGTTTGAGGGTCAAGGGGACCAACAATGTCAATCCCTACCCTTTCAAAGGGTACCCCCACCACAGGTAGTGGTATCAGGGGGGCCTTTGTGGTGCCACCTGCCTTACCACTGGCTTGGCATGTGACACAGGAGCGACAAAACTCCTTTGTGTCCTCTGACATATGTGGCCAATGAAAATGTGGAACATGCCTGTCCCAGGTCTTGTTTTGGCCCAAGTGACCTGCTAAAGGGATGTCATGTGCTAGGGTCAAGAGGAACCCCTAAACTTCTGAGGTATTACCAACCTCCTGGTGGCTCCAGGGGCTGGGTCTCTACCCTCAGAATATAGGAGTCCCTCATCCCAATAAACTTTATGGGACCCACTAGCACTCCCAGCAGCCTCAGCAGCAGCCTGCTGTCTGAGGGGTTCAAGAGAGGGGCAGCACTGTTGCTCCTTACTCAGATCTTCCCTAGAAGGGCCCCTGCCCCCAAGAACTCAACCTGATCAGGCTCAAGTCCCTCTGGGGCAGTTCCTTCTTCAGGATCTGCTTCACCTCCCTCTGGGGGTGAATCTGTGATCTGAGACAGAGGGGAAGGCACTGCCTTTACCCTACTGCTCCTCCTCTTGCGAAGCATCTGGTCCATAGTTTCAGGATCCAGAGCTGGTTCAGTGTTATGCATTTTGGCGGGTAACCTGGTCACAGCAAATACCTCTGCAGGGATGCCCAACATCTCAGCATGAGTCCATAACTCTACTTCAGACCAGGCTGAAGTCTCTAGATCATTGCCCAATAGACATTCTACAGGGAGGTCTGCACTGACTACAACCTTCTTGAGGCCAGTTACCCCTCCCCAGGAGAAATTCACAACTGCCAGACTATGGTTGGTCCTGACATTGCTTGCATTGGTCACCTGGTACATTTCGCCCAGGATGATCTGTCCAGGGTCCACAAGATCCTCTGCCACCATGGTGACACTAGCACCTGTGTCCCTAAATGCCAAAGCCTGTTTGCCATTTATTACAGGCTGCTGTTTGTATTTGCCCAGATTACTGGGACTCACTAGGAAGGACATATTAAGGTCTCCCTCACAAATCAGCATTGCCTGAGTGGGCACTGACTAGGTCAGAGTCCACTTCAGAACCCAGGGTCAACCCTACTACACCCTTATTCTGCGTACCACCTCCACCTGTAGCTGAGCTAGGGGGAACAGTTGCCTTAGGGGCAGGAGTGGTGGTGGTTTGGTCTTTGGACTTGTTACAATCAGAAGTCCAGTGCCCTTTCTGTTTACAGAATTTGCACCAGGGCTTCTTTTGGCCTTTCCCCTTGTTGGATTGCGACTCCCCACCAGATGCAGATTTTTGGGGCCCTTGTGAAGATTTCTGGTCTTTTGACTTATCCCCACCTTTCTCAGAGCCCTTAGGATCTTGCTTCTTGGTGTCACCCCCTTGGTTCTGGGGTTTCTGCCTTACCCTGGTTCTAACCCATTTGGCTGCCTTCTTTCCCAATTCTTGGGGAGAGGTCAGATCTGAGTCCACCAGGTATTGATGCAACAACTGGTTCTGGCAATTATTAAGGATCTGTTCTCTCATCATCAGATTATACAATCCCTTGAAATCAGTAACCCTACTGCCAACCAGCCAACCCTCCAGAGCCTTGGTTGCACAATCTACAAAGTCAGTCTAGTCCTGAGTCTGTGCCTTCTGGGTGTCTCTGAACTTCAACCTGTACTGCTCAGTGGTTAAGCCAAACCCATCTATCAGTGCACTCTTCAGGACTTCATAATTATCAGCATCCTCTTCTCTAACAGTGAGGAGCTTGTCTCTACCTTTGTCTGAAAAGGAGAGCCACAAGATTGCTGCCCACTGCTTTTGGGGGACCTGCTGTACTCTACAGGCCCTCTCCATAGCAGTTATCCACTTGTGGATATCATCCCCACTCTGGTAGGGAGGAACAAACTTGCTCAGGTTCCTATGGTCTGGAATAGATTCTCTGCCTCTAGGGACACTGCTGCTGCCACCAAGGGGTTCTAACCCCGCTCTTCTAGAAGCTCTCTGGATCTCCAGGGCTTCTCTATCCAGTGCCAACTGCTTGGTTCTGAGGGCAACTCTTGCTTCCTCATACTGCAGCAGTTTGCACATTCTTTCAGAGGAGGTCTCTCTTATGGGAAAGTATGAGTTCCTCTGGTGGACAAATTCTCTGCCAGAGTGATAAGAGTGGTCAGATTCCCTGGAAGGGGACCTATGCCTCTCCTCCACTCTGTCAGCTCTCTTAGGGAGAATTCCTCTGTCCTTTTCAGGCCCCTTGGAGCCTGGCCCTTCAATCACAGAGTCTTGGTCATTCTGATTTTCATCATCTGACCCAGATACTGTAATTGACCCACTCCCTGATTCAGACCCATTAGCTCCTAGAGCCAATCTCAGATCATCTGCTGTCAGCAGATCTATCAGGTGTAGTGTGGAGGGACTCTGTCCTAGCTTCAGGTGTCTTTCAACACACATGGCTCTCAAGTCAGAGAAAGCCATGTCCTTATACTGAGGCTGAGTGGATCCACTGGTTCCACCCTTTAAGGACATTCTAGTGTTGTGCAGTGTTGTACTACCTACACTAGTCTGTGGCCTACTGATACTAGCTTGAGCTGTAGAAAGGGTGTGCTATCCCTTGGCACACAGCTCTAAGTTCAGTAGAACTTATTGATACTAAGCTTGACTTTATATGTACCTTAAGTACCTATAGTGGTTTTCAGTTAGTAATTCAAATAGAGATTTTCTGGTAAAACAATAGCAAGCTGGAATCCCACACGCTGCCCACCAATGTGAGAAGTTGGCCTGGTATATGCTGTTCACTAATTAAAAGTGAACACCTTGCTTCAGAACAATTCGACTCTTATGGTAGATAGGTTTAAGACAACCTTTATAGAAAGCTATCTTAGTGGTAGCTGTGGAGAGCAGCCTTCAGGCTAAGTCTTGAAGGAATGTAAAGCAGCTTGTTTTACCACACAATCTCTTGAATCACCAAATGAAAAGACACCACACAGGTATATATATCAAATATATATGTATTTATTAATAAACACTCTCTACTAATCTCTTTATGAGATTAGAGGTCAGGAACATATGTACAAGTCAAATATTATCACAATAAGTTTAGCACAATCGAATATCACAATCTTAGTTTGGCTAGACCTAGGTCTAGGGCATCTAGAATCGAGGGACCCCCAAGAACCACCCCAGGTAGTTGTAGGAGACCCACAGGGGACGGACGCGGTGTCCTGGCACCGGTGCGAGTCCTGTGCGAGTCTATGCGCTCAGACGCGATTGAGATTTCAATGTTAAAGATCCCTTGCGTGTTCGAGGCGAACACACCGATCGGTCCTTGTACGAGTCGAAGGACGCGGTTACAGATAGAGTTGCAAGGGAGTTGGACGCGGTGTGTCTAACACAGACGCGAACCATGTACGAGTCAGCGCGATAGTCGCACTTGGAAAGTAAGAGTTTTAGGACACTTCTAGGGAAGCTACAAGCAAGTCACTTACAGGGTAAGTAGTTCTAGGGCCCACACCCACAGGAGCACCGTAGTGCTGAAGTTACCTCACCCAGGGGAGCCGGGTGCATAGGTGTTCTTTGGTGTCGGGTCGCGGCGTCGTTTTCAATGGGAGCCAGTGAAGACTTGCTGCTTGCGGCGACAGGAGAAGTGTCCGGAGGAATCCAAGCCTGGATTCAGAAGATGGAAGACCTGAAAGCAGAGGGGACAGTGTTCAAAGTCACTTGGCAGTGACTCGGGGCAAGGAAGAGGGATGCCCACCGTCGTCGCAAGATTCAGGTCGTTCGCGGGGGCCTTGACTCTTCAGCCACGAGGTCCAGGAGGCGTCGACGACGACCAGGAGCTGGATTCGGCGTGTCCCACGATGTCTGCAGCTTACTGCGGTGTCGGCGACTCGATTGGAGCCAACAAGCCTTGGTAACAGTAAGTCTCGGGGAAAGTGTGAAGAGGCAATGGCGCAGACCAGCAAGGTCTGTGGGACTCACCCAGCGAGGGTAAGTCAGGGCAGGCCTGGAGCAACCAGGGGAGTCCTTTGGTTTCTTTAGAAAGTCTTCTGGGGACCCACAATCCGGCTGGCAAGGGATCGCGAAGACGCCTCGGGAGGATTCGCTCAACAGGGGCCCACGGTCACTCGGGACGTGGTAGGCCTCTGATCTTCGGAGGGATTCCTGCTGGAGGCTAGGGCCACACGTGGTCCAAAGCACAAGTTCGTGGAACGTTGTGAAGGGGTTGCACTCGACAATAGTGCACGGTACCCAGGGGTCGCGGTTCCTCGTCACTCTTGGGGTCCACTGGCCTCAGCTTCGCTGGGGACTCACGATGGCCTTTGAGAAGTCAGGAAATCCACTTCTTGGGCTGCAGGGACTTCGGACTCCGGCGGGAGCGGCGTAGTTTGCGACCGTCGTTCGTAGTTTTTGGTGCCTGCCAAGCAGGGGAGTCACTCCTTGACTCCAAGGGAGATTCTTCAGTCTTCCAAAGGTAGTGGAACGTTGAAGGTCCGGGATTCTTCTTCAGAGCGTCGTCCAGGGAAATCTAGGGTGCAATGCACAGGTTCCCCCTCTTATACTAAAAGTAAGGGAGGGACTAGCTCTATGACCCCACCTATGGGAGGGTCAGGGGAGTGGGTGGCTACACCCACTTCCCTTTGTCCAGTTTCGCGCCAGAGCAGGGGCAGGTAGCCCCTGAGCTGGTTTGAACTGGCATATGCACAGAGGAGCCTTCTGCTCCCCCAGTGCAGGACTTCAAAGCACTCTAAGAGTGCACCCACCCAACCCCAATACACTAAACCCTGTCTGGGAGGTGGTCACACCCCCTTGGGACAGGATATCTATTGTTGGGCTTCCTCCACTGCGAGTGTTGGTCATCAGCAGGAGGGCAGCCCAGTGTCTGTGACTGGTGGCATCCATTTTGTGATGCCAGGGCTCTGCAGGATTCTACCGCGTTTCCACAGTAGGTACATGTCTATCCCTCTAGAAGGGTGGAATGCTACCCCCGCCGCCAGGACTGGCGGGGGGGTAGTATTCCAAGATGTTTGACACCAAACACGACATGTTTCGATGCAGCCATTCCAAAGTTAGCATTCTACCGCGAGGATATAATGCACTTAAAAGTATATGGTTTAACCGCATCCACAAACAGCCCCAGAGAATGGACTTTGAGAGCTGCAGAGGGGCCCTGCTCAGGCAGAGGCACCCCCTCACATGGAAACTAAGCACCCTGCCCTCAGGATCGATAGGGGCCTGCTTTAGGGGTGGCTGATAAGTCTCAATGTGTGTGCAGGAGAGATATAGGGGACCTATATCTCAGTGAGGGGTGCTAGCACTTCCTCACCCAGGCTGCAGTAGCAGGCCTGTGGTGTCAGATTTAGTCTGCTTCCCAGGGGTGGCATAATACATGCTTCAGCCCCTGGTAGGCCTGTGAAGTACCTATGCCCTTGGTACCTAAGGTACCATATACTAGGGACTCATAAGGTACCACAGTATCCAATCACTAGTGCACCTACAGTGCACTCCAAATCGTTTAGAGAGAACAGAGAGGCTGGGGCCCTGATTAGCAGGGACCCAGCCAGACTATAGCCAGAAACCAGTGTAAACATCAGAAAAAAAGTGGGGGCAACATAAGAGGCAGATCCTACTCTCCTACACACCCTTTAAATGCTAGAACCAACTGCTAAATGCCTACAAGATTTCAATCAAGTGATACTGTTCCACTCCAGTTTCTGGCTTTGCATTATCAATCAGCTCTTAGGACCCTTTTCTGTCATCTGTCAGGACCAGTCTGCAAGGCTCCCCTAAAATTAAACTCTGGTAGGGCATGGGACCCTTTGAAGGCATCCAGCCACTGAAAGCTTTGCGTACATAGAGGTGATTAAATTTAAGAGCTCTACACAAGGGCTACACTTTGCAACTAACAGAGGGAACCTAGCTGTATCACCATCAACCCCTGATTTTATCTTCTATTAAACGGGCTGCAGGGCCTGACATGAACAGGTATTTATCCTGTTGTCACCAGGCTATCTTCTAGTGTCCGTCTGCCCACACTGTTCTCCTAAAGAGCTCTCACCCTCTCGAATTTCGCTTCCTCACTTTGGATCATCTCGGATGTAGCTCTCTTCACTTGTATTAAATGGCTGCGTCCAGCACACTTCCCTGGGCTCTTTATATGCTCATACATGGCTTAGCCACAATCTGATCTTTCCTTAGGCTTCTCTATACCAAGCTGTAACCAGATACCTTCCTTACAAGCAGCCTCTCCTTGTTCCCATAACCCCCCACCTTTGGTATCTCTCTGAGCTCTGCAGCTGTTTTTCATCACCTACTTCTCTGATCTTTAGCTCCTGGCTCTGCTGCTGTTTTTATTGCGTTGTCCTCCAGAGACATCTCTCGCCTTGTCCGAGTCCCTATCTTCACCAGTTTCGTCTTAAGTTAGACTCTCACTTGACTCTGCTACTATTCTCACCCAATTATTCCTCAGAGGGACCCTGTTCTCTCGACTGCTCCATCATAAACCAAAACCAGATTCTCCGTAAGAGACATCTTTTTTGTCCAAGTCTCCTGCTCTCACCTGATTCTCCTCGAGAGTCAGATCTCTCCCCTGGCTCTGGCTCTCCTCTTCCATCCTGTCCTCAAACACCTTGCGTGCTTTCTCCACCGAGGACACTTCCTTCTCCAGCTCGTCCATGTCTGCCTTACGCTTTTTGTACTGCTTCTGGGCATTCTGCATAGACTTCTTGGCTGCCTCCAGCTTCTTGATCTTATGTGATGTGTTCTCTTTGGCTTTGATGTACTGGGGCCGCTTCTGGTTCAACTCCGAGTCCTTTTCCCTGGAGAAAAGATGAAAGATTTTGCTATTTAAATTGCTTTCCTTGCCACAAGAGTATTAACCTGCCACAGGGTGTGACTTGTCAAGCCTGAGGAGTGGTAGACAGCTGCGCTCTGTAAGCCAGAGACCAACACCAGAGTTGCCTTCTGCAGCCAAGTGGAAGGGACAGTTATTGTACACATTTGATTACTCATGGGACGCTAATCATAGCTGCACAAGCCCAGCAGTGTGACCCAGCTCTGTGTTCAGAAATGAGACCGCGAGAGAAACACATTTTTAAGGTCTTCAGGAAGAACATACAGTGAGCAGGAAAAGCAGGTTTTGGGACATCAATAGTTTGTGTGTATGCTGCTGTGCACAGAGCCTGCATGAAACTGTAGTGGAAGCAAAGCAGGGGGAAACATGAGCCAAATAGGGGAAATATGTTTACAGCCGATGTCTTCTTTGGCACAGCAGCAGGGAGGGAATGGGAACTGGTGTGGAAGATACTTTATGGGCAGCTGTACTGTTGGGCTACACAACATATTGCTGCGACTGTGAGAGCAGAGTTTGGGTAACAATACAGGTTTGTGGCAATAGTATACATAACCTGCTCTATAAAGCTCATCCCACATTCAAATCAAAGAATTACAGACGAGGTGATTCTAGGACTTTTCACTGCGGGACAGTAATTAGTGTGAAATGCCCTGGTGACTGCCGTGTGGTCAGATTCCCTAACACTTGTATTGAATTTAACCCCGCTTCACTCAGTTCGACTGCTTCTGCCCCTAACCCAGTTGTAATTTTAATTTTTTTATTTTTGTGCCACTGCATCCTCTAAGAAAAGGCTGAAAGGGTAAGGGTCAGGACCTGGCTGAGATACGGTGCTCAGCTTCGGCAACCCACCTCCCTATTGTGGCTCTCCTCTTTTATTTGGAACAGGAGGGCCCGCCACCCCCTGAACCCACTTGTTTCGGTGTCCTCTGGAGGTGTGGGATGTTTGGCCTCCATGTCCCCATTCCTCTGCCTGCACCTGTGCTCTGTATACTCCTGCGGTGCAATGCAGGTGGAGAAGTAGCAGACAAGATCAGGGATGTGCTGAGGGTAGATCAGCTACTGGCTTGATGAGAGACTGCATGTCAGGCATCCACACTACGCTGACAGGGGGGAGGGCGGCTCGTGATCAGGGGAGAGGGCGGCTCGTGATCAGGGGAGAGGGCGGCTCGTGATCAGGGAGAGGGCGGCTCGTGATCAGGGGAGAGGGCGGCTCGTGATCAGGGGAGAGGGCGGCTCGTGATCAGGGGAGAGGGCGGCTCGTGATCAGGGGAGAGGGCGGCTCGTGATCAGGGGAGAGGGCGGCTCGTGATCAGGGAGAGGGAGGCTCGTGATCAGGGGAGAGGGAGGCTCGTGATCAGGGGAGAGGGAGGCTCGTGATCAGGGGAGAGGGAGGCTCGTGATCAGGGGAGAGGGAGGCTCGTGATCAGGGGAGAGGGAGGCTCGTGATCAGGGGAGAGGGCGGCTCGTGATCAGGGGAGAGGGCGGCTCGTGATCAGGGGAGAGGGCGGCTCGTGATCAGGGGAGAGGGCGGCTCGTGATCAGGGGAGAGGGCGGCTCGTGATCAGGGGAGAGGGCGGCTCATGATCAGGGGAGAGGGCGGCTCATGATCAGGGGAGAGGGCGGCTCATGATCGCTGAAAGACCCCCGGGGGTTCGTACTTAATGCCTTTTTCTACGGTTTGCTGCTCCCGCATGATCTTGCCCAGATCCTTCTTTTTCTCCTTGAGCTCCTCCTCCACCTTGTCCATGCGCTTCTTGTCCTTATCGATGTCCTTGTTCTTGGTACTCAGCTCCTTGTTCAGCTTCTCCAGCTCAGTCTCATTGTGGTAGAGCTTGAACAGCTGCAGCTGCAACTGGGCACGCTGGCATTCGTCCTTTAAACGCTGATAACGCTCAGCCTAAGGGCAGCAAGGATAAGAGAAGATGGTCAAGATGCACCCAACTGCTCACTAGACACTTCACCACATGCTAACTGGTGCGAACAAGCGTATCATTATCGACTGGCGCAAGGGCGCACACACTCCCCACTGCCTGGCGCAAGCACGCGCGCACTCCCACTGACTGGCGCACGCGCACTCCCACTGACTGGTGCAAGCACGCGCACGCACTCCCACTGACTGGTGCAAGCACGCGCACGCACTCCCACTGACTGGTGCAAGCACGCGCACGCACTCCCACTGACTTGTGCAAGCACGCGCACGCACTCCCACTGACTTGTGCAAGCACGCGCACGCACTCCCACTGACTGGCGCAAGCACGCGCGCACTCCCACCGACTGGCACGCGCACACTCACACCGACTGGCGCGAGCACACTCACATTGACTGGCGCGAGCACACTCACACTGACTGGCGCGAGCACACACACTGACTGGCGCGAGCACACTCACACTGACTGGCGTAAGCACACTCACACTGACTGGCGTAAGCACACTCACACTGACTGGCGCGAGCACACACACTCACACTGACTGGCGCGCGCGCACACACACTCCCACTGACTGGCGCGCGCGCACACACACTCCCACTGACTGGCGCGCGCGCACACACACACACTCCCACTGACTGGCGCGCGCACACACACACACTCCCACTGACTGGCGCGCGCGCGCACACACTCCCACTGACTGGCGCGCGCGCACACACACACACTCCCACTGACTGGCGCGCGCGCACACACACACTCCCACTGACTGGCGCGCGCGCACACACACACTCCCACTGACTGGCGCGCGCGCACACACACACTCCCACTGACTGGCGCGCACACACACACTCCCACTGACTGGCGCGCACACACACACACACTCCCACTGAGTGGCGCGTGCACACACACACACTCCCACTGACTGGCGCGCGCACACACACACTCCCACTGACTGGCGCGCGCACACACTCCCACTGACTGGCGCGCGCACACACTCCCACTGACTGGCGCGCGCACACACTCCCACTGACTGGCGCGCGCACACACTCCCACTGACTGGCGCGCGCACACACTCCCACTGACTGGCGCGCGCACACACTCCCACCGACTGGCGCGCGCACACACTCCCACCGACTGGCGCGCGCACACACTCCCACCGACTGGCGCGCGCACACACACTCCCACCGACTGGCGCGCGCACACACACTCCCACCGACTGGCGCGCGCACACACACTCCCACCGACTGGCGCGCGCACACACACTCCCACCGACTGGCGCGCGCACACACTCCCACCGACTGGCGCGCGCACACACTCCCACCGACTGGCGCGCGCGCGCACCGACTGGCGCGCGCGCACCGATTGGCGCAACCACGCACGCACACACTCCCACCGACTGGCACTAGCACGCGCACACTCCCACCGACTGGCACTAGCACGCGCACACTCCCACCGACTGGCACTAGCACGCGCACACTCACACTGACTGGCGGAAGCACACTCACACTGACTGGCGCGAGCACGCGCACACTCACACTGACTGGCCGAGCACGCGCACACTCACTGACTGGCGTAAGCACACTCACACTGACTGGCACGAGCACGCGCACACACACTGACTGGCGCGAGCACGCGCACAAACACTGACTGGCGCGCGCGCACACACTCCCACCGACTGGCGCGCGCGCACACACTCCCACCGACTGGCGCGCGCGCACACACTCCCACCGACTGGCGCGCGCGCACACACTCCCACCGACTGGCGCGCGCACACACACTAACACCGACTGGCGCACGTGCGCACACACACTCCCACCGACTGGCGCGCGCGCGCACACACACTCTCCCACCGACTGGCACGCGCGCACACACACACCGATTGGCACGCGCGCACACACCCACCGATTGGCACGCGCGCACACACTCCCACCGATTGGCACGCGCGCACACACTCCCGACTGGCGCGCGCACACACTCCCACCGATTGGCACGCGCGCACACACTCCCGACTGGCGCGCGCGCACACACTCCCGACTGGCGCGCGCGCGCACACACACTCCCACCGACTGGCGCGCGCGCACCAACTGGCGCCCAACCACGCGCGCACCAACTGGCGCCCAACCACGCGCGCACCAACTGGCGCCCAACCACGCGCGCACCAACTGGCGCCCAACCACGCGCGCACCAACTGGCGCCCAACCACGCGCGCACCAAGTGGCGCCCATCCACGCGCGCACCAACTGGCGCCCAACCACGCGTGCGCACACACTCCCACTGACAGACGCAAGCACGCGCAACCACACATTCCCACTGACTGGCGCGAGCACGCGCACACTCACACTGACTGGCGCGAGCACGCGCACACACACTCCCACTGACTGGCGCAAGCATGCGCGCACACACACTCCCACTGACTGGCGCAAGCACGCGCGCACACACACTCCCACTGACTGGCGCAAGCACGCGCGCACACACTCCCACTGACTGTCGCAAGCACGCGTGCACACACTCCCACTGACTGGCGCAAGCAAGCGCGCACACACACTCCCACTGACTGGCGCAAGCACGCGCGCACACACACACTGACTGGCATAAGCACACTCACACTCCCACTGACTGGTTCGAGCACGCGCACACTCCCACTGACTGGTGCGAGCACGCGCACACTCCCACTGACTGGTGCGAGCACGCGCACACTCCCACTGACTGGTGCGAGCACGCGCACACTCCCACTGACTGGCGCGAGCACGCGCACACTGACTGGCGCGAGCACGCGCACACTGACTGGCATAAGCACACTCACACTGACTGGCATAAGCACACTCACACTGACTGGTGCGAGCACGTGCACACTCGCACTGCGCGCACACACTCCCACTGACTGGCGCAAGCATGCGCGCACACACACTCCCACTGACTGGCGCAAGCACGGGCGCGCACACTCCCACTGACTGGCGCAAGCACGGGCGCGCACACTCCCACTGACTGGCGCAAGCACGGGCACGCACACTATCACTGACCGGCGCCAGCCGCAGCACTCCCACTGACTGGCGCCAGCACGCGCACTCCCACTGACTGGCACCAGCACGCGCACTCCCACTGACTGGCGCCAGCACGCGCACTCCCACTGACTGGCGCCAGCACGCGCACTCCCACTGACTGGCGCCAGCACGCGCACTCCCACTGACTGGCGCCAGCACGCGCACTCCCACTGACTGGCGCCAGCACGCGCACTCCCACTGACTGGCGCCAGCACGCGCACTCCCACTGACTGGCGCCAGCACGCGCACTCCCACTGACTGGCGCCAGCACGCGCACTCCCACTGACTGGCGCCAGCACGCGCACTCCCACTGACTGGCGCCAGCACACTCGCGCACTCCCACTGACTGGCGCAAGCACGCCCGCGCACTCCCACTGACTGGCGCAAGCACGCCCGCGCACTCCCACTGACTGGCGCAAGCACACTCCCACTGACTGGCGCAAGCACACTCCCACTGACTGGCGCAAGCACACTCCCACTGACTGGCGCAAGCACACTCCCACTGACTGGCGCGAGTACGCGCACTCACACTGACTGGCGCGAGTACGCGCACTCACACTGACTGGCGCGAGTACGCGCACTCACACTGACTGGCGCGAGTACGCGCACACACACTGCTCGCACACACTCCCACTGACTGGCTCAAGAACGCTCGCACACAAACACACTCCCACTGACTGGCGCAAGCACGCGCGCGCACACACACACTCCCAATGACTGGTGCAAGCATGCACGCTCCCACTGACTGGCGCAAGCAAGCACGCACGCACACACACACACACACTCCCACTGACTGGCGCTCGCGCACACACATTCCCACTGACTGGCGCTCGCGCGCACACTCCCACTGACTGGCGCTCGCGCGCACACTCCCACTGACTTGCGCAGGCACGCGCACACTCCCACTGACTGGCGCAGGCGGGCACATGCGTGCGCACTCCCACTGGTGCATGCACACACGCTCGCACAGACTGGCGCAAGTGCGCACTCCCACTGACTGGCGCACGCACACTGCCACTGACTGGCACGAGCACACTCACTGGCGCGAGTACCCGCACACTCCCACTGACTGGCGCACACATACTGCTCGAACACACTCCCACAAGCGCGCGCACGCACGCACACACACACCCCCCCCACTGACTGGCGTAAGCACGCACACACTCCCACTGACTGGCGCAAGCATGCGCGCACACACACTCCCACTGACTGGCGCAAGCACGCGCGCACACACACACTCCCACTGACTAGAGCAAGCACGCGCGCGCACACACACTCCCAATGACTGGTGCAAGCACGCACGCATGCTCCCACTGACTGGCACAAGCAAGCGCTCGCACACACATTCCCACTGACTGGCGCTCACGCGCACACTCCCACTGACTGGCGCGCGCGCACACTCCCACTGACTGGCGCAAGCACGTGTGTGCACTCCCACTGACTGGGGAAGCCCGTAAACTCTTGTCTGCCTGTTGCCTCACTGGGGGCTCTGCACCACAAGTCCCCGACTGCCTGACACCGCCCACGCTACACCTGTGTGCCCAGAGGCGCTTGAAAAGCGGACGCGGGCTCCCGCAGCGTGGGAAGCCCGTAAACCCTTGCCTGCCTGTTGCCTCACTGGGGACTCTGCACCACAAGTCCCAGACTGCCTGACACCGCCCACGCTACACCTGTGCGCTCGGAGGCGCTTGAAAAGCGGACGCGGGGCGTGCCCGGGCCGTGCCCGAGCCGCGGGCGGGCCCGTCTGCGCCCATCCGTGGCTGGGCAAGGCTGGGCCACCCCCTTAACATCGACGCATCCACCAGCAATAATGGGTAAGCGTAAACAACCATGCAGCCAGGATCAGGGGAGCGCTAGAGTGAAGGTGCCCAGGAACTCAGCCTCCATCATATCTTATCTGGCCTCTGCGGTGGGGGTCCTGAACAAGGAAATTCAAAACGCGGAGGTTGAGCTGGGATTAAGCCCTGACCTCCCTGGGAGTGCAATTGTACCAGTTAGCTCCTACAAAAATCCTGTCCCCATCGAGCCGAGAGTGCTGATAATTGAGCAGGGAACAGGGGGTGGGAGACACCTCACACTTTGATAGACTGACAAGGGTGCAGAGGGAGAGACAAAGGAAGTGACTTCCAGAGAGGGTGAATCCCTGCAGAAGGTCCACTTGATTCACCCAGGGAAAAAAAGGGGGGAAAAAAGACCAAGTAAACCTGGACATTTATCTGCTGACATGACCTACAACCAGGCCGGAGACTTGGACTCATGTGTTCAGTCAGCTGTTCGGAAAGCTATGGAGGAAATTTTCAACTCACAGCTGGAGCCCATTTTCTCGAACATTGCTAAAGATATTATTGTCTCGTTGAATACTTCTGTTGAGGGGATTATGGCAATATTAGAGCGCCTTGAGACCCAGCTAGGGGGCCCTAAAAAAGCTTGCGACAACCTCAACAATAATCCCATCTCCCGGGTACAAACGCAGCCTATTGCTGATAACAGGGAGGAGGGTCCCGTTAATCAAATACCATCCAAGAACAGGACTGAGACTCTCTCTATAACTAATTTAAATGCAACCATAGAGAGACAGGCAGGGGGCATCACTCGCTGCCATATTGAGACACCCCCACTTCTATTGCCAAATTACGAGCCTCTGGCTCAGAGTAGGCGCCATGGTAACCAAGCGGATAATAAAGTGATAAATAGCAGTAGACTTAATTTGCCCCAAGAAGCCACTCCCTTAGTTGCTTTACTTACAGGGGTCCCCACACTGAGAGAACACAGCTTGGAATCTACTATGGAGTTGCTACGCAAAACTAAATATTGGTGTGACCAATATTCCAACAGTAGGATTAAGGTTTCTCCACACATCATAATGGCTAGACGAGTGGGGTGGATTGGCCATAGGCCTAAACAGATTGTAGGTGACTGTATTGTCGTCAATTTTGACAGTGCAGATATAGCGGGCAGTTATTTAGGGATGGCCCCAAGGAGGGACAGGGGGGGCATCAGGGCCCTGCCACTGGGCTTTTTCTACCCACCACCCAAGAGGGTACAGCCATCGGGTGGATCTTCCCGGGGGCCTCGGCCCTTAGAGGATATACGGGGTTGTCCCACTCCCCGTCCAAACCCCAGGGAGGAGACCTGCTCTGGTATGTCAAATTGGAGTTCAGTAAGTGCTCCGAAATTGCCAATCAGGATTGCTAAGCGGTCTGAAGAAGGAAACAGTTTAGCTTGTCAAAACAGATTCCTCCCATTATCTTTTCTAGATGAAAATGATTGACTGGAACCATTGTGTAGTCAACAGAGCTACACTTGTGAACTTACCAAAGGGCAGGGATTAGATGAGAATGAAATCCTTAACTGCAATATTATCATTTGGAACATTGCGGGCCTGAGAAGCAAAAAAAGATGATCCCATGCGGCTTAACTTGCTAAAAGACTATGATATAGTTAGCCTACAGGAGACATGGGATACGGAAAACAATTTCTGGGTGGATGGGTTTAAATCATATAGTGTTCCCGCACAACCTTCTTTGTCAGGTAGAGCAAAAGGGGGCCTCTTAATGTTATTTTCACTCAAGTTGTCAGGGGCTCATAGGAGGGTGGACGTGGGGTCCCACAACTGTTTGGCAATTGAATTTACTGCTCATAATTTGACTAAATTGTTGCTTGTCAATTTTTATAATTCAGGAGAGAGTAGCTTTTTAAACGAACACTTTTGTAAATTGAAATGTTTTTTAGAGGAGTATAGATTGAAGCAAACCACTTATTATTCTATTATAGTTATGGGCGATTTTAATATTCATGTTTGTGAGTTGAACTGCCATGGAGAAGATTCTTTAGGGCCGGCGAATTCTTCCACACCCCATTTTGAGCACACACAGTATGGGGAATGTTTGGAGGAGCTTTTGGCTGCAGTAGACCTTTTTGAACCAAGTTTTATTGATACAGATGAGAGGATTCCCACTTTTAAAGCACAAGGGCGGGATACTATTATAGATTTTATATTCATCTCCCCTACCCTCTCAAGTAATTTTCTATAATGCCAAGTGGTCTCATTTTAGCGACCATAATCTGGTTGTTCTTGTGTTGGACAGGGGCTGTGGTCTAAAGGGGAAATTGGAAAAGTTAGTGGGTGATACCGGTCTGAAAACATCTGAACAGGGCCGGAGGCTAAAATGGGCCAAAGTAATCCTGGACCTTTTTTTTCAGGACCTCTGCGTGAAGGTTGATGTCGTAACCTGCCTTGATAACTCTAAACAGGGGTCGAAGGTACTCACAGCCTTTGAAGGCATCTGTGCACAGGTAGCGTCAGACCTCTCCCTACCAGCTAGATCTAGGCAAATCATAGGAGAGAGACACTGAAAATTGGTAGCACGACTGAAAATGATCCTTTGAGATAAAGACTATATAGCCATGTTAAGAAAGCGGTACAAGCTTGCTTTATCCACACGTAAAAAGGAAATAAAAGGAGCATGGAATGCTTTATTAGCGGGGAGGTCTTAAAAGATAGCTCTAGATTTTGGGCTATTGTAAATAAACCTTTTTTCTCTGGGATAGAGAACGCCCCCGTAGAATGTAATATCACAGAAGCCCAATGGCTCCTTCATTTTGAAGCCATATATGAGGCCACGGCTAGCTCGGACTTACCCGCTAGTTTAGAACAAAGTATGGAATCCCCTTAAACTGTTTTTAATGAAGGTGAAGTGGAACAGGCAATAATGCAAATGACCAGTAACAAGGCCTCTGGTCCAGACGGTGTCCCGGCTGACTTATATAAACAAAATCCAACTTTTTGGGCCAAAATCTTGACAAATGTTTACAATGTGTCAAGCCATCAGGGTTTCCAGTCATCATGGTCATCGTCTACCATTATTCCAGTTTTTAAAAAAGGTCAGAGAGGGGACCCACGTTGTTATAGGACGATATCATTAATAGACTCTGCAGTAAAAGTTTTGGGGAGAGTGATTTTAACTAAGTTAATGGACTGACTGGATGAGAATGAGGTTTTAACTAACCTCCAATTTGGTTTTAGACGAGGAAGGGGTACTCTGGATCAATGTCTAAATTTACATTTAATAGCAGGAAAATACACTATAGCCAAAGCGGGGACACTACAGCTGGCTTTTATGGATCTCTTGTCGGCTTTCGACCTGGTAAATAGATCTAAGCTTTGGCTCATCCTGCTAGATATGGGGATAGATCCAAGTCTAGTTCACTTCTTGGCAGACCTACATAGGGATCTCTCTGCAAGGGTGAGGGTCAACCAGGAAGGAAATTGCACAAGGCACTTTAAATCTGGTAGAGGTGTACGCCAGGGATGTATTTTAGCCCCTTTGCTTTTTACCCTATATATAAACAATTTAGGAAAGTTTTTAGACTCGACCGGCTTGGACATACCGCGAGTAGGGGACAGGGCTATTCCTGTGCTCCTATACGCGGACGACGCCGTGCTATTGGCCCGTACAGCTGTAGGGCTCCAGAGGCTTTTGGATTCCTTCGGGGCCTATATGAAGTCATTGGCCCTAGTAGTCAGTATGGCCAAATCACATACAATGACCATGGACCAGAAACAAAAAAAATCAAAATCTTATTGTGCAGGCGCAAAGCTGTCCAGGGTGACCTCTTTTACCTATTTGGGGGTACTTTTTGATGAGAGGGGCTCATGGGTACCCCAACAGAAAGTAAAAATAAATGCGATGGCAAGGTCTACGGCCGCTGTGCATGGTTTTGCACAGCGACTGGGGGCCAAGCCAATCGATGCCATGCTCAACATCTACAGGTCTAAATGTATAGCCATTGCATTGTATGGATCGGCCATCTGGGGTTACAAGCCAACGGAGGGGGTTCAGATAGTTGAAAACAAGTTTTTACGTACCCTCTTGTCGGTCCCCCAATCCACCCCAACTTTTGTAATACACCAAGAGCTAGGTGTTAGTTATATGTTAGACTTGTTGAGGCTGGCCCCGGTGGTGTGCTGGCTTAAGACCTGGATTAACTCAGAATTAACCCTGAATCACAAGATTATTAGGGACTGTGACACCCTGGAGCAAGGTAACCGTATTCCATGGCTATATTATGTAAAGTACACCTTAAACAAACTAGGGCGTCCAGAATTATTCGATTTCCCGGATAAAATAAGAAAAGAGGACCTGGCATGGGTAAAAACACATTTTCTGAATTTAATGTCGGCTGAGCGGGAGGAGACCGAGTTAATGAAACCTTCAGTAAAAGCCTATTTCTTGTTAAAAACCTCCCCCAGATTGAACCTTATTTGAGAATTGTCAGGAAGCCCTTCCATCGCCTGCTTTTAACCAGGTTTCGTTTTAATTTAATTCATTTTTTCCTGGGTAATTTGCAAGGTTGGAGTAGGGTGTGTGATTCAGGTCCTTGTACTTGTGACAATTTCTCGACTCCGGATACTACGCACTTTATAATGTTTTGTGATTTTTACAGTGTTATCCGTAGGAGGTTTTTATTTCCAATTTTAAGGGGAAAAGGTTTTACACAGGTCAAACCAGCTTTACTCTATCTTCAGCTGCTGAATGACCCATGGGAAATATTTAACATTGCAAGTTTTTTAGTCGCAGCTGTTAGACTTAGGAAAAAACGGTACCCTATGACGTTTTAAGAGTATCCATCAAGCTTATGTGTTTATCGTCTGATACCCATGGGGCATCCTCTTCTCCCCCCACTCAAAGAAGTAGTATAAGAAATGAGAGCTTGAGAGATCCTGAGAATCAGCAACCCCCAAACGCAGGCATGGTTTTAGTTGAAGATGTCGAGATATGTGTCCCGATAGGGATTACCCCTCAACTAAGGTCAGTCGATGGAGAGGTGGTGGAAGGGGCAGTAGGAGGGATAGAGTCTCAGGTAGAAATAATGTTTCGGAGTCTAAGATTAGATATTTTGAAAAAAATTTGAGATCTCGGAAAACAACCAGAAAGGAATCCAGGATAAATGCGAGACTCTAGAAGGAAAAATAGATGGTATAGCACAACGGACTAGCATACTGGAAGGGGAACTGAAGGAGCTTTCGGAGGTAGTAACTCAAAATTCAGGAGAACTAGAAAAACTTAAAAGACAGAATAGAGCATTGGAGGAAGACATGGAGAGGCTGGAGATGCAGGCAAGACGTAATAATCTAAGACTTCTTCAGGTACCAGAAGGCTCTGAGAAGGGAGACATTAAAGCATATATCTGTAAACTATTAAGAGAAGGGGTCTTGAGAGATAGACCGGACATAGAATTGGAGAATGAGATCCAAAGAGTCCATAGGGACCCGTTCAGATTGAACTCAGCAAGGAAGGCACCGAGAAGAATCCTGATTAATTTTCAAACATATGCAGTGAAGGAATTGGTGCTGGGAAGAGCTTTGAAAGAGGGAGTACAAAAATATGAAGGGTTTAGTTATCAAATAAGGTCGGATCTGGGCAGGAGAACTGCACACAGACAGTGGGAGCTGGGATCCCGAATGAGTGAGCTTCGTAGTAAGGGTGCCCAGGTGCAGATGAGATTCCCTGCATTGCTGAAAATAATGTGGCGTAACAAGATGTATAATTTTCAAACTCCAGAGGAAGTGGATCTTTTTTTGGTACAGATGGAGGGTTGAGTATTTTTTGAGTATCTCTTTTTGGATATATCTAGATACAGTTGTGTTATAATGGGATAGTAGATAGTAGGTCACGTAGAAATTGTAAAATAAAAAAAATAAAAATAAATAAAAAATAAATAAATGTACACACACAGGATGATATAAAGGGCTTATGTAGACGCCGTTTTTATTTTTATTTTGTATTTAGAATTTTTTTCTCTTCGGGGGTGGGGGGGGTCACAAAGGGCAGAATACAGTGCCCAGGGAGTAAAAAGGGGGTTTCCCGGGGGGGAGGGAGGGCACAGGGTGAGGGGAGCATAGGGGTAAAAAGAAAAAAAAATGTCCTTAAAATGCTGAACTTAAAAGGGGAAATGAATAAGCAAAGTAGGGTAAAGGATTCAGGCAGAAGGAGTCGGAAAGATGTGGGGAACTGTGGGGAAAGTAGAAAAATAGTAGAGGATGGATAATCATAAAAAAATATGTTTTTTGACATGGAACGTAAACGGTCTAAGGGGCCGAAAAAAGACATGTAGGGTGCTAGAATTTTTAAAGCAAAGGGATGTACAAATCATTCTCCTACAAGAGACCCATCTAGAGAGGGAGGAGTGTAGACAGCTTTTTAGTAAAGCGCGTTGGGCCCAAGAGGTTCTGTGTTCAGATCAAAGGGGAAGTTCAAGGGGTGTGGCTATTATTATAAGGAAAAATTATGGAATTAGAGTATTGAAATATGAGACAGATACTACAGGGAGATGGTTAGCAGCAACAATATTAATACAAGATAAGCCCCTGGTGTGTGCTGTGTACTATGGGCCGAATGAGGACAATCAGGACCCTTTAGCAAAATTGGAAATCTGTCTGTTAGAAACAGAAGCACCTATAATCCTGGGAGGAGATTTTAATTTAGTTCTTAATAAGGAACTAGATAGAACGTCACGTGTGAAGTATGTTACCCCACCAAAAGCTTTTGCCAGATTAAAAAGCATGATACAAGAATTTAATTTGGTAGACATTTGGCGTATTAAGAACAAGGAATTACGGGATTTTACTTACTATAGCAAAAAATATAGACATCATTCCCGCATTGACTTCTTTCTTGTAGACCAAGTTTTATATACGGATATAGAAACTGTATTACATATTCCAGCAGTTTTATCTGATCATTCCGGAGTGGTAAGGTCTGTGGATTTCCATCAAAAGCAAGGGTCAAGAAGGTGGACGTTGGATAGGACCCTATTATTAGATGAAATGGTAATTAGAGAATTGGGAAAGAAAACTGAGGAATATTTCTTAACTAATATAGGCTCTGCGAGTGAGCAACTTGTTTGGGATGCTTTTAAGGCCTATTTACGGGGAATATTGACATCTATAACCAGGGGGAAAAGAAAGCTATTAAAACAGGATGAGGAGAGTAAAATAAGGGAGATTAAGAAGAAAGCGAGAGATCTACAGAAGGCCTCCTTAGATGGTGCTATGAATATATCCCTCTTGGCCAAAGATCTAGAAAATTTGCAGGCAAAATTTCAGGCGCAATTAGATAAGAAATTATCTGATAAATGGAAGGTTAGTAAGCTTCAGCATTTTGCGTATGGGGAGAAATGTAGCTCTTTATTAGCATGGAAGGTGAAAACAGATAGAGCTAGGAACATAATAAAATGTCTGAAGAGTAGAGAGGCAGGGGAGGAGCTATGTGCAAATGAAGAAATTGGCCGGGAGGCTAGTGAGTTTATGAGTGAGTTATATAAGGAGACTGTATTTCCTAATCAAGAAAGGATTGAGAATTGGTTAGGACAGACTAGGCTCCCACAGTTGGATGAAGAGCAAAGGAGATATTTGGAAAGAGAGATAACAGAAGAGGAGGTCAGTATGCAGTGTAGAAGGATGGCGAGGGGAAAAGCAGCAGGGCCAGATGGCCTTCCGGTGGAAGTATATCTCTGCATATTAGAATATATAGTACCCGCTCTAACTTCCATGTGTAATAGGCTATATTGTAGGGGAGAGAGTATCCCCACCACTTGGTCTGAAGCTACCATTACTTTAATATTAAAACCCAATAAAGATCCGCTAAAGATTGATTCGTATAGACCTATATCCCTTATAAATGCGGATTATAAGATCTATTCCGGAATTATGGCATTGAGAGTGTCTAAGGTGATAAAAGGGGTTGTACATCCGGATCAGAGAGGTTTTATCCCTGGGAGGCAACTTAATGAGCTAACCTTCCAGATGATAGGGGTAGTGGATATGGTAGAAGAAAAAAAATCCCCTGACGGTAGTGGCAGTAGATGCTGCCAAAGCATTCGATCAAGTGAATTGGCAATATTTGTGGGAGGTCTTAATCTGTTTTAATTTCCCCAAAAATATGGTGGAGGCAGTAAAAAATCTGTATCAAAATCCCAGGGCCAAAGTGTTGATTAATGGAGACTTAACAAATTGGATCAGTATAACTAGAGGGACAAGGCAAGGCTGTCCCCTGTCTCCGCTTCTATTTAACCTATATATAGAGCCTTTCGCTAACTCAATCAGGGCAGATATTGAGATCCTTCCTATTAATTTTAATGGGTTCGAAGTAAAACTAGGATTATATGCTGATGATCTGATTGTATATACTACAAATCCCCAGGAGGCGATACCCATTTTGATGAGAAGGGCTGAAGAATTTGGCTCACTTTCTGGGTATAGGATTAACACAGATAAAACTGAGATCATGCAATGGAATCAGAGAACAAATGTTTTAGGGATCAAAACCCAAATGAGATATTTGGGTGTGATAATCACACAAAAGTTAGAGGATATCACAAGGGTGAATTGGAAGAAAGTGAGTCAAGAGATATCAAGTTTATTGTTAAAATGGGCGAATCTACCATTAACCATTTACGGCAGGGTAAATCTTATAAAAATGGTTATACTTCCGAAGGCTACCTTTCTTTTTAATTCCATTCCCCTAACTTTTAGGAAAGAGGATATAGCTAAAGTACAGGGAAAAATTGGGAGTTTCATATGGGCGTCAAGGGGACCCAGGATCGCATGGAGGAAGTTGAGAGGAAAACTTGGAGTAGGAGGATTAGCATTACCCGATTTGCTTGCCTATTGTTATGCCTTCCATTTTAAAAATTTTCGTATGTTGGCAAATAAGCCCGATAGGTCATCGTTGGGCTTATTATTTTCCGCAATGCTCGGGGAGGTTAGCCAGGGCCAGCACTATTTCCTTTTTAAGTATGGAGACCCGAAGTTCTTTAAAAAGGTCAGATTAAAAGTATTAAATACTGCATTGAAAACATGGATGTATGTCCGGAAAAAACTGCGATTCACATATTATTCTGCACGGGCACCTATTTGGGAATCTCCAGGTACCCCTGAATGCCTGAAAGATAAATTGAGCCAACCATTAAAAGCAGGGGGTATATTTCACTGGGCAGATCTAATGAAGGATAACAGGTTAGTGAGCTGGGAAACACTTAGTAACCTGACCAGGGGGAAATTGACAAGGTTCAAATATTATCAATTAGGCTCCTGGTGGGAAACTCAAAAATGGACGCACGAGGAGGAAGATTCGAAGTTAGATCAGCTTGCAAGAACAGATGATTGGAAAAAGGAAATTTCTTTTGGTATTGGTCCTTCGTGGAAGCAGAGGATACGTTTAGTACGGACATTAGAAACCTATGGGGTGAAAAATTTAGAGAGGAGGAAGCCAAGACTCTGTGGACGGATTCTTTCGATATGTTACGAGTAGTTGTAAAACCTGCCTCGCTAAAACGAAATCATCTGTTTACTGTCCACAGAGTTTACTGGTCCCCGTGGAAGTTGTCGAAGGTTACTGGTAATCAATATTGCTGTCCAAGATGCAAGCATGAAGAAGCTGATGACTTGCATATGTTTTTAGAATGCCCAAAGATTACGCAATATTGGTTGGACATATGTAATTTTCTAGGAGATGTTCGGGGAAAAAAGATGAAGGTAAGCCCACATCTAATATTTTTTGGGCTTACGCAAGAAGAAGGGATGAAGAAGGAGGTGGGTTGTATGTTTACCTTCTATGTAGTAATATTGGCAAGACGCGAAATATGTATTAAGTGGAAATCTGAAAATTCACCGACCTTTGCTGAATGTTTAAAGAGTGTTATATCAGCTAGTGAATCAGATATGGCCTGTGATCCAGAAAGTAGAGACAAGATCTGGACCTTAATGTTGGGATGGAGAGAAAGGACAAGCGGGTCCAATGATTAAGCCTAATAGTGCTGGCGGTTCTGGTATCTCTAAGGGCCGTACAGGTAGAAGTGGAGATGGGACTAGAAACAGCATTTCTCTTAGAGAGTACTCCATTTCCTCTCAGACGGTTTTCATACGGAATGTAGGGAGAGAGGAGGAGACTCAGTATGAGCGTTGGCAAAATGAGGACAATAAAAAAAAAAAAAAAAAAAAAAAGCTTATGTGTTTATCCTCTTTATGTTGGCATTTTTAATTCTGAATTATTTCTATTGAGGTGATTCATTGTTATATATGTATTAATGGCAGCCTGGGTTTTTATGTAATCTATTGAAATCTGTATTTTTAACATCCATTCTTTTTTTTAAGGTCGCCTATATTTATTGATGATTTGGATTTTAGATGTTTGATTGTGTAGTGTATTGTGATATATGTATTGTACTTTTATGGTTTTTATTAACCGAATAAAGTGGTTTGACTGACTGGCGCAAGCATGCGCACTCCCACTGACTGGTGCAAGCACACATGCGCACTCCCACTGACTGGCGCAAGCGTGCGCGCACACACACACACACACACACACACACACACACACACACACTCCCACTGACTGGCGCACACACACTCCCACTGACTGGCACAAGCACACGCGCACACTCTTACTGACTGGCGCAAGCACATGCGCACTGACTGGCGCAAGCGCGCGCACTGACTGGCGCAAGCGCGCGCACACACTCCTGACAGATGCAAGCGCGCGCGCACACAAACTCCCACTGACAGAAGCAAGCGCGCGCACACACTCCCACTGACAGACGCAAGCGCGTGCACACACTCCCACTGACTGGCACGCGCACACTCCCACTGCTCGCACACACTCCCACTGACTGGCGCAAGCACGTGCGCACACACTCCCACTGACTGGCGCAAGCAAGCGCGCACACACTCCCACTGACTGGCGCAAGCACGCGCGCACACACACTCCCACTGATTGGCGCAAGTCGCTGGGAGAGAAGCCTGTTTCGCCTTAGAGCTGGCACCATAAAATACCTATTGTGCTTCCCGATAGGCTTCAATACTAACCTTGGGCAAATGCCTTGCCCTTGTGGCAATCAGAGTAATCAATCAACGTTACATTTTTTATTTTTCTGCAATTTTTGTTATATACTAAACAGTTTTTGATTCCTTTCTTCAAGGCTATGGACATTGCTAATTTCAGAGTAGCTTACCTGGAAATTCTTAATCTCAATAGTGCAGATTTAACTTTTAGAGTAATCTCCTTTCTGAAAGCGGCAGTTCGCTCACGTGCTTCAATGAGCAACTTCTAAATATATTAGATTTCACTTGTCTATATTCAGTTGCTACCTGTTTAGAATTGTAATTCTCATTATTCGTTGGCGTTCTTTAAAAATTATTGCCCTGCACACCATGGCTTCTCAGAAATAGTTTATATCTGCTCGCACCCTAATATAACACGTTGCTGCCTTTGCACTGCTTCTTACTATACTGTGCTGCTATTTGTCATTTTTAATTCAAGTTGTTATGATAACCGCATATTTGCACTTACCACACCATGCCGCTAATGATATAGATAACTGTGCTATTTAAAAGGAGTGGTTGTTTTAAATATTTGATTCTGTTTTATGACTTGACTATTAACATCCCTGATCCTGCCAAACTGCAATTCCTTGCTATTTGTCATTTTTTGATTTTTTTATTGAAATGTTTTAACGTAATTATTCTATGCTGTTGTTTTTATTGACTTGTGCTTTTATGGATATTATGTATCCGAATAAAGATTATTTGATTGATTGGCGCAAGCACGCGCGCACACACTCCCACTGACTGGCGCAAGCACGGGCGCACACACTCCCACTGACTGGCGCAAGCACGGGCGCGCACACACTCCCACTGACTGGCACAAGCACGCGTGGACTCCCACTGACTAGCGCAAGCACTGGTACACTGACTGGCGCAAGCACTGGTACACTGACTGGCGCAAGCACGCGCACGCTCCCACTGAGTGGCGCAAGCGCGCGCGCTCCCACTGACTGGCGCAAGCGCGCGCGCTCCCACTGACTGGCGCAAGCGCGCGCTCCCACTGACTGGCGCAGCGCGCGCTCCCACTGACTGGCGCAAGCGCGCGCTCCCACTGACTGGCGCAAGCGCGCGCGCTCCCTCACTGACTGGTGCAAGCGCGCGCTCCCCACTGACTGGCGCAAGCGCTCCCCCACTGACTGGCGTAAGCACGGGCGCTCCCCCACTGACTGGCGCAAGCACGGGCGCGCACACACTCCCACTAACTGGCGCAAGCACGGGCGAGCACACTCCCACTGACTGGCGCAAGCACGGGCGCGCACACACTCCCACTGACTGGCACAAGCACGCGTGGACTCCCACTGACTAGCGCAAGCACTGGTACACTGACTGGCGCAAGCACTGGTACACTGACTGGCGCAAGCACGCGCACGCTCCCACTGAGTGGTGCAAGCGCGCGCGCTCCCACTGACTGGCGCAAGCGCGCGCGCTCCCACTGACTGGCGCAAGCGCGCGCTCCCACTGACTGGCGCAAGCGCGCGCTCCCACTGACTGGCGCAAGCGCGCGCTCCCACTGACTGGCGCAAGCGCGCGCTCCCACTGACTGGCGCAAGCGCGCGCGCTCCCTCACTGACTGGTGCAAGCGCGCGCTCCCCACTGACTGGCGCAAGCGCTCCCCACTGACTGGCGTAAGCACGGGCGCTCCCCACTGACTGGCGCAAGCACGGGCGCGCACACACTCCCACTAACTGGCGCAAGCACGGGCGAGCACACTCCCACTGACTGGCGCAAGCACGGCGCGCACACACTCCCACTGACTGGCACAAGCACGCGTGGACTCCCACTGACTAGCGCAAGCACTGGTACACTGACTGGCGCAAGCACTGGTACACTGACTGGCGCAAGCACGCGCACGCTCCCACTGAGTGGCGCAAGCGCGCGCGCTCCCACTGACTGGCGCAAGCGCGCGCTCCCACTGACTGGCGCAAGCGCGCGCTCCCACTGACTGGCGCAAGCGCGCGCTCCCACTGACTGGCGCAAGCGCGCGCGCTCCCTCACTGACTGGTGCAAGCGCGCGCGCTCCCCCACTGACTGGCGCAAGCGCTCCCCCACTGACTGGCGTAAGCACGGGCGCTCCCCCACTGACTGGCGCAAGCACGGGCGCGCACACACTCCCACTGACTGGCGCAAGCACGGGCGCGCACACACTCCCACTGACTGGCACAAGCACGCGTGGACTCCCACTGACTAGCGCAAGCACTGGTACACTGACTGGCGCAAGCACTGGTACACTGACTGGCGCAAGCACGCGCACGCTCCCACTGAGTGGCGCAAGCGCGCGCGCTCCCACTGACTGGCGCAAGCGCGCGCTCCCACTGACTGGCGCAAGCGCGCGCTCCCACTGACTGGCGCAAGCGCGCGCTCCCACTGACTGGCGCAAGCGCGCGCGCCCCTCACTGACTGGTGCAAGCGCGCGCGCTCCCCACTGACTGGCGCAAGCGCTCCCCACTGACTGGCGTAAGCACGGGCGCTCCCCCACTGACTGGCGCAAGCACGGGCGCGCACACACTCCCACTGACTGGCGCAAGCACGGGCGAGCACACTCCCCCACTGACTGGCGCAAGCACGGGCGAGCACACACTCCCACTGACTGGCACAAGCGCGCGCGCTCCCACTGACTGGCACAAGCGCGCGCGCTCCCACTGACTGGCACAAGCGCGCGCGCTCCCACTGACTGGCACAAGCGCGCGCGCTCCCACTGACTGGCACAAGCGCGCGCGCTCCCACTGACTGGCGCAAGCGCACGCGCGCTCCTCCACTGACTGGCGCAAGCACGCGCGCTCCCCCACTGACTGGCGCAAGCACGCGCGCTCCCCCACTGACTGGCGCAAGCACGCGCGCTCCCCCACTGACTGGCGCAAGCACGCACGCACGCTCCCCCACTGACTGGCGGAAGCACGCGCGCTTCCACTGACTGGCGCAAGCACGCGCGCGCTCCCACTGACTGGCGCAAGCACGCGCACACAGGAGACAGCAGATGCCTGGAGCCACACTGCTTGCAAGTAAGTAGATCGGTTGCAGGGGCCAAGCTTTGGGGGTTAGGTTAAGCATAGGGGAGGGCACAAAGTAGCACCAAACAGACACCAACAGCGGCAGCTGGGTGCAGGGTGCAATTTCGGCGTAGGGCGCCCAATGGTTTTCAATAGGGATTCTTCTTTTGGCAAAGAGTCTGCAGGCGTGGCACCGGAGGTTGCAGGAGGAAGACCAACGACAGCAGAGGTAAGTAGGGATGTAGGGGGCTGTAGGGGCACCATTGGTTCAGCTCACCAAGGCCCAGGGGCTTCTGGTGCAGGGGTGCCTGTAGACGTCGGAGTGTTCTTACCGGAGCAGGTCGCGGTCAGGGGAGGGGGCTCTAGATTCACACTACAGGTGGGGTTGTGGAGGGCAGGGGAGGTCAGCCAACGCTGGACACGAGGTCAGGATTGCCGGGGAGACTTCACTGCACAGGTGAGCCACTCAGACTCGGGCCATGGGTGTCGGATGCAGAGTGGGCAGGAGACGCAGATTCACCTGGATCCGGAGTCCTTCAGGACAGGACCGCTGTCCACAGGAGATTGGAGTCTTTTTCGAAGGCAGCAGTGCTCCCAGGGTTTTTTAAGAGGTCGCTGGATGCAAAACAGGTTCGCAGAAGCTGGAGACATGCCAGTGATGGCTGGGGTCAAGGTAGTCGTCTTCTTTCTTCTTAGGTCGTCGCAGATCTAGTTTCCAAGTCTGGGGGAACCATCTAAATACTAGATTTAGGGGTGTTTTAGGGGAGTAGCAGGTAGGGCCAATGGGCACCTTACGTGGGGGAACTACTCCCTCTATTATGCCACCCTCCTGTGAGAGGGGGCATAAACCTAGCCCTGATTGGAGGGGTCTCCTCATCTTCAAGATGGAGGGGACTGAAAGAAGTGCTTCACTTCGCCTTCCCCACCTTAGGGGTGGAGTTGGCAGAGGTGGGCACACCTCCTAGTTTTCTAAGTTCCTGCCAGTTTTCCCACCCAAAGTGGGGGTGTAAACCAGAGGCTGCCATCTGCTGCTAGCAGCAGAGGCTGGGGTCGCATTACAAAGGCAGCAGGCATTTGAAGCTTCCCTCTTCGAGCACTGGGCCATCCTGGGGGAAGAGGTTTGACACCACTGCCCAGGATGTGCATTATTTCTGCGCCCAGAGAGCAGAGGCATTCGACCCAGGGGTCCAGAAACATGTCTGTGCCAGACAGTGCCCACACCAAGGTCAGTAGGTTTTCAGGGATCACCTCAGAGGTGCCCTCTGAGTACATGTTTTAATAAATCTCACACTGGCATCAGTGTGGATATATTACAAGGAGCTGTTTGGTACCAAACACTCCTGGGTTCAGTGAAGCCTTCATGGTGCGGCAGAACTCGAGTTGTCAAGTTCCCAGCCCATATACTCTCTATGGCTTCCCTGGCACTTACAATATTAGGGAATAGACCCCAATACTGTAGGGGCATATCTGCTCATGCAGATATGCCCACAACCGGGATACAGTGCACCCTGCCTTAGGGCTGGTATGGCCTGCTAGAGGGGTGACTTACCTACATCTTGGGCAGTGCTAGCTGGCATGGCACACAGGCAGTGCGCCATGTCGATGGCACACAGGCAGTGTGCCATGTCGACTTCGTCATTTTTTTTTTTTTACCTCACAGAGACATAACAGCTGCAGGGGCAGAGTCATGGTCCTAGTGAGGGGGTACCAGGGGACCCTCTTCAGCCTACAGGACCTAGGTACCTAGAGTACCACTTACTAGAGACTTATAGGGGGGCAGGAGTACCAATTGTGGACATGTTTTTAGGGGAAGAACACTGGTAATGGGAACCTGGACAGCAGTGACCCAGCACACAACAGTCAAAGTTGCATCAAAAGCCAGATAAAAAGTGGGGGGTGGAGGGGGGAGTACTGCAACAGAACCCAATTTTTTCATGCTCCCACTGACAGCCGCAAGCGTGCGCACGCTCCTGACTGCCGCAAGCGTGCGCACGCTCCTGACTGCCGCAAGCGTGCGCACGCTCCTGACTGCTGCAAGCTTGCGCACGCTCCCACTGACAGCCACGAGCACGCTCCCACTGACTGCCGCAAGCACGAGCACGCTCCCACTGACTGCCGCAAGCACGAGCACGCGCCCACTGACTGCCGTAAGCACGAGCACGCTCCCCAGCAAGCGTGAGCCCACTGACTGAAGCAAGCGTGAGCCCACTGACTGAAGCAAGCGTGAGCCCACTGACTGAAGCAAGCGTGAGCCCACTGACTGAAGCAAGCGTGAGCCCACTGACTGAAGCAAGCGTGGGCCCACTGACTGAAGCAAGCGTGGGCCCACTGACTGAAGCAAGCGTGGGCCCACTGACTGAAGCAAGCGTGGGCCCACTGACTGAAGCAAGCGTGGGCCCACTGACTGAAGCAAGCGTGGGCCCACTGACTGAAGCAAGCGTGGGCCCACTGACTGAAGCAAGCGTGGGCCCACTGACTGAAGCAAGCGTGGGCCCACTGACTGAAGCAAGCGTGGGCCCACTGACTGAAGCAAGCGTGGGCCCACTGACTGAAGCAAGCGTGGGCCCACTGACTGAAGCAAGCGTGGGCCCACTGACTGAAGCAAGCGTGGGCCCACTGACTGAAGCAAGCGTGGGCCCACTGACTGAAGCAAGCGTGGGCCCACTGACTGAAGCAAGCGCGGACACACTCCCACTGACTGAAGCAAACTTTGTATGTGTCCTAGCTGAAGTTCCATTGATCATGTCATTGCCCAGCCTTGGACACAACTCTAATACAAAGGTTGAGAAAAACAAGTGGCAACTGTTTAGAGCCAAATGATCTTAAAACTCCCTCAACCCATGAACTAAGTCCAAACCCAGCAAGAAAATCTCTGGTGCTCCTGGTGGTAACATTCAGGTGACCCGTGAGCCAGTTGTGGGTGGCTAGTAACGGACACAGTCCGCAAGGTCTTAAGTCACTGGAGTACAACTCAGTGGCTTAACAATAGCCCCCGCAACCCCTGCGGTGCGGGGGGGGGTATCCCGTCCAGCGGGCCCCTGGATTGAGTGCTCTTGACTGGGTCTGGAGCGTGGGGGGCTTCCTCCATGTACTTTGCAAGGGGGCTCCTGCAAGTTTCGTTACGCAACTGGTACAACTACCATTTCACTGCACAACTTGTACTCGTAGTTATGCAGAGCTGGATGAAGGACCAAGTCATTACTCAATACAATCGTCCTAGGGTTTCTTTAGGGGCCGGTTACTTGGAGCCCACCAATCACAGTCACATTTTTAAGGTGCCTTGGACAGTCACATGAATCACTGGTGCAACCAGGACCTGGTATTTTAGGGACAGACATCAACCGCAACTTCAACTGACTAGATCTCTGGAACGGGAAGAGTTACAAAGATGGTTCAAATAGTCCCAAAATCAGGACAATTTCTAGCCAAAGGGACTGGTCTAGAAGCCCAGAGTGTTGTTGTCAAATGATTCCTATTCATTCTGGAGATGATGAGGGGATACAGCCCCGTAAAAGCCACAAGATGGGTCAGAGACAGTAAAGGCTCATCATTCTCGATATCTGAAGGCAATACATGACTGCTCAAGCCAGAAGCAGCTCTTCCCCCTCAGCAGCTGGAAGTCGCGGGACAGACTTGTGGCTCTCAAGCAGACTCAGACCATCACGTTGTTCTCATGCAGGTCCTGAAGTCATCTGGGGGCTAGAAAGGATTACTTGTGTCCTACTGGCAAGCAATGCTCTCTACAGATCACAGCAGCTGTGTATTCTTAATGTCTGAAAGAGGTTTAGGATACCTGCCCTGCAGATACTTGGAGTCCTTACCAAGAAGAACCATAACAGAAGCCCATGAGGGTGTATGTTTCCATTCATCCTGGACTAGAGATACGGCCTGCCCACCCATTACTTGAGAAACATCTTCAAAAGAAGATCGATAAACCACCACGGGCAAGGATAGACCCGAGCCAAGAGGGCTGTCCTCACTTTGGAGGCTATCAATCTGTCCAGGATATTTGGCAGAAGAGTAATTGGCGGTGGGTAGACTATGAAGTAAGAGGATGGTATTGTTGGTAAAGGCTCCTACCCCATTTCAAAATAGCTCAACTCAAGAAACCAGGAGGCAATGTGACAGCATTTTGACATTTTTTTACTCACAAATTTTATTGGGTTTTAACAAAGTCATGGCCACACAGGCCGAGAGATACTCACACACACAGATTAATGGAATTAGCATACCCATGAAGAAGAAACTCGAACATTCGACCTCACCCAAGCACAAGACGACAAAACATGATTTCTACAAGTTGAGCTTTAGTCATCTGTGCCATTCCCTTTTCCTACGGCTCCGTATTTTGACAGGTTCAACTGTACAGTCCCACACAGACCTGGCCGAAACCAGGTCATTCAAGACCCATTTGTCATCCAGGTTAAGAGCCTGCTTTACCATTTCCCACAACTGGAAGACGAGACAGTCTGCTATAAACTACAGCCTCTAGATCATCAACAGGGGAGCACGAGTTGGAAAAACACAAAGCGTGCCCTTACATAGAACAAAACATGCTGCTCTTTTATTTCATTACAATGTTTTCTATAGTGCGACTGTGCCAGGAGCTAAGAATGCTCCCAATAGAACTAACGAGGACATATGTTTACAAAAGCAACACTAAAGGAGGGAGTAAAATTCAAGGAACCAAGGTCTGAGACAGGGCTGGGAAAACAGGAGGATGATCGTTCTAAAATGAAACAATTCAGTGAAGGCAGCAGGTGACGATAAAATGTTAAGACGGGGACCTAATTCTGAAATCAGAGTTCTTGATGTGCCGATTGCCCCTATTTGAATGGGCTTTCATATCTGTTGTTACCGCCTCTTAAGTACATCTTGAAAGGGTGACTCTTTAGTCCTTTTTGAATGCCAAAATTGTCTGAAAATGTTCTGTTAATCGGGGAGGGTGTTTTTGAAAGTCACAGCAAGATAATGACTTGTTGCCATTGAGCTTCTGCAAAGGAATAGTGGTGGCGGTTGGATTCCTCCGCCCCAGTGGAATAGGACATATGTGACTTTCACGCCATAGTACCAGAGACCCTGAAGAGGCAATCTGTGGTACTCCGCCCCGCCTGCAGTGGGGTCAAGAAGGGCCATAGGGGGTTGTTCCCTGGTCCAAGGGAGGAGCCTTCTCGAGAAGGGCCGTCCTCCCTCTGACCCGGAGGGCTTCCATCAACACACCTGGGCACTCCCTGGTCGAACCTATATTGGCTTTAACCGTGGTCCATCCCCTGACACTAGCACAGTGTATGTGGGAGGCCTCAGCCCTAGCTGCTTGTGCTGACCTCGGGTGTAAGTGGGCCACAGAACACCTGCCTCCTAGCCTGGTACACTGTTGGGATCATAGAAAGGGACAGAACCACACCCCCTCCCCAACCACCTGCGTAGGCACAAACCAAGATGGATCAGTACATAGCGGCGGCCTTGAGAAGCATAGGAGCCACCTCCAATACTCCAGCATCACAGCAAAATCTTGAGCTGTCCAACCATGCCACGATTCTTCAGGATATGCAAGACTCGAGAAAAGCGGTTGAAACCAAAGTGGACCAGGTAAAAGTTGATGCTGCACTCTTACACCCGGATCTCAGGAACGTCGCCAGTCGAGTCACGGAGGCAGAGAGCCGGGTGCCCTACCTTGAAGACAATGTGGCTATTCTAAACAGATTGCTCACGTCAACAGCGGTACTCAAAGAGCGCACCAACAATGCTGATGATAGGGCACACTGAAGACGCCGAAAATAGAGCACTCAGGAACAACCTTTGGTTTATCGGATTTCCAGAGGGCTCAGCATCCTCTGAGACGGAACGCTTTCTGGAACAGTGGCTGAAGTCCTGGGTCCCTGAAGACAAACTGTCACCATGGTTCGTGGTGGAATGGGCACACAGGTCCTTCACCCAGAGGTCCCCACCCAGAACAAGGGCGCACCCACTGATCACCCGGATTCTTAACTACCACGACAGGGATGCCATTCTCCAAGAGGCCCGAAACCACTTGACCTTTGTTTTAAAGATTTGCGTATTTTGACCTTCCCCGATTATACCCGGGCGGTTCAGAAATGTAGGCACTCATTTGACGAAGTTAAACAAAAACTTCAATACATGCTTATTTTTCCAGCGAAACTGAAAGTAATCTTCATTTCGAGACCCACTTCTTTGAGACACCTGAACAAGCCTGGGAGTGGGCAACAGAGAGGAGAGAGCTCCTCCGGACTGAAGAGACTAGACACACTGAAGCAACAAGAGCATCAAGGAATTCTCTCCGCTCGGGCCAGAGGTGGCCGAGGAAGAGGAGAACAACATCCCACAAACACCATGCACGCCCTTGTGGCCACCCACACTCTTCTGGCTCCGAGATGACCACACAGCTGCCGTTGATGACCTTGGAGCTCAACGGCCCGTGTGCACACGGGAGATCTTTGGATCTGAGGTCAAGAACCTGAGTGACCCACCATGAGGAGTCAATTGACCCTGCTACTTCATTTTGGTGGTGGAACATCCCCATGTGGGTACGACATGATTACAAAATTTATTAATAACTATGTGTAGATCTTGGCCTATAATCCGAAGTAACGAGGAGGTCCCTATCAACTGACTTAGTTAAGTCCTTAGTCTGTGATTTATGTTATGATTAGTTCAAGGGCGTCAGATGCTTCAGAGATAGAAGTATGGGTTGGGGCAGGGGAGTTATGTTAGTTACCATTTGTTCCTTTATACAGACTTCAGTTCTATGACATCAGTCATATGCTTTGTTCTCTAGATGCACAGTCACACATGGTCCAAACTGACAATGCAACACCAGTCTCCCGACACATCTTTGTTGTACCACTTCCAACTCGTCTGACTCGCTGCCCCATGACAGAGTGTGGGAAAGTGGGTTTCTGTTGCAGTAGCCCCCTCCCGCCACTTTTTGCCTGGCTTTTGATGCAACTATAACTGAAGTGTACTGGGTCCCTTCTGTCCCGGTTCCCAGTGTTCTTTCCCTAAAACTGTACCACGATTGGCTAAACTTCAGACCCCCCCCCGTAAGTCTTTAGTAAATGGTACCTTAGTAAGTAGGGCATTGGGACTGGAAATGGTCCCCCAAGGACCCCTCACTAAGCCCATGCAAACTGCCACTGCAGCCTGCATGCCTTGGTGCACAGAAAAATGACAAAGTCGACATGGCACACTGCCTGTGTGCCATGCCAAGCAGCACTCCGATCACCTTTGTTAATTGCCGGCAGTTCCCCTATGACGGGAATGGGAATTTTGGACCACTGATGCTTTATGGCCTCGCAAGTAACTGTGATCAACGAAAGGATAAACACTGGATGGGACGACCCGACCTAGTGCGGAGTTGAGGCCGTTGGCCCATGATCAGATAATGGCTAGGTGCCATGCCAAGTACTGCCTAAGGTATAAGCAAGTCACCCCTCCAGCAGGCCTTACAAGCCCTAAGGCAGGGTGCACTATATCTCAGGTGTGAGTATAACTGCATGAGTAGATATGCCCATACAATATTTAAGTTGAGTCTTAATATTGCAAGTGCCAGGGAAGCCATAGAGAGTACATGGGCTGGAAACTCGACAACTCGAGTTTCCCAGCACTATGATGGCTTTACTGAACCAGGAGTGTTTGGTACCAAACAACTCCTCTCAATAAACCCACACTGATGCCAGTGTGGGATTTATTGAAACATGGACCCAGACGGCAACTCAGAGGTGCCCCGCTGAAAACCTACCAACCCTGGTGTGGTCTCCGACTGGCTTTAGACAGCCTGGCACCACCAGACATGTTACTGGACCCCTGGGTCAAAAGCCCCTGCTCTCGGAGGTCAGAAACATAGCCCATCTTAGGCAGGTGTCACATCTCCTCCCCCAGGACGAGCACAGTGCTCGAGAGGGAAGCTTCAAAGGCTGTGCCGCCTTTGTAATGCAAACCCAGCCTCTGCTGCTAGCAGCAGATGGCAGCCCCCGGTTCAAAAACCCACTTTTGGCAGGAGAACTGTCGGGAAACCCTAAGTGAGAACAGGAGGTGTGTGCCCCCCCTTCGCCAACTCCACTCCTCAGGTGCTGGAGGCAAAGTGAAGCACATTTTTCAGTGCCCACCATCTTGAAGATGGTGGGATTTATGCAATCAGGGCTACGGCTAAGACCCCTGCCCACAGGAGGGTGTCATAACAGTGGGTGTAGACCCCCCAGGTGAGAGGCCCATTGGTCTCTACCTTTCACTTCTCTGTAACGCCCCTAAATCTAGTATTTAGGTGGCCCCCCAGACCCTGAAATGAGATTTGACGACCCAAGAAGAGCTGGATACTACAGCGCCGCACCAGCAGAGAAGACTAGACATCAACTGACTTGACCCCAGCCCTACCGGCCTGATTGCAGCCCTCGACAATCCTGTGCCAAAAGACGACCCATCCTTCAGCCCAGTGACCTCCAAAGCCTTGGAAGGACTGCCTGCCTTCAACAAAGACCAAGATCTCCCGTGAATAGCGGATCTGTCCGGAAGAAACCAACTTTAAAGAACAGCAAAACCACTGCTGGACCCACTTCTGCACCCGACGGCCACGGCCTGAGTCCAAGTGGCTCACCGGTCCTGTGATGGTTCCACAGCGCTTCGGAGCAAGAGTCCACTGTGGGCTGACCCCTGCCGGACACCACCTCTGCAGCCTCTTTTTGAAGACCCCTGACTGCGACCTGTCGGTAAGACTTTTCCGACGTCTAAGGACACCCCTGCAACCAAAGCCCCCGGGCCTCAGGGAGCGTGACCAACCCTGTCCCTACATCCCCTAGCATCTCTACGTACCTGGGCAGCTGTGGATTTTTTTCATCCGACCTCCTGGCCAGAGTCTGCAGCCTTTCTTTAACATTGATCTCCCCCATTGGTTTGCATTGGGCGCCTGGCACTGTGTTGTCACTCTGCACCGGGCCGCCCCGGTGCCGCTGAGGGTGTAAGTTTAGTGCTGCCTTGTGGTAAGTGCTTACCTTAACCTCCGGAAACTGGGTTACAAAACCGTGTTACTCACCTGTGAGCAGCATCTCTTCGATTACCCCCTTTCTCCATTGGATAACATTGGCACCAGGTTCCGAATTTGAACTCAGCCGCCCCTGTGCCGCTGAAGGTGCGGATTTGCTACTTATCTGAACCTTGCCTGGTGCCGATTCTGCATCCTGAAACCAAGACTGTAAGTTGTATACTTACCTGCAAAACCGCATTCTTGTTTTCCTCCCATAGGTTAACATTGCTGAACTGAAAAAAGTTTATGCGAAAAGGATTTCTTATGAAAAACGTGCTTGCCTTTTTACGTATTTCTTGGTTTTAAAATAATTCTTGAAAGAAGTTTATTTTTCTAAAATTGGTGTGGATCCCCTCTTGGAGTCGTGTGTCATTCATTGGTCACTGTGTGCATAACCAATGTCTTACACTCCTCTGTGTTAGGCCTAAGGCTGGTCGCCCACACTACCACAAATAGAGCACTTGGGGTTTACATTGAGCCCTGTACACTTCTGAGGAAATCTCTGGACGATAGAACCGCTCAGTGGTATATCATATAAAGAGCCAGCTTCCTACACAGAGGTTAAAATCATGTCCTGGAATGTGAACGGCCTGCTGGACCCCATTAAGTGTGCAGCTGTCCTTCAATGCGATAGGCGCTTCCAGCCTGCTGTTCTCATGTTAAAGAAACCTATTTAGTTAGAGAGCACTGCCCGTTCGTCCAGCCTTATGGCTACAACAGATGTGAGAAAGGGCCTCTTTTGCAAGGTTAGCACCTCACTTTGAGCCTGGCTTTGATGTGGTTTCAAATGTAGTGCAAAGTGTTCCTGTCAATCAGGTCCCCTGTGCCAGTGCTTCGTCCCTAAAAACAAACTCCCATTGGTACTTCTGCCCCCCTGACAGTCCCTAGTAAATGGTACCAAGGGCCTGGGAGCTGAAAAGGGTCCCCTGGGACCCCACTCCCTGGGTCCACTCCGCTGCCTTGCTGCTTGCATCCCCTGTGAGGGGGAAAAAACGACAAAGTCGACATGGCACTCTGTCTGGGTGCCATGCCAAACAGCACTGCCTGTGGGCATTGGTAAGCCACCTCTCTGGCAGGCCTCACAGCCCTAAGGCAGGGTACACTATACCACAGGTGAGGGCATATCGGCATGAGCAGGTATGCCCCTACAATATTGGGGTCCATTGTCTTAATACTGTAAGTGCCAGGGAAGCCATAGAGAGTACATGGGCTGGGAACTCGAAAACTCTAGTTCCACAGCACCATGATGGCGTCACTAAAAGGAGTGTTTGGTACCAAACTAATCCTTTCAATAAATCCCCAGTGACGCCAGTGTGAGATTTATTGTACCATGTACCCAGATGGCACCTCAGAGGTGCCTCCTGAATCCCTACCAACCCTGGTGTGGTCTCTGACCGGCTGTAGGTAGCCAGCCACCACCAGACATGCCTCTGGACCCCAGGGTAGAGAGCCCCTGCTCTCTGGGACCAGAAACAATGCACATCCTGTGCAGAGGTGTCACACCCCCTCCCCCAGGATGGGACAGTGCTCGAAATGGGAAGCTTAAAAGCCTGCTGCCTTTGTAATGCGACCCCCAGCCTCTGCTGCTAGCAGCAGATGGCAGCCCCTGGTTTCCAACCCCACTTTGGACGGGAAAACAATCGGGAAAAATTCAAGAGAGTATGAGATGTGCCCACCTCTGCCAATCCCACCCCTAGGGTGGGGGAGGCAAGGTGGAGCACAACCTTCAGTCCCTGCCATCTTGAAGATGGGGGGGGGACTCCTCCAATCATGGCTAGGTCTATGCCCCCCTCCCACAGGAAGGTGGCATAAAAGAGGGTGCAGCCACACCAGGTAAGGTGCCCATTGGCCCTATCTGCCTCTTCCCTAAAACGCCTCCTAAATTTAGTATTTAGGTGACTCCCCCAGACCTAGAAACTAGATCTGCGACGACCTAAGAAGAAAGACGACGATCCTGCAGAGAAGACTGAAGACGACGCCTGCCTTGGCCACAGCCCTACCAGCCTGTCTCCAGCTTCTGCGAACCTGCGACCTGTCTTGCAGCCAGTGACCTCTGAAACCCCTGGGAGGACTGCTGCCTTCAAAAAAGACTCCGATCTCCCGTAGACAGCGAACCTGTCCCGAAGAAACCTACTCCAAGGACTCCGGATCCAGGTGGATCTGCGTCTCCTGCCCACTCTGCATCCGACGCCCACGCCCGAGTCTGAGTGGCTCGCCTGTGCAGTGAAGTCTCCCCAACGATCCTGACCTGGAGTCCAGCGTTGGCTTACATGTCCTGCTCTCCACGACGGAGCCTGCAGTGTGAATCCAGAGGCTCGCCCCGACCGCCTCCGGTAAGAAGACTCAGACGTCGAAAGGCACCCCTGCACCCGAAGCTCCTGGGCCTTGGTGAGCTGAACCGACGGTGCCCCTATGACCCCCTACATCCCAACTTACCTCTGCTGTCAGTCTTGCTCCTGCAAGCTCCGGTGCCACGCCTGAAGCCTCTTTGCTGAAAGAAGTATCCCCATTGAAAAGCATTGGGCACCAGATACCGAAATTGCATCCTGCACCGGACCGCCCCTGTGCCGCTGGTGGTGTATGTTTGGTGCTGCTTTGTGGCCTCCCCTATGCTTAACCGAACCCTCAAAGCTTGGCTTCTGCAACCGATCTACTTACCTGCAAGCAGTGTGGCTCCAGGTATCCAGTCTCAATTGGAAAGCACTGGGTTGAACTTCGACTTTGACCTCTGCACCCAGCCGCCCCCTGTGCCGCTGTTGGTGCAGTTTTGGTACTTACCTGGCCCTTGCTGACTTTTGGCTCCGAAGACTGGGATTGTAAGTTTAATACTTACCTGTTTAACCGCAATATTGTTTTCCCCATAGGATAACATCGGACAGTGTGAAAAAGTTTTTAAGTGACGATTTTTGAAAATGAAAAGTAGTTTTCATTAAAAACATACTTACCCGATTACGAAGACCTTGATCTTAAAATAAGATACAAACAAAGTATATTTTTCTAAAATTGGTCTGGATCTCTTTCTCGAGTTGTGTGTCCATTATTGATCACTGTTGTTCAGTAAATGTCTTCCACTCCTCTGTGTTAGGCCTAAGGCTGCTCGCCCACGCTACCACTAATAGAGCCCTTTGGGTTTTACATTGAGCCCTGTAAACTCCGGAGGTACCCCTGGACTCTGTGCATTGTATTACCACCTAGTGGCATACCATATACAGAGCCAGCTTACTACAACAGAGTATATATACCACTCAGGGTTTGTGCAGGGGTCCAGTAGTGTAGATATTCTAATACAAGGAGCCTTTCACCTGGGAGTGACCAATACACGTCGACCCTCTCAGGGGTCATATTGAGGTCATGGACTTGCTTGAAGGTAAACAGTATAATTTCCTGTTGGTCTACATATCGAATCAGATGCTCTCCCCCATGTTGTGCTGCCCGACATCAACCCTCACGAATCTCCTACTGGGAACCCAGGGCACGAGTCGGGGGTCCACGCGGGTGGACGGCGTCCCCCCACTTATTTCACAGGGTGGATGCCGTCCACCCTGCCAAGAAGTTGGGCCCCACTAAAAAAGATGCTGAATTCGTCCCGGTGTAATTGCCAAACACCGGGACACATCCTGCAGCGCCTGCACGTTGTTGTCTGCTTTCGATCACAACGTGCAGGCGGGGACGAGGCTCTCTTATTTCTGACTCCTGCTGGGATACTCGGCCATAACAAAGGCCGAGTCTCAGGGGTCATCAAGCCTCCTTTTGTTGGAGTCTCCTGGCTGGCAGCAGTCCAGGAGCCTTACACCTGATGCAAATACAGCAGAGGGGAAACAAAGGCTCGCACCTTGTTAGCACTTCACACATACTGGAGAGGCAGCTTTTCACTTTGTTCAGGCTCTGTTTAGGAGATTTGCATGCACTGTAAGAACGTCAGATGTGTTGATCTTTCCCAGTATTTGCACTAAATAAATTGCATTTATATACGCTTATTACCCTTGAGGAGGCGTAATGATTTAAATATCACTATTTCTTTTAAAGCACTATGGCTATAGAAAGCTGAACGCTGACAAAAGGTAACATTGTTTTATGTGTAGCTACAAAAGTGTGAATCTTCTGCCTAAATCAGGAGGGTTTCCCTGTATACTCGAAATGTGCTCAAATGTACTCATGATAGACCTGCTAAACATATATGTGAGGGCTTAAGATCTGATATCACTTCTTGTGATGCCAGTTCCTGTGATGTCACGCGCCGCGATGTCACGTGCTGCGATGCCACGTCCATACTGATTAACTAGGTTAGTCCCCCCACTTATTTTTTTAGGACTTGTGCCCTGTGGGAACCACTATTATAGGGGGGGATTTCAACGCTGTCCCTCATCCAGAGATCAACTCCACTGGCCCCTCAGGGGGCAGCGTGTCAGACCCAATCCCGCCAGCTTCCTTTGTATTCCAAAACTTTACCCTCCCAATCTCTGGCCAGTGGTTTAAAACCCTTAATTCCGTCATCCGTTCCTTCCTATGGGCAGGTGGCTGCCCTTGGATTGCCTTTATTAATTGCCAGCAGTCCGCCTATGACAGGGGAATGGGAATAACGGATCACCAATGCTATATGGCCTCGCAAGTGACTGATCAACGAAAGGCTAAACATAGGATGGGACAACCAGACCTACAGTGCAGAGTTGACAGTTAGCCCTTGATCAGATAATGGGAATTGTATATGGAGCCCAAATCCCTCTCGGGGACCACTGGGGTGGTCTTCCTGAACTGGAGGGCAGCAGTCTGACTTATGAGTAGAGACCGCAGGCGGGACTTTAGGGTTCACGAAATGGGACATAGTGGTTGCCATGCAGATTTCCAAATGAGATATTGCCCGGAAGTGAAACTCTGCAAACTCTCCCTCGTTGGCTGAATGGCGGGTGTGCTCAACAAGAAAAGCACATATTTGGTGCTAGGGCTGCCGCAGACACATAAGAAGATTTGGGGTAAATGGTGAGACTATCATGGTTTGGAGTTGTATGGGTGAACAATTTATGTATGTGCAATGTGACTACTTATGACATGGTAAACCTGACTATTTTAGTCTGTGGGTTTGTTTACCCCCCCCCACCCCCCAAAAAAATCTGGATCAATGAAGAATGGTCTGCGATCACAAGATTTCCTACCAAGCTGCTTGTGGATGTGGGAAGGAAGGTGGTGGGGGGCAGTAGGAACTGGAATAAGGGTCTCTCTACCAAATATGGGGTCAAGCCTAAGAAAGCACGAGGGCTTGGAAACAAGCCTCCCATCAGTAAGATCCATCTTAAAAGAGAACACATCTGGCTCTTCCAAAAGGCCCCAGGTGCACTTGTATTACTCGGACAATTTACTTACTAGATAAAAATGCAACAGGCAGAACCAGATCTCATTCACATAACAGTTCAAAAACAAATGTTCTCAAATGTCAGCAGATCTTTTTTGAGCTACACCAGTCAATAACCCAACCCCTTGCAGGAAAAGATGTCAGCATTTGGACCAGAAACAGTCAAAATGGAACGAACAATGCAGATTTTGGATGAACAAACACCTCTGCCACCAGAGTCCCTACTGCTCACCTCCTCTTTCTCTTGCTTGGCCTCCTTGCGCTCTGCAGCAATGTTCTTCTTACGGTGATAGTTGAACTGCGTGTCCTCCTCAGCTTTCACCATCTCCTTCTTCCTCTTATCGTACTCAGCTGCCAGCTCTCCAGAGCGGCTGATTTCCTCGAACAGAGCTGTGCGCTCCTTGGGGTTCTTCATGGCAATAGACTCGACCGCCCCCTGAAAGACACAGAGTGAGTGAAAGTGCCTCATGCTGCTTTGGAATCTGGATGGTGCCGAGACTGACAGGACATACCATTGTGATGTTTTACTTTATCCGCACACCCCTACACCACGGACATTTATCAGCTGTGCTGTAATCAGCAGCACAACTACTAGCAGATGTGCGCTGCACAAGTGGAACAGCACAGTTGAAGTAGGTGGCCAACTGCTACGATACTCACAAAAATAAACGAATCACTAAATGCAATAGATTTTTTTGGGCTGTTTTAGCCATTATTAGCATTATCCCAAGACGTACCAGATGGTTCCAAAATTATCGCTGTTAAAAAAAAAGAGCAGATTTGCCTTCAATTGCATATCCGCATTATCCTATATATTATTGCCATCTTCATAATGCTCTTAAGGTCACGCCCTTGAAAGCAGACTACATACAAAAGGCCCTTCTAATCTGCTCAGAAGGCTTGCTTGGTCATATGCTAAACCTTAACAGGTACCAAGCAAGGAGGACTAGTTATGCTTTACCTGTGTCAGTCAGTTATACATTCAATCAATCAATCAATCATGTCACTTATAAAGCGCACTACATACCCGCGAGGGTCTCAAGGCGCTGGGGGAAGAGGGGGGTGGTGCTGCTACTGATCGAAGAGCCAGGTCTTGAGGAGTCTTCTGAAGGCCAGTAGGTCTTGGGTCTGTCGGAGGTTGGTGGGGAGGGTGTTCCAGGTCTTGGCGACGAGGTGGGAGAAGGATCTGCCGCCGGCAGTCGTTTTCCGGATGCGGGGGACTGTGGCGAGGGCGAGGCTGGTCGAGCGGAGCTGGCGGGTGGGGGTGTAGAAGCTGAGTCGTCTGTTGAGGTAGGCTGGTCCGGAGTTGTGGAGTGCTTTGTGTGCGTGGGTGAGGAGCTTGAAGGTTATCCTCTTGTTGACAGGGAGCCAGTGCAGGTCTCTCAGGTGGGGTGTGATGTGGCTGCGTCGGGGGATGTCGAGGATAAGACGTGCAGAGGCGTTCTGGATGCGTTGCAGCCGTCTCAGGAGCTTAGCCGTCGTTCCTGCGTAGAGGGCGTTTCCGTAGTCCAGCCTGCTGGTGACGAGGGCCTGGGTGACTGTTTTTCTTGTTTCGGTGGGGATCCACTTGAAGATCCTGCGGAGCATTCGGAGGATGTTGAAGCAGGATGAGGAAACGGCGTTGACCTGCGTAGTCATGGAGAGGGTGGGGTCGAGGATGACCCCTAGGTTGCGTACGAGGTCGGTGGGTGGCGGGGCTGTTCCCAGTGATGTTGGCCACCAGGAGTCGTCCCAGGCTGAAGGGTTGGAACCAAGGATGAGGACCTCCGTCTTGTCCGAGTTCAGCTTCAGGCGGCTGGTCCTCATCCATTCGGCGACGGCCTTCATTCCTTCGTGGAGGTGGGCTTTGGCGGTGTGAGGGTCTTTGGTGAGGGAGAGGAATAGCTGGGTGTCGTCAGCGTAGGAGATGATGTTGAGGTTGTGCTGTCGGGCGACGTGGGCGAGGGGTGCCATGTAGATGTTGAACAGCGTTGGGCTGAGGGAGGAGCCTTGGGGTACGCCGCAGATGATCTTGGTGGCCTTGGATCAGAAGGGGCGAGGCGGACGCTTTGTGTTCTGCCGGAAAGGAAGGATGTGGTCCAGTCCAGGGCCTTCTCTTGGATCCCGGCGTCGTGAAGGCGTGTTCGTAGTGTGTGGTGGCAGACCGTGTCGAAGGCGGCTGATAGGTCCAGGAGGATGAGGGCTGCTGTTTCTCCGTTGTCTAGCAGGGTCCTGATGTCATCGGTGGCGGCGATGAGGGCGGTTTCGGTGCTGTGGTTGCTGCGGAAGCCGGACTGGGAAGGGTCCAGGATGTTGTTCTCCTCGAGGTAGCGGGTCAGTTGTTTGTTGACCTGAAGAGCATCGATTAACCAGGATTATCCCAGTCATATGTGAGTGAATAGATCTGAATAAGATCTCAAGGACCACTGGCCATAGCTGTGCATCATTTTTTGAATAAATCAACAAACGTTCTTGTAAAAAGGTATAAAAAAGTGACTTATCTGTATGAAAGGTTTTGCAGCTTGGCATTTGTTTTACATTTTGTTGGAACCGGGGTTACCGAGTCCGACACGGTAGCATGGCGTGAAGCGGGAAAGGCACGCAAAGGCAATGTGTAAGGCAGTTGTGCAGCACACTCTCACTTTGACTCACAAATGCGAACGCAATAACAGGACACCACACCAGGCTTTTGCATTTAAAATCAAGATCTTTTATAAATAAATTAAGTTGGCATCAGCTAAGGCAGGTTAATTCAGATCTACATTCAAATTCATTAAATTATTCAACTGGTGCACATTTTAAATAAAGCTGCATAGCTCATCAACATTGTAGGCCACTAAGAGGCCGCAGGAATTATCTCCTACACGTAGCACTTAATAATGATCTCAAGGTACGTTAATAAAACAGGGGCCTAGACATGCAGTTCACTTTAGCATATTCAATTTACTTAAAAGAAGGCTTTTCACTTTACATTGAAATAGGCCTGCATTAATCTAGGCGTGCCCACATTCAGTACAGTGGGCGTCGCAATTCCAGTACACCTGTAACATAAAACACTGCAACTCTTGGCGGTGTACACTTCAGCTTACTTCAATTAATCACTTTCCCCCTGCGGTAAAGACTTGGCAGTTATCAACATAGGCCTAGGTAGGAATTACAATAGGCATCTGCATTAAATTACTAAACACTGTGGGGAACCCCTCTCAACATGTCCCGTATTCTGGGGCTTTTGTATCCCTCAGGGGTTAATTCTAGGCTAGGCCCACTCCTCTCCGGGGCCTCGCCTCATGTGGAAAGTTACACGGTTCATTTAGGGGTTAACGGTGGCCCCCGGCCCCCAGTGGCGTTTTTGTGGGCCCTAGGGGCCTCCTGGGCTCACCTTGTGCTCGGTCGTTGGTCGCGCTTCTTAGCGACTGGCTAACTCCAGGCCCGGCCCGTATTCTGGAGGGCGGGGCCCGGTCGGGGTACCTCTGCCTTCTGGCCGGAATGACGGGTCGTTGCGGGGGCCGGGATCACCTTCCTCCGGCCCCCGGGATCAAGGGGATGCAGCTGCGGCACGTTGCGGGGGCTGGGATCTCACTCCTCCAGCCCCGGGATCAGGTAAGTGCTTGTGCGCAGGCTCGGGGTCTTGGGGAAGGGAGCGGGAGCCGGCAGTCCTCTCCGGCCGGCTCCCCGTCTCCCTCTGCACTGCCGGCTCTTCCCGGGCCTCCGTCGGCACTGGGGGCATGACCGGGGCCGGCGCCCGATCGTTGCGCGGCCTTCCTGGGGTCACGCCCGGCGACCCCGGTTGCCTGGAGACGGCGTCGGCGGGGCCTGGAGGCCGCGTTGATCGCGCTGGCGATCTTCGGCCGCGACGGCGGCAGGGGCACTTCTTCAGCCGCGACGGCGGCAGGGGCACTTCTTCAGCCGCGACGGCGGCAGGGGCACTTCTTCAGCCGCGACGGCGGCAGGGGCACTTCTTCAGCCGCGACGGCGGCAGGGGCACTTCTTCAGCCGCGACGGCGGCAGGGGCACTTCTTCAGCCGCGACGGCGGCAGGGGCACTTCTTCAGCCGCGACGGCGGCAGGGGCACTTCTTCAGCCGCGACGGCGGCAGGGGCACTTCTTCAGCCGCGACGGCGGCAGGGGCACTTCTTCAGCCGCGACGGCGGCAGGGGCACTTCTTCAGCCGCGACGGCGGCAGGGGCACTTCTTCAGCCGCGACGGCGGCAGGGGCACTTCTTCAGCCGCGACGGCGGCAGGGGCAATAAGCAGAGGCTTCGGTGAGGGCGCGGACGGCGCACCTCACCACAGAAACTCGAGGGGCTTCCCTCACCTCAGCGCTCCCCTCGGTGAGGGCGCGACGGCGCACCTCACCTCACGGCACTTCTCCTCAGGCGGCGACGGCAGCGGCGGTGATCTCTACACAAGGTCAGTGACCTGGGGGTGCCAGAAAGCAGGACGCACCAGCAGCCTGTGGGCAGGGCTGACTGGGAAAGTACTTGGGGGCAGCCCAGTAGTAGGCAGGAATAGTGAGGGGGTGAAGGTCTAGCGCTACAGGGTACAGCGCTTTACCTGGTGATCCCCAGTTGGGCAGTTTAGGCTTCAGGCCTGGCAGGACGGTCAGGCCTCCTCAAGTTAAGGTGTCTTGTGACTGCTCCAGCTTGGTTGCTTCTTAGGCGCTTCTGGTGATGAGTTTCTTGTCAGAAGTTCCTTAGTATAAGTTTCTTGTCAGAAGTTTCTTGTCATGAGGGGGGGGGAATGAGTTGGTGGTCTGGGAGTGCTTGATGTTCCTCCCCGCACGCTGAAGATGGTTCCCTGGGTCCCCTCACACTGGGCAAGGTCAGTGGGTGGTGGGCGTTCCTCAGCTATCTTACTACAGCAGGGCCTCAGTCCTGTCAGCAGCAGTAGTGTAGGTCTCCCCCCTAGGCCCTAAAGCCTATACTCCGGCGGAGGTTCTCCCAGGTTCAGTGGTGCCTCATCAACTGACTAGAAAGTTTTCCCTCCAAGCCTTTTATACTCCTAGGTCAGGTGACTCTCCCAAAGGCTGCAAAACATAACTCCTCCCACAGCCCGGAAGGTTCTAGAACCTTCTACATGCCTGGCTATGTGGCCCAGAGGCGGGGATGGAATGGATACTGTATCCCTCTACCCCAGCCTGACCCTGGCTACTAGTGTGTATGCGTGTCAGGCCCCTCTGCAGTAGCAGGGGCCTGTGGCAGCCATCTTGAGTGAGAGAGAGCACCTGCACCTCAGCACTGGCTAGCAGTGGCAAGGTGCCCAGAGACCTAGGTCCAGTAAAAATATGGTGGCAAAAAGGAGGCGAAAAAGGAAAAAAACAGGGAAAGACCACCCTAGGGCTGACAGGTCTAACACATTTACATCCTGTGCATAATACAGCCATTCAACGGTGGTGCCTGAAATTTAAATTTTCCTCTTCCATTTTTTTTTTACATCAATATTAAAGGAATCAGCAATGGGTGTTGTGCTGCCCTTCTTGAAGGCAGAGAAGGGATAAGACCCAGAAGGCACTGCTACTACAAGGTCATCTCAGTTAGCACAAACTTTTAGTGTTGCTGAAAGGGTTGTGTGAACATCTCAAGAGGTTCTTCTGCATCATTCTTTTTTTCTAAAATTACGTTGCAAGAAATGTTTTGGGGTCAAAGAGCTCCTTCATGAACAGCAGAGACACATTTTAGGTTTCTGATCTGTATTTAAGAGGCTGACAGCCTATCTTATTTTGATGTTTCCTTCCTGGACTTACAAGCGGTATAATATATGAGGCACACACCGAGGGGATTACGGTTTTACAGTTCATGAGCTTCACAGCTTGCACCTTCACAACCGCCTATGATCTTTCCACCAAAGATTCCAGATTCCTTATTGGGGGCCTGAAGGGACAGATTCTTCACAAGATGAAGTCAAATGCTAAATGTCCTCTGTCAAGTACTAGGCCTCTGCCGCTTCTTTAACAGCGTCTGTGACTGACCTTAAATAGAGTAGATACATGGCATCTACAGCTTAAGATTTTTTCAGAAAGCAGCTTCATGACATTGTATTTGAGTCCTCTGCCAACGCTATAAACGTTGTCAATGTGCTCCTGGCAAACACTTGCTACGCACTCAGTTTTTATCAATCTAAAGGAACCTATAGTGGCATGCAAGGCAAAACCTATGGGGCATCTTCTCCTAACCAGACACTGAAAAAACTTCGGGAACTCCGAAAGGGACAACAAAAAACTAGAACAGTGCAAATCAACCAGCTCTGCGTGTTCTAATATCCAAAAATACCACCTAGGATGCGAAATGTGACTGAAAACTGCCTTAAAATGGCTTTCATTAGTTTGACGGCCAAAGTCCTCATCACAGACAGGTATCATTACAGCAATGCCAACAGTCATTACTAGATATCTAATAACTGGAAAAGTACAGGCATCGAGAGCTGTTGCCACTACATGCACAAATAAGTGCTGCCCATCCTCAGCCACTATAGATAACTTCAGGAAAGTGCCCCTTTTTCACATGGTCACTCCCATTTTTAGCCTGGTATTTGATGTGATTTCAACTGGAAGTGCACTGGGTTCCTGCTAACCAGGTCCCCAGTGCCAGATCTCTATCCCAAAAACTGTGCAATTGTACCCCAATTGTCAATACCTTTAGTAAGTGGTACCCCTAATACCTAAAGCAAGGAGGCTAAAGAGGACCCTTAAGGACTGCAGCACGAATTGTGCCACCCTAAAAGACCCCTCAAACACGTACAAACTGCTACTGCAAACTGCGTGTCTTGGCGTGGACAAAAGTGAAAACACAACATGGCATATATCCCTGTGTGCCTTGCCCACAGACACTGCATGCAGTATAGGTAAGTCACCCCTACAGCAGGCCTTACAGCCCTAAGGCAGGGTGCACTATACTACATGTAAGGGCATATCTGCATGAGCAGATATGCCCATGTGCTGGTCAGCTCTAGTGCTGCCAGTACAAGTCAACAGGGAAGTAATTTTGAGTATATGTGCTGGGCACTGGTGAAAACGAGTTCCCCAGCTACATGATGGCTTCTCTGAAAATAGGGATTTTTGGTATCAAACTGTGATGCTATTAGGAACAGTACATTGACCATCGACTCCATTTTGTATAACTGACTCCATTTTCTGTGCTCTCACGCAGTTGCAGAGTTGTGGGGGGGGGGGATGTTTTTCGCTCTTCGCTCCTCACCGTGCAGAATAAGCTGGAACATGTTGTGTGGGATGCGTGCTTGGTATCTTTCAGTGCAGAGATTGCTGTTGCCAGAGAAATGTGCGGAATGTACAGCTCTGACTCGGAGTCAAAATACAGGAGCCTGGCCAGCTTCTGTCTTGACCCTGACTGACCAGTACGGTCAGTTTGGTTTTCGTAACAGAGGAAAGGAGGCAAGGTTTCTAGAAACTTCTCCTCAAGGTTAAGTAAAAGGTATTAAAGGTGGAAAATCTTGGCGCTGAATCAGAAGCTTGCCCGTTGCGGTAGACGCACTGCCATTGGGAAAATCTTCGGTAGTTCCCTATCGAGACTTCTGGCTGACCGTCAAGGGCTTTCCGGTTGAACTGACCAGAATGAGGAGTGCAACTCGCTCGGTGAGGTGTTCTCCTTATCCACTTTATGTATATATTCCTGAGTTTCTTTGATCCATGTACATATTTTATATATTTCCTTGTTTTGTGTATATGTTATGTGAATTTGACTCTTTTTGGTTGATATTTGGGAATCTACATTAACCAATATATTTTGCCTTCCTTCTAAACGTGTTGAATTAATAAATCACGCGTTTAATTTTAAATGCATCTGAATCTGTTTCCTTGCCTCGTCTTGAGAGTGCGGAGTTCTTTTTGTAAGTGAGTTATTTAAAGGTGCAGTGGTACATTTGCCTCGTCTTGATACTGCCGAGTTTAGTTTTGTCCAATTGTTTCAAATCAGAAGCAATACACAAACATCTCGTATTAATAAACCCACACTGATGCCAGTGTGTGATTCATTAATACATGCACACAGAGGGCACTTTAGAGGTGCCCCCTGAAAACTTACCAGCTACTGGTATGTTGACTGACTGGTTTTTGCCAGCCTGCCACCAGAGACAAGTTTCTGACCCTCAAGTGTGAGGGTCTTTGCTCCCAGGAGGCCAGAAACAAAGCCCGCTCGGGCAGAGGGTGTTTACACCTCTTCCCACAGGATGACCTGCAAATTAGCATTCCAAGACAGGGGAGCTTCAAAGTGCCTACCGCCTTTGGTATGCAAACCTGGTTTCCCTCACAGGAGAGGAAGCCGACCGCCTTTGTCCAGAGCCCTTTGGCACCTGGACAGGTGGGAAAATCAGCTAGTCAGATAGGCGTGCTCACCTTCAGGCTAGTACCACCCCTAAGGTGGGCTACTCAATGTGGAGGCAACTGTTCAAAGTTAGCCATCTTGGTGATGGGAAACGTAGGAACTCTGGGACAGGGTTATGCCCACTTCCTACAGAAAGTGGTCAAATAAGGGGCCTAGTAAACCCAAGGGCAGGTAGCCCATTGGCTACTACCCTACACTGCCCTAACATCCCTAAATTCAGCATTTAGGGGAGCCCCTGATACCAGAAAAGCAGATCTTGATGACCTACAAAGGAGGACACTGAAGAGCTGCAAAAGCAAAGACTGAAGAAGCGCAACTGACTTGGCACCAGCCCTGCTCGCCTGTCTGCTATTCCCCGTCGAATTGAGTCAGTCGTCTCGTCCTACAAGCTGTCGTGCCTCCAAAACCTGGGAGGACTGCCTGTCTTCAATAAAAACTCAAGGACTCCCGTGGAGCAGCAGAGCTGCTCTCCTGCATCCTGCAGGTACCCACGGAAGAAATGCGAGGACTCCTGACCTGCCAAAACCCGACCCGGCCAAGCACCACTGCATCCAATCCCCCCAGCCTGAGTCGAAGTGGGCCAACTGTGTCAGCGTGGTCCCCAAGCCCTCAAAAGACTGAGTCCACTTTGGTTTCACCCCTTGGCCCAGGGAGAAGCACTGGCCCGGGGGGAGGGGCGGATGCTAGTGCAAGCACCGCTGCCGCTTTTGTTACAAGAGGACGATATTGCAGCACTGCTGCAAAACCGGCCCCCAGTAACAAATCCGGCCCCCACGGGTCAAAAAGCAGCCCCCACCGGGAAAACGCCCAGGGTATACCTCATTTTGGTAGATCATATAAAGAGCCACCTTCCTACAATAACCTTTTGAGAAATATGCATTCCACTTCTCTGTGCAGCTACTATTGTCGTTTGTCCCAACATCCTCAAAGGAGAGGCACACTTCCTGGATGACTTCAATGCAGGCCTAGAGATGGGTGACTTGAGAAAAAAATAAATCAAACTGGACAAACCGAAATGGAGAGCGAGGCTGAAGAGACATTGTGCACAATCTGTGTCTTCAACTCTAGCAGCATTTTTTCCAGGATTATTGTATTCTCTTGCACGTAGTTCTCAAATATCTTACTTCCCTGGATGCTTCTACTATAATAAAGCTTTAATGGCTCATCTCGTTGCCCCCTTTACATGCTGACATTTCCAGCACCCACTCCTTGGAAATGTATAAATTCCTAGTTTATTAATCCTTAATCTTCTCAATGTGCAATTATTTTATTTTTAAATAATCTGTTCTGCGTCATTCTATGTTTATTTTACTGTTACTGTCTCCTATGTTAATGTTAAGAGGAATTATAGAGCGCGTGGCTACCCAAAGGCTTCCCAGCGCTAAGCAGTGGACTGATGAAATGACAGCGGGAGAACAGGCACTAGTTGACCTCTGTGAACAACCATGTTTTCAATTTTTTTCCAAATGTTGCCTGGCAACTTAATCTTTTATTGTAAAGTGCTCAATGTAGTCAAACCATATTCACGCTTCGAAGCACCCATAAAGCCGAAGAGGAGTACATCCTCTCTGCCCTTGCTGGGACAGGCTTACAGTGGGGGAAGTATTACTTTTAACCTAGAGGGCATACAGCTCTTTAAGTATACCCAGCAAGACCATCTCCGACAGGTCTGTTTATTCCTAATGTCCCCAACATTCCTCTGGATGTTGCCTAAAGAGGGTGTGGGAAGCACCGGTCTTATTTTCTCTGCGAAGATCAGGGATATTCAGGGGGCTTAGGATTTCCTCACGAGAGTTCCACCCCTTCAAAGGGAGTACACAACACCTGCCTGCTTTGAGAACACAGTACACCTCTTTCACAGTTTGCAGAAGATAGTTCAGCTGGCAGGAGAAGATAGTTTTACATATGGCTTATACTGAGTCAAATCTATTTGGAAAAATATTCTTCCATGGACAGAAAAGGATCATTATCTGTCATGGAAGCACATTCATAGAACAATAAGTTTTCCTGACTCTCCTAGTTATCAAATTCATGAATAAGACTAAAGGATCAAAAGTTTTTAACACTCACTTCTTTCATAGACCATAGCTCCTCACGTGAAACGCACCCACAGATCTCAAAAACTCCAACCCTTGAAAATTTCAGTCTCCACAACAAGCGTTAAGGGACCTGGAAGTGCTCGGCTTTCTGCAGTTCACCAGCGTCTGCTCATAACTAGCTGCTGTAGCCGTCCCAACTTCTCCCACCACTGCTAATAACAAACTACATCTAGATTGTGTACTCTACAACTGGTCTGTTCTGTGGGTTCTGGTAAGTGTAGGTAGTCAATATCAAACTCTATGTTACTCATTTAACAGAGTTCGGAAGGCTGAATCGACCCACAATGATTCAAACCTGTGACCTTCAGGTAACACACAAATGTCTACAATGGACGCATTAGTCAACTGAGCTATCTTACAAACTGCCACGGATGCAACATCAGGTAGTATATTGCTGGCCAAGTGGAAAGCAAGAAAGCTCTAGTCTTGAGGATTCACTGCATGCCACAACCCCACTCCTCCCAACCAATGCCGCTCCCCATTCACACTGGTGATCCAACAGGCCAGCTGCACTCCTAACCCCAGGAACTTCCGGGTGCAAGAATTCCCAGTAAGCATTCCCTCACTCTGGTGATCCTGTGTGCAAACCCTCGTTCTCCAACCACAGTCCCTGGGCCATACCTGAAACACTAGGAAGTTCCTAGCTTTGATGAGGATTCCCAGTTTCTCGAGCTCGTCGCTGTACTCCTGCAGCTGGACAACCTTGCTGTTGATTCTGTACTCCGATGAACCTCCTGAGGGACAAGACATCACATGAGCAAAGAAAGGGGAGGACTGCATTTAAAAGCCGAAGCACCATTATGCAACTTACCCGGGTAAGAAATACCTAGCCCAGACAGTATCCCTCAGTGAGTTACTAGGGATTACAAAGTATTTCTCTCAGAATGCAGAATAACAAATGGATCGGGGAATACCAGGTCTCATTCTGTGTGTTTTCTCCATTCTGAGAGAAATACCCGACCCAAATCTGCAAACATTTAACACCTCTTTAAAACACATGATGAATGCGCGGGGAGGGGGTGGGGCTGCTTTTCTTGGCCATGAAGCGGAATAGATGGATGATGGGCCAGCAGTCCTTGAGCTTCAGCTGGTGGGCAGGGTTTTTTCCTCTCCCCCATGCTGCAGGTGAGCAGGGCCAGGGATCAACAGCTGCCTATAGCCCCTATAGCTCCGTTGAGGGGTCAGGCCAAGAAACTCGTAGTTTCAGCACTACTGAATTTTTATTCAAACCCACCTCAGAACAACTAGATTGACGTATTTGCCCAATTGCTATTTCAGATGTGTACATGCTTCCCACACGAGGATAGCGTGAACATCTGAGGGGCTGCATGGTAATAAAGTGCATACGGTTCACTCTAAATTCATTAAAAGAAAGAGACCATACATGGTCCGGCCCAGCTGATGATAGTTGTGCTTAGTAAAGATATTTATTCTTTTTCCTCTGCATTTGACTGTCATCATTATCACAACAGAAAGAAACCATGTTACACTAATCATCATGCACCATATTCTCCACGAAAAAATGGTGAAACCCATTGAGTCCGTTTACTTCCTCTCCCGTCCATGGAATCTGCTCCAATGAGACCTGGACTCTTCAAAGATATTCCATCAGCAGTGAGTCATAAAGACATGTGGTCAGCCCTTCTGGGGTTCAGTTGCTAAGCAGACAACAGGCTCATACTGCTGGCCAAAGAACGTGAGGGTTCAGTTTTACTTCCGCAGGGCAACAAAGAATCCTTTTTTCCTAGACTTACCCACAATGATCCGGGCGAAAGTGCGCTCTGTCCCACTGTCCTCCGAGTACACCATACTCACAAAGGCCCGGTTGGCGGCCGGCTTGCCTACGGGTGCACCATGGATAAGGTCGCGTAGAGTCTTCACTCGCAGGTTGCTGGTCTTCTCGCCTAGTACAAAGCTGATGGCATCCATAAGGTTGGACTTGCCTGGAGAGGACAGGGAGGGAGAAAAGCAAAGAGGCGGGATGTGTCAGGATCTGCATTTGTTCACACTTAAGTGAAACAGAGTTATGTATCTGAGTAATTAGCCCAGAAGCAAGTGTGCACCATGTAAGAGACCACAAGTGAGCATGCTCAGCATCCAAGTCCACGTTTATAAAAAAAATGAGGAGAATTTGCTAAGTAATTTTTGGAAATATTGCCAGCCTGTAACACTGAGATGAAGATTGCATGAAGTACATCGAACACACACAATAGATAATTCTTACAGAAGTTGTGCCTTTGGAATCTCAAATTACTCAATTTCAGGGAAAACGTGAAGCAATAATATGGAAAAGGAAGACCAAAAAGTGGCTTTGCCATGTATGTCAAAACCATCAATGCTTGTGAGAAGTGACCTTTCTGTAGACAAGTTAGTTGGTGGCTCAGCTTGTACTGGCATTTACTTCGGCGCCCTGAAGCAGTACAAAGTCTTTATGCACACCCGCCTCACAACAACTAGATTGACATATTTCAATTTCAGATGTGTATATGCTATCCACATGAGGATACCTAGTACGCATCTGAGGGGGGTGCATGACAGTGATGTACATGAGCTCCTCTCTGTTCATCGAAAGAAACTAAACATGGTCCGACAAAGTTGGTAACAGTTATACTAAATCAGATCTATTATTTTCCTCCCCAGTTGATTTACAGTAGTCAGTATGTAACAGAAAGTGATCATTTAACATTAATATGGGCCCCCTACTCGCCGCAGCTCCCAACCTCACCCACCAAAGGGGCCCCTACTCGCCGGAGCTGCCAACCTCACCCACCAAAGGGCCCCCTACTCGCCACAGCTCCCAAAGGTTAACATAGTTGGCTCCCCTGTAGCTCTTTAAAAGAAAGTGTATGCCTCCCTATGTGTGAAGTGTGTAGGACCAAAATAAAATTACAAATGTGCTCTTCCTTCTGGTCAGAGAAATGCATTTCTTGACGGTGCTGGGGAAATATTGAAAACATATAAATTGGTGAAACTTCAAGCCTGGGCCAAAGGGGCCAAAAGATGAGGCTGGTCCATGACTGTCCTAGTATGATGTGGCTCATGCCGAGGGCTTTGCGTCACTGTTTTTCATTAAATAAATCAGTATATTAGGTGGCTGTGCCAGTGATTATACAAGTCTTGTGGACTTTCACCATATTCAGCGGCATAAATTTGCAAAGATTATAGTATAAGTAAGGGTTAGACGGTGTTTGTAGGATAAGCTCATTCAAATTACATGAGCACTGTAAAAAAAGAGGAAACATCACAAATGCCAGTAACAAATGGATTAAAAACATAAGTATATTCTGGCAGGGTTCCTCTTCACCAGAGTTCGCTCAGATCTTCCCCCCCTCTAACAGAGATTGCATACATTTCCAGCCAAGAGATAAGCCGTACTCCGCATTGACTGAAGTGCATGGATGACATCTCCACTCTCTACAGTTCTATAATGGATGGCACTTTGCTCCCTAAAGATGAACTATCGGAGGGCGAAATCATCTACAGTTGACTCGCCTGCCATCGGGCCCCCTTTTATTCTATTAACATCGCCCGCCTCAGGCACGCACTTACGGTTGTTCTTTTCAACAGCATATGAAACTAGATCAATTTGTCACTTTAACCACAACTGTCACCAGATTCAAGGAGAATCTGACATTTGCTTCCTGCAATTCACCTGGATACATCACAGACTGCCCAGTCACACACCGACATAAAAACGGGCACTCTGCCAAATATGGTACTCCGCACAAATAGCTTACCGTCTTCTTGAAGGCTACCCACAGCCCTCTTTAATGTGGTCATATTCTTGCACGTAATCTATGCTTGGACATCCCGAAGCCCTTTGAAGTTCTAATACTTCGAGCTTCTAGCCTCACTCCACTGGAATGCTCTTCATCCTCTCAAAGTCACAACACTGCCGCTCTCTGCCCTTGTGTGAGCTCTAAACCCGTAGAGCTTGCTTCTACTGAATATGTGCATTAAAATGTCAGCATGACGGTAACTTATGTTTTGACAGTAGAAGGTCTTTTCCCCATCCATCAACATGCTACCTTAATTTACGGTTTATGTATTCACTTCGACTGTTTAACACTGGTTATGTCCTGCATCGAACATATCCAAGGCATGTCTTCTAGAAGGATTGTCAGAAGATGAAGATGAACCATGGATAAACTACTCCTCGAGTCATTTTACATAGTGCCAATCAACCAGTGCCGACACCAAAGACAGACTAGAACCAGGAAAGACCGAATAAGCCCTAAAAGAACAGATGGTGGAATGTTTAGCAATGGCAATGACGAGACTTCATTACAGTTGCTGTTGAAACCTTACCATACCCTCCTTTGCAGTCAGAGCTGAAGTAGAAGTGTCGCAATGCAGACTATGCAGGTAAGTAAATGATTTGCAACGCCTGCGTTTCCTATACAATCCATACATTTGTCCATCTGGCTGTCATTACAAAGTAGTGAACATTTTAAACCATACACAAGCCTACATTTAAAAAATAAACACATGCATTAATAGTCACTCTCACCTGCCATAAAACCCAAACTAATGCAAGTGTTGCTTTAGGTAGCTGTGCTCTTCGGTTATCGTTTATATTGGATACCCATCGATTTCATATCGGTGATGCCATCATGTTAAATGCCACATTGTGCTACATTATTGGGACTGTGTGAGGATTTGGATGTATTATATGGTATGGCAGTGCGGCCTTACCGTGGCATACACTTGCAAAACTGTCTTGGGTCCAGTTAGGCTCGCTAGCACAACCTTAAGCTCAACCCTGGGGAGCTATGGCTTCGTGCAGCAAGGCTTGAATATAGGAACTAGTGTAAAGCCTTTAACAGTACCAAACAACGAAATAAGAAAGTCACGCAACACAAAAGAAATACAACACCAATTTATAAAAATAGATTTTTAAAAACCAAGATGAGCAAAATCCACCAGAGGATTCCGCACATACAAATATTTAAAGAAATCTTAATATTAAATTCATCTGCAAACAAGGATTGGAAACTGTAAAGTTTGAAAACTTTAAAAAAAATTGTAAAAGTTAGTTCACCTACTCCGACTTGGCTTGAGCGACCAAATTCAAAAGTGAGATGGATTGGGGGGTCAATGGGAAGGTCTGGGGGTGCAATGGGGTAGATTTTGACAGTTACCTGTCTACCAGAGCATGTTGCAGACCAGTTCCAAACTTTACAGAATGACTATCATAGAATTCAACGGAGTGCTCCTGATGCTGCAGACACAGGAGATGAAGATACTTAAGGCTGCACCGTCTGCTGGACTACACCTGCTGCACCTTACAGGTTATCAGACCAGATCACATCTGGCATCAAAGCTGAGGTTTCAAAGATGGTAGAGTTGAGAGTGATTGAGCCCTCGAGTAGTCCATGGGCCAGCCCAGTGGTACTGGTGCCCAAGCCAAGGGAGGAAAGACAGAAATTAGACTATTAAGGCTTAAATGCAGACACCAAGACTGATGCTCACCCCATTCCAAGAGCAGATGAGCTAATAGATAAGGTGGGAGCTGCAAAATATCTGAGCACCTTTGACCTGACATCGGGTTATTGGCAGATAGCCCTCACATCAAGAGCCAAGGAGAGGTTTGCTTTGTCAACTCCTGAAGGCCACTTTCAGTTCAAGGTGATGCCCTTTGGATTGAAAAAGGTACCTGCCACCTTCCAGAGGTTGGTGAACAGAGTACTTTCAGGTTTGGAAGGCTTTAGTGCAGCATATCTGGATGATATTGTGTCTTAAGCTTCACCTAGGAGGATCACCAGGTCCACCTCAGAGAAGTGCTTCAACAGGCATGGCCGACTATTAAGGCAAGTAAGTATCCGATAGAGTAAGGGTCTGTAGCATGCCTGGGCCACCAAGTAGGTGGAGGCCATGTGCAACCTCCCCAACCCAAGATCCAAACAATTCTGGCTTGGGAAGCTTCTAAGACAGACCCAAGTCAGAGGCTTTCTGGGCTCACTGGGTATTACAGGAAGTTTGTGAAAGCGTGTGACATCATAGCGGCAACCTTAACAGAGTTAACTTCCAAAAAGCACACAAGAAAAGTCATATGGACTGATCAAAGTCAAAAGGCCTCTGACACCCTGAAAGAAGACTTGTGCTCAGTGTAAGGAAGTGGGTTTCTGTTGCAGTAACCCCCCCACTTTTTGCCAGACCACTGATGCACTTTGACTTGATGTGCCCTGGGTACCCTGCCAATCAGGTTCCCAGGGCCTGTGTTCTTTCCCCAAAAGTATACCCAATTGGCATCTCTGGCCACAGGTCAGCCCCTGGTAAATGGTACCACAGGTACCCAGGGCACTGTGACCAGGGAAGACCTCTAAGGGCTGCAGCACTTATTGTGCCACCCTTAGAGGACCTGTACCCTGACACTCACACTCTGCCTTTGCAGACTGCGTGTCTTGGTGCAGAACCTAGTGAAGAGTCGACATGGCCCACATCCCTGTGTGCCATGCCCACCAACCACTGCCCTGGCATACATCAGTCACCCCTCTAGCTGGGTGCCCTATGCCAGTGGTGAGGGTACAGGTGCATGAGCCCTGTACCCCTACAGTACCCAGGTCCATTCCAGGGCACTGTAAGTGCAGTGCTGCCATTAAGAGTATATGGTGCTGGGAGTTTGTCATTACGAACTCCACAGCACCATAATGGCTACACTGAAGACTGGGAAGTTTGGTATCAAACTTCTCAGCACATTAAACCCACACTGATGCCAGTGTGGGATTTAATGTCAGATGCACGACAGAGGGCAACTTAAGTTGCCCCCTGAACCTAACCTACAATCCACGTCCTGTCTGAGAGGCAGCCTAGGCTGCCACCCAGCAGACACGTTGCTGGACCCCTGGGTAGAGAGCCATCCGCTCTCCCGGGCCTGCAACAATGCACGTCCTGGGCGAGGTGCTAGGTCACCTCCCCCAGGATGGGCAGGGGGAAGCTTCAATGGCATGCCGCCTTTGTGAGCCTCCCCAGACCACTTGCTGTACTCAGCAACTGGTCCACACCGGTTCTAGCCCCCACTCTGGCGGGAAGACTGGCGGGAAACCCCAAGGGAGGAGAGGGGGTGTGCCAGCCTCTGCCAACCCCACCCCTCAGGTGGGGGAGGCGAGGTGAAGCACATCTCTGGGCTCTCGCCATCTTGAAGATGGGAAGCCCTGCCCAATCAGGACTAGGCTCCCGCCCCCCTCCCACTGGAGAGTGGCAGGATAGGGGGTGTACCCACCCCAGGGAAGGGACCCATTGGTCCCTGCCCTTTACCTACCTGTAAAGCCCCTAAATCTAGTATTTAGGGGCACCCTGAACCTTCCTTCCTCAGATCCCGAAACAGAAACAAGCAAGAACAACAAGAAGAAAGAAGACCTGCCGTGCAGCTGCTAACAAGAGGGAGACACCAACTGACTTGGCCCCAGCCCTACAGGCCTGTCGACCCTCGAACCTGCTCCTGCTGAAACCCGGCGTCTCCAGTGGTCAGCAACCTCGAAAACCCCGGAGGACCTGACTGCCTTGTAATTCTAAAAAGACTGGGACTCCCACGAGCAGTGGTACTGCTCAAAAGCAAGTAACAAACCCCTGGTGCCAGCCAGGAAACGCAACTACTGCACACACTGCACCCGCCGAGCTCAGCCTGTGCCTGAGTGGACAAAGACCACGAGTACGTCCCCCCGGCGACTGTGACCCAGAATCCAGCACCAAGGACCCTCCTCGACGCTCCTGACGACGCCTGCAGCCTCAGAACCAGGGACCCCTCCAACCGCGACCAGCCGAGGGTAAGATTTCCGACGCCTAAAGACACCCCCTGCACCTGGCGCCCCATGGCCTCCTGTGCCCAACTCCTGGGTGCCTACCCTTCCTACAGCTTCCCAACTTACCTCTCGAAGTGGTGGTCGCACCTGAAGAATCACCGTCCCCGAGCTTGCAGCCTTTGTTCGTCACGCAGCTTTCCCATTGAAAACCATTGGGCGCCCGACGGCCCAAAGCCCACTGCACCCGGCCGCCCCAGTGCCGCTGAAGGTGCACCAACTACCCTGTTCGACTTCCCCACTTGCCCTGAGTAAGTGACCAGGAGCTTTGCTCCCACAGCCGAGTGGCCTGCCTGCCAGCAGCCACCAACCAAGGGCCCCCTGCCCGCCATAGGCTAACATTGGGCCTAACTCACTCTGCATCCGGCCGCCCCTGTGCCGCTGAGGGTGTACCAACTGTACCTACCTGACCCTGGGAGACCCCCCCCGAGTCTATGCCAAGAACCTTAACTCTGCCAGTCGAGTACTTACCTGAAAACCGATAACCTACATTTTCTCCATAGGGTAACATTGACTGGTTTACACTGAAATTTCTTCTAAGTGTCGATTTTTGAAACATACAAAGATTCCTTAAAAATCGTCCGATCAACGAAAACGAAATTACTCACCCGTTATCAGGAGAGATCCCAGTGCTGGATCTTGGTGCCCAGCACGGACCCTGAAAAGCAATTACAACTGTACTTACCGATAACTTGATTGTCCTCCATAGGATAACACTGCCTGGTTTTCTCCAGAAATTCTTCTAAGTGTCGATTTTCGAAACAAAGAAATATTCCTTAAAAATCGCCTGTGTAACAAAAACTATTTCTTTCAACTGTTTACAGGAAATGCACCAGGACTGAATCCAGGATCCAGCCCTGAGTAAGAAAATCATACGTAAAGTAATTGATATTGCATTTACTTAAAATTCTCCATTGAGCTCAATGATATAATTGTGTTTAAATTGTGTTGCCTATTGTTGGAACCGGGGTTACCGAGTCCGACACGGTAGCATGGCGTGAAGCGGGAAAGGCACGCGAAGGCAATGTGTAAGGCAGTTGTGCAGCACACTCTCACTTTGACTCACAAATGCGAACGCAATAACATGACACCACACCAGGCTTTTGTATTTAAAATCAAGATCTTTTATAAATAAATTAAGTTGGCATCAGATAAGGCAGGTTAATTCAGATCTACATTCAAATTCATTATATTACTCAACTGGTGCACATTTTAAATAAAGCTGCATAGCTCATCAACGTTGTAGGCCACTAAGAGGCCGCAGGAATTATCTCCTACACGTAGCACTTAATAATGATCTCAAGGTACGTTAAATAAAACATAGGCCTAAACATACAGTTCACTTTAGCATATTCAATTATGTAAAAGAAGGCTTTTCACGTTACATTTAAATAGGCCTGCATTAATCTAGGCGCACCCACTTTCAGTACAGTGGGCGTCGCAACTCCAGTACACCTGTAACATAAAATACTTCAACTCTTGGCGGTGTACACTTCAGCTCAACTCCATTAAACACTTTCCCCCTGTGGTAAAGACTTAGCAGTTAAAACCATGGCCTAGGCAGTAATTATAATAGGCATTGGCATAAATTATTAAATACTGTGGGCATCATCAATACATGAATGAACTATGTGGGGAATCCCTCAACATGTCCTGTATTCTGGGGCTTCTATGTCCCTTAGGGGTTAACTCAGGCCAGGCCCACTCCTCTCTGGGGCCTCGCCTCGTAGGACTAAAATCTTAAGGGTTAATAGTGGCCCCCGGCCCCCAGTGGCGTCTTATGGGCCCTAGGGGCCTCCAGGGCTCACCTGCGGTGTGGTCGTTGGTCGCGCTTCAGGGCGACTGGCGATCTTCCAGGCCGGCCCGTGTTCTGTCGGACGGGGCCCGCTCGGGGTGCCTCGGCCTTCTGGCCGGTGTTGCGGTTCGTTGCGGGGGCCGGTATTGCCTTCCTCCGGCCCCGGGATCAGGGAGTAAGTATGCGGCTCGTTGCGGGGGCCGGGATCACCCTCCTCCGGCCCCCGGGCTCAGGGTAAGTGCAGGTGGGGGCTCAGGGTTGCTGGGGAAGGGAGCGGGAGCCGGCAGTCCTCTCCGGCCGGCTCCCCGTCTCCCTCTGCACTGCCGGGGCTCTTCCCGGGCTTCCTTCGGCGCTGGGCGTGACTGGGGGCCGGCGCCCAATCGGTGCGCGGCCTTCCTGGGTCACGCCGAGCGACCCCTGGTTGCTCGGCAACGGCGTCTGCGGGGCCTGGAGGCCTCGCTGAAGATCGCGCTGGCGATTTCTTGGGCCGCTTCGGCGGCGGTGGCAATTCTTTGGCCGCGACGGCGGCGGGTGCAATTCTTGGGCCGCTTCGGCGGCGGCGACGATTCTTCGGCCGCTTCAGCGGCGGGTGCAATTCTTGGGCCGCTTCGGCGGCGGAGACGATTCTTGGGCCGCGACGGCGGCGGGGGCAATTCTTTGGCCGCTCGGCGGCGGCGATGATTCTTCGGCCGCTCGGCGGCGATGAGGGCCCAGGGCCCAGTCTCTGGAGGCTTCGGTGAGGGCGCGGACGGCGCTCCTCACCTCACACACCTGAGGGGCTTCCTTTACCTCAGCGCTTCCCCCGATGAGGGCGCGACGGCGCACCTCACCACACGGTGCCTCTTCTCAGGCGGCCGTGGCGGCGATCTCCATCATAAGGTCAGTGACCTGAGGGGCAACAGAAAGCAGGGTGCACCAGCAGCCTGTGGGCAGGGCTGACTGGCAAAGTACTTGGGGGCAGCCCAGCAACAGGCAAAAGTGAATAGGGGGTGAAGGTTTAGCGCTTCAGGGTACGGCGCTTTACCTGGTGATCCCCAGTTGGGCAGTTTTAGGCTTTAGGCCTTGCTGGACGGTCAGGCCTCCTCAAGTTAAGGGGTCTTGCGACTGCTTCAGCTTGGTTGCTTCTTAGGCGCTTCTGGTTGTAAGTTTCTTGTCAGAAGTTCCTTGTTATAAGTTCCTTGTCAAAGTTTCCTGTCAGAAGTTTCTTCTTATGAGGGGGGGGATGAGTTGGTGGTCTGGGAGTGCTTGGTGTTCCTCCCCGCACGCTGAAGGTGGTTCCCTGGGTCCCCTCACACTGGGCAAGGTCAGTGGGTGGTGGGCGTTCCTCAGCTATCTTACTACAGCAGGACCTCAGCCCTGTCAGCAGCAGTAGTGTAGGTCTCCCCCTAGGCCCTAAAGCCTATACTCCGGCGGAGGTTCTCCCAGGTTCAGTGGTGCCTCATCAACTGACTAGAAAGTTTTCCCTCCAAGCCTTTTATACTCCTAGGTCAGGTGACTCTCCCAAAGGCGGCAAAACATAACTCCTCCCACAGCCCGGAAGGTTCTGGAACCTTCTACATGCCTGGCTATGTGGCCCAGAGGCGGGGATGGAATGGATACTGTATCCCTATACCCCAGCCTGACCCTGGCTACTAGTGTGTATGCGTGTCAGGCCCCTCTGCAGTAGCAGGGGCCTGTGGCAGCCATCTTGAGTGAGAGAGCACCTGCACCTCAGCACTGGCTAGCAGTGGCAAGGTGCCCAGAGACCTAGGTCCAGTAAAAATATGGTGGCAAAAAGGAGGCGAAAAAGGAAAAAAAATAGGGAAAGACCACCCTAGGGCTGACAGGTCTAACACGCGTCCCACCCAGCCGAAAGAGGGAGAGCTTCCCAACCTCTAGGGAGTTCTCTTCGCTAAGGCGGAAAAACCGGGAGAGACCGTCAGCGTTGGCGTGGTCTACACCGGGTCGATGTTCCACCCGAAAGTCCATCCCCTGGAGGAAATGGACCACCTCAACAATTTGGGGTTTTCGCCTCATCTCCATGAGCCAGCGAAGGGGTCTGTGGTCGGTCTGGATCAGGAAGTGACAACCAAAAAGGTATGGCCTCAACTTCTTGACAGCCCAAACCACAGCAAAGGCTTCTCGTTCGATGGTACTCCACCGCTGTTCCCGGGGGAGTAGTCTTCGAGAAATGAATGCCACTGGCTGGTCTTGGCCATCGTCATTCAGCTGCGAGAGCACAGCTCCTATGCCATGCTCAGAAGCGTCTGTCTGTACGATAAACTCCCGTCCAAAGTCTGGAGTCCTGAGCACCGGTGCGGTGCACATTGCACGTTTGAGGGTCTCAAAGGCTTCCTGGCAGGCAGCCGTCCAGATGACTCTGCGTGGCTGCTTCTTTGAAGTCAATCCCGTCAAAGGGCCCACAATGGTTCCATATCCCTTGACGAACCGGCGGTAATACCCCGCGAGGCCGAGAAAAGCTCGGACCTCTGTTTGGGTCTTGGGGGGCTCCCAGGTCAAGATGGTCTCAATCTTGGCTTGGAGGGGTTGCCCCTTACCTCCGCCCACCAGATGTCCCAGGTACACGACAGATCCCTGTCCAATCTGGCACTTGCTGGCCTTGATGGTTAGACCAGCCCGTTGCAAAGCCTGTAGCACCTCCTGGAGATGCTCCAGATGGTCCTCCCAGCTGCTACTGAAGACAGCTATGTCATCCAGGTAGGCAGCAGAGAAGGCCTCTAGGCCAGACAGCACCTGGTTCACCAACCGCTGGAAAGTGGCTGGAGCATTTTTCAACCCGAAGGGCATCACCCGAAATTGAAAGTGGCCCTCGGGGGTGGAGAACGCAGTCTTCTCCCTTGCTCCTTCCGCCATGGCTATCTGCCAATAGCCTGACGTCAAATCAATGGTACTCAAATACTGGGCTGCTCCCAGCCGGTCAATGAGCTCATCCGCCCGCGGGATCGGGTGAGCGTCGGTCTTCGTGACTGAGTTGAGTCCACGGTAATCCACACAGAACCGAAGTTCTGGTGTGGTGCCCGGTGGGGCCGCTTTCGGCACCAACACCACCGGACTAGCCCAAGGGCTACTGGAAGGCTCAATCACTCCCAGTTCTAGCATCTTGGTAACCTCACCCTGGATAATAGCCTTAACTTTATCGGACAGCCGGTAAGACTTGGTTTTTACTGGCGGACTGTCCCCTGTGTCCACGTCATGGGTACACATGTGCGTGATTCCAGGCGTGAGGGAGAACAACGAGGCGTACTGCCCCAAGACCTGGCGGCAGTCCCTCTGTTGTTCTGGGGTCAAGGATGGGGCGAGGACCACTCCCTCTACCGAACCATCCTTCTCATGGGCCGCCAGAAGATCTGGAAGAGGCTCACTCTCCTCCTCCTCACTTCCATCTGTTATCATCAGGAGAGTGAGTTCTGAACGCTCCTGGTGGGGCTTCAGGCGGTTGACGTGGAACACCCGGTGGGGTTGACGTGGGGTCTTCACATCAACGACATATGTGGTCTGGCCTCTTCTTTCCAAGATCTCAAACGGCCCAGTCCACCGGTCCTGGAGGGCGCTAAGCTCTCCTGGCTCCATGACCCACACCTTCTGTCCAGCGTCTAACTCTACAGTCCGCGCGTTCCGGTCATACCATTTCTTCATGACGGCTTGACTTGCCTCTAGATTGTCTGAGGCCTCTTTCCACAGCTTGGCCACTTGGCTGCGGAATGCCAGCATATAGCTGACCACATCACGGGGAAGCTTCGAGGAAGACTTCTCCCACCCCTCCTTGACAAGACTGAGGGGCCCCCGAACGGGGTGGCCATAGAGCAGCTCAAAGGGGATGAAACCGACCCCCTTCTGCGGCACCTCTCGGTAGGAGAAGAGCAGACAGGGTAAGAGGACGTCCCACTTCCTTCTCAAGTCCTCGGGTAGGCTCCTGATCATCCCCTTCAAGGTTTTGTTAAAGCGCTCCACGAGCCCGTTCGTCTGGGGGTGGTAAGGAGTGGAGAACCCGTAGGTCACTCCACACTCCTTCCACATGGCCTGCATGTAGGCCGACATGAAATTCGTGCCCCTGACACCACGACCTTGGGGAATCCCACTCGGGTAAAAATCCCCATCAGGGCCCGCGCCACCACCAATGCAGTGATGGTCCTCAGAGGGATTGCCTCCGGGTACCGGGTGGCGTGGTCTACCAGCACCAAAATGAACCTGTGTCCTGCAGAAGTCGGCGGGTCCAATGGCCCGACAATGTCAATCCCTACCCGCTCAAAAGGGGTGTCGACAACTGGGAGAGGTTCTAGAGGGACCTTCACTTTCGTCCCTGTCTTGCCGCTCGCTTGGCAAGTGGTGCAAGTCTTGCAAAAAGTGTCAGAAGTGACGCGCATCCTGGGCCAGTAAAAGTGTGGGACTAGACGCGCAAACGTCTTGTCTTGGCCCAGGTGTCCTGCTAGTGGTATCTCGTGTGCCAACTCTAGCAGAAAGGCTCGGTAGCATTGGGGGACCACCACGGCTCGGGCGGACCCATGCACCGGAGCCTTAGGCTCACTGTAGAGGAGACCATCCTCCCAGTAGACATGGTAGTTACCAGTCTCTGTTCCAGCTGCTTGGGCTTCGGCCTGTTGCCGCATGCCTTCAAGCGTAGGGCACTCCTGCGCCCGGCAAAATTCCTCCCGGGTAGGCCCTCCTTCCACCTGCCACTCTGCAGGGGTCGGCAGGTCCCCCACGGGGAAACCAACCACCTCAGCGGACTCCGGGGTCACCTCCGCGGGCTCCCCATCCATCTCACCGGGTGTCTCCTCCTGGACATCTCCTCGTCCAGCAGTGGGCTGGGCCATTATTTCAGGCTCCAACCCGAGCTGAGTTCCTTGTCGAGCAGCCATGGACCGCGTGACAACGCAAGTCCATCCTGGTAATCCCAACATCTCAGCATGGGCATTGAACTCTACCTCCCTCCAGGCAGTATGTTCCAAGTCGTTGCCCAACAGACAGTCAACTGGCATGGCAGGGCTCACCGCAACCTTCAACAGACCTGAGACTTCTCCCCACTCAAAGGGAACTTGGGCCACGGGGTAATGACCCAGGCTATTATCAGCCATAACAACCGAGTGGAATTCCTCAGGAATCACCTGCTCTGGGGACACCAGCTGACTTCTCACCATCGTCATGCTGGCACCTGTGTCCCTCAGAGCCTCCACCTCCTCCCCGTTCACCAGGACCCTCTGCCGATACTTGGCAGTGTTCGCGGATACCTGAACCCGTGGGATGATCTCTCTATCCCCCAGGGAAACTAAGGTCAAGCCTGTCCACTCACCTCCCCTACCTAGGGACAACTCCTCCCCAAGCACTACACTGGCCACCCCTGGGCTCTTACCTCCTGTGGGGGCTGGGGTTCTCTTGCGACACTTGGGATCCCCCTTATAATGTCCAACCTCCCGCACTCGTAGCACCGGACAGTTCTGGGCTGCTGACTCCTGTCAGGATAAGTGGGTTTCTGGAATCCAGATTGGGATGGGGAACCTACCCCTCTCCCAGGCGGTTTATTTTGGGGACCTTTAAAGAACTCCCTCTTTTTATCTCCCCCTCTTTCTTCTGGGGAGCCCCTGTCCACCTTTCGGGAGGTCCGCCCCGGCTCCCTTGTGGGACACCCGAGTGCTGACCCACGTGTCTGCCTCCTCCGCAAGCTCCCTAGGATTGGTCAGCTTGCGGTCCACCAAGTACTGGCGCAGCTCCGGAAAACATTTCTCTAGGAGGTGCTCTCTCAAGAATAGGTCGTACAGCCCTGTGTAATTATCAACGTTGCTGCCACGCACCCAACCCTCCAATGCCTTCCGGGCATAGTCAAAAAAATCCACCCAGTTTTGTGTGTGAAGCTTGTGGCTGTTGCGGAACTTTTGGCGGTACTTCTCTGGGGTGAGGCCAAACTTCTTGAGCAGGGCCTCCTTCATGATAGGGTAGTTAGTCAGCTCCCCCTTATCCAAAGTTAAGAGTGTGTCCCTTACTAGTGGAGGTATGTACCTATAAAGACCTCCTCCCCAGTAGCTCTCAGGAACTCTATGGGCCGCCAAAGCTACCTCATACGCTGCCAACCACTTGTTGATGTCATCACCTACACTAAAACTGGCTATCACCTCTCTGGGTAAATAGAATTTGGGCTCCTGTGGAACCCAAGCAGGTACGCTGCCACCATTCACTCTGCCCTGCATCTCCATCTGCAAGGCTCGGAGCTCCAGCTCCTTCAGGCTAAGCTCATGTGCAAGCTTCCTTTCCTCCATGGCTAGCCTTGCCTGTTCTCCTTCTCTTTCCATCTTAGCAAGTTCTAATGTTAATTGCCTCTCCTCCCTCCTATCCTCAAATTCCTCTGCTGACAAACTCCCCCCTGACGCACTACTGCCTGCCCTGGAACGTCTTCCTGGCAACATATTCTCGCTAACATCAATGTGCAGTAGGTCCAGTTCTTCTGGGTTGTCTGTCTCCCCCTGCTCCTCGTCCCCTCTTCCCTCCGGGTGGGCCATTACCCATGCCCTCAAAGCTTTCTGAAGCACCCCTTTCCTGGCACCTCGCTTGACGGCCACCCCCCTCTCTAGGTAGAACTCCTTGAGCTGTGTCACCGTATACCTTTCTAGGTTGGCTAACTCCAACTCCATCCTCCTAGGTGGGGTCCCAGACAATTTAAGGAAAGGGTTCTAGACTGTAGGTAACAGGTCTAACGCAGGAATGTACACAACTGGCAATCATAAAAGAATTCCTAGCACTTGCATTACAATAGGTGTCTAATTGCGGCGCACACTGAGTCACTGTAGGGTGCTGCACAAGCACCAGTCCTTATCCAACCGCTGAACACCAAATGTTGGAACCGGGGTTACCGAGTCCGACACGGTAGCATGGCGTGAAGCGGGTGAAGCGGGAAAGGCACGCGAAGGCAATGTGTAAGGCAGTTGTGCAGCACACTCTCACTTTGACTCACAAATGCGAACGCAATAACATGACACCACACCAGGCTTTTGTATTTAAAATCAAGAACTTTTATAAATAAATTAAGTTGGCATCAGATAAGGCAGGTTAATTCAGATCTACATTCAAATTCATTATATTACTCAACTGGTGCACATTTTAAATAAAGCTGCATAGCTCATCAACGTTGTAGGCCACTAAGAGGCCGCAGGAATTATCTCCTACACGTAGCACTTAATAATGATCTCAAGGTACGTTAAATAAAACATAGGCCTAAACATACAGTTCACTTTAGCATATTCAATTATGTAAAAGAAGGCTTTTCACGTTACATTTAAATAGGCCTGCATTAATCTAGGCGCACCCACTTTCAGTACAGTGGGCGTCGCAACTCCAGTACACCTGTAACATAAAATACTTCAACTCTTGGCGGTGTACACTTCAGCTCAACTCCATTAAACACTTTCCCCCTGTGGTAAAGACTTAGCAGTTAAAACCATGGCCTAGGCAGTAATTATAATAGGCATTGGCATAAATTATTAAATACTGTGGGCATCATCAATACATGAATGAACTATGTGGGGAATCCCTCAACATGTCCTGTATTCTGGGGCTTCTATGTCCCTTAGGGGTTAACTCAGGCCAGGCCCACTCCTCTCTGGGGCCTCGCCTCGTAGGACTAAAATCTTAAGGGTTAATAGTGGCCCCCGGCCCCCAGTGGCGTCTTATGGGCCCTAGGGGCCTCCAGGGCTCACCTGCGGTGTGGTCGTTGGTCGCGCTTCAGGGCGACTGGCGATCTTCCAGGCCGGCCCGTGTTCTGTCGGACGGGGCCCGCTCGGGGGTGCCTCGGCCTTCTGGCCGGTGTTGCGGTTCGTTGCGGGGGCCGGTATTGCCTTCCTCCGGCCCCCGGGATCAGGGAGTAAGTATGCGGCTCGTTGCGGGGGCCGGGATCACCCTCCTCCGGCCTCCGGGCTCAGGGTAAGTGCAGGAAGGGAGCGGGAGCCGGCAGTCCTCTCCGGCCAGCTCCCCGTCTCCCTCTGCACTGCCGGGGCTCTTCCCGGGCTTCCTTCGGCGCTGGGCGTGACTGGGGGCCGGCGCCCAATCGGTGCGCAGCCTTCCCGGGTCACGCCGAGCGACCCCTGGTTGCTCGGCAACGGCGTCTGCGGGGCCTAGAGGCCTCGCTGAAGATCGCGCTGGCGATTTCTTGGGCCGCTTCGGCGGCGGTGGCAATTCTTTGGCCGCGACGGCGGCGGGTGCAATTCTTGGGCCGCTTCGGCGGCGGCGACGATTCTTTGGCCGCGACGGCGGCGGAGACGATTCTTGGGCCGCGACGGCGGCGGAGACGATTCTTGGGCCGCTTCGGCGGTGGCGACGATTCTTTGGCCGCGACGGCGGCGGAGACGATTCTTGGGCCGCGACGGCGGCGGAGACGATTCTTGGGCCGCGACGGCGGCGGAGACGATTCTTGGGCCGCGACGGCGGCGGAGACGATTCTTGGGCCGCGACGGCGGCGGAGACGATTCTTGGGCCGCGACGGCGGCGGAGACGATTCTTGGGCCGCGACGGCGGCAATTCTTTGGCCGCTTCAGCGGCGGCGATGATTCTTCGCCCGCTTCGGCGGCGATGAGGGCCCAGTCTCTGGAGGCTTCGGTGAGGGCGCGGACGGCGCTCCTCACCTCACACACCTGAGGGGCTTCCTTTACCTCAGCGCTTCCCCCGATGAGGGCGCGACGGCGCACCTCACCACACGGTGCCTCTTCTCAGGCGGCCGCGGCGGTGATCTCCATCATAAGGTCAGTGACCTGAGGGGCAACAGAAAGCAGGGTGCACCAGCAGCCTGTGGGCAGGGCTGACTGGCAAAGTACTTGGGGGCAGCCCAGCAACAGGCAAAAGTGAATAGGGGGTGAAGGTTTAGTGCTTCAGGGTACGGCGCTTTACCTGGTGATCCCCAGTTGGGCAGTTTTAGGCTTTAGGCCTTGCTGGACGGTCAGGCCTCCTCAAGTTAAGGGGTCTTGCGACTGCTTCAGCTTGGTTGCTTCTTAGGCGCTTCTGGTTGTAAGTTTCTTGTCAGAAGTTCCTTGTTATAAGTTCCTTGTTATAAGTTCCTTGTCATAAGTTCCTTGTCATAAGTTCCTTGTCATAAGTTCCTTGTCATAAGTTCCTTGTTATAAGTTCCTTGTTATAAGTTCCTTGTTATAAGTTCCTTGTTATAAGTTCCTTGTTATAAGTTCCCTGTCAAAGTTCCCTGTCAAAGTTCCCTGTCAAAGTTCCCTGTCAAAGTTCCCTGTCAAAGTTCCCTGTCAAAGTTCCCTGTCAAAGTTCCCTGTCAAAGTTCCCTGTCAAAGTTCCCTGTCAAAGTTCCCTGTCAAAGTTCCCTGTCAAAGTTCCCTGTCAAAGTTCCCTGTCAAAGTTTCCTGTCAAAGTTTCCTGTCAAAGTTTCCTGTCAAAGTTTCCTGTCAAAGTTTCCTGTCAAAGTTTCCTGTCAAAGTTTCCTGTCAAAGTTTCCTGTCAAAGTTTCCTGTCAAAGTTTCCTGTCAAAGTTTCCTGTCAAAGTTTCCTGTCAAAGTTTCCTGTCAAAGTTTCCTGTCAAAGTTTCCTGTCAAAGTTTCCTGTCAAAGTTTCCTGTCAAAGTTTCCTGTCAAAGTTTCCTGTCAAAGTTTCCTGTCAAAGTTTCCTGTCAAAGTTTCCTGTCAAAGTTTCCTGTCAAAGTTTCCTGTCAAAGTTTCCTGTCAAAGTTTCCTGTCAAAGTTTCCTGTCAAAGTTTCCTGTCAAAGTTTCCTGTCAAAGTTTCCTGTCAAAGTTTCCTGTCAAAGTTTCCTGTCAAAGTTTCCTGTCAAAGTTTCCTGTCAAAGTTTCCTGTCAAAGTTTCCTGTCAAAGTTTCCTGTCAAAGTTTCCTGTCAAAGTTTCCTGTCAAAGTTTCCTGTCAAAGTTTCCTGTCAAAGTTTCCTGTCAAAGTTTCCTGTCAAAGTTTCCTGTCAAAGTTTCCTGTCAAAGTTTCCTGTCAAAGTTTCCTGTCAAAGTTTCCTGTCAAAGTTTCCTGTCAAAGTTTCCTGTCAAAGTTTCCTGTCAGAAGTTTCTTCTTATGAGGGGGGGGGGGGGATGAGTTGGTGGTCCGGGAGTGCTTGGTGTTCCTCCCCGCACGCTGAAGGTGGTTCCCTGGGTCCCCTCACACTGGGCAAGGTCAGTGGGTGGTGGGCGTTCCTCAGCTATCTTACTACAGCAGGACCTCAGCCCTGTCAGCAGCAGTAGTGTAGGTCTCCCCCCTAGGCCCTAAAGCCTATACTCCGGCGGAGGTTCTCCCAGGTTCAGTGGTGCCTCATCAACTGACTAGAAAGTTTTCCCTCCAAGCCTTTTATACTCCTAGGTCAGGTGACTCTCCCAAAGGCGGCAAAACATAACTCCTCCCACAGCCCGGAAGGTTCTGGAACCTTCTACATGCCTGGCTATGTGGCCCAGAGGCGGGGATGGAATGGATACTGTATCCCTATACCCCAGCCTGACCCTGGCTACTAGTGTGTATGCGTGTCAGGCCCCTCTGCAGTAGCAGGGGCCTGTGGCAGCCATCTTGAGTGAGAGAGAGCACCTGCACCTCAGCACTGGCTAGCAGTGGCAAGGTGCCCAGAGACCTAGGTCCAGTAAAAATATGGTGGCAAAAAGGAGGCGAAAAAGGAAAAAAATAGGGAAAGACCACCCTAGGGCTGACAGGTCTAACACCTATTGCAACAACTGTAGCTATTGCATTCAACAGTCTATTGTGTACTGAAAGTATATATCTAAAGCATCTCATTCTGAGAAAGTATTTTTATACCTACCTGTGGTTCAAAAAATAAAACAACAATATTTTCATATACAAAACAATTGGCCTAGAGTTCAGTTCTTGAGTGTGTGAGACCATTTGCTGACTGAGTGTGTACAACAAATGCTTTACACTGTCCTCTGATACTGCCTTACTGCTCGACCAAGCTACCACTTTAGAGAGTAAGGTTATATCTAACTTTAGCCTCTGCCAAACCTCTGGGGACTGTGGACTCTGTGCACACTGAACATTACTTTGGTTCAGTATATACAGAGCCACTTTCTTACACTCAGCACCTCTCCTAAAGGTACCTGACTTTAGCAAATAGTTTGTAGTATAAACTGATGATTCAGAACATAGGATTGGGGCAGTACCATCACAGCTGAATGAGCAAGGTCAAGATCAACCAGTTGCCTTCACCAGCAGGCGACTTCTCCACACAGAGCAGCGCTGGCGTGCCATTGAGAGGGAAGCCTTTGCTGTAGTTTGGTTTCTGAAAAAGATAAGACCCTACCTATTTGGGACTAACTTAACAGTTCAAACGGACCACAGGCCTCTCAGATTGCTGATGCAGATGAGAGGAGTAAACCCCAAACTATTGAGATGGTCCGTATTCCTACAGGGAATGGACTTTGCAGTGGAACACAGTCCAGGGACTGGCCATGTCACTGAAGATGGCCATTCCAGGTTCTTCCACTTAGCTGATGAGAACCGCCAAGAAAAGGGTTATTCATTACCTTTCATCTGGAGGAGGGGGCATTTAAGGAAATGCACCTTTTTTGCATGTTCACCCCCACATTTTTGGACTAATGCTACTGATCAACTCAGAGTGCACAGAGTCCTGCTAATCAGACCTCAAAGCCAGTGTTCTAAACCATTGAAAAGTATATGTCGAATTGCCTATCCCCAATTGGCAAGGACTGACTTACTGATAAGTCCCTGGTATATGGTAACTAGGGTACGTAAGGCCCTAGTCCACCCAGGGCTGGAGCACTGCTCAGGGGTGTGGAATTTTTAAATAAATGTACTTGCCCAACGGGCAACATATTACTGAAATCTGCCTGTCCTCTAAATAAATCCACTTGCCAAACATACTACATATATCAGTTAGCTGGTCTGAACACATTACTATTTTTTTATTTTATTGAAATTGCTTGACAAAACGAATACTTTGCAACTTGAAATAAGTGTTTGCAGTATGGGGAAGTGCTGTTGAGTGATATTTGTACAATTTTGAAAATAAACATTTGAATCTTTATTTTTTCTTAAGTTTTAAGCCCAAATCATTGCTGGCATAAAGATCATATTGTCCGTGCACTACTGATATGGAGGTGCGTCCCTAAAATTGGAACCTGAGGCACAAAGGTTACATAAAGATCCATGCAGTAGATGCATTAACAATACACTGATTGCAATCAGTGATCAACAAATTACAAGAAATTGTTCACTAGGTGCATTACCCTACTGAGCCATTTTTATGGTATTATAATATGTGATCTTAAGGAATACACAACAATCTGTATAGTTCTGCGATTAAGACCCATCACTTGCATGCTAAACGCACATCTGTGCAGCCCGTTATGAAACCACTGAGCTGTATCTCGAGGGTTGGTACCAGTGAACTGCAGCTAGCAGTCTGTGACGGGCACATTCCATTGGCATCGGACTCAGATTTTATCCATTAACATACAGATTATCTTCTTTACTATTTTTTAATCATTTATTTCCATTTTTTTGTCCCTCCTCTCTCTTGTTGCCTGGCTTGTGGTTTCTCATTTCCTATAATTTCAATAATATATTTTTAATTTTCATTATGTTTCCTCTTGGTTTTTTACACAATTTGTACTTTAATTTCTAACCGCCTGTCACCTTGTTATGTTTTCTGTCCTTTCCTCTTTCACTCCTGTTTTGTTTCACATCAATGGGTGGGTGCTGGAGAAGTAGAGAGCCGAGCAGAATCTTCCAGGAGCTTTAGACGCTAAAGATCTCAATAGAATGCAAAAGTGTGGTTGCAGAGAAATGCAATACTTTGTAAATATAGTACATTGACTTGAATGGGATTTCCAGTAAAATAGCAGGTAAGTTACTTTTGGATTACTTTTCTTACTCAGTGCTGTATGCCTGGATGCAGCACTGGGACATTTCCTGTAAACAGGTGAGTAAATGCGTTTTTGTTAAATCGTACAATTTTAAAGAATTTCTTTAGGTTTAAAAACTCCACACTTGAAAACTTTTTCAGGAAAAAGTGTCAATGTTATCCTATGGAGGAAAATATGGTTATCGGTTTTTAGGTAAGTAATCGGTCTTTGGAGTGGAGGTTCTGGGTTTAGACTCAGGGGTCCCCCAGGGTCAGTGATGCACTCTCGTTACACCCTCAGCGGCACTAGGGCGGCCGGGTGCAGAGTATTGAGGCCCAATGTTATCCAATGGGGGATAGGGGGCCTCCGGTTGGTGGCTGCTGGCAAGCAGGCCACTGGGTTGTGGGAGCAAAGCTCCTGGACTTTAGCTCAGGGCAGATGGGGAAACAAATTAGCACCAAAAGGTGCACCCTCAGCGGCACTAGGGCGGCCCGGTGCAGGGTGCTGTTTCGACGTCGGATGCCCTGTTGTTTCCAATGGAGAGCCTCTGGTTTGCAAAAGCACTGCAGGCTGGGAGACGAAGGACTTCTGGGTCCGACCACCACTTCGAGAGGTAAAATGGGAAGTTAGGGGTTGGTTTGGCACCGTTGGTTTGGGCACACAAGGCCGTGGGGCGTCGGGTGCAGGGGTGCCTTTCGGGGTCGGATCTTCTTACCAGCTCCTGGTCGCGGTTAGGGGGGCCTTCTGGATTTCGACTGCAGGCGTCGGCTGGAGGCATGAGGCAGGTCAGGGGTCACCGGATCTCGGTTCAGGATCGCCAGGGTGACCTCCTCGTGGTGTTTGCCCACTCGAGCTCGGGCCGTGGACGGTGGGTGCAGAGTGGGGCGGATCGGCGGTCTCCGGCTGCTCCCAGAGGTTGCAGTTGAACAAATCCGGTGTTCACGGGAGAAGCAGGCTTTGGAAGTGAAGGCAGGCAAGCCCTCCGGGGTTTTTGAGGTTGCTGGCTGCAGGACACACCGGGGTTTCGCAGGAGCAAGTTCGAGGGGGAGACAGGCCGGTAGGGCTGGGGCCAAGTCAGTGGGCGTCTTCCTCTTGCTAGCTGCTGCACGGCTGTTCGGTCCTTCTTCTTGTTTCTTGTCTGGATCTGAGGAAGCAAGGTTCAGGGGTGCCCCTAAATACTAGATTTAGGGGCGTTACAGGTAGGTAAAAGGCAGGCACCAATGGGTCCCTTCCGTGGGGTGGGTAAACCCCCTATTATGCCACCCTCCAGTGGGAGGGGGGCATGTGCCTGTCCCTGGTTGGCTGAGTCCCCCCATCTTCAAGATGACGTGGACTGAGAGTTGTGCTTCACCTCGCCTCCCCCACCTGAGGGGTGGAGTTGGCAGAGGTGGGCACACCGCTCTTCCTCACTTGTTTTTCCCGCCAGTTCTCCCGCCCAAAGTGGGGGTCAGAACCAGTGGGGACCAGTTGCTGAAAGCAGCAAGTGGCCTGGGGAAGCCCACAAAGGCAGCAAGCCTTTGAAGCTCCCCCTTCGTGAACCCTGCCCATCCTGGGGGAGGAGGCTTGGCACCTCGTCCCAGGATGTGCATTGTTTCAGGCCCCAGAGAGCGGCAGGCTCTCGACCCAGGGGTCCAGAAACATGTCTGGTGGTGGCAGCCACTCAGCCAGGACACTAGAGGTGGGTTAGTTTTCAGGGGGCATCTCTAAGATGCCCTCTGTGTGCATTTTTCATTAAATCCCACACTGGCATCAGCGTGGGTTTAATGTCCTGAGAAGTTTGATACCAAAGTTTTCAGTGTAGCCATTATGGTGCTGTGGAGTTTGTAATGACAAACTCCCAGCACCATATACTCTTAATGGCAGCACTGCACTTACAATGCCTAAGAATGGACTTAGACACTGTAGGGGTACAGGGCTCATGCACCTGTACCCTCACCACTGGTATAGAGCACCCAGCAAGAGGGGTGACTGAACTATGCCAGGGCAGTGGGTTGTAGGCATGGCACACAGGGATGTGTGCCATGTCGACTCTTCACTTTGTTCTGCACCAAAACACGCAGCCTGCAAAGGCAGTGTATGAGTGTAGTGGTACAGGACCTCTAAGGGTGGCACAATAAGTGCTGCAGCCCTTAGAGGCCTTCTCTGGTCACAGTGCCCTGGGTACCTGTGGTACCATTTACCAGGGGCTGACCTGTGGCCAGAGATGCCAATTGAGTTTAGGCTTCAATGCAGTTTTAGGAAAAGAACCTAGGCCCTGGGCACCTGATTAGCAGGAGCCCAGGGCACACTCAGTCAAAGCACATCAGCAATTCAGCAAAAAGTGGGGGCAACCATGCAGAAAGAGGGCACTTTCTCACACTAAGCCCTTGCTCAATATCTGCTAGTAATAATCTTACAGGAAAAGTTATTGGGTGCATAACATTTGCACATACCCCTCGAACAAAAATGTTGTGCCCTTCTTATATTTGCAAATTTTTGCAAACCTTAAATTGTCAAGGCTGATGGTTTGGACAGGAAGATCGATCTAGCCCAGTCCTCTGGGAGATTAGATCCATCAACAAATGACAAAGCATAAGTGCATAGTAACTGCTGTAAAGCTGTTCTGAAACTAGTAGTGTTTTACTTCCTCCCTTAAGGCTTGCCTAAGAATAGTGAAAGCCTAGCGTCAAGTTCATGTTTGCTAGTATTGCCTACAGTTTAGGAAAAAATATATAATTGGGCAGACGAGACTGCTATGATGTAAAAAAAATATATATATTTAATCCGTCTCCAGTGTATGGGTCCCCTGTGTTATATTTAGGTCGAGCAAATAGTGCAAATCCCTACATCCACAGGTCAGACAAGATTATTAAGATTTTTCGTGGCCTATGTATGTACACACACTGGAGCCAGTATAGTTATAATTCAGTCAGAATTTCCACAGCAAAGGCATTTATTTTCTTAACTGGGGGCACCGTTTGACAAACCTGCATGAAACTTTCCCAAAAAAAGTTTGTCCACTTTGACTTTTTCATGAAATGCTTTGTGCTGATCCATCAAGGTGGGGGGGGGTGGCAAATATACGATTTTCAAAGGAAAGTTTGCTCTCCAATGAACAAGAGAGGCTGAACAGAATTACATTAAATTTGGCACAAAGTCAGAACTTCAATCAGAAAGAGTGCTATGTATGATTGGTGTAAATGTGTCTAGCCATTTTTGAGAAATTAAAAGACACACAGATAATGGACGGAATGCAGAGCAAATCAAACATTCTCCCCCAGTTAATAGATCTGGGTTAAATCCATTGTTCTTTTGCTCACCATGGCACCCCAGTTTAGACCCAGCCATAAGCAAATCAGTCTTGACCCTGTGCCTCATGAGAACGGTCCAGCCCGAACTGCCAAGCCATGTCTTCCCTGGACCGGTTTCGGGCTAACAGCCCTCATCAGCCGGGCTAGCTTGAATCCAGTGACAAAGTGAGCCCGGGACCCACGTCTGGGTATACCTGTCGCACTTCGGGCGAAAAAGCAAAAGAGACACAGATGATGGACGGAATGCAGAGCAAATCAAACATTCTTCCCCAGTCAATAGATCTGGGTTAAATCCATCGTTCTTTTGCTCACCATGCCACCCCAGTTTAGACACGGCCATATGCAAATCAGTCTTGACCCTGTGCCTCATGGGAACAGTCCAGCCCGAACTGCCAAGCCAGGTCCTCCTGAGAAATTAGCATTTAAAGAGGGGCTTTAGTTGGGTCTAACCCTCAGAAAAAGTTAGAAATAATAGACTATCGGGTACTGTGGTACTCCTGCAGTATCCATTTTAAGTCACTTTAAATCCTTCTGTCAGACATTTTGGTACTGTGGATCTGGAGAAGGAATGCTGGTAACAAAATTATCCAATTGGCAGCCTGCAACATTGGAGAAAATGCTGCATTTGGCCACCATTACAGAACTCAGGGACCCGGAGCCCGCAACAATTTTAAAAGAAAATGGCACATAAGGGGGCATGGTGGCCAAACCCTGATGCTTGGGCCCATGTGGAGAGGTCCCAAAGGGACCATCCCCAAGACAAAAAATGTTTTGGGTCATGGGAACTACGGTACCCAGAGAGGCCCTCCTGGGTGGGTACCACAGTCCCAATCTGGTACAGCAGCCCAAAACAAACATTGAAAAAATTGTTAGACGGGGCAAGTCACTAAAATGTAACTGGCAAGTTCTGTCAGATTTTTGATTTTTAAATAGTAGTTATGTCACTTCAACACCTAACTATAACGCAACTTTAACCTTTAGTTTTTTCAGTGAATTCCTATGGCGGCCATCTTGGAATGGTCTAGCCCTCGACATAAATAATGGCCACCAAGCAGACCGCTGCCTCCATACATCCAAACTAACAATGAACTAAGGAAGCCTTGATGCCCCTGCATTTTACCTCTCCCCACCTCCATAGATCTAAACTATCAATGGTCCAAGGAAGCCTTGATGCCCATGTATTACCCCATCCCCCTTATCAACAGTTACCTAACTTCTGTAGCTTAAGCTCCTCTTGCTCTTATAATACAGCGACCATCCTGGAATGGCTTGGCCTTCAAACTTTAGATGAATATCACAACACCCTGTCTAGGAGTCGAGGACTTAAACGTGCAGTAAGCTACTCCTCCCATTGATTCATATAGAACCAGACCTCTCAGTCATTAACTGTGGGCCCACTAAACACCCTGTCAGGGACTGTCCGGGACTATGTCGGGAACACAGTCAGGGACTTGGGCAAGGACAGGGAACGGGGTAGAAAACGTACACAGAGAGAGGAGTACGGCGCTGCCCAGGATCACACAGGAAGTCAGAGGAGAAAAGGGATCCAAAGGGGAAGCCTGTACAAAGGAACAAGATGGCTAAGACTCAGAAAGGAAGGGCACTCACAAGGCAATTTAGCATTCAGACTAACTACACCCAGGACGACGTGCAAGACATATATATAATACAACATTAACAATAAAGGGAATGCGGGGTTAAGCACTCAGGAGCTCCACATGGTAAGACTGAAGCTCAGTAAGTTCCTCACCCACAATTGCTGTTACAGATACTGACTGAAAATACCCACATATAGGATATGCATGCAAAGGCAGGGTCTGTGGAGCTTATACCTATGGTGATGTTATAACAGTAACTCAAAGACAATACTCACAGTGAACAAGAAACACCACCTAGGTAGTCGGCTGTGCCCACGGATCCTGGCGATCAAACAGGAACACGCAAGGCAGTAACAGCAAAGGGGTAGAACTAAACACAAGCACAATAGACAAGGAGCTAGCAAGGAGGAGTGCTTAACAGGAAAGGAAGGAAATCACAGGGCACACTTGGCAGAAAGCAGGTAACAAACATACAAGGTAACAGAAGCAAGACAGCAGAAATAGAAAGACAGCAAACTAGAACTGGAACCAAGGAAATGGGAAGAAAGGCAGGGACTGGAAAAGGAATATACAGAAGGGGAGGCTACAAGGGTATACTAGAATAGTGCAGGTTCAGGAATCAAGAAAACAAAGTAGCATAGAAGGCAGTGCTGGGGCAGGAACAAGAATTGAGCTAAGGCTCAGGAGTCAAGGTAGCACTGCAGGCAGTGCTAGTTCAGGAGAAGGGAAACTGCTGCAGGTCAGGAACAAGGAATGCTAAGGCTCAGGAGTCAAGGTAGCACTGCAGGCAGTGCTAGTTCAGGAGAAGGGAAACTGCTGCAGTTCAGGAACAAGGAATGCTAAGGCTCAGGAGTCAAGGTAGCACTGCAGGCAGTGCTAGTTCAGGAGAAGGGAAACTGCTGCAGGTCAGGAACAAGGAATGCTAAGGCTCAGGAGTCAGGGTAGCACTGCAGGTAGTGCTAGTTCAGGAACAAGGGAAACTGCTGCAGGTCAGGAACAATGAATGCTAAGGCTCAGGAGTCAAGGTAGCACTGCAGGCAGTGCTAGTTCAGGAACAAGGGAAACTGCTGCAGTTCAGGAACAAGGAATGCTAAGGCTCAGGAGTGAAGGTAGCACCGCAGGCAGTGCTAGTTCAGGAGAAGGGAAACTGCTGCAAGTCAGGAACAAGGAATGCTAAGGCTCAGGAGTCAAGGTAGCACTGCAGGCAGTGCTAGTTCAGGAACAAGGGAAACTGCTGCAGTTCAGGAACAAGGAATGCTAAGGCTCTGGAGTCAAGGTAGCACTGCAGGCAGGTGCTAGATCAGGAGAAGGGAAACTGCTGCAAGTCAGGAACAAGGAATGCTAAGGCTCAGGAGTCAAGGTAGCACTGCAGGCAGTACTGGTTCAAGGAAACAGGAAATAGCTACAGCTCAGGAAACAAGGAGTCAAGAGAGCACTGCAAGCAGTGCAAATCGGTCACAAGAAATAGCTGAAGCCCAGGAACAGGAACAAATAACTATAGCTCAGGAACTCAGGAAACAAGGTAGCACTGCAGGCAGTGCTAATTCAGGCACAAGGAATAGCTATAGCTCAGGAACTCAGGAAACAAGAGCACTGCAGGCAGTGCTAATTCAGGCACAAGGAATAGCTATAGCTCAGGAACTCAGGAAACAAGGTAGCACTGCAGGCAGTGCTAATTCAGGCACAAGGAATAGCTATAGCTCAGGAATCAAGGAATATCAAAAGCTCAGGAAACACTGGAAACAAGGGTATCAAAATCTCAGGAAACAAGGATCGGCCTCACCGGTATACAGCTACAATGACCAACACTGGGCTGAAGGGAGCTGGGACTTAAAAGAGCTCACAGCACTCATGCGCATCAGGTGTGAGCAGGCTAGCAGCAGCCAGCCACAGGTGAGCTGAATTCCTCCACCCATCCTTGGCCTGCAGGGGTGGAGACAAAGCAGTGAGCAGGGGATTATAGGTAATGGAGTTTCCAGCATGAGCAGACTGGCTTCCACAAAATCCGGCATGGATTGGGAATGGATGTCAATTCCTAAATGATGTCCAAATGCCTGGAAGTCAGGATATGCATACAGGGGAGTGTCTGGAAGCATATTAGAATACTGGAAAGCCCCACAATTCGGCCCCCTGGTGGTGGACACGAGAATGCAGGGAGAGGAATAGCTATAGCTCAGGAACTCAGGAAACAAGGTAGCACTGCAGGCAGTGCTAATTCAGGCACAAGGAATAGCTATAGCTCAGGAACTCAGGAAACAAGGTAGCACTGCAGGCAGTGCTAATTCAGGCACAAGGAATAGCTATAGCTCAGGAACTCAGGAAACAAGGTAAACTGACTTCGGCTTTTACACTAAACGCCCGACAAAGTGGAAAAACAACTTTCTTCTTCACCTTCAAGTCATTAAGTCAGTCAAAATTCCCTATGGCGAAAAAATCTCCACGACCGTCTCCCCTACCTTTTTTTATTTATTTAAAAAAGATTTATAAAGAGCACAGCTACCCAACAGGGGAACTCACCATTTCCATCGTCAGAACAGGAAACATTCTCATACAGGCTACTGACCCGCACCACACCACTTTTGATTGTCACTTCCCGACACTATTCTCCTCATTAACTCAACCGAGCCGTCAAACCCAATCTCCCCTATACCCTCCCCCCCCCGACAAAAATCCCAGAACTGATCTAATCTCCCTTCCTTGCCGACCCACTCTGCAACTCATGGACATCCACCATCACCCATTACAATCACACTATCCCCATTATCACACTCCGCCGACAAACATCCACCATAATAACATCAACAGACCCCACCCGGACCAGCAAACTCGCAGTTAAAAACACCCTCAAGGCTGATCTCGAGCTAGGCAGATCGGACACAAACTACAGTCTGTCCGCTACTGTACCCGCTATAGGCACTCCCCTCTTGACCACAGTCGACCCGACTCTGCCCACGCAAACTATCCCCAACTCCAATACTGACCCTATTCCACCTGCCCAAATCATCTCCACTTCCAATGTCACTGCTAATCCCTTGGACACTGACCTCCCTCAAACCATTGAACACTCTCCTTCCTCTGACCCAAGACCCGCAATGCCTCCTCCTAACCTCAAGACTGGAAGCATCAATGACCCGACTCTTCACGTTCAATCTATCCCCACTCCTAATCCCAATGACACCGTTCAACTCCATAACCCAGTACCCTCTCCTTCCACAGATCCTAGTCATACACTGCTCCCTCTGAAGGCTAGAAGCACAATTAACTCACTTACCAAACGACTGATCCGAATGGAGCAGAAAATTGACTCCCTAGCTGTCGACATCCTACACCTACAAGACCTTCCCAACCTGGTTAAGCCACCCTGCTCATACACTCCGGGTAGTTACACACCCTCCCCCCTCAGGCTCTTCCACGGCCCTACAAGGCACCCCATGGCCCTCCATTCCTTTGGGGGGTCTGGCACATCGTCCTCACCGTGCTCTCCACCCCATTTCAGTACTGGAAGCGGATGAGATCAACTATTCTTACCTCGCAATGAGCCAGAATACGGCTCACTTCGCAATCCCAGTTATAGTTGGCACAAATAGAATCCCTAGAACTGTCCACTCGCCCAGACCACCTGCTCAATACACTGATATCCATACAGTGCAACCCAGAAATGAGAATCCTTGTCCTCTATCATGCATGCTCCTCAACTGTAGATCAGCAGTACAACACGCCACAGACATTGCTGAAGTTATACTCAGTGAAGAAATAGATATTGCCTTCCTCACAGAATCCTGGCTCAATGACCACTCTACCCCATTCTAGACCTACTCACCCCTCCAGGATACAACATCATCAGACACGACAGACCGATTGAAACGGGTGGCGGGCTAGCTATTGTTCACAAAGAAGGAATACAGCTTACCACATTAAAATCTGCAGAATACCCGACTCTTGAGTACCTTGGTGTTGAACTTACAGTCAAAGGCAGCACGGCCATCAAATTTCACACCATCTACCATCCTCCTGGTGAGCGTGCCCTCTTCACCGAAGAACTAACCGACCTAATAACACGATTCTCCCCAACAGACACGAAAGACGTGTTCCTGGGTGACTTCAATATCCACTGGAACAGCCCAGAAGACACCACAGTCCAGAACCTCTCCAACCTGCTTGAAATAATCCAAAAAAAAAAAAACCTCAAACAACTCTGCAATGAACCAACACACATCAAAGGAGCCACTCTGGATGCGATCATCACCAAAAAAGAGATAGTCTCTCTGGGGTCGATTTACCCCATTGACTGGTCTGACCACCACCTCATTGTTTAATATTGACTCACACGTCAGATACCAACCAATACGATCTGACAAACCTAAGCACTGGATCAGGAACATCAAAGAAGCCCCTATAACAGAACTTGAATCCAGGATTCATGCCCATCTACAGCCCCATCCTACCACTCAGACGGCCGATGACCTCACAGTATACTTTAATACAACAATGACGGAGGTGTTAGATCAAGTAGCACCACTCAAACTTAAACAATTGAGATCTATCAAATCTAAATCTTAGTTCAACGCAGATCTTAATAACGAAAGACTACAACTCAGACATGCGGAAAGGATATGGAGACAAAACCCCTCGACAATGCACCTAGCGCTACTTAGATCTGCACGGTTGGCATATAAAAAACACATTTTTAGAGAAAAGGCCTCTTTTCGCAGCCAACTAGACCAGGCTAAGAATAGACCCATGGAACTCTTCAACATTGTTAAAAGACAAACTAACGGCGCATCCCCACATGAAATAAAAACCACCAAGGATCGCTGCAAAGAAATTGCCAGCTTCTTCACAGATAAAGTGGAGAGGTGTGGTGCAGCGGCCAGGGCAACTGACTTCGGAGCACAGGGCTCACGGTTCGATCCCCGGCTCCAGCAGCAGCTCAGCACCATGTGACTCTGGGCAATAGCTCACTTAATTTCCACGACGGCCCCCAGCGCCTTGAGACCCGTAAGGGTGAGTAGTTCGCGCTTTACAAATACGGATTTATTTATTATAAAGTTACAAAAATTGAGCAATCCTTCATCCAAATCTCAAATCCACCTTCCCTCCTAACCTGCCCCCCTATACTCACCCTTGACTAAACAGAACTAAATCATACCAAGGACAACCAGGCCCGCTTCCAACTGAAAAACGGTGCTAATTGGTCGGACTTCAAACTCATGTCTGAAAATGTCTTAAATATAATTGCGAGCTTAAAGCCTACTTCCCACACCATGGACCCCCTCCCATCCACAATAGTACAAAATCTCAACCACATCATTGCCCCTTTCTGGACAAAAATCATCAACTCCTCTCTCACATCAGGCTGTGTCCCAGACTCCCTCCAATTAGGACAAATCACACCCATACTCAAGAAACCAGGGGCGACCCTAACGATCTCAACAACCTCAGACCTATCTCCAACCTCCTGTTCCTAGCTAAAACCTTGGAGAAGTGCGTTCTCCAACAACTTAAACATATTGATGATTGCAACCTCCTCGACACATTTCAATCGGGAATCAGGAAAGGCTGTAGAACCGAAACAGCCATGCTGAATATTTCCAGACCATATCACAGAGCCTTAGATGAAGGTGAAGCATGTCTTCTCATCCTTATTGACCTATCAGCGGCTTTCGACACAATAAATCATGCAGCTTTACTTGAGACATTGAAGAGGTGTTCTGGTATTAATGGCAAAGTACTAAAATGGTTCGCTTCCTACCTTCAACACCATTCGCAACAAATTAAAATCAACTCCTGTCTCTCTAAGCCCACACGAGTCACGCTTGGGGTCCCACAAGGCTCAATCCTCTCCCCGTCTCTCTTCATGGAACCCCTTACAATCATTCTGAAGCAAGCAGGAGTTAAATATCACCTATATGAAGTTGACACGCAACTCTACTACAAAATCAAATCACCCAGCGACATCCGACACCTCAATGCCACACTGACCAAGATACAAACTTGGTTTAACTCAAACCACTTAAAGCTGAACTCGGACAAAACGGAATTAATACTGTTCTCTCCGAAAAGTAACCACCTACCAATCCAAGACTGGCTCAAGAACCTGGATGCCCTAAATTGCTGTCTCGTCCTATCCGACTCGGTGAAGTCACTAGGCATTACCCTGGACAAGAACTTGTCAATGAGAAACCACATCAGAAACTCTGCACAAGGTGTGCTTTACTCGCTAAAACACCTCAAGAAAATTAAACCTTTCATTCCCCAGGATGATTTCAAGACAATAGTACAATCCCTAGTCCTCTCTAAACAGGACCATAGGAACGCCAAAAGTTCACCTAGCCCCACTAAGGTCAGTCCTTAACATGGCAGCTCGACTCATAACTGGTGTGAAACGGTTTGAACACATCACAGCAACCCTCAAATCCCTCAACTGGCTTCACATTGAAGGTAGATGTATTTACAAGTTGGCCTGCATCACACACAAAACCCTTCACACACATTCCCCCAACTACCTAAACAGCAAACTGGTAAAAGCAGGAAGATCCAGAACTCTGAGATGCTCCAACTCACTTCTTCTCATCCCTCCGAAATTGAGAAGGAAAACCACTCAGTCCCGATCTTCTTCTGGTAACATACCCAGGATGTGGAACGCACTCCCTATAGACCTCAGATGTAACCCCGCCTTCTCCTGCTTCAAAAGGGACCTGAAACTCCTTCTCAACAAATACTTTACCGCCCAAGTCAACTGATCTAGACTTTAATAGCCTAGCTGATACTCCTCTTAAGTAGACCATCAAGGATAGGAAGTTATTTGACTGTTTCAACTACCTAATCTTTCACCCTCCCTTTTACTGTATGCCTTCTTATAATGTTATGCTTATCTCTTTATGCATCCTTATGTCATGCTACGTCATGCTGTTTTTCCTTTGTGTATGTAAAGCGCTCTGATACCCACGGGTCTAGCTAGCGCTATATTAAACTTATAAAATTAAAAAATAATTCCTGGGTTCAACGTATGTTAAGATCTTATTAACTAATGCCATTGGCTGTTTCCGTCTGCCTCCATACAAGTGCTTGCACTGAACTGCATGAAGGTCTACTTTACAATTAGGGAGCCTTAAATACAGCCCAGCTTACGTTTCTTGTCCAACTTAATGTTCAACCCAACCTTTCCCAATGCTTGTTATTGTAGAAAGCGTGACACGTGGGATGAGTGCAGTGTGACTGCATGATCCCTGAGGTTTGTGAGCAGCTCACTGCGGCAGCATGGATGGGAGCACTGGGTGAATCAACAGAACCTGGCAGCAGCAAAGAGCAGACAAGTGGGAGCTTCTGCAGATTTATTAGCGCTGGGTGTTGGGGTGCGTGATCCCTCTGACGTCTATGGAGTGGACAATCTGAAGGGGGTGCTGTGGGACGGGGGGGTCCTTGAATCTCCCGGGGGGGGGGGCGCGGTCAGAGTGAGAGACCCCACTGAGGTCTGATCTGTGAAGGGCTGTCAGGAGGGAGACCCCCAGGGTCTATGTCAAGCAGCTGACATGTCGGGGGCAGTGCCCCCCTCCCTCCAGAGAGGGTCACGAGCAGACAGGTGCCCCCCACCCTCCAGGGCCCCGCCCCGTACCTGAACCGTTGGGCCCGATGATGGCCGTGAAGGTCCTGAAGGGCCCCACTATCTGGCGTCCTTTGTAAGATTTGAAGTTCTCGATCTCGATGAGCTTGAGGAAACCCATGGCGGGGGCTGGTGGGGGCACAGGGGGGGTGGGGGGCGGCTCCGGTACTTCCGCGCTGACGGCTCCCGCTTCCCAGCTCAACTCAATAACAACTTCCGGTTTCAGTGCCACACTTCCGGCTATTGCAAGCCTGATGTCCGGCTGTTCGGTGCCACACTTCCGGTTAACCTGTCACTCATGAGCGTCACACTGTCGGGAGTCCGCAGTTCTAAGCCTTGCTCGAGTCAGACACTCTCCCGGTCTAAGATGTCCGCCACTACACTGAAGACTCCCCAAACAAAGATGGCCCCCGCCGCACTCTAAGAAAAGAATCCCCAAACAAAGATGGCCTCCGCCGCACTCCAAGAAAGGAATCCCCAAACAAAGACGGCCGCCGCGCGCAGAAGCATGCGCACTAGAACCTGCCTGCATCTTAAATTATGGAATAAACCAAGTACTGGATGAGGGGGGTGGTAGAACCCACGGTTGAGGGGAGGGGATTGTTATGGTAGGTCTCGCAGGTTTCAGAGGTGCTAAGCGGGTGAGACAGGGTACTCGAGAACAGTCAGTGACCCCCCCCTTGCACTTTTCTGGCCTTGGAATGACCCGTCGCCATGGTGACCGGAGTAACAGTCTGCTCAGAAGACCAACAAGTGCAGGTAAGAGAGGGAAGGAGAGGGGGAGAGAGGGAAGGAAGAGGAGGAAAGGGAGGGAGAGGGGGAGAGGGAAGGAAGAGGAGGAGAAGGGGAGAGGAGGAGAGGGAGGAGAGGGAGGGAGAGGAGAGGAGAGAGGAAGGAGAAGGAGGAGGAGGAGAGGAGGAAAGGGAGGGAGAGGGAAGGAGAGGGGTGAGGGGAAGGAAGAGGAGGAGAGGCAAGGAGAGGGGGAAAGGGAGGGAGGGAGGGGGAGAGGGAAGGAGAGAGGGGGTGAGGGGGAAGGAAGAGGAGGAGAGGCAAGGAGAGGGGGAGAGGAGGAAAGGGAGGGAGAGGAGGGAGAGGAGAGGGAGGGGAGAGGAAGGAGAGAGGGAAGGAGAGGGGGAGAGGAGGAAAGGGAGGGAGAGGAGGGAGGAGGGAGAGGAGGAGAGAGGGAAGGAAGGAGAGGGGGTGAGAGGAGGAAAGGGAGGGAGAGAGGGAGGGAGAGGAGGAGAGGGGGAGAGGAGGAGAGAGGGAAGGAAGGAGAGGGGGTGAAGAGGAGGAAAGGGGGGGAGAGGGGGAAAGGGGGGGAGAGGGAAGGAGAGGGGGAGAGAGGGAAGGAAGAGGAGGAGAAGGGGAGAGGAGGAAAGGGAGGGAGAGGGGGAGAGGGAAGGAAGAGGAGGAGAAGGGGAGAGGAGGAAAGGGAGGGAGAGGGAAGGAGAGGGGGTGAGGGGGAAGGAAGAGGAGGAGAGGCAAGGAGAGGGGGAAAGGGAGGGAGAGGGGGAGAGGGAAGGAGAGGGGGTGAGGGGGAAGGAAGAGGAGGAGAGGCAAGGAGAGGGGGAGAGGAGGAAAGGGAGGGAGAGGGGGAGAGGGAGGGAGAGGGGGAGAGGAGGAGAGAGGGAAGGAGAGGGGGAGAGGAGGAAAGGGAGGGAGAGGAGGAGAGGGGGAGAGGAGGAGAGAGGGAAGGAAGGAGAGGGGGTGAGGAGGAAAGGGAGGGAGAGGGAGGGAGAGGAGGAGAGGGGGAGAGGAGGAGAGAGGGAAGGAAGGAGAGGGGGTGAAGAGGAGGAAAGGGGGGGAGAGGGGGAAAGGGGGGGAGAGGGAAGGAGAGGGGGAGAGAGGGAAGGAAGAGGAGGAGAAGGGGAGAGGAGGAAAGGGAGGGAGAGGGGGAGAGGGAAGGAGAGGGGGTGAGGGGGAAGGAAGAGGAGGAGAGGCAAGGAGAGGGGGAAAGGGAGGGAGAGGGGGAGAGGGAAGGAGAGGGGGTGAGGGGGAAGGAAGAGGAGGAGAGGCAAGGAGAGGAGGGAGAGGAGGAAAGGGAGGGAGAGGGGGAGAGGGAGGGAGAGGGGAGAGGAGGGAGAGAGGGGAAGGAGAGGGGAGAGAGGAGGAAAGGGAGGGAGAGGGAGGAGAGGAGGAGAGAGGAGGAGAGAGGGAGGAAGGAGAGGAGAGGAGGAAAGGGAGAGAGAGGGAGGGAGAGGAGGAGAGGGGAGAGGAGGAGAGAGAGGGAAGGAAGGAGGAGAGTGAAGAGGAGGAAAGGGGGAGGAGAGGGGGAGGGAGAGAGGGAAGGAGAGGGGGAGAGGGGGAAGGAAGGAGAAGGGGAGAGGAGGAGGGAGAGGAGGAGAGGGGGAAAGGGGGGGAGAGGGGGAAAGGGAGGGAGAAGAGGAGAGGGAAGGAGAGGAGGAGGAGGAGGAGAGGGAGGGAAGGAGAGGAGGGTGAGGAGGAAAGGAAGAGGAGAGGGAGAGGAGAGAGAGGGAGAGGAAGGAGAGGGGGAGGGAGAGAGGGAGGGAGAGGGAGGGAGAGGGGGAAGGAAGGAGAGAGGAGAGAGGAGGGAGGGAGGAGGGAGAGGAGGGAGGGGGAGAGAGAGGAGGAGAGGAGGAGGAGAGGGAAGGAGAGGGGAGAAGGAGGAGAGGGAGGGAGAGGAGGAGAGGGAGAGGAGAGGAGAGAGGGAGGAGAGAGGAGGAGAGGGAGAGAGAGAGAGGAGAGAGGGAGGGAGAGAGGGAGAGGAGAGGAGGAGAGGAGGGAGGGAGAGGAGAGAGAGAGGGAGAGGAGGAAAGGAGAGAGAGAGGGAAAGGGAGGGAGAGAGAGGAGAGGAGAGGAGGAGAAGGGAGAGGAGGAGAGGGAGAGGGAGGGAGAGGGAGGAGAGAGGGAGAGGAGAGAGAGGAGGAGAGGAGGAGAGGGAGGAGAGGAGGGAGGAGAGAGGGAGGAGAGGAGGAGAGGGAGGAAGGAGAGGAGGAGAGGAGGGAGGGAGAGAGAGAGAGAGGAGAGGGAAGGAGAGGAGAAGGGAGAGGGAGGAGAAGGAGAGGGAGGGAGAGGAGGAGAGGAGGGAGAGGAGGAGAGGGAGGAGAGAGGGAGGAGGGAGGGAGAGAGGAGGAGAGAGGAAGGAGAGGGGAGAGGAGAGAGAGGGAAGGGAGAGAGAGAGGAGGAGAGAGGAGGGAGAGGGAGAGAGAGGAGGAGAGAGGAGGGAGAGGAGGAGAGGAGGGAGAGGAGAGAGGGAGAGAGGAGGGAGAGGGGGAGAGGAGGGAGAGGAGGGAGAGGGAGAGGAGAAGGGAGAGAGGAGGAGAGAGGGAAGGAGAAGGAGGGAGGAAAGGGAGGGAGAGGGGGAGAGGGAGGGAGAGGGAAGGAAGGAGAAGGGGAGAGGAGAGGAGGAAAGGGAGGGAGAGGGGGAGAGGGAAGGAAGGAAGGAGAAGGGGAGAGGAGGAAAGGGAGGGAGAGGGGGAGAGGGAAGGAGAAGGGGAGAGGAGGAAAGGGGAAGGAAGAGGAGGAAAGGGAGGGAGAGGGGGAGAGGAGAGAGAGAGGAAGGAAGGAGAAGGGGAGAGGAGGAAAGGGAGGGAGAGGAGCGAGAGAGGGAGGAGAGGGGGAGAGAGAGGAAAGGGGGAGAGGGGGAAAGGGAGGGAGAGGGGGAGAGGGAAGGAGAAGGGGAGAGGAGGAAAGGGAAGGAAGAGGAGGAAAGGGAGGGAGAGGGGGAGAGGGAGGGAGAGGGAAAGAAGGAGAAGGGGAGAGGAGGAAAGGGAGGGAGAGGGGGAGAGGGAAGGAAGGAGAAGGGGAGAGGAGGAAAGGGAGGGAGAGGGAAGGGAGGAGAGGGAGAGGAGGAAAGGGGGAGAGAGGGGGAAAGGGAGGGAGAGGAGGAAAGGAGGGAGAGAGGGGAGAGGGAAGGAGAGAAGGGAGAGAGGAGGAAAGGGAAGGAAGAGGAGGAGAGGGGGAGAGAGGAGGGAGAGGGAGAGAGGGAGAGGAGGGAGAGGGGGAGAGAGGGAGGAGAGAGAGGGAGAGAGAGGGGAGAGAGGGAAGGAAGGAGAAGGGGGAGAGGAGGAAGGGAGGGAGGAGAGGGAAGGAAGAGGGAGGAGAGGGAAGGAAGGAGAGGAGAGAGAGAGAGGAGGAAAGGGAGAGAGAGGGGAAGGAGGAAGAGGAGGAGTGAGGGAAGGAAGGAGAAGGGGAGAGGAGGAGAGAGGGAAGGAAGGAGAAGGGGAGAGGAAGAGAGGAGGAAAGGGAGGGAGAGGGGGAGAGGGAAGGAAGGGAAGAAGAGGAGAGAGGGACGGGAGGGAGGGAGAGGAGGAAAGGGAGGGAGAGGGAAGGAAGAGGAGGAGAGAGAGGGAAGGAAGGAGAAGGGGAGAGGGAAGGAAGGAGAAGGGGAGAGGAGGAAAGGGAGGGAGAGGGGGAGAGGGAAGGAAGGAGAAGGGGAGAGGGAAGGAGAAGGGGAGAGAGGGAAGGAAGAGGAGGAGCGAGGAAGGAAGGAGAAGGGGAGAGAGGAGGAAAGGGAGGGAGAGGAGAGGAGAGGGGGAGAGGGAAGGAAGGAGAAGGAGAAGGGGGAGAGGAGGAGAGGGAAGGAAGGAGAAGGGGAGAGGAGGAGAGGGGGAGAGGGAAGGAGGGAGAGGGGGAGAGGAGGAGAGAGGGAAGGAAGGAGAAGGGGAGAGGAGGAAAGGGAGGGAGAGGGGGAGAGGGAAGGAAGGAGAAGGGAGGAAGAGGAGGAGAGGGAAGGAGAAGGGGAGAGGAGGAAAGGGAGGGAAGGAAGGAGAAGGGGAGAGGAGGAGAGGAGGAAAGGGAGGGGGAGAGGGAAGGAAGGGAGGGAGGAAGAGGAGAGAGGGAAGGGAGGGAGAGGAGGAGGAAAGGGAGGGAGAGGAGAGGAAGAGGAGGAGAGAGAGGGAAGGAAGGAGAAGGGAGAGAGGGAAGGAAGGAGAAGGAGAGAGGAGGAAAGGGAGGGAGAGGGGAGAATGAAGGAAGGAGAAGGGGAGAGGGAAGGAGAGAGAGGGAGAGAGGGAAGGAAGAGAGAGAGAGCGAGGGAAGGAAGGAGAAGGGGAGAGGAGGAAAGGGAGGGAGAGGGAGGGAGAGGGGGAGAGGGAAGGAAGGAGAAGGGGAGAGGGAAGGAAGGGGAGAGGAGGAAAGGGAGGGAGATGAGAGAGGGAGAGGGGGAGAGAGGGAAGGAAGGAGAAGGGGAGAGGAGGAAAGGGAGGGAGAGGGGGAGAGGGAGAGGGGGAGAGGAGGAAAGGGAGGGAGAGGGAAGGAAGAGGAGGAGAGAGGGAAAGAAGGAGAAGGAGAGGAGAGGAAGGAGGAGGGAGAGGGAGAGGAGGGAAAGGGAGGGAGAGGAGGAAGGGAGGAAGAGGAGGAGAGAGGGAAGCAAGGAGAAGGGGAGAGGAGGAGAGAGGGAAGGAGAAGGGGAGAGGAGGAGAGAGGGAAGGAAGGAGAAGGGGAGAGGAGGAGAGAGGGAAGGGGAGGAAAGGGAGGGAGAGGGGGAGAGGGAAGGAAGAGGAGGAGAGAGGGAAGGAAGGAGAAGGGGAGGAAAGGGAGGGGGAGAGGGAGAGGAAGAGAAGAGGAGGAGAGAGGGAAGGAAGGGGAGGAAAGGGAGGGAGAGGGGGAGAGGGAAGGAAGGAGAAGGGGAGAGGAGGAAAGGGAGGGAGAGGGAAGGAAGAGGAGGAGAGAGGGAAGGAAGGAGAAGGAGAGAGGGAAGGAAGAAGAAGGAGGAGGGAAGGAAGAGAGAGAAGAGAGAGGAAGGAGAGGAGGAGAGAGAGGAGAGGAGAGGGAAGGAAGAGGAGGAGAGAGGGAAGGAAGGAGAAGGGGAGAGGAGGAAAGGGAGGGAGAGGGGAAGGGAGGAAGAGGAGGAGAGAGGTAAGGAAGGAGAAGGGGAGAGGAGGAAAGGGAGGGAGAGGGAAGGAAGGAGAAGGGGAGGAAAGGGAGAGAGAGGGGAAGGGAGGAAGAGGAGGAGAGAGGGAAGGAAGGAGGAAAGGGAGGGAGAAGGGAAGGGAGGAAGAGGAAGGAGAGAGAGAAGGAAGGAGAAGGAGGGAGGAGGAGAGAAGGAAGGAAGGAGAGGAAGGAGAGAGGAAGGAGAGAGGAAGGAGAAGAGGGAGAGGAGAGGAGAGAGAGGAAGGAGGAGAGAGGAAGGGAGAGGAGAGGAGGAGAGAGGAGAAGGAGAAGGAAGGAGGAGAGGAAGGAGAGAGAGAAGGAAGGAGAGGAGGGAGAAGGAGGAGAAGAGGAGAGAGGAAGAAGGGGAGGAAAGGGAGGGAGAGGGGGAGAGGAGAAGGAAGGAGGAAGGAGAGAGGGAAGGAAAGGGAGGGAGAGGGAAGGAGAGAGGAGGAGAGAGGGAAGGAAGGAGAAGGGGAGAGGGAGGAAGAGGGAGGGAGAGGGAAGGAAGAGGAGGAGAGAGAGGAAGGAGAAGGGGAGAGGGAGAGGAAGGAGAGAGGGAGAGGGAAGGAAGAGGAGGAGAGAGGGAAGGAGAAGGAGGAGAGAGGAGGAAAGGGAGGGAGAGGAGGAGAGGAGGAAGAGGAGGAGAGAGAGGAAGGAAGGAGAAGGGGAGAGGAGGAAAGGGAGGAGAGAGGAAGGGAGGAAGAGGAGAGAGAGAGAGAAGGAAGGAGAAGGGGTGAGGAGGCAAGGGAGGGAGAGGGGGAGAGGGAAGGAAGAGGAGGAGAGAGGGAAGGAAGGAGAAGGGGAGAGGAGGAAAGGAGGGAGAGGGAGAGGGAAGGAAGAGGAGGAGAGAGGAGAAGGAAGGAGAGGAGAGGAGGGGAGAGAGAGGAAAGGAGGGAGAGAGAGAGGAAGGAAGAGGAGGAGAGAGGGAAGGAAGGAGAGGAGGAGAGGAAGGCAAGGAGAGGGAGAGGAGGAAGGGAGAGGGAAGGAAGAGGAGGGAGAGGGGGAGAGGGAAGGAAGAGGAGGAGAGAGGGAAGGAAGGAGAAGGGGAGATAGGAAAGGGAGGGAGAGGGAAGGAAGGAGAAGGGGAGGAACGGGAGGGAGAGGGGAAGGGAGGAAGAGGAGGAGAGGGAAGGAAGGAGAAGGGGAGAGGAGGAAAGGGAGGGAGAGGGGAAGGGAAGGGAGGAAGAGGAGGAGAGAGGGAAAGAAGGAGAAGGGGAGAGGAGAGGAGGAAAGGGAGGGAGAGGGGGAGGAGGAAAGGGGGGAGAGGGGGAAGGAAGGAGAAGGGGAGAGGAGGAAAGGGAGGGAGAGGAGGAGGAGAGAGGGAAGGAAGGAGAAGGGGAGAGGAGGAAAGGGAGGGTGAGGGGGAGAGGGAAGGAAGAGGAGGAGAGAGGGAAGGAAGGAGAAGGGGAGAGGAGAGGAGGAAAGGGAGGGAGAGGGAAGGAAGGAGAATGGGAGAGGAGGAAAGGGAGGGAGAGGGAAGGAAGAGGAGGAGAGAGAGGGAAGGAAGGAGAAGGGGAGAGGAGGAAAGGGAGGGAGAGGGGAAGGGAGGAAGAGGAGGAGAGAGGGAAGGAAGGAGAAGGGGAGAGGAGGAAAGGGAGGGAGAGGGGAAGGAAGGAAGAGGAGGAGAGAGGGAAGGAAGGAGAAGGAGGAGAGGAGGCAAGGGAGGAGAGAGGGAAGGAAGAGGAGGAGAGAAGGAAGGAATGAGAGAGGGAGAGAGGAGGAAAGGGAGGGAGAGGGAGAGGAAGGAAGAGGAGGAGAGAGAGGAAGGAAGGAGAAGGAGAGAGAGGAGGAAAGGGAGGGAGGAGAGGGAAGGAGGAAGAGGAAGGGAGAGAGAAGGAAGGAAGAGGGAGAGAGGAAGGGAGGAAGAGGAGGAGAGAAGGAGAGAGGGAAGAGGAGGAAGGGGGAAGAGGGGAGAGAGGGAAGGGAGGGAGAGAGAGAAGGAAGAGGAGGAGAGAGGGAAGGAAGAAAGAGGGAGAGGAGGAAGAGAAGGAAGAGGGAGAGGGGAAGAGAAGGAAGAGGAGGAAGGGAGGGAGAGGGAAGGGAGGGGAAGAGAGGGAAGGAAGAGAAGGAAGGAAGAGAGAGGGAAGGAAGGAAGAGGAGGAGAGAGGGAAGGAAGAAAGAGGGAGAGGAGGAAGAGAAGGAAGGAAGAGGAGAGAGGGAAGGAAGAAAGAGGAGAGGGAAGTAAGAAAGAGAGAGGAGGAAGAGAAGGAAGGAAGAGGAGAGGGGGAAGGAAGGAAGAGAGGAAGAAAGGGAAAGAAGGAAGAGGAGGAGAGAGGGAAGAGAGAGGGAAGGAAGGAAGAGGGAGAGGAGGAAGAGAAGGAAGGGAGGGAAGAGGGGAAGAGAAGGAAGAGGAGGAAGGGAGGGAGAGGGAAGGGAGGGGAAGGGAAGAGGGGGATAGGGAAGGAAGGAGAAGGGGAGAGAGGAGGAAGAGAGAAGGAAGAAAGAGGGAGAGAGGGAAGGAGAGGGAAGAGGGAGGAGAGGAAGGAAGGAAGAGGGAGAAGGAAGAGGAGAGAGGGAAGGAAGGAAGAGGAAGAGAGAGAGGAAGGAAGAAAGAGGGAGAGGAGGAAGAGAAGGAAGGAAGAGGAGAGAGGAGAGAGGGAAGAAGAGGGAAGGAAGAGAGAGAGAGAGAGGGAAGGAAGAGGAGGAAGGAAGAGAGGGAAGGGAAGAAGGGAGAAGAGGAAGAGAAGGAAAGAAGAAAAAGGGAAGGGAGGAGGAGGAGAGAGGGAAGGAAGGGAGGAAGAGGAGAGAGGGAAGGAAGAAAGAGGGAGAAAGGGAGGGAGAGGGAAGGAAGGGAGGAAGAGAGGGAGGGAAGGAAGAAGAGGAGGAGAGAGGGAAGGAAGAGGAGAGAGGAAGAGAGGGAAGAGGGAGAAGGAAGGAAGAGGAGGAGAGGAAGAAAGGGAAGAGAGGGAGGAAGGGAGAGGGGAAGGGGGAGAAAGAGGGAAGGAAGGGGGAGGAGAGAGGGAAGAGGGGAGGAAGAGGAGAGAGGGAAGAGAGGAAGAAGGGGGAGGAGGAAGAGAAGGAAGTAAGAAAGAGGGAAGGGAGGAGAGAAGGAAGGAAGGGAGGTAGAGGAGAGAGGGAAGGAAGAAAGAGGGAGAGGGAAGGGAGAGAAGGAAGGGAGGAAGAGAGGGAGGGAGGGAAAGAAGAGGAGGAGGAGAGAGGGAAGGAAGAAGAGAGAGGGAGAGAAGGAAGAGGGGGAAGGAAGGAAGAGGTGGAGAGGAAGAAAGGGAAGAGGGGGGAGGAAGGGAGAGGGGAAAGGGGGAGAGAGAGAGGGAAGGAAGGAAGAGGAGGAAGAGGGGAGAGGGAAGGAAGGGAGAAGGGACGAGAGGGAAAGAAGAAAGAGGGAAGGAAGGGGGAGGAGAGAGGGAAGAGGGGAGGGGGAGAGGAAGAGAGGGAAGGAAGAAGAGAGGGAGCGAGGGAAGAGGGGGAAGGAAGAGAGGAAGAAAGGGTAAGAAGAAAGAGGAGGAGAGAGGGAAGGAAGAGGGGGAGAGAGTGAAAGGAAGGGAGAGGAGGAGAGAGAGGGAAATAGAGAGAGTGAAGGAAGAGGGAGAGGAGAGAGAGAGGAAGGAAGAGGGAGAGAGAGAGAAGGAAGAGGAGGGGAAGGAAGAGGGGAGAGAGGGAAGGAAGGGAGAGGAGGGGAGGGAAGAGGGGAGAGAGAGAAAAGGAAGGAAGAGGGGAGGAAGGGAGAGGGAAGGGGGAGAGAGGGAAGGGAGGAAGAGAGGGAGGGAAAGGAAGGTAGGAAGAGGAGGAAGGGAAGAAGAGGGGAGATGGAAGAAAGAAAGAAAGAAAGAAAGAGGGGGAGAGATGGAAGGAAGGAAGAGGGGGAGGAAGGGAGAGGGGAAAGGGGGAGAGAGAGGGAAGGGAGGAAGAGAGGGAGGGAAGGGAAGAAGAGAGGGAGGGAAAGGAAGGTAGGAAGAGGAGGAAGGGAGGAAGAGGGGGGATGGAAGGAAGGAAGAAAGAGGGGGAGAGATGGAAAGAAGGAAGAAGAGAGAGGGGGAAGTGGGGAGAGAGGGAAGAAAGGGAGAGAGAGAGGGGAGGGAGGGAGGAAGAGGGGGAGAGAGAGAGAGAAGGGAGGAAGAGGGAGAAAGAGAGGGAAGAAGGAGAGAGAAGGGAGAGAGAGAGAGAGAGGAGAGAAGAGAGAGGAGAGAGGGAGAGAGAGGGAAGAGGGGGATAGAGAGAAGGAAGGAAGAGGAGGAGAGAGAGCGGGGGAAGGAAGGAAGAGGAGGAGGAGGAGAGAGGGAAGGGAGGAAGAGGAGGAGAGAGGGAAAGAAGAGGAGAGAGAGCGGGGAGAAGGGAGGAAGAGGGGGAGAGAAGGAAGGGAAGAAGAAGGGTAGAGCGGGAAGGGAGGAAGAGGGGGAGAGAGTGTAGGGAGGAAGGGGGAGAGAGGGAAGGAAGGGACTACTAAAAAAATGAATGTGTCCTTGTGCAACGTAACTGGTGCTCATGTAAAGCGCTCCAATACCTTCGGGTCGAGTTCGCGCTATAGGGAGCAGGAGGGGGAGGGAAGGAAGGAAGAGGGGAGAGAGGGAAGGAAGGAAGAAGAGGAGAGAGGGAAGAGAGGGAGAAAGGGAAGGGAGGAAGAGGGGGAGAGAGGGAAGGGAGGAAGAGAGGGAAGGGAGAAAGATGGGGAGAGTGGGATGGGAGGAAGAGTAGGAGGGAGGGAGGGAGAGAGAGAGAGAGGAAGAGAGGAAGAGGGGGAGAGAGGGAAGGAGAGGAAGAGAAGGAAGGAAGGAGGAGAGAGGGAAGAAAGGGGGAGAGAGAGAGAGAGAAAGAGATAGAGAGAGGGAAGGGAGGAAGAGGGGGAGAGAGGGAAGAGGGAGAGAAAGGGAAGGAAGAGGGGGAGGAAGAGAGAGAGGAAAGGAAAGTAGAGGGGGCAAGAGGGAAAGGAGGAAGAGGGGGAGAGAGGGAAGGAAGAAGAGGGGGAGAAAGGGAAGAAAGAGGGGGAGAGAGAGGGACGGGAGGAAGGGGGAGAGAGAGAGGAAAGAGGGGCAGATAGGGGGAAGTAAAGAAGAGGGGGGAGAAGGAAGGGGGCGAGAGTGATAGGAGGATGATGGGAGAGAGGGAAGGGAGGTAGAGGGGGAGAGAAGGAAGAGGGAGAGAGAGGAAGGAAGGAAGAGGGGAGAAAGAGGGGGAAGGAAAGAAGAGGGAGAGAGAAGGAAGGAAGCGAGAGGGAAAGGTGGAAGAGGGGGAGAAAGGGAAGGAAGGGAGAGAGGGAAGGAAGAAGGGAGAGAGGGAAGGAAGAAGGGAGAGAGGGAAGGAAGCAAGAGGGAGAGAGAGGGGAGAGAAGGAAGAGGGGTAGAGAGAGAGAAGGATGGGAAGAAGAAGGAGTGAAGGAAGAGGGGGAGAGGGAAGGTAGGAAGAGGGGTGAGAGAGAAGGAAGGGGTAGAGAAGGAGGAAAGTGAAGGAAGAGGGAAGCGAGAGAAGAGATGAAGATGGGGATAAAGGGGAGAGGGAAGGGCGTAAGAGGGGGAGAGAGAGAGGGAAGGGAGGAAGTGGGAGAGAGAGGGAAGAGAGAGAAGGAAGGAAGAGGGGGAAGAGGGAAGAGAAGGAAGAGGGAGAACAAGGAAAGAGAAGAGGGGAAGTTAGAGAGAAGGGAGGAAGAGGGAGAGAGAAGAAAGAAAAGGAAGAAGAGAGAGGGAAGGGAGAGGGGCAAGAAGGAAGAGGGGTGGGGAAGGGAATGGAATGGAAAAAGAGGGGGAAGAGAGAGAGTAGAAAAGAGGAAGAGGAAGTGTGGCGCGGTGGAGAAGGAGACAGCAAGACAGGAATGGTTGCTAGAGTGTTTTATTAAAGGGCTCAGTACTGTAGGACAGTGTCCTAGAACAACAGAAAGATAGAGGCCGTCTTCACTCTCTTTCGTCAGAGAGCAGGATTCCTCCGGCTTCAGGCTCCCGAGGACAGGAGGGGTTGATCGCTCCGTGCAGTGATGCCAAGGTCCGGGAAAAAATAAAGAAAAAGAAAAGGAAGGCACGGTCAGGGGAACGTTTCTGTGTTTTAAAACCAGTCAGGGAGAGGGAGTGAGGGACTGTACACCCGACCAACACCGTGATTCGCGCTGGTTCTTTTTCCCAAGGCTTTACGCGCTATGAGGCTTTGTCGGTTCTCAGCGTGCTCAGCCTACTCTGGAGCCCCGGTGCGTCTGCCCCTTACCCCTGCTCTTCCCATACCCCACACAGCCCCCAGCTGGCCTTGTACCTTGTGGAGCCACGACCCTCCTGGGCCGTGGCCGCTTTCAGCGCGGTGCCGGGAAGGGTCCGGCTCCCCCTTTTTGTCGTCCTTGGTCCTCCCAGAGGACTGGAGCTCTTCCTTCTCGTCGGGGCAGGTCAGCGGTTCTCCGTGTCCTGGTACGATGTAAAAGGTCTGGACGTCCCGTTCTCCTACGAACTCGTCGGCTGCTCCTCTCCAGCGTCTTCTAAGCGAGCTCCCCATTCCTCCCGTCTCTTCCTCTTTGAAGCGGAGGGGATCATGTGACCAGGTCACATGGTCGGCAGAGGGAGTCTCTGGTGGAGAAGCCTTAAAGGGATAGTGTTCGACAGGACCAACAGCCGGGGCCTGAAAACAGAGGAGGGGACATGGAGACAGGTAAGGGGGCAATTGTTCGTGCAATAAGTCCAAGGAGGCAGGGTCATTATTCGGCACCTCGTCACACACCCCTACCCCAGCCTGATCCCGATCGGGGAACAGGGTGACACGGGAAAGGAAGTCCGCGTTCCCGTTCTCGGAGCCTTTGCAGTGGCGAACCTCAAAAGAGAAGGGCTGCAGAGCCAGGAACCAACGCAAAATGCGCGGATTGTTCCCCTTGTTCCGGCTCATCCAAAGGAGTGGGGCGTGATCAGTATAGAGGATGAAATGGGAACCCTCAAGGTAGTAACGTAATTTGTCCACCGCCCACTTGATGTCAAGACACTCCTTTTCTATGATGGGGTATCCTTGTTCCCTGGGGTACAATTTCCGGCTTAAAAAGAGGATAGGGTGTTCGAGCCCGTCAGAAGACACCTGGGACAGTACCGCCCCCATCCCATTTTCAGATGCATCGGTCTGTAACAGGAAGGGCTTGGAAAAGTCAGGAGAACGCAATATGGGACCAGACGTAATGGCTTTTTTTAACTCAAGGAAGGCTTGTGTAGCTTCGGGAGGCGGGTGAAGGAGGTCCCTAGTCTTTACTTCCTTCTTTAGTAGATTGGTAAGAGGTGTGGCCATTTCAGAATACTGGGGAATGAAACAGCGATAATACTCGAGGAGGCCCAAAAAAGCCCTAACCTCCTTTTTTGTGACAGGGAAAGGGGCTCAGGTGATTGCTCTAACCTTCTCTTCTTGTGGCTCTATGTGTCCGTTTCCTAGGAGGAACCCTAAGTATTTCACCTTCTGAAAACCCGCTTTTGACTTTTTCGCATTGATATGCAAACCCGCTGACTGGAGAGCCCGAAGGACTAGATGGCAATGTTGGAGGTGTGACTCCCATGTGGGGCTATAAATGTCTATATCATCTAAATATGCCGAGGAGTATGCTTGGTGTTCTGCCAGCACTCGATTCATGAGACGTTGAAATGTGGCAGGCGCCCCGTGTAAACCGAAGGGTAAGACAGTGAACTCAAACAAGCCAGAGGGCGTGGAAAAGGCCGTCTTTTCTTGGTCTTGCGGGTTCAGAGGCACATGCCAATACGCCTTCGTGAGGTCAAGAGTTGTGATGTATTGCGCCTCACCTAGTCTTTCAATCAACTCATCTACGCGCGGGAGGGGGTAGGAATCACATTTCGAGACCGCGTTGATGGCTCTGAAGTCTATGCAAAACCGGACGGATCCGTCCGGTTTTGGTACCAACACGATTGGTGAGGACCATTCGCTTTGTGAGGGTCGTATCACTCCTAAGGCAAGCATGCTTTTCACTTCTTTCTCTATGGCCTCTCTCCTGGCGGCAGGGATACAGTACGGTTTCTGTTTAATAACCTTTCCGGGCTGGGTGTGAATGGAATGTTCGGCCAGAGAAGTGCGGCCAGGAGGGTCAGAGAACAAAGGGGCAAATGGAGATAGTGTGCTTTGTAGAGATTTCCTCTGTTCTCCTGTTAGCTCCTGGTTGACTATCAGGTGGTTGAGAGTGCTATCGTGATCGGTTACGGGGTTAACGAGGTGGAGATCTTTGGGGAGAGGACCCAACCACTTTTTCAAGAGGTTGATGTGATATAGTTGGGTTCGTCTGGGAGTGATTTGGATCTGATAACAGGTTAAGCCAACCTTTTTCACAATCTGATATTGGCCCTGCCACGCTGACCTTACCTTCGTGACCCCAGATGGCGTGAGAACCAATACCCAGTCTCCTACCTTCAGGTGGCGCCATCTCTTTCCTCGATTGTAAAACAGTTGTTGCTTGATTTGTGACTTTTCTAAATTTGCGTCAGCGAATTCTCGCAGTTTCTGTATGCGGGTACGCAGGCCTTGAGTGTACTCTAAAAATGATTTGGTGTCTTCCTCCTTCTCCTGTTCCCAGAACTCTTTAGTGATCTCTAGAAGGCTCCGGGGTTCCCGACCATAGAGGAGTTGGAATGGGGAACAGCCCAGACTAGATTGAGTCTGGCTTCGGACTACATATAATGCCAAAGGGAGGAGCCTGTCCCATTCTTTCCCTTCCACACTCAGGAGTTTTTTTAGTGTCAGTTTTAGTGTGGAATTATAGTGCTCACATAAGCCATCTGTTTGGGGGTGGTATGCAGAAGTCTTTATGTGTGAGATATCCAGGGACTGGCATACCTCTCTCATTATTTTTGAGACAAAAGGGGTCCCTTGGTCCGTGAGTATCTCACGTGGGAAGCCTACTCGGGAAAACAGTTCTAGGAGTCTGTCGCTAATGTTCTGGCTGGTGGGAGCACGTAAAGGAAAGGCCTCTGGGTATCGTGTGGCATAGTCCACGACCACCAAGGCGTAGAGGTTACCCTTCTTGGTTCGCGGGAGCGGACCGATAAGGTCCATACTTATCCTTTCAAAAGGGGTACCAATAATGGGAAGGGGTTGCAAAGGTACAGGAGGGGGTTTGTATGGGTTTTTCCTTTGGCATATTTCACACTCTTGACAAAACCTGGTGACGTGTGCAAATATACCTGGCCAATAAAAGTGCCGTAAAAGCATGTCTATTGTCTTCTGCGCTCCCCTATGACCCGCTGTTAAATGAGAATGTGCAAAGAAAAGAATCTGGTCCCGGAAGGTCTGAGGAACCACAAGTTGGGGGTATCGCCTTCCTTAGCTACCCTATAGAGGAGCTCATTCTGTATCAGGAATAAGGGGTATACGGGTGTCTGACTTGGAGGGACTCGTCTGGCGTGATCCCAAGCTGGCTGGAGAGTGGGGTCATTCCACTGATTATAGCAAAAACTTTTATCAGAGAGCCAGGGGGCTTGGGTAAGGAGGGAGGGACGTGGAGGTGAGTGTGCTTCTCTGGACTGTAAGGTGTTCTTGAGGAGTGTCAGGAAAGACGGGTTGTCCTGGCCTAGGATCATTTCTTCAGGGAGAGAAGGTAGAACCCCGAGATTAGCTTCTAGCCACAAGCCGCTGGGACCCACACCGAACAGGTCACACTACGGGGCAGGACCCTTGATGACTGTCTGACTACAGGGCTACCCCATTTCTAAGGGAGGTCCCACGAGAAGTTTAACCTCTCCCTATATGGGATTGAGTGATCTAAAAATTTACAAGATTGTGTCAAACAAAGTGAGCAGCTTTCTGCCCTTTAATAAAATTAGTATAGGGAAATTCCTTATCTCTACCCTTCCAGGGGGACAACGTTATCGCCCTGAAGAAAGTCCTGCACCATATTTTGGGCTTGAATTGGACTGAAACATGTTGGCTTTAGGGTCTTAGGACCATAATATCCCAATGACCTTACTCTTCTTTATTTTAATATCCTTGACAGATCCAAAAATAAAGGGAAACCGGGGATCTGCCAGTGGATTTTTAATCTTTAACCCCTGGCCAAACAATTCTTTAAGAGCTCCCTACAATACGGTTGAGCCCACCCGACTTATAGGCGTCGGGGTGTCCCGATGATGAAGCATGACACCACTAGGGTGTGTGAGGGAATATAGAACAAAAGGAGTTGCCTCCTTCGCCATTTTAGAGTGGTGTATAATCATCAGCTTCATTTAAGGACATTCCACCATTAACCAACCAGTATCTGTTTGTTTTCTATTAACCGAACTACACGGTTAGGGTATAAGGGGAGTATTTATTGTGGATCAGTGTTATACAACGGGAGGGTGTACTCCTCTTTCGAAGTTTCTCTCGGCCCTTTAAGTAGTGAGAGGTTCCTCCTCCGCTACATTAGTGTATTACGTATTGCGCCTCACCTAGTCTTTCAATCAACTCATCTACGCGGGAGGGGGTAGGAATCACATTTCGAGACCGCGTTGATGGCTCTGAAGTCTATGCAAAACCGGACGGATCCGTCCGGTTTTGGTACCAACACGATTGGTGAGGACCATTCGCTTTGTGAGGGTCGTATCACTCCTAAGGCAAGCATGCTTTTCACTTCTTTCTCTATGGCCTCTCTCCTGGCGGCAGGGATACAGTACGGTTTCTGTTTAATAACCTTTCCGGGCTGGGTGTGAATGGAATGTTCGGCCAGAGAAGTGCGGCCAGGGAGGTCAGAGAACAAAGGGGCAAATGGAGATAGTGTGCTTTGTAGAGATTTCCTCTGTTCTCCTGTTAGCTCCTGGTTGACTATCAGGTGGTTGAGAGTGCTATCGTGATCGGTTACGGGGTTAACGAGGTGGAGATCTTTGGGGAGAGGACCCAACCACTTTTTCAAGAGGTTGATGTGATATAGTTGGGTTCGTCTGGGAGTGATTTGGATCTGATAACAGGTTAAGCCAACCTTTTTCACAATCTGATATGGGCCCTGCCACGCTGACCTTACCTTCGTGACCCCAGATGGCGTGAGAACCAATACCCAGTCTCCTACCTTCAGGTGGCGCCATCTCTTTCCTCGATTGTAAAACAGTTGTTGCTTGATTTGTGACTTTTCTAAATTTGCGTCAGCGAATTCTCGCAGTTTCTGTATGCGGGTACGCAGGCCTTGAGTGTACTCTAAAAATGATTTGGTTTCTTCCTCCTTCTCCTGTTCCCAGAACTCTTTAGTGATCTCTAGAAGGCTCCGGGGTTCCCGACCATAGAGGAGTTGGAATGGGGAACAGCCCAGACTAGATTGAGTCTGGCTTCGGACTACATATAATGCCAAAGGGAGGAGCCTGTCCCATTCTTTCCCTTCCACACTCAGGAGTTTTTTTAGTGTCAGTTTTAGGGTGGAATTATAGTGCTCACATAAGCCATCTGTTTGGGGGTGGTATGCAGAAGTCTTTATGTGTGAGATATCCAGGGACTGGCATACCTCTCTCATTATTTTTGAGACAAAAGGGGTCCCTTGGTCCGTGAGTATCTCACGTGGGAAGCCTACTCGGGAAAACAGTTCTAGGAGTCTGTCGCTAATGTTCTGGCTGGTGGGAGCACGTAAAGGAAAGGCCTCGGGGTATCGTGTGGCATAGTCCACGACCACCAAGGCGTAGAGGTTACCCTTCTTGGTTCGCGGGAGCGGACCGATAAGGTCCATACTTATCCTTTCAAAAGGGGTACCAATAATGGGAAGGGGTTGCAAAGGTACAGGAGGGGGTTTGTATGGGTTTTTCCTTTGGCATATTTCACACTTTTGACAAAACCTGGTGACGTGTGCAAATATACCTGGCCAATAAAAATGCCGTAAAAGCATGTCTATTGTCTTCTGCGCTCCCCTATGACCCGCTGTTAAATGAGAATGTGCAAAGAAAAGAATCTGGTCCCGGAAGGTCTGAGGAACCACAAGTTGGGGGTATCGCCTTCCTTAGCTACCCTATAGAGGAGCTCATTCTGTATCAGGAATAAGGGGTATACGGGTGTCTGACTTGGAGGGACTCTGTCTGGCGTGATCCCAAGCTGGCTGGAGAGTGGGGTCATTCCACTGATTATAGCAAAACTTTTATCAGAGAGCCAGGGGCTTGGGTAAGGAGGAGGGACGTGGAGGTGAGTGTGCTTCTCTGGACTGTAAGGTGTTCTTGAGGAGTGTCAGGAAAGACGGGTTGTCCTGGCCTAGGATCATTTCTTCAGGGAGAGAAGGTAGAACCCCGAGATTAGCTTCTAGCATCACCCCGCTTGGAAGGGAAACGGGTAGACAGATCAAGGGATAGAGTTTGACGTCTCCATGCACGCATCTGATAGGGACCACCTGTCGAGTTCTATGGAAAGAGGGTTTTACTAGGGACTGGCGAATAACCGACTGTCGACAGCCGGAGTCTAACAGGGCTTTGATGGTCACTCCACCCACAGAAACACTCACGTAAAAGCTGGGTCCCATTTCGTCAGTGTACATGATGGACCGAGGGACACAGCCTATGTCCATTGGTTCTTCTGGAGGCTTTTTCCGGGTACAGTTCCTAGCAATATGCCCCCAATCTCCGCACTCAAAGCACTGGGGACCCCTAATAGGAACAGGTTATGGACGATCGTGTCGGGATTTCGAGGGCTCGGAACTTGGTTTCAGGGTCTTTCGTTCCACTCTTCCGGTGGGAACAGGAGGGCGTGGAGGCTTCTCGGTGTCCAATGACAACGTGCAGGGTTGTGCCCGGTAGAAAGACGTCACCATTTCCACGGCCTGTTCAGCTGTCAGGCGGGTGTGTTGTTTCAACCATCGTTGTATAGGATACGGTAGGGCTTCTATGTATTGTTCAAGGTAAATAAGCGACATGATTTCTTCTTTTGTGCTCGTTTGGGGCTTTAGCCACTTGTCTGCTGCTGCTTTCAGCTTAAAGTACAGAGTTTTCGGATTATCTGGGGGTGTTCCCCGCTCCTTTCTGAATCGAACTCGGTACGCTTCAGCATCCATTCTGAGGTGATCCAGAATGATCCCTTTTATCTCCAGGTAAGGGGTATGGCCATTTGCGTTCGCCACTTGATATGCGGCCTGGGCCTCCCCTGTGAGAAGAGGAGAAAAAAAGAGTGGCCACTTGGCCTCCGGCCAGCCTGACGCTCTGGCTGCTCTTTCAAAGTTAAGAAAAAACGCATCGGGGTCTTCACCTGTTACATATTTGTGAAGGGAAACATTGGGCCCGGCCTCAGCGCGGTTCTGTAGTTGGGCGGTCAGGTCTAGTCGGTCATCCGCAACCTTTTCTAGCCGTTCGGCTTGGTTAGTCATGGTGTCCTTAAAGAGTTCCCTGTCTGCATGGGCTGTCGCCATCTGTTTTTCTACAGCCCATTCTAGCTTCTCCTGACCACGTATAAGCTGCTGAATTAAGTTCTCCATTCTCCTTTGGAGGCGTAACTATCCCACTTCTGACACCACATGTGGCGCGGTGGAGCAGGAGACAGCAAGACAGGGAATGGTTGCTAGAGTGTTTTATTAAAGGGCTCAGTACTGTAGGACAGTGTCCTAGAACAACAGAAAGATAGAGGCCGTCTTCACTCTCTTTCGTCAGAGAGCAGGATTCCTCCTGCTTCAGGCTCCCGAGGACAGGAGGGGTTGATCGCTCCGTGCAGTGATGCCAAGGTCCGGGAATCGAAAATAAAGAAAAAGAAAAGGAAGGCACGGTCAGGGGAACGTTTCTGTGTTTTAAAACCAGTCAGGGAGAGGGAGTGAGGGACTGTACACCCAACCAACACCGTGATTCGCGCTGGTTCTTTTTCCCAAGGCTTTACGCGCTATGAGGCTTTGTCGGTTCTCCGCATGCTCAGCCTACTCTGGAGCCCCGGTGCGTCTGCCCCTTACCCCCGCTCTTCCCATACCCCACACAGTCCCCAGCTGGCCTTGTACCATGTGGAGCCACGACCCTCCTGGGCCGTGGCCGCTTTCAGCGCGGTGCCGGGAAGGGTCCGGCTCCCCCTTTTCGTCGTCCTTGGTCCTCCCAGCGGACTGGAGCTCTTCCTTCTCGTCGGGGCAGGTCAGCGGTTCTCCGTGTCCCGGTACGATGTAAAAGGTCTGGACGGCCCTTTCTCCTACGAACTCGTCGGCTGCTCCTCTCCAGCGTCTTCCAAGCGAGCTCCCCATTCCTCCCGTCTCTTCCTCTTTGAAGCGGAGGGGCTCATGTGACCAGGTCACATGGTCGGCAGTGGGAGTCTCTGGTGGAGAAACCTTAAAGGGATAGTGTTCGACAGGACCAACAGCTGGGGCCTGAAAACAGAGGAGGGGACATGGAGACAGGTAAGGGGGCAATTGTTCGTGCAATAAGTCCGAGGAGGTAGGGTCATTATTTGGCACCTCGTCACAGGAAGGGAAAGGAAGGAGAGAATAGGGGGAAGGGAATAGTAGAAGGAAAGGAGAGAGTGAGGAGCAAGAAGGGGTACAGGAAGTGAGAGAATAGGGAGGAGGAAGCGAGAGAAGGAGAGGAGGTGGTGGATGAAAAGAGAGGGAAAGGGTAGAATATAGAGGGGAAGGGAATAGGAAAGAGATGGAGGGATGGAAGGAGGGAGCAGACTGGAGAGAGTAAGGAAGAAATGAAGTGATAGAAAGGAAGTGAGAAGGAATAAGATTGAAAAAAGTGAGTGAATGTGGGAAGGGGAGGAGAGAAAAGGAAAAGCTCAGGAGGGATGAGGACAAAGAGGGTGGGAGGAGATGGAAGAGGGAAGTGAAGGAGGGAGAGAAGGAAAGAGAGCAGCACAGAGCGAAAGAGGACAGGCGGAGGAACTCTGCTCCTCTGTGCACAGCCCAGGGCATGGTTGGATTGAAGAAGAGGGGAGAGGAATGGAAAGTGGGACATAGAAGGCCAAGAGAAGTTAACACGTTGAGGAGGAGAGGGAGAGGCCATGGATAGGGAGTGAGGTGGAGGAAGAGAGATGGAGGGAAGAGATGGAAAGGAATGTGGCCATGGAAGGGAGAGGGAAGTGAACAGAGTGAGCCTGCAGACAGAAGGGGTAGTGGGTAAAAGAGGTGGCAGGGTGGTAGAGTAGAGGGGTGAGAGAGAGATGTGTAGCACCAAGATTACGAGATGAAAGAAGAGGGTCGCATTTCCACTGTGCCTCTGTCTCACTAGTGTCTGCTCTCTTTTCTCAGTGTCTGGGTTTTCGGTGCCTCTTCAAGGAGCTATCACTGTTCCTCAGTAGGAGTTCCTGCTCCAAGGCAGTGTAAGAGGTATGTGGTTGTTTCTGTTACTTCTGGCGACGTTTCATGATAGTTTGAAACGTCTAGCTTGGATGACAGATAAACTCTAATGCAAAGCACGCAGAAGAGCCCTCTTTCTCGACTTTCAAGTAGCTTTGCCTTGTCTTCACTTCTCATGCCTTCCTTTGGTTCCATGTTTCTCCCTCCAGGGAGACTCTTTGGTGTTCACTCATAAGGCAAGATCTTGCCCTGACACTGCACCTTCACACAGTGCTTTGCTGTCCTGTGTACAGCTCAAGGCACTCGATAACTGGGTAAGGTAGGCTCTTTCTCTTTTGTTTGTTTAGTGGTTGCATGTGGCCTGTTCATGTTCAAAGATATTGCTGAGCCAGTTCTCTGGTGTCTGACCAGCTCAAGGGCAGACAGTCACTCTTAGTGTCAAGTCTTGCCCCTGTCCCTGACAGTGCAGACACCACTGAGAGCGCATAGCATTGCCAGTGTCCTTCTTTTTGTCTTCAACTTTCAGGGGGGGGGGGACAGCAGTGTCGAAAAGTCAAGGCTTACTCTGAGGTTGTCAGCACTCACTATAGATTGCCCAATCAAAGTTATTCTTTTAGAGAAACAAATGACTTTGATTACGGTTTAGGACACATGCCTAGTTAGTTAGATTTGTAAGTTTTCTGGCATCAACAACATACTTTACTGTATATCTTCAACACTGTATAAATGAACTGGACTCTAGACTAAACCACCAAATCAGTTACATTCAGGGGGATAATCCCCAATGGATAGCCAGGTAATGACTTGACCGTGGATTGACCTGCAGCTACACATAAGAGACTCCTCCTCACTTTTGGAATTCCACAAGAAGCTGAAGACTTGGCTTTACTTATGCAGTACCACATTACCACTCACCTTACACTTCCATGCCTGTCTGACACTCCTCAACTTACACTTCCAAGTCCGTGTGACACTCCTCACCTTACACTTCCACGTCTGTCTGACACTCCTCACCTTACACTTCCATGTCTGTCTGACACTCCTCAACTTACACTTCCAAGTCTGTGTGACACTCCTCACCTTACACATCCACATCCACATCCGCCTGACACTCCTCACCTTACACTTCTATCTCTGCCTGACACTCCTCACCTTACACTTCCATCCCTGCCCGACACTCCTCACCTTTCACTTCCATCCCTGCCCGACACTCCTCACCTTTCACTTCCATCCCTGCCCGACACTCCTCACCTTTCACTTCCATCCCTGCTCGACACTCCTCACCTTACACTTCTATCTCTGCCTGACACTCCTCACCTTTCACTTCCATCCCTGCCTAACACTCCTCACCTTACACTTCTATCCCTGCCTGACACTCCTAACCTTACACTTCCACATCTGCCTGACACTCCTCACCTTACACTTCTATCCCTGCCTGACACTCTTCACCATACACTTCCATCCCTGCCTGACACTCCTCACCTTTCACTTCCATCCCTGCTCAACACTCTTCACCATACACTTCCATCCCTGCCTAACACTCCTCACCTTTCACTTCCATCCCTGCCTAACACTCCTCACCTTTCACTTCCATCCCTGCCCGACACTCCTCACCTTTCACTTCCATCCCTGCCCGACACTCCTCACCTTTCACTTCCATCCCTGCTCGACACTCCTCACCTTACACTTCTATCCCTGCCTGACACTCTCACCTTTCACTTCCATCCCTGCCTAACACTCCTCACCTTTCACTTCCATCCCTGCTCGACACTCCTCACCTTACACTTCTATCCCTGCCTGACACTCCTAACCTTACACTTCCACATCTGCCTGACACTCCTCACCTTACACTTCTATCCCTGCCTGACACTCTTCACCATACACTTCCATCCCTGCCTGACACTCCTCACCTTTCACTTCCATCCCTACCCTACACTCCTCACCTTTCACTTCCATCCCTGCTCGACACTCTTCACCTTACACTTCCATCCCTGCCTGACACTCCTCACCTTACACTTCCATCCCTGCCTAACACTCCTCACCTTTCACTTCCATCCCTGCCCGACACTCCTCACCTTTCACTTCCAACCCTGCTCAACACTCTTCACCATACACTTCCATCCCTGCCTAACACTCCTCACCTTTCACTTCCATCCCTGCCTAACACTCCTCACCTTTCACTTCCACATCTGCCTAACACTCCTCACCTTTCACTTCCATCCCTACCTGACACTCCCCACCTTTCACTTCCATCCCTACCTGACACTCCTCACCTTTCACTTCCATCCCTGCCTAACACTCCTCAGCTTTCACTTCCACCCCTGCCTAACACTCCTCACCTTTCACTTCCATCCCTGCTCGACACTCCTCACCTTACACTTCTATCCCTGCCTGACACTCCTCACCTTTCACTTCCATCCCTGCCTAACACTCCTCACCTTTCACTTCCATCCCTGCTCGACACTCCTCACCTTACACTTCTATCCCTGCCTGACACTCCTCACCTTCCACTTCCACATCTGCCTGACACTCCTCACCTTACACTTCCATCCCTGCCTAACACTCCTCACCTTTCACTTCCACATCTGCCTAACACTCCTCACCTTCACTTCCATCCCTACCTGACACTCCTCACCAAACACTTCCATCCCTGCCTGACACTCCTCACCTTTCACTTCCATCCCTACCCGACACTCCTCATCTTTCACTTCCATCCCTACCTGACACTCCTCACCTTTCACTTCCATCCCTACCTGACACTCCTCACCTTTCACTTCCATCCCTGCCTAACACTCCTCAGCTTTCACTTCCACCCCTGCCTAACACTCCTCACCTTTCACTTCCATCCCTGCTCGACACTCCTCACCTTACACTTCTATCCCTGCCTGACACTCCTCACCTTTCACTTCCATCCCTGCCTAACACTCCTCACCTTTCACTTCCATCCCTGCTCGACACTCCTCACCTTACACTTCTATCCCTGCCTGACACTCCTCACCTTCCACTTCCACATCTGCCTGACACTCCTCACCTTACACTTCCATCCCTGCCTAACACTCCTCACCTTTCACTTCCACATCTGCCTAACACTCCTCACCTTTCACTTCCATCCCTACCTGACACTCCTCACCATACACTTCCATCCCTGCCTGACACTCCTCACCTTTCACTTCCATCCCTACCCGACACTCCTCACCTTTCACTTCCATCCCTGCTCGACACTCTTCACCTTACACTTCCATCCCTGCCTGACACTCCTCACCTTACACTTCCATCCCTGCCTAACACTCCTCACCTTTCACTTCCATCCCTGCCCGACACTCCTCACCTTTCACTTCCATCCCTGCTCGACACTCTTCACCATACACTTCCATCCCTGCCTAACACTCCTCACCTTTCACTTCCATCCCTGCCTAACACGCCTCACCTTTCACTTCCACATCTGCGTAACACTCCTCACCTTTCACTTCCATCCCTACCTGACACTCCTCACCTTTCACTTCCATCCCTGCCTAACACTCCTCAGCTTTCACTTCCACCCCTGCCTAACACTCCTCACCTTTCACTTCCATCCCTGCTCGACACTCCTCACCTTACACTTCCATCCCTGCTCGACACTTCACCTTACACCTCTATCCCTGCCTGACACTTCTCACCTTACACTTCCATACCTGCCTAACACTCCTCACCTTACACTTCCCTCTCTATCTGATATTCCTCACCTTACCCTTCCACGTCTTCCTAACACTCCTCACATTACACTTCCATCCCTGCCCGACACTCTTCACCTTACACCTCTATCCCTGCCTGACACTTCTCACCTTACACTTCCATACCTGCCTAACACTCCTCACCTTACACTTCCCTCTCTATCTGATATTCCTCACCTTACCCTTCCACGTCTTCCTAACACTCCTCACCTTACACTTCCATCCCTGCCTGACACTCTTCACCTTACACCTCTATCCCTGCCTGACACTTCTCACCTTACACTTCCATACCTGCCTAACACTCCTCACCTTACACTTCCCTCTCTATCTGAAATTCCTCACCTTACCCTTCCACGTCTTCCTAACACTCCTCACCTTACACTTCCATCCCTGCCTGACACTCCTCACCTTACACTTCCATCCCTGTCTGACACTCCTCACCTTATACTTCCATCCCTGCCTGACATTCCTTACTCTACACTTCTATGCCAGTGACTGCTCAAGCATTGCTGGCCTCACCTGACGCTGCATATGATCTGCCTGAATTGTCTGGCGCTGCCCTAGGTGAGTACATGCTCACCTTCCTTTCATCTCAAACACTACCTCCATACACTTTTATGATCATTTGATGCTGCTTTAGACACTTTATTATTCCCATGGCACTACCTCTCGTATATCCAGACCCTACTGAAGCTGCCAAAGCACCCCAGCGCTTGCCTTAAACTATTTCCAGCTTTTTCTGGTCTTGGAAGCAGAATCTTCCATACGCACCAGGAACTGCCAACAGGCACTCCATACTCACCTGCCACTGCTTCTATGCTTACCTGGCTCTGTTCCAAATGCACTTCCATTCTTGCTGGACACTGCATCTTTTTTGAGCACTAGCACACTCATTCTGCTTTGTCTCCCCAGAAGCAGTCAAAATGTACAAGCTTGACCTGCCCCTGGATCTGAAGGAAGTTGCTGCCATTGAGCGCAGGCGAAACCGTGAGCAGCAGAGACAGAGCCGCATCTTCAATGCCAAAGTCCGGACTATGGGGGTAAGTATCACAAACCTCCATCTCTCCCTACTATCTTCTTCATCCTCAAAGCCTATTATTCCACCTGTCAGTTCCTGGAGCGACAGGTAAGTGTTGCTGCCAGAGCCTGCTTCAGCAACAGGGGTAAGAAGGGTGCAAGTACTCTGGGGAGAGAATCAGTCCACCACTGACCTTGAGGAGCACCATGTGCACCAGCATTCCTCATTCCAGAGATGAACTTCCCTGCTTCTGAAGCCTACAGAAGTTCTGACTGTCCTCTTTTTCTACAGGTGGATGTTGAAGTCCTGAAATGTCAAGTGGAAGAACGCAAGCTAGCTGAAAAAAAAGAGAAGGCCCGCGAGGAGTCCTTCGGTGAGTGAGCCTGACTTGGGGTTCTTGGCACCTGGTAAATTCCTGCCTGGAGGTGGCAGACTACAGCCATGCTTCTGGGAGCCTCGACAGGCATACGGTCGCCATCATTTTGTATGGACGGCTGCTGCAGTTCCAGTGGGTGGCCATCTGTGGTGCTGGACTTACTCCAGGTTTGAGCTGGGCTACATTTCACACCTGTTTTGGGACTCTTTTGGCTGTAGTAATGATAGAGATGCAGTTTGTGAATAGGAATGGACTTACTCTTTTGTGGGTGGGTGTTTATCCCTCCCTAAACCTCTCCCTAATCCTCCCTTTTCCCCTCCTTAGATAGGAGAGGTGGGAGCGTAGGTCTCCGTGTGTAGGTTTGTGAATAGCATTTTCTAGTACGATGGTAGTACTATTGTAGTTCTACTACACTACTACAAGTGCAGTTTGTGAATAATCCCCAAAGTATTTTACCCGTTATTTTTGGGACAGAATTATTACATTTGTTCTTGCAATACAGATCGGTTTGGCTGTGGTGGTTTCTATTGGGCTTGGGTGGTTAGGGTGAAGGTTCATGTTAACAGTCAGGAAAGTGTGTGATGCTGGCGGGTGTGCAGGATATTGTTGCACCTTTGGCAGCCGAGGAGTCCTTGTGAACTGGGCTGCCTGTGGCGGGCATCTGTTGTGCCCCTGGCACTCCAGAGAGCACTTATGAGCTGTTGCAGCTCCTTGTGGGCTATTGCAGGTACTTTTGCCCTAGTCAGCTAGAAGAAAACTCTCCTTTTCTGTAGCTGGCTCCTGTTTGATCGAAATATCACTTCTGGCAAGGTAGGGATGGTGGTTACTCATGAGCACACAGTGGACTTGAGCGAAAATGGAATGCGGGTGATCAGTTGCCGTGGCGTAGCAATTAGTTGCATAGCAAGGGTGCCAATGGGCCTAATGGAATCAAGGAAATTGGGCCCCATCCCATGGTTTTATAACAAAAAGCAACCTTTATTAGGGGTAAAGTAGGCTACTCGCCCCAACGCCTCTGCACCCGCTGCACCCTGTGGGTGATGTCTACAGCTGGCCTGAGTCTGACTTCTGGTTGGCGGGTGAGGTAGGATTGGAGAGGGAGTTCAGGACTGGGTGGGGTGGCAGCGAGCTATGTTGGAAGGTGGGGTTTGGTTGATAAAATTGGGCTCCTGCCGAAGCTCACAGTGATACAAAGTGAGACTGAAGTCGGGACAGGTTATGTGAAATGTCCTCGATATCGAGAAGGAACTAGACCACATCCGCTATAAAGCCCATGTAGTCCCGCCTCTTCCTCTTTCTTCATTTGATTCCTCTACTCCTGTCGATAGTCCCACTATTCAAGGTAAACACTGATACCCTATTCTTGTATCCAAATTGCAATGCAATAAACCATCCTCCTATAAAACCTGCAATATCCCACATTCTAATGAACATGAACGTCCATAAAAGGGTTACTTTCTCAACGTAGACCTTACCAGGTGGGAATGATCCTTACCAAGTGATCATCTGGCAGGATAATCCTCGCCTCCATGTCCTTAATAAAAGCAATACTTTCCTTTTCGATAGCTAGGAAATTTGATATTTTACGTAAGGACATGAGGAGAGGATTATGCATGTTTATAGCCTACTCTCCATCAATGATGCTACCTCAGAAATTGGGTTGTGGTAAAACTTTTAAAAGCTGATTCCGATTGCCAGGTTGCTACATTCATAAATCCTCCAGATGCTCTTCAAGCATGAGTGCCATGGACGTGTAGCACCTCCAGTTGAATGAATACCGAAACTTGCCACATTAATACCGGCCTCCGGCATACTCCATTTTACTCACCTGGCGATGCATGGGAATACAACACTTTGAAGGGTTTCCTCAGCACAATCAATAATTGGCATTCCTGCCACCAGTCTCATCTCCGCGGTCACCTCTCCGTAAGCCTTGATACATTTAACCACACACAACTTATGCTTCTCCCAGAGGTTGGATATGAAATTGATCTGGTATTAGTTTTAGGCTTCTGGTTATAGTAAACCCCATCCCATCTGGAGTAAATATAAACTGCTGGAAATATCCAAAGCCCTGACATCAAGCATTCATCTGCATGGAAAAACAGCAACATTGCAAGCTTAGCCAATAACCCTTTTCTGGACAAAAACTCATTATCCTTCAGGGGCGGCTCCTCCATTAGGGCGGAGGAGCGCCACCCCACTGCTTTCTCGCAGTGCGAGAAGCAGAAACATAAAATGGTATTTTAAATATCATTTTATGTTTCTGCTTCTCGCGCTGCGAGAAAGCTGAAGGCAGGGGTTGTCTTGTGGTTTGTTGCCTGCCTTGTTATGTTGGCCTAGGCCTAGCTGCCATGTTGCTTTTCTTTGCGCGCGTTACACTGAGCCAGGGCTCCCTCGCCCTTTGCTCTTGCCAAGTTCTTTTGCGCTGTCTGCACTTTCTGTCTTTCACCTTTTCTCTTGTTCGATTTGGGCTCAGACTGCACAACATGTACAAGGTCGCATAACAATGTATTTCGGTTCTTCCTGATATGGCCAGTCTCGCGCACCCAGACATAACATTAGGCGCAAATGACATGAAACTTGGTGTGCCTTTAATACTACGGTTTTACTGGCGCTTTGGACACTTGGAGGAATCCTTTCCAGGGAGAAGAGCTGTGATTGTCTGCCGATGTAGTTCTGCATCTAGAGACCGAGGTATGAGGGTTCGCTAGTCAAAGCCCAGAGGTCTTCTATTTTTATAATAAACTATCTTACTGCACGGGAGGGTGGTAATGTTATTTAGACATTTATCCACTGAGTTATGAAATGCTTTCCCGTTTGTATTCTATGGAATTGTAACCATGCTGCTTATATTATTCATATGCATTATGCTATTAGTGCTGACACGTGTACTGTACCTTAGAGCACGTAAGTTGAAATAAATATTTTAATCTACCCTGTGTCTCTTCATACGCGCATTGTGGACAAGTACGAGTGAGTGACGAAAGAGTGTTCTTGCTTCTGCGAGTCCTGAGATAAAGATACCGTGTTCTGGGTTGTCCAATCATTGGTGCTTTGGTACTAATGGGATGCTAAGCTAGTTGGGTTGGGGTTTTGGGTGCTACGGTATATGGTAGGCAAACCACTGTATTCCGGGGTCCTATTATCCTGTGCATAGCTCTGTGTATGTGCAGAAACCTTATGACATGGCGCGGCCAACGTGGGGCAGCTTATCTGCGAGATGCTTGAGTAGTACTTGTGCTTGTCCACAAAACCCTCACGTACGCTTCCGGAGGCGTAAGTGACGGTGATACCTCCTATATTGAACGTTTTATAGGTTCTTTCAAGCTTGAAGTTATTAAAAAGGTTACATAAATAACCCATTTTGTGCTCCCTGTTAGGTTGTCGAATACAATTGTTTAGTTATGGCTGGTGTGGCGATAGCTGCACATAGCCGAGGACCACTCCGAGAACACCTAGGTGTATACGGAGTGCCCGATGCTGGGGTCGAGTTGGTCTTTGTGGTTCAAGCCGATCCGGCTTATCACTTTGAAGTGTTTTACACTTGGATCACTTTGAGGCGGTGGATGCAGGTGATAAGCTGTTTCATGAATATAAACCCACCGCTATTCCTGCTGCCTATCGACCCTATACTAATCTTGAAGTGCCTCTCACGGCTTGGCAGCACCGTGTTTGGTTTAATGGCGCCCTCCCACAACCAACTACCGCAGTTCGTTTAGGCCCCTTATCCATTGAGGGGGCCACTTGGCCTGTATTGGCCGGGTATACCCCGCATCCAAATTATTTGGCATTTTCGATTGCGGATCTGCGCACTATGCATACCGAACTGGTGCGAGTGCATAGAGCCTTAGTGACATACGTTACAGGTAGTCTCCATGGAGCTGCTCCTGTAGTCGCTGGCCAACCAGCTGTTGCAGCTGGAGTGACCATAAGTCCTGTCATGGTAAATTCTGTGATGGGCAAACGTCCACAAAATAAGGACGATTATCCTTACTGGCTTGCAGAAAAGTTCGATCAGATAGAAGCAGTGTTTCCACATACATCCCCAGTGGACAAACACCGCATCCTTACGATAAGTTTGCCAAAAGACTTAATCCCCGATTTGACATCATGTGAAAACTGGGGTAAGGTATTCGCAGCAGTTTATTCAAAATGTTTTGGTACTCCTTCCATGACGGTTCTACCCTCTGTAATTAAAAAGTACAGGACGAACATGGCCCTGAAGCGGCTGTGGAATTAGGGATGAGACTAGTGGGAGTGTTTGATGTAGTAGCTGAACTGATCCTTGGAAATGTCAAGGGCGATGCAATGAACTTTCAAGTAGCGAATGCTTTGGCTTTGGTCCCAGAGTTGGACAAGCCCCGCAAATTACCGAAAATTATTGCCCGGGCTTACAAAACAATTGGAAGAAATAGCCTAGGCAACAAGCCTTTTGTAAAAATGCAAACTCAATCGCAACCACAAATTACACAAACAAAAAGTACATCTGAGAAAGATGATAGACCAGTCTTCACTAAAAAGAGTTGGAGACAGAAAAAACAGGGTAAGCAACAAAAGAAGCCGGGGTCGAGAGGCGCTTCCCCAGTTTCGGTTTCTTCTGAACGTACTTATGATTTACGTGATAGGTCGAGAATTAAATCACCAGAAAGGTTTCAGAGCTCTGATACGCGTTCTCCTCGTTCTTCACAGGCCCAGACGTCGTCACAGGCTGGTGGAGGAGGACGGCAAGATAGAGGAAGGGGCCGAGAGGCTCCCCAGGAGCGAGACCAACCTCGACAACAAGTCAGAGGAAAGCAGAAGACTTTCACCTTTCTCGACCGCAATTTCAGAAGAAAAAAGTTGCCGCTGTAACAGCGAAATATGCCACAGACCGTGAGAACGAGACTCCTGAATTGGACGTGGGCAGTGACCCTCCTAGACAGCGCCGCGGAAGTTACCATAGTGCGGGAGGCGCTACGTCCTCATATGGAGGCGACAGCAACTGAAACATTCGTTACTGTAGAGACAGCTGACACCAGAGTGGCACCCCTGACAGACTTTACAACATAGTCATCCAAATCGAAGGTGATATACCGCGTGAAATAAAAGGGATTTTTGGGAAAATCTAACCTCTTCATATGACATTTTGTTAGCAGAGGTGGATTGGCCACCCCCATTCGTTCTCGCTGCACATAAAGGAGAGGAGGTAATCCTTCCAAGCTTTTCACGGCATGTCCCAAAAGACAAAGCTGAAGCACTTGCAGCTGAGTGGGCTGTGTACCTGGCTCCAGCGTTATACCGCAACCATGTGGGATGGGATGTAGAATCACCTCCCCATGCAATACCTTTGCGTTCACTACCGCAGCCACAACCCCAATATCCCATCAAACGGCAGGCAAAAGGCCCCGTCTCCGGAATTCTGACACAGTTGGAATATCAGGGAGTAATCGAACCATGCGTATCAGCTATGAACAATCCCCTATTCGTGGTTTCTAAACCCGATGGATCGTACCGCTTAGTTTTGGATTACCGGCATTTAAATTCTCATTGTCGGAACTTTGCGGTGCAGAATACACACAGTTCTGCGCTTGTAGACAGTCTTGTTCGTAAGAAATATAAAACGACACTTGACCTTTCAAACGGTTTCTACACGCACAACCTAGCCCCGGAGAGTGGTCAATGGACCGCATTCACATCCGGTGGTAAATTATTCCAGTTCCGGCGTTTACCCATGGGCTACAAAAATAGTCCGGGTGTATTCGCCGCCCGTGTTGTCTCTTTGCTAGACAGCATAGACCAAGATGCATGTTCGTACGTTGATGACATTTATCTGACGGACGACGAATTATTTCCGCATCTGTCCCGTGTGGACCGCATTATTCTTGAATTTGCGGAGCAGGGTTACAAATTTAACTTTGCTAAGTCACACATTGCTGAATTTACCGTTCTGTTCTTGGGCTATGAGCTCAACAACGAAGGTAAGGGCTTAGCCCCCATTTCTTGGAAAAATGTGCACATTTGTGCCCCCAAATACTCTGAAGAAACTTCAGTCTTTGCTGGGTTTCCTGAATTTTGGGCGTACTTACATTCCCGAATATGCCCAGCGTATCAAGCCTTTGTATGCTTTGATACAACCTACTTATTCAAGGTCTTGCTGGCTGCCTGAGCATACCTTGATTCTGCAGTCTTTGCAGACAGACCTATTGGAGTCTAAATATCTTTTGACTCGTGATAACCACACAAACCTGGTGATTAGAATAATTCCGGGGCGGTGGGATTCACGTACTTAACCTTTAATGAAGGTGATACAGTACCCATCGCATACAAGTCGCATCTGTACACTTCCGCTGAATTGCGCTTTACATCTGTTGAAAAAGTTCTAACTGCAGTGCAAATGGCGATTCTAAAAGAACGCGCACTGGCACAAGGAAAGCGAATTCTGGTTGTAACACCCTGTCCTGCCCTAGAGGCAGTGACAAAGGCAAGCGTACCGAACTCAAAAGCAATGCATCCCCGTTGGATACAATGGGCTACATCCTTGACGTCATCAGACGTCGCCTTTATTTTCGATTCTTCTCTTCAGACTCAGGAGTTCTTACAGTATGAATTCGTTCATCCTCCTCCTCTGTTTATATTGCCGCTTGAGGATTACAAATGTGTGATCTACACAGATGGTTCAGCGCAACCGGCCACTGGGTCCAAGCACGCTTATTCAGCTGCATGTGCTATTGTTGCGGGTTCCTTTGTAAATGGAACGTTCAAATCCTCTGTAGTGCACACTCGCACACTTGGAGATAGTACCGCACAATTGGCCGAGCTGCATGCATTGCTACTTGCGCTTGAGTTCGCTTCTCAGGATGAGACTACTCTTATTGTATGTGATTCCTTCTACTGTGTACAATCTTACAATGACAATCTGTTTTTCTGGTCGAAAAATGACTACAAGGACGCAAAAGGGAGCACAATTAAGCATAAAATGCTTTGGGTTCGAGTGGCAGAATTGCAACAACGTCTGCCTCTCACACAGGTGGTTCACACCTTAGGCCATCAGCGGGTGGGCGCACACGCTATTGGTAACGATCTGGCAGATGAAGCTGCCCGTTCGGCAGTAGTCACGTGTTCAGTAGCAGCGGTTACCAGGTCCATGTCTAAAATTGACTCTGTTATTCTAGCAGCTATTGCTGCAACAAAGGAAGGTGTTAATTACCCTACAGGTTTTCCTTCCAAGTATTCTTACAAGTTAAGTCCCGAACAGGTTCCTTATGTGACAATACCTGACGTTGGAGATCGGCTGATCCCCAACGCGGACCGCAGGAGTGCCTTGATATCAGCTGCACACGAAGGCATGGCTTCTGCTCATGCAGGTGTGTCAGCTACAGTTTCCATCTTGCAGCAGCGTTATTGGTGGCGTGGATTGTATAAAGACACCCGTGCTTTTGTGCTTTCCTGCGACGTTTGTCAACAGATTAAGCCTTCCACGGTAACACGCCCTCCACAGACCCCGCTCTGCATTGCTAACAGACCCTTTGGGTGTGTTTACTTGGATCACTGCGGTCCATTCTCATCAGACACTGCCTATAAATACATCTTAGTAGCAGTGGACTCGTGCACACGGTTCCTCTGGGTCTGGCCACAACGTAGTGCTGACGCTCGAAATGTAATCAGGGATTTGCGTGTCTTTGTGGGAATTTTCGCATGCGGCACCTTCCATTCGGACCAAGGTCCGGCGTTTGCCTCTAGGGCTTACAAGGATGCAATGGCTTCGCTTGGGGTGCGGGTGAAATTTTCGTCTCCGTATAGGCCTGAGGGCAACTCTATCGTTGAACGAATGAACCGTGACTTAAAGCAATCCTTAACAGCTAGAGTTATAGGTACTGGCAGGAACTGGCTGGCCCACTTGTATACCGTTCAGCGTGCACTTAATAATCTCCCTAGAAGACCTCTGGGTGGGCGGACCCCATACGAAATGCTCTTTGGCATAAGAATGTTTGTGCCTGACCTTGAGGGTCCAGACATCGCGGCGCAATCCGCCAAGTTTGATGTAGATAATCATTCTGCTATGTTACAGGACTTACAAGAAGCCCGAGACAAACTTGCAACTACACATTTGCCTTCAACCACAGATCCTGCGTTGCAGATTCCGGTAGCCGGCTGGCTTCCAAAGGTTGGAGAACTGGTTCGAGAGAAGGTTGAAAACAAAAAGAATTCGGCCCCTCTTTTCGTGCACCGGTTCCAGTTCTGGGCTTGAAGGGAACACGTACAGTCATTTTACCACCGCTTCCTGGTCGCAAGGAGAACAGATACATCTCAGTGGAAAATGTCAAGCTACAGCGCCTGGCCGATCCTGAATAGTGTCACACCAGCGGTCTCTTGTCCTGCCATTTATCGGACATATGTTCGTGGCCCATCTACACGAACGGTCGCTGATGCTGTAATTGAGATGGTTGATTTGCCTGAATCCTCTCCTTTGCCTGAAACTATAATTGATCCCCAACTCTCCACCAACATCGACGAGGACGAGTATACCTATCTTGCATCTGAATCGGTGGCGCATCAACCAACAACGCCACTTGGCCCGACTCGTTATTCCTTTGATTCGGATTCCACCTCTTCAAAAGTCCCATCCAAGTTCAGTATTTTTGTATCCTGGTTTAGAGACAATTTTTTGATTCCACCCTGGACATACATCTGGTTGGTACTTTTCTTGATTTTTTTGTTCATGTCCATTGGCTTTGTCACAGTGTTTTTCTACTAATCAATGGTCACTATTTACCTGAACGCTCTGCTGTAGACTATGTTTCTGGAACTTTGGCTCCTCATTCCTCGTCTCACATCATGAAGCGTGACCACACATTTGTGAACATTTCAGCTTTTCCAGTTGCTGATGGCATCGTATGGGATGCAGTGAACTATCAAATCCATGGTCCGACGGAAATTATTAATGTACCTAATGTCCTTCGTGTTTCAATGGGTGATGTAGTAAAAAATAACATTCATTCTGATGATTGGGATGTGCATGCCGTTGAAGCATTGTTTGCCGATTTAAAATATTATGCATCTTTTGATGCTGAAGATTTGTATATGAATTCCGCGAATTATGCCGATTTGTATTGTTGCCGGCGTTGGGGTAGTCGTTTTCTCCATAAGCCAGGTGCCCTGCATAGTTCTGTTAACTGCGCCCGGTGGGAGCATTGTCCAAACCCCTTGCCAGGTGGCTCACAAACTCTTCGAAATAAGTTTACCTATTTTACTGATTTTAATCGGTCAAACCCCGCATCCTATTATTTTAGACTCAATACCACGTCAACTCAGAAAGTTATGTTAACACACACCAAATTGCTTTATTCGGGTTCCTTTTTAAGTGCCCTAGCAGTGGGTGGTTATGAGTACTGGGAGGATACAGTAGATTTGAAATCTATTTGGGGTTCCAAGCCATGGCAGGTACAAGGAACCGAGGCATTGCACCGTGCTTGCCTTATCCCTACCCAAATAATGTTCCTAAATGATTCTATTTATCAGACTACGTGTTGGGGCTTAGCTACCACTAAACAATTAAACACGCCCTCAATTCCATCCCTGTCGAGTTTTCCCAATGATAGCTCACGTCTTAACCTGTCCCTGGCGACCCTACAGGCTCTGTTACAGAATAATTCGTTTAATGTTTCCGAAATCGATCTGTCACCCTGGTTGGTATGGCCTATATCATCTAATGCATGCCAAATGCGTTTTCACGACTCAGGTACTGGCTACACACAGGATAGGCCTGATCCGAGATTTACTGCTTCCCGTACTGTCACTACATATTCTGTTGGTAAATTATGCAAACAATGGCTACAACATTCGTCCCTTGATTCTGTTAAACAACATTTGTCCCTCCTTTCAGGCACTATTGATCTGTCCGACTTTGTTTTGGGACCTCGTGGTCCCCGACCTAAGAGATTCATTTATGAAACGTATAATGAACTCTGGAAGCTGTCACAAATTGAAGCTGCTTCCCGTCTTCGGGAAATAGATCAAGCAAATTTGGAAAAGGTGCTTGCTGTTGTTGACAATAGTATTAATACCCTGTCTTCTCGCATTTATACTTTAGAGAATATTGTGTCCTCTGTTGTTGATATTGTACAAGATGATGTTTCTGTGTTATATCATGGTCAGAATCAATTGCGTTCAGTTATGCAGTTTGCATGGACTTTACAAACGCTCAAGTTAGGTAAAGTTCCTTGGCATTTTTGAACACCTCTGCCTTGTTTCTACCTTTTAATTTAACTGACAAACAGCAATTCATGTCCATGAAAGATGCAACTTACACCTTATTACATATCGAAAAGATGGATCCTTTGCCGTTCTCTGTTGCAGAACTCGATTCTGCTGTGTGGCTAGTTCATGGGGTTATCGCTTTACCTTTTTCCTTGTTTGAATTTGACTCGTGCATGAAACATTATCCTGTGGGCCGTTACCAGCCCTTGGGCAGTGCTTTCCTGCATGAACTCTGGTCCTTGCCTTTCATGTATAAATGCCTTCGGGACGGCAAGGAGGTTTTTCTCACGGGGAGTCCTGCGACTCAACTATGGGTCATTCGCTTATTTGTAAACACATTAAATTGCATGGCTCATGTAGCGTTTCCGCTCCTAATCTTGCTTGTGTGCTGAAAGGTATTCCTGCTCCTGTTATTTCTCCTACTTTCACTCTCCTTTCCAATGGTAGTTATTTACTTTTAAATAACGAAAACTGTTGTGGCCTGCAGGCTGGCATTCCTTACATTGTAACAGTTTCGCACAGGGTCGTTTGCTGCAAAAATGTGCTTTTTCCTCCCCTCATGGCAAGGTTGATATCTCTATTTGGCCTTCCATCCCTACCATGGAGGCAGATTTCAATAGACTGAGCAGAATAAAGGCACTATTATTGAACGAGGAAGTTATGCTCACGTCCGCCCGGGAGACATTCATTCTCCAGGTGGCGAGTACCCACAGTGAAATACAGGCCCTTTTGAACACTAATCTCCCCAACATTTTGGGGAGTTAATTCATCGCATTTTTAACGCATCTAACACTGAGGGTCTGGTACACTTTTTTAAGGTCGTGGGGTCTGGTTTGGTGTCCTCCTTCCAAACTATTTTTGGTGTCATCCCGGCATTTATTCATTCTATTTTTTCTAGCGTCTTTGGCGGTTTCCCATTGATCATCGCTTTGGCGGCTGGTGTCCTGCTATTAATTTGTTTTCTGCGCAATGGCTGCTCCCGATGGGACCTGCTCGATCCGGACCGCCTCCAGCTGCTCCGTGAGCGCCTTTTGGCTGGTTTTGGTGTCTTGCCATTGGCGACACTGAGTGTGTCATATACTCTTTCTTTTCGCTTTGCGTATTTCACTTGCGTGCAACCTGTAATGACTTGTGTCCGCTGTCCTTTCACCTGGACTTTGGATTATTGCCTCTCCAATTCGTCATTGTCTGTTCCGGATTTTGTTCAGTTGATGGGTCCCTTAGAGGCCCATGAGCAGGACTGTTCCGTTGCCGGCTATATGGCGCGTGCGGCTGCACTGGGGATTTTGGCGCAATGGGATATCTGGGCGGCTGCCCAGGATCTCCTACAACAAAGCTGTTTCGTTTATCACGCAAGTTGTCCCGCATTGCTTTTGGATGCTCCCTCTGCTGAGGAGCATTCCTGCTCTTTGATCTCATGGATTGGATGGCATCTATGTTTTTGACGATTCCAATGATGTCCTCTTGGAGGGTATGGCTTTTTCTGCACTTACACTTTCATGGATTGACCTGTCCTTCGCCGTGTGGGCGCTCCCTGTGCTCAACTGGATGTGTTTTTCTCTATTGGACCTCTGTCTTGGCCGCCGGACTGACCAGGGAGGGTGTCTTGTGGTTTGTTGCCTGCCTTGTTATGTTGGCCTAGGCCTAGCTGCCATGTTGCTTTTCTTTGCGCGCGTTACACTGAGCCAGGGCTCCCTCGCCCTTTGCTCTTGCCAAGTTCTTTTGCGCTGTCTGCACTTTCTGTCTTTCACCTTTTCTCTTGTTCGATTTGGGCTCAGACTGCACAACATGTACAAGGTCGCATAACAATGTATTTCGGTTCTTCCTGATATGGCCAGTCTCGCGCACCCAGACATAACATTAGGCGCAAATGACATGAAACTTGGTGTGCCTTTAATACTACGGTTTTACTGGCGCTTTGGACACTTGGAGGAATCCTTTCCAGGGAGAAGAGCTGTGATTGTCTGCCGATGTAGTTCTGCATCTAGAGACCGAGGTATGAGGGTTCGCTAGTCAAAGCCCAGAGGTCTTCTATTTTTATAATAAACTATCTTACTGCACGGGGAGGGTGGTAATGTTATTTAGACATTTATCCACTGAGTTATGAAATGCTTTCCCCGTTTGTATTCTATGGAATTGTAACCATGCTGCTTATATTATTCATATGCATTATGCTATTAGTGCTGACACGTGTACTGTACCTTAGAGCACGTAAGTTGAAATAAATATTTTAATCTACCCTGTGACTCTTCATACGCGCATTGTGGACAAGTACGAGTGAGTGACGAAAGAGTGTTCTTGCTTCTGCGAGTCCTGAGATAAAGATACCGTGTTCTGGGTTGTCCAATCATTGGTGCTTTGGTACTAATGGGATGCTAAGCTAGTTGGGTTGGGGTTTTGGGTGCTACGGTATATGGTAGGCAAACCACTGTATTCCGGGGTCCTATTATCCTGTGCATAGCTCTGTGTATGTGCAGAAACCTTATGACAGGGTATGCCTGGTTGGGGGCGGGCGGGTCGGGGAGTAGTGGCTTGCACCACTCTGAGTACCCTGACTGTTTGGTCGGCCCTCTGGGGCCGACCAAACCAGTCATGCACACTCTACATTTTCTCTATGTAGGCTGCATGCAGCCTACATAGAGAAAATGGCCTCCCTACAGGCGCCCGGCTGGGCGCTGTCCACACCAATCACAACGCTGCCATTGCAGCGTTGTGATTGGCCTACGGGAGAGGAGGGAGCATGCTTGTTCCTGTTCATGTTCAGGAGCAGGAAAACGCGGGACCCGGCCCAGGAGCAGAGGCGGCGCCGGACCTGGTCAGGTAAGTTTTCTTTTTCTTTTAACCGTAACCCCCCCGCGCGGTCCCCCGCGCGTTCCCCCAACCCACCCACCCCCCCCGCGAGTATTGCGAGCCGCGACTGAAAACAGATCCCAGTTGCCCCAGGATTGGCAATAAAGAAAATGTTCCTCCAACAACTACTACCACCCCTCCTGGTACTACCAGTAGCAATCCTCCAGTTGGGAGTAGTGCACCCAAAAAGTTAGGTGCTTTGCAAGAGGAACAGAGGTGGGCCCTAGTTTAGACAGGACCCCTCAACAGACTCCTCTGACTCTGATGGTGGTATAGGATTTGCCACCTTTACCATGGGTCCCATAGCATTGGGCAGGTACAGACTGGAGCCAATAATTAATGGTCAGAAAGCTGTGGCATTTAGGGACACAGGGGCTAGTGTCAACATGGTGGCAGGAAACTAGTCCCCCTCACCAGCTTTTACCTGAGTTTAAATACCAGGTAACCAACATTGATGGTGTCAGAACAGATCACCCCATGGCCATAGTCAATCTCAGCTGGGAAGGGTCACAGGCCCAAAAGAGTGGCAGTGTCCCCAACCTTGCCTGTAGATTGCCTGATGGGCAATGATCTGGAAATTTCAGCCTGGGCTGAAGTTGAACACCAAACCCATCTGAGAATGCTGGGCGTCCCTGTAGAGTTAGTGGGGCTGTGATGGCCACAGCCCCAGCCCAGGGAAATTTTGGAGAGATGGAGCCTGGAAGAATGGCCCACTCTCCCCCAAAGAGAGCACAAGGGTTGAAGAAAAGTCTTCTTCCCTCCAGACAGTAGGTAAGGGTCAGCCTCCTCAGGGTACTGACCCTACCCCTAGTGAAGGAACTACCCCAGAGGTAGTCAGGCCTGGCCTGGCCACACCCCTGATGGCAGAGGACCCTTCCAAGGTGGTACCCAGTCTGGAGCAGGTAACCTGCCCCTCTCTACCCTGCCTCAGTCAGCCCAGGACTGCAGAGGTCAGGGAGTTCAGTGGACCCCCCAGGGCCCCCTGTCCAGAGGAACCCCCCCATCAGCAGATTAGGGGCACCCAGTCTAGTAGCCCTAGCCAGGTGAAAATTCCTCAACCCACTGAGGGATCCCCCATACCTTTGTGTAGGGACCTCCCCCAGAAGGACTCTGTTAGGCAAGGGCAAACCTGGGACCACAAGGTTCCAAACCTGCCATGTCCCTCCAGTGTTCCATCCAAAGGGACCCAACCCCCAGCTGTAGGCAGCCAAAGGTTGATCCTTAGAGCAAAGTGCAACTTAGTCATGGAAAGACAGGCATACATGGTGACCAGTGATCTGAGGAAGCTGAGACCAACCTTCCTAGGGCCTCACATCCCTACTCAGACACCTCACCAGCCTCGTACTTTACCAAAGCACACCACAGGTAGTGATTCCCCATGGTGGAGACCCTCTCATACCCTTAGGGTGAGGGATAGCTTAGTGGACCATAAGATAGGGGGTAACCATGCTAGTGCAGGTACTTCCTTATATGGCCACTTAGTCAATAAAGGCTCAACTGGGCAAGGTTAGCCTTATCTCCTTTCGTTTGGGGGGGGTTATGTAGGAAGGTGGAATCTGACTATATGGTTGCCCCCACTTTTTCCCTGGTGTTTTGCTGGTTTTTGACTTAGTTGGACTGGGACCCTGCTATTTCAGGGCCCCAGTTTATCTGCTTACTCTTTAAAATGGTTTCCATGTACCTTAGGTACATCTTTGATTGGAATCTGGAGTGCCCTTATAAGTCCCTAGTATATGGTATACTATGTACCCAGGGCATAGGTACCTCAGAGGCCTACCAGGGGCTGCAGCATGTATTGTGCCACCCCTGGAAGGCCATCCAAAATGACACCACAGGTCTGCTACTGCAGCCTGGGTAAGGTGGTGCATGCACCCCTTACAGTGGTATGGGCTACCCATATCACTACAATTGCACACACATATAAACCTATAAGTCACTCCTATGGCAGGCCTTAACAATCGTGAAGGCAGAGTGCTTGGTTTTTATGTGAGAGGGTGCCGCTGCATGAGCAGAGCCCCTCTGCAGCGTTCGGAGTCCCTCCTCTGATGCTGTTTGTGGTACAGCCTGACCATATACTCTTAAGTGCATTATATCCTCGCGGTACAATGCTAACTTTGGACTGGCTGCACCAAAAATGTTGTGTTTGGTGTCAAACATCTTGGAATACTACCCCCCGCCAGTCCTGGCGGCGGAGGTAGCATTCCACCCTTCTAGAGGAGAGACATGTACACACCGGGCTACCCGGTAACTTCTTTCCAGAGCCCTGGCATCACAAAATGGATGCCGCTGCCACAGACACGGGTCTGGCCTCCTGCTGCTGACTGAAACTCCGGCAGGGGAGGCCTGGACAATAGGTTTCCTGTCACAGGGAGGTGTAACCACCTCCCCAGACAGGATAGTGTGTATTGGGGCTGGGCGGGAGCACCCTCTGGTGCTTTGAAGTCCTGCACTGGGGGCACATTTGGTGTCCCTGTGCATATGCCAGTTCAAACCGGTTGCAGGGGCTACCTGCCCCTGCTCTGGCGCGAAACTGGACAAAGGGAATGGGTGTAACCACCCCTCTTCCCTGACCCTCCCATAGGTGGGTCCCCAGAGTATGTCCAACCCCTAACTTTGTATAAGTATGGGACCCCAGTCCTTAGGACTTTAGATTACCCTGGACGAAACTCTGACACTGAATCCTGGACCTTCGACGCTCTACTTAAAGATTAGAGGACTGAAGAATCTCCCTTGGGGTCAAGGAGTGACTCCCTGCTTGGCAGGCACCTAAGAAGCAATTGTCCGGTCTGCATCGCTGAAGCTCCCGCCGGACGCCGAAGTCTTTGCAACACCAGAGGTGGATTTCCAGACTTCCCGAGGCTGCCCTGAGTCCCCAGCGAAGCTGAGGCCCGTAGCTGTCGTGGGTAACGTGGAACCGTGACCCCTGGACACCGAGAACTTTGCAAGTGCATCCTCTTCCTGGTCTCCCACGAAGTTGTGCTTTGGGCTCCGAGTAGCCCCCGCCTCCAGCAACGACTGCACCGAAGATCACTGGCCTCCACTCCACGAGTGTCCTGTGAGCCAGCTCCAAGTGCGTCCACTCGAGGCTTCTTCGCGGTCGCTAGTCCGTTGGCTAGTGGGCCCTCCCGAAGGCAACTCTTCTTCTGCTTGGACTTTCCTGGTTGCTCCAGACGTGCCCTGACTTACCCTCGCTGGGTGAGTCCCCCAGACCTTGCTGTTCTGCATCAACGTCCTTTCTTTATTTCCACGTGACTTGCCGTTGCCAAGGCTTGTTGGGTCCAATCCGATCGCCGACACCCCAGCAATCGACAGACGTCGTGGGACAGCTCGAATCCAGCTCCTGGTCGTCGTCGACGCCTCCTGGACCTCGTGGCTGAAGAGTCAAGACGACCGTCAACCTACCTGAAGCACCCGACATCGGTGGGCATCTGCTCATCGCCTTCCTGGTCACTGTCTAGTGACCCAGACTCTTTCCCCTCTGCTTTCAGGTTCTTCAGATCTTCGATCCACTCTTGGATCCACCCGAACACTTTCGACTTGGTCGCCAGCAGCACTTTGCAGCAAATCGCCATTGAAAACGACGACGAAACCCGACCCCGAAAGACACCTATGCACCCGGCTTCCCTGGGTGAGGTAACTCGAGTACTCCGGTGCTCCCGTGGGTATGGACTCTAGAACAACTTAGTTCTAAAGGGGTTTCAGGGTCTTTCGTTCTTTGATATGGATACAAAAATATTTGCAGGTCTACTACTTTAAGAACTAGAATCCTGGGAAACGAAATTGGATTTAATACCCTCTAACCAGACAGGCTTTCGCCCACCACTGAGCACCAACGACAACTTGACAGCCCTAGCTATGCGGACTGAAAAAACTAGGAAAAAATTATCCTTCTATATTTGCTTTGTGGGACCTTTAAAGCATTCGATCTAGTCCACAGAAGCCGCCTCTGGAGAAAACTAGTTGAATGGAACATCCGTGTAAACCAGCTATGAGGAATACAGCTCCTATACTCAGACAACTGGGCCAGGGTCACCCTTCGGTGCAACAAGAGCTTAACATCTAGAATTCAGATAAAGCTATAAAACAAGGGTGATTGTTGGCCCGAACTTTTATACTTCGCAGATCTGAGTGTCAAACTATATTCCACCCGCCCCATCCCCAAAGTTAGGCCAACAATTAATATCCACACTATTATACGCAGACAATATGGTTTTATTAAATCTTTCGGGCATAGGCTTGCAAACTTGACTAACCTATTTGCATCAATACTGCTTGACTAACTAGTTGACCATAAACTTTGAGAAAACAAAGGTAGTCATATTTGGCAGAAGGATAATTAAGAAGAATACCTGGTACTGCGGGGGAAGCCCCGTAGGTAGAAGCGGAAATTATAAGTACCTAGGTGTAAAACTGCACGATTGTCCCATTGCCTGCACCTAAACACACTGAAAGTGGGTGGCATCACAAATTGCAGCACTTCAGTCCCTGGCAACTAAATTGCAAAGTCCAACTATCAGCAATAAAGGCAAAGTTTTTACCAACATTTACATGCAGCTGGGAAATCTTTCTGGGAAAATTTGCCAGCTTCTGGAATATGGCAGTTTTCAGCCTCATCCTTCACCTCCCATAAAGTGCCTCGGACACAAAGCAGACTGGAATTTGGCCTTCAGCACAAAGTACTGGTACAAGAAGGGTTTGTCCTCAAATAAGTATCATTACTGATGCGGACAAAAAAACTAATATGCCAAGAGCATTGCTGTGGCAAGAAATAGTCTCAAATGTCATTGTCTTGTCCACCCCCCCTCCCCCCTGGAATCCAAATATCTAGTTGGAGAAAATAGCATCAATTAAACATCTGGGAATGGAACAACTCTGGTATTCGAACTTACCTTACCAGTCGTTCAAGATAGTGTTGAACAGAAAAATTAATTCGATCTCCTGGTGTGAAGAAAACCAAATTCCAGTTGTGCAATCATGCATGGATGAACACCAAATCCTACAAGACACTGATTGCGCTAACTTAATGAACTCTACTTTAATTATCTAAAAATAAAAGTGCTTCAAGCCAGATTTGGGTTTCTGCCATCGATCGATGCCCTTCCAAATTGGAATCAGCCAATGGAGAACAAGGATTGTAGGCTTTGTCAATATTCACGGAAAGAGTTTACTCATGCTATGCATTTGCCCAGAGTTATTGCCATGACACATAGTCCATCTCTGAAACATCTTTAATGTTAACTGCATTACATCTTGTCACCAAGCAATTGCATGCACCAATGCATTATTCCTGTTTCGCGTCTCCCCATTTAAAAAAGTAAAGCGAGGGTGCCGCGATTATAGCAAAAGTAAAGAAATAGATGTTTTTTCTATTTCTTTACTTTGCAGTAATCGCGACACCAGCGCTTTACTCATGGTTAAAGGTAAAGCGCCGGTGCTGCGATTGCTGCAAAAGTAAAGAAATAGAAAAAAACATCTATTTCTTTACTTTTGCTATCATCGTGCACCAGCGCTTTACTATTAATTTTAAAAGTAAAGCGCGGGTGCCGCGATTATGCGAAAGTGAAACAAAAAAAAAAAAGTGACGCGCCACGCGGCCCCGAAAGTTAAACAAAACAAGCACGCGAGTGGTGCGCGCGCTTGCGAGCAGCAGGCGTGACCACACGCTCGTGCACCATGGCCTTTTGCTTGCGGGTAACCGCACGGAAAAGGCCATTGTGCACGAGTGTGTGGTCAGCTTTCAAAAGCCCACTACATAAAGTCTTCGCCAGAGCAGCGCTTGCGCGCTACTCGAGGCTCAACCTAAAAAAGCGCATGAGAACCATGGCATTGAGGAGATAAACACGAAATGCGTGTGGTTGTGAAGGGTGGGGGAAGAGATGCAGCAGAGGACAAACCCAAATGCAGAAACGAGGAGGTAAGATGAGCAGAAAGAAAAGGTACAAGTGAGGGAGAGCAACATGGAACGAAGAAGGGCGAGAGGAATATAGAAAAGAAAACAAGAATTAAAACAAAAGATAATTAAAAGATTCAAGCGCGGAATGCTTTTCAACACAGAATGGCTGAAGGGGGTGACCTATTTCTGAACTATTTATACAGCCCGAAATGGGAGGGACACCTCCAGCCAGCAGTGGCTGAGCGGGCTGATCCAAAAACCCTGCCCCAGATATTTATTTTTCTGATTTTATTTTCATTGGTTGCAAAAGCACGGGCATTGACATACCTAAAAAGTGAACGGGATGAATCGATAAAACATAGAAAGGCAAAGTGCCAAAACCTCGGTTCCATCTCAAAGCTGGGCAAGATTACATAGAGGGATTGGCAACTCCGCTTAAAAAAAAAAATCACAAACTCCACTTCTGGATTAACACCCGATGTAGAGCGAAACTTTCTATGGAATGGCAACTTCGGGACAAGGCCTTGAACTATTTACTCTTCCTAAATGAGACACTATTGTCTATGCTGATCCTCGCACCAGCTTATAACACGAGTCACTTTTGTGGTTCTGCAGATTCTCATTGGTACTATGGAACAGCCGAAGGGGTCCTGGCTTATCCAATCCAACAAAAAACAAACCGTGGGAACAGGCAGTGCATTCATTAACTCCATCCGTTCCCGTTATCTTAAGGTTCAGTACTTCCAAATGTTGTCTTCAACCTTGGCAAGGTGTTCATGGTCCATCACTACATCACTATCTACCAATAAGCACACAACACCAAGCTTAACAAGTGGGTGCAATCGGCCATCGGCCACTACCCTCCAAAATGGAAACGAACGGTCAAACTGAGAAAAAAAAGCGCGCGTGCATGCCTCGCGCGGCAGCAAGGGGAGAAAGGAGGGGGCCTGCGCGATTCCCTTGCGGGAGCGAGCAGCAAGGCGCGATAATTGATAACATATGGCGCCAGCTGCTCGCTCCCGCAAGGGAATGCCTAAACGTGCACGCGTTGCCATTGAAAGCAATGCAACGCGTGCACGTTTAGGTGAAAAGTGAATCTATTGCAAAGGGTCTTTTTTCCTATGCAGCGCATGCGCGCTGCGTAGGCGAGACCCAAAAAGGCTTTGTCATTTTGGAATGCTTATACTTAGCTAATGCGTGCCAGCCAGAGCTGCAGTGCCCCTGCACAAAAGTAATCATATTAGGAATAAGTCTCTGCACATGATTTATCACTAAACAATCACCTTTAAACATATCTTGAAAATACAATCCATTTTTCTCCAAACACCAGCTTATAAGTTCTGAAAATACACAATGTTGTAATTTATGCATTAATTTAACCAAGAAAAAAGCTGCAGTTTGGAAGGCTGTGATGCACACAGGAGAGCTACTGACAGGTGGCTGTAGAGCTACCAGTAGCTCACGCGCTACTCTTTGGAGGAACCTGCTGTGGAGCAACGCTGACTGTGACGAGGGCAGGGTCACTCACCGGAGAATCATAAGTTGGTAGTGGAGCTAGAAGTCCCGAGAGAAGGCTGCCACCGTCCTGGTGAAACTCGAGGAGAAGCTGGACACACTTGACAAAATCCGAAGAGATACCCATGTATACAAGAAAGGGGTGCGGCTGTCACAGTGATGCTGGTAGTGAAGATGGTAGACTGGAGGTATCGAATCCTCAGAGAGGCCATTGATTGGAAAGAAGTTGCAATCGAGAGGCAGGAGTTGCTGTATTTTCCTGATCTGCATCTATCCACACGGGTGAAGAATAGAGCAATGTTGATATTTACACGAGCCCTGGAGGTAAAGAGCCTCAGTGCAGCGGAGAGCCCTGGAGGTAAAGAGCCTCAGTGCAGCGGAGAGCCCTGGAGGTAAAGAGCCTCATTAGTGCACTGGAGAGCCCTGGAGGTAAAAGGCCTCATTAGTGCACTGGAGAGCCCTGGAGGTAAAAGGCCTCATTAGTGCACTGGAGAGCCCTGGAGGTAAAAGGCCTCATTAGTGCACTGGAGAGCCCTGAAGGTAAAGAGCCTCATTAGTGCAGCGGAGAGCCCCGGAGTTAAAGAGTAAGAAGCTTTCTGCTGGCCCCAAACTCAATTTAGGCGATGCTGTTTTGTATTTTTGCCAAATAAAACACAGTTAAACCTAAACCAGGCAGCCATCTTGATATGGTATTGCTGTCCATAGTGTGACACTGTTTATCATTCTAAGATATTCAACTCGTTGTTTCTCAATGTGGCGGCCTTGTTGGAACTTTAAAACAATCATACACTATGCACAATATCATTGGAATACAGTCGGCTGTTGCTAGGTTTCATTTGAGTTTTTATTGCAAGCATAATGCGTAGGCAGCCGTATTTATTTCTACTTTTAGTCTTCTAATTTATTATGAATGTGCTTGTTGAACTTTTGTGTGTTCTGTGTGTTTTATTGTTTATGGGTCAGTGGGTGAATTCAACAATAAGTCAGTGGGTGAATGAATGTTTGCATGAGTGCAAAGATGAGTAAGAGAGCCCCCCTATGATAATGTATTGAGTGCCTTTCAGATACAAGCCAGACTTATTGGCATTGCCTATGCTTGTTATTTGTTGGCTGAGTTTTTGTCGCCCCCAATCCCCAGGTATTCCTCCAACTGCACAAGTGCTCCTCAGGGACACTAGTGGTGTGCCCGGAAAATGGGGAAGACTTGAAATATGTTTTGCCTTCCCCCACTTCCACATATGGTCTTGTATAGTCCCCTTGGCTCCCTCTGCACAAACCCTGGCCGGTGGCAGCTAATTACTTCTTTTTTGGGGGTGTCCTTGTTCTAGCCAGTGAGGGCCTTATAGGGACAGAACATGCCGGGTGAACATCTCTGAGTGTCTCACTTTCTTGCCTCTGTGCCACAATAGGAGCAAGCTTCTTTCTGAGGATATCTGTTTGCCCCCCCAGATGCAGATCGGGTTCAGTCGGACAAGGTCGCCCAGATCCTAGAAGCTGAACAGAATCGTTTTGCTCGGAGCATCAACAAGAAGGTGCAGGAGTTCCGGGAGCAGGTCCAGCCTCCTGAGACTCGGCGGGAGTTTGACCTATATGACCCCGAGGCTCTGAAGAAAGACAAACCTGCTCGGGTCTCTGATGACGACCCCCGCTGTGGGCCAGCTAGCCTACAGAAGCTGGCTGGCGAGGATCTCAACCAGCAGGAACGGAAGAAAGGGCAGGAGGAGCTCACAAGAAAATGGCTGACTGATCAGAGGAAAGAGAAAGAACGCAACCAGGCACAAAGCAAGTATGCAGGTAACCACCCAGCCGGTATCTTTGTGAGCGTGAGACAGCATGTCCAGGCAGAGAGCAAGTATGCAGGTAACCACCCAGCCGGTATCTTTGTGAGCGTGAGACAGCATGTCCAGGCAGAGAGCAAGTATGCAGGTAACCACCCAGCCGGTATCTTTGTGAGCGTGAGACAGCATGTCCAGGCAGAGAGCAAGTATGCAGGTAACCACCCAGCCGGTATCTTTGTGAGCGTGAGGCAGCATGTCCAGGCAGAGAGCAAGTATGCAGGTAACCACCCAGCCGGTATCTTTGTGAGCGTGAGACAGCATGTCCAGGCACAGAGCAAGTATGCAGGTAACCACCCAGCCGGTATCTTTGTGAGCGTGAGACAGCATGTCCAGGCAGAGAGCAAGTATGCAGGTAACCACCCAGCCGGTATCTTTGTGAGCGTGAGACCGCATGTCCAGGCACAGAGCAAGTATGCAGGTAACCACCCAGCCGGTATCTTTGTGAGCGTGAGACAGCATGTCCAGGCAGAGAGCAAGTATGCAGGTAACCACCCAGCCGGTATCTTTGTGAGCGTGAGACAGCATGTCCAGGCAGAGAGCAAGTATGCAGGTAACCACCCAGCCGGTATCTTTGTGAGCGTGAGACAGCATGTCCAGGCAGAGAGCAAGTATGCAGGTAACCACCCAGCCGGTATCTTTGTGAGCGTGAGACAGCATGTCCAGGCAGAGAGCAAGTATGCAGGTAACCACCCAGCCGGTATCTTTGTGAGCGTGAGACAGCATGTCCAGGCAGAGAGCAAGTATGCAGGTAACCACCCAGCCGGTATCTTTGTGAGCGTGAGACAGCATGTCCAGGCAGAGAGCAAGTATGCAGGTAACCACCCAGCCGGTATCTTTGTGAGCGTGAGACAGCATGTCCAGGCAGAGAGCGAGTATGCAGGTAACCACCCAGCCGGTATCTTTGTGAGCGTGAGACAGCATGTCCAGGCAGAGAGCGAGTATGCAGGTAACCACCCAGCCGGTATCTTTGTGAGCGTGAGACAGCATGTCCAGGCAGAGAGCGAGTATGCAGGTAACCACCCAGCCGGTATCTTTGTGAGCGTGAGACAGCATGTCCAGGCAGAGAGCGAGTATGCAGGTAACCACCCAGCCGGTATCTTTGTGAGCGTGAGACAGCATGTCCAGGCAGAGAGCGAGTATGCAGGTAACCACCCAGCCGGTATCTTTGTGAGCGTGAGACAGCATGTCCAGGCAGAGAGCAAGTATGCAGGTAACCACCCAGCCGGTATCTTTGTGAGCGTGAGACAGCATGTCCAGGCACAGAGCGAGTATGCAGGTAACCACCCAGCCGGTATCTTTGTGAGCGTGAGACAGCATGTCCAGGCAGAGAGCAAGTATGCAGGTAACCACCCAGCCGGTATCTTTGTGAGCGTGAGACAGCATGTCCAGGCAGAGAGCAAGTATGCAGGTAACCACCCAGCCGGTATCTTTGTGAGCGTGAGACAGCATGTCCACGCACAGAGCGAGTATGCAGGTAACCACCCAGCCGGTATCTTTGTGAGCGTGAGACAGCATGTCCAGGCACAGAGCGAGTATGCAGGTAACCACCCAGCCGGTATCTTTGTGAGCGTGAGACAGCATGTCCAGGCACAGAGCGAGTATGCAGGGAACCACCCAGCCGGTATCTTTGTGAGCGTGAGACAGCATGTCCAGGCACAGAGCGAGTATGCAGGTAACCACCCAGCCGGTATCTTTGTGAGCGTGAGACAGCATGTCCAGGCAGAGAGCGAGTATGCAGGTAACCATCCAGCCGGTATCTTTGTGAGCGTGAGACAGCATGTCCAGGCAGAGAGCAAGTATGCAGGTAACCACCCAGCCGGTATCTTTGTGAGCGTGAGACAGCATGTCCAGGCAGAGAGCAAGTATGCAGGTAACCACCCAGCCGGTATCTTTGTGAGCGTGAGACAGCATGTCCAGGCAGAGAGCAAGTATGCAGGTAACCACCCAGCCGGTATCTTTGTGAGCGTGAGACAGCATGTCCAGGCAGAGAGCAAGAATGCAGGTAACCACCCAGCCGGTATCTTTGTGAGCGTGAGACAGCATGTCCAGGCAGAGAGCAAGTATGCAGGTAACCACCCAGCCGGTATCTTTGTGAGCGTGAGACAGCATGTCCAGGCAGAGAGCAAGTATGCAGGTAACCACCCAGCCGGTATCTTTGTGAGCGTGAGACAGCATGTCCAGGCAGAGAGCGAGTACACAGGTAACCACCCACTATGAATCTGTGTGAGCCCAAGAGTTTGTGTCTAAGTACAGAGCAAATAACAGGTAACAAACTGTTATGTATCCGTGTGCATCTAAGAGTGTGTGTCCAAGCACAGAGTAAGAACTAAGGTAACCACCTGCTATGTATCAGTGCAAGCCTAAGAGTGTGTGCCCAAGCACAGAACAAGTGCTCAGGTAACCACTGAGTATGCATCAGTGCGAGCCAAAGAGTGTGTGTCAAAGCACAGAACAAGTGCTCAGGTAACCACCATTTATGTATCAGTGCAGCCTAAGAGTTTGTGTCCAAGCACAGAGTAAGAACTAAGGTACCCAGAGTACGCAAGGTTACCAACAGCTATGTGTCACTGTGAGCATAAGTGTGTGTCCAAGCACTGAGCAAGTATGCAGTTAACCCCCAGCTATGTACCAGTGCGAGCCTAAGAGTGTGTGCCCAAGCACAGGGTAAGAACGCAGGTAACCACCTGCTATGTATCAGGGCGAGCCTCAGAGTGTGCGTCCAAGCACAGAGTAAGTACACAGGTAACCACCGGCTGTGTATCAGTGCGAGCCTAAGAGTGTGTGTCCAAGTACTGAGTAAGAACGCAGGTAACTGCACTTGCACGAATTTCAGATGCTTTGATGCCTTGATTGTTGAACTGATGGTGAATTATCAGAGGTTCCTTCTCTATTTTCCATTCTGCCAGAGGTCATGGGACTGATAGCTAAAGACCAGCAGCTGGAGTGATGGCTACTTGTGTAAACCACATCTACAAAGCACCTTATGGACAAATAGTTTTAACAGATGCTCCATGTCACTGAGCACAACAAGTTCTTGTCCTGTGCTTTTGGACAGAGATTGCCTTGGTTAACTTTAGATTAACTAAGTGGACTAATGCACTTAAAAACAAAAGTTTGGAAAATGAAAGCCTAGGGCAGAAATATTTGACCTTGATGCCCAGGAGTCTCCGGTATAGTGGTTATACTTTCCATGCTGGACCTTGCTGCCCCCAGGAAGAAGAACCACAGTCCCTGCCTGTGTCTTAGAACCCTGCAGAGGTAAGCAAATTTGAAAGTGCCCTAAGTGTGTCAGGCCTCTTCAGAGAACATGATAAAAGTGTGATCCAGAGGAGACGGAACTGTCACTTGTCCTTTGGCTTCTTGATGCATCTGTGACCCCCAAAGTCGAGGGACTCGCCCTTTCCTTGGCCTCTGGGTGAGACACCAGTTACTCCGGAGGTCTGGGAGATACTAATTTCTCAGGCATTGGCGCCCTGAATTAGATAAAGGCAGAGGGATCACATAAGCCCCTAGAATCTAGTTTAGGTGACAGCAAGGCCTTCTGTATGTGATAATCCAGCCCCAGGTTTCTAGTGCTTAGTTAGTGAAGATGCTCATGGCAGAGTTGCTGAAGCCACCCAACCTCTCCGATAAATGTTTTGCTGCTGACACCAGAGCTCTATAAATCCAGGAATAGCTCTGCCTCTGGCTTGTGAAATTATTAAATCTGTGTAATTTAAAAGAGATATCTCTGCTGTGTATAAACCAAGGGCCAGCTCTGTTTTCTGAGTTGTGAGCCTCTGAGAACTCTGTGACACTCTTTGAGTATTGAATCTTGACTCTATATAATGTGTTACCTGTTGTGTAGGTTAGATGATGTTGAGAGGCTTGAACCTGCAATATTTGTTATCTGTGTCATGGAGTCCGGAACCGGTAAGATGAGTTACCTGTAGTATAACTCTCATGACGCTAGGAGTCCTGAATCGGTAAAATTAGTTACCTGTAGCATAACTCTCATAATGCTGGGAATCATGCTACAGGTAACTCATCTTACCGGTTCAGGACTCCGCGACATCAGGAGAGTCATGCTACAGGTAAATCATCTTACCGGCTCAGAACTCTCATGATAATGGGAGTCCAGAGCCGGTAAAATGAGTTACCTGTAGCATAACCCTCATGGTGTTGTGTACATGAATTTAGCATGAACTCTGCTCAGTTACAAGCGTCGGCTTCTTGTCGCACATCATTGGTTCCTGTGACAATATTCTTCCTTGCAGATAATCTCTATGACAAAAAGCGAGTGGAACTGGACGAGCGGGCACTGCACTTGGCCCGCATGGAGGAGGACTGCAGGAAGGCCATTAACCTTGCAACGGAGAACTTCAACAAAGCACAGGTGATGCCCTGCCTGAGCATGGATGAGTGTAGTGTGCGCCAAGACAGACTGAGACTCCCGGGGGGTCTCAAGACCTAATATAGCATTGGCCCTCAGGACCCAAGACTGAACTGAACATGCCCTCTACGATCACGAAGATAGGGCAAGGCAATGCCCTTTGGGTCCCAAGACAGAATTGCTCTTGGCCTCAAGGCCCACAGCTGTAAGACAGAGCAAGCCATGTGGTGTCACAAAGACAGAACTGCACATGGCCTCTAGGGTCACACAGACATGACAGTGAGGCTTCTGGACTCACAATGGCAAAATGGAGGAAAGCCCCTGGGGTCACAAGAATTGAACAGTGCAAGGCCCCTGAGTCACAAAGGTATGATGGGTCAAATACATCTATAAGGATGGAACAAGGATACTAGGGTCCATGCGACAGAACAGTCTAAGGCCCGAGGAGAAATCACCTAGCACATAGTACTCCGGGGGTCATTGAGCTAGGACAGAGGTCAAATCAGCCAAGGCAGGTCAAGGCCCCAAAGATGAAGCTTGTAGATCTGGGCAGGATCTCTGTGGTCCTTACAGCAGCAGAGAACTGCAGCTACTAGAACCCATGAGTGCCTTTAAGTCTCACGTGAGACTGAGCAGGAGCTGCAGGCGCCTTGAGATACGTCATTCAGAGCCTCCAAGACTGAGCAGTGTCCCCTCACATCTTGAGAGACGTCATTCAGAGCCTCCATGACTGAGCAGTCGCCCCTCACATCTTGGGAGACGTCATTCAGAGCCTCCAAGAGTGAGCAGTGTCCCCTCATGTCTTGAGATACGTCATTCAGAGCCTCCAAGACTGAGCAGTGTCCCCTCACATCTTGAGATACGTCATTTAGAGCCTCCATGACTGAGCAGTCGCCCCTCACATCTTGAGATACGTCATTTAGAGCCTCCATGACTGAGCAGTCGCCCCTCACATCTTGAGAGACGTCATTCAGAGCCTCCATGACTGAGCAGTGTCCCCTCATGCATTGAGATATGTCATTCAGAGCCTCCATGACTGAGCAGTGCCCCTCATGCATTGAGATATGTCATTCAGAGCCTCCAAGACTGAGCAGTGTCCCCTCACATCTTGGGAGACGTCATTTAGAGCCTCCATGACTGAGCAGTGTCCCCTCACGTCTTGAGATAAGTCATTCAGAGCCTCCAAGACTGAGCAGTGTCCCCTCACGCATTGAGATATGTCATTCAGAGCCTCCAAGACTGAGCAGTGTCCCCTCATGCATTGAGATATGTCATTCAGAGCCTCCAAGACTGAGCAGTGTCCCCTCATGCATTGAGATATGTCATTCAGAGCCTCCAAGACTGAGCAGTGGCCCCATCTGTCTTGAGGTCAAACATTTGGAACCTTCTGAGGATTCCTGAGGATAGAGCTTTTGCCATGCGAGATCAGGGCCCCTAAGAGCAATCCAGGGTAGCATCTTTCAGGACAGAATTAGGCAACAGAGTCTCAGTCAATCCAGCCTTCAGTCTAATGCTGCATTTTTTTCACAGGCTGCTGAGGCAGCAGAGCGCCAGCGGCTGCAGAAGCAGCAGGAGGAAGATGACAACTTTGCTGAGATTTACAACCACTTGACTGGGGACATCTTGACTGAGAACCCTTCCCAGGCAGCCAGCTGCTTTGGCCCAGATCGCGTAGTGCCTTATCGTTGGAAAGGCATGACCCCCCAGCAGCTGGAGGAGATCAGGCACAGCCAGGAGCTGCAGCGACAGGAAAAACAGGTACAAGCTAGAAGCCCAGGCCCCACAATAGGAATACTACCTTCCTTAGAAAGACCCCACACCCCTAGCGATGACACTGGTCCTTGGACAACAACTCTCCATTACCTAATCCCAATACCTGAGAGGAAGGAGCCAGTTCCACAAGCAAAAAACCCACTCCAGCAAGCCAGTGCCCTGCAAAGAGCCCCATAGCCCATAGCACTGAGCCCACAGCCCTTAGCAAAGGCCCCATATTTATGAGCAAGGACTTCATGACCATGAGTAACACATTCTCAACACAAGATAGGTAACCCCGGTCCAAAGCCAGGAACCACCATTACTGTCCCAAGCTCATGAGCAAAGAACCCTCATCCCTGAGCAAAAGACAACATCAAATCCACCTACTATGGCAGAACATCTTACAACTGGGGGACAAAGCTCAACCTGCTCACCTCAGGCTAAATACATGATCCATTTGTCTCAAACCTATGGAGTCTCCCTCCCTCAGGTGCCCTAAGCACATCCTCCCTGTCTGGTTTCTGAGCACTCCCTCACTCCTCTTCTTGTTCAGAGTAGTTCTCCTTTGCATTCTAAGCATGTCATCCCCTTCGCTGTGCTTCACTCTAGGTTTAGATCCTTCCCTCACTTTTATGTCCCGAACACTGTTTCCTTTGTCATTTCTGAGCGCTCTCTTCCCTGTGGGTGCCAATCCTTCCTATCCTCGGCTTCAGGTACTGAGCACTCACTGCGTTCCCGCATATTCTTTATGTTGTAAGCATTCCCCCCCCCTTAGACTCATCCTACCCTTGGTTTCCTTTACGTGTGGAACGTTTACTCCCTCCTTTCATCCATCCCTCTGAGTTCTGATCCCACCCTCCCATTCTTGAGCTCGTCCTCTCATTCGTGTCCTAAAAACTTGCCCCCCCCCATTTGTGTGATGGACACCTCCCCATTCTTGCTCTAAGCACCTTCTCCCTTCTGATTCTGAGCATTCCCTCATGCTCATAGAATGAGCATTCTGCCTTTCATTTGTATCCAGGTCATTGCCTCCTGTTCATGCCTAGAGCACTGCCTCCCATTCAGGTCCAGAGCTCTCCCTCCTGTTCGTGCCTAGAGCACTCCCTTTTACTCATGAACGAAGCACTCCCCTTTATTTTTACCCAGTACAGTCTCTTTTTTGTGTCCGGAGCACTTCCTCCTTCTCTTGTCCAGAGAACTCCCTCCTGTTGATGAACAAAGCACTTCCTCTTGTTCGTGTCCAGAACACTCTCTCTTGTTTGTGCCCAAAACACTCTCTCTTGTCCATGTTGAGAGCACTCCGTCACATTCATGTCCAGAACCCTCCCTCACATTCATGTCCAGAGCACTCCCTCCTGTTTGCGCCCAGAGCTCTCCCTCACATTTACATCCAGAGCACTCCCTCACATGGAGAAGTGTGGCTCAATGGTTAGAGCGGCAGACCCTGATGCAGAGATCTGGCCCGGGACAGGGTTCAATTCCCGCCTCGGCGGGTCTTGGACTCAATTCCCTCGGACCTGATAATTCTCGCCTCGGTGCCTATTCTAATCATGGGTCCCACTCTGCAACTCTGGGCAATAGCTTGCTTAATCTCCACAACGGCCCCACCAGCGCTGGGATGCCTGGCTTCACCTTGGGGGTGCCCAGGAGTGGACATTTCACAGGGAATAGCCAGGAAGGGTTCCACAGCGGTATGCGTATAGCGCCAGGATGCCCCAGTTGGGGTGGCAGTGCGCTTTACAAGTACGAATTTACATTACATTACATTACATTCACATCCAAGGCACTCCCTCACATTCACATCCAGAGCACTCCCTCACAATCACATCCAGAGCACCCCATCACATTCATGTCCAGAGCACTCCCTCCTGTTTGTGCCCAAAGCACTCCCTCACACTTACATCCAGAGCTCTCCCTCACATTTACATCCAGAGCACTCCCTCACATTCACATCCAGAGTACTCCCTCCTGTTTGCGCCCAAAGCTCTCCCTCACACTTACATCCAGAGCTCTCCCTCACACTTACATCCAGAGCACTCCCTCACATTTACATCCAGAGCACTCCCTCACATTCACATCCAGAGCACTCCCTCACATTCAGGTCCAGAGCACTCCGTCACATTCATGTCCAGAGCACTCCCTCCTGTTTGCGCCCAGACCACTCCCTCACATTCATGCCCAGAGCACTCCCTTCTGTTTGCGCTCAGAGCTCTCCCTCACATTCACGTCCAGAGCACCCCCTCACATTCATGTCCAGAGCACTCCCACCTGTTTGCACCCAGGGCAGTGATTAGTTCCAGGACATCTTGAACTGGTGATGGAGTTATTTCTAACCTCTGCCATCAGCTAAATCTGCTGCAGTGCACTTACAGAAAATATATAAGCTGCTAGAACAGCAACCTCGTGATGTGACCCACCACCTGACACTCATAGTGGCTTCTGAAAGGAAGTACCATCCTATCTCACCATCTTCAAAGGTGCCTTCTGAAAACGAAAGTAAGAAGATAGATGCGGTTATCAAAAAGTTCTGTGGTACATCAGCAACTGTGATGAAGACAGCAAGTGGCACTACTTCACTTGGTCAGTGTGATATTTCCGTGCGGGGCACTCTTCTGCATTTCCAGGAAAAACTACAGCAAGAAGAAGACAAACAGGATTGAATGACGTACTACAAGAAGGGGTGGTGGTCTCCCATCAGATCATAAGCGTTGCTGCTGGTTCAGTGGACTTAGCTGCGCATGGCTGTTGTCATGGTCTGGTATTTCACTGCCTGAACCCTGAATCCCAGCAGAGAATCCTAAAGCTTCCCTATTCCTGAACCACATGTGGACAACAAGATGCTATGTAAGAAGTCAGAGCTAGGGACACTGAGAGCTGTGGGCCTTGCAAAACGTATGGAGTCCAAGAAACATCAGTATAGGCCTAATGACATGACCTACCAACTACAGAGGGTGCAAGGCCCTCAGTGGACCAGCAATCACAACACCAGGGATGCTTTTTTCATTCTGTAAAACAACAAAAGAAAAAGAAACCAGCAGCTGCAGGCAACCCACCCAGTGACTCCTTTCTTCCCTCTTTGTGCAGAATGACTATAGTCTGTGGTTCCAATCTGCAGCTCCACCCATTCCTCCCAAGAAGACATTTCAATACCATCAAGAGTTGCTTCATGTGGAGGTCGGCATCCTCCAAGCCAAAGAATCAGTGAAACAGTCCCTCCATCCCAGAAATGGCAGGGATTTTACACCTGTTGCTTTCTGGTTTGAAAGAAATGGGTGAAAATGGAATAACGCCCTATCCTAGATGGTGCAGAGACAGAATATCTAGTACAAATTATCAGATTGCACAAATATCGTGTCAAAAATATCGTGGGTCAGGAATGTCGACAGACAAATACTCGTGGTCAAGAATATCGATTTTAGGATAAGTAATATCGATTAAAAAAATATCGAAGTATTTAATATCATTTGCAAAAATATAGTTGTTAAAAATATCGATTTTTTTATTATTGTTATGTATTTTAGTATATATTTTATGTGTGTGATGTTTTTTTTTGTATAAGAATTGTTTGTATTTTTATTATATGTGTTAAAATGTTAGTAGTTATTAATTTATTTTATTTGAATTTTGCATTTTTAGTTCCATAGCGGGTTGTGGGTTTATAGGGGAATAGGGTGGGAAGTAATTTAATTATATAAAATGTATTGATTATTTTTATTTATTAATATTTGTTTAATTGAGATGTTATAGTGTTAATTGTGTAAATTAATTTATTATTAATGATCTAATAATTAGTTAATTAATTTTAATTAATTAATTAGTCATTAATGCTGGTAATTGTGTAATTAATTTTAGGTGTGTGTTGTGGTGTTTATAGGTGTAAATGGTGGGAAGGGTGGGAAGTAATTCATTTTTATTGATGAATTATTAATTAGCTGTTAATTATTTTAAATTAATTAATTAGTAATTAATTATGGTAATTGTGTAATTAATTTTAGGTGTGTGTTGTGGATATTATAGTGTTAAAGAATGTGTACTCAATGAAGGGTTATCTTTTTTATTAATAATATTTTTTAAATTCATTATTAATTATGTTAATTATGGAAATAAATTTAAATAAAAATGTTGAAGTCTTTTTTTATTGGTGTGGGGTTATAGGGTAGGAAATAAAATAAATACATTTATGTTTTAAATAATTTGTTTGTTTGTTAATATTTGCTTCATTTAAATAAATATTGTTTATAAATGTATTGATTAATTTATTTTATATAATATTTGTACCTTTTTGTTAAATGTAATTAATAGTATAATATGTGTTCTTTTTATATGTTTAATATATTTAATCGTACATTTTTAAAATATTGTTTATTTATTTTAAAGAATATTTAATTTTTTTCAATTGTTTAAATATTATTAGTAATTTTTGTTTCCCCGCTATCCAGCACTTTCCCTACTGTTGCACTCACTGGAGTGGGAATAGTAATTTTTACCCCTCCACCATCCAGCACTTTCCCTACTGTTGCACTCATTGGAGTGGGAATAGTAGTTTTTACCCCTCCGCTATCCAGCACTTTCCCTACTGTTGCACTCACTGGAGTGGGAATAGTAATTTTTACCCCTCCACTATCCAGCACTTTCCCTACTGTTGCACTCATTGGAGTGGGAATAGTAATTTTTAGCCCTCCGCTATCCAATACTTTCCCTACTGTTGCACTCACTGGAGTGGGAATAGTAATTTTTACCCCTCCACCATCCAGCACTTTCCCTACTGTTGCACTCATTGGAGTGGGAATAGTAGTTTTTACCCCTCCGCTATCCAGCACTTTCCCTACTGTTGCACTCACTGGAGTGGGAATAGTAATTTTTACCCCTCCACTATCCAGCACTTTCCCTACTGTTGCACTCATTGGAGTGGGAATAGTAATTTTTAGCCCTCCGCTATCCAATACTTTCCCTACTGTTGCACTCACTGGAGTGGGAATAGTAATTTTTACCCCTCCGCTATCCAACACTTTCCCTACTGTTGCACTCACTGGAGTTGGAATAGTAAATTTAATTATTTCACTATCCAACATTTTCCCTACTGTTGTATTTATTGTATTGCAAAATGTACGTTTTTTTTTTTAATGTTTAATGTTTTAATTAATTATAGAATGTTTTTTTAATTTTAAATTATTGATATATGTATATATTTTATTTTTATATAATTTAAAAGTTTAAAAATTAAATAAAGATAATAGTTAATAAATTATTTTAAAGAAGATATATGTATATGTATAAATTATTATGTTTGTGTGTTTATATTTTTTAAATTAAGTTTATTTTTATATTTAGTTAAGATGTATATTACATTTAATTTAGTTTGTTAAAGATAATATTAATATTTTATACATTTAATATGTATTATTTTATTTATATTTTTAAATCAATATTTTTTACATCTATATTTTTACTTTGATATTTTTGTACTTACCTGTTTAAGTATAGGGAGTCGATATTTTTGCATTCTATATTTTTTTTTTCGAAATTTTTTTCATTGATGTTTTTAGCATCGATATTCTATGTTATGTTATGTTAACTTCTATAGCGCACGATTACCCGGAGGTGTCTTGGCGCTGAACTGAACCAACTCTGCCGCTCCTGCGTATCTTAATTCTGGAATAGCCACGTCTTTAGCTTTTTCCTAAAAGCGCCCAGAGAGTTGGAGGCTCTTATTTCCTTTGGTAGAGTGTTCCAGATTTTAGCCGTGCCATATGCTATGCTTCGGCCGCCCCAGCTCGCTGTTCGAATCCTGGGAACTACCATCAGCCCAACATTAGAGGACCTCAATAGTCTGCCCGGGTTATACCATGAGTATAGGCTTTTCAATGAAGCCGGTCCTATGTCATTCAGGGCTTTGAACCTGGAGTCTTCTGATTTCTTCCTTAACTGATGCATATTTGGTATATTCAGTAGGAGCCTAGCTGCCGCATTTTGCACCATCTGAAGCTTTTTTAAAAGTTGTTTTTGTAGTTCAAGATAGAGGCCGTTACAATAATCCAGCTTCGATAGCACCATGGTGGTGACCACTGTTCTCCTTGATTCAGGGGGAATACAGGGGAGAACATTCTTTAGTTTTTTTATCAAATAGAAAGATGCTGAAACTGTCGCATTCGTTTGTTGGGTGAAGGTTAGTTTACTGTCTATCAGAACCCCTAGGTTTTTGGCTTTTTCTACTGGTTTTGGTGTTTCTCCAATTTCTGCCGGCCACCAGTGAGCGTCCCAGCCCGGCTGGAGGTTGCCGAAGGTTACCACTTCGGTTTTATCCGAATTCAGCTTGAGGCAATGCCCTCCCATCCATCCGCTGATTTCTCTCATACATTTTTGGAACTGAGTTGCTGGGGAGGGGGAATTTTTGTACGCCGCGATCACAATCTGGGTATCATCCTAGATCTCAGGGCTGCAAATAAATTCATAAAGCGGGAGACGTTTTGGCACTTCATCAGAGTTATCCCGAGCTCCATCAAAGGTGGGTGTGAGCCATTCATCTCCAAGACGCATACTTTCACATCCTCATCATACAGAAGCATCACATATTTCTGCGATTTCTGGTAGGAAATGTTCATTATCAGTAGAAAGTCCTGCTTTTGGCTGGAAGTCAGCATCACAGACTTTTTCAAAGTGCATGGAGGCAGGTACAGCCCATCTCAGAAAGGTAGTAATTTTCATCTGTCCCTGCCTAGAGGACTGGTTCATAAAGATATCAACACCTCAAGAAGCCCAAGCCTAACGTCACTACAATATAGCACTTAACGTACTTCAGCGGCTGGGGCTCAAAGTCGATTACTCCAAGTCCACAGCAACGTTGGTGCAATGCATCCATTACCTGGGAGCAGTCAGACATGTTATCAGCAAAAGTGTATCCTTAAGAGGAGAGATGATGTTCTATCTGTCTGAAATGTCAGAAACTTTTAAGAATGAAACACCCCAAAGCCTGTCAGATGCCTTCCCTTCTGGGCTCAATGGTGTCCTCCATCTTTTTTTTAATTGTATATGCCTGTCAGCAAATGAGAACATTGACCAGTGCCTGGAGGACAAGTGCAGTTGGGAGGACAAGTTACCCTTCACATGGACTGCAGTTACTTCCTAACTTGGTGGTGCCAATCAACCAGTCTCCTGAAAGGTTTCCCCTTTCCAACCAATCAATCAATCAATGACCTTCTAGGACTGAGGGCAGTCAATCAGGTTCTTTGTACTAAGCTTCAGAGCATCTTCCCTGTGTGTTGAGAATACAATTCAATTCAATTCAATAATCTTTATTCGGATATAAAATGTCCATAAAAGTACAAACAATTCTCACAAAGTTAATCACTTAAACATTTACATAAAAAACATCATCTGGATTTAAAACATACATCAAAGCTTTAACTATATAAAAATATTTCGATAAGTCATCACAAAGTTGTCACGGGTGTATCAAGTTATATATATAGCAGCATCATATAGTAAAGTGCCAAAGTGCAAAGTGCAGATGGTTTTGGGGGAATAGCAGCGGGGGAAATAAGCTATTGAATTGAGTTCCAAGCATAAAAACTCCACACATTTGAATATTGATCAGGATCCAAAGAGCATATTTCTTTATCAGCATAAAGCCAAGAAGTGCATATAGTACAATCGGGTCCACTTATCGGGGGTTCATAGAAACACGTGAACGAATAGCCATTTTCCAAAAAGTACAAATACGGAGTGTTAAGTTTTCCCCATTAAGCTGAAGGATAGTCCCGTAGGCAACCTTGAAGTCCGTTATTCCACTGGCCCTAAAAAACGGAATCAAAAGTTGCTTACTGTACTTTTGATAAAAATTACAAAAGAACAGAAAATGCAGCATGGATTGCTTACCTAGATTGCCACAAGGGCAAGGCAATTCCTCAATGTTAGGCTGAAAGCCTAAGGGGAAACACAACAAATATTTTAATGTGCCAGATCTAAGGCGAAAGAGCAAACTTCGTTCCCAGCGAGTAATATCTCTTAAAAGGTAACTAACTGGTAAATAAGAGGGAGGGCCTCCGTCGTCTACCATTAATATGTAGCGTGCGACGGATACTTTAGAGAGCTCTTGTGCGTATCTTATGTCCCCATAATATTTATATATAGCTTCTCGAATAGTCTTTTTGTTAATTCCATCTAACTGGTCTGGTTTATGAAAAATGTATCCAAGATTTACTCTAGTTAAACTTGCCCTCACTTCTGCAAGCCACGGTATATCTCCGCCCTTGTCGCATTTTAAACAGTCGACTATAATTTCCCTGGTTAGTGAGGCTGCCGGATTTTGCCAAACCTTCAACCAAAACAGGGCGGGCGGGACCTGATATAATCTTCTAGATAAAATAATTTTAGCTCATTATGGCAGACAAAGGATGAAGAAGAGATAGGTATCCCCAAAATTCTCCTACAAAATCTATTTTCTTCGACCTGGACGCTTTTAGAATTTATAAAGCCCCAGATTTCAGCCCCATATGTTACAGTGGGTACACACTGTGTTCTATAGATTTTGAGTAGGGACAACACTACCTCAATTCTTTTCGGTTGGGGGAGATTTAAAATCGAATTAACTGCCTTTAAAAATTTACTCCGACCATAAGCCAAATGGGATGCCCAAGATCCATTGTCTGAGAATTGTAAACCCAAATATGGGAAAGTGCGTGTGCGTAGCAAAGTTTCAGAGCCAGAAGTAATAGCATTAATAAAACATTTTTAGGACCACAACACATTAAAAAGATTTCTTAAAATTCGTACAAAGGTTCAGGCCATTCATAAAATCAACAAAACCCCTAACTAATATACGCAGTGCATTGGGTGTACGACCCATTAAAACAGCATCGTCCGCATATAAAAGGGCGGGCAGTTTATTACCATTAATCATTGGGACATCTGTAGTCAGTTCAGACAGCACATTATGTAGCTCATTAATATATAAAATAAACAAGAGTGGGGCTAAGACACACCCTTGTCTTACGCCTCTTCCGACCACTGTGTCCCCTGAAACTGCCCCATCCGTGCTTATTCTCACCCGTGCCCTTAGATCCCTGTGTAAATATGCTAAAAAGTGCACTATATCCTCATCCAACCCGTAGTTTAAAAGGCATTTCCAGAGCCGTGATCTATTAACAAAATCAAAAGGCTGAGGTAAGGTCCATAAATGCTAGGTAGATTGGGCCGTGTCGAGCTATGGTGTATTTACCTATAATCAAATTAAGGTTAAGACACTGTTCCACCGTTCCAAGATTGCTTCTGAAACCTAGCTGACATCTGTTTAAAATGTTTTCCTCCTCGGCCCAGGTTCTGATTTTGTTAAATAGTACCCTCCCCAATATCTTAAGGGTATTATCAATTAAAGAAATTGGTCTATAACAACTCGGGTTGGATCTGTCTCCCTTTTTAAAAATTGGAACGATAACAGATGTAGACCATGTATTGAGGATTTCAGTTATTGTCAAATTATTAAAAACATTAAGTAAAAGAGGGGCCCAGAACTCTGACCTAAATTTTATAAGGTCAATAGGGAGCCCGTCTGGGCCAGGGGCCTTGTTACCCAGACTTTGATCAATAGCATCCTCAACCTCCGATACTGATATTTGAATTCGGGTGGCAACGAAATTATCGACGGTATCTTCGCACTGGGACGTAGCAGCATATATATTGGAAAAGTGGGCTACCCAAGCTTCACTCGTTATGTTACAACTTAACGGAGTGAGTGTATTGCCCAGTGATCTCAGTGACTTGGCCGCTGTCCAAAAACCATTTGAGTTATTAAATCTTGCAGCACAAGCCAAGTTGTTCCATTGTTCTTTTAGGATCTCGTCTTTCCTCTGCTTAGTCACTCTTTTGTAAACATGCCTCAATGATCTAATGAGGTTAGGGTTCCTAGGGGAAGCTGAGAGAGCAGCTCTGAGCTCTCTGTTTGCCCAAGAGCAAGTGCTGTTAAACCACCTAGGGTTAGAGTTGGATGCAAGTGCAGGTCTTGAGATCAATTTTTAATGCCTGCACATAGTTGAACAAAAGCAGAAACTACCTCTGGGTTAGGATCAACAGGTGAAAGACAAGTCTCACAAAGTGATCGATAGGTTTTTAACATTTTTTGGAACACACTACTGTTATCGATACCTTTCCATTTGACCCTTAAATTGTCTGTAGAGGATTCTAGGTTACAGGCCCCTATCTCTTTTCTAGGATCAGGTCTGGGAGCAACCCTAAATAAAACTGAAATTGGGTTGTGATCCCCAAAAGTGGATGGTTTAACCTCTGCTTTAACTAAGTAATCTTCTAGTGTGGCCGTTATAAAAACGTAATCTATTGTTGCGGCGAAGCCATGACCTCTATAAGTGGGTATTGGGCTATCCCTATTATTTGTAGCTGCGATATCCATTACGTTTGATAGACTACTATTTAATAAATGGCCAATAACTCAAGCCCCCTTTTGCATGGATTGACCAGAGGGGGACGAAGGGGAATTAAAATGTTCCCCCCTACAATCTTTGCGTTAAAATCACCACCCAGACAAATCCCTGCGAGTCTTTGAGTTCCTATAAAATTAGGTATATCCGAAATAAAGTTAAAAAGATTGACAAAATTCATATTAGGTGTAGTTAAAAAATCATTATTATAAAAATTAATAAAACAAATCGAAACCCCCCGTGTGTATATCAAGGCTTGGATGTTAGCATTTTTGGTGGGGAGTGTTTTTACACTGCCACCCGACGCAATGCTCACCCAGATGGATAAACCACCCGAGGGTCTGCCTTGTTTAGGGGGGTGAGGTAATATTAAGGCATTCATACCCTTCAAGATATAACTCTGTTGTTGCCCAAGTCTCTTGGAACATTAGGATATCATATTTGTTTACCGTCTTGACCCAATCATCACTACTTAATTTGGAAGCCAAGCCGGCGACATTCCAGCTTAGCACATGTAACATTGGGTCATAAGGCTCAGAACCGTCATTTTCTGAGATAGCCTCAGGCTCGGAACCGTCATTTTCTGAAATAGCCAACATAGATGTCAAAGGGCAATTTCAGTGGATTTTGGTATAAATGACGGTCAATCTAAGCTATCAAGATCAGAGAGGGCAGAGAACCTATTCGCAAAGAGATATGAAGGGGTAATTGAAGGTTGCTGCTCAGAGTTTGGTCTATAAAAGAAACCAAGAGGCAATGCCCAAATATTTGTAGGTAAGGAGCAATTAATCTCCTTTGCCATCAGTATTGATCTAACAAGTGTTGGTCGTCGAAAATTAATGACAATACAGTCTCCCTCGATGATCTTTTCTGACGATCCAACCCAGCCAACCCTACGTACCATTATAATATCATTTATGTTAAACCCCTGTACCCTTTATGTTTAGCCAGCCAGTCAATACTTTTATTTCGTAATTGGTCCCAAGACTCAGATTTATTCTTCTCTAATGGGGGAACCCCTGCGAGAATCAGGACATACGGACAGGCTGCTGGTGGTAAGCTTAAAACATCTTTACTTGACTCAGCATACCCACTAGCATTGTTACTAACAGTATTGGCGGAAGCTATAGAAAGAGCTTGATCGACAATTTGACTAGATGGATGAAATGTGGTGTTAGAAGCTAAGTTTTGGGTATTAGCGGAGTCGGGGCGAGGTTTAAGAGGGATACAATCTTTAGCTTTACGACAGGTGTCACAAGAGACAGGATACTGCGTAGAAATTATAATCCCCTGTTGATCTTTAGGATCTTTAGGAATTCCATCACTCAAGGTCTGTTTTTTATGAGTGCTACCCTGTAAAGATGACTGCTTAGATACCTTACTGGGCGAATTTAACTTATTAGTTAAAGATTCTAAACGGTCTAAACGCTTCCATAAAGTAGCAAAATTCTTGTCTACAAGCACTTTAACTCGTTCGTACATTGTATCTATGATAATATCAATGGCAGTATCCCCAAGTCTAAGATTAGAAAAAGGTGTCGGTACAGATTCAGTTTGAGTATATGCAGAGTAATTTAATGTCTCTGAAGGTGTTAGATCAACCGAAGCGCTAGCAGATACTAAGTCAGCTGGAGCTATCGAACCCTGAATCCATGTAGTTAGCGCAGTGCGTTGAGAATTCGAACGTGGGGGTTGGTTCCGTTTAGAACAGACCGGCTTAGCTGTTTTCCTTTTCCTTTTTGCCCCGGAGACTTCTGGGGTCGGGGATGCATTCACAATTGCCGATACAAGAGTGTCCCTAGGACAAACCATAGATGCAGAATCCTCCATTGCCCCAATATGTCCAATGTCCACAATTCCCTCAGCGCCCAGTTCGCTTTCTCGGGCTGGTAAATATAAACTATGATCAACTTGTGTAGGCAACATTAGTTGAGAGTCACTGTTATCAGTATTCTCGGTTTGTAGTGGAAGATGGGATTTTGTTAGGCCCAGGGACAGGCGCCTCTCAGTTAGCTCAATTTCGGTGCTAACAATATTAACTGCTCTCTCCAGCATACTATCTATGGACGTGGTATTACGCAGTGCTGGAGTAATATTGCGTTTGCCCATGACGATTGCTGCCCCAGACATGGAGCTAATATGCCCCACTCACCACTGCAAGGCACGGCTGATAGGAGGTGTCAGAGGGGTGGCCCAGCCCGGCCTCTGACGGGCACAGACGGGCCCGCCCTTGGACCGGGCTTCGTCCGGGATGCGTCCCGCGTCGCGGTGGGAGAGGCTGCGCTATGAGCGCGTTGGCCACGCCTCCCCCTCACTCGCGGCAGCTGCGGGGAACGGCAGGAACAGCGGTGCACTCTGGGGGTTGCAGTCCACTCCAGAGTGTACAAACCAGCGTGGATGGTGCGACGGTGATGGCGTTGCCCCTGGGACCCTTGTCCCACCAGGGGTGCTTAGCAGGATGATCGTGGTGTAGGCGAGCAGCAAAAGAACACCACCAAACAGGCAAAGAAACTTTGAGAATACAGCAATAAAGCATCTCACCAACAAGCAGGAAGCATAAGATCCAGAGCTCTATCTCTAGAAGCCCACAAACGTGGGAAGTGACAGTCCGCAAGGAACTTGTGCATCGCAGACGTTCACCTACCTGGTGTCCAGAATGCAGAAGATGATTCAGCAGAAAAATCGGAGAGAATCATGATTGGGTGCTAAACATGCATCCTTTGTGAATGGGGCTTTCCAGCCCAATTTATTCGCAAACGAAGACAAGAAATGTCCCAATTATGCATCCAGGATCTTCCAACTGGGGACACTGGGGAATGCCTTAGTGATCAGTCGGTTAAAGATGTTTGCATGTGGATTTCCTCTGATCCCATCAGCGCTCATCAAGCTGGTGAAAGACAAGACGAGGGTGATCCTCATTGCTCCAGAGTGGCCACAGCAGTCATGGTACATCGACCTTCTGCACGTAGCGGAACAGCTACACGAGAAGCTGCCATGCAGACCGGATCTCCTATTTAAGTCCAGGGGCCAGGTCCAGCCAGCCAAAATTGCATCTTTGAACGTGACAGCCTGACTTCAGAGGCCTTGCATGAACATCCTGAGAGAAATGAGACGTTCTTCCATGAGAACACCCTAATCCTTTACAGGAAAGAGGTTTTGAATCTGTTACCTTGAGAAGAACATCGATCCAATCAGACATCAATAAGAAGCGGTACTTCCATACTGCCTTGATTTGGCGTGGCCTGGACTGCAGTTTTCTTCACTAAGGGCACATTTAACAGTCTTTGCGGATGTATAAAAAATCTTCACAAACCTCTTTTTTTTTAATTCTTTTGTTCAAAGACTTTGTAGAAGGCATCAGGAAGGTTCATCTTCCCTTAAGGAGACATTTCTATCCCTGAGAATTGAACGTAGTTTTGTCAGAGTAAACATGTCCCCCATTTGAACCTATTCATAAGGCTACCCTTCAGCACATTTCCACGAAGACGGCCTTTGTAATGGCCGTGACTTCTGCCGTTACAGTTAGTGAGAACTAACATGTATTGACACTTATGGATGAATGGGAGTAATTAATGAATTATGAATGAGGCAGCCATTATGTGTTGAATTCAAATTGATGTGGACTATGTAATCTGATCTATGGTATATGCACTTTAATCTTAATTTAACTCTGATATTTTTTCCTATTTCCCATTTCTTCTTTTTTTATGGTGATAAATGAATTTATTCACAAACACTATCATATTTGGAATTATTGATACATTGAATTGCCCAGAAAAAGCGCTTTTACAAAACATGTGTTGGCAATTTATTTGTTTGTAGTTGTTGAGATACATATTTGATTTCTGATAAAGGACAATTTTATGTTGAAATACTTTTTGGATTTTGACCTTTGTCCACACTGTAACACTATCAAGAGAGGTGCACCAAACTAATATTCAGTACTGAAGAAAAGACTCCTAGACATGAATAGCGAACAGAGAAGCCACAGTCAGGCTTCTTACCATGGATGGTGAGCGTAGAAGCTGCAGACAGGCATCTTACCATGGATGGCAAACAGAGGAGTCACAGACAGGCTTCTTACCATGGATGGTGAGCGTAGAAGCTGCAGACAGGCTTCTTACCATGGATGGCAAACAGAGGAGCAACAGTCAGGCTTCTTAACATGAATGGCAAACAGAGGAGCAACAGGCAGGCTTCTTACCATGGCTGGTGAATGGAGAAGCTGCAGACAGGCTTCTTAACATGAATGGCAAACAGAGGAGCAACAGACAGGCTTCTTACCATGGATGGCAAACAGAGGAGCAACAGGCAGGCTTCTTACCATGGATGGTGAATGGAGAAGCTGCAGACAGGCATCTTACCATGGATGGCAAACAGAGGAGCAACAGACAGGCTTCTTACCATGGATGGTGAGCGTAGAAGCTGCAAACAGGCTTCTTACCATGGATGGCAAACAGAGGAGCAACAGACAGGCTTCTTACCATGGATGGCAAACAGAGGAGCAACAGGCAGGCTTCTTACCATGGATGGTGAATGGAGAAGCTGCAGACAGGCATCTTACCATGGATGGCAAACAGAGGAGCAACAGACAGGCTTCTTACCATGGATGGTGAGCGTAGAAGCTGCAAACAGGCTTCTTACCATGGATGGCAAACAGAGGAGCAACAGACAGGCTTCTTACCATGGATGGCAAACAGAGGAGTCACAGACAGGCTTCTTACCATGGATGGTGAGCGTAGAAGCTGCAGACAGGCTTCTTACCATGGATGGCAAACAGAGGAGCAACAGTCAGGCTTCTTAACATGAATGGCAAACAGAGGAGCAACAGGCAGGCTTCTTACCATGGCTGGTGAATGGAGAAGCTGCAGACAGGCTTCTTAACATGAATGGCAAACAGAGGAGCAACAGACAGGCTTCTTACCATGGATGGCAAACAGAGGAGCAACAGGCAGGCTTCTTACCATGGATGGTGAATGGAGAAGCTGCAGACAGGCATCTTACCATGGATGGCAAACAGAGGAGCAACAGACAGGCTTCTTACCATGGATGGTGAGCGTAGAAGCTGCAAACAGGCTTCTTACCATGGATGGCAAACAGAGGAGCAACAGACAGGCTTCTTACCATGGATGGCAAACAGAGGAGCAACAGACAGGCTTCTTACCATGGATGGCAAACAGAGGAGCAACAGGCAGGCTTCTTACCATGGATGGTGAATGGAGAAGCTGCAGACAGGCATCTTACCATGGATGGCAAACAGAGGAGTCACAGACAGGCTTCTTACCATGGATGGTGAGCGTAGAAGCTGCAGACAGGCATCTTACCATGGATGGCAAACATAGGAGTCACAGACAGGCTTCTTACCATGGAAGGTGAATGGAGAAGCTGCAGACAGGCATCTTACCATGGATGGCAAACAGAGGAGCAACAGACAGGCTTCTTACCATGGATGGTGAATGGAGAAGCTGCAGACAGGCATCTTACCATGGATGGCAAACAGAGGAGCAACAGACAGGCTTCTTACCATGGATGGTGAGCGTAGAAGCTGCAGACAGGCATCTTACCATGGATGGCAAACAGAGGAGTCACAGACAGGCTTCTTACCATGGATGGTGAATGGAGAAGCTGCAGACAGGCATCTTACCATGGATGGCAAACAGAGGAGCAACAGACAGGCTTCTTACCATGGATGGTGAGCGTAGAAGCTGCAGACAGGCATCTTACCATGGATGGCAAACAGAGGAGTCACAGACAGGCTTCTTAACATGAATGGCAAACAGAGGAGCAACAGGCAGGCTTCTTACCATGGCTGGTGAATGGAGAAGCTGCAGACAGGCATCTTACCATGGATGGCAAACAGAGGAGCAACAGGCAGGCATCTTACCATGGATGGCAAACAGAGGAGCAACAGACAGGCTTCTTACCATGGATGGCAAACAGAGGAGCAACAGGCAGGCTTCTTACCATGGATGGTGAATGGAGAAGCTGCAGACAGGCATCTTACCATGGATGGCAAACAGAGGAGCAACAGACAGGCTTCTTACCATGGATGGTGAGTGTAGAAGCTGCAGACAGGCATCTTACCATGGATGGCAAACAGAGGAGTCACAGACAGGCTTCTTAACATGAATGGCAAACAGAGGAGCAACAGGCAGGCTTCTTACCATGGCTGGTGAATGGAGAAGCTGCAGACAGGCATCTTACCATGGATGGCAAACAGAGGAGCAACAGGCAGGCATCTTACCATGGATGGCAAACAGAGGAGCAACAGACAGGCTTCTTACCATGGATGGCAAACAGAGGAGCAACAGGCAGGCATCTTACCATGGATGGTGAATGGAGAAGCTGCAGACAGGCATCTTACCATGGATGGCAAACAGAGGAGCAACAGACAGGCTTCTTACCATGGATGGTGAGCGTAGAAGCTGCAGACAGGCATCTTACCATGGATGGCAAACAGAGGAGTCACAGACAGACTTCTTACCATGAATGGCAAACAGAGGAGCAACAGGCAGGCTTCTTACCATGGCTGGTGAATGGAGAAGCTGCAGACAGGCATCTTACCATGGATGGCAAACAGAGGAGCAACAGGCAGGCATCTTACCATGGATGGCAAACAGAGGAGCAACAGACAGGCTTCTTACCATGGATGGCAAACAGAGGAGCAACAGGCAGGCTTCTTACCATGGATGGTGAATGGAGAAGCTGCAGACAGGCATCTTACCATGGATGGCAAACAGAGGAGCAACAGACAGGCTTCTTACCATGGATGGTGAGCGTAGAAGCTGCAGACAGGCATCTTACCATGGATGGCAAACATAGGAGTCACAGACAGGCTTCTTACCATGGAAGGTGAATGGAGAAGCTGCAGACAGGCATCTTACCATGGATGGCAAACAGAGGAGCAACAGACAGGCTTCTTACCATGGATGGTGAATGGAGAAGCTGCAGACAGGCATCTTACCATGGATGGCAAACAGAGGAGCAACAGACAGGCTTCTTACCATGGATGGTGAGCGTAGAAGCTGCAGACAGGCATCTTACCATGGATGGCAAACAGAGGAGTCACAGACAGGCTTCTTACCATGGATGGTGAATGGAGAAGCTGCAGACAGGCATCTTACCATGGATGGCAAACAGAGGAGCAACAGACAGGCTTCTTACCATGGATGGTGAGCGTAGAAGCTGCAGACAGGCATCTTACCATGGATGGCAAACAGAGGAGTCACAGACAGGCTTCTTAACATGAATGGTGAATGGAGAAGCTGCAGACAGGCATCTTACCATGGATGGCAAAGAGAGGAGCAACAGACAGGCTTCTTACCATGGATGGTGAGCGTAGAAGCTGCAGACAGGCATCTTACCATGGATGGCAAACAGAGGAGTCACAGACAGGCTTCTTAACATGAATGGCAAACAGAGGAGCAACAGGCAGGCTTCTTACCATGGCTGGTGAATGGAGAAGCTGCAGACAGGCATCTTACCATGGATGGCAAACAGAGGAGCAACAGGCAGGCATCTTACCATGGATGGCAAACTGAGGAGCAACAGACAGGCTTCTTACCATGGATGGCAAACAGAGGAGCAACAGGCAGGCTTCTTACCATGGATGGTGAATGGAGAAGCTGCAGACAGGCATCTTACCATGGATGGCAAACAGAGGAGCAACAGACAGGCTTCTTACCATGGATGGTGAGCGTAGAAGCCTCAGACAGGCATCTTACCATGGATGGCAAACAGAGGAGTCACAGACAGGCTTCTTAACATGAATGGCAAACAGAGGAGCAACAGGCAGGCTTCTTACCATGGCTGGTGAATGGAGAAGCTGCAGACAGGCATCTTACCATGGATGGCAAACAGAGGAGCAACAGGCAGGCATCTTACCATGGATGGCAAACAGAGGAGCAACAGACAGGCTTCTTACCATGGATGGCAAACAGAGGAGCAACAGGCAGGCTTCTTACCATGGATGGTGAATGGAGAAGCTGCAGACAGGCATCTTACCATGGATGGCAAACAGAGGAGCAACAGACAGGCTTCTTACCATGGATGGTGAGCGTAGAAGCTGCAGACAGGCATCTTACCATGGATGGCAAACAGAGGAGTCACAGACAGACTTCTTACCATGGAAGGTGAATGGAGAAGCTGCAGACAGGCATCTTACCATGGATGGCAAACAGAGGAGCAACAGACAGGCTTCTTACCATGGATGGTGAATGGAGAAGGTGCAGACAGGCATCTTAACATGGATGGCAAACAGAGGAGCAACAGACAGGCTTCTTACCATGGATGGTGAGCGTAGAAGCTGCAGACAGGCATCTTACCATGGATGGCAAACAGAGGAGTCACAGACAGGCTTCTTACCATGGATGGTGAATGGAGAAGCTGCAGACAGGCATCTTACCATGGATGGCAAACAGAGGAGCAACAGACAGGCTTCTTACCATGGATGGTGAGCGTAGAAGCTGCAGACAGGCATCTTACCATGGATGGCAAACAGAGGAGCAACAGACAGGCTTCTTACCATGGATGGTGAGCGTAGAAGCTGCAGACAGGCATCTTACCATGGATGGCAAACAGAGGAGTCACAGACAGGCTTCTTAACATGAATGGCAAACAGAGGAGCAACAGGCAGGCTTCTTACCATGGATGGTGAATGGAGAAGCTGCAGACAGGCATCTTACCATGGATGGCAAACAGAGGAGTCACAGACAGGCTTCTTAACATGAATGGCAAACAGAGGAGCAACAGGCAGGCTTCTTAACATGAATGGCAAACAGAGGAGCAACAGGCAGGCTTCTTACCATGGATGGTGAATGGAGAAGCTGCAGACAGGCATCTTACCATGGATGGCAAACAGAGGAGCAACAGACAGGCTTCTTACCATGGATGGTGAGCGTAGAAGCTGCAGACAGGCATCTTCCCTTGGATGGCAAACAGAGGAGCAACAGACAGGCTTCTTACCATGGATGGTGAGCGTAGAAGCTGCAGACAGGCATCTTACCATGGATGGCAAACAGAGGAGTCACAGACAGGCTTCTTAACATGAATGGTGAATGGAAGAGCCGCAACCTGTCTTCTTACCATGGATGGTGAACAGAGAAGCTGCAGACAGGCATCTTACCATGGATGGCAAACAGAGGAGCAACAGACAGGCTTCTTAACATGGGGAGAGGATGTGGCCTAACGGCTAGGGCGGTCGACCTCCAATCTGGGTAACCGGGTTCGAGTCTGTGCAAGGACGCGCAACATCCTGGGATTCTGGGCAAAACACTTAATCTCCCCATGCCTAACAAAAAAATGAATGTGTCATGTAACGCAACTGTTGCTCATGTAAAGCGCTCCGATGCCTGATACCTTCGGGTCACGTTTGCGCTATATAAAACTCCTTAAAAAAAAAAGACGAATGGAGAAGCCAGAGTAAGGTTTCTTACTATGGACGGCAAACGGAGGAGGTGGAGTCAGACTTTTTCACGTAGATGGGACATGGGGGTCGGGTGCAATCAGACTTCTCAACATGCATTGCAAACGGAGGAGCCACGAGAAGACTTTCTAACATGGATGGCAAACAGAGGACCGCAGGCAGGCTTCTTACCATGAACAGCCAGCAGCTTCGCATTACCTTTACCTGTTGGAAGATCTGCCACTGAGAGCAAAGCCTCTCTTTTAAACCCTGTCTGAATGGCAGCAGGGGCCAAGAACATTTTTGAAAGAGTAAGGACTTGAACCCAAAGATCTTGGGCTCACAAGAAAAAATGTGGAAGCAGATTTTACCACTAGTGCAGCCAGAATGTTATTACAATTGTATTTACTTTAGCTAAAAATGCTTTTCTGTTACTACTGTTGTGTGAATCCTGCTGAGTAGTGGTTTATTTATATTTTAGTTTTTTAAAGTCTGCTTACAGTCAGCTTTGGCAGGCCTCAGCAGTGCACATAATGTCACCATACCGCAAACCTCGCAGAAAGTCAAAAGAGTGCTGTCCAGGGTGCAAGGCAAATATAGAGTCTTTGACATAGTGGGGGTGGAATCATGATTCATTGCGCTGTAGTTCGCTGTAGGTGTCCTCAGCCCTTTCTTAATTTGCAGCCAGGTCGGGGTCATCTTGATGGATACCGGGATATTTTTACAAAACTCAAGTGTGTGAATAGAAAAAGTATTTGCCTAATTCTTTTTCATTTTTGCCCTTCTTTGTATTCATTGTGATGGTGTCCCTCTTGCGGTGTGCCGAGAATCACTGGAGATTGCGAGCTTGTCTGCAAGATAGGCATGGGCAGCAGCTGTCACAGCTCTGCAGATGAAGCAGCTGGTTCTGAAGATGGTGACAGTGGATTGTCATCTATGTAGGCATCATGTGGTCATATTTCTTCAGGCCCGTGATGAGACGTGCTGGAGCGTGGTGGATGCTTTTTCAGGGTGCGACTTTACGTCTGGGAGACTGTAGAGCAGGGCATTTCCACCATCTAGATTGAAAAGGCTTGAAGGGCAGTTCTCAAGATGCTTTCTGGGAGGAATGGTTTCACTTTCTTTAGTAGAGAACGCAGGTACCAGGCCATCTTAGTTTTCTTGACATGTTCCTCGAGGGTGAGCTAGGTGTCCAGTTTGAATCCAAGTGACCTGGCATTGGGTGAAAGCTGGGATTGCAATCCATGTAGGTCGATGGTGTTGAATCAGGTTTGACTAGCTTTTGCTTGTTCTTGGCAAATAGCAATAATTATGTTGCTGTGAGGCTGAGCTTCAGATAGGTGGTGCACATCCAGGTCTGGATAACGTGCAGGCTGTGTTTGCGGCGTTGGATGACTGGAGTGGAAGAGACTTTCAGATAGAATTGTTTGTCAGTGGGTTGTTGGCGGTTATCGGTAAGAGCCTCCTTGTAGGAGCATCTGAAGTCAGTCCAACATACTCCTGCCAGCTTTTCTTCAGCAGATCAGAGCTGCTGGTTACTCCCCATCCCTCTTAGCTGCTGTATGGCCCCCTGCTACCTCGCGAGCCGCTCATCACCATTTCAGAGAGCCCAGTGGGCCTCCTTGTGCTGCCGGCATGTGGCCTATTCTTCTCCCCCAGGCCAATCCTCACTGATTCAGAGTGTCCGGGGGGGTTCTCTTCCTCTCCGGGGGGCTCTCTTCCTCTCCCCCAGGCCAATCCTCACTGATTCAGAGTGTCCGGGGGGCTCTCTTCCTCTCCCCCAGGCCAATCCTCGGTGATTCAGAGTGTCCGGGGGGCTCTCTTCCTCTCCCCCAGGCCAATCCTCGGTGGTTCAGAGTGTCCGGGGGGCTCTCTTCCTCTCCCCCAGGCCAATCCTCAGTGATTCAGAGTGTCCGGGGGGCTCTCTTCCTCTCCCACTGAGCCCCTCTTCACCAATTCTGAACAAACAGTGCACCCCGTCTTGCTGCCATTATTTGTGAAGAGCCATCACAGAAGCTTCTTATTTGAACCTCTAGTCAAGTGGTGCATATTTTTTATTCTTTTGTATTGTCTCCCCCATTGAAATGCATCGGTCCTGGGGAACATTTTAGAAAACTGTCTTTTTGAAACGAAGTCACTAAGTGAAACAGAACTTAGCCTACATGCTTCCATGACTCACAGAGCAATGCAAAATCATGTGCTTAAATGTCTACCACCCCACCTCTACCCACTCCCACGGGACATAGTATATATGACCACCAGTCACATAGGCTGCAGCTCTCTGTTGCCTTTCTCTGTTCTCCATCTTGTGCCTCATTATGCAGCCCTCCCTCTTCAACTCATTCTACAGCTCCTGCCACCTTCTCGCACCTCTGTTCCTGCCTTTCGTTACGCAACTATTCCTCTGTGCCTCATGCCACATCTCTCTGTCTCACACACACACATCACCTGTACCTACCTTTGGTTCCAAAGACAGTTGAGAAGTATGCAACCATAGAAAAAAGAGCTGGCCGTTTAATCAAGTGATGTGATTGTTCCAGTGCAATGCACGTAGTAATCATTGCTCCGATACCAACAATTTTTCTCCAGTTGCTTCCATTGAGAGGTGTTTGTCAAAAGATTTGCTGAAGTTTAAGTGTACAGGCGAACCCAGTTTTGACATATAGGGAGTTTCTAGTACGATGGGTGATCTGAAAAGGGTATCAAAGTAAAATACAATTTTAGCGCACAAATATGAAAAGTATGAGGTTTCAGCCCAATAGACACCTGCTCTCTTCTCTCTGTGACAGAGGTCGAAGGAACAAGCCCGCCAGCTGGAGGAAGAGTGGGACAAGCAGAGGAACCTAGTAGCCCGGGCAGGGATGGTCCTGGAGCAGGAGGAAGGTTGCCTCAGGAAGCAACTCAGAAAAGGTCTGGATTCTTACAACGAGCAGCTGTCTCGGGAGCAGAAAGCACAGTGAGTATTGCGGAGAGAACCCTCTATACCTGTCTCACTTCTGACAACACACCTGGGTACATACTGGGCCTGAATGTGATCCCACCGACAAAGGAACTAGCCAGGAGAACGCCCAACGTACCTGGTATTTGCCAGCCTGAGCGTGATCCCACCAAAAAAGTAATTCTCAAGGAGTACCCCCAATGCACCTGGGTACATGCCAGCCTGAACGTTGTCTTGCTTTGCCCTCCCAAAATACCACTCCCACACGATGGCTAAAACACGACGAAGCAGGAGACGTATAACACAACATCACCTAGAAAGGGGTTTCACTTTATAAAATGAAACACATCAGAGACTCTCTTTTTAGAATAAGGCTTGGGGTTTTATTTATGCAATGTTCTCTAACAGAAAGGCTTTCCCAGATGTCAAATAAACAACATTCAAATCTATATAGATATATATATATATATATATATGCAAGCAATAATAACACTTGGCAAATGCAACAGTTAAATGCATGAATAATAATAATAAAATGCACAAGCAGATAATAATGGATGTCCTGCAAGAAATCAGAAAGATATATACACTAAATACATCAAATTATTCAAAACAGAAACCTAGGCACACATAAATGTTAAGTTAACACAGTATGTAAAAGTAAGTATTACAGTACAAAATACATAAAACGGAAAGGAAATCTCTTCAAAGATGTCGATTAAAATTCAGCCTTTTAATTATTTCTTAGGTTTCTTTGATAGGTAGAAAAACCAGCCGACACGTGTTTCGTCGCGTGTGGAAATTACTTCCGCGACTTCCTCAGGGCTGAATACAAATGAAGAGTATTCGGATTGTCGCTCGCTAAAAGGCTGAATTTTAATCGACATCTTTGAAGAGATTTCCTTTCCGTTTTATGTATTTTGTACTGTAATACTTACTTTTACATACTGTGTTAACTTAACATTTATGTGTGCCTAGGTTTCTGTTTTGCTTGTTTAGTGAAGGTTTTTTACCTACACACAATTGGGGGGTTACAGGGTTCATCCCCTCTCCTAGCTGCACCATACGGATTATACCTTAAGTTTGAATTTGTGCGTATATAGGGCAGAGCGCCTAGGATCTTTCCCTGATTACGAAAACCCTTCCTCTAGAGTTTTACATCAAATTATTACTTTGGATGTGCACTCTGAGTCACTCACACATCACAAAGAAAATCCCTCAAATGATCATAGCCACTGGCCACACATCACAATGGCAACAATCACAACTCAAACACTTCACCTGGTGCAATCTTATACTGACCCACTCCAGTCTGGGGGACTTACAGCCGAACTACCGAACACAAAAGAGGGATCCCGAAGTAGATACAGGCAGGAGACTCGGGAAAATCAGGCAATCTATAACACCCTACACGAGAAGGGAATAAATGTCACCTGCCTCTGATAAGAAAAGAGTGCAAAGTGTCTCTAAATGAAAATCACAAGAGAATTTCCCAAAGGGGAACAAGCAATATGTATCAGAACTCACAAAGCCACAAACTTAACAGAGTATCAAAAAATGATTTGTGGAGGTTTATTTAATTGGAAGTAAAATATATATATATATTTTCAATATTTTTAAATCTATCATAGAACAAATCAGTTTAGGATAACATACATAGTCTATTTTAGCATGAAACCCAATGGACATAAATGCAACACAAAAATCCCCCCACACTAAGTGAATCAACACGGACATTAAAAAACATCAAAAACATATCAAACATATCAGGTTCCACAACACAACTCACGCCTAACATCAATCATACTTCAGTCATACACTCACAGCTACTACACTGAAAAAGCGACCCAATAAAAAATAGCGGTTCAGGACAGGAACCACTAACCATGCTGCTAGTGGTGACAAAAGCAAAAAAAAATCTTTTGAGAAATCAACTGTTGAACAGAAATAAGGAAATAGTTTTTAAATCACGTAATACATAGGGAGTCTATATATATTCTGGTAGCAAAAACACATTCAAATGAACTTTGTTCTTAGTTAAATAGCATTTTTCCTCATGGGTTTAAAGAAAGAAGAGGTAAGTGGAAGCTTTCAAGGAGTGTAAAGCTCTTCTAATTCAGTCAATGCACCACTGAGTAGCTCCTGTCGCTAGTAGTGCCGACGCGCGTTTCGGTGTCAGGCTTCACTGTAGCCACCACCTTCTTCAGGGCACAGAAATGATGGGATAAAGGAACCACATGGATGATGGGGGGTTGGAGGTGTCGAAGAGACGAAAATCAAGACACCATTCTAAAAATAGAAATAGAAAACATAGGATGATGGCGATCTCTATCCCCAAATAAAGAGGGAATTTTCAAGTGAGGACGGATAAAACATGACCAATAGTGATCTCCAGTGCTACGTCCAACCATTGGGATAGTGCTAGGAATGTATGAAGAAAAAGGTGAAAAATAAATACATTCCACAGTGTGCATGATAAAAAGGCTCAGACATATTAGTGACCGTGGAGAGACCAAGAAAGCCATGAAACCGGATAAGCGAGAATAGAGAGTACAATCCAGACAGGTTCAGTCACCAAAACCAAAAAAGTGATGTCAAGAATGAAAGGAGGGTGTAAAGAGAGAAAACTAAAGTATTGGACACATCTTACGGGAGAGAGGTGCCAATCAAGGCGCTACGAGGTATTCGGTAGCAGCAGATAGAAAGGATCCAGGAAGTAGAGATAGGTCGCTGGAATACATCTAATAAACAACAATAAAAGGAACGACAGTTCAGATGTAAAGGGAAGAAAATATAGTGGCCACAGGAACATGGGATGAAGAGCAGTTGACTTACAAAAGAAACACCAAGTCTGCTCAAAGGGTAAAGCAAGCAGCTCAGGGCGCGATGAATTCCCAAAGAGGTAGATAATGAACAGCTGGGTCACTGGACCAGGGGAAGAAGTGCACCTGTGGAGAATAAAACAAACATAAGCGGCACTGCCTTATCGACTGAAGTGACAAAATGGGTTTCAGGATGCTGAAGAGCATAGCGTCCTGAATATATGGCTAGAAAAAGCGAGCAAAGAAGAATCATACCATAGAGAAACAAAGACATATAGGTAGGCAGCAAGAAACTGGAAGAGGCCTCAAATAAAATAAAATATATATGACCATGGAACAAGCAAATAGACCAATATATCAGAATGAATCGCTCTAAGCAACCAACTGTGGATCAAAGTGAGAAAATGTCAACCCAATACAAGAAAGTGGATAATAACGGGGAATCAAGGGTAGAATAATGATGGAAGCAAATGACAGAGCCTGTTGAAACAGTATCCCCTAGAATTAACCTAAAGCAGGCTGATGACAATAAGTATCCCTGTGTACTCACTGGACGGAGGCACGCAGAAATCTGCGCGGAGAAAACAGCCCTGGGGTAGCAAAACCCCACTGTAGAGGGCCGATGCAAGATAACGCCCGAAGGGCGCCAGGCCAATGAAAGGTGAATACGGTCTGGCTGTCACGAACCGGAGGACCGCAGTGTTCCGAAAGCAAGGGAAGAAAAACAGGTCCGCTGGGTACAGTCCAGGAGTACGGGTCCTAGCTGGGAAGCGCCAGATAAGAAGCCCAGCCCCTCAACGCGTCCGGCGGAAATGTGGGAAAGCTGATGCGCTGCAGGCACCGCTAAGAAAAGTACAGATCCGGTCGCCATGTTGGAAAACTCGCGACCTCCACCAAGAGCTAAACAGTCACGTGACCTAGACAAACTCGAACGCTGAACCACAACCATGGGTAGCAAAGCCCCGGTTGTAAAGTATAAGTCTTGAAAAGCAGAAGCCTAAAGCCAAAGAAAAAGGCTGACTGGATGGAGCAAAATAGTACAGGATGAAAAATATAAACAGAAACCATAAAGTAATAGCAATAAACAAAAATAAAGCCACACTATACAGGTATAGGTGACACAACAGCATAGGGCCACTATAGTTAGAGTTAATGAAAAGAAGGGAACCAATGGGCTAACAAGGGTAGACAAATGTATGAAGAATGAAAATCCTAAAGGAGGGGCCAGGAATAGAGGGGTAGCAACAGAGAACCGCAGAACGCAGTACAACTAGATAGGAGATACCAGAGGGAACCGGAGGGGCTCGGAGTTCAGGGTATAGTCAGAGGGCTAAGGTTCCCACAAAAAGGGCTTGAGGAGAAGTAACACCGATCTCAGTGCGCAGTACGAATGAGTGAAAAAAGGGAGAACTGATCGAGCCCAAAGATCAGAAGACTGTTAGATGGCTTGTTCCCAGGGGGATGGTTTCATTGAGTCCTCTAAATTTGGTATTGAGAAGAAAAATCCAGAAAACCTCTTTTTTTTTGCGAAGTTTGGTACTGTCGCGTCCTCGAGTAGATGTTATTTTCTCAAGTATAGTCCATCTAAGTTCCTGTCTGTGTGTCCTAGATCAAGCCAATGTTGGACCAAGGGAGCAGCGTTTTTAGTACGGATGTTAGACTTGTGTTCTCTAATGCGGGTTCTTATCTCTCTTCCGGTTTCGCCCACATAACCAAGGTCACATGGGCAGAGAACACAGTAAACCACATTAGATTTAAAAATAATTGAAAATATATATATATTTACTTCCAATTAAATAAACCTCCACAAATCATTTTTTGATACTCTGTTAAGTTTGTGGCTTTGTGAGTTCTGATACATATTGCTTGTTCCCCCTTTGGGAAATTCTCTTGTGATTTTCATTTAGAGGGTCTTTGCGCTCTTTTCTTATCAGAAGCAGGTGACATTTATTCCCTTCTCGTGTAGGGTGTTATAGATTGTCGGACTTACAGCCGAAGCCAGGAGACTCAGCAACCAGATGCCTGACTGAAGATGCGTCCATCATTCAGGCTCAAACAATCCCGGTTTCTAAGTCCACAACCCTCAGCTTTATAGTCTCAAAACACACTAGAAGGTTGGAGAGTCTTTCCTTCCTCGCCAAGAAAACTTACTGGAATTTGCCACCTTCCATGAAAGCATTCCATGGCAAAAGGAGTTCCCACGTTCCCCCTACATTTTCACCTGTTCCAGCCTTTATCTTAAAGCAGCTTACGAAAGCCTTCAAGGGTGCATTCAACAATCTCTTCTCCAAAATACAAAGCAACCTTGAACGTGATTAACCCAAACAACGTGAGCACTTTGGGGGCCTGCCTTTGCGCGCAAAAAAGCTCAATCAAGGCAGAGTCAGAATTCAGGATGACATGAGGCCATGTCAAAGCCAATAGTAAGAACTTCATAATACTTCTCAATGTACAACACAATGCACATTTGTGCACCACTGCCTAAAGCATCACATACTTCATCTCTCAGTGTACAACACAGTGCACATTTGTGCACCACTGCTCATAACACTGCACTTCGAGACCAAAAAGTACATTCCACACCTTTCTCTCTCTCTCTCTCTCATGCTTTCAAATGCACATCCCACACGTTCTGTTCTTGGCAAGGCTGTTCTACTCTGTGACAGCTCCCACTTTAAGACTGCAAGATTAAATCTTCAAGAGAAAAAGACATATGCAGGATGTCGTACATTCAGGCTAGGGTAAAGTAAAACACAAAAAGTAAATTAAAATGATGGTAGTCAAAGGTCATCATGTGGTGTCAAACCAAAGGAGTGCCTCTAGCACTACAAACGTGATCCCACGACAAAGGAACTATCAAGGAGAACGCCCAATGCACGTGGATAAATGCCAACCGTAGCGTGATCCCACCAACAAAGGAACTATCAAGGAGTACCCCCAATGCACCTGGTACATGCTAGCCACTGACCCAGAAACTATCAAGGAATACACTCAATGAATCGGGGAACATGCCAGCCTGAGCGTAATCCCACCATCAAAGGAGCTCTCAAGGAGTGCCCCGAATGCGCCTGGTACATGCCAACCTTAGCGTGATACCACTGACCTAGAAACTATCAAGGAGTGCCTCCAGTGCACCTGGGTACATGCCAGCCTAAGCGTGATCCCACCAACAAAAGAACTATCAAGGAGAAGCTCCAATGCACCTGGGTACATGTCATCCTTAGTGTGATCCTACCATAGGAGCTGTTAAGGAGAATTGAATTGAATTGAATAAGGAACTTATAAAGCGCAGACTGTCACTCCGAAAGGAGCATCCTGGCGCTGGACAGTTGAGGGCATGCAGAGCAGAGAGGAATAGGGACCTATATAAGGGAATGGCAGAGTTCATCTGATGCTCAAAAAATCCAGGTCTTTAATGCCTTCCTAAACTGTATTTCTGTTTCTAGGAATCTCAGTTTGTCTGGCATGAGGTTCCATGCTTTGGTTCCTAGCACAGTTACTGATTTCCCTCCCAAGGTTTTATATCTGAAGCCGGGGTTTTTAAGGAGGTTCGCCGAGGAGGATCTGAGGGTCCCAGTTGTGGTGTATGGTGTGAAACTTGCTGAAAGGTATGTTGGACCCAGTTTACGTACTGCTCTGAAGGTGATTAAGAGAATTTTAAATAAAATTCTCTTGTGTAAGGGGAGCCAGTGGAGGGATTTCAGAGCCGCCGATGCGGAAGCCCTGCGAGGGAGTTTCAGGACCAGACGGGCTGCCGCGTGCTGGACCACCTGTAATCTCTTCAGTGTTGATTTATTGATCCCCGCCAGAAGCCTATTACAGTAGTCTAAGCGCGAAAGAATCAGCGCCACGGCGACTGTCTTTCTGGCAGATAGTGGGATAAAATCGAAGAATTTTTTTAATGTTTTAATTAGACCGAAACAGGTCCCTGCCACCTTCAGTGCGTGAGGTTTAAAAGAGAGGGAAGCGTCAAATAGTACTCCCAGATTTTTAGCTACTTCGACAGTAGGGGGGGGGGCTATAGCATCTTCCGGCCACCAGGCCCTAGGTTGGAAGGGATTGTCTTTCCCTATCAAAAGGATCTCAGTTTTGTCCGTGTTACACCTGAGATGGTTATCTTTCATCCACTGGATGACCTCCGAAAGGCAGAGTTTAAACTTTGCTTCTGCAGTGGTAGAGTCTTTGTCTAGGGATAAGATCAGCTGAGTATCGTCAGCATACGATGTTACTTCAATCCGGAATGACGAAATAAGAGAGATAAGAGGAGACATATATATATATTGAATAGGAGCGGACTAAGAGAAGAGCCCTGTGGGACTCCTGCTGTAATTGGTCGTTCGGGGGAGAGAAAAGTGCCAAGAGAAAACGCTTGCCTACGGTTAGTCAGGAAGGACTTGATCCAAGTCAGGACGAGGTTCGAGCTGCCACTAGATTTTAATCTCGCCAGAAGTATGTCATGAGAAATGGTATCAAAAGCGGCAGACAAATCAAGCAGGATTAATACTGTTTTCCTGCCTTTGTCTGCAATGAATTTCAATGTATCTGATATTACCAGTAGAGCGGATTCTGTAGAGTGTTTAGGACGAAAGCCTGACTGGCGTGGATGGAGTAACATAGAGGTTTCAAGAAATTTTGAAAGCTCTTTATTGACCGCACAATGCACCTGGTACATGTTAACCTGACTGCAATACCACTGACTTAGGCGCTCTCAAGGAGTTTGCACAGTGCACCGTGGCAGAGAGCCTGATGGGGCAGTGCTGCAGTCATTAATGCTGAGTTTGTGCAGAAGAGACAGCACCGGCGTTCTCAGGCCAGGAACCAGTTGCAGTGATTCTCATGCTTGTTTACGTGATTCATAATCAGGTGCTTGTTCAATATTCTTCCAGTGCCTGGAGCAGGATCTCAGGGCACCTACTTTTGGCCTCACGTTTTCAGTCCCTCACTTCAGTAATACTCAAACTATAATTTATGTTCTCTGTGCTATTCTGAGCTTCCCATAATCATTTGCTTTAAGACAATTTTGTATTCTTTATAACATCCAGGCCCACAAGTGTGCGGATGAAATGCACTTATATCTAGAGGTGCACAAGACCAATGAGTAGCATTGCTTCTGAAATTAGACCAGGTGATAGTGCACTCCTTCTGGCTGCATCTCAGAGCACCACACCAACCACCAATGTCTAAAAACAGCAATAGAAGGTATCTCAGAGCACCACACCACCCACCAACGTATAACACCAGGAACAGGAGGCATCTCAGAGCACCACACCACCCACCAATGTCTAAAAACAGCAATAGAAGGTATCTCAGAGCACCATACCACTCACCAAAGTATAACACCATCAGCTTGAGGCATCTCAGAGCACCATACCACTCACCAATGTCTAAAAACAGCAATAGAAGGTATCTCGGAGCACCACACCACCCACCAACGTATAACACCAGGAACAGGAGGCATCTCAGAGCACCACACCACTCACCAATGTCTAAAAACAATAGAAGGTATCTCAGAGCACCACACCACCCACCAACGTATAACACCAGGAACAGGAGGCATCTCAGAGCACCACACCACTCACCAATGTCTAAAAACAATAGAAGGTATCTCAGAGCACCACACCACCCACCAATGTATAACAACAGCAACAGGAGGCATCTCAGAGCACTACACCACCCACCAATGTCTAAAAAAAGCAATAGAAGGTATATCAGAGCACCACACCACCCTCCAACGTATAACACCAGGAACAGGAGGCGTCTCAGAGCACCACACCACTCACCAATGTCTAAAAACAGCAATAGAAGGTATCTCAGAGCACCACACCACCCACCAACGAATAACACCAGGAACAGGAGGCATCTCAGAGCACCACACCACCCACCAATGTATAACAACAGCAACAGGAGGCATCTCAGAGCACCACACCACTCACCAATGTCTAAAAACAATAGAAGGTATCTCAGAGCACCACACCACCCACCAATGTATAACAACAGCAACAGGAGGCATCTCAGAGCACTACACCACCCACCAATGTCTAAAAAAAGCAATAGAAGGTATATCAGAGCACCACACCACCCTCCAACGTATAACACCAGGAACAGGAGGCATCTCAGAGCACCACACCACCCACCAAAGTATAACACCCGCAACAGAAGGCATCTCAGGGCACCACACCACCCACCAATGTCTAAAAAAAGCAATAGAAGGTATATCAGAGCACCACACCACCCTCCAACGTATAACACCAGGAACAGGAGGCGTCTCAGAGCACCACACCACTCACCAATGTCTAAAAACAGCAATAGAAGGTATCTCAGAGCACCACAACACCCACCAACGAATAACACCAGGAACAGGAGGCATCTCAGAGCACCACACCACCCACCAATGTATAACAACAGCAACAGGAGGCATCTCAGAGCACCACACCACTCACCAATGTCTAAAAACAATAGAAGGTATCTCAGAGCACCACACCACCCACCAATGTATAACAACAGCAACAGGAGGCATCTCAGAGCACTACACCACCCACCAATGTCTAAAAAAGCAATAGAAGGTATATCAGAGCACCACACCACCCTCCAACGTATAACACCAGGAACAGGAGGCATCTCAGAGCACCACACCACCCACCAAAGTATAACACCCGCAACAGAAGGCATCTCAGGGCACCACATCACCCACCAATGTCTAAAAAAAGCAATAGAAGGTATCTCAGAGCACCACACCACCCACCAACGTTTAACACCAGGAACAGGAGGCATCTCAGAGCACCACACCACCCACCAATGTCTACAAACAGCAATAAAAGGTATATCAGAGCACCCCACCACCCACCAACGTATAACACCAGGAACAGGAGGCGTCTCAGAGCACCACACCCCCCACCAATGTCTACAAACAGCAATAGAAGGTATTTCAGAGAACCATACCACTCACCAAAGAATAACTCCAGCAACAGGAGGCATCTCAGAGCACCACACCACTCACCAAAGTATAACATCAGCAACAGGAGGCATCTCAGAGCACCACACCACTCACCAAAGTATAACACCAGCAACAGGAGGCTTCTCAGAGCACCACACCACTCACCAATGTCTACAAACAGCAATAGAAGGTATCTCAGAGCACCACACCACCCACCAAAGTATAACACCAGCAACAAGAGGCATCTCAGAGCACCACACCACCCACCAATGTCTATAAACCGCAATAGAAGGTATCTCAGAGCACCACACCTCCCACCAATGTATAACAACAGCAACAGGAGGCATCTCAGAGCACCACACTACCCACCAATGTACAAAACCAGCAATAGGGGGCATCTCAGAGCACCACATCACCCACCAATGTCTAAAAAAAGCAGTAGAAGGTATCTCAGAGCACCATACCACTCTCCAAAGTATAACACCATCAACAGGAGGCATCTCAAAGCACCACACCACCCACCAATGTACAAAACCAGCAGTAGGGGGCATCTCAGAGCACCACATCACCCACCAATGTCTACAAACAGCAATAGAAGGTATTTCAGAGCACAATACCACTCACCAAAGTATAACACCATCAACAGGAGGCATCTCAGAGCAACACACTGTGAGAAGTTGGCCTGGTATATGCTGTCCACTAGTTATAGTGGGCACCTTGCACCAGTCCAAACAACCCCTTATTGATGATAGGTTTAAGACAACCTTATTTGAAAGCTATCCTAGTGGTAGCTATGGAGAGCAGCCTTCAGGCTAAGTCTTGAAGGAGTGTAAAGCAGATTGTTTTACCAGTCTATAATCCCTTGAATGGCTAAATGAAAGGAGACCACACCAGGTATATATATAAAATATATGTATTTATTTCTAAACACACCTGATCCAGCGCTAACAATAAAAATTCTTCTCCTATATGACTCGGTCATCTAGGTACAACTATCTCTCCAATACACAGACTATATCCATATGACGGTGGGGCCCATTAACACCGCATATACATTCACTTACTCATTTATTCCCTGGATTACCTCCGTCCTTAACCTAGGAGAAAAAAAAAACAGTAAAACGATTCGCTGGAAGGAGACGGGATACCTCTTTTTAACACGACATAATGTTTCTCATTGCTTTTAAGGCATTCCGCTCATTGGTCGATGGACCAACTAGTAGGAATCAGTTGATGGTGATTAAGACCAGCTCAATCACAATAAACTCTTTAACATTTTACCTTAATTATTGAGCTAAAGAATCACTGAGTCATTTGTTTAAAGATAATAAAGTTTATATAAAGTTTTAGAAACAATGCATAAGTTTTAAGTTTATCACTCAGATTATTACATTTATCATTATTATAAGAATAAATTGAAATTACAATGCATACCTATTAGATGGAAGATAAAGTTTGTCACAGCAAGAACTCCAAAAAGATCTATCTATCTGTCTTGGAAAATCTAATAGCTCTAAATGAAAAATCTATCAGGAGTAAAAAGGTTCTTCAAAAGCAGCATCTTATACCTAAGGAAAATAGCAGCAGCAGCTTCGATCATCCGTAACAGCAACTCCGCAACCGGCAACTCAGCTATCAGCAATCTCAGCTCTCTCTTCTCCTAACAGTACGCTCGCTCATCATCATCAATAAAAATATAATAATACCAACTCCTCCCACCCGGAGTAGGTCTTCTTATACCCTAATTCTCGCTTACTAAATAAAATGTTGCCTCTTTATGGCGTGATTCTCTCTCATTGGTCCATTCGAGTCCATATACATTTTTATCAAACTTCCTTGTCTTAACCAGTTCTTTGTGGAATGTCCATGCTTGCATCGTTTCCCACAGTTCATGACATTACTCATCAGTTTCGATCAGTCCAATTTGTATCATTTTCTGATACTTTTTAGGTTCAACAGTTCCGTTTGTCCATTTATTCATTTTGACTTCTCACGCTTCTTGCTGATCATCTTGGCACACATTTGCTCAGAAAGGTCACAATAGCCTTGACCATACTTCCATCCTAGGCTCTCAGCACGAACACGTGGTCATTCTTGTTCACAGCCTTTCTCCTTTTCCACACGGCTTCTCGCACATGCGTACTCTAGCTCATGGCGGCCATTTTATATCGCTGCTCAACAGGCCTAAGCGCACTATTTTCAAAGATAAACAAAATATTGTTAAAATAAAGAATACAAACCCTTTCGTTTCCCTCCCGTCTTTCTACGTACCCCAATTAGGTATTACCTAGCAAAAAGCAACATATAAAGCCGTCCCTTACTTACCATCGCTTTATTTTGCCACCACACGTTTTATTTTCAAAGCACAAATCATGCGTTTATTATTTTATTAGTACGCAAATATTACGTTTATGTTAGCCACATCAACAATTATAAGTAGATTAATTTGCACACAAATAGCGTGTTACCTTTAACCCTTCACATGTAACATACATTGTTGGTTATTTACTTAAACGAACATGTTTATTAATTATTTTACGAAAATTATTAGGAGGTTAAAGTTTTTCATTTATCCTGCTCCATCAACTCCCCCCTTTGGTGATTTTTAATATCACCACAAAACTCAAGTTATACAATTCTCTCAGACAGCATATTTCTTTTATCCGTTTGCTTTTGTTAGTTTACACAACTGTATCCCTTTCAACTTGTCTCTTGGTTTTCTTGTACATGTTCTCTTTTATCTCTTCTAGCTCTATTTCACCCATTTCTCTCTCTCTCTCCTTGTTTATCATGTTTTCTTTTTCTATTTTATTCTGTCTTCTTTTCTTTATACATGTAATTACAAGCTTCAGCACTAAAATTATTATTATTATCATGGTTGCTATTATTATAACTTTCCCTATTATTAATCCACTCATTCTTGTTAACCAATTTATTACTGAAGAAAACCCTTTACCAAGTTTTCCAAATGCACTTTCAACCTCCAGTGGAACAAGTTCTTTGTGCAAACTTGTAATATTCTTTATATACTTTTGTATATTTTCACTTTTATCTGGAATGTAAGTGCAACAATGTTGGACTTTCAGCATTCCACAGACTCCACCCTCTTTTGCCAAAAGAATGTCAAGGGCAAGTCGATTTTGCATCACCATAGCTCTCATGGTAACCATCTCGGTATTTACCATCAAGAACCCTCCAGCAGTATCTGTAGATAAACGATCTACCACTGTGGATAATTTCCGAATTTTAAATGCATTCAAAGATATTCCCACTGCTGGTATCAATGCTCCAAAAATATCACCTACTATTTCTGAAAAACTTTCCCTTTTTCTACGTGTAAAGGTATTTATCATTTTGTGTGTTCCTTTTTCTTTTCTATCCATATGAAAAATCTTTGGAAAGACCAGGCCTAAATAACATGACCCATACCAATGGTCCGGCAACCTGTAATAAGCCCTATTACCGCAAACATAATAGATCCCTGGAAATATTGGATCTTTTCCCCCTTTGAATCCCCATCCGCCTAAAATTTGATAATTGTCATGGCAAATACTGGAACCCACAAAATAATTGTCATATCTTGTTCTATTTCTTCTAATGCACAACCTTCCCTGTTGGGGCCAATCCAGAGTCGTAGCTGCATTTGTCTTTTTCTTGTCATGATTGTCTTCCTCAAACGCCCAAAGAGGTGTTTTTGTCTCTTCTATCACTTTTCTTTGAAATTTCACTCTTCTTTCTTCAACCATCTCTAAAAATACTTTTTCTTCCTTCTTTAACTCACAGGTAAGGTTGTTTTTAACTATATTATCTAATGTTAAAATCTTATCTTCTATGAAAAAATTCACCAAACGTTTTCCCTCTTTTATTTTGTTTAGTTTGGGAACTACAGAAACTTTCGCAAAAATCTTATCTATGTCAGTGTAATAATATTCTAATCTACCTGTTTTATAAAATAAACTTGCTAAAACACTACATGTTATTCCATACGTCAAAGGAAGGTGATGATAAGTCACACCCTCTGCTACAGACGCAGGCAATTGCATACAAACATAGCAATCTCTTACATCCATTGTTTCTACATACTCATATAATAATTTAGTAAAAACATTCTTTGAAAAATCTGTTATTGATTTGTCCTTATGTAATTCTGCACTACTTTTTAATATAACTGTTTCTTGAGTGTTAGCTCCTTTTTCTTTCTCTGTGTTATTAGAAGTTTCTACTACAGCTAAACTAATTGGAATAGTGATTGCTAAAACCACCCATACTGTCATTAATAATCCTGTACAAAAGAAGCACATCTTACACCATCTACTTAAAAATTCACATCTACATTTTCTATCCTTAGTATCCTCCATTTTGTTTTATAACCTATTTATTTATTTTCAAGAAAATTGTGTCACTACACCTCAGAAATGACTTATTAGCCACTCTGCACTCCAATGTTTTTGTCTTTGCTTGGTACTTTCTTTTAATTCTTTTCAGAATTCTTTCTTTGTCAAATCCAGTATTTTGTCAAATCCGGTAGAAATTCGTCAGATCCAGTATTTTGTCAAGTCCGGTAGAAATTTTGTTTAAATTTCTTCCAAGTTTGTTGCACTTCACCTTCACCCATTAGGTTTCTTTGTTCTGGGTTCTCGTGAGTGTTCTTTTCTTCTTTGATATCAGTTAAAGCAAGATACAACCATTCAGGTGATCTATACTTCGGATTTACCTTCTTTACTCTTTTCGTTTTCTGCAAATGTTTTCCACCTTGTTTTTCTTGCTCTTTCTGACTTGTTATTTCATTCACTTGTTCAGCACTTTTTCCATCTAACCTTATGATCCTGTATCTTAATTTTCTTACTTCGTTGGGCCAATTGTCTCCTTTTCTTGGCCTTTTGCCTCACTTCCTTTTTCCTCTCTTTCTGTTTTCCAATTCCTTTTTCTTGACTCTAGTTTTTGGTTTCTTTCCTCTCCACTTTCTTCAGACTCTGTTTCTGTTTTCTCTTTATTGTCTCTTATTTTGAATCTTATAATTTCATTTTCTTCCTCTACTTGTGGTTCTTTTCTTATCTTCCTTCGTTCACCTACTTCTGTCCCTCCTCGAGGTTCTTCCGAATTTGTGTCAATCTCTCTATCTGCTTCTAAATTTCCCTGTTCTTTTGTTTGGCTATCTGTCCCTATTGCTCCTCGGGGATCTTCCGATTTTTCTAACTTTCTATTTGAAACTCTCCCTTCTTCATCTATTAATGTTATCTCCGAAGGATTTTTACCACAACTTGTACTTGGTTACTCACTGTTACTGTCTTCGTGCTCAGTTTCTTCTCTTATACTTTCAAATTTCCAATTTCTTTTCAGAATTTCCTCACAATCCGAATGATCTGTATCAGATTCTGAACTGGTATCTGATTTTTCCAGATGTCGACTCACATGTCGATCTTCAAGTTCTGGAACTTCAGCTATTTCCTCTACTTCTTCTGTCGTTGCACTTGTAGTTGGGTCTTCCAGATGTCGACTTACAGGTCGATCTTCAGATTCTGGCACCCTGTTTGTTTCTTCTTCCGCTTCTGATGCTGAACTGTTATCCAGCACTTCCAGATGTCGACTTACATGTCGATCTTCAGGTTCTGGAACTCTGATGGTGTGACTGGTATGCACCCAGTGTTTCACTCCTGCACATTTGACTGCAGTGGTTGTCACCAGGATCACCTGTCGTGGTTCGTCCCAGCGAGGAACCAAACAGTTTCTTCTTCTGTGGACTTTTATGCGGACCCAATCTCCTCGATTCAAGTCGTGAGCTGGTTTTCTTTCAAGAGTAGTAGCATCCGGTCCAACCTGATGAAACACAGAACGCACCACATCAGCCAATCCTTTGCAATAATCCAGCACCAGATCATCAGTTATAGTCAGTAGTTTGTTGACAGGTACATGTGCTTGTCTCATTGCTCGTCCCATAATTATCTCATGGGGACTGAGTCCAGTTTTCCTTTCCGGAATACTTCTGATTGTCATTAAAACTAATGGCAAGGCATCTGGCCATTTGAGTCCTGTGGCTTGACACATTTTTCCTAACCTGTTCTTAATTGTTCCATTCACTTGCTCTACTATTCCAGAAGCCTCTGGTCTGTATGCACAATGCAGTTTCTGTTTAATACTAAGTGCTTCACAAATCAGTTTAATTAATTCGTTTTGGAAATGTGTTCCTCTATCTGTTTCAATCGTGACTGGAAAACCATACCTCGGAATGAATTCTCGCAGCATAATTTTTGCTACCGTGATTCCATCATTCCTTCTGGTCGGGTATGCTTCCACCCAACGGGAAAACAAACAGACGACTACGAGGACATATCTTAGTCTGTTGCTCGGGGGCATTTCTATAAAATCCATTTGCATTCTAGTGAACGGACCTCCTTCTCGTCCTATTGTTCCTAGACTCACTACTGTCTTCCTTCCTGGATTTAATTGTTGACAAATAAGACATCTTTGACAAAGACTCTCAGCAATGGCTCTGAATTTTGGATTATACCATGTTTGTCTAAAAAGTCCGATCATTGAATCTCTCCCAATATGGGCTTGTCCATGGTACATCCGTGCCATGTCAGAAATATGCTATCAGGCATAACTGGTCTTTCATCTCTGTAAACCCAAACATCATTTTCCTCATGTTTTCTACATCCTGCTTTTATCCATGTATCTTTTTCCTCATCATCTGCTGCTTCCTGTAACTGTCTCACCTCATCCCATGTCTCAACAGGGTTAGTAAAAAGCAAAGGACAAGAAATATGCTCTCTTTCTCGGTTCCTGTTCAAAGAGACCACATTCTTTGCACAGTACTGTGCAATCTCGTCAGCATACTTATTGCCGACAGTTATGTAGTCTTCCCCATTTTTATGTGCATTGCACTTCACAACAGCAATCTGTTTAGGCAGCTGTATCGCCTCAAGCAACTTTTTCACAAAATCTCCATTTCTAATTGGCGTTCCTGCAGACGTCAAGAAACCTCTTTGTGACCAAATCTGACCAAAATCATGCACCACTCCAAAACCGTATTGGCTATCTGTCACAATCGTAACCCGTACATTTCTTCCCAACTTGCAGGCTTGAATCAGAGCTACTAGTTCTGCGACTTGGGCAGACCGTATCCCTTTCAGACAAGATGCTTCCATTATGCAAACTGCATACGCTGCACTTAGAACTCCATCATTTGTTCTCAAACATGAGCCATCCACGAACAGAATATAATCTGATTCCTTTAAGGGCTCATCTCGTATATCTGGTCTTGGTTTTGTACAATATTCAAGCACATTCAGACAATCGTGATCTACTTCATCCATTTCAATCACACTCTCTTCATCTGGCAATGATGTCGAAGGATTCACATTCATACATCTGTCAATGGTCACATTATCTGCACTCAAAATTACTTTTTCATACCTAGTCAGCCGACTATGTGTCATGTATTGTGTTTTCGTTCTTGTCAAGAGAATTTCCACAGAATGGGGAACATATACTCTCAGTGGATATCCCATCACTATGCCTTCGCTCTGTTCCAGACTCACACAAGTAGCAGCAACTGCTTTCAAACATCCAGGCAACGCTTTTGCTACAGGGTCTAAAACAGCTGAAAAATATGCAATGGGTCTTTTCATGGTTCCATGTCTCTGTACCAAGACTGAAAATGCACATCCATCTCTTTCACTGCAATACAACTCAAAGTCTTTCTCATAGTCAGGCATTCCCAATGCTGGAGCTTCACACAATTTCTTTTTCAGCTCTCTGAATGCTTTAATTTCCTCATCATTCATTTCAAAAGGATCTTTAACATCCTTCTTTGTCAGTTTTTGCAACGGTTTGGCGATCAATGAAAATCCGCTTATCCATTGTCGACAATATCCAACCATTCCCAAAAACATTCTTACCTCTCTTTGCGTCATTGGAGCTCTCATTCCTTGAATCATCTTTATTCTTTCAGTCGTTACCTTTCGCACTCCTTTCTCAATTTTATGCCCTAAATATTGGACTTCTTGTTGACAAAACTGCAATTTTGATGGGGACACTTTATGTCCTCTTTTGGCTAAATGATTCAGCAAAGCAATTGTATCATTGACACATGCTTCCTTCGTTTTTGATGCCACCAGTAGGTCATCAATATACTGAACCATCACTGACTTTTCTGGCATTTTTAAATCTTCCAAGGATTTCTTTAGAATCTGATTAAAGATCGAGGGTTTTCTGTGTACCCTTGAGGAATTCGGCACCATGCCAAAATACGCTCTCCAAACCTGAACGCAAATAATGGCTGGCTATCTGGATGCAATGGAATAGAGAAAAATGCATGACATAAATCAATTACTGTGTACCATTCTGCTTCACGTGGAATCTGGTATAGAATCACAGCAGGGTTCGGTACTATTGGGCAACAAGGCACCACAATTTTGTTTACCTTCCTCAAATCCTGTACAATTCTATATGTTCCGTTTGGCTTTTTCAGTCCCATTATTGGCGAATTACATGGACTGCTCATGATTTCTTTTAGAATCCCTTGTTCAACCATTTTATTTATTACTGGCGTTATTCCTTCAATTATTTCTGGTGTCAATTTATACTGGGGCGTATTTGGGTAACTCGTTCCCTCTTTTACGGAGATTTTAACGGGATCTACTTCTTTCATTAATCCTATATCTTCTCCTGTAAAGTCCCACACTTCCTCTTTCACTGTCTTTTTCAGTTCAATTGGGATTTTCTCTGCATCAAATACAGGAAACAAATCATTTACTTCTGGTTCTAAATTCACCAGTGTCATTTTATACAATACATCTTCATCTGGGGTCTGAAATGCAATTCCATCTGGAGTACAATAGATAGTGCAATTCATTTTGCACAATAGATCGCGTCCTAATAGGTTCACAGGACTACAATCGCATACCACAAATCGGTGCATTTCACTAAATGAACCAATCTTTACCTCCACTAATTTAGTAAGAGGCGTCTTAATTTGCTGATTCGATACTCCAACTACTTGGATATGTTCACCTGAGAGAGGAAGGTTTGGAATTTCCACTGACCTAACAATAGAACGGGTAGCTCCAGTGTCCACAAGGAATGTTACATTTGCACCATTCACTTCTCCATCCACAAATGGACCAGACTGATCTACCTCTAGAGTTGCGCCAAGCACGCACTCTTCCCCCTCTCCTAGGCACCGTCAGAAGCTTTCATCCGTTTCATCCTCATCCTGTCAGTAACCAATATTGAGAAATGGCAGCTGCACGCGGCAACTGTGTTACCTGCTCTCCTCCGTAGAATCCTGTTTCTGCACTGAATTTCTGTTGGTTAACACTCTTGGGAAGTGGTGGTTGTGGCACCTGACTCTGTTGAGTAACTACCTCACTCTGCACCTGTGAATTTAATGATTGATTTTCCACATTAAGTTTTGGAGGAAATTTACACTCGTTTCTCCAATGCCCTAGCTTTCCGCAGTTGTGGCATGGCCACTTTTTCTTTGCCTCATCTATGCTCATTTGTCCTTTTCCTTTACCTATATTTGGTCGAAATCTAGCCTGTCCTGCTTCATTACCTGTATTACTCAATTGAGCTTCTTGTTTCTCTGCAACTTTCACCTGTGCCCACATGGCTTTTTCTTTCAATTTACGCTGTCTACTCTCAATATCATCACTGCAATACTTAGCATATCTCAAAACTTCATTGACTGTGCTATTCTGCCAACAAATCATATGCTGTTTAATCATCTCACTTATCTCTGGTTTCAACCCATATACAAATCTATATACAAAATGACTCATATCCTTCTCATTTAGTGTCTCATAACCACTATACTGTTTGAAAACTAACAACAGTCTCTCATAGTAAGCATGCACTGATTCTTTACTTTCCTGCGTGGTTCTGTCTATTTTTACCCAATCCGTTTCTTTAGGTGGAATCTTAATCTTCAAAAAGGTAATTACTTGATCGTACTTTCTCATCACTTCTGGTCCTGGCGCTCCTGTTTTAGCATCCCTTGGATATTCTACAGTTGGCCAATCAATAGTAATCTTACATTCCGTCCACAAATCAGCTGGCACTACTATATCAAACAATCCATCCAAGTCTATCCACAACACCTTTGAAACTTTAACAAATCTCTCCACTTGTCTGTACCATTCTACTGGCTTCTCTCTCAACTTTGGGAAATCATTTGTAAATGATCGTATATCCTGTCTAGACCATGGAACATGCACATAACTACCTCCTGGAGTCTCTCTCATTGGGTACTCCCTTACAACTGGTTCCTTATCTGTCACTGCAAAAGCCAAAGATGCTTTATCTGTTACTTTCTCATTCTTTTTCATCCATCTACTTCTCCATCTATCCACATCACCCCATTTTCTCAGCAAAACAATTAATTCTTTTATTTGGGTCAATCTTCCTGATGTGTTCAGATTCTCTATATCTTTCTCCCAAAAATCTACTCTATATGGTTTCTGCAACGTTCTCACTTTTACAAATTCTACTCCTAGTTCAATCGCTGTTTCTTCTAATTTGTCATGTAAATTTCTAGCTCTCCATGTTAGACTTTTGCACAAAAACATAATCTCATCATCCTGATAATTTTTTTATTTTTCTGTACCAATCGTTCCTAAAATTAATTCTTCCATGTCTATTTTTAACCTAATTACATCTAATGGTTTTACTTCTGTCTCTTTTGTTTTTAGCGTTTTCATCCATTCATTTAACTCATCTGGAGTCGGACCTACAGGCGTACTATTTAATTCTATCCAATTGTTACTTCTTTCTGGTGTCCCTGATGCAGACTCCGTTACCATAGGCATTCTCCTGAACTCATTCTCATTTATCGTCAAATTAGTAGGTGGGCTTGGTCTATAGGTATGTAGCTCGTTGGGATCGCTCAAGCAAGGTAACGCTATGGATGATGTTTCAAAATATACTTTTATTCGGGGCACAAGGTTTTTACAGGGGATCTGGCTTCTTCTTCAGGGTCCACTGGCGTCTTCTTCAGGGGATGTCTTTCTCCTCCTTGGCGCTTGTGGGTCTTATGGGGTCCTCGAGTTCCTCCCGGCACCGGTAAACAAAACAAAGGCGGGATTAGTGTTGTATGTGGGTTCTAGGTCGGGGAATGGGGAAGTGAAGGAGATACACCCGGATTCTATCGGGGAGTGAGGAACGGGGATAAGGAACCGACACCAGGTAGGAGAGGCGGGAGAGTCAGGGAGAGTGCCCTCCTAAGAACAGTTAGTCTAACCCTGTTCTATTCCCAGCCCTGCTATTATCGGCGCTTCTTTCCTCCCCGCTCCCGAGTCCCAGCAATCAGGCACGCACCTGTTGAAGCCACGTCCCTCCAGGGCCGTGGCTGGGCGCAGCGTCCTCCGGTCGCTCTCTTGTTCTCCCGGCGTCTTGGGCAACAGCTCGGCTCGTTTCTTTGGTCGTCCGTGCTCCTTCTTCTTCCTCCTTCCGGTCAAAGACGTCCTTCCTGTGGGAGTCTCCTTCCTTAAGCTGCCAGGGGTCGTAGGCATCCTCCCCCTTTTGGGCGGGTCCTCGTCTTCTGTGGTGTAATTAAAGGGCCAGTCCGGGGGACTGAGCGGGTGCGTCTGCTCCGTTAGACTGAGGTCAGCGTCCGGCAACTGGGGAAGAGAAAGAGAGCCAGTTTGCAGGGGTGAGTCGGTGTCAGCGTCGGGGCTTGAGGACCACGATTTCTGACACATCCCACCCCCAGAGTCTTCCCGCTCGGGGATGAAACGGGACAAGAAATCGGCATTGGTGTTTTGGGAGCCGCTTCGATGACGGACGTCAAAGGAAAAGGGTTGTAGGGATAGGAACCAGCGCAGGACACGAGGATTGTTTCCTTTGTTCCGGCTCATCCACACAAGGGGGGCGTGATCAGTATAAAGAATGAATTTGTTCCCTTCCAAATAATACCGCAGTTTCTCGATGGCCCACTTGACAGCCAGGCACTCCTTCTCGAGAGTCGGATAGCTTCGTCTCCGCGGAAAAAGCTTCCGGCTGACGAATAGGACAGGACGCTCCTGTCCGTCTTCAGACACTTGTGAGAGAACCTCCCCGATTCCCACATCGGATGCGTCTGTCTGCAATATGAAGGGGCGTGTGTGATCTGGTGATATGAGGACAGGGCTCTGGGTTATGGCATTCTTCAGGCTCTGAAACGCGTTCCTGACAGAAAAAGAGGGTGTTCTCAGGATACTGTTGGGGCAGTCTTTCTTTAAAAGGTCTGTAAGAGGGGCAGCTAGGTCTGCGTATTGGGGTATAAATCTCCTGTAATATCCTAGGAGACCCAAAAAGGCCCGGACCTCCTTTTTTGTGGTAGGGAGGGGGGCCTCGGTGATGGCTTTGATTTTTTCCCTCTGTGGTTCGATGCATCCATTTCCCAGTAGATACCCTAGATATCTCACCTTGGAAAACCCCATGCGCGATTTCAAGGCATTTACGTGGAGCCCGGCCCTTTCTAATTCTCCGAATATCACGCGGCAGTGTTCTAGATGTTTTTCCCAGTCTGGGCTGAATATAATGATGTCATCGAGATAAGCCGAGGAGTATGCCTGGTGCGAGGATAGAACCCTGTTCATCAGACGTTGGAATGTGGCTGGGGCGCCGTGTAAACCAAAGGGCAATACAGTGAACTCAAAGAGGCCTTCTGGCGTGGAAAAGGCAGTTTTCCTTTGATCGGTATCTGGCAAGGGAACCTGCCAATACCCCTTCGTCAGGTCTAAGGTTGAAATGTACTTGGCGTCTCCTAGTCTTTCTATGAGTTCGTCCACCCGGGGTAGGGGATAAGCGTCAAGCTTGGAGATGGAATTGACGTGTCGGAAATAGATACAGAACCTAATACTGCCGTCGGGTTTGGGGACTAGCACTATGGGTGAAGACCAGTCACTCTGAGAGGGGCGTATCACACCCATTTTTAGCATGATGTTCCACTAAGGTGGTTCTACCCGGGAGGTCAGAAAAGACTGGAGCGAACCCCACCAGGGTGTTCAAGAGGGACTCCTGCTGTTCCCCTGTCAGCTGCTCGTTAACTACAAGGTGTTCCAGGGTGCAGGTTTCCTCCTTCCGAACGAGGGCCACTCGTTTGGTAGCAGGAGGAGGGCCTAGCCATTTTTTTAGTAAGTTGATGTGGAAGGTTTGTAACCTGTTGGGGCTCAGTTGGAGTCGGTAGGTGGTATTGCCTATAGTGTCTACAACTTTGTAGGGCCCTTTCCACTCGCTTTTGACCTTGGCTAAGGAACTGGGTAGGAGGACTAGAGCCCAATCGCCTATGTGTAGTGATCTTGGTTTCTTCCCTTTATCGTAGTATCGTTTCTGTTTCCCCTGGCTTTTCTCGAGGTTGGTATGTGCTAGGTCCCTCAGCTTCCCTAACCTGGCCTTAAGATGTTGAGTGTACTCAAGAAAGTCGGTAGTGTTATCAGGCTCCTTTTCCCAGGCTTCCTTGGTCATCTCCAGTAAAGTCCTAGGCTGTCGGCCGTATAACATCTCGAAGGATGAGCAGCCCAAACTGCTTTGGACTTGTCCCCGTATGACAAACAGGGCGAGGGGTAGGAGCCTGTCCCACTGCTTCCCTTCTGCTGCCAACATCTTTTTCAAGGTCAGTTTCAGCGTTCCATTGTATCTCTCCACCAGGCCATCGGTCTGTGGATGGTAGACTGAAGTCTTTATGTGTCTTACGTTCAACATCCGACAGACCTGAGACATGAGCCTAGACACAAAGGGGGTCCCCTGATCCGTAAGGATTTGGTGGGGAAAACCCACCCTAGAGAAGTATTCGAGGAGCTTATCGGCGATGTTCGCGGTCGTGGGTGCACGTAAAGGAAAAGCCTCGGGGAAACGGGTGCAGTATTCAACAAGCACGAGGACATACTGGAAACCTCTCGTAGACCGTGTTAGGGGGCCGATGAGATCCATACCAACCCTCTCGAAGGGCTTCCCTATTATCGGTAACGGCTGTAACGGGACGGCAGGGGTTTATATGGATTTCTGCTTTGGCAGATAGGACACTCCTGGCAATATTTCTTGATCTGGGCATAGATACCCGGCCAGTAGAAATGCCGCAAAAGATTATGGGTTGTTTTCTGTGCCCCTACGTGTCCGGCTAGCAGATGTGAATGTGCATAAAATAGTATCTGCTCGCGGAAAGCTCGAGGCACCAGTAACTGGGGTTCTGTATTGTTGGCACCAAGCCGATAGAGGAGACCTTTAATTAATTGGAAAGAGGGGTACACCGGTGTGGGGTTGCTGAGTGGTGTGCGTGCTTGTTGCCAGGCTATTGCTAGGGTGGGATCATTGGTTTGTGCCCACTTAAAGTCCCTGTCGCTCTCCCAAGGTTCTTGTGTGAGTAGGGCCCCTTTTACTTTTCTTTTGGAGTGGCTAACTTTTACTTGTCCCTCCCTTACGCTGCCCATAAAGAGGGACACGAATCCGGGGTTGTCCGTACCCAGGATGAGTTGTTCAGGGAGGTGTGGAAGAACTCCTACGAGCACCACTGAGAGGACCCCCCCTGGACACCGAAGAGGAACCCGGGCCGTGGGATATGCCTTGATGTCCCCATGTACGCATCGTATATGGACCTGTCCCCCCAGGAGATACTGTTCGGATTTGACGAGTTCTTTCCTAATCACAGACTGCCTACAGCCAGAATCAAGAAGAGCAGTGACGGGGTCCCCATTTAGCTGTAGACTTACATAGAAGCATGCTCCCATTTCCTCGGTATACATCAGGTTCCGTGGGAGATAGCTTACGTCCATCGTTTCTTCTGTCTTTCTCCTGGGACAGGCCCGAGCGATATGACCCCAGTCACCGCAGTCGAAGCATTGCGGCCCCCTCGAGGCCGATGCCTCGGGTCTCATCAACCGAGCCCTCTCAGGTTCTTTTATGGGACGTAGGGGTTTTCTCGGGGTGGATACACTCCTTGACGGTTTCTCTGGCTCCCAAAAGGATCCGCGGGGTTGGGCACGCGTAAAGGACGCCGCCATGTCAACTGCTTGTTCGGGCGTCAGGTTTGCATGTTGTCTGAGCCAGCGTTGGGTGGCATAGGGGAGAGCGTCGATGAACTGCTCGAGATAAATAGAATTCATTATTTCTTCCTTGCTTCTGTCCGTTGGTTTTAGCCATTTATCGGCGGCCATTTTCAATTTGAAATATAATGTCTTTGGGTTGTCCCCAGGAGCTCCCTTCTCCTTCCTAAACCTCATCCGATAGGTCTCGGCATCCATTCCAAGATGGTCTAGGATAACCGTCTTTACTTCTTCATAGGGGGTTACGCCCCGGAGTTGAGCAATTTGATAGGCGGCCTGGGCCTCCCCTGTCAGGAGAGGGGCGAGAAAAAGGGCCACTTGGCCACAGGCCACCCCGATGCTCTAGCTGCCCTCTCGAAGTTCAGGAGGAACGCATCCGGGTCCTCCCCTGGGATATACTTCTGTAGAGACACTGTGGGGTGGAAGCGTAGTTCCTAGCGAGCTTGTGTCCACTCCCGGTCTGGCTTGGTTCCTCGCTTGCCTTCTGCATTACATCGAGCTGGCCTTTCATCACCTCTTTTAACATGTCCCTGTCTGCCTGGGCCGAGGACATCTGTCTCTCCACTGCCCACTCGAGTTTTTTCTGGCCCTCCACGATGTGCTGGATCAGGGCCTCCATTTTGGGCTCACAATGGGTGTTCCTATACCTGCATTCTCCACCACGTGTAGCTCGTTGGGATCGCTCAAGCAAGGTAACGCTATGGATGATGTTTCAAAATATACTTTTATTCGGGGCACAAGGTTTTTACAGGGGATCTGGCTTCTTCTTCAGGGTCCACTGGCGTCTTCTTCAGGGGATGTCTTTCTCCTCCTTGGCGCTTGTGGGTCTTATGGGGTCCTCGAGTTCCTCCCCGGCACCGGTAAACAAAACAAAGGCGGGATTAGTGTTGTATGTGGGTTCTAGGTCGGGGAATGGGGAAGTGAAGGAGATACACCCGGATTCTATCGGGGAGTGAGGAACGGGGATAAGGAACCGACACCAGGTAGGAGAGGCGGGAGAGTCAGGGAGAGTGCCCTCCTAAGAACAGTTAGTCTAACCCTGTTCTATTCCCAGCCCTGCTATTATCGGCGCTTCTTTCCTCCCCGCTCCCGAGTCCCAGCAATCGGGCACGCACCTGTTGAAGCCACGTCCCTCCAGGGCCGTGGCTGGGCGCAGCGTCCTCCGGTCGCTCTCTTGTTCTCCCGGCGTCTTGGGCAACAGCTCGGCTCGCTTCTTTGGTCGTCCGTGCTCCTTCTTCTTCCTCCTTCCGGTCAAAGACATCCTTCCTGTGGGAGTCTCCTTACTTAAGCTGCCAGGGGTCGTAGGCATCCTCCCCCTTTTGGGGTCCTCCGTCTTCTGTGGTGTAATTAAAGGGCCAGTCCGGGGGACTGAGCGGGTGCGTCTGCTCCGTTAGACTGAGGTCAGCGTCCGGCAACTGGGGAAGAGAAAGAGAGCCAGTTTGCAGGGGTGAGTCGGTGTCAGCGTCGGGGCTTGAGGACCACGATTTCTGACAAGGTACTAACCAAATGGTGTGCACCTTCATTATCTAGTTCCATCTCTTCTCTTTTTCTTTGCAAATGTGAATTCATAGGAATCACTAAAGAACGTTCGTCAATTTTCTGATTCTCAAAAATTGGCATTACTGGACCTAATGTTACTGGTACAGTTACAGCTTCCATATTCTTTGTCAATTCTCTTATTTTCTCAGTCAATTCTCTTGTGGTTTTTGCTAATTCAGTTGCATTGTCACTTTCTATCTCTTCATTTTGTGAAGTTTTTAATTGATCTTGTGACCTATTTATCTCATCTCTTCGTTCGGGAATTTTATTCCTCCCAGTTTCCATTGGCGGTGCATTAGGTGTCACCACCGCAGAAGTCTGTTGGTATGGAGGTGGGTTTCTGTTTAAAATATCTTCCAGCAATTCATCTTCCGTTTCACTACCACCATACCCATACTTTTCCATAACCACATGTTTCTTTTTCTCTGTACACTTTTTCTTTGCTTCTTCCTCAACTGTAAAAGCTGGAAACAAACCTCCTGTCATATTAGCACATCTCCAACGCTTTATTCTGTCCTCATGATTTACTCCCCATAACCTTCCAGGCACAAACTCATGATTCTTTAATCCTCTGAATCTCTCTCGTTCATACATCTCATCTTCCCATTCACTTAAAGCTTCAAACTGTGTCGGTCTAGGTTCTAACATTGCCATCTTCTCTCTCAAATTCCGTAGTACAGCTACATTAAATGAACCATTCTCAGGGAAAGCCAATGCTCCATCATTCTTGGTATATTTTGTCCAATTTTCTAACCATATGCATGTATGGTATCCATATTTCAGCATCATGTGCGAAGCTGGTGATTTCGGCGGAGGAATTACTTGTCCCTCTCTAGTCACTACCTTTTGTCTTTCTTAAAAAAGTTCTTAACTTTCGACATCCATGACGTTTTCTCTCTACCATACTCATAATAAGACATAATTCACAATCACTTTCTCTCCTCAAACGATCCGCAATTCAACACTGTTCTTTATGCGTTATTCCCCCCAATACTAGCGCGACTCACACCAACACTCCAATCATAAACTTCCACGTCACTATTCTATCCGTCCAATCTTAGCGCGACTCACACCAACACTCCAATCAGAGCGGTTTCTGTCTACAGCGCACTGTCCAATCCCAGCGCGGCTTTTGTCTACGTCAGTTCTGCTCTAGACCCCTCCTTTACAAAATTTATCGGCAATTTCTTTTTCAACAATTCTTCGTTAGTTACAACATTTAAAACACATTTCCATTGTCTGATTCACTAAACCAAAGAGATAGCTTTGTCCATTTACACAAGAATTCCGTATTTTCCAATAGGCAGCGCTTACCTCTACCCTACCACAGAATTTTCCCGTTTCGCCGATAAAGTAGCACTTCCCTCTACCTTACCCTTCTTTCAAGCAAGCGGTAAACCCGTTTCTCTGTGGATAAGACACATGTGGAGACTATACTGCTCCTGAGAATTAAGGCCAGAGTTTCACAAGAAAACCGGTCACTATTTCACTTGCACACCTTTTATGCGGAAAATGTCCCTATCATAACACAACCTGTGTTATCACCAATATGAACTCAGACAATGCACTATTCCATGTGACTTCTCTTGCCACACGTGTTCCACTTCCTACTTCCCGGAAGCGTGAAAACTTACATATAACATAACGTGACTCAACATAAAGTGTTAGACATGAACTTCTCAATAATCAATAATCACCAAACTAATCTATAGTAACCATAACTCTGCTACCAAGAAATCTGATCCAGCGCTAACAATAAAAATTCTTCTCCTATATGACTCGGTCATCCAGGTACAACTATCTCTCCAATACACAGACTATATCCATATGACGGTGGGGCCCATTAACACCGCATATACATTCACTTACTCATTTATTCCCTGGATTCCCTCTGTCCTTAACCTAGGAGAAAAAAAAAACAGTAAAACGATTCGCTGGAAGGAGACGGGATACCTCTTTTTAACACGACATAATGTTTCTCATTGCTTTTAAGGCATTCCGCTCATTGGTCGATGGACCAACTAGTAGGAATCAGTTGATGGTGATTAAGACCAGCTCAATCACAATAAACTCTTTAACATTTTACCTTAATTATTGAGCTAAAGAATCACTGAGTCATTTGTTTAAAGATAATAAAGTTTATATAAAGTTTTAGAAACAATGCATAAGTTTTAAGTTTATCACTCAGATTATTACAGTTATCATTATTATAAGAATAAATTGAAATTACAATGCATACCTATTAGATGGAAGATAAAGTTTGTCACAGCAAGAACTCCAAAAAGATCTATCTATCTGTCTTGGAAAATCTAATAGCTCTAAATGAAAAATCTATCAGGAGTAAAAAGGTTCTTAAAAAGCAGCATCTTATACCTAAGGAAAATAGCAGCAGCAGCTTCGATCATCCGTAACAGCAACTCCGCACCCGCAACTCAGCTATCAGCAATCTCAGCTCTCTCTTCTCCTAACAGTACGCTCGCTCATCATCATCAATAAAAATATAATAATACCAACTCCTCCCACCCGGAGTAGGTCTTCTTATACCCTAATTCTCGCTTACTAAATAAAATGTTGCCTCTTTATGGCTTGATTCTCTCTCATTGGTCCATTCGAGTCCATATACATTTTTATCAAACTTCCTTGTCTTAACCAGTTCTTTGTGGAATGTCCATGCTTGCATCGTTTCCCACAGTTCATGACATTACTCATCAGTTTCGATCAGTCCAATTTGTATCATTTTCTGATACTTTTTAGGTTCAACAGTTCCGTTTGTCCATTTATTCATTTTGACTTCTCACGCTTCTTGCTGATCATCTTGGCACACATTTGCTCAGTAAGGTCACAATAGCCTTGACCATACTTCCATCCTAGGCTCTCAGCACGAACACGTGGTCATTCTTGTTCACAGCCTTTCTCCTTTTCCACACGGCTTCTCGCACATGCGTACTCTAGCTCATGGCGGCCATTTTATATCGCTGCTCAACTGGCCTAAGCGCACTATTTTCAAAGATAAACAAAATATTGTTAAAATAAAGAATATAAACCCTTTCGTTTCCCTCCCGTCTTTCTACGTACCCCAATTAGGTATTACCTAGCAAAAAGCAACATATAAAGCCGTCCCTTACTTACCATCGCTTTATTTTGCCACCACACGTTTTATTTTCAAAGCACAAATCATGCGTTTATTATTTTATTAGTACGCAAATATTACGTTTATGTTAGCCACATCAACAATTATAAGTAGATTAATTTGCACACAAAATAGCGTGTTACCATTAACCCTTCACATGTAACATACATTGTTGGTTATTTACTTAAACGAACATGTTTATTAATTATTTTACGAAAATTATTAGGAGGTTAAAATTTTTCATTTATCCTGCTCCATCACACCTTACTAGTCTCTTTATGAGGCTAGAGGTCAAAGCACATATGTTACACTTCAAATATCACAGTAAATCAGCACAATATACGATAGGCCCTAGGGGCGAACCAAACCATATATTAAGAAAGTGGTATAAGAACCACGACTTGACTAGACACAAGCCCTAGAGCCTGTAGAATCGCTGGGACCCCAAGGAACCACCCAAGGTAGTGACACAGGGGACCCACGAGGGACGTGTGCAGTGTGTGAACACAGCCGCGAGCTCCGTTAGCTTCTATGGGGAAAGTCGCGGTTAGAGTTTTAAAGTTTAGGGACACTTAGGAGTGGACTAGGAACAAACCCTTTTGGACTTAGATGGTTCTAGGGCCAACACCCACGGGAGCACCGGAGTACTCGTGTTACCTCACCCAGGGAAGCCAGGTGCATAGGTGTCAAATGGTGCTGGGTCGCGTCGTCGTTTTCAATGGCAGCTTGCTGAAAAGTGCTGCTGCCGGGAAGATGAGAAGTGTCCGAAGAGATCCAAGCCTGGATCGAAGATGTGAAGAACCTGAAAGCAGAGGGGACAGAGTCTGGGTCACTAGCCAGTGACCAGGGGCACGATAGTCGAATGCCCACCGATGTCGGGTGTCTCAGGTGCAAAGAGGTGAAGCTTGACTCTTCAGCCACGAGGACCAGGAGGCGTCGACGACGACCAGAAGCTGGATTCGAGCTGTCCCACGAAGGATGTCGAGTGCTGCAGCGTCGGTGCCCGGATTGGACACAACAAGCCTTGGCAACAGCAACCCACGCAGGAAGAGGAAAGTTGCTTCGGGGCGGACCAGCAAGGTCCTGGGGACTCCCCAAGCGATGGAGAGTCAGGGCACGTCTGGAGCAACCAGGAAAGCCCAATTAAAGTAAAGTTACCCTTCTCAGGGACCCACAAGTCGACGGACAAGGGATTGTGAAGGGACCTCGAGAGGAATCACAAAATGGCGGCCCACGGGTCACTCGGAGTGTGTAGGCCAGCAATCTTCGGTGGATTCACTGCTCGGGGTCAGGGTTACAAGTAACCCAAAGCACAGTCTCAAGGATCGACGAGAAGCATATGCACTTGCAAATGTGCACGGTGTCCAGGGGTTCCGGTTCCACTGTACCCACGAGGCCTATGGGTCTCAGCTTTGCTGGGGACTCGGGTCAGCCTCTGGGAAGTCTGGAAAACCACCTCCTGGGTTGCAAAGTCTTCGGCATCCGGCGGGAGCTTCGGAGATGCAGACCGGGCAGATGCGTCTTTGGTGCCTGCCAAGCAGGGGAGTAACTCCTTTACTCCAAGGGAGATTCTTCAGTCATCTGGCGTTGAACAGATCGTCGAAGGTCCAGGATTCAGTATCAGAGTTTCGTACAGGTAAATCTAAAGTCCTGTAGCCAGGGGTTCCTTTCTTATACCCAAGGAAGGGGTTGGACATACTCTGGGGACCCACCTATGGGAGGGTTTGGAAAGAGGGGTGGCTACACCCATTTCCTTTGTCCAGTTTCGCGCCAGAGCAGGGGCTGGTAGCCCCTGCAACCGGTTTGAACTGGACTATGCACAGGGATACCAAATGTGCCCCCAGTGCAGGACTTCAAAGCACTTTGAGAGTGCACCCAACCAGCCCAAATACACTAAAGCCTGTCTGGGAGGTGGTAACACCTCCCTGTGACAGGAAACCTATTGTCCAGGCCTCCCCTGCCGGAGTTTCGGTCAGCAGCAGGAGGCCAGACTCGTGTCTGTGGCTGCAGCATCCATTTTGTGATGCCAGGGCTCTGTTAGCTGGTACCGGGTATACTGGTGCTGTCATGTCTCTCCCTCTAGAAGGGTGGGATCATACTCCCACATCAGTTACTGGTGTGGGAATATGATTCCAAGGTGTTTGACACCAAACACAACATGTTTCCGTGCAGCCATCCCAAAGTTAGCATTTACCGCGAGGTTATAATGCACTTAAGAGTATATGGTCAGGCTGCATCACAGACAACCCCAGAGAATAGATTCCGAAGGCTGCAAAGGGGCTCTGCTCATGCAGGGGCACCCTCTCACACAAAACCAAGCACCCTGCCTTCAGGATTGATAAGGCCTGCCATAGGGGTGACTGATAGGTTTATATGTGCAGTGATAGGGTGAGATATAGTGAACCTATATCTCAGTAAGGGGTGCATGCACCACCTCACTCAGGCTGCTGTAGCAGTCCTGTGGTGTCATGTTGGAAGGCTGCCCAGGGGTGGCATAATACATGCTTCAGCCCCTGGTAGGCCTCTGGGGTACCTATGCCCTGGGTACATAGTATACCATATACTAGGGACTTATAAGGGCACCCCAGAATCCAATCTGTGGTGTACCTACGGTACAGGGAATCAATTTAGAGAGGAAGCAGCTAGGCTGGGGTCCTGGATAGCAGGGCCCCAGCCAGACTAAAGTCGAAAAACAGTGAAACATCAGCAAAAAGTGGGGGTAACCATAAGAAGCAGATCCTACTCTCCTACACAACCCCCCAAATGCAGGGACATTAAACTAACCTTGCCCAGTTGAGTCTTCATTTTCTAAGTGGAAATATCTGGAGAGTCCATCTGCATTGGCATGGTTACTCCCAGGTCTATGTTCCACTGTATAGTCCAACCCCTGTAGGGAAATGGACCACCTCAAAAGTTTGGGGTTTTCACCCTTCATCTGTTTTAGCCATAAGAGGGGCTTATGGTCTGTCTGAACAATGAAGTGAGTGCCAAACAAGTATGGCCTCAACTTCTTCAGAGCCCAAACCACAGCAAAGGCCTCCCTCTCAATGGCTGACCAACGTTTCTCTCTGGGGGTCAGCCTTCTGCTAATAAAAGCTACTGGCTGATCCTGACCTTCATCATTCAACTGTGACAGTACAGCCCCTACCCCCAAATCAGATGCATCTGTTTGCACAATGAACTTTTTGGAGTAATCAGGACTCTGCAGAATGGGAGCAGTGCACATGGCCTGCTTTAGGTCATCAAATGCCTTTTGACAGCTAACTGTCCACTGAACCTTTTTGGGCATTTTCTTAGAGGTAAGGTCATTCAAGGGGGTCACTATGGATCCATAACCTTTTACAAATCTTCTGTGGTACCCAGTCAGGCCCAAGAAGGCTCTCACCTGAGTCTGGGTAGTGGGAGCAACCCAGTCCATTATGGTCTGGATTTTGCTCTGTAATGGTTGAACCTGGCCTCCACCTACAAGGTGGCCCAGGAACACAACCTGACTCTGCCCTATCTGGCACTTAGTAGCCTTGATAGTTAGGCCTGCTTTTTGCAGGGCCTCCAAAACATTCCTTAGGTGGACCAGGTGATCCTCCCAGGTGGAGCTAAAGACAGCAATATCATCTAGATATGCTGCACTATAGTCTTCCAGGCCTGTAAGGACTGTATTCACCAACCTTTGGAAAGTGGCAGGTGCATTCTTCAAACCAAAGGGCATAACCACAAATTGATAATGCCCACTAGGGGTAGAAAATGCTGTCTTTGGCTTTGCATCATCAGCTAGTCTGATCTGCCAGTAGCCAGCTGTCAAGTCAAATGTGCTCAGAAACTTGGCTGAGGCCAAAGTATCTATAAGCTCATCTGCCCTTGGGATGGGATGCGCATCAGTCCTAGTGACTGCATTGAGACCCCTGTAGTCCACACAAAACCTAATTTCTCTCTTGCCATCTTTGGTGTGAGGTTTAGGCACAAGGACTACTGGACTAGCCCAAGGGCTATCTGAGGGTTCAATCACTCCCAAATCCAACATCTTTTGGACTTCTGTCCTGATGCAGTCCCTGACATGATCAGGTTGCCTGTAAATCTTATTTTTAACAGGCAGACTGTCCCCAGTGTCCACTTCATGAGTGCACCAGGTGGTCTGACTTGGAGTCAGAGAGAACATATGTCTGAACTGGCTGAGAACTTTTCTGCAGTCAGTTTGCTGCTGGACAGTAAGGCTGCCTGCCAAGGCTACACCATCTACTGATCCATCATCAGGGTTCTGAGGGACAGGTCAGGGAGTGGGTCACTCTCTTCCTCCTGTCCCTCATCAGTAGCCATGAGCAAGCCCATGTCTGCCCTGTCAACATATGGTTTCAGTCTGTTGACATGGAGTACCCTATGGGGGCTCCTGGGAGTTCCAAGGTCTACCAAGTAGGTAACCTCTCCCTTCTGTTCAACAATTGTATGGGGGCCACTCCACGTATCTTGGAGGGCTGCTGGGGCCACAGGCTCCAACACCCACACTTTCTGCCCTGGCTCTTAAACAGTCAGCACAGCCTTTTGGTCATGCCAGGCCTTTTGCAATTCCTGGCTAGCCTCAAAGTTTTTAGTTGCCTTTTTCATATACTCTGCCATCCTGGAGCGGAGACCAAGTACATAGTCCACTATGTCCTGTTTAGGGGTTTGAGAGGTAACTCCCATCCCTCCTTCACCAGACACAAAGGACCCCTAACAGGATGGCCAAACAAAAGTTCAAAAGGGCTGTAACCAACCCCTTTGAGGCACCTCCCTGTAGGCAAATAAAAGGCAGGGCAAAAGGATGTCCCATCTGCGCCTAAGCTTTTCTGGGAGACCTTTGATCATGCCCTTTAAGGTTTTGTTGAACCTTTCAACTAAACCATTGCATTGTGGGTGATAGGGTGTGGTGAATTTATAATTCACTCCACACTCCTTCCACATTGCAGTCAAGTAACTAGACATGAAGTTTGCACCCCTGTCTGATACTACCTCCTTAGGAAAACCCACTCTTGAGAATACTCCCAAGAGGGCCCTTGCCACCACAGGTGCTGTGGTGGTCCTAAGTGGGATTGCTTCTGGGTACCTGGTGGCATGGTCCACCACCACCAGGATAAATCTGTGCCCAGAGGCTGTTTGAGGATCCATGGGACCAACTATATCAATCCCCACCCTCTCAAAGGGAACCCCCACCACAGGTAGTGGTATCAGGGGGGCCTTTGTGGTTCCACCTGCCTTCCCACTGGCTTGGCAGGTGACACAGGAGTGACAAAACTCCTTGGTGTCTTCAGACATGTGGGGCCAATGAAAGTGAGGAACAATTCTGTCCCAAGTCTTGTTTTGGCCCAGGTGACCTGCTAGAGGAATATCATGGGCTAGTGTCAAAAGGAAGCCCCTAAATTTCAGAGGTATTACCTGTGAGAAGTTGGCCTGGTATATGCTGTCCACTAATTATAGTGGGCACCTCGCACCAGTCCAAACAACCCCTTATTGGAGATAGGTTAAAGACAACCTTTATTGAAAGCTATCCTAGTGGTAGCTATGGAGAGCAGCCTTCAGGCTAAGTCTTGAAGGAATGTAAAGCAGCTTGTTTTACCAGTCTATGATCTCTTGAGTGACCAAATGAAAGAGGACCACACCAGGTATATATAAAATATATGTATTTAGTCTTAAACACACCCCTCTAGTCTCTTTATGAGGCTAGAGTTCGAAGTACATAAGTTACAAGTCAAATATCAGCAGTATTTTGCACAATACATGTTTGAGCCCTAGGGGCGTACCAAACAATATACTAAAATAGTGGTATAAGAACCACGACTGAGCTAGACACAAGGCCTAGAGCCTGTAGAAGTGCTTGGACCCCAAGGAACCACCCAAGGTAGTGACACAGGGGACCCATGGGGACGCGTGCAGTGTGAGAACACAGCCGCGAGCCACCGTTGACTTCTATGGGGAAAGTCGCGGTTGGATTTTTAAAAGGAAAGGACACTTAGAGGAGGACTTGGAGCAAACCCCTTTAGAACTAGGCAGTTCTAGAGTCAATACCCACGGGAGCACCGGAGTACTCGAGTTACCTCACCCAGGGAAGCCGGGTGCATAGGTGTCTTTGGCGTCGGGTTTCGTCGTCGTTTTCAATGGCGATCTGCTGCAGCAGGCTGCTGGCGACCAATTCGAAAGTGTCCGGGTGGATCCAAGAGTGGATCGAAGATCTGAAGGACCTGAAAGCAGAGGGGACAGAGTCTGGGTCACTAGCCAGTGACCAGGAAGGCGATGAGCAGATGCCCACCGATGTCGGGTGCTTCAGGTAGGTTGACGGTTGTCTTGACTCTTCAGCCACGAGGTCCAGGAGGCGTCGACGACGACCAGGAGCTGGATTCGAGCTGTCCCTTGACGTCTGTCGATTGCTGCGGTGTCGGCGACCGGATTGGACCCAACAAGCCTTGGCAACGGCAAGTCACGTGGAAACAAAGAAAGGACGTTGATGCAGACCAGCAAGGTCTGGGGGACTCACCCAGTGAGGGTAAGTCAGGGCACGTCTGGAGCAACCTGGAAAGCCCAAGCAGAAGAAGAGTTGCCTTCGGGAGGGCCCACTAGCCAATGGACTAGTGACCGCGAAGGAGCCTCGAGTGGACGCACTTGGAGCTGGCTCACAGGACACTCGTGGAGTGGAGGCCAGCGATCTTCGGTGCAGTCGGTGCTGGAGGCGAGGGCTACTCGAAGCCCAAAGCACAACTTCGTGGGAGACCAGGAAGAGGATGCACTTACAAAAGTTCTCGGTGTCCATGGGTCACGGTTCCACGTTACCCACGACAGCTACGGGCCTCAGCTTCGCTGGGGTCTCAGGGCAGCCTCGGGGAAGTCTGGAAATCCACCTCTGGTGTTGCAAAGACTTCGGCGTCCGGCGGGAGCTTCAGCCATGCAGACCGGACAATTGCTTCTTAGGTGCCTGCCAAGCAGGGAGTCACTCCTTGACCCCAAGGGAGATTCTTCAGTCCTCTAATCTTCAAGTAGAGCGTCGAAGGTCCAGGATTCGGCTTCAGAGTTTCGTCCAGGGTAATCTAAAGTCCTAAGGACTGGGGTCCCATACTTATACCAAGTTAGGGGTTGGACATACTCTGGGGACCCACCTATGGGCGGGTCAGGGAAGAGGGGTGGTTACACCCATTCCCTTTGTCCAGTTTCGAGCCAGAGTAGGGGCAGGTAGCCCCTGCAACCGGTTTGAACTGGGCTATGCACAGGGACACCAAATGTGCCCCCAGTGCAGGACTTCAAAGCACCAGAGAGTGCTCCCGCCCAGCCCCAATACACACTATCCTGTCTGGGGAGGTGGTTACACCTCCCTTCGACAGGAAACCTATTGTCCAGGCCTCCCCTGCCGGAGTTTCGGTCAGCAGCAGGAGGCCAGACCCGTGTCTGTGGCAGCGGCATCCATTTTGTGATGCCAGGGCTCTGTAAAGTTAATACCGGGTATGCCGGTGGGTACATGTCTCTCCCTCTAGAAGGGTGGAATGCTACCCTCGCCGCCAGAACTGGCGGGGTGGTAGTATTCCAAGATGTTTGACACCAAACACGACATGTTTCCGTGCAGCCATCCCAAAGTTAGCATTTAACGCGAGGTTATAATGCACTTAAGAGTATATGGTCAGGCTGCACCACAAACAGCACCAGAGGATTGAGTCCGAACGCTGCAGAGGGGCTCTGCTCATGCAGGGGCACCCTCTCACATAAAAACCAAGCACTCTGCCTTTAGGATTGTTAAGGCCTGCCATAGGAGTGACTTATAGGTTTATATGTGTGTGCAATGGTAGTGATATAGGTAGCCTATACCACAGTAAGGGGTGCATGCACCACCTTACCCAGGCTGCAGTAGCAGTCCTGTGGTGTCATTTTGGAGGGCCTTCCAGGGGTGGCACAATACATGCTTCAGCCCCTGGTAGGCCTCTGGGGTGTCTATGCCCTTGGTACATAGTATACCATATACTAGGGACTTATAAGGGCACCCCAGAATCCAATCTGGGATGTAACTAAAGTACATGGAATCAATTTAGAGAGGAAGCAGCTAGGCTGGGGTCCTGAATAGCAGGGCCCCAGCCAGACTAAAGTCGAAAAACAGTGATACACCAGCAAAAAGTGGGGGTAACCATAAGAGGCAGATCCTACTCTCCTACACAACCCCCCAAACGCAGGGACATTAAACTAACCTTGACCAGTTAAGTCTTCATGTTCTAAGTGGAAATATCTGGAGAGTCCATCTGCATTGGCATGGTTACTCCCAGTTCTATGTTCCACTGTATAGTCCATCCCCTGTAGGGAAATGGACCACCTCAAAAGTTTGGGGTTTTCACCCTTCATCTGTTTTAGCCATAAGAGGGGCTTGTGGTCTGTTTGAACAAGGAAGTGAGTGCCAAACAAGTATGGCCTCAGCTTCTTCAGAGCCCAAACCACAGCAAAGGCCTCCTCTCTATGGCTGACCAACGTTTCTCTCTGGGGTCAGCCTTCTGCTAATAAAAGCTACTGGCTGATCCTGACCTTCATCATTCAACTGTGACAGTACAGCCCCTACCCCCAACTCAGATGCATCTGTCTGCACAATAAACTTTTTGGAGTAATCAGGACTTTGCAGAATGGGAGCAGTGCACATGGCCTGCTTCAGGTCATCAAATGCCTTTTGACAGCTAACTGTCCACTGAACCTTTTGGGCATTTTCTTAGAGGTTAAGTCATTCAGGGGTGTCACTATTGATCCATACCCCTTGACAAATCTTCTGTAGTACCCAGTCAGGCCTAAAAGGCTCTCACCTGAGTCTGGGTAGTTGTAGCAGTCCAGTCCATGATGGTCTGGATCTTGCTCTGCAATGGTTGAACCTGGCCTCCACCCACAAGGTGGCCCAGGTATACAACCTGACTCTGCCCTATCTGGCACTTTGTGGCCTTGATAGTTAGGCCTGCCTTCTGCAGGGCCTCCAAAACATTTCTGAGGTGGACCAGGTGATCCTCCCAGGTGGAGCTAAAGACAGCAGTATAATCTAGATATGCTGCACTATAGGCTTCCAGACCTGTAAGGACTGTGTTCACCAACCTCTGAAAAGTGGCAGGTGCATTTTTCAAACCAAAGGGCATCACCACAAATTGGTAAAGCCCACCAGGGGTAGAAAATGCAGTTTTTGGCTTTGCATCATCAGCTAGTCTGATCTGCCAGTAGCCAGCTGTTAGGTCAAATGTGCTTAGTTACTTGGCTGAGGCCAAAGTGTCTATTAGCTCATCTGCCTTGGGGAATGGATGGGCATCAGTCCTAGTGACTGCATTGAGGCCTCTGTAGTCCACACAAAACCTCATCTCTCTCTTACCATCTTTTGTGTGAGGATTTGGCACCAGGACCACTGGACTAGCCCAAGGGCTATCTGAAGGTTCAATGACACCCAGTTCCAACATTTTCTGGACTTCTGTCCTGATACAGTCCCTGACATGGTCAGGTTGCCTGTAAATCTTACTTTTAACAGGCAGACTGTCCCCAGTGTCCACTTCATGAGTGCACTCAGGTGGTCTGACTTGGAGTCAGAGAAAACATGTGTCTGAACTGATTGAGCACCTGTCTACAATCAGTTTGCTGCTGGGCAGTGAGGCTGCCTGCCAAGGCTACACCATCCACTGACCCATCATCAGGGTTCTGAGAGAGCAGGTCAGGGAGAGGGTCACTCTCCTCCTCCTGGCCCTCATCAGTTGCCATGAGCAAGCCCATGTCAGCCCTGTCCACATATGGCTTCAGCCTGTTGACATGGAGCACCCTGTGGGGTCTCCTGGGAGTGCCCAGGTCTACCAGATAGGTAACCTCTCCCTTCTGTTCAACAATTGTATGGGGGCCACTCCACTTGTCTTGGAGGGCTGCTGGGGCCACTGGCTCCAGCACCCATACTTTCTGCCCTGGCTGGTAAACAGTCAGCACAGCCTTTTGGTCATGCCAGTCTTTCTGTAATTCCTGGCTAGCCTCAAGGTTTTTGGTTGCCTTTTTCATATACTCAGCCATCCGGGAGCGGAGACCAAGTACATAGTCCACTATGTCCTGTTTAGGGGGTTTGAGAGGTAACTCCCAACCTTCCTTCACCAGACACAATGGACCCCTAACAGGATGGCCAAACAAAAGTTCAAAAGGGCTGTAGCCAACCCCCTTCTGAGGCACCTCCCTGTATGCAAATAAAAGGCAGGGCAAGAGTATGTCCCATCTTCGCTAAAGCTTTTCTGGGAGCCCTTTAATCATGCCCTTTAAGGTTTTGTTGAATCTCTCAACTAAACCATTGCATTGTGGGTGATAGGGTGTGGTGAACTTATAAGTCACTCCACACTGCTTCCACATTGCAGTCAAGTAACTGGACATAAAGTTTGCATCTCTGTCAGATACTACCTCCTTAGGAAAGCCCACTCTTGAGAAAATTCCCAGGAGGGCCCTTGCCACCACAGGAGCTGTAGTGGTCCTAAGGGGAATGGCTTCTGGGTACCTGGTGGCATGGTCCACCACTACCAGGATAAACCTGTGCCCAGATGCTGTTTGGGGATCCATGGGACCAACTATGTCAATCCCCACCCTCTCAAAGGGAACCCCCACCACAGGCAGTGGTATCAGGGGGGCCTTTGTGGTGCCACCTGCCTTCCCACTAGCTTGGCAGGTTACACAGGAGCGACAAAACTCCTTGGTGTCTTCAGACATGTGGGGCCAGTGAAAGTGAGGGACAATTCTGTCCCAAGTCTTGTTCTGGCCCAGGTGACCTGCTAAGGGAATATCATGGGCTAGTGTCAATAGGAAGCCCCTGAACTTCAGAGGTATAACCAACCTCCTGGCTGCTCCAGGCTTGGGGTCTCTACTCTCTGAGTACAGGAGTCCATCATCCCAATATATCTTATGGGTGCCACTAGCATTCCCAGCAGCCTCAGCAGCATCCTGCTGTCTGAGGGGTTCAAGAGAGGGGCAGTTCAGCTGCTCCTGGCTCAGATCTGCCCTGGAAGGGCCCCCTGTCCCCAAGAACTCAACCTGATCAGGCTCAAGCTCCTCTGGGACAGTTCCTTCTTCAGGCCTGAGATCATCTCCCTCAAGAGACTGATCTTCCTCCTGAGCCAAGGGGGAAGGCACTATCTTAACCCTACTACTCCTCCTCTTGGGAGGCACCTGGTCCATTATTCCAGAATCCAGGGCCTGTTCAGCTTTTGACATTTTTGCCTGTGACCTAGTCACAGCAAAGACATGTGCAGGGATCCCTAGCATTTCTGCATGTTTCCTGAGCTCCACCTCTGCCCAAGCTGAGGTTTCAAGATCATTGCCAAGCAAGCATTCAACTGGTAGGTCTGCACTCACCACAACCTTCTTAAGGCCAGTTACCCCTCCCCAGGAGAAGTTAACAACTGCCAGAGAATGGTCTGTTCTGACATTGCTAGCATTGGTCACTTGGTACATTTCACCAAGTATAATCTGCCCAGGATCCACAAGATATTGTGTCACCATGGTGACACTTGCTCCTGTGTCCCTGAATGCCAAAGCCTCCCTTCCATTGATTAAAGGCTGCTGTCTGTATTTGCCCAAATTATTGGGATTCACAAAGGGGGACATATCCATGCCCCCATCACAGACTAAGACAGCCTGAGTTGGCACTCTGACTAGGCCAGAGTCCATCCCAGTACCCAGGGTCAACCCTACTAAACCCTTATTCTGAGTGTTTCCACCACCACTTGTAGCTGGACTAGGGGTAACAGTTGCCTTAGGGGCAATGGTGGCTGGAGTGGAGTCTTTGGACTTGGTGCAAACACTGGTCCAGTGAGTCTTTTGCTTACAGACTTTGCACCATGGTTTCCTTTGGCCTTTTCCTTTATTAGATTGGGATTCCCCACCAGATGCAGATTTTTGGGGACCTTGTGAAGACTTCTGGTCTTTACCCTTCTCCCCACCCTTATCAGAGTTTTTGGAATCTTGCTTCTTCTGGTCACCACCTTGGTTCTGTACTTTCTGCTTCACCCTGGTTCTGACCCATTTGTCTGCCTTCTTTCCCAATTCTTGGGGAGAGGTCAGATCAGAGTCAACCAGGTACTGATGTAGCAACTGATTTTGACAGTTATTAAGAATCTGCTCCCTCATGATTAAATTATAAAATCCTTTGAAGTCACACACCTTACTGCCCAGTAACCAGCCTTCCAGAGCCTTGGTAGCACAATCTACAAAGTCCACCCAGTCCTGTGTCTGGGCCTTTTGGGTATCTCTGAACTTTAACCTGTATTGCTCAGTGGTTAGGCCAAACCCATCTATTAGGGCACTCTTCAGGACTTGATAATCATCAGCATCCTCTTCTCTTACAGTGAGGAGCTTGTCTCTACCTTTGTCTGCAAAGGAGAGCCACAAGATTGCTGCCCACTGCTCTTAAGGGACCCTCTGTACTTTACAGGCCCTCTCCAGTGCAGTAATCCATTTGTGGATGTCATCCCCACTCTGGTAGGGAGGGACAATCTTGCTCAAGTTTCTATGGTCATAAGACCTTTCCCTACCACTAGGGAAGTTGCTGCCACCATGGGACTCTAGTCCCAACTTTCTTCTTTGTCTATGAAGCTCTAGGGACTCCCTGTCTATAGCCAACTGCTCTTTTCTGATTCTCAACTGAGCTTCCTCATACTTGAGCAGTCTGTCTTTTCTTTCATGGGAGGTTTCCCTCCCATGAGAAGAAACAGAGGTCCCTACTGAGGTGTCAGAATGGTTAGACTCCTGAGAAGGAGATCTGGACCTTCTGGGCACACTCACAACTCTTCCTGGTGGGACAAAGGGGAGGTCATTCTGATCCTCCTCCTCATCTGCAGGAGGAGCTGCATTTTCCAGGGCAAGGTCATTGTCACCTTCCTGGCCAGTTTCAGAGGTCAGGTCCTGGGGATTTTCACCCCTGGCCCCTTCCTCATCTTCTGCCCCACCCTCTCTGCCTACCCCTGCAGACCCTAGGGGTCTTCTGAGATCATCCAGCAGAAGCATCTCCATGAGACGTTGGGTGTTGGCACTTTTGCCTGTCTTCAGCTTCCTAATCTTGCACAACTCTCTCAATTCCAAGAATGGGAGGTTGTCATATTTGGAGGGTAGTAGCCCACTGGTTCCTGGCAGGGATCTACTGATTCCTGGCCCTGAAGACATTACTAGTGAGGTGTGGTGTATGCACTACCTACTCTAGTGTGGCCTACTAAACTCTCTTGAGTTGTAGAAAGGGTGTGCTAAGCCCTTGACACACAACTCTAAGTTCAGTAGAACTTACTGTATTTCTAAGCTTGAATTTATATGTACCTTAGGTACCCTTAGTGGTTTTCAGTTGATCAACTCAATTGAGATTATCTGGTAAAACAATAGCAAGCTGGAATCCCACACGCTGCACACCAATGTGAGAAGTTGGCCTGGTATATGCTGTCCACTAATTATAGTGGGCACCTTGCACCAGTCCAAACAACCCCTTATTGGAGATAGTGTGGGGGTATGATTCCCAGGTGTTTGACACCAAACACGACATGTTTCCGCGCAGCCATCCCAAAGTTAGCATTTACCGCGAGGTTATAATGCACTTAAGAGTATATGGTCAGGCTGCATCACAGACAACCCCGGAGAATAGATTCCGAAGGCTGCAGAGGGGCTCTGCTCATGCAGGGGCACCCTCTCACACAAAACCAAGCACCCTGCCTTCAGGATTGATAAGGCCTGCCATAGGGGTGACTGATAGGTTTATATGTGCAGTGATAGGGTGAGATATAGTGAACCTATATCTCAGTAAGGTGTGCATGCACCACCTCACTCGGGCTGCTGTAGCAGTCCTGTGGTGTCATTTTGGAAGGCTGCCCAGGGGTGGCATAATACATGCTTCAGCCCCTGGTAGGCCTCTGGGGTACCTATGCCCTGGGTACATAGTATACCATATACTAGGGACATATAAGGGCACCCCAGAATCCAATCTGTGGTGTACCTAAGGTACAGGTAATCAATTTAGAGAGGAAGCAGCTCGGCTGGGGTCCTGGATAGCAGGGCCCCAGCCAGACTAAAGTCGAAAAACAGTGAATCATCAGCAAAAAAGTGGGGGTAACCATAAGAAGCAGATCCTACTCTCCTACACTGAAGGGCTCTGAGGCCTGGGCGCGAGGAAGGGATGCTGAAGGGCTCTGAGTCCTGGGCGTGAGGAAGGGATGCTGAAGGGCTCTGAGGCCTGGGCGTGAGGAAGGGATGCTGAAGGGCTCTGAGTCCTGGGCGTGAGGAGGGGATGCTGAAGGCCTCTGAGTCCTGGGTGCGAGGAAGGGATGCTGAAAGGCTCTGAGGCCTGGGCGCGAGGAAGGGATGCTGAAGGCCTCTAAGGCCTGGGCGCGAGGATGGGATGCTAAGGGCCTCTGAGTCCTGGGCGTGAGGAAGGGATGCTGAAGGCCTCTGAGTCCTGGGCGTGCGGAGGGGATGCTGAAGGCCTCTGAGGCCTGGGCGCGAGGAAGGGATGCTGAAGGCCTCTGAGTCCTGGGCGTGAGGAAGGGATGCTGAAAGGCTCTGAGGCCTGGGCGCGAGGAAGGGATGCTGAAGGGCTCTGAGGCCTGGGCTCGAGGAAGGGATGCTGAAAGGCTCTGAGGCCTGGGTGCGAGGAAAGGATGCTGAAGGGCTCTGAGGCCTGGGCGCAAGGAAGGGATGCTGAAGGGCTCTGAGGCCTGGGCGTGAGGAAGGGATGCTGAAGGGCTCTGAGTCCTGGGCGCGAGGAGGGATGCTGAAGGGCTCTGAGTCCTGAGCGTCAGGAAGGGATGCTGAAGGGCTCTGAGGCCTGGGCGCAAGGAAGGGATGCTGAAGGGCTCTGAGGCCTGGGCGCGAGGAAGGGATGCTGAAGGCCTCTGAGTCCTGGGCGCGAGGAGGGGATGCTGAAGGGCTCTGAGGCCTGGGCTCGAGGAAGGGATGTTGAAGGCCTCTGAGTCCTGGACGCGAGGAAGGGATGCTGAAAGCCTCTGAGGCCTGGGCTCGAGGAAGGGATGCTGAAGGCCTCTGAGGCCTGGGCACGAGGAAGGGATGCTGAAAGGCTCTGAGGCCTGGGCGCGAGGAGGGGATGCTGAAGGGCTCTGAGGCCTGGGCGCGAGGAAGGGATGCTGAAGGGCTCTGAGGCCTGGGCGTGAGGAAGGGATGCTGTAGGGCTCTGAGGCCTGGGCTCGAGGAAGGGATGCTGAAGGCCTCTGAGTCCTGGGCGTGCGGAAGGGATGCTGAAGGCCTCTGAGGCCTGGGCGGGAGGAAGGGATGCTGAAGGGCTCTGAGGCCTGGGCGTGAGGAAGGGATGCTGAAGGGCTCTGACGCCTGAGTGTGAGGAAGGGATGCTGTAAGCTCTGAGGCCTGGGCGGGAGGAAGGGATGCTGAAGGGCTCTGAGGCCTGAGTGTGAGGAAGGGATGCTGAAGGCCTCTGAGGCCTGGGGGCGAGGAAGGGATGCTGAAGGCCTCTGAGTCCTGGGCGCGAGGAAGGGATGCTGAAGGGCTCTGAGTCCTGGGCTCGAGGAAGGGATGCTGAAAGGTTCTGAGTCCTGGGTGTGAGGAAGGGATGCTGAAGGGCTCTGAGGCCTGGGCTCGAGGAAGGGATGCTGAAGGGCTCTGAGTCCTGGGCGCGAGGAAGGGATGCTGAAGGGCTCTGAGTCCTGGGCGTGAGGAAGGGATGCTGAAGGCCTCTGAGTCCTGGTTGTGAGGAAGGGATGCTGAAAGGGTCTGAGTCCTGGGCTCGAGGAAGGGATGCTGAAGGGCTCTGAGTCCTGGGTGGGAGGAAGGGATGCTGAAAGGCTCTGAGTCCTGGGCGTGCGGAAGGGATGCTGAAGGGCTCTGAGTCCTGGGTGTGAGGAAGTGTTGCTGAAGGCCTCTGAGGCCTGGGTGTGAGGAGGGCAGGGCATGTAGATGGCCACATCCCCTCTGAGCCGAGAATGAGGATTGCTGCTGTTTGAAAAACTCTTGAAAAAAATGAAAGAGAGATACAGCTCCGGAGGAGCTCATGCAGATTAGACTCATACAGGTCTGTCCTCAGCCAAAAGGAGGGTTAGATTCATTGATTAACATGTTAGCTTATGTATCATCTCATTGCTACCAGTATAATTCTTGAATGTAGCAATCTGCTTTGTGGCACCATGTGTAGTGGTTTTTTAATTTTCCAGCATTGGAGCTTTCAAAAACTTGAATGCTTGAATCATTCCCCATCATCAGACTGGGAACCTCGGTAAACCTGCTGAGCACAGCTGTGTGCCATTGCATTCAATAACATTGAAATATTGAAGTTATACACTACATACAACCAATGCTCCTCCTTATGTGACCCAAACTACAGCCAATCAGGCACCACACCTCACAAATTTTCCCAAGAAGAGGCTTCCAACTGCCAGATTCTGTACCACACGTTCAGTGATAGTGAATCCTCTGGAGTTTTGACATTTTTTTCCAAGAGCTTTTCCATTAGCTTTAGATCTGCTTTCTACCATAAGCAGTGATCTATCCTATTTTCCTGACTGGATTTGTTCTGCTTTTGAGATGACAGAGGCCTCAGGGAAGAAATCTTAGTTTAAGGCTTGCACATCCTGTCGCAAGAGAACATTTACATAGACAAACCTCGCACCAATTCTTTTTACTTCTGCATCCCAGTTACAACCTGAAGAAATGCGACATCTGCAAGAACGTCCCCTCTAGGATACTGAAGGAAAGAGAGTGGAGATTTACACCCTCAATCTCTGAGGAAAAAGTAGAGGCATCCACCTCTGGTGAGCCGGTGATGATTTTAAAGCTTGTCTCAGAAAAGTCTTTGTCCAAGACTTCCAATCCGACTCAAGGCCCCTCTGACCCTGCTGTCATGGGCCAGACCCCTGGTGAGCCATGATGTCAGAAAGAAACAGAACTCCCAAGAAGCAGACACCAAAGACAAAAAGGCCAGTGCCACCAAGCCCTGAATTGCTTCGGAAGCAGCAAAAAATGGCTTCATCAATGGATTCGTCTGAACCTAAACTGTTGACGACCGTATTGTCAATGGGCTGCCTACATCAACGATGATGGTATTGCCCACCACTGGGGTGGTGATGATTATAATCTTGGTAAGACATCCTGATAATAAGTTGATGAAGGATTAGTTGAAGGCTCTACCGCCAACAAAGTAGCATCCGTCATCCACGCCGACAGCATCGTTAACAACGACAGCCAACCCCCAATCATCTGTGCCTCAACTATTGACGACCACTACTCCATCATCAACATCATCCTCAATGATGAAGAAAACCTCATCGGTGTACTATAACTCTACAATGCTGGACTTGTAGCCATCATTGACTTTGTGCTGGATTTCTTGCAGCCCTCTTGAGCTTTCAACATGCCACCTTCCTCAGTGGGTGTGTCTGTAGTTTGATCAGCCTTGGCAATGTCACACCTGTCTTCTGTTATGTCTCTCCTTCACGTTCCCCAAAGATCTTAAAATATGCGTCATTTGGTCAAGAGGGTGATGAGAGGGATGAGGAACCTGACCTTCAATGGTTCAACCTCTCCAATCTACTGCACCGGCACTTCCATAGTCAATCCTGCAGGCGCCTCACAGGGCTCAAGGAGGGGATAATATGTCAGGAGGTTATGATGATGATAGCAGTGGTGATGCGTGCTGCCTCAGTGCAAACTTCCTGATAGACTGAGACCAATTTTTAGCTCTTGACGACACACACTGTCCCAGGGATTCTCCCTCTTGTGACATCGGCACATTCCCGGCTCTGATTGAGAAAGCATGTCAGTGTTCCAGTTTTCACTGGGAAGAAGTTGTATTTTCTTTTTGACTTCAAAGAGAATGCTCTTTAATTCCTGTCCTTGACCAATTTGGAAAAAAGGCCTGCTAATGATGGATGAAGAACCCAGTAACTGTGTTGTTGAATGTATCACATATCAAAAAGAAAAATAAGACAACTGAGGCTGCTCCTGCCTGTATCCCACCAAGTTATGGCTGATTCAGTTTTATCAGCTTTTATGCAGGGCAGCCCACAGAATCCAGCAACACCATGTAATGCCCCCATGACAAAAAGGGTTGAGACACCATAGGGAAATGTGTCTATGATTTAGCAGTGGTTGCTTTTAAAATTGTCAATGCCTCTGCTGTGGTAGGCAGGTATGACCAGCAGCTGTGGAGTGACAGAGCCCCCTTCTTTGAGAAGTCTCCAGATGACACAAAACAAGCTAGAGCACTGTTACGGGAAGGTGACCAGTCCTCACCCACTTTAATTGGTGCTGTTATGAATTCTTTGATGTGTGGCTTTCACTAAATTGCGAATGCTGCAGTAATGAGGCCTTATGGGTGACTGAAAAGTACTGTTTTCAGACCTGGGGTGCAAAAAATAGTTATGGATATGGCTTTTGATGGCTAGAATGTCTTTATCAAGAAGTTATATAAGACATTGCAGGCAATCAAATTCGATACAGACAACACAACGTTATTAGGGTCACTTCAGGGCTGCCACACCTACAAATTCAACAGGTGCCAAAATGTAATATTTTTCCACAAGAGGATCAGATTTTCATCAGAACAGGCAATATGGGCATTATGAATCTCTTCTTGCTTACATCACAGTTTTGGCAGCTCTAATGAGGCCGCCCTTTGAGCCATGTTATTGATCTATAACACTGCATCTTTCTTAGAAGACACAACATTTGCTAGAAGATTTGGAGAATTACAGGCTATTTCTTATATGGGACCTTACTTACGATTCTCCAGGGACAATGTATCTTTGGCTAAAAATCCTAGGTTCATACCTAAGCTTCATACAACATTTAATTTGAGAGATTTATTTGCCAACATTTTCCAACCCCTTCCACAGTGTCAGAGAGAGCTGTGCATTCTCTAGAATTAAAAGTGTCTTAAATTGTACCTGCAAAAGACAAAGGACGTTCGTCGACTGGGCCAACTTTGTATGTCTTATGGCCCTTTGAATAAGGGGAGAACAATAGCAAAACAAACACTTGTGAGATGGATTATTTCATTTACAACTCTTGCTCACATGTCTAAGAAAACACCACTTTCTGTAACTGCTAGAGCCCCTTCATCAAAGACTGAATACAGTTTGCAATGTGGTGGCTAGAACATGGCCAGTGCACTCCTTACCTGTGTCTACGTTTCCAACAGTTTTTATATTCCACAAAAAGGGTGCTCAGCAAAAGGGAGGAGCAGCCACCCGGATGCTCCCCGAATAGAAAGAAAGTCCCAATAGTTTCAACTACGGTTGTGAGCACTCCGACAAATTCACCAATTAGGTCATCAGTTGTCCCTCACACAAAGTCTTCTTACAGTATATTCTAGCCAGCCAACACGTGTTTCGTCATCTGCAAATTGCCATTGACTTCCTTAGGTCATACCGGATATATAAGCAAATAAATGCTCCAATTAGTTCCCATATATGCTGTGGTGTGAATAGTCAAGTGCTGAAATTTGCACGTTTAAGTGCACCGTCGTGCGACCGGTGGAGTCACCGGTTTCACATATGAGAGTTTCTGATTGTCATGTATCTTGGCCTACACTATTCACACAACTATTCACACCACAGCAAATATGAGAATAAAAGAAGGTTTTGTACAACCGACAGCTCATGATCTCATGGTGATTTTGTCAGAGTGCTCGCATCTGTAGTTGAAATTATCGAGGACTGTGACAGCTATGGCGGGTCGCTTAGCAGCAGACTTGTTCAAGAAAATCTTCAAAGCAGCAGCATGGAGAACAACACACACTTTCCCAAAGAAGTACTGCCTCCAACATTCAATCCAGAAAAGCAGCAGCAGCAGCAGTGGGATGAGTGGTACTCCGGAACTTATTTTCATAAGGTGAGCTTAATTTCCGCCTTCTCCTTTCTTTGGTACTGCTTTGCTAATGTTGATTCAAGCATGTGAATCTATGAAAAATCCAAAGCAGCAGAAGAAAAAATTAGTTATCTGTAACTTAAGTTCTACAGCATTGGTATCTTTCATAGATTCATATGCAGCACTCCCATGTCTCCTTCCATGAAGCTCTTTATGGCAGCTGGAAGCCTCTGTCAGGGAAAGAGATGTGGTTCCTTGTTCCTGATTGGTTGAAGTGCCGATCACACAAGGACGCGCACTGGTTGTATGTAGTCTATGGCTTTTTTCTATGTTATTGAGTGTAATGGTACACTGTTATGCTATCATTGCATGCAGAGGTTCCCCAGCCTACTGACAGGAAATGATTCAAACCTGCGAATCTATGAAAGGTACCAATGCTATAGAACCGAAGTTGCAGGTAAGTAACCCATTTTCTTACTTTTGATGTGTTTGAGCTAGAAGCAAGCTATTTTTTCTCAGAGATCTGCAAATGATGCCACAGATGATGGAATCTGTGGCAAGAGTTGTAAATTCATAATTATTCAGTAAATACAACAGCCACTGAATCACATAGTTTCAGCAGCCCTTCCTATTGGGCAGCATTCAAGTGGCTGCAGGAAATGTGGGGGCTTGTCACGTTTACTTCACCATTTACTTAGGGTTCAGTCAATGGGCCAGAAGCGTGATAAACTACAGTGTATCCGTCTTCAGTACAATACATGCGGCCCTTCGCATGGTTGGTGGAGTGATTAAGGTGCAAGGCCAGGCACCTCCGTGGGGTCGCGGCTCTGAGGTACATGTCTTCTTGAAGGCAAGAGTTTGAGCTGGTGGGCAGCACCCAAAGGACTGAGGTTACCCACTTTATGCAAAGGTGTGACTGTATCACATTAGAAACTATCATTTAGTGGGGTCTGCAGCCAACTGAGCCTTCGAATGCTGATATCTCCAGAGCAGTTGTGATATCAGGCCGAATGACTGTAATCAACTTGATAGAACCCCAAACCTAGGGTGAAGAGGATAAGCATTGTTGTCCCCAGGAGCTGTAGAGCAGAGATACCTGCACTCCGTGTGCTGCGGTGGTCATGGATGCTACAGGTTCACCACAGATATTGCTTGGTCAGCTAAGTGATGGCTCAGGCCAGCCGTACCACAGGGCGGTATAGCTCGGGGCTGACTCAATACATTCCGGTTATGTACATGTAGATCTTCAGTCAACTGGGCTGCACAATTCATATAGCTGGGACTGACTTGATAAATTGAGATTACCATGACACATCTCAAGCCAGCTGAGCCGAATGCAGAATTCTTATAACATGGGAAAGGCTCTGTATGTTGAGAGCCACTCCATGCAGATCTTCAGGGAGCTGAGCCTCGTGCAGGCCATCTGCACCCGTAGGGTGCGGCTCCTGTCCTTGCAGAGCAGTTCAGCCTCCCCTTCTTCTCCTCCGGTCACAAAAGCAGGATGCTCTAGAGTCAAAGTTTTGTCCCAAGCCCCAAGAAAGAGAGTCACCTGCAAGGTTCTGTCTAAGGCTGTTGTTGTCTCCATGCTGGTGTGCAGAGCCTACTTGAAGTCCTTGTCCAGTCAGATAATAATGATCCCACTCTGGAGACACTGGTGGGAAGCCAGAGCCTACCAAAGTGTGAACTATCGTTAGATTTCGAATTCCTCCTCCAGATAAAGGAAAGTGCATATTCTTCTTAAGTCACAGTCGCAGAAGAAAGGACAAGTTTCAGATGAGAGGAAGGACCTTGTTCTACAGAGAAGGGATAACAATTGGGATAGAGCCCAAAAGATTACTACAATGTCTGAAGGAGGACCCTGAACAAATTCAAAGGTAGGATGTCACATCCACCGTTTGACAAGGTAAACCTTCTTGTGCAACCTGCTTCCAGAATCCAAAAGGGATTCCAGCCATCCACCGCACAGTTTTCTGATCACATTCACATGTAGCATGAACCACACCACAATCTATGGCAAGACAAAGACCCAAGTTATGAGAGGCTGTATGAAGAACATGAGGCAGGTCAGAAATAAATAAACATGGCAGGATAGCACAGCTTTTCACAGCCATGGTGAGGATTTCCATGCCAACAGTGTAATTGCTGGGGAGCATTTATGCCCCGAACTTTGATCAAGAACATTTTTTTTCAACGATTGAGCACGGCCTTAGTGGGATGGGACACATTTCCCTGGCTCCTAGGAGGGCATTGCAACACGGTCCTTGACGTGGACTTGGACAGATCACATCCACCATTGCACGGTGCTGGCACACGCAAACAAGCTGATCTCCTTAACACTTGGCTGAGCGGTTGGGGGTTAACGGATATCTGGCGACTCTTACACCCTACACACAGGGAATACTCCTTCTATTCACCGGTCCACCAGCTCCACACCAGGATTGACAGGTTTTGGGGTCCCGTGCACTGCTCACACAAATTCACCACTCCACTTATTTAGCTAAGACCTTCTCCGACCATAACCCTTTAGAAATCACACTCACATGGGGTAGGGTCCCCACCCCAGTTCCCACTTGGAAAATGTGGCCTCAGCTTCTGGAAGATACCCCGTTCCGTGCAACTTTGTCCCTGACCATCACGAATTACTTCACTGAAAACTGGAACACAGCCTCTTCTATTCTTGTAGATTGGGACGCGCTCAAGGTGGTAGTACGGGGTTCGGTGATTGGGGCTACTGTGGGGGCTAGACAGGAAATACATAAACGTCTCACAGAGATTGAAGCCCAGATGACGGATCTGGAGCAGGGGCTGTATTGGACCCAGACAAACGCGAGTCTTTGCAGGAAGCCCGTCTCCGACATGCGGAGGTACTGGAGGATCTCAGAGTAATAGATTATCGAGCCTTTACACAACGGAAGCATATAGAGGCGGACAAGTCTGGGACGTTATTGGCTCGGATCCTGAGGGATACCCCTGACCTACCTACGATCACCAGCATTATGGCCCCTACCGGGGATATGATACATACGCAGAATGAGATTAATGAGACCTTTTGTAGCTACCTTAGTGAACTCTACGCGGCCCCCACTCACATTGGGGATGCACTATTGGAGGACTTTTTAAAAGACCTACCATTCCCGACTATATCAGATACCGCTAAGGAGGAACTCGCAGGCCACATTACACAAATGGAAATAAGAGTGGCAATCAAGGGCCTCAATCGGAATAAATCTCCCGGGCTTGATGGCTTGCCCATAGAATTTTATGACACCTACTCTGACATTCTAATCCCTAAACTGGAGGAACTATACAGGACGGCCTTAGAAATTGGGCACCTCCCGCACTCCACCATGCAGGCTCTGGTTGTTTCCCTCCTCAAACCAGGACGAGCAGACACCAACTTAGCTAGCTACAGGCCTCTATCGCTCCTAGCGACCGAATACAAGATTCTTAGTAAGGTCTTGGCCAACCGCATTCTACCCACCCTAAATGCCCTTATACACAGGGATCAATGCGGATTCCTCCCGGCTCGTAGTACCTCCCTAAACACCAGACGACTACATCATGTCATGGCGGCTACGCCGCCAGAATGCACTGATGCGGGCTGCATAGCGTTGGATCTCCGGCAGGCCTTCGACTCTATAACTTGGGAATATATGTTTGCAGCCTTGAATCGATTTGGGCTTCCAGATAGATACCTCCGCTGGATACGCTTGCTCTACACTGATCCCACCGCTAGAGCACGTACCGGGAAACATATCTCCCGCGAATATAACATATATAGGGGTACACGTCAAGGGTGCCCGTTGTCCCCCATTCTCTTCGTCCTGGCGCTTGAACCTCTAGCGATCGCGTTGCGGCAGTCTGCTGACAGACTGGGGATCCTGTTGGATGGTACCGCGCACTTAATTTCAATTTATGCGGATGACATCCTTATCTACTTACGCAATATGTCAGCCAGCGCAGAACCCCTTCCCAGTATATTCTCTGCCTTCGAGCGGGTCTCGGGCCTAGCCATAAATGAAGGCAAGTCAAACGCCTTCTACTTCATAGCGGGACCGCGTCCTGATGCGTTTTCCTTTGGCACTTATAGCTTCCCCATTGCGCACGATACCTTTAAATACCTAGGGATCCGAGTATATAGGACACAACTTGATCAACTGGATGGCAACTTAATGAGAGCAATCGCTGCCCTACGATCAAGTATATCTTTTTGGAATTCTCTCCCATTATCGGCGATGGGTCGGATCGCCATTTCTAAAATGGTGATGCTTCCCCGTCTATTATACTTTTTTGTTAATCTACCCCTGGTAGTCCCGCTGGCTGTGTTCCGAACACTGGATATGCTTCTACTAGAGTTGATATGGGTGAAGGGTCGGCGTAGGATTAGCCTCCAAAAACTACAGTTAGAACCCCGCAAAGGAGGATTGGGAGTCCCAGACTTCAGGGCCTATTACTATGCGTGCCAACTGCAATGGTTATCCTTTTGGACGGCAGGTAGGAACCTGCAGGAAATTGGATATGGCCCCAGGGAATTGGAAAGCGGGACATTACACAGATTCCTACTCCCTAAAGTTAAACCCCCACCCCGGGGCCCCCCTTTGCTAAAGACCGCCTTACAATGTTGGAAGAAGTACACATCGGGAACAGTCCCATATGCGAGCAACATCCCACTATTAGGTATACCATTACCAGATGGGAGACTGACTCAGGCGAGACTACATGATTGGGAGGAGGTGGGAGTGGAAGAGGTGGGATCGTTCTTTGGGGACGGCACCCTTATGACTCATGATATGTTTGTGCAGACCACAGGTGCAACAGATCGTCATTACTTATTATATGCTGCTGTAGCACATTACATTAAGGAGACATGTGCACCACAACGCACAGAACCGCCTCGACACAAACTGGTTCACCTACTTTACTACATGGGCAGGGGAGGGCACTTAGTGAAATGGCTGTATGCTGGCATTAGGGCACAGGTCTCTATAACACTCACTACTCTCGGGGCTAAATGGGCGGAAGACACAGGCATGGCCATATCTGATAAGGCATGGACGAGTATTTTGGAACATCCTAAACGGGTGTCCCGGAATGCCCGCCTTAAATTCATACAAAATATGGTGTTGCATAGATCGTATTTAACCCAGAGGAGGATCCAGCGTATGTTCCCTGAGGCCCAGAACAGTTGCCCCCGATGCAAGGCTGAGGAGGCAGGATTCCTTCACATGTTGTGGGTATGCCCCCGTCTCGGCGATTACTGGGACAACATTCGAAATGCACTGGAGGAGGTTACGCGGTTGACGATCCAGGACAATGCTGTAGAATGTTTACTAGGGCTGCGCAAACGAACCAGCGCCCTTAAGGTGCAGTTACGCTTTCTTGATTTGGCTCTCATCCTAGCTATCAGAGGGATTACCATGCGATGGAAGTCCCCACGTTGTCCTCCATTACCAGTATGGCAAGATGATGTAGTGCGATGGTGTGGAGCTGAGAGTGCGGCTATTAGACGTGAGGAGGCGAGAGGGCTCAGAAAACACCCAATCTCCTTGGACTGGGACCGTATGCTCGAAGAGTTTCGACATTTAGATCTTACACCAGGGACGATCACACCTACACCATAGTGCACCCATATGGCCTCAACTGATGCGACGCAAACTACTTGATTATTGAGGTTCTCTTGCCGCCCAGACACTGCGACACTAACGACAGGAACCCGGAGATCTTAGATAGAGTCACTGTAATGGGTTATAGGATACAACATTGAGATGCAGACCAGGAGGGAGGGAGGGAGGGTGGGTACAGGGTAGTTCTGGGAAAAGTACTGGCTTAATTGCATGTCACCTTTAACTACCATTGGAAATATCTACGTAATATTCAGGCAAGCGATATTGACCGGACATATGACCAACATATACCCTGAGGATTCATACGTCGAGCTCTATTATATAACATTCTGCGTGAGAATATATGTAATGGAAATGTTTCAACAACACACAAAATGTACACGCCATGATGTATATTATGTTGTCGGTGAACCGTTCAAGGGTGTGCAATAAAGTCTGTTAAAAAAAAAAAACTGTGTAATTGCTGAGCCTCATTGTAATTGATGACTCACAGTGGTTGTGAGAATGCTGGCATCTCAGTGCTTAATTTTAGCCGGTGGCTTCCGGCGCTGGGCACCAGCACTTAAATGTCAGCACCTGCGCGTGTGACAATCTGCCACTATGTGGCTAAGTCTGGCTAATTTAGAGATGACTACAACAACAGTTAATTATTAATTCAATATACATAAAAAATGACTATTGACTGCCGCCCAAGCCATTCTTATAGCTTTGGGGCCTGGAATAGTCCGAATTGTCACACTTTTAGGAGTGTGATGGTTAGTAGCTATGTTGTTACTATCATTGGCAGCACTTGCAGGGGCAATGTGTGGTGCAAGCTGGAGTGGCCTCCTGACTAGAACACTGGCACTTATTTTTTTTGTACAAATTAAGCACTGCAGCATCTGGACCACTGAGCTGCAGTGTGTGGTCCACTAGCATTTCTGGTTGCAGTGTAACGTGTGTCAGGACCCATCCTTTACAGATGTGGACCCAGAACCTGTGACCTTAAGGAGAGAAGTATTTTAGAGACCGCTTAGTTGAATGATGCAAGAAGGGCTGGCTGCCCCTTCTTTAGACGTCCATCAGGAAGAGAGTGAAGTGCACAGAGACTCCAAGCCACAGGGCCACCTCTAGCCTCATTAAGCGGGCACATTGAGAAGCCTCAAACGTGTTCAGCAAGTGCTGTCCCTTGGATCTCTTGAGCCAGTAGACTTACCTTTGGGAATGATGTCTGACGTGGTTAAAATAGTATTAAAGCCTAATCACATGTTTGGCTGTGTCTTAGGGCCTGATTTAGATCTTAGCGGACGGGTTACTCTGTCACAACAGTGACCGATATCCCGTCCGCCGAAATATAAAGCCCATAATATCCTATGGGATTTATATTTCGGCGGACGGGATATCCATCACCGTTGTGATAGAGTAACCGGCCCGCCGAGATCTAAATCAGCAGTATCAGACTACAGGAGGTAGCCCATAAACCATGTAGAGACTAGGGCGAACATCTGTAACATACAACAATGTCCCTAAGGGTGTTAGTTACAGGTCAATTTCAAGCAGCACAATCAATTGCTGGGAGCGGAAGGAGAAACCAGGGAGACACATTTTTTTTAGTTTTGTTTGACAACATAGAATTGAGTTTAGTAAATGCATATATTTGTCATATTCAACTTCATATATTCAAACATATGTAAGGGTAGCACTGCGTTACATTAAATGGCATGTAACCTGTGGGATACTGTGCACAAGTGCTCATGAAAATAGTGACGGCGCAAGTGACACGCGAGGAAGTATGTACAGCGACAGGAAGGGGCACAACAACAAAAACACAAATGATGGTGAGATTTACATAGTCGGGATACCCAAACAATAAATGCTAATATATACAAAGGAAATCAAGCTGGGTATCCTTGAGGAAATAGCGCCGAAATTTTCGCTGCAAAAGTGGACGGCGTTTCAGCCTGTTGAAGTATTTAGGCCATCATCAGGACCAGGTTACTCTTATTTCTATAGCAGTGCTGTAGGTAAAAATATACACACTCGATGGTGGACCAAGTGGGGTCAGAAAGAAGAAGGGATGAGGAATTCAAGAATAAGCGTTATGGATGAGCCCAAGAGGGAAGGTGAGGACAGATTTAGATTGCGGCGTACAAGTCAAAGCGAAGGAAGATTACCGTGTGACTAGGCTCAGAGAAGGTGATGTGTAAAAAGAGGCGCGATGCCCAAAGAGGCTGCCAGAAGAATCACGGCGACTTACGCGACGTATTGCGACTGAATTCCCAATCGTGTTAGAGGAGGGTCCCGGAGCAGTCCAGGTACAACCTGGGACACCTCTGCCTAAAGCAAGAAAAGGTAAGTGAGTGCGCTGGTCAAGGCAACGGCAGAACTGGGAGGATGGGAGGGAAGGGGACTTACTGGTCAGGGGGCTCAGAGGAGGAGACGATGGGAGGTCCCTGGAGGGTAGTCCAGAGAGGTCCAAGGTTTACCGCATCGATCTGCGGTAAGACAGATGCTGCTGGGCGTGGTACCTGGGAAGGAAGGAAGCCAGGTAAGCAAGGATGGTGAAGCTTGTAGAGAGCGCTGTGCATGCAGGATACTGAATAGCAGGCAATTGGTAACATACAGAGGAAATGCTAGCCTGCTAGTAAATTGTAAACCCAATGGTGGAGGGTGCTCCCGGTGGCTAAGAGGGGTGGTATTGAGCCTACCAGAAATTAGGGCGGTCACAAGAAAGACACAAAAACCGGAGTGGTATAATTGCGATAGAAGTGCCTGCCTGGAATGATTTGGGAGTGGCTGCACGGGAAGCGTGTGTGTGCCAGAGGAGGAAAACGGCAACACAGAAACCCTAAGGGAGCAAATGCTCGGGTTGGGAGTTAGTTAAATGCACAACAGTGGGAAATGAGCCAGCGTGGTGCCCCAAAGTACGGCGTGAGCAATTAAAAGTAAATCAGGCTCATGGAAGCGGGGTGCCACGAGGGGGCACCCGGCCGCAAGGTCGGGTGGGATATGTGCGTGAGAGAAACCTAGTGAGTCTATAACTAAACCATGGCTCAGGGACGAGCTAACGATGCATTAAGGGGCGCGCGAGACCGAGGTTAGGGTCAGCGCGGTCAAAGGCGCGAACCGCATCCGAAGTCTAACAGAGTCTTAGCTAGCGAAGCATTGAGGGGAGCGCGAGACTGTGGTTAGGGTCAGCGCGGTCAAAGGCGCGAACCGCATCTGAAGTCTAACAGAGTCAGGGCAGTGCAGCAGGTTAGGGCCAAAACATAATTAGCAAGACTCGATTGAGATCGGAGTTAGAGCAACGCGGGGAGGGAAAGAGGCGCGACTTACTGAGTTGATGGAGCAGTCTGCTGTGGAAGGACAATGCACTTCGGATTCCGGCATGAGTCAGGCTCTAGTGGCGGCCTCGGCGCGCATGGAAGGAGGTAGGGGAAGGTCTAGTCACGTGATGCGCGAGAACGTGCACACGTATGAGAAGACTAGACCGTTAGACGGCATGCAATAGTCAGAAGGGAGGACAGGGAAGACAGACTTAGACGCTCAAGTGAGCGTTTATGTGTTTTAATTATTTTAAAGAGAAGAACAATGGTACATTGAAGATTAAAGTAAGACATGCATAGTAAAACATTCGTTTTGTGATCACTTAGACACCATTTTTGTGAAATATACACTGAGTCAAGAATTTACGGGTTTAGCACTAAGTATAAGTAATTTCAGCTTAATACATTTTGTGATCAAAGCTTGCACACTTAGGGTAGGTACCAACATTACGGTAAAAGGTTTAAGCCAGGGCATTTAAAAGCCTACAAATAAATAAATTTCAAAGGGATGAGAGCAGCCAGAGGAAAGAGGTTATGATAGTGTGCTCAAGTGCTCAAGCTGCTGATGTTCCGAACTGCTCCAATGTGAATGATGAACTAATTGGCAAGCAAACAGTGTGTACAAGGAGCACCAGAATTGGTGTTGAAATGTCAGAATGGATCATGTCAGTGTAGTGTTCCATTCATCTAAGGTGTTCAGGCCGTGCTCAATAGTATTGCAACGTGCTATCCAATGGCAGAAACTGGTAACCAGAGCCCGGAAACGAGCATGGTATAATCACGGGACACCTTTCTCACACCAAAGGAAAGGAGGAGAAACACACGCATCCCTTTTGTCTCTACTTTCTCCCCACCAGCAATAAAATCTCTAAAGTCATAAAAAGAAACTGAAACATGCTTGCCCCCCTTGGAATATTCAATGAACCGCCATTGTTCTCCTATCGTAGGGGGAAAAACCTTTCAGACCACCTGGTACACGCCATCACATGGCCAAAGACAAATGTTAGAGAAGAATCTATCATGGGTGCCTGGGGCCATTACAAATGCCAAAGATGCGTCGCATGTTCAACAACACTAAACACCAAACATTTCGAACTCAATGGACAAAAATACCAGCTAAGAACTTTCACGAACTGTAGATCACACAACGTTCTATACGTTATGGGCTGCCCCTGTGACCTTCTCTACGTCGGACAGACCACTCAAATGATCAAGGACAGGATCATCCAACATCGCAGCCGAATAAGATGTGGTGTATTAAACGCACCTCTTGTAACACACTTCTGTTGGAAACGGGGTAGCGTGGTGCGCAGCGGGAAGGCTAAACCAGGAGCATTGTGTAAAGCATCCGCGCAGCACACACAGGCGACACACCAGGCACACTACAGAAAGGAGACCACACCAGTTTGAGTAAGAAAAATAACATTTGTATTATGCAACAGCATAGCAGGTGGTAACCACAGTAGTCAACACAGCGCCAACCGGCACCCGGTAGATATAAACAGTGGGGACTATTTACAGTGCAGCGCCAATCGGGCCGCTGCCAGAACCAACATAAGCACAGGAATAAATGAAAGTCCATAAGCAACAATATTAGGCGCACAATCCTCCTTAACATGAAGGCATAAACCTGGGGCATCTAAACAACGCTTTATGCATCACCTCAGGCCCCCACTCAAGTTTAGCATCAGGCGTAACCTATGCCTAAAGTATCATTGGTGCATAACCATCAGCAATGTACACCCTAGGAAAAAGCATTGGGCACATTAGCACAAATCATGTGAGCATTAGACATACGAATAAAGCACCATTGCCGTAGCCTGCAAGCATGAGCCTGAACCACGTTGGCATGAAAGCATTAAACATGCACAATAGGCATAATCACATGCATTAGGCATCCTTGTGGGCATGAACATTAGGCGGAACGCCAACAGCATCGGGCATACACATGAAGCCTAGAATGAAAACATCCGGTCAGGCATATAAACACACTATGCGCATGAAGGCATACATCAGCAGTGGGCATCATCCTCAGTGTGGGAGCATTAGGCGTTATCATTAGGCATCACTCCCATTAGCATAAACCCAGGGGGCATCTCAATAGCACCTTATGCATAACCATACTACCAGGGGGCATAGGCCACATTAGCCGCATGAGGTATGGCACATGAGGCCTTCCCATAACCTTAGCAGGGCGCCCCCTTAGAACACAATAGGCCTAAAATCAGCACTGCAAACTTGAGGGAAAAGCATTAGGTATCATCCTAGGTACAAATGCATCGTACAACCCTATTCTGCAATAAATCACTTGGGGCAATAGGCCTCGCCAGCATAAACCCCGGTCGCCCCAATCGGGGGCACAACACTCTGAAACTGGGCCCAGGCCAACTGGCCTCTCTCAGGGGCTCAGAAGCCCTATGTCCCGCAAAGTCAGGGCAGCGAAAACAAAGGTGCGCAAAGCGCTAGGGCAGGAGGGTCTCTCACTCCTCTCTCTGTTCTCCTGGGTAATCCAATGCCCCCAAAAGAATACTGGCACCGGGGGCGGGCACCGGCAATGTGCCCCGACACACCCCCCAACCACGGGATGACTGAGCCCCACTCACCACCGCGGGGTAATTGAAATATAGCGCTTAGACAGCACAGCACAGCGCTGCAGGCGCCAGCTCCTCTTCCCCGTGCACCTTGAATATAGCGCTTAGCAGCACAGCACAGAGCTGCAGGCGCCAGCTCCTCTTCCCCGGGCACCTTGAATATAGCGCTTAGACAGCACAGCGCTGCAGGCGTCAGCTCCTCACTCCTGGCACTTTAGATGTAGCGCTTTGGAATCACAGCGCTGCAGGCATCAGCTCCTCACTCCTGGCACTTTAGATGTAGCGCTTGCGATGGGTTCGGTCCCACCAGCTTCAGGGACAGCAGATAGCGCACCTCTTCTGGTAATCACGCAAATAGTCCCACTAGGCGCTAGAGTGCAGGCAGAGCAGCACAGGCACTTCAACTCTAGAAATATAGCGCTCTCGCAGCGCAGCGCTGCAGGTGTCAGCTCCTTACCTCCTGGGCAGTAAGATATAGCGCTCACCAGGTGCTGGGCTTAGGACGGCAGGAGAGCAGGCAGGCAATACTGGGCAAGATCAGCAGGCAGTGGGTACTCATCAGAACAGGACAGCAGCTCCTAGAAGCAGTCATCTCCCATAAAGTGGCACTCCTCCTGACACAGCAGTCTTCACTCCAGTAAAGGGCTCTCACTGGCCCTGTGGACAGCGGAGGGGTGCAGATGGGCACAGGGGCCAGCACACAGGCCCAATGTGGCGGTACCTCCTGGCAGAGTGTCCCCTCTCATTCAGGTCCACGCTCAGTCTGAGCACATGGAGGCACAGCCCCCTCACCCCACCTACCAGAAAGGGCTGGAAGCTTCTGGAAGGTTCCCTGGGAAACCGGTCCCAACTGGTTTAGGGGGAGGTGTAGAGCACCCTGTCTGCCAGACTTCCCTCCAAAAGCTGGGGCTGGGTGACAGACAACTAGACCGGCAACCCACCTCAGGCAGGCGGCACAAGCAGACAGAAATGGCGTCCATTTTAAAAGTAACATTGCTTTACAACAGTACAAATAAATCTGCGCACGCCATTGTGCAGTAGGTATTATTTCACACATGGTAAAAAGGCTAGGGGGGAAAAGCGAAAGATTTTAGGACAATAAGGGCCAAGTCCAACAACTTCCAAGAACACAACCATAATGAGACGGACTTCACTTGGATGTTCATCTCTCAACCCACCTTACCAGCCAGGGGTGGTGATGTACAGAGACTTCTGAATAGGTGTGAATGCCATTGGATAGCACGTTGCAATACTATTGAGCACGGCCTGAACACCTTAGACGAATGGAACACTACACTGACATGATCAGTTCTGACATTTCAATACCAATTCTGGTGCTCCTTGTACACACTGTTTGCTTGCCAATTAGTTCATCATTCACATTGGAGCAGTTCGGAACATCAGCAGCTTGAGCACTTGAGCACACTATCATAACCTCTTTCCTCTGGCTGCTCTCATCCCTTTGAAATTTATTTATTTGTAGGCTTTTAAATGCCCTGGCTTAAACCTTTTACCGTAATGTTGGTACCTACCCTAAGTGTGCAAGCTTTGATCACAAAATGTATTAAGCTGAAATTACTTATACTTAGTGCTAAACCCGTAAATTCTTGACTCAGTGTATATTTCACAAAAATGGTGTCTAAGTGATCACAAAACGAATGTTTTACTATGCATGTCTTACTTTAATCTTCAATGTACCATTGTTCTTCTCTTTAAAATAATTAAAACACATAAACGCTCACTTGAGCGTCTAAGTCTGTCTTCCCTGTCCTCCCTTCTGACTATTGCATGCCGTCTAACGGTCTAGTCTTCTCATACGTGTGCACGTTCTCGCACATCACGTGACTAGACCTTCCCCTACCTCCTTCCATGCGCGCCGAGGCCGCCACTAGAGCCTGACTCATGCCGGCATCCGAAGTGCATTGTCCTTCCACAGCAGACTGCTCCATCAACTCAGTAAGTCGCGCCTCTTTCCCTCCCCGCGTTGCTCTAACTCCGATCTCCATCGAGTCTTGCTAATTATTTTTGGCCCTAACCTGCCGCGCTGCCCTGACTCTGTTAGACTTCAGATGCGGTTCGCGCCTTTGACCGCACTGACCCTAACCACGGTCTCGCGCTCCCCTCAATGCTGCGCTAGCTAAGACTCTGTTAGACTTCAGATGTGGTTCACGCCTTTGACCGCGCTGACCCTAACCTCGGTCTCGCGCTCCCCTTAATGCGTCGTTAACTCGTCCCTGAGCCATGGTTTAGTTATAGACTCACTAGGTTTCTCTCACACACATATCCCACCCGACCTTGCGGCGGGGTGCCCCCTCGTGCACCCCGCTTCCATGAGCCTGATTTACTTTTAATTGCTCACGCCGTACTTTGGGGCACCACGCTGGCTCATTTCCCACTGTTGTGCATTTAACTAACTCCCAACCCGAGCATTTGCTCCCTTAGGGTTTCTGTGTTGCCGTTTTCCTCCTCTGGCACACACACGCTTCCCGTGCAGCCACTCCCAAATCATTCCAGGCAGGCACTTCTATCGCAATTATACCACTCCGGTTTTTGTGTCTTTCTTGTGACCGCCCTAATTTCTGGTAGGCTCAATACCACCCCTCTTAGCCACCGGGAGCACCCTCCACCATTGGGTTTACAATTTACTAGCAGGCTAGCATTTCCTCTGTATGTTACCAATTGCCTGCTATTCAGTATCCTGCATGCACAGCGCTCTCTACAAGCTTCACCATCCTTGCTTACCTGGCTTCCTTCCTTCCCAGGTACCACGCCCAGCAGCATCTGTCTTACCGCAGATCGATGCGGTAAACCTTGGACCTTCTCTGGACTACCCTCCAGGGACCTCCCATCGTCTCCTCCTCTGAGCCCCTTGACCAGTAAGTCCCCTTCCCTCCCATCCTCCCAGTTCTGCCGTTGCCTTGACCAGCGCACTCACTTACCTTTTCTTGCTTTAGGCAGAGGTGTCCCAGGTTGTACCTGGACTGCTCCGGGACCCTCCTCTACCACGATTGGGAATTCAGTCGCGATACGTCGCGTAAGTCGCAGTGATTCTTCTGGCAGCCTCTTTGGGCATCGCGCCTCTTTTTACACATCACCTTCTCTGAGCCTAGTCACGCAGTAATCTTCCTTCGCTTTGATTTGTGCGCCGCGATCTAAATCTGTCCTCACCTTCCCTCTTGGGCTCATCCATAACGCTTATTCTTGAATTCCTCATCCCTTCTTCTTTCTGACCCCACTTGGTCCACCATTGAGTGTGTATATTTTTACCTACAGCACTGCTATAGAAATAAGAGTAACCTGGTCCTGATGATGGCCTAAATACTTCAACAGGCCGAAACGCCGTCGAATTTTGCAGCGAAACTTTCGGCGCTATTTCCTCAAGGATACCCAGCTTGATTTCCTTTGTATATATTAGCATTTATTGTTTGGGTATCCCGACTATGTAAATCTCACCATCATTTGTGGTTTTTTTGTTGCGCCCCTTCCTGTCGCCGTACATACTTCCTCACGTGTCACTTGTGCCATCACTATTTTCACGAGCACTTGTGCACAGTATCCCACAGGTTAAATGCCATTTAATGTAACGCAGTGCTACCCTTACATATGTTTGAATATATGAAGTTCAATATGACAAATATATAAATTTTTTAAACTCAATTCTATGTTGTAAAAAAACATTTTTGTCTCCCTGGTTTCTCCTTCCGCTCCCAGCAATTGATTGTGCTGCTTGAAATTGACCTTTAATTAACACCCTTAGAGACATTGAGATCTAAATCAGGCCCTTACTCTATAGAATAACTATTATTTTCAGTCCTTTTCTTGCATCGGCTACTTACTTAGCGGCCTTTGAAATAAGCCTATCATTGATAAGTTTGAAAGGTCTGCCGTTTTTGTTCATTACCGAGTAATGTTTACTCAATTCTTCCCTTCCAGTTCTTGATTAATGATGGGAGGGTGTGTGCTTGGAGATGTAACTCACCCGTCACTCTAGTTCTGTGTTCTAGGAGCCCTGATGGGCAGGACACAAGGACGTCCATCTTGGGTTAAATGTTGTTGAAATAGGACTCAATTGTCCCCACGAGGGCTTTGCAACCATTGCTGTCACTGCTGATGTCTGAATAGCTCATGCCAGTTTTGCACCTTCTGCAGGAGTCTTTCTCCACAGGTAACAGCCTAACCTTCTCTCTTCCTTTACAGCTTGCAGTACCTGGAGAAGGAAGTGTACACAAACAAGCCTACAGCTCAGTACTTCTGCCAGTTCAACACCACCACCCGCTGAGGAGGACCTCTGTATCGACAGAAGCCCTTGCATCTCTCACCACAGGACACTCGACTGCCTCTGTGGTGTCCCACTCATTACAGACGGTCCTGTACCCTTGCCAGCCTTCAGTGTGCTGCCTTATCACAGGCTGTGAAAGCAATAAAGTAGAAAGATATTTCTGTGCATCTGGATAATTCTACTGGATAACTGTGCTTGGGATACCTCAGTCTGCCATGATATGTATGTGGGGCATACCTCAGCCTGTGAGGGATAACCAACCTTGTCTGGATGACTTAGGTGATGCTTCAGTGTGTCTGGATGCCTGTGGTGGATAAGTCAGCGTGTCTGGATGCCTGTGGTGGATAAGTCAGCGTGTCTGGATGCCTGTTGTGGATAGGTCAGCGTGTCTGGATGCCTGTGGTGGATAAGTTAGTGTGTCTGAATGCCTGTGGTGGAAACCTCAGCATGTCTGGATGCCTGTGACAGATAACTCAGTGTGTCTTGATGCCGGTAGTGGATAAGTCAGCGTGTCTGGATGCCTGTGGCGAATAACTCAGCATGTCCGTATGCCTGTGGCGGATAACTCAGCGTGTCTTTTTGCCTGTGTTAGATTACTCCATCTGTCTGGATGCCTGTGAAGGATAGCTCAGCGTGTCTGTATGCCTGTATTGAATAACTCAGCGTGTCTGGATGCCTGTGGTGATTAACTCCGTGTGTCTGGATGCCTGTGGTGATTAACTCCGTGTGTCTGGATGCCTGTGTTAGATAACTCTGTGTGTCTGGATGCCTGTGTTAGATAACTCCGTGTGTCTGGATGCCTGTGTTAGATAACTCAGTGTGTCTGGATGCCTGTGATGGATAACTCAGCGTGTCTGGATGCCTGTATTGAATAACTCAGTCTGTCTTGATGACTGCAGGTGATGCCTCAGCCCTTCTACATATATCTGTGGCGGATACCTCAGTCTGCCTGGATACCTGTGGTGGATAACTCAGCCTGTCTTGATGTTTATTTATTTATTGAGTTTTGTATAGTGCAAACTTGACCCAAGGGCATCAGAGCGCTTCACAGAGTTAATTAAAGCAGCAACTACCTGAAATACATTTGGAGTAAATACAGATACATAGTGACAGGATGTGATGAGGTATACAAGGAGTTGCATAAGCAGCAAATACGTAAGATACATTTGCATTAAATACAGATACATGGTGACAGTATGTGACGAGGTATACAAGGACATTGTAATTGTAATTAGGGAAAGTTGCAGATACAATTTTGAGGTAGTTATGGTGCATATAAGTACATAGCGCTTTACAGAGCACAGCGGCAATTGTACGAGATTACCGGAGGAGTACATAAAAAAGTACATAGTAACAGTAAAACAGCAAAACAAGATGGACGATGTATTTCTGAGGTAGCTGGGGTAAGGCCTCGTGAGGAGAGGATGTGGTCTGACGGCTAGATTGCGACTTTGGAGCTGGGAAACCAAGGTTCGAGCCTCGGGTCTCGTCCACATCCTGTGATTCTGGGCAAATCACTTAATCTCCCCGTGCCTACCAAAAAAATGAATGTGTCCTTGTGTAACGTAACCGGTGCTCATGTAAAGCGCTCCAATACCTTCGGGTCGAGTTCGCGCTATATAAATCTGCAAAAAAAAAAAAATTTGAGGTACAGTTTTCCCTGGGGTAGTGGTGCACAGATTTATTTAGAGGATGGAGGAAGGTTGCCCGCAGACTAATCAGTTGCTTAAAGGTGGTGGATTTAGGTATTTGTTGAAGCGTAGAAGCTTCAATTTCTTCTTGAAGTGTGGAAATAATTTTTCCCACAGGTCCTGGGGCAAGGAGTTCCAGATTCTAGGAGCATTCCCAGAAAAGGAGCGGGTGCGAGATTTCTCTCTTAAATTTTGGAGGAATCAAGAGTAGACTGTTTGAGTTTGTATAGTTCTCTTTTGGCTGCCTTTTGATAATTTATTTGTGAGGTAGATTGGTTTTTCAGTGTAGAGCGCATTGTGAGTTATGCAGGCACATTGTAGCATAGCCCTTGCCTCGATTGGAAGTCAGTTGAATTGTTTGAGGGTGGGAGTGATGTGGTCAAAGAGCCTTTTCCCTGATATAAGTTTAGCCACAGCGTGGAGTGTAGCCTTCGATATGGCTAGGTAAGATTTTGGGGTGCCCACAACCATTGCGTTGCCTCAGTCCTGCTTGGGTAGGACTAAGGATTGCACCACCGTCTTTAGGTCTTCAATGGGGATGAAGGGTTTGACTTTTTGAAGGTGTTTCAGCGTGTATAATGTGCTTTTTGCAGAGGCATTGATATGGTCTTTAATGCTTAGGTGGCAGTCGAGAGTAATCCCCAGAGATTTAACAGAGTCAGAAATGGACAGTTTGCAGTTTAGAGCCTTGAGGTTGTCCAGCAGCTGTCTACGGGAAATTATTTTTCTTTGGGATGAGTAAGAAGGAGTTCAGTTTTGCTGGGGTTGAGTTTGAGGTGGTGGCTGGTCAGCCAGGCTTGAACTGTGAGGAGAGTGTTATTTAGGTGCTGAATATATTTGACTGACGACATTTTCACGTATAGTTGGTTGTCATCTGCATATAGATGGTCGGCTATTCTAGCTTGCCTCAGGATCATTGCAAGGGGTTCCATATAGAGGTTGAATAGTGTAGGAGACAGCATTGACCCTTCGGGGACTCCTTGTGGAACTGGAGTTGTTTTTGAGGTTGAGTTGTTGAGCTTGATTAGCTGCGAGTGTTGGCTTAGAAAGGAGGTGAACCACGGAAGGGCAGTCCCATTGATACCTGCATGTTGTGGAGGGTGTTTTGGAGGATGTCGTGGTTGACAGAGCCAAAAGCGCTGAGAGGTCCAGGAGGACGGCCTCGCTGTCGTCCAAAGATCTATGATGTTTAGTATCGCAGTCTCTGTACTGCAGCCTTTCCTGAACCCAGATTGGAAGATGTCAAGCAGGTTCTATTATTCGATGTGGGTATTGAGTTGAGAAAGTTCACATTTTTTTTTTTTTTAATTTTATTTATTTTTTCTCATCAAATAATACAGATACAATATCAGCAAGTGTACATAAATAGCTAACATGTGGATCTAAAAAACTAACCAAGATAAATAATGTACAAAAATGCGGTAGCAGCACTAATTCATTATACAGTCCAGTTTGTAAGCAGACTCTGGGGTTAAAAGTAAATACTTAATGAAACATATCCAGCCATGTCGTTAACGCTCCCCATATCTTCCTCCCCTTCCTTTTGGCCTGCATGCCCTTACGAGCATACAGAGCCATTTCAAATGGATATACATGTAGAAAGCGCCCCTTCCATTGCTGAAAGGTCGGAGGTAAAGTATCTAACCATGATGAAGAAATACACAGTCTAAAAACTGTCATTGCAATAAAAAACATTTCCATCCCAGGACCTGACAATGTCTTGTCCACTCCCAATAACATAAGTTGCGGTGATGGGGTGATTTTACATTTCAATACCTCCCCCAAAAAGCCAACAATTTCTAATTCTAACAGTTTTAAGCTGGGCAGGAGTAAAATATATGAACCAAATCCGCCTCCATCGCCTGACATCTGGGGCACCTAGTCCCCGCCACGCCACCCCATTTCGCAACCTTTGCTGGAGTTATATAAAGATCAAACAGCGTCTTATAGTGTTGTGACTGCAAATTCGATGCAAACATAATTGTTCCTCCCAGCTCCAGTGATTCCAAAAAGCCAGAGTCAGCCAGCTCAAGTCTATCCTGCCATTTCCCGCATTGATTCTCCAAATCATCGGGGTCCAATTCCAACAAACATCCATATAGCTGAGAAATGGAAGGGGTAATGTTCTTTACCATCACTTCCATCAAGGGTATTTGGTCAAAGCTATTCCCTCAGTCTTTTTCATAAAAAAATCCCTGATCTGTAAGTACTTAAAAAATCCCGTGGCCCAACATTAAATTTTCTACAGATCACATCGAAGGGTGCGAACAGATTCCCAGCGAGGAGATCTCCAAGCCTGACTAGCCCACAGCTGCCCCATCTATCAAAGCAACTGTCGTGAAATATGTAGGGCAGTTATTCATTCTGGATCAGGGGAGTATATCTGCTATACCTGCCTACCCCAATTTTCTTTCGAACCACCGCCCAGTTTCTATATGCAGCATACAAAGTCTTAAAGCAGGTGTGCTTAAAATAGCTTGGCTCCAAAAACTTCATTAAGCATCCCTAGGCTGCATTACCGATCAGTAGCTCGTAAATGGAGGGTACACGATTGCCTGAGCGGCACTCCGTTACCTGACTGTTAAACAATATATTATAGCACTGCATAGCAGCGGCAAGATAGTATAGTCTGAAGTTAGGAAGCGCCTACCCCCCCTTTCTCTGGGTAAGCACATCAAGATATTAGCTCTTCTAGTTTTCCCATATGCCCAGATAAAGCTTGCTACCAATCTATCAATTTTCTTAAACCATTCACTGTTAAATTCCAGTGGGACAGAACGAAACACATATAGCAATTTAGGGAGGAAAATCATCTTGACTAAGTTACATCTTCCCATTATAGACCATCTCGGACTGTCCCACCATTTAAAATCCTGCTTGGCTTTCTCAAGAATGGGGGCCAAGTTCAAATCAGTTATACGCCCCACCTTAGGGGTGATGCATATACCTAGGTAAGTAGCTTCACTCGTGATCCTGCTGTCAGAGGCGAGTGTATGACTGGTAATCAAGACTTGGGTTTTGGCCTTGTTTAGCAGAAACCCAGATCTGCTCCCAAAGTTCTCTGCAATCTCCTCAACCGCCCGCAGAGCCCTGTCTGGTTCGCTGGTAACTATGGCCACATCGTCGGCATAGGCCAGGGTTTTCGTGTCCCAGCCCTGTAGACTAACGGGTACAATATCCGGTGCCGACTCTAGCCTCCTGAGAAAAGGGTCAATAAATAAGGCAAATAACAGAGGGGAAATGGGACAACCTGTCTCGTATCCCTCTCTATTGGAAAGGGATCAGATTATTGTCCCATTATTTGCAAATGGGCTACAGGATTGTTATACATTGTCTTCCAGAACTTTCCACAAAAAGGCCCACGACACACGGTCGAAGGCCTTTTCAGCATCCAGTAAGGCCACCCCCATTGGTTTTGCCAGAACTTCAGTTGCATCAAATAGAGATATGACCCTCTGAACGTGATCCGTGGCCCCTCTGCCTGGGATGAACCCATGTTGCTGCTCAGACACCAACTGGTGTATTACACCAGCTAATCAGGTGGCAAAGATTTTAGAATATACCTTCACATCACTATTAAGCAATGTGATTGGTCTATATGAGCCCACAGCTACGGGGTCTTTACCTTTCTTTAAAAAGATAATTATATTAGGGATACCCCATGACCTAGGGGGCAGGGCCCCGGTTTTAACTTCATTTACAAGACACAGCAATTCCTGCTGTATTTCTGTAAAGAATACCTTGTAAAATTCCAGAGGAATGTGATCTGCCCCAACAGCCATCCCCGATGGTAAGGCAAACAAAGCCGTCTGTAACTCCTCAGGTAATTTCCTCCGCCTAGCATCAGCCTCTCCTCGTCTGTAATTGTACCGGGCTGATCTACCAAACCATTATCTGAGAGCATGGGTCCGTGGCTAGAGGAGTCTTTATACAAATCGGCATAAAAGCCCCTAAAAGCCTCTGTAATTTTGACGGGGTCTGTAACTATGTTTCCAAGCAGATTCTTAACTTTACTGATACAGCCAACCGTGCTCTGATGCTGTGCCCTTACTGCCAAAAACCGCCCAATGCGCTCACTGTACTCGTAGCGGTCCTGCTCTTTGGACAGGTACTTCCCAGCTATTTTCTCTGCAAAGTGTTCATTTAGGCGTGCCTTAGTGATAGCTATCAAGTTTAAAACAGGGGCTGAGTCTTTCCCATTTTTAACAGCACTAATTAATTCTGTTTCCAGACTGCTTAGCATTTGATAAAGCTCTCTACTGCGTCCATGCTCCTATTTCTGTTTAGAGATGCTAAAACTCAGGGTTTCCCCCTTACCCCCACCTTAAATGAGTCCCAAACTATTCCTGCATCAGCACTTCCTTTATTTAACTCAAAAAACCCCACAATCCAGGACTTCATGTGTTTGACATAGTCAGGATCCAGCAGCAACCCCCTCTCAAATGTCCACTTTCTAAGTGTACGAGCCAGCCCTTTGATGGCAAACTCAAAAATAATCGGGTTATGATCGGACACCGCTCTAGGGAATAATTCAACACATGCCCCCCTAACCAATATGGGTGATACGTAAAAATAATCCAACCTGGCTAAACTGCCATGGAGAGCCGAGTAATAAGTATATCCTGGGTCAGGTGCCTTCAGTGACGCCCAGACATCAACCAGCCCTAGTTCTTTCCGTAGGCGACCCAAGGATTTAAACGATTGCGGCTTGCGCCCCACATAACTTTCTTCATTATTACATAGCCCCCCCCCCTTGAGCCATTTAGATTAAAGTCCCCACAAACAACAAGTGGCCCAGGCCATGATGGAAGTTCGGCCGCCAGGAAGTTAAACACACTGGGATCATCTAATACTAGGGCATAAATTGTACATAGTGTGAAAGAGCCACAACCTTCCTTGCATTCCATTAGCGCCCATCTTCCCAGCTTGTCTGCAGTATTACGACCAGGGATAACGGAATCCCCTTTCACTAGGATCGCAACCCCTCTGGTCCTAGTTTCTTGTGACGTATAACAAGCAGCTTTTAATCCAAGAGTATTCAGCAGGGCCCTATCTTTTCTGGCAACATGGGTTTCTTGTAAACAATACACATCTGCTCTTAAAAACCTTAGCTCTTCTTGTACCCGCCTTCTTTTTACTTTATCATTTAACCCGCAGATGTTAATAGATGTGATTCGCAAGTTAGCCATAGCTCTTAGAGGCTGTCAACACCACCAAAGAGTACCACCCAAGTAGAGAAAAAACCTCACTCCCCCATTCTATCCTTTCAGGGCCTGCTACACCACTAACTACTACCCACCCACTTCCCAGGGTATGTCCAAGTGCACAGTGCCTTTGTTCTTTTAACACAAAAAAATACATCCTCACAATTACAGTTACGACTACATCCACTTGCTGTATATTGAATATCACACCATTACACCACCAGCCTCCACCCCCTTCCCAACCCCCACCCCCTCCCTGGCACACCCCCAAACGCCCCTCGCCCCCCCACCCCCTCCCACCTCCCCCCCTCTTGCGAAAGCAGCCAGACCAAACTGGTCTGTGTGATGGAGACCGGAGGTCGGCAACACGGGGCCCCCCCTCCCCTCTCAGATGTTAGCCCCCTCGCTCCCGCAATAGGACAGTGCCCCAAGAAAAAACACAAGAAGTAAAGAAGACCATAAGAAACCCATCACTAATATTAGAGGCTCAAGTCAATTCTTAGCAAAATATTAGCTAGTATCCCCATATTTATGCATTGCCACTACCCATCGTAAACTGACACAAATATTCTTTGGCCTTAATTTCTGATGTAAAGAATTTAACAGAGCCACGGACAATAGTTTTCAGTCTGGCAGGAGCCAATAGATATGCTTCGAAGCCAGCATTTTGGAATGGCTTAATGACCTGCCAAAGACGCCACCGCCGTTCAACCGTAATATGGCAAAAATCAGGGCGAACGAAAAATGATGAGCCTTGGTATGTCTGTCTTGCATCCGGACGGGCCTTTTCAAAAATAGCCAGGCGAAGCAAAAAGTTCCCAAAAAATACAAGGATAGCCCGTGATTGCCTTAGGTTTCTACCATCCTGGGCTGACTTATTTCGGGTAATCGGGAACCTGTGTACTCTTTGAACTTCCGCAGCCAAATCCCATCCTGACAGTTCAGGGAATGATATTTTCAAGAGATCCAGCATGTAAGAGCGTATATCATCCCCCTCCATGCCTTCATCTATCCCAAAGAACCGAAGGTTATTCCTGCGCTGTCGGTTTTCCATGTCCTCCAGCTTCCACTGTACGTCGATTAATTGGGACTCATGCATCTTGGTTTGCTCTTTCACTTCTGTGACCACTACCTTCAAGGCCGTGGTCCTATCCTCGATGTGGCTCAGGCGCTCCCCGATCTGAGAACATGCCTTCCCCACCTTCCGAACAGCACCTTCCAATTTTTTCGTAGCTTGCCATGCCCTTTTACTATCTGCCCGTGTCTCAGCCTGATGTTCTTTAATGGACTCCAGTATTAAGCTTAACTCAGAATTTAAGGGCATGGTATCAGCTGTGAGGCAGCTGTGCCTATTTCATTCTCAGCTAGTGTTTCCGGCGGGGTTCCAACCATCCTTGTATGGGAATAATCCCATTTCAAGCTACTGACAGTTATTTTCTTCGTTCTCCGGTTCCGTGGTTCAGTACTGCATTTACGGGCCCTTTGTTTCTTCGGGCGCTTAAGCGCAGTTTCAGGTGCTTCCAGCGTGCTGGACTTTGAAGTTGAGGAATTTGTTCCGCTAAATTCGCTATTATATGAGTCAGGTGCCTCAGACTCCGAGCCATCTGTCAAAGAAAAGAATGTATCCGCCCCCTCCAGGGTAATGTCCGTCACTGCTACTGCCGTAGCTCCACACTGCTCTATACCAAGCTCCTTGTTGCACCCCTTCTTACTGCCTCCTGCCCCCGCTGAAATCAAATCCTGTTCAAGTGGCAAAGTCCCGCCTGGGCCGGCTGAGTCTATGCTTGCTGCTGAAGCCTCCCCTACCAATGCTGCAGGAGCCAAAGTGGCGCAAACATCCAATTCGCCCAGCCCACCTGGTTTCTCATTAGTGCCTGGCTGACTTGGCACGTTACCAGAGTGCTTGCTGGCAAAGAATTCGGTTATTGCAGGTTGTTATGTTATGTTAAAAATGATTTATAAAACGCTTGTACACCGGTTGGTTTCATGGCGCTGAGTACTAGGGGGGTGCCGACCCGGAAGCAGTTCATTCGTATGCTTGGATGTATAGCCAGGTTTTGAGAGATTTTCTGAATCTCAGGTCAATGCTTGACCTGATTTCCAGGGGGATGGAGTTCCACAGACGGGGGGCCAGAGTTGCAAACCTGCATCCCCCTTGGCACTTCAGCTTGAAGGTAGGGACAGTGAAAAGTTGGAGCTGGGCCGAGCAGAGGTTTCGTGAAGGAGTGTAGCGAGAAATGAGGCTATCTATGAATTTAGGGCTCCGGCCGTTCAGGGATTTAAACACCAGGCAGCCAACTTTGAATGCGCAGCGTTGGGGGATAGGGAGCCAGTGCAGCTTCCTAAGAATTCTGCACATATACAGAACTATGCGCATGAAAACAGGACCTCGGTGTATAGTGGTGTACCAACCATACCCCTTAGTACCCAATATCCCAATCCGACTAGCTATAGTGTCACATTCGTTCTCCGTACTACAGCGAAGCTACCAATGATTAGACATCCCAGAACACGGACTCTTTCAGGAATCGCGGGAGCAAGAACACTCTTTCATTATTCACTCATACTTGTCCACAACATGCGTAATAAGAGACACAGTATAGTTTAAAATGTTTATTTCAACTAACGTGCTCTAAGACACAGTACACGTGCCAGTACTAGCAGCATAATGCATAAAGATAAAACAGTAAGCATGGTTACAATTCCATAGAATACAAACGGGGACAGCATTTTATAAAGGGCCTGTATCTCACTGTGGGTACTAGCCACCTGGAGGACGAAGGTCTCCCGTGCGGAAGTGAGCATAACCTCCTGGTTTAATAATAGCGCCTTTATTCTGCTCAATTTATTGAAATCCGCCTTCAGAGTAGGTATGTAAGGCCAAACGGAACTATCTACCATCCCACGCAAGGGTGGAAAAAGCACATTTTTGAAGCACACAACGCGGTGAGAAACTGTTACAATGTAGGGGATGCCTGCCTGCATCCCACAGCAGTCCTGATTATTTAAAAGCAGATAGCTACCATTAGCAAGCACAGTGAAAGCAGGTGATACAACCGGAGCAGGTACGCCCTTTAAAACACAAGCAAGATTCGGGGCAGAAACATTACAAGCCCCGTGCAATTTAATGTTTTTACAAATTAGGGAATGACCCACTGTAGAATCGCAAGACTCCCCTGTGAGAAATACCTCCTTGTCATCCCTAAGGCATCTGTATCTGAAAGGTAGGGACCAAAGTTCATGTAAAAAGGCACTGCCTAAAGGCTGAAAACGGCCTACAGGATAATGTTTCATGCATGAACTGAATTCAAATAAAGAAAAAGGCAAAGTAATAACCCCGTGAATCAGCCACACTGCAGAGTCAGTCTCCGCTACAGAGAATGGCAAAGGCTCTATTTTTTCGATATGTAAGAGAGTGTATGTTGCATCTTTCATGGACATAAATTGCTGTTTCTCAGTTAAATTAAATGGCAAGAACAAGGCAGATGTGTTCAAAAAATGCCATGGAACTTTACCCATTTTCAGTGTTTGCAAAGTCCATGCAAACTACATCACTGAACGCAATTGATTCTGACCATGATATAACACAGAAACATCATCTTGTACAATATCAACAACAGATGAAACAATATTCTCCAATGTGTAAATGCGGGAAGACAGGGTGTTAATACTATTGTCGACAACAGCAAGCACTTTTTCTAGATTTGCTTGATCTATTTCCCGTAAACGGGAAGCAGCTTCTATTTGTGAAAGCTTCCAGATTTAATTGTAGGTCACATAAACAAATCTTTTAGGTCTTGGACTGCGAGGCCCTAGAACAAAGTCGGACAGATCAATGTTACCTGATAGGAGGGATAAATGTTGTTTTACGGAATCTAACGTAGAGTGCTGCAACCACTGTTTACATAATTTACCAACAGAATATGTAGTAACTGTACGCGAGTCAGAAAACCTTGGGTCTGGCCTATCCTGTTTGTAACCAGGAGTAGAGTTATAAAAATGCAGTTGGCAGGCGTTAGATGCTATGGGCCACGCCAACCAGGCTGACTGATCAATAGCAGAGAAATTAAAGGAATTATTTTGGAACAAAGCTTGCAAACTTTCAAGGGAGATATTTAAATGCAAGCTTCTATTTGGCCAGGAAGACAACACAGGAATGGAAGGTGCATTCAATTGTTTGGAAGTAGCCAAACTCTAACAAGTTGTTTGATATATAGTACTATTTAAAAACAATATTTGGGTGGGGATAAGGCAAGCACGGTGCAAAGCTTCTGTACCGCGTACCTGCCAAGATTTAGTGCCCCAAATAGATTTTAAGTCAATGGTGTTCTTCCAGTGCTCATAGCCACCCACAGCTAATGCGTCCATAAAGGAACCGGAATACAGCAATTTGGTGTGGGTCAACATAACTTTTTGATTCGAAGAAACGTTCAATTTAAAATAATAGGACCCTGGGTTTGATCTATCAAAGTCTGTAAAGTAAGTAAATTTATTTTTAAGTGTTTGGGAGCTACCTTGCAGAGGGGTCGGGCAATGTTCCCACTGGGTATAATTGAAACTACCTCGAAGTGTACTAGGTTTATACAGAAAATGGTTACCGTAATGCTGGCAACAATATAAATCGGCATAATTAGCAGAATTCAAGTACAAATCCTCAGCATTAAAAGCAGCAAATCAGAAAATAACGATTCAACGGCTGTCGCGATTCTTCAGCGTAGGTCAGGAAAGATGGGTTTCCCTGCACCTACAGTTAAGGCTCTTTTCCCCTGTATGCATGTTACCAGGTCTATTGGCAGATGGCGCATGGCTGACTACATGTCCCAGAATCCCTTGGGACGTAATGCTGGTAGATGGATAAGGAGATGCCTGGATTTCCGGTCCTATAAAGCCCCTCCCCTTTCTGGGGTCGGGGCTTGACAATCTCGCCTGTTTTTGAATTCAAGTAAGCTGATGGTATTCCCGGCTGGATTTCTGAGTTGGATTCGTTGTTTCCTGCTGAAGCTCTTTCATCAAGCAAGGCAATTGCTTTCCGAGGCCCGGGCTTTCTCTGAGGACTGTTCCAGCTGGTTCACATTAATCACAGTTGCTGACATTTCTTCATTCCGAAGTGTTTGAAGGGTTGCTCTAAAGGTCAGAGGATTCTGTTTCTTCCCGGCGTTGGAAATGCAAGGTATTTAACCTCACTCGGAAAGGAAGTGCTGGAGTGCTCCTTCTGCTTTTTGAGACAGTTTATTTTTTGTAATTTTTTCCACGCTTGTCTTCTCTTTTGGAGCCTGTGCCTACAATCTACGCTGTGCTTGCAAACAGCGGTGGGAGCGCATAATTGCTCAGTGGTATTGAACTTGAGCTTGTGACTACTGCGTGCACAACTTTATTCCTTCGCTACTATGCTGTGCTATTAACAGCGTTCTTATGCTCTTTGATGGTGCTATTCATAGTCCTCTTAAGGCACCATTTACCGTGACTTTGTTTTTTGATTGAAATCAATCCTTGGGTTCAGTGAGCTCATAAACTCCCTGGCATTCCAGTTCTTTGTCTCTCAGTGTATGGTCTCTCTGGGATTGGATAGTCTCTGAACCTTCTCTAAAGAGTATTGCTGCTTGTTATATTAAGTGAGTATCTGACTACACGAGCATCCTGCTGTTTCATATGAATGAATCCCTGAGTTATTTCTCATATCCCTCTCTGTTCTTTTATATGCAGCTTATGTTTGTGGGGTGACTTCTGAAGTTATACCGAGCCATAGACCAGACTTAAGGTGTAAGAAGACTCCAGCACAGCAGCAGAGTTTATTATTTATCCCTTTTCCCTATTCCCCGGGGTGCTTCCTTACATAGTAGTGTATATCTCCTCTGTGTGTGGTTGTGCTAAGGGAGTAGGGAGGCTTCTCTACACTCCATCGTCCCCGCTGGTGGTACTAAAGGTTAGTGGCATTACTTGTTTTGGCGCTGCTGACACATCCTGACAGATTGTCAAGCCCAAGACTATAGTCTAGCCTGGACGATGGATACTAACGCCGTTTTGACCTCCCTCTTGGAGAGCCTATCGTCTCTTCAGCAGGAGGTGCAAACTTCCCGGTCAGAAAACCAGGAATTGAGGAAGGAGATGGGTACGTTACACAGGGAAGTAGCAGGCCTAACCAGGAAGGGTAAACCCGATAGTACAGGGGCTGGTGCCTACATAAAAGATTGGACTCTTCCTCCTCCAATACAGGCCAATCAACCACACCCTCTAGGAAAGACGCAGGGAACAGGGTTCTTTTCTGCGCCACAAGTATCCACTCATTCTTCTGAGTCTATTCCCACGGTCCACATATTACAAAATACAGGGATTCCCTTGGCTCCCCCTGAACGCTTTTTGGGGACCCAAAAAGTTTGAAACCTTCCTGAACCAATGTAGGTTACACTTCTTATGTAAACCTGCGGTTTTTCAAGATGAACCGGCCAAAACAGCCTTTATGATGTCTTACATGGGGGCAATGCTGCTAGTTGGACTATACCGTTGATGGAGCGAAATGACCCCATTCTACACAACTTCACGAATTTTTGTTTGGAGATGAGAAAGTTGTTTGATCGTAAATCCCACATGATGACTCTAGATCGGGAGCTTATAACCCTTAAACAAGGATCTCAAGATTTATTGACATATATAACCACGTTTAACCGTCTTGTGGTGGAAACTGACTGGCCCCAAGAAAAACGCACCACTCTGTTTTACCAGGGACTGCGCGGAGAACTAAAAGACGTCCTGTCTCAAGTGGTGCAACTACCCCAGACTTGTGAAGAGATGATAGATCTCACGGTGCAATTGGACCACCGATTACAAGAAAGAAAAGGGGACAGAACCCGAGGAGAGAACCGTTTCTTTGTTCCCAGGTCAAAATCAGTAACTGAAGAACATACTAAAGGAATAGAAGGAACCGAACCCATGCAGATCGGTGGCATCCGAAGACCCCTCACAACGGAGGAAAGAGAAAAAGACGGAAGCTGAAATTGTGTCTTTATTGTGGGAAGAGTGGACACTTCATCAAGGAGTGTCGCGCCAGAACTAAAATTCCAGAAAAACCAAACACTCAACGGTCACAAGCGGCATTACTTCAGCAATCTGAAAGGATTGAGGTGGCGGAAAACTAAAGAGCCTGAGCCAGGAAGAGATCTCTGGATCGGGTGGTGAACAAGAAAAGATCTCATCAGTAATAGCCAACACCATACAAGCATCAGTGGCGCATTTGAATGTGTGCATAACACTATGGATTACCGAAGAAACACCACTAAAGATGTCTGCCTTGCTGGACTCAGGAGCAACTGGGAACTTTATAGACCAGAAGTACGCTCAAAACATTGGGGTACTGTGTGAGAAAAAGACGTCCCCTGAACCTGTGAAAGCTGTAGATGGGACGGCACTGACGTCAGGTCCAGTACGATACCACACTATTCCCATAACAATGCAATTCGGCAATGACCACTTCGAGACCATCCAGTTTGACCTCATAGATGCCCCACAATTCCGTCTTATTCTAGGGATGCCATGGTTGACGCTACATGATCCTGTCATTCGATGGGCGGCTCGCACCGTTACCTTGAATTCGAATATTGCAGAGAGCATTGCACCAAACAATACGTTCACCAGAAAATGAATTGCGATACTCAGGCAGGTCTTTTGGCCACTGGGTGCGAAGACATCCAGTATTGCTGTTCCACTACCTTGCCTAACGTCTATGAGGAATATCAACCTGTATTCGATAAACAGAAGGCTACCCAATTACCTCCTCACCGGACCTATGACTGTCGCATAGATTTGATGCCTGGATCAGCTATTCCCTGTAGCAGAGTGTATGCCCTTACCGAGCCAGAGACACAATACTTAAAGAACTATCTGGAAGAGAATCTTGCCTCTGGTTTCATCCGGCACTCCTCGTCTCCAGCCTCGTCCCCTCTCTTCTTCATTCCGAAAAAGGATTGTGACGATCTTAGGACCTGTATCGATTACAGAGCGCTCAACAGGATCACCATAAAAATCGGTACCCCCTACCACTCATTCCTGTGCTTCTGGACCAGCTCAAGGGTGCTCGAATCTTCACGAAACTGGATTCTACGAGGTGCCTACCATTTGGTGAGAGTTAAAGCCGGCAACGAATGGAAGACAGCATTCCGAACCAAATTTGGACTATATGAGTATCAAGTGATGCCCTTTGGGCTATGTAACGCCCCAGCTGCCTTCCAGTATTTTATGGATGAAGTACTTCGGGGTATTTAGAAACATTCTGTATTGTCTACATTGATGATATTCTTATCTATTCATCAACACCCCAAGAACATGTTGCCCATGTGAAGGCGGTCCTGGATAGACTTCAACAACATTCGTTATTTGCAAAACTAGAGAAGTGCCTTTTCCATGTAGAAGAAGTCGCCTTCCTGGGTTACATTATCAACGCTCAAGGGTTCCAGATGGATATGGGCAAAGTAGAAGCAATTACGCAGTGGAAGGCTCCTCATAACGTTAAATCCGTACAGAGATTCTTGGGTTTCGCTAACTTTTACCGGCGTTTCATCAAGAATTTCTCAAAGATCATACACCCTATATCCAGTTTGTTGAGAAAAAACACACCCTTTATATGGAGCAAAGAAGCAGACCATTCGTTTCAAACATTAAAAGAATGATTCACTCAGGCTCCTATCTTGCGGCATCCTGATTCTCAATTACCCTTTGTCGTAGAAACAGATGCCTCTCAGTACGCCATAGGGAGTGTTATCACAAAGACATCCGGATACAGGACAGCTCCATCCTGTGGCTTACTTTTCAAAGAAACTCACCCCCTGTGAAGTGAACTATTCCATCACCGACAAAGAACTGCTAGCCATAAAAGAGCCTGTGAGGAATGGAGGCATTACTTGTTAGGTGCACATCACACTATCGAAATGTATACAGACCATCGCAATTTGCTGTTTTTAAAGACCGCCAGAGCCCTAACACCTCGACAACTGCGGTGGTCCCTCTTCTTCTCTGATTTTGATTTCATTATCAAGTATCGACCAGGTCCCCAAAACGGTAAATCAGACGCCCTTTCACGTATTGAAGAACCAGAAAGGAGTACACAGGAAGATATTCCCGAACCGCCCACAATCCTCCCTGAAACAGCATTTCAAGGTAAAACACTTGCATTGATTACATCGCAAGACTTCTTGGAGGACTTAAAGGTGTCCTTAGCAAATTTGGATGTTCAGGCCTGGAAACAAGGAGACCCAGAACACCGAACAGAAATCGGAAATCTGCTATATCATTATCACGCTTTGTATATTCCTGATGCCGTCTTGCAACTACGAGTACTGGCTTGGGCACATGATTCAACGTTAGGAGGACATTTGGGGGAATACAAAACCATTTCCTGCATAGAACGATCCTTTTGGTGGCCCACGCTACGAAAAGATACACGAGAATACCTAAAGAATTGCGCCATTTGTGCACAAGGGAAATCCGGTCATTCGAAACCTGCAGGATTACTACGTCCATTGCCCATTCCTCCTCGGCCTTGGCACACGGTGTCTATGGATTTTATTGTGGAAATGCCTCCCTGTGATGGGTACACCACCATCCTGGTTGTCGTGGATCACTTGACTAAAATGGGACACTTTATCCCCTTGAAACATTTGCCCACCTCTTCCGAATTGGCCACCATCTTCCTCCAGCATGTAGTCCGAGCTCACGGAATTCCAAACGTTCTTATCACAGACCGTGGAACTCAGTTCACTTCCCGCTTTTGGAAAGCCTTATGCGAAACCATGAGAGTTGAAGCCAAGTTGTCTACCAGTTACCATCCTCAGACAGATGGAAAGACAGAACGTCTTAACCAGACATTGGAACAATACCTCCGCTGCTTCACTTTACAGAACACCACGGATTGGTACACATTACTTTGGATGGCGGAATTCTCCTACAACAATGCAGAACATTCAACGCTAGGTTGCTCCCCTTTCTTTTGCTTAACTGGACATCACCCTAACATGCTTCCTTTTGAATGGCCAATAGTCTCCAAACATCCTTCCATACATGAACACCATGCCCATCTCAGAGCGGTGTTAATTGATGCCAAGCAGCATTTGGCCGCAGCGCAAGCAGCTCAGAAACTTTTCGCTGACAGAAAGAGGGCTCCAGAACCCGTATACAAAGTGGGAGATAAGGTGTGGCTGGCCACTAAGAATCTCCATCTCAAGGGGGTAGACAAATTGAAACCCAAGTACATAGGCCCCTATAGTGTTGAGAAAGTGATTAATCCAGTGGCCATGAAGTTATCCTTACCCCGCTCTTGGCATATACACCCTGTCTTTCACGTTTCACTACTCCATCCCTGTCCTATGAGCACAAGGTTACAGGAGAGACCTTTACCCTTGGAGATAGATGGTCAGGAAGAATACGAGGTACAGGAAATCCTAGATTCCCGATTGGTGAGGGGACGAGTGCAGTATCTGGTGGATTGGAAAGGTTATGGGGTTGAGGATAGAACCTGGGAACCATTACGCAACCTCCATTGCCCTCTTCTATTGGAACGCTTTCACACCCGGCATCCGGGCAAACCAGGCCGACCGCCGAGACGACGGTCCTTGGGAGGGGGTTCTGTCGAGATTCTTCAGCGTAGGTCAGGAAAGATGGGTTTCCCTGCACCTACAGTTAAGGCTCTTTTCCCCTGTATGCATGTTACCAGGTCTATTGGCAGATGGCGCATGGCTGACTACATGTCCCAGAATCCCTTGGGACGTAATGCTGGTAGATGGATAAGGAGATGCCTGGATTTCCGGTCCTATAAAGCCCCTCCCCTTTCTGGGGTTGGGGCTTGACAATCTCGCCTGTTTTTGAATTCAAGTAAGCTGATGGTATTCCCGGCTGGATTTCTGAGTTGGATTCGTTGTTTCCTGCTGAAGCTCTTTCATCAAGCAAGGCAATTGCTTTCCGAGGCCCGGGCTTTCTCTGAGGAGTGTTCCAGCTGGTTCACATTAATCACAGTTGCTGACATTTCTTCATTCCGAAGTGTTTGAAGGGTTGCTCTAAAGGTCAGAGGATTCTGTTTCTTCCCGGCGTTGGAAATGCAAGGTATTTAACCTCACTCGGAAAGGAAGTGCTGGAGTGCTCCTTCTGCTTTTTGAGACAGTTTATTTTTGTAATTTTTTCCACGCTTGTCTTCTCTTTTTGAGCCTGTGCCTACAATCTACGCTGTGCTTGCAAACAGCGGTGGGGCGCGCAATTGCTCAGTGGTATTGAACTTGAGCTTGTGACTACTGCGTGCACAACTTTATTCCTTCGCTACTATGCTGTGATATTAACAGCGTTCTTATGCTCTTTGATGGTGCTATTCATAGTCCTCTTAAGGCACCATTTACCGTGACTTTGTTTTTTGAATGAAATCATCCTTGGGTTCAGTGAGCTCATAAACTCCCTGGCATTCCAGTTCATTGTCTCTCAGTATATGGTCTCTCTGGGATTGGATAGTCTCTGAACCTTCTCTAAAGAGTATTGCTGCTTGTTATATTAAGTGAGTATCTGACTACACGAGCATCCTGCTGTTTCATATGAATGAATCCCTGAGTTATTTCTCATATCCCTCTCTGTTCTTTTATCTGCAGCTTATGTTTGTGGGGTGACTTCTGAAGTTATACCGAGCCATAGACCAGACTTAAGGTGTAAGAAGACTCCAGCACAGCAGCAGAGATTATTATTTATCCCTTTTCCCTATTCCCCGGGTGCTTCCTTACATAGTAGTGTATATCTCCTCTGTGTGTGGTTGTGCTAAGGGGAGTAGGGGGGCTTCTCTACACTCCATCGTCCCCGCTGGTGGTACTAAAGGTTAGTGGCATTACTTGTTTTGGCGCTGCTGACACATCCTGACAACGGCATGCACATCCCAATCATCTGAATGAATATTCCTTTGTACCACATCACCCATGGAAACACGAAGCACACTTGGTACATTAATAATCTCTGTAGGTCCATGGATTTGGAAATTCACTGCATCCCACACGATGCCATCTGCAACTGGAAAGGCGGAAATGTTCACAAATGTGTGATCACGCTTCATGATGTGTGAAGAAGAATGCAGAGCCAAAGTTCCAGCAACAGAGTTCACCGCAGAGCGTTCTGGCAAGTAGTGACCATTGATGAGCAAGAAAAAAACTGTCACAAAGCCAATGGACATGAACAGAAAATTCAGGAATAGCACCAACCAGATGTATGTCCACGGAGGGACCAAAAAATTGTCTCTGAACCAGGATACAAAAATACTGAATTTGGTCGGGATAAGTGATGAGGTGGAAGACGAATCAAAAGAAAAACGCGTTGGGCTCAGTGGAGTTGTAGGTAAATGAGCCACTGACTCACTTGCGGGGTATACACACTCGGTTTCCTCGTTGCAGGAGGAAGCCGGGAGATTGAGCAGGCGATCAGGCAAAGCTACCATCCCAATGGAAACATCAGCGTCTGTGGAGACAGGAGGGCCACGATTTCTTGAAATTGCCGGACATGATACCGCCGGTGTTACACTATTCAGGATCGGCCAGATGTTGTAGCTTGACATTGTCCACTGAGATGTATCTGTTGTCCTTGCGACCAGGAAGCGGTGGTAAGATGACTGTACGAGTACCCTTCAAGCCAAGAACTGGAACCGGTGCACGATAAGAGGGGCCAAATTCTTTTTGTTCTCCACCTTCTCTCGGACCAGATCTCCAATCTTTGGAAGCCAGCCGGCAACCGGAATCTGCAACGCAGCGTCAGTGGCTGAAGGTAAGTGTTTGTGTGCAAGTCTGTCACGGGTCTCTTGTAAGTCCTGCAACATAGTAGAATGATTATCTACGTCAAAGATTGCGGCAGTTGCCGCCAAGTCTAGACCATCAAGGTCTGGCACAAACATCTGTATGCCAAAGAGCATTTCGTAAGGGGTCCGCCCACCCAGAGATCTTCTAGGGAGGTTATTAAGTGCACGTTGCACACCATACAAGTGGGCAAGCCAGTTCCTGCCAGTACCTAAGACTCTAGCTGTCAAGGATTGCTTTAAGTCACAGTTCATTCGCTCCACAATTGAGTTGCCCTCAGGCCTATATGGAGACGAAAATTGCACCAGCACCCCCATAGACCTCATGGCGTCCTTGTACGCCTTAGAGGCGAACGCTGGACCTTGGTCAGAATGGAGGGTGCCACAGGCAAAAATTCCCACAAAGACACGCAAATCCCTGATGACATTTCGAGCATCAGCACTGCGTTGTGGCCACACCCAGATGAAACGTGTGCACGAATCAACTGCAACTAAGATATATTTATATGCAGTGTCAGAAGAAAATGGACCGCAGTGATCAAGGTATACACAACCAAAAGGTTTATTAGAAATGCAGAGCTGTGTTTGTGGCGGACGTGTAACCGTAGAGGGTTTAATCTGTTGACAAATGTCACAAGAAAGGACATAAGTACGGGTTTGTTTATATAAACCACGCCACCAGTAACGCTGCTGCAAGATTGAAACAGTTGTAGACAGACCAGCATGGGCCGAAGCCAAGCCTTCATGTGCGGCTGTTATCAAAGAATTTCTGCGGTCCACGTTGGGAATCAGCCGATCACCAACGTCTGGAATTCTTACATAAGGAACCTGATCGGGACTTAAGTGATAAGAGTACTTGGAAGGGAAACCCTGTGGGTAATTAGTACCTTCCTTTGTTGCAGCAATAGCTGCCAAAATCTCATTATCTATTTTTGTCATGGATCTTGTAACTGCTGCTACTGAGCACGTGGCTACCGCTGATTTGGCAGCTTCATCTGCCAAACTGTTACCGACTGCGTGTGCGCCCACACGCTGGTGGCCAAGAGTGTGAATCACCTGTGTGAGAGGCAGACGTTGTTTAAGATCTGCGACTCGAACCCAAAGCATTTTATGCTTAATTGCGCTGCCTTTAGAATTTCTATAGTCGTTTTGCGACCAAAAGAATAAGTTGTCATTAAAAGCCTGGACACAGTAGTAAGAATCGCATACAATGAGTGTAGTCACCTGTGGGTCTGCAAACTCAAGGGCGAGCACCAAAGCACACAGCTCGGCCAATTGTGCGGTACTGTCTCCCAGTGCCTGCGTGTGCACAACACTCGATTTGAACTCACCGTCCACCATGTGACCGGCCACAATAGCACATGCTCCTGAGTACGCATGCTTAGAACCCGTGGCCGGTTGCGCCGAACCATCGGTGTAAATGATACATTTGTACTCCTCAAGGGGCAGCAAAGACAGAGGAGGAGGATGAACAAATTCATACTGTAAGAACTCCTGTGTCTGAAGAGAGGAATCAAAGATGAAAGTGACATCCAGGGATGTCAAAGAAGTAGCCCATTGTATCCAACGGGGGTGCAAAGCCTTAGAGTTTGCAACACTTGCCCTTGTCACTGCCTCAAGGGCAGGATAGGGGGTGACAACCAAGATGCGTTTTCCCTGTGCCAGTGCGTTTTCCCTGTGCCATTTGCACTGCAGTCAAAACTTTCTCCACAGTGGAAAAGCGCAACTCGGCCGAAGTGTACAGATGTGACTTATAGGCAATAGGTACTGTCTCACCTTCGTTAAACGTCAAGTACGTGAAACCTACGGCCCCTGGCACAATTCTGATCACCAGGTTCATGTGGTTATCACGTGTTAATAAGAACTTAGATTCAAGCAAATCAGTCTGCAAAGATTGTAGAATAAGCGAATGTTCCGGAAGCCAGCATGACTTCGAAAAGGTCAGTTGTATCAAGGCATAAAGAGGTTTGATACGCTGGGCATATTCGGGAATGTAAGAATGCCCGAAGTTCAAAAATCCCAGCAAAGACTGAAGTTTTTTCAGGGTCGTTGGAGGGCGCAGAAGTGCGCACTTCTCCAGGAAGTGGGGAGCTAAGCCCCTACCTTCATTGTTGAGCTCATAGCCCAAAAATAGCACAGTATATTCTGCGGTGTGAGATTTGGCAAAATTAAATTTGTATCCTAAGACCGCGAACTCAAGAATGATGCGGTCTACTTGGGAAAGATGCGGCCATACTTCTTCGTCTGTCAGATATATATCATCCACGTACAAATACGCATCTGGGTCTATGCTGTCCAACAAAGAGACAACATGGGCGGCGAAGACCCCCGGGCTGTTCCTGTAGCCCATAGGCAAACGCCGAAATTTGAATTGTTTTCCACCGGAAGTGAACGCGGTCCATTGGCCGCAGTCCGGGGACAAATTGTGAGTGTAAAAACCATTGGACAGGTCAAGAGTCGTTTTGTATTTTTTATGAACAATACTGTCTACTAGCGCAGAACTATGGGTATTCTGTACCGCAAAAGTACGACAATGGGAGTTCAAATGCCGGTAGTCTAACACCAAGCGGTACGACCCATCGGGTTTAGAAACCGCGAAAAGGGGGTTATTCCTTGGTGACACGCATGTTTCAATTATTCCTTGATATTCTAACTGGGTCAGAATGTCGGAAACGGGACCCTTAGCTTCCCGCTGGAGGGGATATTGGGCTTGAGGCTGTGGCAAAGACCGCAATGGTATATCATGGGGTGGAGAATCTTCATCCCAGCCCACGTGATTATGATACAGTGCCGGGGCCTGGGCCACAGCCCATTCAGCTGCAAGAGCCTCTGCCTTGTCCTTGGGGACATAACGAGAAAAGCTCGGAAGGATTACCTCCTCCCCTCTATGTGCAGCAAGTACGAATGGGGGCGGCCAATCTGCCTCCGCCAACAAAATGTCATAAGAAGAGGTCAGATTTTCCCAAAAAATCCCTTTAATAGCACGCTCAATGTCACCTTCAATTTGCAGGACGATATTAAATAGTCTGTCAGGGGGTGCCACTCGGGTGTCAGCTGTCTCAACAGTAATGTAAGTGTCAGTTGCTGTCGCCTCCACATGAGGACGTAGTGCCTCCCGCACTATGGTAACTTCCGCGGCGCTGTCTAGCAGTGTCACTGCCCACGTCCAATTCAGGAGTCTCGTTCTCACCGTCTGTGGCATATCTCGCTGTTAAAGCGGCAACTTTTTTCTTCTGAAATTGCGGGTGAGGACGGGGAAATTCTTCCTGTTTCCCTCTGCCAGGTTGTCGAGGTTGGTCTCGTCCCTGTGGGGCGTCACGACCCCTGCCTCTATCCTGGCGATCTCCTCCACCAGCCTGTGAGGTCGATGGTGCCTGTGAAGAACGAGGAGAACGCTGGTCAGGAACCTGAAATCTATCAGGAGACTTAATTCTCGCTCGGTCGCGCAAATCATAAGTGCGTTCAGAAGACACGGAAACCAGGGACGCAGCACACGACCCTGGTTTTGATTGTTGCTTTCCCTGTTTCTTCAACTTCCAGCTTTTTTTTAAAAAGACCAGCCTCTCGTCTTTATCAGACTGAGTTTTTTGTTGAGGTTGTGTTTGAGTATGCGTTTTAGCAAAAGGCTTAACCCCCAAACTATTGCGGCCAATGGTTTTATAAGCCTGGGCAATAATTTTTGGTAATTCGCGTGGCTTGTCCAGCTCCGGGACTAAAGCCAAAGCATTAGCTACTTGAAAGTTGACTGCATCACCCTTGACGTTCGCAAGAATTAGATCAGCCACAACATTGAATACTCCCACCAGTCTCATCCCCAATTCCACAGCCGCTTCAGGGCCTTTTTCATCCTGCACCCGTTTAATCACAGAGGGGAGGACCGTCATGGAAGGAGTGCCGAAACACTTCGCATACACTGCTGCAAATACCTTGCCCCAGTTGTTGCATTCTGTCAATTCGGGAATTAAGTCTTTTGGCAAACTAATAGTCAAAATCCTGTGTTTTTCCACAGGAGAGGTATTTGGAAATACAGCCTCCAGCTGGTCAAATTTTTCTGCAAGCCAATAAGGCAAATCATCCTTATTCTGTGGGCGCTTGCCCATCACCGAATTAACCATGACGGGACTTATGGTTACACCACCCGGTCCAGCTGGATGCGCCGCAACTCCAGGAGGGGCCATCTGGACGTTGCCTGTAACATATTGTACGAAAGCTCTGTGCACACGGATTAAAGACGCATGCAACACGCGCAGTTCATCTACCGGAACCGCTAAATGACGTGGATGTGGGGTATACCCGGCCAAAACAGGCCAAGGGGCCCCATCTATCGATAAGGGGCCTAAACGAATCGGGGTGACCGGATGTGGGAGGGCGCCATTAAACCAAACACGGTGTTGCCACGCCGTGAGCGGTACTTCAAGAGCCTGATAAGGCCGGTAAACATTTGGAAGGGCGGTGGGAGCGTAAACGTGGAACAAATTGTCAGCTCCTTCCACCGCCGGAAAAGTGACCCATGAGTAAAACACCTCAAAGTGGTAAGCCGGATTGGCTTGGACCACAAAGATGAGGGCGACACCCGCGTCAGGCACTCCATACGCTGTCAAATGAGCACGGAGCACAGCGCGGCTATGTGCCGGGATATTTATATTCACAGCCATTAAGACCAAGAACGAAAAACAACCTAGTGCTTGGCAGCGCAATATAGGGTTAATTTTAAAGAGAACACCTTTTTAATAACTTCAAGCTTGAAAGAACCTATAAAAACATCAATATAGGAGGTTACACCCTCACATATGTTTCCGGAAACATAAGTGAAGGGAATTGTGGACAAGCACAAGTACTACTCAAGCGTCTCGCAGATAAGAAGCCCACCACGTTGGTGGCGCCATGTTGCGGGGATTCTGCACATATACAGAACTATGCGCAGGAAAACAGGACCTCAGTGTATAGTGGTGTACCAACCATACCCCTTAGTACCCAATATCCCAATCCGACTAGCTATAGTGTCACATTCGTTCTCCGTACTACAGCGAAGCTACCAATGATTAGACATCCCAGAACACGGACTCTTTCAGGAATCGCGGGAGCAAGAACACTCTTTCATTATTCACTCATACTTGTCCACAACGTGCGTAATAAGAGACACAGTATAGTTTAAAATGTTTATTTCAACTAACGTGCTCTAAGACACAGTACACGTGCCAGTACTAGCAGCATAATACATAAAGATAAAGCAGTAAGCATGGTTACAATTCCATAGAATACAAACGGGGACAGCATTTTATAAAGGCAGTGGATATAGAACTAAAAGGCCTTACCACCCTCCCCGTGCTAGGAACTAGTTTATTATAAAAATAGAAGACCTCTGGGCTTTGTCCGGGGGACCCCCATACCTCAAGATCTGGATGCAAGGTTTACATCGTCAGACAAACACAGCTCTTTTCCCTGGAAAGGTTGTTCTCCAAGTGCCACAAACGGGGAGATCACAATATTAAAAGCACATGAATTTCTCCCGGTGCAGCTGTATTCCATGTTATGTCTAAGTTCGAGGGGCTGACCAGAACAGCAATAACAAGGGACGTTGTTTTTCGACCTTGTACATTGGACATGAGAAACGGTGAAAGGCAAAAAGGCAGACAGTTCTAATGCTGAATGGGCACAAGCAGAGTCTGGAAAAACAAAGTCACAGAGTAACGTGTGCAAAGAAGGCATCATGGCAGCTAGGCCTAAGCTAACTTAGCAATGTCGACAATGAGGCCACAATCCACACTACAGGGATAGGGAGCCAGTGCAGCTTCCTAAGAAGGGGGGAAGCGTGTTGCCACCTGGGCTGCTTGTATATCAGTCTAGCCGCTTGGTTCTGTACCATCTGTAGCCGTTTTGTAAGGCCAAGTGGTAGACCAAGGTATATTGCGTTGGCGTAGTCTAGACGTTATAGGACCATGGCTATCAGGACCTGTACCAGAGCTGCTTGGGTCAGTAGCCTGCTTATCTTTCTAATTTTTCGCAACTGAAGGAAACAGGTGGAAATCACAGAGCCTACATGAGATTTTAGGGAGAGGTCATTGCCTATGGTAACCCCTAAGCTTTTCACTGAGGGGTAGGGGACAGGGGGGGACCTAATTCGTTTGGCCAGTAATGTGGGCCCCACTGATTGTGGCCACCACCTGTCAGAACCAGTTCGGTTTTGCCTGGGTTTAGTTTTAAGTGATTGTGGTCCATCCAGTTACGAATGAATTTCATGGTGGACTGAAAGTCAGATATTGACTGGGGGGAGTTATCAATTGTGAACATTAGTTGGAGGTCGTCGGCATAGTTGAAAGTGACCACTCTTCTTTCCTTCAAGGATCTGATCAGTGGGAGAAGGTAGAGGTTGAACAGGTGCGGGGAGAGCGAGGAGCCCTGTGGGACCCCGCATGTGGTTTTGAGTTTGGGGGCTGTGAACTGGCCAATACGGACTGCCTGAGTGCTGTCTTTCAGGAAGGAGTTGATCCATCTAAGGGCTGGGCCCTGGACGCCTGCCTCACTGACACGGTCTGCCAATATATCATGGTCGACCGTGTCAAATGCGGCCGAGAGATCTAACAGCACCAGGGCCTGGGGAGTGCCTCTGTCAGCCTTTTCTCGTAGGGAGTCCAGTACCACCAGTATCACCGTTTCCGTGGAGTGGGCTGGACGAAAACCCGCTTGGCATGGGTCGAGGAACTCAGTCTGTTCCATGAAATTGGACAGGCATTTTGCGACATGGGCTTCCAATACCTTGGCCAGATAAGGGAGCAAGGAGATGGGGCAGTAGTTTGCCAGCGTCTGGGGATCGGCCCCTATTTTCTTTAAGAGGGGGACCACTATAGCCTCCTTGAAGGCATTAGGGACACAGCCCTGGGACAGGGAGTTGTTTAGGAGGGCGAGAACAGGGTCCGGGGAGGCGGTGAAGGCCGCTTTTAGGACATGAGGGGGGCAGTGGTCCAAAGGGGAGCCAGATCTGACTTTTGACAGTAGGTCGCGCAAGGTCTCGGTGTCAATGGGCGGAAAAGAATCGAGGGAGTGGGGATTCCTGGGCGTAGGAGGGGAGATTTCTGGAGACATATGGGTGGGAATACTGGCTTTGATGGAGACGATTTTATCAATAAAAAAGTTGTTCAGACAGTTGCAGAGGGCCTGCGACGGCGTGGGTTTGCTTAGTACTCTCTCTGGGTTGGACAGTTCGTCTACAATTGCAAATATTTCTTTAGCTTGGTTGTTTGAGGTTAGGATTCTGGAGGAGAAATGTGCTGGCTTAGCTGTGGAGATTGCCTTTTTATATTCCTTCAAGGCCATTAGGTAGGTGATTTTTGCTGCATGTGAATAATTCTGCCTCCACTTCCTTTCTGATTGGCGGAGAGTGAGATTTTGTAGTTTTAGTTCAGGGGAAAACCATCTCTGCGCCTCATGACGGCGGGTTAATCTAATTTGTTTAAGTGGGGCATGTTCATTGCTGGCCGCTAAAAGCCAAGCCGAGATAGTCTCTTCATGGAAGTTGACGTCGGGTGTGGGATGGGGAGCTGTGTTGACCAGTGTGGCGATAAAGTCGTTATTGTCAAAGGTGTTCCATTTTCTCGCCATTCCCCCCTTATGAGTTGGAATTTTACCGGTGGTCGGGTTCTTTAAAGTGAATTTTTACCAGGTAATGGTCAGACCATACACAGGGTGTGATGGATAGTGCGGATACCACCAAATTGATGGTCCAAAGTTGGTCCAGAGTGTGCCCTTTTATGTGGGTTGCTGAGGAGATCTGTTGGGTGAAGTTCATGTTGGGTTTAAAGATTCGGTGAGCTCGGTGGATTGTGGCCCTCCTTGAGGGTCGTTTGCCCAGTAGTTGAAGTCGCCTATCAATAGGATTCTGGCGTGGTTTGTTACTAGGTGTGCGACTTGTTCTCCCATAGAGTGGGAGAACAGGGGCATGTGCTGAGGGGGCCTAATACAGTAATACACATATAAGCGGGCCGAGTCAGACTCAAGTTTTATCACAGCGTTATCTACTGCGGGGAGGCAGAGTGGGGTGAGGGCAGTAAATTTGAGATCCTTGTGGATGATAGCCGCTACTCCGCCACCCATCTTGCCTGGCGGGCGGTTTGTTTGCAGGATATAATATTCATTTGGTAGAGCAGCTAGGATGTCGGGCGAGGATTCAGGAGTGAGCCAAGTTTCGGTGAGCAGAAGAATGTCAGGTTTTTCTGAATCTAGGAGGGTAAAGATTTCCAGCTGGTGTCTGACTAGGGATCGTGTGTTGAGATAGAATATTGATATAGCTTTGCGCTCACCTTTTTTTCCTGTTGCCGATGGGGATGGGCTGTGGGCTGGTTGACCTCAGGGAACGAGTATCGAGGCTGAAGTATGTTATTGTGGTGCAAGCATGCAGTGATATCAGGGTTGGGCGTGTGTGAAGCAGAGTTGAGCATTCTGAGTTCTTCGGAGGAGTACTTATAAAATTGGGCATAGTAACTGGGTCCTGGGCACGTATGGGCGCGGACGGGCTGTGCGCGTCCGCTGCGCTCCCGCGCTGCAGCCAGCATTTATGCCAGCTGATTGCCTAAGCCCCTCCTTTTGGCCCACGTGATCGGACACCCTGGAGGGAGGCAGGAAGTTGCTGGAGCGCTCTAGACGGCGAGTGCTCAATGCGGTTAGTTTTACTTTTGTATTTTAAAAAGCATTCAAATTCATACAGTTTTAAAAAGATTAAGAGATGCGCAAACTCGTTGCAGTTAAAAATAACTGGTTACCGGGTGGCAGCCTCTTGCGGTTGAGGTTTAGGTCGAGCATCGTTACCAAGACCCACTGTCCCCTCCTCCATACCAGCCCCTGCCCTGGTACCTTTGGTAGCGACTTGGTTCCTTCTTTTTCCAGCACCCGTGCTTCCAGACCTGTGCTTCCCTGCTTGGACATCAGCTGACTTACCTGACCCTGCAACAGGCTTCTCAAGGGAAGAGTCCTGTCTGACAGCCAGGGCACGAGCAGCAGGTCTATTGGATGCTATCAGCGCTTCTCCTCTATCTTTCTGTAGCTTTGCCGGCTTAGGTGGCATTTTGATGCAGGTAACCACCCAGGCAGTTCCAGAGCTAAGGCCAGCACCAATCGGGGGAATCTCTTGATGAGCCCCGCCCACCAGCCAAGGACGCCGAAGCACCGTCGTGCAGCAGGCTAGAGCACAGCAGAGCACCAGCTCCCGATCCTGCCTTCTGTCTGCACCGGAGATCTGGCCAGCATGCCGCGGTCACTCAAGAAGAGGGAAAGCAGGGCAAACCATCCACGCGTATGCACAAGTGAAATCTGCAGGTAACTATGAGCGGTGTCAGCGGGAGCAAGGGGGGTGTTGGAGAGCTCCGCCGCGATGCGTCTATGCAGCCGCCATCTTGCTTTTACATATAAAATACAAGCACACATTTTTCAATGGTTTTGGCGAGGTGGGGGAGGTTGGTTATAGGTCTGTAGTTATTGAGATCGTTCTGGTCAGCATCTGTTGTTTTATGAGGGGGGTGACTTGGCCGAGTTTGAGGGGAGCTGGCATAGAGCCTCTCGATAGGGAGGAGTTGATCATTTTGGTCCAAATAGGAGAGATGACATGTCTGAGATTTTTCACAATCACAGCAGGGAGGGGGTCGGAGATGTGAGATGCCAGCTTCATGCTGGAGAGTAACTTGAGGACTTCTTCTTCAGGGGTACAGTTACCTTTAGACCAGGTATCATTATTTTTCAGTTGAAAGGGGTAGAGGTTTGTGAACTGTGTTGGAGAGTTGGGGAGGCATCCGTTCATTGACGGTAGGGCTATGGGTGAACCCTTTCCGCAGGGGGCATCTTTGGTGCGGGTGGGGGGTGGCTCAAGAGATAGTTCAATGTTAGATATTTTTTCAGCAAAAATTCTAGCGAATTCTTCACAGCGCTTTGAAGAGTTATTAATTGAATGTTGGGGAAAGGAGGAGGTTTGCTGTTTGATGATGTTGAATAGGTCTTTGGGTCTGTTCCTAGACCGGTCAAGTTGACCTCGGAAGAAGGCGGATTATTCTTTGAAGATGTGTTTTTTGTATTTTTGTCGTTCAGCCTGGAGGATCGAGAGATTGGATTACAAAGGTTGTTGTCTCCAGTTTCTTTCAACGAAACAGAGTTGTCGCCTTTCATTGTTCAGGTCTTTGTTGAACCAGGATCTGGAGTGGAAATTCCTTGATTTCTTGAGTTTTGGGGGGGGGGGGGATTGTTTCCACGAGTTCTGTAATTTTTGGATTGTAGTGAGCGGTGAGGTCTTCAACAAATGATAGGTCGGTGGAGGTAGGATTTGGGTACTGACTAATGCTTCTAGCTCCACTTGGAGGATTTTGTGGATGTTCCTTACCCAGCGCTTGGGACGGCTGCATTGGTATGAATAATGATGGATGGTTTGAGATCAAAGAGAATTTGATAGTGATCTGACCAGTTGGATGGTAGGATAGGGTGCAGAGATAGTGTGTTGTGCTTGGAGATGATTGAGTCAAGGGTAGAGCCCTTGTTGTGTGTCTGCATGTTGCAGTGTTGGGTGAGATCGTTTGCTTACAGGAGGGTGGAGAGGGCTTGTACTGCGGGGTCTTTAGAGTTGTTCAGGTGCAGGTTTAGGTCTTCTAATATAATGTTGGTTCTATCTTTTAGGGAGATTTGCAATATTAGGCTTGCTAGGTCTTCAAGGAATTGTGACTGTTTACCAGGAGGGTGATAGATAACGTGGAATTTGATGGGATTGGGGCCGTTTGAGGAGAGCTGAACTCCTAGATATTCAAAGGAAAGGTGTTTTGCAATGTGGAAGGGAGTTAAACAGAGATCTCTTTTGTGTGTAATGGCTATTCCTGCGACGTTTGTAGTCGCTGCGAATGATTGAGAAGCCCGGTGGGGAGATAAGGTCGATGTAAGGGGGTGAACGGTCGTTTAGCCAGGTTTCAGTTAGAAAGCAGATGTCAGTGTTATATTGTAAGATGGTATTAGCTATAGCAGTGGGATGCTTGATTGCTGATCAGCAGTTTAGTAGCATGCAGCCGGACGTAGGTGAAGGTCTCTGTTCGGGATGACTGGCTTGAATGGAAGTTAGTTGGGAGGGCAGCCTAGGAGGCCGAGAGGTGTTTGTGCTCCTGTTCGAGCTACGGACAACCAGGATCTTGGGGTGAGAGGTTTGGCTGGGGGTAGTTCCATAGGTGTTATTTAGCAATGCAGCCTCCTGCTGCAACATTCCAGTCGTGGTGCGTTTGAGGCAGTGAGGAGTGTTTGTGGCAGGGTCGGAGTTAACCTGTGGTACGAGGGGTTTGGGCAGGGTATGGATATTCATTGCCTCTATGCAAAGTGACGAGATTTCATCCAGAATAGCATTGATTTTGAGTTCTAAACGGGCTATTACGGGGATCAGTTGAGAGACTGCTTGGAAAACGGTGGGGAGGGGAGTGTGCTGGGATTAGTCAGAGCCAGAGGTGGGGGGCTAAGGATGGGGCCAGCCTATTGAGGGTGGCGGACTGAGGGGCTAGAGATGCGGAGTGTAACTCCGGCCGAGCTGTAGGGGTGAGCCATGGGAATGGTGAAGATGATTCAGGTGGTGAAACCGTAGCGTCCAGGTGTTTGGTAGTAGAGGGAGATGAAGGGGTGTGGGCAGAGACAGTGCGAGGTGAGTTGAGAGTCGTGGGTTTAGATGGTGGAGGTGTGGGAGCATGGATCTTCTCACTGGGAGAGGGTGGAGGGGTTGGTTTACTGGTAAAGGGGAGAGGGGTGGCGGTGGGACCAGAAGGCAAGGAGGCGCAGAGTGCAGTGAAGTGTCAATCAAAAATGGTTAGGTTTTGTTTTGAGGCTTGGACTAGGATTTTCCCATTTCTGTAGACGGTTATGGTCTGTTCTCCGCTAAAGATCAAAGATGGGGATATAGTGAGCTTGATTCCATGGGGAATGTTGGTAGCTTTAGTTACGTGAAGGTGTTGTAGGAAATATTCTCTCCATTTGACATGTTTTTTGTGTAGAGGATGAAGTCAATTTTACGGCCACTGTGTGCTGGATTGTAGTAGATGTGCGTTATTAGTGTTTCTGGATGATCTCTGAGAATTATGTGCTTGAATTTTTTTACGGCCTGTTTGGAGAGGTTTCGTGGAAATTGAATGCAGTATGAGTTGATGCCGTACCTTTCCATGACAGTGTTGCGGAGTGGCATTAGTGAGAGGACCTGCTGCAGAATTATCAGTATATAGGCAGTCAGAGTAGACAAGGGCTAATAGACGTCATGGGGGCAGTGTCCCTATTGCTGGCACATGGTAAGATGGGCAGGGGTCACCGATGAGGCGGTGGGTGCGCGCCTAGACCAAGTCACAGTGAATGCATGAGGTAGTATAGACAAACGTCACAGTGTAGGCAATGGGTACCAGCGTAGGATATGAGGTCACAGCTGTGTGTATAAAGAGCCAGTGTTAGCATAGGGTAAGCAAAAATGTCTTGTATCTGTTGTGGATAACACAGCCTGTCTTTTGCGTCTGGGTTATAACTTAACCCTTGACCCTGTCTTCAGGCAGGTCGCTCCCCCTCACTGCACAGCTCCACCAGTGGGACGGTGTGTCCCTGCTACTTCACCGCCGCTGCCGTAGGTTCGAGGCTCCTCTGCCTCGGTAGGCAGGTACTGCTGATTTCTTGTTTTCGTGCATTCCTGTGTTACTGTTCTTTTTTTGCCTGCTGCCCTGTGTATTGTCTCCCTCGTTTTCCCCCCTGTGCCCCCTGTTTTTGCCTTCTGTAACCCTTGCCTCACCCGTTCTCCCGCCGCTGTGTCCCCTGCGGCCCCGCCCCCTGCTTGCCCATTCGCCACCCCGCTCCCGCCTCCCAGCTGCTCCTCCCTCCCACCTCCCTTTATATGGCGGCCGCTGTGCGGCCGCGCAGCGGGCGCGCCGCTGGCATGCCTAAGGCAAGCCCGTCTGCGCCCGTCCACGCCTGGACCGCGCCCAGCGGCAGACCCCCTGGCCCCCGCGAACGCCATGACACTCGACGCCGCTATGACGCCAACACCCTCCACGCACTCAATACCGGACGACCACACACCTGCTTCCTGGCCGCCCCGAAGCACACCAAAGGACCCTTCTCCTGCCAGAGCTGCAGCTTCACCAGCCTCAGAGCCGCCAAACCGCCCAACGTGACAGAACGCAACCACCTCAGATGCATACTACTGAACACCCGCTCCGCACGCAAACACGCCGTTGAACTCTGGGACCTGCTTGACACATCCTCCCCGGACGTCGCCTTCCTGAGAGAGACCTGGATGAACGCCTCCTCGGCACCCGACATCGCCATAGCCATCCCGGACGGCTACAAGATCACCCGCAGGGACCGCACCAACGGAGTAGGAGGTGGAATCGCCATCATCCACAAGAACACCCACCGACGACACCCTCAGCACCGCCGAACACCTGCACTTCCAGATCCACACCGATCCCAACACCACCCTCAGAGGAACTCTTGTCTACAGACCCCCCGGACCCCGGCCTCAGTTCAGCGACTCCATCGCCGACTTCGTCAGCACGCACGCCCTTGCCTCCACAGACTACATCCTCCTCGGAGACCTGAACTTCCACCTCGAGAACAACAACGACACCAACTCCACCACCCTGATTGACAACCTCGCCAACCTCGGACTCAGACAGCTCGTCACAACGCCCACCCACGCCGCCGGCCACACGCTTGATCCCATCTTCTCCGCAAGCCCCCACGTCACCTTCAGCCACACCACCGAACTCCACTGGACCGACCATTGCTGCATCCACTTCACCTTCCGGAAACCCACCACGCACCACCGCACCCAACAGATCCCCCGCCGCAGCTGGAGCAAAATCACCGAAGACCAGCTAAACACCACCGTCGCCCTAAGCCCACCCGCCGACCCCACCGACACCGCCGCCCGCAACCTCAGACGCTGGATCGACAACTGCGCCAACACTCTCGCCCCGATCAAGAAACCCTCCAAAAGACACACAAACAAGAAAGCCAGCTGGTTCACCGCAGACCTCCAGGCCTCCAAGCAAACCTGCCGTACACTAGAGAAGAAATGGCACCGCGAACAGACACCAGACAGCTACGCAGCCCACAAGAACGTCATCCGCAGACACCATCACCTCATCAGATCCGCCAAAAGGGCCTCCTTCAAGGACCGACTCGACAACAACGCGCGCAACAGCAAAGAGCTCTTCAACATCGTGAAGGAACTCTCCAACCCCAGCTCCAACACCAACGACATCCCACCATCACAAGACCTGTGCGACTCCCTCGCCACCTTCTTCCATCGCAAGATCTCAGACATCCACGACAGCTTCAACAACCTGACCACCCCAACAAAAACCGACACCTCAGACTCCGCGGCCACCACCCACATCGTTCCCCTACTCACCTGTACCAACATCAACGACGACGACACCATCAAAATCATGAACACCATCCACTCCGGCTCTCCGTCAGACCCATGCCCACACCACATCTTCAACAAAGCTAGCGCCACCATCGCACCCCATCTCTGCAAGGCCATCAACATCTCCTTCGAGACCGCGACCTTCCCAGAGAGCTGGAAGCACGCCGAGCTCAACGCCTTACTGAAGAAACCCAAGGCGGATCCAAGGGACCTCAAGAAATTCCGGCCCATCTCCCTGCTCTCGTTCCCGGCGAAGGTCATCGAGAAGACCGTCAACAAACAGCTGACCCGCTACCTCGAGGAGAACAACATCCTGGACCCGTCCCAGTCCGGGTTCCGCAGCAACCACAGTACCGAAACTGCCCTCATCGCCGCCACCGATGACATCAGGACCCTGCTGGACAACGGCGAAACCGCGGCCCTCATCCTCCTGGACCTATCAGCTGCCTTCGACACTGTCTGCCACCGCACCCTACGCACATTCCTCCACAACGCAGGAATCCGAGACAAGGCTCTGGAATGGACCACCTCCTTCCTCTCCGGCAGAACCCAGAGCGTCCGCCTCCCCCCTTTCCGTTCCGAAGCCTCCGAGATCATATGCAGCGTACCCCAAGGATCATCCCTCAGCCCGACACTGTTCAATGTCTACATGGCACCGCTCGCCCACGTCGCCCGACTGCACGACCTCAACATCATCTCCAACGCCGACGACACCCAGCTGATCCTCTCCCTCACCAAGGACCCCCTCACCGCCAAAACCAACCTCCAGGAAGGAATGAAAGCTGTCGCCGAGTGGATGAAGAACAGCCGTCTGAAGCTGAACTCGGACAAGACAGAGGTCCTCATCCTCGGCTCCACCCCCTCAGCCTGGGACGACTCCTGGTGGCCGTCCGCACTAGGAGCAGCACCAACACCCACCGACCATGCACGCAACCTGGGGTTTATCCTCGACTCAACACTCTCCATGACCAAGCAAGTCAACGCCGTCTCGTCCTCCTGCTTCAACACCCTCCGCATGCTCCGCAAGATCTACAGGTGGATCCCCACCAAAACAAGAAGAACGGTTACCCAGGCCTTCGTCAGCAGCAGGCTGGACTACGGAAACGCCCTCTACGCAGGAGCCTCGGCCAAACTCCTGAAACGTCTACAACGCATACAGAACGCCTCTGCTCGCCTGATCCTCGACATCCCGCACCAGAGCCACATCACACCACACCTGAGAGACCTGCACTGGCTTCCCGTCAACAAGAGGATCACCTTCAAGCTCCTCACCCACGCACACAAGGCACTCCACAACACCGGACCGGCATACCTCAACAGACGACTCACCTTCTACACCCCGAACCGACAGCTCCGCTCCGCCGACCTCGCCCTCGCCACTGTCCCCCGCATCCGAAGAGCGACCACCGGCGGCAGATCGTTCTGCCACCTCGCCGCCAAGACCTGGAACACCCTCCCCATCCTCCTACGGCAGACCCAGGACCTACTAACCTTCAGGAGGCTTCTCAAGACCTGGCTATTCGAGCAGTAGCAGCACCCCTCATCCCACCCCAGCTTGAGACCCTCACGGGTGAGTAGTGCACTTTACAAATGTACTGATTGATTGATTGATTGATAACTCAGCCTGCCTGGATGCCTGTGGGAGTTAATTCTGCTTGACTGGATACCTGTGGGGATAACAGCCTGTCTGGATGACTGTAGGTAATGCCTCAGCCTTTCTTGAAATATCTGTGGGGATACCTCAGTCTGCCTGGATGCCTGTGGGTATAACTCAGCCTGTCTCTTGTGTCTGGGCTATAACTGTGAGATTAACTCACCCATCTGGATGCCTGTAGGGTGTAATGTAGTCTGTCTGGATGCCTCATGGGGATAACGCAGCCTGTCTGATGCCTGTGGGACTTAACTTGGCCTGTCTGGATGCCTCATGGGTCATAACGCAGCCTGTCTGATGCCTGTGGGACTTAACTTGGCCTGTCTGATGCCTGTGGGAGTTAACTTGGCCTGTCTGATGCCTGTGGGAGTTAACTTGGCCTGTCTGGATGCCTCATGGGGATAACGCAGCCTGTCTGATGCCTGTGGGACTTAACTTGGCCTGTCTGATGCCTGTGGGAGTTAACTTGGCCTGTCTGATGCCTGTGGGAGTTAACTTGGCCTGTCTGATGCCTGTGGGAGTTAACTTTGCCTGTCTGATGCTTGTGAGAGTTAACTTGGCCTGTCTGGATGCCTCATGGGGATAACGCAGCCTGTCTGATGCCTGTGAGACTTAACTTGGCATGTCTGATGCCTGTGGGATTTAACTTGGCCTGTCTGATGCCTGTGGGAGTTAACTTGGCCTGTCTGATGCTTGTAGGAGTAAACTTGGCCTGTCTGATGCCTGTGGGAGTTAACTTGGCCTTTCTGGAGCCTGTGGGAGTTAACTTGGCCTGTCTGTAGCCTGTGGGATATACCTCAGCTTGCTTGGATGACTATGGGTATAACCCAGGCTACCTTGACATCAATAGGGATACGTCTGTCTATGTTGATGTCTGCAGGTGATAAATCCTGTCTCGATGCCTGTGGTCAGTAACTATGCCGATTTCTAAGGAGCGGTGTGATTACTTTACTGATGTTTAGTAGCCAGTAAGGCTCCAGGCATGTGAAAGGGTAGGGTAAACCCAGAGGCACTAAGGCATGCAGAGGATGAAGTGTAAGGAGGGTGTCATTCAACCAGAAAGGAGGAAGGAGAGAGGATAGTCCCGAGCTTAAAATGTGGCTATTTCTATGCAGGAGGGAGAATGGAGTCTGAGGAAGTAGAAAGAAATTGGGGAAGTTGATCACCTGTGGACAGGTGAGATACGTTGTTCTGTCTTAGGTTGTTCGGTTTGGCTGTTGATTTTGTTGACACTCTGTTATTTTTACATAGATATTGATCATTATTGAAATTGTTTGACTTTGCACTTGTTTTTAATATGGGGTGCAGAGTTATGTGGTATGTATTGATGGAGGGTTGTTAGGTATGTCTGTTGAGATTTTGGGGCGCAGACAATCATGGGTGTTGAGTTTCTAGGGGGGTGCGGTTCCCCCTGATATTAGGGGTGTTTATTTAGGGATTCTGCTGATTTAGTTCTTGCCTGATTGTAAATGGTCCTGGAGGGGGTCTGTCTGTAGAGAGGAAATACGAATGTGTGGATAACCAGGTCTTAACCATCCTTCTGAGCCGTAAGTGATTCTCAGTGGCTCTGATCTTTGCAGTTATGTATTTCCAAAGGTTTTCAACTTGCTACCAATCATTGTCTTGCTATAAGCAGGGAGCATTATATACTTTGCCGGTCTGGAACGCAAGTTCTTAGTTTGGGAATATTTTGTGATTTTTGATTGGATTCATTTTGGTCCTTTGCCATTTGTAGCTCTCTGTGTGATGCACAGTAGTTTGAAAGAGGATCATCTTTTTCCTGGTGGGAGCCAGTGTAGAGCTTCAGGGCCGGAGAAATGTGGGTTAATATATTCACATTAAGAAGTAGTGTTGCTGCTGTGCAGTCCGTTAGCATATGTTATGTTATGTTATATATTGCTTGTAAAGCGCACGTACACCAGATTGGTTTCATGGCGCTACTCTAAGAGATGCCATAGTCCTGGACGTTACTCATATGCCTGTCTAAATAGCCATGTTTTTAAAAGTCTCCTGAAGCTCATGAGATCCGTGCAGGATCTAATTTCTAAGGGCAAGGAATTCCAGTATCTGGGGCCTAGTACGGCGAACCTTGTTCCGCCGAGATGCTTCAACTTGAAAGACGGAGAGGCCAGAAGATGCAAGTGGGCGGATCGCAGATTGCGAGTCGGAGTGTATCTTTCAATCATACTGTCAACAAACTTGGGACTCTTTCCGTTCAGGGATTTAAAGATGATGCATCCCACCTTGAAGGCGCATCTCTGAGTTATAGGGAGCCAGTGCAACTTCCTCATAAGAGGGGTGACATGTTGACGCCTATTTTCCTGTAGGATCAGTCTTGCTGCCTGATTCTGTACCAATTGTAGTCGGTGGACAAGATTAGCTTGGATGCCGAAATATAGAGAGTTGGCATAATCTATATGCGATATCACCATAGCTAAAACCGCCTGTATTTTAGCTTCCTGTGTAAGGAACCTACTGATTTTCCTTATTTTTCTCAACTGGAAAAAACACGTTGAGATCACAGAGCCGATTTGAGTCTTCATTGTGAGGTCGCTGTTAATAATAACCCCCAGTGTTTTGGCAGAAACCGAGGGGGTGGGGGGCTGTCCCAGCTCCTTAGGCCAAAAGAGGGGACTCCAGGGATTCAGAGAGCCCCCTGTTAAAATCACCTCCGTCTTATCTGGATTTAGCTTCAGGTGATTGCTGTTCATCCAGTCACGGATGAACAGCATCGTAGTCTGAAATTTGTTGATGGATTCTGGGGCGTTACTAATAGAAAACACAAGTTGGAAATCATCCGCATAATTGAAGGTGCGGACTTTCTTTTCTTTAAGAGCATAGATCAGAGGAAGGAGGTATAGATTGAATAGGTGAGGGGAAAGTGAAGAGCCCTGTGGCACCCCGCAAGTAGTATTCATCTTGGGGGTTGTGAACTGACCTAACCGGACTGCTTGAGATCGGTTTGCCAGAAAGGAACGAATCCATTCAAGAGCTGAGCCTTGGATTCCCGCGCCCTCGACACGCTCGACCAGTATGTTATGGTCGACCGTGTCGAACGCTGCGGAGAGATCCAGTAGCACCAGGGCCTGCGGAGACCCCTATCAGCCCCCCCCGCAGGGGGTCCAGTACTGTTAGTATAACTGACTCTGTGGAATGGGCTGGACGGAACCCTGCTTGGTGGGGGTCCAAATATTCGGACTGTTCCAAAAAGGTAGATAAACATCTGGCAACATAGTCAAGTATTCAGAGGGGATGAAACGCGATGTAATGCATGCGTTCTAAAGGTTGTTTACCATTCAGAGGATGAGTGATGTTGATGCTTGTTCATTTTGAGGACATCCAAGATATGCAAAGATGTGTCCAAGTGTGTTCATTGTGTGGAAGGTGAATTGGGGCAGTCTGTCCACTTAAGAATTCTTGGTTAGTGTAGACTCAAAGACAATTCTGAGATTTTTCATGTTTGTGGCCATTTCTGACAGGAGTGCCAGTTCATCTGTCCAGAAAGATACAGGGTCTTAGTTTTCCGTTCACCTCTCGTCAGCGTTCACCTTGAGGTGATTCCACGTCATCACTGTTCTACGTCTAGGAGGCTGGTGTTAAGTTTTGATGTGCCTGTGTCCTTAGGGTTTTCCAGTTTGAGAATTATCTGTGTGTCTTCTGCATAGTTATAACAGGTGATTTCAAAACTGTTGATAACATTTAGTAGTAGTTTCATGTCTGTGTTAAAAGAGTAGAGCTTTATGTTTGCCAATGTGGTCGGGGTGGGGAATGCCTGCATATAGTTCTAATGTTGTTCTTATTTTTTTTGGTCTTATGTACCATTTACACACATGGATGGATCCGTTTATTGTAATCCTCTGCCTTTGCATTCGCATGTTAAATTGCTGGGCCCTCGCCCATGTGGTATTCTTAAAATTTAAATAAAATCTGTTTAAAAAAAAAAAAAGAGTAGTGCTGAGATGATAGATCCTTGTGGAAATCCTATTTTATGCACAAAGGATTTGAAGAGAAAGGTGGTGTGTGAATCTGCTATCTATACAAACGTATTTCACTCTAAGAAGTAATGTATCGTGGTTTAGTGTCTCAAAAGCTGCTGAAAGGTCGAGTACTAATGCAGCGCCACCATTTATGTCGACTGTGCTTTTGAGCTCATCCCAAGTTGTGATTAGGACAGATTTGGTCCCTCTCCCTGGGTGGAATACTATTTACCAGACTAAGAGTAGTTTGTTTTCTTCTGTGAATTCTAGATCTGGAGAAAGGCTGCTCTTTCCATAACTTGGCTTAGGAAAGGCACATTGGAGATCGGTCTTCAGCTGTTGGAGTCTTGCGGCTCCACGTTGTTCTTCTTAAGTAGTGGGTATAATAATGCCTTTTTCAATATCTCTGGGAAAGTTCCTGTTTTTAAGGCGTTGTTGATAATATTTCTGACTAGGATAGATGCTGATGTTGATTGAAGGACCTTTTTGAAATTGTGTGGAGCACCAGGGTCTGGGGGGCAGTGGGTTGTGCTGTCAGCCAGTGCTTAATCTCAGTTGCTGGTTGCTTGTGGCGACCGCGTGCTCTCATTTTTGGGGACCGACACTTATTTTTCCTCATTAAATATTGACAGAGAGCAAGAGAGGGAAAAACAGACAAATGGGAAAGAAGTCAAGAGAAAGATGGAATATGGGCACAAAGGGAGAAAGCAGGGACTGGCAAGAGTGAGATAAAGGGGCAGTAGTGTCTGTAGTGGATTGAAGAGGCCTGAGATGAATTCAGGACTACGCAGCCTTGGTATTCGGTGCAGTGATTTTTAATAGCACCAGCCGTGGCCTTCGGAGCTGAGCTTTAAGTACCGATGTTCGTTCTTTTACAAATTAAGCATTGCTGCTAGTTTTTAGTAAGTCTTCAAATTCTGAGGTGGTCATTTCTTGGAAAGCTGAATAGAGAGAGGACGAGTATCTGCTGTGATGCTCGTTGGCAGTAGAGAACAGGAGGCATTGTTTCTATTGGTTCTTTTATAAGAATCCAGTGTGCCTGCTTTGCTTAGATAATGCATTGCTAGTTTATTGCAGACATCTTGTGAAAGTGGGGTGAGGTTTGACAACTCTCTGGATTGCAAAATTCCAATAGAATTTTGTGGGGTTCCTTGGCTGGGAATTTGGCGCAGCCGATCCTGCTTGAGTATGGATGTGTGAGAAGTTGGCCTGGTATATGCTGTCCACTAATTATAGTGGGCACCTTGCACCAGTCCAAACAACCCCTTATTGGAGATAGGTTAATTCAACCTTTATTGAAAGCTATCCTAGTGGTAGCTATGGAGAGCAGCCTTCAGGCTATGTCTTGAAGGAATGTAAAGCACCTTGTTTTACCAGTCTATAATCTCTTGAGTGACCAAATGAAAGAGGACCACACCAGGTATATATTTAAAATATATGTATTTATTCTTAAACACACCCCTCTAGTCTCTTTATGAGGCTAGAGTTCGAAGTACATAAGTTACAAGTCGAATATCAACAGTAATAGCACAAATACACGTTTGAGCCCTAGGGGCGTACCAAACCATATACCAATAAAGTGGTATAAGAACCACGACTGAGCTAGACACAAGGCCTAGAGCCTGTAGGAGTGCTTGGCCCTCAAGGAACCACCCAAGGTAGTGACACAGGGGACCCACGGTGGACGCGTGCAGTGTGAGAACACAGCCGCGAGCCGCCGTTGACTTCTATGGGGAATGTCGCGGTTGGAGTTTTAAAGAAAAAGGACACTTAGAGGAGAACTTGGAGCAAACCCCTTTAGAACTAGGCTGTTCTAGAGTCAATACCCACGGGAGCACCGGAGTACTCGTGTTACCTCACCCAGGGAAGCCGGGTGCATAGGTGCCTATCGGGGTCGGGTTTCGTCGTCGGTTTCAATGGCGATCTGCTGCAAAGTGCTGCTGGCGACCAAGTCGAAAGTGTTCGGGTGGATCCAAAGGTGGATCGAAGATCTGAAGAACCTGAAAGCAGAGGGGACAGAGTCTGGGTCACTAGCCAGTGACCAGGAAGGCGATGAGCAGATGCCCACCGATGTCGGGTGCTTCAGGTAGGTTCACGGTTGTCTTAACTCTTCAGCCACGAGGTCCAGGAGGCGTCGACGACAACCAGGAGCTGGATTCGAGCTGTCCCACGACGTCTGTCGATTGCTGGGGTGTCGGCGACCGGATTGGACCCAACAAGCCTTGGCAACGGCAAGTCACGTGGAAATAGAAGAAGGACGGTGGTACAGACCAGCAAGGTCTGAGGGACTCACCCAGCAAGGGTAAGTTAGGGCACGTCTGGAGCAACCAGGGAAGCCCAATCAGAAGAAGAGTTGCCTTCGGGAGGGCCCACTAGCCAACGGACTAGCGACCGCGAAGGAGCCTCGAGTGGACGCACTTGGAGCTGGCTTGCAGGACACTCGTGGAGTGGAGGCCAGTGATCTTCGGTGCTGGAGGCGGGGGCTACTTGGAGCCCAAAGCACAACTTCGTGGGAGACCAGGAAGAGGATGCACTTGCAAATGTGCTCGGTGTCCAGGGGTCACGGTTCCACGTTACCCACGACAGTTACGGGCCTCAGCTTTGCTGGGGACTCAGGGCAGCCTCGAGGAAGTCTGGAAATCCACCTCTGGTGATGCAAAGACTTCGGCGTCCGGCGGGAGCTTCGGCCATGCAGACCGGACAATTGCTTCTTTGGTGCCTGCCAAGCAGGGGAGTCACTCCTTGACCCCAAGGGAGATTCTTCAGTCCTCTAATCTTGAGTAGAGCATCGAAGTTCCAGGATTCAGTTGCAGAGTTTCGTCCAGGGATATCTAAAGTCCTAAGGACTGGGGTCCCATACTTATACTAAGTTAGGGGTTGGACATACTCTGGGGACCCACCTATGGGAGGGTCAGGGAAGAGGGGTGGTTACACCCATTCCCTTTGTCCAGTTTCGCGCCAGAGCAGGGGCAGGTAGCCCCTGCAACTGGTTTGAACTGGCATATGCACAGGGACACCAAATGTGCCCCCAGTGCAGGACTTCAAAGCACCAGAGGGTGCTCCCGCCCAGCCCCAATACACACTATCCTGTCTGGGGAGGTGGTTACACCTCCCTTCGACAGGAAACCTATTGTCCAGGCCTCCCCTGCCGGAGTTTCAGTCAGCGGCAGGAGGCCAGACCCGTGTCTGTGGCAGCGGCATCCATTTTGTGATGCCAGGGCTCTGGAAAGAAGTTACCGGGTAGCCCGGTGTGTACATGTCTCTCCCTCTAGAAGGGTGGAATGCTACCCCCGCCGCCAGGATTGGCGGGGGGGGGGTAGTATTCCAAGATGTTTGACACCAAACACGACATGTTTTGGTGCAGCCAGTCCAAAGTTAGCATTGCACCACGAGGATATAATGCCGTTAAGAGTATATGGTCAGGCTGTACCACAAACAGCATCAGAGGAGGGACTCCGAATGCTGCAGAGGGGCTCTGCTCATGCAGGGGCACCCTCTCACATAAAAACCAAGCACTCTGCCTTCAGGATTGTTAAGGCCTGCCATAGGAGTGACTTATAGGTTTATATGTGTGTGCAATGGTAGTGATATAGGTAGCCTATATCACAGTAAGGGGTGCATGCACCACCTTACCTAGGCTGCAGTAGCAGACCTGTGGTGTCATTTTGGCTGGCCTTCCAGGGGTGGCATAATACATGCTTCAGCCCCTGGCAGGCCTCTGGGGTACCTATGCCCTGGGTACATAGTATACCATATACTAGGGACTTATAAGGGCACTGCAGATTCCAATCAGAGATGTGCCTAAGGCACATGGAAACCATTTTAGAGAGGAAGCAGCTAGGCTGGGGTTCTGATTAGCAGGGCCCCAGCCAGACTAAAGTCGAAAAACAGTGAAGCATCAGCAAAAAGTGGGGGTACCCATGTGAAGCAGATCCTACTCTCCTACACAGCCCCCCCAAACGCAGGGACATTAAACTAACCTTGACCAGTTGAGTCTTCATGTTCTAAATGGAAGTACCTAGAGAGTCCATCTGCATTGGCATGGTTACTCCCAGGTCTATGTTCCACTGTAAAGTCCATCCCCTGCAGGAAAATGGACCACCTAAGCAGTTTGGGGTTTTCACCCTTCATTTGTTTTAGCCATAGGAGGGGCTTGTGGTCTGTTTGAACAAGGAAGTGAGTACCAAACAAGTATGGCCTCAACTTCTTCAGAGCCCAGACCACAGCAAAGGCCTCCCTCTCAAGGGCTGACCAACGTTTCTCTCTAGGGGTCAGCCTTCTGCTAATAAAAGCTACTGGCTGATCCTGACCTTCATCATTCAATTGTGACAGTACAGCCCCTACCCCCAATTCAGATGCATCTGTTTGGACAATGAACTTCTTGGAGTAATCAGGACTCTGGAGAATGGGAGCAGTGCACATGGCCTGCTTCAGGTCATCAAATGCCTTTTGACACTAGCTGTCCACTGAACCTTTTTGGGCATTTTCTTGGAAGTTAAGTCATTCAGGGGTGTCACTATTGATCCATACCCCTTGACAAATCTCCTATAGTACCCAGTCAGGCCTAAGAAGGCTCTCACCTGAGTCTGGGTGGTTGGAGCAGCCCAGTCCATGATGGTCTGGATTTTGCTCTGCAGTGGTTGAACCTGGCCTCCACCCACAAGGTGGCCCAGGTACACAACCTGACTCTGCCCTATCTGGCACTTGGTGGCCTTGATAGTGAGGCCTGCCTTTTGCAGGGCCTCTAAAACATTCCTGAGGTGGACCAGGTGATCCTCCCAGGTGGAGCTAAAGACAGCAATATCATCTAGATAAGCTGCACTGTAGGCCTCCAGACCTGTGAGGACTGTATTCACCAACCTTTGGAAAGTGGCAGGTGCATTCTTCAGACCAAAGGGCATTACCACAAATTGATAATGTCCACTAGGGGTTGAGAATGCTGTTTTTGGCTTTGCATCATCAGCTAGTCTGATCTGCCAGTAGCCAGCTGTCAGGTCAAATGTGCTTAGATACTTGGCTGAGGCCAAAGTGTCTATTAGCTCATCTGCCCTAGGTATTGGATGGGCATCAGTCCTAGTGACTGCATTGAGACCCCTGTAGTCCACACAAAACCTCATCTCTCTTTTCCCACCACTGGTGTGAGGTTTTGGCACAAGGACCACTGGACTAGCCCAAGGGCTATCTGAGGGTTCAATAACTCCCAAATCCAACATTTTCTGGACTTCTGTCCTGATACAATCCCTGACATGGTCAGGTTGCCTATAAATCTTATTTTTAATAGGCAGACTGTCCCCAGTGTCCACTTCATGAGTGCACCAGGTGGTCTGACTTGGAGTCAGAGAGAACATATGTCTGTACTGATTGAGCACTTGTCTGCAATCAGTTTGCTGCTGAGCAGTGAGGCTGCCTGCCAAGGCTACACCATCCACTGACCCATCATCAGGGTTCTGTGAGAGCAGGTCAGGGAGTGGGTCACTCTCTTCCTCCTGTCCCTCATCAGTAGCCATGAGCAAGCCCATGTCTGCCCTGTCCACATATGGCTTCAATCTGTTGACATGGAGAACCCTGTGGGGACTCCTGGGTGTTCCTAGGTCTACTAAATAGGTAACCTCACCCTTCTGTTCAACAATGGTATGGGGTCCACTTCACTTGTCTTGGAGAGCTGCTGGGGCCACTGGCTCCAGCACCCACACCTTCTGTCCTGGCTGGTAAACAGTCAGTACAACCTTTTGGTCATGCCAGGCTTTTTGCAGTTCCTGGCTAGCCTCAAGGTTTTTAGTTGCCTTTTTCATGTACTCAGCCATCCGGGAGCGGAGACCAAGTACATAGTCCACTATGTCTTGCTTTGGGGGCTTGAGAGGTAACTCCCATCCTTCCTTCACCAAGCACAATGGACCCCTGACAGGGTGACCAAACAAAAGTTCAAAGGGGCTGTAGCCAACCCCCTTTTGAGGCACCTCCCTATATGCAAACAAAAGGCAGGGCAAGAGTATGTCCCATCTTCGCCTGAGCTTTTCTGGGAGCCCTTTAATCATGCCCTTTAAGGTTTTGTTGAATCTCTCAACTAACCATTGCATTGTGGGTGATAGGGTGTGGTGAACTTGTAAGTCACTCCACACTCCTTCCACATTGCCTTTAAGTATCCAGACATAAGTTTGCATCTCTGTCTGATACAACCTCCTTAGGGAAGCCCACTCTTGAGAAAATTCCCAGGAGGGCTCTTGCCACCACAGGTGCTGTAGTGGTCCTAAGGGGAATAGCCTCTGGGTACCTAGTGGCATGGTCCACCACCACCAGGATAAACCTGGATGCTGTTTGGGGATCCATGGGACCAACAATATCAATCCCCACTCTTTCAAAGGGAACCCCCACCACAGGTAGTGGTATCAGGGGGGCCTTTGTGTCGCCACCTGCCTTCCCACTGGCTTGGCAGGTTACACAGGAGCGACAAAACTCCTTGGTGTCTTCAGACATATGGGGCCAGTGAAAGTGAGGGACAATTCTGTCCCAAGTCTTGTTCTGGCCCAGGTGACCTGCTAGAGGAATGACATGGGCTAGGGTCAATAGGAAGCCCCTGAACTTTAGAGGTATAAACAACTTCCTGGTAGAACCAGGCTTGGGGTCTCTACACTCTGAGTACAAGAGTCCATCATCCCAATACACTTTATGGGGACCACTAGCATTCCCAGCAGCCTCAGCAGCAGCTTGCTGTCTGAGGGGTTCAAGAGAGGGGCAGCTCTGCTGCTCCTGGCTCAGATCTGCCCTGGAAGGGCCCCCTGTCCCCAAGAACTCAACCTGGTCAGGCTCAAGCTCCTCTGGGACAGTTCCTTCCTCAGGACTGAGATCATCCCCCTCAAGAGACTGATCTTCCTTCTGAGCCAAGGGGAAGGCACTGCCTTAACCCTACTACTCCTCCTCTTGGATGGCACTTGGTCCATTTTTCCAGGATCCAAGGCCTGTTCAGTGTTAGACATTTTGCTCTGTGACCTGGTCACAGCAAACACATCTGCAGGGATCCCCAGCATTTCTGCATGGGTCCTGAGCTCCACTTCTGCCCAAGCTGAAGTTTCAAGATCATTGCCAAGCAAGCATTCCACTGGTAGGTTTGCACTCACCACAACCTTCTTATGGCCAGTTACCCCTCCCCAGGAGAAGTTAACAACTGCCAGAGTATGGTCTGTTCTGACATTGCTAGCATTGGTCACTTGGTACATCTCACCAAGTATAATCTGCCCAGGATCCACAAGGTCTTGTGTCACCATGGTGACACTCGCCCCTGTGTCCCTAAATGCCAAAGCCTCTTTTCCATTGATTAATGGCTGTTGCCTGTACTTGCCCAGATTACTGGGACTCATAGAGGAGGTCACATCCATGCCTCCATCACAGACTAGGACAGCCTGAGTGAGTTCTCTGACTAGGCCAGAGCTCACCTCATTACCCAGGGTCAACCCTACTAAACCCTTGGCCTGTGTACTCCCACCACCAATTGTAACTGCACTAGGGGGAACAGGTGCCTTAGGGGCATTGGTGGGGGCTGGAATGAGTCTTTGGACTTGGTGCAATCACTGGTCCAGTGTGTCTTTTGCTTACAGACTTTGCACCATGGTTTCTTTTGGCCTTTTCCCTTATTAGACTGTGAATCCCCACCTGAAGAAGATTTTTGGGGGCCTTGTGAAGACTTCTGGTCTTTACCCTTCTCCCCACCCTTATCAGAGTTTTTAGAATCTTGCTTCTTAGGGTCACCAACTTGGTTCTGTACCTTCTGCCTCACCCTGATTCTGACCCATTTGTCTGCCTTCTTTCCCAATTCTTGGGGCGAGGTCAGATCAGAGTCCACCAGGTACTGATGCAACAGCTGATTTTGACAGTTATTAAGAATCTGCTCCCTCATGATAAGATTGTACAATCCTGTGAAGTCACATACCTTACTGCCCACTAACCAACCTTCCAGAGCCTTAGCAGAACAATCCACATAGCCCACCCAGTTTTGAGCCTGTGCTTTTTGGGTATCTCTGAACTTTAACCTGTATTGTTCAGTTGTTAGGCCAAACCCATCAATCAGAGCACTCTTCAAGACTTTGTAATTGTCAGCATCCTCTTCTCTAACAGTGAGGAGCTTATCTCTACCTTTGTCTGCAAAGGAGAGCCACAAGATTGCTGCCCACTGCTCCTGAGGGACCCTCTGTACTTTACAGGCCCTCTCCAGTACAGTTATCCATTTGTGGATGTCATCCCCACTCTGGTAGGGAGGGACAATCTTGCTCAGGTTTCTATGGTCATAAGACATTTTCCTATCTCTGGGGAAATTGCTGCCACCATGGGACTCTAGTCCCATCTTTTTTCTCTGTCTATAGAGATCTAGGGACTCCCTGTCTATAGCCAACTGCTGTTTTCTGAGCTCAAGCTGGGCTTGTTCATACTGAAGCAGTCTCTTTCTCCTCTCATGAGAGGATTCCCTCCCATGAGAGGAGACAGAGGTCCCTACTGAGGTGTCAGAGTGGTTAGACTCCTGAGAAGGAGATCTAGTCCTTCTGGGCACACTCACAACTCTTCCTGGGGGGACAAAGGGGAGGTCATCCTGGGCCTCCTCCTCTTCCTCAGGAGTAGCTGCACTTTCCAGGTCAGGATCATTGTCATCCCCCTGGCCAGTTTCAGAGGTCAGGTCCTGGGCATTTTCGTCCCTGGCCCCTCCCTCTTCTTCTGCCCCACCCTCTCTGCCTACCCTTTCAGACCTTAGGGGTCTTCTAAGATCATCTAGCAGAAGCATCTCCAGGAGACGTTGGGTGTTGGCACTTTTGCCTGTCTTCAACTTCCTAACTTTGCACAACTCTCTCAATTCCAAGAATGTGAGGTTGTCATATCTGGATGGTAGGAGCTCACAGGTTCCTGGCAGTGAAGACATTACTAGTGTGGTGTGGTGGATGCACTACCTACTCTAGTGTGGCCTACTAAACTCTCTTGAGTTGTAGAAAGGGTGTGCTATCCCTTAACACACAACTCTAAGTTCAGTAGAACTTACTGTATCCTAAGCTTGATTTATATGTACCTAAGGTACCCTTAGTGGTTTTCAGTTGATCAATTCAATTGAGATTATCTGGTAAAACAATAGCAAGCTGGAATCCCACACGCTGCACACCAATGTGAGAAGATGGCCTGGTATATGCTGTCCACTAATTATAGTGGGCACCTTGCACCAGTCCAAACAACCCCTTATTGGAGATAGGTTAAAGACAACCTTTATTGAAAGTTATCCTAGTGGTAGCTATGGAGAGCAGCCTTCAGGCTAAGTCTTGAAGGAATGTAAAGCAGCTTGTTTTACCAGTCTATAATCTCTTGAGTGACCAAATGAAAGAGGACCACACCAGGTATATATTTAAAATATATGTATTTAGTCTTAAACACACCCCTCTAGTCTCTTTATGAGGCTAGAGTTCGAAGTACATAAGTTACAAGTCGAATATCAACAGTAATAGCACAAATACACGTTTGAGCCCTAGGGGCGTACCAAACCATATACCAATAAAGTGGTATAAGAACCACGACTGAGCTAGACACAAGGCCTAGAGCCTGTAGGAGTGCTTGGACCTCAAGGAACCACCCAAGGTAGTGACACAGGGGACCCACGGGGGACGCGTGCAGTGTGAGAACACAGCCGCGAGCCGCCGTTGACTTCTATGGGGAATGTCGCGGTTGGAGTTTTAAAGAAAAAGATCACTTAGAGGAGGACTTGGAGCAAACCCCTTTAGAACTAGGCTGTTCTAGAGTCAATACCCACGGGAGCACCGGAGTACTCGTGTTACCTCACCCAGGGAAGCCGGGTGCATAGGTGCCTTTCGGGGTCGGGTTTCGTCGTCGTTTTCAATGGCGATCTGCTGCAAAGTGCTGCTGGCGACCAAGTCGAAAGTGTTCGGGTGGATCCAAAGGTGGATCGAAGATCTGAAGAACCTGAAAGCAGAGGGGACAGAGTCTGGGTCACTAGCCAGTGACCAGGAAGGCGATGAGCAGATGCCCACCGATGTCGGGTGCTTCAGGTAGGTTGATGGTTGTCTTGACTCTTCAGCCACGAGGTCCAGGAGGCGTCGACGATGACCAGGAGCTGGATTCGAGCTGTCCCATGACGTCTGTCGATTGCTGCGGTATCGGCGACCGGATTGGACCCAACAAGCCTTGGCAACGGCAAGTCACGTGGAAATAGAAGAAGGACGGTGGTACAGACCAGCAAAGTCTGAGGGACTCACCCAGTGAGGGTAGGTCAGGGCATGTCTGGAGCAACCAGGGAAGCCCAAGCAGAAGAAGAGTTGCCTTCGGGAGGGCCCACTAGCCAACGGACTAGCGACTGCGAAGGAGCCTCGAGTGGACGCACTTGGAGCTGGCTTGCAGGACACTCGTGGAGTGGAGGCCAGTGATCTTCGGTGCAGTCGGTGCTGGAGGCGGGGGCTACTTGGAGCCCAAAGTACAACTTCGTGGGAGACCAGGAAGAGGATGCACTTGCAAATGTGCTCGGTGTCTAGGGGTCACGGTTCCACATTACCCACGACTGCTATGGGCCTCAGCTTTGCTGGGGACTCAGGGCAGCCTCGGCGAAGTCTGGAAATCCACCTCTGGTGATGCAAAGACTTCAGCGTCCGGCGGGAGCTTCGGCGATGCAGACCGGACAATTGCTTCTTTGGTGCCTGCCAAGCAGGGGAGTCACTCCTTGACCCCAAGGGAGATTCTTCAGTCCTCTAATCTTGAGTAGAGCGTCGAAGTTCCAGGATTCAGTTGCAGAGTTTCGTCCAGGGATATCTAAAGTCCTAAGGACTGGGGTCCCATACTTATACTAAGTTAGGGGGTTGGACATACTCTGGGGACCCACCTATGGGAGGGTCAGGGAAGAGGGGTGGTTACACCCATTCCCTTTCTCCAGTTTCGCGCCAGAGCAGGGGCAGGTAGCCCCTGCAACTGGTTTGAACTGGCATATGCACAGGGACACCAAATGTGCCCCCAGTGCAGGACTTCAAAGCACCAGAGTGTGCTCCCGCCCAGCCCCAATACACACTATCCTGTCTGGGGAGGTGGTTACACCTCCCTTCGACAGGAAACCTATTGTCCAGGCCTCCCCTGCCGGATTTTCAGTCAGCAGCAGGAGGCCAGACCCGTGTCTGTGGCAGCGGCATCCATTTTGTGATGCCAGGGCTCTGGAAAGAAGTTACCGGGTAGCCTGGTGTGTACATGTCTCTCCCTCTAGAAGGGTGGCGGGGGGGTAGTATTCCAAGATGTTTGACACCAAACACGACATGTTTTGGTGCAGCCAGTCCAAAGTTAGCATTGTACCGCGAGGATATAATGCACTTAAGAGTATATGGTCAGGCTGTACCACAAACAGCATCAGAGGAGGGACTCCGACTTCTGCAGAGGGGCTCTGCTCATGCAGGGGCACCCTCTCACATAAAAACCAAGCACTCTGCCTTCAGGATTGTTAAGGCCTGCCATAGGAGTGACTTATAGGTTTATATGTGTGTGCAATGGTAGTGATATAGGTAGCCTATATCACAGTAAGGGGTGCATGCACCACCTTACCCAGGCTTCAGTAGCAGACCTGTGGTGTCATTTTGGCTGGCCTTCCAGGGGTGGCCATTTAGAGAAGGTGAGTCAAAATGTCATCGGAGGGCATTCGTCTATCGAGCCCCTGCTCACCCTGAAGTGACCCAGACTCTGTCCCCTCTGCTTTCAGGTTCTTCTCACCTCGGATCCAGGCTTGGATTCCACCGGACACTTTTCATCTTCCCGGCAGCAGCACTTCTTCGCATCACGCCATTGAAAACGACGAGGGTTTCCGACACCACTTGACCCCTATGCACCCGGCTCCTCTGGGATAGGTGTAAGAAAGTGGCTCTGTATATACTGCACCAAAGTAAGGTTCAGTGTGCACAGAGTCCACAGTCCCCAGAGGTTTGGCAGAGGCTAAAGTTAGATATAACCTTACTCTCTAAAGTGGTAGCTTGGTCGAGCAGTAAGGCAGTATCAGAGGACAGTGTAAAGCATTTGTTGTACACACTCAGTCAGCAAATGGTCTCACACACTCAAGAACTGAACTCCAGGCCAATGGTTTGTATATAAAAATATATGCTTGTTTTATTTTAGAACCAACAATAGGGATCAAAATATACTTTCTCAGAATGAGATGCTTTTGATAAATACCAATAGGCAATAGACTTTTGAATGCAATAGTTACAGTTGTTGCAATAGGCAACACAATTTCAAACACAATATAACATTGAGCTCAATTGGAATTTCTAGTTAAATGCAATAGATTACTTTTTGGATTACTTTTGTTACCACAGGACTGGATCCTAGATTCAGTCCTGGGACATCTCCTGTAAACAGTTGAGTAAAAACGTTTTGGTTACAGTTGTGATTTTTAAGGAATATTATTGTATTTTAAAAGTTGGCACTTCGAAACTTTTTCACATAGAATCACCAATGTTATCCTATGGGAGGAAATTCACTTAGCAGGTAAGTAGTGTTATCGTTACTTTTTCTTACTCAGTGTTGGATCCTGGATCTAGCACTGGTGCATCTCCTGTAAACAATTGAAAGTATGCGTTTATGTCACACAGGCGATTTTTAACGAATATTTGTAAGTTTGCAAAATTGACACTTTGAAACTTTTTCAGCAAAAACCAAGCAATGTTATCCTATGGAGGGAAATTCAAGTTACCGGTAAGTACAGTTATGATTACTTTTCAGGGTCAGTGCTGTGCACAAATATCCAGCACTGGGATCTCTCCTGATAACAGGTGAGTAAATTCGTTTTCGTACTTCCTCTGATTTTAGACGAATATTTTAAAGTTTAGAAACTCCACACTTAGAAGAATTTCCAAGTGAAACCAGTCAATGTTACCCTATGGAAGAAAAGTGAGTTATCGGCTTTTGGGTAAGTACTCGACTGGCAGAGTTAAGGTTCTGGGCATAGACTCAGGGGTCCCCCAGGGTCAGGTAAGTACAGTTGTTACACCCTCAGCGGCACAGGGGCGGCCGGGTGCAGAGTGAGTAGGCCCAATGTTATCCTATGGAAGGCAGGGGGCCTTTGGTTGGTGGCTGCTGGCTGGCAGGCCACTCGGCTGTGGGAGCAAAGCTCCTGGTCACTTACTCAGGGCAAGTGGGGAAGTCGAACAGGGTAGTTGGTGCACCCTCAGCGGCACTGGGGCGGCCGGGTGCAGTGGGCTTTTGGGCCGTCGGGCGCCCAATGGTTTTTAATGGGAAAGCTGCGTGACGAACAAAGGCTGCAAGCTCGGGGACGGTGATTCTTCAGGTGCGACCACCACTTCGAGAGGTAAGTTGGGAAGCTGTAGGAAGGGTAGGCACCCAGGAGTTGGGCACAGGAGCCCGTAGGGCGCCGGGTGCAGGGGTGTCTTTAGGCATCAGAAATCTTACCCTCTGCTGGTCGCGGTTGGAGGAGTCCCTGGTATTGAGGCTGCAGGCGTCGTCAGGAGCGTCGAGGAGGGTCCTTGGGTGCTGGATTCTGGGTCACAGTCGCCGGGGGGACGTCCTCGTGGTCTTTGTTCACTCGGGCACAGGCCGGGCTCGGCGGGTGCAGAGTGTGCAGGAGTCGCGGTTCCTGGCTGGCACCAGGGGTTTGTTACTTGCTTTTGAGCAGTACCACTGCTCGTGGGAGTCCCAGTCTTCTTAGAGTCACAAGGCAGGCAGGTCCTCCGGGGTTTTCGAGGTTGCTGACCACTGGAGACGCCGGGTTTCAGCAGGAGCAGGTTCGAGGGTCGACAGGCCTGTAGGGCTGGGGCCAAGTCAGTTGGTGTCTCCCTCTTGTTAGCAGCTGCACGGCAGGTCTTCTTTCTTCTTGATCTTCTTTCTTGTTTCGGAATCTGGATCTGAGGAAGGAAGGTTCAGGGTGCCCCTAAATACTAGATTTAAGGGCGTTACAGGTAGGTAAAGGGCAGGGACTAATGGGTCCCTTCCCTGGGGTGGGTACACCCCCTATCCTGCCACTCTCCAGTGGGAGGGGGCAGGAGCCTAGTCCTGATTGGGTAGGGCTCCCCATCTTCAAGATGGCGAGAGCCCGGAGATGTGCTTCACCTCGCCTCCCCACCTGAGGGGTGGGGTTGGCAGAGGCTGGCACACCCCTTTCCTCCCTTGGTTTTCCCGCCAGTCTTCCCGCCAGAGTGGGGGCTGGAACCAGTGGGGACCAGTTGCTGAGTACAGCAAGTGGTCTGGGGAAGCTCACAAGGCGGAATGCCTTTGAAGCTTCCCCTGCCCATCCTGGGGGAGGAGACCTAGCACCTCGCCCAGGACGTGCATTGTTGCAGGCCCGGGAGAGCGGATGGCTCTCTACCCAGGGGTCCAGCAACGTGTCTGCTGGGTGGCAGCCTAGGCAGCCTCTCAGACAGGACGTGGATTGTAGGTTAGGTTCAGGGGGCAACTCTAAGTTGCCCTCTGTCGTGCATTTTACATTAAATCCCACACTGGCATCAGTGTGGGTTTAATGTGCTGAGAAGTTAGATACCAAACTTCTCAGTCTTCAGTGTAGCCATTATGGTGCTGTGGAGTTCGTAATGACAACCTCCCAGCACCATATACTCTTAATGGCATCACTGCACTTACAGTGCCCAGGAATGGCCCTGGGTACTGTAGGGGCACAGGGCTCATGCACCTGTGCCCACACCACTGGCATAGGGCACCCAGCTAGAGGGGGTGACTGAGGTATGCCAGGGCAGTGTGTTTGTGGGCATGGCACACAGGGATGTGTGCCATGTCGACTCTCTGTTTAGTTCTGCACCAAGACACTCAGCCTGCAAAGGCAGGGTGTGTGTGTCAGGGACAGGGCCTCTAAGGGTGGCACAATAAGTGCTGCAGCCCTTAGGGGCCTTCTCTGGTCACAGTGCCCTGGGTACCTAGGGTACCATTTAGCAGGTGCTTACCTGGGGCCAGAGATGCCAATTGGGTTTAGGCTTTAGTACAGTTTTTAGGGAAGGAACACAGGCCCTGGGTACCTGATTGGCAGGGACCCAGGGAACACTCAGTTAAAGTACATCAGCAATTCAGCAAAAAAGTGGGGGGCATACCATGCAAGAAAGATGGCACTTTCTCACAATAGGTAGCATGGGTACCTCGGTACTCACAAGGGTGCTGGCCTTAGAACCTTCTATGTTCCAAAGGGTTTGCTTGAAGTCCTCTCCGAAGTGTCCTTAAACTGTAATTTTCCAACCGCGACTTTCTCATAGAGTTGTACGGAGCATGCGTCTGTGTTCCCACACTGCACCCGTCCTCCGTGGGCTCCCTGTGTCATTGCCTTGGGTGGTTCCTTGGGGTCCCAGCGATTCTACGTGCTCTAGGCACACTGGGGCCGAATCCGATTTGGGACGGAAAAAATACCGACCGACTCGGTACAGGATTATAGTCCGACCGACACGTACCGGCGTTGCCCGACCTGGGAAGTACGATGAAATGCATGGGAATCACGACTGACTCGCACGGAACACAAGGCGAACGACCGACCCGGCCGGAAACAAGCTATCCGGCCGGGAAACCACGCGAATCGAACCGACCGACACGCATCAGGAAATAACCCGAACAAAACGTACCCGCGAACTCCGACCCGCGCAGTACGATGCAATGGGTGCAAATTCAGACCCATTCGTACGGAGCCCAAGCCGTACGACCGACACGCATACCAAACCCAGCCGAACAAACACAATACTCTGTGACCGACGCGTACGCCGCATATGAAACTGAGCTGAAACACAGCGGGAACGACTCGGAGAGGCGCGCACGAGACATACTCGGTCATAAGAACGACTCCTACATGCACAATAATCACAAATGAAAAAATACAAAAAAAAAGGACCAAACAAGCAATGACAAAGCCAATAAATACAGGGGGAAAAAAATGGAACAAGGACACACCCCCAACTCCACCTACATAAAGCCCACAAATCCCTACCATGATCCTTTGCAAATCCCACTGACCTGCCAGCACAGAACACCATCACACAGCAAACACAGACACACACACAGCTCATCCAACACAAAAGCCACACAACATTAGCACCTCAACAAATAGCACCCTCACACACACACAGCAAAACCTACACACACACACCCTCACTTGCACACACACACATCAATCACTACCACCACCACCCATCACCATGCCCCTAAAGAAGAATCCAAAGTTCCTAGATAGTGAATTGGAAGTCATAGTAGATGAGATCCTCAGGGTAGAGCCACAGTTGTTTGGCACATTGGTCCAACAGACCCCCATGTCGCAAAAAACCAAGATGTGGGCGAGGATCGTCGACAGGGTGAACGCACAATCACCATGTTTGCGCACAAAGGAAGACATCCAGAACAGGTGGTATGATGTGCGCAGGAGGGTCAGAGACCTACACAAGAAGGATTACCTCCTGAGCCAGCACACCGGCAGTGGCCCTCCTGCAAAACCAGAATACCTCAGGCCCTGGGAGGAGAAGGTGCGGGCCATCCTACCACCAGTGAGCGTATATGGACTAACAAACATCCCAGAGCCTGGTGAGTACACAACTAATATACACAATATTGTGTGCCAATACACACACATCACTGTCAAGGGGACAGTCATACCATCCACCCCTAGCAAATCAACAGCAACCAAAAGATAATCATCCCAAGATGTGTATGTCAGTTAGATAAACACAATACATGCCATCTCATAGTGATATGTAACTGTGTCATGACATGTACAAACCTAACAACAAATAGAGCAAGGCAGTGGCACAAATATAACCAACAAACACTGCCTGATATTTTGCCACCACTAGAACACCACCTCACAGGGAAGCTCACTTAAATGAAGGAATTCTGTGTATGCTGGTGAAGTTAGTGTAGCCAATAGCATGATGGGAGTTGTAGTCACAGATACTGCTCACCCTCACAATTGGCCCATCAACACCACTCTGAACCATGCTCACATCACAGGGAGTGCATAAGGACTGACAAGATGGCTGACACTGGCTACTGCTGTGGGGAGCACAAGGCCCTGCTGGGAACTGTGTACCAACAAACAGCACAACACCACTGCCTGACATCCTGAAAGCCAACTTGCACTCTCTGCAATGCAAGCACGTTGCATGGTGGGATATCTGGCTGGCTGGGAAGGAGGACTCACAGCACTGACCATAGTTACAAGCAGCTCACCTCACACACCCCCTCAACACAAACTCCACATAACCCACTTGGGAGAATGCAATGCCTCACATACCAAATGAAGATCCCACAAAGAACCACCACCCTGGGTAATGCTGTGTGAAGCACAGGGACACACCTGGGACTTGTAGCCAAACAAACGCAAGGACAACACTGTCAGCCTTACTGTCAGCACAGGCACACTACCCCACAGGGAAGCAGAGTCCAAAGGAAGGAAGTACGGGCATGCTGGGAAGGGGGTGTAGGCAATAGCATGATGGGAGTTGGAGTCACAGATACTGCTCACCCTCACAATTGGCCCATCAACACCACTCTGAACCATGCTCACATCACAGGGAGTGGATAAGGACTGACAAGATGGCTGACACTGGCTACTGCTGTGGGGAGCACAAGGCCCTACTGGGAACTGTGCACCAACAAACAGCACAACACCACTGCCTGACATCCTGAAAGCCAACTTGCACTCTCGCAATGCAAGCACGTTGCATGGTGGGATATCTGGCTGGCTGGGAAGGAGGACTCACAGCACTGACCATAGTTACAAGCAGCTCACCTCACACACCCCCTCAACACAAACGCCACATAACCCACATGGGAGAATGCAATGCCTCACATACCAAATGAAGATCCCACAAAGAACCACCACCCTGGGTAATGCTGTGTGAAGCACAGGGACACACCTGGGACTTGTAGCCAAACAAACGCAAGGACAACACTGTCAGCCTTCCTGTCAGCACAGGCACACTACCCCACAGGGAAGCAGAGTCCAAAGGAAGGAAGTACGGGCATGCTGGGAAGGGGGGTGTAGGCAATAGCATGATGGGAGTTGTAGTCACAGATACTGCTCACCCTCACAATTGGCCCATCAACACCACTCTGAACCATGCTCACATCACAGGGAGTGGATAAGGACTGACAAGATGGCTGACACTGGCTACTGCTGTGGGGAGCACAAGGCCCTGCTGGGAACTGTGCACCAACAAACAGCACAACACCACTGAATGACATCCTGAGAGTCAACCTGAACCCACTGCAAGGGTGGCATGCTTCATGGTGGGATAACTGGGCCAGGTGGAGAAGGATGGCCGGATGTCCACCAAATACAACCAATGCTGGCCATGCACACACCTCAACATTCATATTGAAATGCCCCAGGTATGCATGACAATGTGCTACACCAATATCAACCTCTTACTGTGACAACTTAGGACAATGCAATGTACATGCCCGCATCCAGAGGTACAGTCACAACTGTCAGGTGTGTGAACCATTGATGTCTGTAGAAACATTACATACAATGTGTGTCTCTTCCAAATACAGGTGACGATGATGGGGACACAGCAGCAGGCGAGGAGGAGTCCCTGTCCCAGGCTCCGGGGGACACAGAGCTCACTGGTGTGGAACAGCCTCTGCCCTCCTCGGATGGCGAAGACCTACCTGGCACCTCCGGTGTGAGTCATCATGCAGCACCAGCTGGACCAACATCTGCACCCCCTGCACCCACCCCTCCAACAACTGCCAACATACAGACCACCCCCGCCAACACGGACAGACCAAGGACCACCGCTGACAACAGCACAGGGCCCCAGGCCCACCGTGGAGCAACGGATGACAACACCACTAACAACCCCCAAGTGGGCCTCGGGTCACCGGTGCGTGCCACCGCAGGTCCTGCACGTGTCGCCAGGGGTGGTGGGAGGGGTGGTAGATATAGGTCGCTGCTTGCAGAGGGGTCTGGACTGCATGATGACCCACAACTGGCACGCATCGCTGATGCGTACCAGGATAGCACCGGAGAGGTCAGACAGGTAGTGGGGATCCTCAAGGACATACAACAGCAGCAGGCTGGCCATCATGCCCGCTTGGACTCCCACATGGCCCGTGTGGAGACACACATGGCCCATGTGGAGACACACATGTTGGGCATGGAGTCCAAGTGGGACACATTGCAAGAACTCACAGCGGTGCATAGGGACATATTGACATGCCTCCGCCAGATTAGCACCAACATGGCCACACCTCCCTGTGTGCCCACAACATCTGGTGATGATACAACTGACACCGCCACAGGGAGGGAGGAGGACTCTGGCGGAGAGTCCCCTGCACCGCCGCAGCCTGCACGTGAGGGTCCCCCCCAAAGAAGAGGGGTCGTCCGAGGAAGGAAAACTGAGAGGTTGATGGCCACGTACATCCCCCAGGAAGCCAACACCTGTTCCGGAAATTCTCCTTTGTGTGCAAACGTTTCACCCTGTCGAATGCAACACTACTTTCCCACATGACATGGGGAGTTCAAGTTGGACTAATGTATCATATGACTGTGGACTTCACTCAGGACATTTCTGCTACCAAGACTTCCAACTCATCTGGGAACTTTGGATCACAATCCCAATGTACAGCACCCACCATCCTGTGCACTATACACACACACATTTCTGTAAATAAAATCACTAGTACACCATACTTGCCACTGTTGTTATTCAAATGTGGATACTGTTATGGTGATGATGTTCTGCTAAATTACACTGTGTATGCTAACTGCTACAGCAAGTACAACACCGTCGTGTGAGTCATGGTGACGTGACACATATGAGGGAGACACACCACTAGGGCTACACAACACAGACACCAGGGCCATCGGACTCATCGCCCACAGTGATGTTGCCAGGAAATACAGTGGAATGCACAGACACCACACCTATTCAGAGTCTGTGTCAACTAGCCCACAGGTGCAGTAAGCAAATGTCAGTCAGATGTGTGACCACAGACAACGCACATCCCAAAGTGAAGCACAGGTTTATTACACATTTGCAACATGTTGTTTCCACTACAAATGCAAGGTTTACCCACGTGGCAGTGGCCACACAGTCAACAAGTGCAGAAGATATGAAGTCCAGGGGTGTGTGGCACATCACTTGTAGGCCAACTACTGCTGCCACCCTGAAAGCTGAATCATGGTGTCGGGGGATCCAAGTTGACCAAAGTACTCAGTAAGCACCCTGTGAAGGACAGACATGACACACAGTTAAAATCACTGTAGAACAGGACAGTACTGCAATACTCATGCCCAATACATGTCACAAGACAACTACACAAAACCAAGTTAGCATATCAAAACTGTTGGGGAGTTCAGACTACCTGGAAGGACACATTGCTGCACCCATCCAGTCAAGTAGCACATGGCCACACTCAAACAGCACCAGAGCACCACCCACACATATCATGCAAACTCACGTCATTCACATTACATCTCCCTGGATACTCACATTCAGCTGAAGAAGTTGGTGATGAGCTGTGTGCGGACATCACCATCATCATCATCATCATCACTGGCATCGTGGTCCAGGCCAGGATCCTCCACAGGTGGCGGACGTTGGTCATCGTCATCCAGGATGAGAGGCAACTCCTTCCGCACTGCCAGGTTGTGTAGCATGCAGCAGACGATGACAATCTTGCACACCTTTGCTGGGCGCTTATGGGAGGGCCCCTCCTGTCTTGTCCAGACAGCGGAAGCGGCTCTTCAGGAGACCAAAGGTCCGCTCTATCACTCTCCTGGTCCGACCATGTGCCTCATTGTAGCGCATCTGGGCTGGTGTCACAGGGTTCCTGAGGGGTGTCAGCAACCACGGCATGTTGGGGTATCCAGAGTCACCTACGGACAGACAAGTGCACATTAGCTGATTTGGAAAAGTGGGTGGAATACTACAGATCAGAACACACACAATGGTACAAAGTCAGTACACACCGACAAGCCAGGCACGCTGGTTCTGCATCTGTGCCATCATCCTCGGGATGCGACTACTCCTCATCACGTAGGCATCGTGTGCTGAACCAGGGAAACGGGCACACACATGTGTGATGCTCATATCTGCTAAACATACCACCAGAGCATTGATCGAATGGTAATGTTTACGGTTCCGGTATGCCTGCTCATGTGCCTGTGGTGGTATCAAAGCCACATGTGTCCCATCAATGGAGCCAATGACATGTGGCATCCTCCCCAGGGCATAGAAGTCACTCTTGACGTCAGTGAGTTGTTGACGTGTTGGGAAATAGATGTACTGGTTCAGGCATCTCAACATTGCCTCCAAAACATCGCGTAGCACACGGCTGAACATAGTCTGTGACATCCCACCGGCAGTCGCAACAGTGTGTTGAAAGGTACCGGTGGCAAAGAAGTGTAGGGCTGCCATTACCTTCACCTTGGGGGTCAGCGCCGTAGGGTACGTCCGGCCAGGTTGCAAATGTGGTGCCAAGCGCACTGCCAAATCCTCAATCAGCTGCCTGGTGAAGCGGTACCGTCGGATGCTGTCACGTTCCACCATCGTTGCCAGGTCAGGGAATGGTCTATGGACAGCTGGAGCCCTGCAGTGCATAGGTTGAAGGAAGAAAGATTGTCAGTCACCCCACATATGTGCCATTCACCATACTCAATTTCACATGATACATCATTACGTGACACAAGTACTTGATGTGTGTGCCGTTCTGTCGGACATAACTCGCACCTACATGGCCATCATCTAACTTCTCAGTACAACATGTGTGCACAACAGGTACCAGGTTGTGCTATGGGAAACCATTAGGCTGTGTCACAGTACCCATTTACTGCTGTCACGTTCCACACACACACCACAGTGACATGTCTGGACAGATGCGCCACAGGCATCACAGATCATTGACAGGTAGATTCCCAGTGACCCTGTCTTGCCACATGGACACTGGCATGACATGGCGTATCATGTACACGTCAGAAAAACAAACATGACTCCCACAGGTAGTGGCCCCTGTCGCATCCGCAGGACAGACATGGACGCCAGTGACGCACAACATCAAAGTCCATGCACAAACAACGTTGATGTGGAGACTGTCTCCCATCGTGCACATGGAATCAGTGACATCGGAAACACAACATGCACACAGACTGTGGAGGGACATCACTATTGTGGCAATGGGTCATCCTGTGACATACATGCCTTCCCACATGGGACTCTGGGGGTATGTGACATGTCATACACATACACAACCTGGAAATGTGACCATGCCACATGCTCCAAAATGAACTGTTGCACATCACAGTGGTCATGTGCACAACACACCAAGGACCCTGTCCCCATGAACACATGCACAGCCTGGGTGTGGCTGCCCACAAGTGCCACCACAGAAACCACATGTTAACCCCCATACACAGAGAAGAAATGCAGCCTTACATGCCTCAGGAATCAGTGTGGACTGGGTGTGGTGTTGTAGGTGTGCCCCTGAGTCTCTGGCAGGTATATGTGGCTGGCATACGTTCTCCAGTGACAAGCATGGTGACATATGCGACTGACCTGTACAGGTACGCGTTGTACAGCAATGGACCGATCGGTGTGCCCGGCCGGCCCATTGCATATGATGTGTGCGGGTACGCGTTGTATCCCGAAATACGCGTTGTACAGCAATGGACCGATCGGTGTGCCCGCACGGCCCATTGCATATGATGTGTGCGGGTACGCGTTGTACAGCAATGGACCGATCGGTGTGTCCGGCCGGCCCATTGCATCTGTTGTGAGCGGGTACGCGTTGTACAGCAATGGACCGATCGGTGTGCCCGGCCGGCCCATTGCATCTGTTGTGAGCGGGTACGCGTTGTACAGCAATGGACCGATCGGTGTGCCCGGCCGGCCCATTGCATATGTTGTGTGCGGGTACGCGTTGTATCCCGAAATACGCGTTGTACAGCAATGGACCGATCGGTGTGCCCGGCCGGCCCATTGCATCTGTTGTGAGCGGGTACGCGTTGAACAGCAATGGACCGATCGGTGTGCCCGGCCGGCCCATTGCATATGATGTGTGCGGGTACGCGTTGTATCCCGAAATACGCGTTGTACAGCAATGGACCGATCGGTGTGCCCGGACGGCCCATTGCATCTGTTGTGAGCAGGTACGCGTTGTACAGCAATGGACCGATCGGTGTGCCCGGCCGGCCCATTGCATATGATGTGTGCGGGTACGCGTTGTATCCCGAAATACGCGTTGTACAGCAATGGACCGATCGGTGTGCCCGGCCGGCCCATTGCATATGATGTGTGCGGGTACGCGTTGTATCCCGAAATACGCGTTGTACAGCAATGGACCGATCGGTGTGCCCGGCCGGCCCATTGCATCTGTTGTGAGCGGGTACGCGTTGAACAGCAATGGACCGATCGGTGTGCCCGGCCGGCCCATTGCATATGATGTGTGCGGGTACGCGTTGTATCCCGAAATACGCGTTGTACAGCAATGGACCGAACGGTGCGCACACATTGGCTGGGGCCTGGCATGGCAACGGACGCGTTTTCGAAGCTCCAACGAGTCTGATGCAGTGAATTCAGTTGGCCAGCCACAACAATGTTGCAAAATCATGGGTGTCATGAAGTTGAAGATTTGAAGGATGCTGTGGGCGTGTATTAGTGCTGCTATTCCATGGATTGGTCAGATTCAGAAGATGCAAACGACTTGGACCTATCACTTTGGACACATGGGACAGTATCTGCCTCTGCAGCACACATATAATGCTGGCTGTTCCCCTGAGAGCTCACTTGCCTGCACTACATGCTCCAGGACGACATCTGCCACCAACACTGCTGCTGTTTATGCATCCTCTGGCTCCTGCAATGGCACGTACTGTGGAGAGAGCCCCAGCCTTCAGCCTTGAGGAGAACCAGGCCCTGCTGGACAGCCTCCTTCCACAGTACAGCAAGCTGTATGGGAAACCAGGGGAGCAGGTGAGTGTGCTGTCCACTGCCATACTAATTGTGCATGTTGTCTGACTAGCAGGACTTTCAGTGTGCACACCACTGGCTAGCATGCTCACTGAGTAGTTGTCACACCCCAAAGTGTGTAGTTACATGCACTGAACTGGTACAGTGCAGTAACAGTGCATTCCAACTAGGTTTACTTCCCATGCAATGATACCATGTAGTGACTGCTGGCAAACTGTTCATAGCCATTGTTGCACTGCCTGTGTACATCATATGCCCCTGTGATTGAGACATGTATATCCAACTGTGTGATGCACGTATATGTTGCATGTGTAGTAATGGCCTTTTCACTTTGTCATCCTCACAGGTTGATGCCCACCAGAAGCAGGAAATCTGGCTGACCATCGCCCGGGAAGTAAGATCCGTGGGGGTCTACAGGCGCAGGATCCGCAACTGTCAGAAGAGGTGGCAGGACCTTCGTGGCTGGACCCGGAGGATCGCAAGGGTCCAGCTGAAGCTGTCGCCTCCTCGCAGGAGGGGCGGACACCGGACCCTGACCCCCCACATGCTCCGGATCCTGGCGGTGGTCTTCCCTGACCTGGATGGGCAGCTGAAGGCCAGACAGCAGCAAGGAGGGGGTGAGTCCATGACTGCACTGTGCACTTTGTCTGACATGCTATGTGCCCTCCTCTGGCCTGGTTAAACTTCCACAGTACATCAGTCATGTGGTCCAGGACCCATGTCCCTCATTTGTGACATGCCCACTTCTCCTCTGATACGCATATGTGTGGCCCTTATAGTCAGGAAATTGTGTCATTTGGGGACTGTGTCATTGCATTTAGCTTTGCTCAAGGTGGGGGACAGCATTTGTTCCCGTGACTATGTTGTGCGATTCATGGGTGGGTCAATTGCTTACACAATGCCTAAGTTCTGACATGTAATCTGGGTGTAACTTTGATATGTGGTCCGCTTGCTGCTCTGACTCACCACATGTCCCTGGGGAATTTGGCACACACCCATGCTGCTGGTGGGAACAATGTTTGGGCCTCAGGAGTATGTGTATCCAGTGTGTCACACATGCTTAGCCACCTGCCTACTGTCCAGGACTCATCCCTCTTACAGGTGGAGCCGGACAGTCATGCCTACTCCAGGGCATACAATACACTCTGTACTCCCACTCCCGTGTATCATCTGGCATGTTGTGATCAGTGAAATGTACCCTCAGGTGTCTGCCTCTGTCTCATTGTGCTGTGTCTTCGTTGTCAGGACTACTGGTATGTTTATCGGTTAGGGCTCAGCATGCCATCTGAGATGTGACCATGATAGACGATACTTCTGTGACTTATAGGTGTCTGATCACTTGACTGTGCACACAGGTGTTTGCGACTGTGACTTTCAGGCAGCTGTATTTTCATTCACAGCACACTGTGAGGTGCTCATGTTCAGAGAGTTGTGTTTCATGTCCCCCATATGTCCAGTTGGTATGATGTGGACAAATAGTAGTACAGATGATGTGGTTTTTGGGGGATGGACATGTGCACTTGTCAGTCACATAACTTGCATTCCCCATGCCCTCGGATTGTGACACAGTGCAGACTGTTGTTGGCTGGCTGCCATGGCCATGTGACTTGAGACAGTAATGTATGACTTTGCACGCATTCCTGTGTCATGGCATTAAACCTCCTGGGACTGATCCTGCAGCGGAGTGACATGTGCAACATGCACCCCATTGTGGCATTGACTATCCGGACATGGGTGCATCATGGTGTCTGGTGCTGGTATGCATCACATGCATTTCTATTTAGACTCTGGCCATCCCTTTATCCGGACACCTGCACTGACTCAGTGGCAAGAGATGTGATGTGTGCATGTTCACATACTTCACCGTGTTCCCTGCAATGTCCAACAACTGTGTAGGTGGTGCATGTGTCCACACTGGGGTCTTACCATCAGACAGGCACCAGACAGATGGGTGCAAGGGCAGGAGGGGTGTGAGTCCCATGGTTGACCATCAGACTGACAATTGGCTTCCCCGAATCTGTGTGAGGACTTTAGGCAATGTTCAACTAAGGATGCCAGGGCTTGCTCTGTAATGTGCTGTACTTACTGTGGTGTGTGCGGTCAGTGCAGGTGACTGATGTTTGTCTGTTTCCCTAATTGTTTGCAGATACATCCACGGCCACAGGAGGGGACAGCTCCACGGACCAGGAGGAGCAGCGGAGCCAGACTGGGTCAGCATCGGACGAGTGGTCAGAGGGACCCAGTGGCACGGAGGGCGAGGGGAGCCACACCGAGGAGTCCTCAGCACCATCCACCTCAGCTGAGGACCACAGCAGCTCGGAGGATGACTCCCTTGTGGAGGCGGGTCTCAGCAGCCACCAAAGGCCAGCTAGTCTGTCTGGCCCCGCCACCATCACCACCACCACCGCCCTCCCATTGGCTCCCATTCCTGAGGTCCGTGGAGGCTCCCGTGCTCGGGAGCGTGTCTCCTTCGTGCCAGGCACCGCTCCCCCTGCCCCTGTGTCCCCTGCTGCCCTGAGTGAGGAGTCTGTGTACCTCCTTCGGCAGCTCCATGTAGGGCAGACAGCAATGCTGAGTGTCCTCCATGCACACACTACTCCGTTGACCCAGCTGGTGTCGTTCATGGAGGGCATCTCGACGGGTATGTCTGCCCTACAGAGGAGCAATAAGTCCATGGACTCCTCCCTGACGGCAGCAGTGTCCCTCCTCCAACAGTCCCTCACCCCTCCCACCTCTGCCCCATCCACACTTCCTGCCCCCCTACCTGTCCAAAGCACATGCACACCTGCACAGTCACCCAAACACACAGACACGAGCAGCACAGATACACCCAAGAGAAAGGCAAGACGTGCACACAAGCATCCTCAGGGGACTGATACCACAGACACAGGGGATGGGGAACACACACACACACAGGCATCCACATTCACTCCGCAGTCCTCCAAATCCTCTCCCTCCAAGACCCCTTCCCTTGCCTCGCCTGCTACCCCACCTACACAGCAGATCTTCCTGTGTGACCTCGGCCTCTTCCCCTCCAATCCTGCTGATCCAGCATACCGGGGGAAGAGGAAGTCCACCCACACAGAGGGGAGTGCCCCTCGCCCCCGGACACCCTCCCCCAGGCGCAGGCAGACACAGGACCCCATTAGGAAGTCCCCCCGGACCAGGAAGAGCAAGACCCCACCACCACCACGCAGCTCCACCGCCCAGTCTCTCTCCTCCATCCCCCAGGCCACCACTGCACAGGTTCCCCCGCCACACCCTGCCCCAGGTTCCCCCACACACCGATACCGCATCCCCAGACTGCTTAGGCCCTCCCCCCCTGCCACTTGCTCTTCCACCACCAACCCAGATGCTCTGCCTGTTAGTGGCACTGTTGTGGAGACCGGGTCCCCCCCCTCTGTCCTGCCCACCTCATCTGCCCACCCTTCCACTCCCTTGGAGTCATGCACTGCAGTGGAGTCCACAACCACCACGTCTGACTCAGGCACTGCAGTGGGTACCCAGTCCACTACATCAGTCCAGCCCACTGCAGTGGTTGCAGCACCCACACCAACTGACTTGTGTACCACAGTGGTGCCGGCCCCCCCCGAGTCAGACACCTCCACTGCAGTTGCCGGTGACACTCCTGCACCCATCACCCCTTCACTGCCTCACTCTGCCATCCCCTGATCCTGTCCCTGCGGTGCCTGGCCTGCCCCTTGTATGCCCCTCCAAGGGGGATGTCCCCTAACCGTACCAGTGCAGGCAAGCAATGTGTGACCAGTTGTCACTTCTCACCCTGTTGGGACTGTGATTTTGGACTGGCCATTTGCCTTAGTTTCTTTTGGACTTCCGTGTTTACCCTGACATTTGCTGAATAAAGCCTCTTTTTGTTTACTTGTGGGTTTTCTTTTGATGTACATGATGTGGATGAGTAGCATCCTGCATTTGCAGTTGTAATAGTGTTCACATCAGGAAAATGAAGTGTTGCAGTGATGGACTCCATGTGGTCCATGGGATATGTGTCCTGTTGTAGTCTGGATCTATGGCATCCTTTGCTACAGTCTGAGGGTGTAATGTTCAGCATTTGACACAGGGATGTCCATTTTGCATTTGTAAATGAACATCTTTGTCTTACACTGATGCACATCTGGTGGGCTTACCACTGTTCAATGTTCCGATTTCCCTGACTGTGTGCCCAGCTCCACTGAACATGCAGTTTTGCACATCAATGTCTAAGGATTCATCTGTGTATACAGTGCAACTTGCTTGACATGTGTTTTGTGTGTGTGCAGATGACTGACGTGACACTCCCGTACCCAGGCTGATGTGAGCAGAGCCTTCTGTGTGTTGTGGTTGTTGACTCACTGACGGAGTGTTCTGCTGACATGTTTGGGTCGTGCACAGACAAGGTTTGGCACAGCGGACCTTCCACAGGAGTGGAGTGCCCTCATGGCAGTGTGTAATCCGGTGACATTGCGTGGGCCTGTGTTGTGTGTTGTGTAAGCATGTCTGTGCGTGTTCCCTTCCCTTTTCCTACACAGGCTGTGTCCCTAGGGATGTTCCTGTTTGTGATGCTTGCAGAGTTGGTATGTGTTCATCCAGCATCTTGGACCTGGTTTCTCTGTGATGTGGGTGCATGGCAAACTAATGTTCATGAGGTTGTCATACCAGGTTGTCTTTGTTGTCAGGGCTGGGGATGTGGGCAAACGCAGATGGGACACATTCAGGATTCCCCTTGGCACTTGTTGTTTACACGAGTCATGTGATTTACAGTTTGTGGTAGCTTTCAGTGATTGTGACACGTTGTGTGTGTGACTGCTGCCACTCCTCAGGGTCAGAGCTGCAATGTTGGAAGTTGTGTACGTGTGTTCTTCGTGTGTCACCTTGGCTTCTTCGTTGGTGTGTGACTATGGCCAGGATCCCATTGATTGTGGTGGATTTCACATCATGCCCATGTACGGCATACTGTGCTGTGTGTCAGACATTGACGAGTCTTGTTGACTGGCCATGTGTGATGGGTTTCTGCACCTTAGTTCCCACCACCACCCCTGGTATTGTCATGGGTGCATGTCCAATGTCACCAGTCCATGTGAGCTTCACTGCTGCACATTGGTGAAGATCAGGGTGTGTGGTGTTGAGTGTGTGCAAAAGTGAGTTGTTGCACGGCTAGACCCCTACCTCCATATTGGCCTTGGCTGGCAGGCCGTGCTGATTGATTGGAGCTTGTGTAGGTGTGATGGTAGTTAGTTGCTCAGGACACATGGCTGTGGTTCACAGTGTGAACAACATCTAACTTTGTCATCACAGTGGGATTATCATGCAGGCTAGTGTCAGCACAATGTGGGGTCCCTGGGGGTAGTGCTGTGGTGGGTCTGTCTCTTGCTGTGTTAGTTGCTGTTCCTACAAGCTTGTGTGACATGTGTAATTTGTGCTCCCTCTCATCTAACAATGCCTGATTGCCCACATAGGGGTATCCGATCCATGAGTAACTTTTGTATGGCACTGTATACATATCTGTGTGGTTGGAATTCAGGCCTCCTCATGTGTTGTGTGGTTGCCTGGGGACACTGGCACACCCCCCATCACCTGTTGTGTTTGATATGCAGTGTGAGTCTGCCTGTTTGTGTTTGTGCCTTTGCACCACTGCATTGTCATATCTTGAGTGTGCCATTGGCTGTATGTTGTTTGGTGGCTTTCCCCTGCTGTCCCTGGGACTCCTAGGTCATCAGTCAGCACAATGATCATGGTTTGTATGTCCCATTGCTGCCATGGTATGGTATTTGTTCACCTGACATCTACAGTCTCCACAGGATATCTACATTTGTGTGTCCATTGGTGCAGATATGTGGGTCAGCATTATGATGGTCACTTCTGTCATTGTGTTATTTGTGAATGTTGACAATGTGGGCTCCCATGGGTGATGTTTGTATGCACATGGCCAAAACGATGTTTCAGTGACACTGCACTGTTTCCCTCGACCAATCTATGTTGCTATGGGACACAAGCACTACTATGCCACTGATGTGTTTGTTGTTGTGTGACCAGGATTCATCCATGCAGTTTGGCTTTGGCAGCTTTTACCATGACTACACTTCCCTTTTGGTCACTGTGGTGATGGGGCTTTAGGCCCCATTGCCACACTGTTCAAAATGTGCATCAGCTATGGACACCACACTTCCCTTTTGGTCACTGTGGTGATGGGGCTTTAGGCCCCATTGCCACACTGTTCAAAATGTGCATCAGCTATGGACTCCACACTTCCCTTTTGGTCACTGTGGTGATGGGGCTTTAGGCCCCATTGCCACACTGTTCAAAATGTGCATCAGCTATGGACACCACACTTCCCTTTTGGTCACTGTGGTGATGGGGCTTTAGGCCCCATTGCCACAATGTTCAAAATGTGCATCAGCTATGGACTCCACACTTCCCTTTTGGTCACTGTGGTGATGGGGCTTTAGGCCCCATTGCCACACTGTTCAAAATGTGCATCAGCTATGGATAGCACACTTCCCTTTTGGTCACTGTGGTGATGGGGCTTTAGGCCACATTGCCACACTGTTCAAAATGTGCATCAGCTATGGATAGCACACTTACCTTTTGGTCACTGTGGTGATGGGGTGTTCGAGCCCATTGCCACAGTGGCCATGGTCGGCTTGCAATGTGGAGGCCACACACATTTCTGTGTGACACATGTGCTAGGGGGTCACATTGTATGTTCAATGTCATGTTCAGTGTTGTAGGCATTTGACACAGACTACACACACTTGTCATGGTGTTGGGGGGATGTAATCTTCTGTCATTCCTTATGTGGGAGTATGCTAGTTGTGTCATGCATTACCCGTCCTATGAGTAGGAGTGGTGTTAGTGGTAGGCATCCATCCCCCCATGAGTGGGGATGGTAGTAGTGACAGGCATCCAGGCCCCCTGAGTAGGGGTGGTGGTAGTGGTAGGCATCCAGCCCCCTGAGTAGTGATGGTGGTAGTGGTAGGCATCCATACCCCTAAGGGTGGGGATGGTAGTAGTGGCAGGCATCCAGGCCCCCTGAGTAGGGGTGGTGGTAGTGGTAGGCATCCATACCCCTAAGGGTGGGGATGGTAGTAGTGGCAGGCATCCAGGCCCCCTGAGTAGGGGTGGTGGTAGTGGTAGGCATCCATACCCCTAAGGGTGGGAATGGTAGTAGTGGCAGGCATCCAGGCCCCCTGAGTAGGGGTGGTGGTAGTGGTAGGCATCCAGCCCCCTGAGTAGTGATGGTGGTAGTGGTAGGCATCCATACCCCTAAGGGTAGGGATGGTAGTAGTGGCAGGCATCCAGGCCCCCCTGAGTAGGGGTGGTGGTAGTGGCAGGCATCCATCCCCCTATGAGTGGGGATGGTAGTAGTGGCAGGCATCCAGGCCCCCTATGAGTGGGGATGGTAGTAGTGGTAGGCATCCATCCCCCTATGAGTGGGGCTGGTAGTAGTGACAGGCATCCAGGCCCCCCTGAGTAGGGGTGGTGGTAGTGGTAGGCATCCATCCCCCATGAGTGGGGATGGTAGTAGTGGTAGGCATCCAGCCCCCTATGAGTGGGGATGGTAGTAGTGACAGGCATCCAGGCCCCCCTGAGTAGGGGTGGTGGTAGTGGTAGGCATCCATCCCCCCATGAGTGGGGATGGTAGTAGTGGTAGGCATCCAGCCCCCTATGAGTGGGGATGGTAGTAGTGACAGGCATCCAGGCCCCCTGAGTAGGGGTGGTGGTAGTGGTAGGCATCCATACCCCTAAGGGTGGGGATGGTAGTAGTGGCAGGCATCCAGGCCCCCTGAGTAGGGGTGGTGGTAGTGGTAGGCATCCATACCCCTAAGGGTGGGGATGGTAGTAGTGGCAGGCATCCAGGCCCCCTGAGTAGGGGTGGTGGTAGTGGTAGGCATCCAGGCCCCCTGAGTAGTGGTGGTGGTAGTGGCAGGCATCCAGGCCCCCTATGAGTGGGGATGGTAGTAGTGGTCGGCATCCATCCCCCTATGAGTGGGGATGGTAGTGACAGGCATCCAGGCCCCCCTGAGTAGGGGTGGTGGTAGTGGTAGGCATCCATCCCCCCCATGAGTGGGGATGGTAGTAGTGGTAGGCATCCAGCCCCCTAAGGGTGGGGTTGGTAGTAGTGACAGGCATCCAGCCCCCCCTGAGTAGGGGTGGTGGTGGTGGCAGGCATCTAGCCCCCCCTGAGTGGGGGTGGTGGTAGTGGTAGGCATCCATCCCCCTAAGGGTGGGGATGGTAGTAGTGGCAGGCATCCAGGCCCCCCTGAGTAGGGGTGGTGGTAGTGGTAGGCATCCAGGCCCCCTGAGTAGGGGTGGTGGTAGTGGTAGGCATCCATCCCCCATGAGTGGGGATGGTAGTAGTGACAGGCATCCAGGCCCCCTGAGTAGGGGTGGTGGTAGTGGTAGGCATCCACGCCCCCTGAGTAGTGATGGTGGTAGTGGTAGGCATCCATACCCCTAAGGGTGGGGATGGTAGTAGTGGCAGGCATCCAGGCCCCCTGAGTAGGGGTGGTGGTAGGGTGGTGTTGGTGGTAGGCATCCATCCCCTATGGGTGTGTATGGCATTGGTGTTGGCCATCCCACCCCTATGGTTCTGCTGTTGCTAGTGTACGTTATTTGTGCATCCCTATGTGTGTGTGACATATTTCGGGTACGTGTCGTTTGTTTGTATTGTTGGTGTTTGACTTACCGTCTGCGCCGTATGCGTCCGTGCCGGTCCCGGTAATAGATGTAGAGTATAGGTAGGACCTGCGCAATGGGATTCATGCTTGGATCGTCTCGTTCGGGTTTCTCGTGTCTTCGAGTCGTACTCGTAGCAGGCTTGTTCGTCTCGTAGCCGTGGATCGTCTTGTGGCGCGAAATGGAGCTTATGTACGGCTCGCCCGGATGCTCAAACGTGCCGGACGTAGCGACGGGTTCGGCGCGTACGGATTGCGCATCGTACTAGTCCGGCCGGAAGGTGCTGTGTATTTGCTTCCGTGCGGCTCGATTCGGCGTTCACGGATCCGGCTCGGGCGGGGAACAGGAGCTGGATTGGGTGAGTACGGCTCGCTCGGAAACTGAGTTGTTATACGCATCGTACTTGTTCGTCCGGACGAGTGTACGAATCGGTCGGGAAACACGCATTCGGCTGGTATTTTTTCCGGACAAATACTGTTAGGTGCCCTACCGGCCGAGATCGGAATCGACCCCAGTGTCTAGTGAAGTCGTTGTTATTATACCATTTTTTTAGTATATGGTTCGGTCTCCCCCTGGAGCCCGCTAAGTATTGTGCTATTTACTGCCGTTCTATTCATTAAGTATTGTGTGCTTTATGTTCTAATCTCACATAGAGATTAGTAGAGAGTGTTTAGTAATAAATATATATTTTTTATATAACACTTGTGTGGTTCTCCTTTCATTTGATCACTCAGGAGGTTCTGTTCTGGTAAAACAAGCTGCTTTACATTCCTTCAAGACTTAGCCTGAAGGCTGCTCTCCATAGCTACCACTAGGATAGCTTTCTATAAAGGTTATCTTTGACCTAATCACTATAAGGGTCGTTTGGACTGGTGCAAGGTGCCCACTTTAATTAGTGGACAGCATATACCAGGCCAACTTCTCACAGTGCAGCAAAAAGAAGTGCTCTGGAAGAGGGAGTGAGGGCCTTGATCTCCAAAGCTGCCATTGTTCCTTTTCTGGAAGCAGAGATGTGTCAAGTGATTTATTCTATTGTGTTCTTAGTTTTGAAATCAAGGGGGGGTTCTACTGGCTCATTGTAGATGATAATTCTGTTACTTGCAGCAGACGACTTCATGTGTACACTAGACCTGATGGATGAATACCTTCTTTTGCCACTTGCACGGGAACATCAGAAGTTCTTGAGAGTCACCATCCAGAACTCGAGTTCTCCCCTTCAGTCTGAAGTCTGCCCCATGAGTTTTTAATGTAAGAAACTGGATTATTATTTGGCTGTGGTCCACCTCAAGGAAAAATTAAAACTCTTGTCAGGGTGAACCCTTAGACTCACTAAAATAACCTGAGCTCAATCCCCTGGTAGCTATGGCATAGAGCAGACAGGCTTACTTTGTGTAAAGTATTTATGCAGTACTAAAACAGTAATAAAGTCAAAATGCAAAACAATGAAAATCTGAAATAGAGTAAAATGTAATAAACAAAATTACAACAAAAATTCAATAAGGGGAACTGGAGATATGAATTTTAAGTAGAAATAGTGCCAGGAAAAAGTAAAGCACCAATGATAGTCAATGGTCGTGGTACACCGGGACCAAGGTTCAATTGCAGGTCAACTGTGATGAAGCCCGAGTCAGAAACACCGAGGGGATTGGTCGTAGTAAAAGCCTGGAAGTGAGAAAGTTCTAAAAAGTTTCTAAATCCCACTGGTCTGGAAAAAACATTTTCAAAGGTTTCCAGACTTTCTTCTGGTGCCCAAACAACAATAGGACTACACTTCTAAAGCCCACCAGGACCTCAGGGGAGGCACTTAGCTGGGTGTCAGGCAGAGGTCAGCATCCATTGCCACTGGTCAGCTGGGTAGTTCCGGGGAAAGGCCTCTTGCAGCCTGTTGTCTCCCTGTAGTCACACAGAAGATCAACCAACTGACCCTTGGAGTCCATTTCTTTGTCCTGGGTTGGTGTTCGGGGTAGATCAACAAGTGATATCTGTAAGGAATTGCCTCTTTTTGCATGATCACCCCCAAAGTTTTGAACTGATGCTGCTGCTTTTGTGACTCTAAGATCGCACTGACCCTGCTAATCCATTACAAAATATACATTGACTTGGCTACCCCTAATTGGCATAAGCTGACTTACATATAAGTCCCTAGTATATGGTACCAAGGGTACCCAGGGCATGTAAGTTAGAGTGTCCACTCAGGGCTGAAGCACTTATTGTGCCACCCTGCATGTGACAAAGTACAAAATGTCTCCCAGACGCAACCGCAGCCTGGAAGAACAGTTTAAAACTGTTAGTTCAACTTTGCTATTTAAACCAATGGCAAAGCCCCCACTTCCCTTAACAATGTGTGTGAGTCTCCCCTAAGGAAGGCCCATCGAGCCGTAATGCAGGGAGCTATATATTATTAGGTGGGACAGATACGTTAATATGACCTGGCAGCAAAACCCTCAAATTGTTGTTTTTGCTGTGGAAAAGTTAGTAGCCCCATTAGCAAGTACAGAGTTACCGGTTGACCTCTCAGTCCGGCTAACTTCTGAATGGGACGACGAAAACGGGTCCTTCAAGGTATCAAAAGAATTGAGGCATTAAATCCGACTTGATGCCCAAGTGAATTTAATGTCACTTTTGGAGAAAGGCAACTTTAAGAAAGTTACCATGCTGTCACCCAGTTTATCTGGTGGCCTTCACAGTTGCTGGCCACCAGACAGCCTTCTGCCCTCCCGGGGAGTTGTATGAACGACTCCCAGGCTCAGGGACAATAGAAGCTTTCTACCGAGGGAGGTGTTACCTCACCCTCGTAGGAGGTCAAACAGGGTGTTGGCCCAAAAGGTGAGCTTCAAAAGAAAAGCCGCCTCTGGTGGGCAAATGGTGATCACAGTCATGGAGCGATGCCCCTTTCTTCAGGTAGACAGACTGGTGGCAGGAACAGAGAGGGGAAACCAGTGGCCAAACCAGTTTTCCCATGGATGTGTAGCCCCCAGGTGTTCACACCTCTAGGGTGGGCTATCAAGCTCCTAACATCCAAGGAAGGGTTCAGACATCTTGAGTGGACAGAACAGTGCACATGGGGATTTCTAGATGCCACACTTTGTCGTAAGTCGTCCAAGGATGGGAGGGAATCTGGTAGCCGATTAGCTACTGGCCGCATCACCCCCCCCCCCAGGTATAAAAATGGCACCCAAAGCGCCCTGAACCTGAGATCTCATCTAGACTGGAAGAAGGACCGAAGAAGGACTGCCCTACTGACCCCTCGACCTGGCAAACAATGCTGCACCAACCGCTGGACTGCACCTGCTGCTCCTTGGGCTAGGAAACAGAGGACTGTGCCTGTGGTGTCTGGCTCGAGGAAAAGTTTCTCCTGAACCCCAGACCAAAGTCGTGACTCCAAGGGTCAGTCTGCTGACCCCCTGTTCCAGCACCAGGACCAGAAAAGCTGAAGTAGCCCATTCTGGCCAGTCATGTGGACGCTCTTTTTCATTCTCCTCGAAAGGGCTGCTGCTCCTAGAAGGTTACACAGAATCCAGGGTGCACACAACTGGACTTCATGCAGCCCAGGAAGAGTTGACTGGAAAATTCCAGTTCTCAGAGGAAAAAACTGAGAACAGATGAAAGAACCTCTGAAGGCAGACAATGAAGAAACAGGGAAGAAAGGAAGGAAGGAAGGATAACTGTATAGAAATAACAGCTCAGGCTGATCCAGAGCAAGCAACACACAAACACCGTTGCGATGCATTGAAACTCAGCATGAGTATGAGTATGGAGGTAGCTATGCCCTTTGCCCTGGAACCTTCTCAAAGCCATCTTAGATTGGGGGGGTTACCTGAAAAAGATAAAAGACCAAAACAAAACCCAAAATAAATGAGCACTAGAACAATAATCCCATAAAAGGCAACTGAACCCCAGCAGAGGCGAGGTCAGAACGCCGCATACGCTGTGGTAACTGCGATGCTGGTTACATTGATTGAACACAGCGAGGACTCAACCTACTGCGGTAACAGGTCAATGAAAAGAAGGCGCGATGACTTGCTAATAACGTGCTTTACACCAAGTTGTTTGCAACCTCAAAAGTAACAAGTAAAAGTGTAGTTGTGACTGGGAGGAGGATACTTTTCATTACTCTTAGTCCTACTCGTGTTCCTTCCAACATTCCAATCCTTACACAGGAGGAGGCTGTGAAGACCGATTACATCCGTAGCTCCCAGCTGAGGGTGGGCCGAGTCCATTGTGTATCCTGCTGTGTTTCCTGCCTGGGAGGTGTGATCACGTCATACAGTAATGACAGGACCAGGATGAGCAGGACAGAGAGTAAATGCTTGCAAGGGTGTGTGAGAAGTTGGCCTGGTATATGCTGTCCACTAATTATAGTGGGCACCTTGCACCAGTCCAAACAACACCTTTTTGGAGATAGGTTAAAGACAACCTTTATGGAAAGCAATCCTAGTGGTAGCTATGGAGAGCAGCCTTCAGGCTAAGTGTTGAAGGAATGTAAAGCAGCTTGTTTTACCAGTCTATAATCTCTTGAGTGACCAAATGAAAGAGGACCACACCAGGTATATATATAAATTATATGTATTTAGTCTTAGACACACCCCTCTAGTCTCTTTAGGAGTCTAGAGTTCGAAGTACATAAGTTACAAGTCGAATATCAACAGTAATAGCACAAATACATGTTTGAGCCCTAGGGGCGTACCAAACCATATACCAATAAAGTGGTATAAGAACCACGACTGAGCTAGACACAAGGCCTAGAGGCTGTAGAAGTGCTTGGACCACAAGGAACCACCCAAGGTAGTGACACAGGGGACCCACGGGGACGCGTGCAGTGTGAGAACACAGCCGCGAGCCGCCGTTGACTTCTATGGGGAATGTCGCGGTTGGAGTTTTAAAGAAAAAGGACACTTAGAGGAGGACTTGGAGCAAACCCCTTTAGAACTAGGTTGTTCTAGAGTCTATACCCACGGGAGCACCGGAGTACTCGAGTTACCTCACCCAGGGAAGCCGGGTGCATAGGTGTCTTTCAGGGTCGGGTTTCGTCGTCGTTTTCAATGGCGATCTGCTGCAAAGTGCTGCTGGCGACCAAGTCGAAAGTGTTCGGGTGGATCCAAAGGTGGATCGGAGATCTGAAGAACCTGAAAGCAGAGGGAACAGAGTCTGGGTCACTAGCCAGTGACCAGGAAGGCGATGAGCAGATGCCCACCGATGTCGGGTGCTTCAGGTAGGTTGACGGTCGCCTCGACTCTTCAGCCACGAGGTCCAGGAGGCGTCGACGATGGCCAGGAGCTGGATTTGAGCTGTCCCACGACGTCTGTCGAATGCTGGGGTGTCGGCGACCTGATTGGACCCAACAAGCCTTGGCAACGGCAAGTCACGTGGAAACAAAGAAAGGACGTTGGTGCAGACCAGCAAGGTCTGAGGGATTCACCCAGCGAGGGTAAGTCAGGGCACGTCTGGAGCAACCAGGGAAGCCCAAGGAGAAGAAGAGTTGCCTTCGGAGGGGCCCACTAGCCAACAGACTAGCGACCGCGAAGGAGCCTCGAGTGGACGCACTTGGAGCTGGCTCACAGGACACTCGTGGAGTGGGTGTCAGTGATCTTTGGTGCAGTCGGTGCTGGAGGCGGGGGCTACTCGGAGCCCAAAGCATAACTTCGTGGGGGACCAGGAAGAGGATGCACTTGCAAAAGTTATTGGTGTCCAGGGGTCACGGTCCCACGTTACCCACGACAGCTACGTGCCTCAGCTTTGCTGGGGTCTCAGGGCAGCCTCGGGGAAGTCTGGAAATCCACCTCTGGTGATGCAAAGACTTTGGCGTTCGGCGGGAGCTTCAGCGATGCAGACCGGACAATTGCTTCTTTGGTGCCTGCCAAGCAGGGGAGTCACTCCTTGACCCCAGGGAGATTCTGTCATGGTTCGTTAGGAGTTCATCCTCCCCCGATCACTAGGTGTGTTCGTGCGCACGCTTGAACCTTCACTCGTGCGGAACGATTCTCCTCACTTCCGGGTTGCTGGCGGTTAGCGGTTCAGCTTTCCTTGCTGAAACCACCGCCACGTCACTCAGCGCTTCCGGGGGAATCCGCATAAACGCAGCGATTCCCACCGGCTCGGCGCTTCGTATTGACGCCCGTGCCTGGACAGACGCCTTTTCAGGTAATCAGGGCTGCGTAGGAGCGCTGCCCATTCTTCCTTGTTATTCTTCCGTGACTTGCCACTTGCTGACACTCTTTGAGCCTTCTCTCCTTGGCCAAGTACATGCGTACTGGCAGTGCCTTACTTTTCCTGGGAAGGGGTCCAGTCAGTAGTACTCAGGATACACTACCTTTTGCCTCACCGTGCTGGAGCGCTTGTTTGTTATTTTCTTGTTTGACCGTGAAGGCCACACCGCGCTGGAGCGCTTGTTTTGGGTTCTTTTCTCATTGCGCAGGAGCGCTGGTTTCTTTGGTGTGCCTTGCGCAGGAGCGCTGGTTTCTTTGGTGTGCCTTGCGCAGGAGCGCTGGTTTCTTTGGTGTGCCTTGCGCAGGAGCGCTGGTTTCTTTGGTGTGCTTTGCGCAGGAGCGCTATTCAGCTCTTACTATTGATGACTTCAGAACTTATGATGTCCGGTTATGAGGTAATTGCTATCTTCCGCATGAGTGTATGGTAGTGACTGGAAGAAGGTGTGTTTGGGTTGACTGTAATAGGTGTTCCCTTGTTTCCCTATGTAGCTGGTGTCCACGGTTAATCCGAACAGGAGGACGTCCTCTACTGGTCTTCCGGGCACCATCCTGCAATCTTAGCTTCCCTCCCACTCCCATCTGTATCCTAGTTTGTTTTCAAGTCTCGACTGGGGTAAGGTGGGTACAGGAGTGATAGCTCATGTCGTCTCTGCGAGATCTCTCCGCAAGAAACAGGTAAACTTGTGGGGTACCCGACAGATTCTTCAGTCCTCTAATCTTGTAGTAGAGCGTCGAAGGTCCAGGATTCGGCTTCAGAGTTTCGTCCAGGGTAATCTAAAGTCCTAAGGACTGGGGTCCCATACTTATACTAAGGTAGGGGGTTGGACATACTCTGGGGACCCACCTATGGGAGGGTCAGGGAAGAGGGGTGGTTACACCCATTCCCTTTGTCCAGTTTCGCGCCAGAGCAGGGGCAGGTAGCCCCTGCAACCGGTTTGAACTGGACTATGCACAGGGACACCAAACGTGCCCCCAGTGCAGGACTTCACAGCACCAGGGAGTGCTCCCGCCCAGCCCCAATACACACTATCCTGTCTGGGGAGGTGGTTACACCTCCTTGCAACAGGAAACCTATTGTCCAGGCCTCCCTGCCAGAGTTTCGGTCAGCAGCAGGAGGCCAGACTTGTGTCTGTGGCAGCGGCATCCATTTTGTGATGCCAGGGCTTTGGAAAGTCGACACCGGGTATACCGGTGTGTACATGTCTCTCCCTCTAGAAGGGTGGAATGCTACCCCCGCCGCCAGAACTGGCGGGGGATAGTATTCCAAGATGTTTGACACCAAACACGACATGTTTCCGTGCAGCCATCCCAAAGTTAGCATTTACCGCGAGGATATAATGCACTTAAGAGTATATGGTCAGGCTTCACCACAAACAGCACCAGAGGATTGGCTCCGAATGCTGCAGAGGAGCCCTGCTCATGCAGGGGCACCTTCTCACATAAAAACCAAGCACTCTGCCTTCAGGATTGTTAAGGCCTGCCTTAGGAGTGACTTATAGGTTTATATGTGTGTGCAATGGCAGTGATATAGGTAGCCTATATCACAGTAAGGGTGTCTGCACCACCTTACCCAGGCTGCAGTAGCAGACCTGTGGTGTCATTTGGGAGGGCCTTCCAGGGGTGGCACAATACATGCTTCAGCCCCTGGTAGGCCCCTGGGGTACCTATGCCCTGGGTACATAGTATACCAGATACTAGGGACTTATAAGGGCACCCCAGAATCCAATCAGAGATGTACCTAAGGTACATGGTATCCATTTTAGAGAGGAAGCAGCTAGGCTGGGGCTCTGATTAGCAGGGCCCCAGCCAGACTAAAGTCAAAATACAGTGAAGCATCTGCAAAAAGTGGGGGTAACCATAAGAGGCAGATCCTACTCTCCTACACAACCCCCCCACCAAACGCAGGGACATTAAACTAACCTTGACCAGATGAGTCTTCATGTTCTAAGTGGAAATATCTGGAGAGTCCATCTGCATTGGCATGGTTACTCCCAGGTCTATGTTCCACTGTATAGTCCATCCCCTGTAGGGAAATGGACCACCTCAAAAGTTTGGGGTTTTCACCCTTCATCTGTTTTAGCCATAAGAGGGGCTTATGGTCTGTCTGAACAAGGAAGTGAGTGCCAAACAAGTATGGCCTCAACTTCTTCAGAGCCCAAACCACAGCAAAGGCCTCCTCTCAATGGCTGACCAACGTTTCTCTCTAGGGGTCAGCCTTCTGCTAATAAAAGCTACTGGCTGATCCTGACCTTCATCATTCAATTGTGACAGTACAGCCCCAACCCCCAATTCAGATGCATCTGTTTGGACAATGAACTTTTGGAGTAATCAGGGCTCTGCAGAATGGGAGCAGTGCACATGGCCTGCTTCAGGTCATCAAATGCCTTTTGACAGCTAACTGTCCACTGAACCTTTTTGGTTAAGTCATTCAGGGGTGTCACTATTGATCCATACCCCTTGACAAATCTCCTGTAGTACCCAGTCAGGCCTAAGAAGGCTCTCACCTGAGTCTGGGTAGTTGGAGCAGCCCAGTCCATGATGGTCTGGATCTTGCTCTGCAATGGTTGAACCTGGCCTCCACCTACAAGGTGGCCCAGGTACACAACCTGACTCTGCCCTATCTGGCACTTGGTGGCCTTGAAAGTGAGGCCTGCCTTCTGCAGGGCCTCCAAAACATTTCGCAGGTGGACCAGGTGATCCTCCTAGGTGGAGCTAAAGACAGCAATATCATCTAGATATGCTGCACATAGGCTTCCAGACCTGTAAGGACTGTGTTCACCAACCTCTGAAAAGTGGCAGGTGCATTTTTCAAACCAAAGGGCATCACCACAAATTGGTAAAGCCCACCAGGGGTAGAAAATGCTGTTTTTGGCTTTGCATCATCAGCTAGTCTGATCTGCCAGTAGCCAGCTGTTAGGTCAAATGTGCTTAGATACTTGGCTGAGGCCAAAGTGTCTATTAGCTCATCTGCCCTGGGTATTGGGTGGGCTTCAGTCCTAGTGACTGCATTGAGGCCCCTGTAGTCCACACAAAACCTCATGTCTCTCTTGCCATCTTTGGTGTGAGGTTTAGGCACCAGGACCACAGGACTAGCCCAAGGGCTATCTGAAGGCTCAATGACACCCAGTTCCAACATTTTCTGGACTTCAGTCCTGATACAGTCCCTGACCTGGTCAGGTTGCCTATAAATCTTACTTTTAATAGGCAGACTGTCCCCAGTGTCCACTTCATGAGTGCACCAGGTGGTCTGACTTGGAGTCAGAGAGAACATGTGTCTGAACTGATTGAGCACCTGTCTGCAATCAGTTTGCTGCTGGGCAGTGAGGCTGCCTGCCAAGGCTACACCATCTACTGACCCATCATCAGGGTTCTGTGAGAGCAGGTCAGGGAGTGGGTCACTCTCTTCCTCCTGTCCCTCATCAGTTGCCATGAGCAAGCCCATGTCAGCCGTGTCCACATATGGCTTCAGCCTGTTGACATGAAGCACCCTATGGGGGCTCCTGGGAGTTCCTAGGTCTACCAGATAGGTAACCTCTCCCTTCTGCTCAACAATTGTATGGGGGCCACTCCACTTGTCTTGGAGGGCTGCTGGGGCCACTGGCTCCAACACCCATACCTTCTGACCTGGCTGGTAAACAGTCAGCACAGCCTTTTGGTCATGCCAGGCTTTCTGTAATTCCGGGTTGGCCTCAAGGTTTTTGGTTGCCTTTTTCATGTATTCAGCCATCCGGGAGCGGAGACCAAGTACATAGTCCACTATGTCCTGTTTAGGGGGTTTGAGAGGTAACTCCCAACCTTCCTTCACTAGACACAATGGACCTCTGACAGGATGGCCAAACAAAAGATCAAAAGGGCTGTAGCCAACCCCCTTTTGAGGCACCTCCCTGTATGCAAATAAAAGGCAGGGCAAGAGTATGTCCCATCTCCGCCTAAGCTTCTCTGGGAGCCCTTTAACCCCTTCGATGCTCATGACGAGCTCAGCTCGTCATGCTGCGCGGTCGCGCTGTGCGCATGACGAGCTGAGCTCGTCACGACCACACCCGCGATCGGAATGTCCAGCACCTGGGCGGAATTCCGATCGCGGCGAAGCGGTTAATCATGCCCTTTAAGGTTTTGTTGAATCTCTCAACTAAACCATTGCATTGTGGGTGATAGGGTGTGGTGAACTTATAAGTCACTCCACACTCCTTCCACATTGCAGTCAAGTAACTGGACATAAAGTTTGCACCTCTGTCAGATACTACCTCCTTAGGAAAGCCCACTCTTGAGAAAATTCCCAGGAGGGCCCTTGCCACCACAGGAGCTGTAGTGGTCATAAGGGGAATGGCCTCTGGGTACCTGGTGGCATGGTCCACCACCACCAGGATAAATCTGTGCCCAGATGCTGTTTGGGGATCCACAGGTCCAACTATGTCAATCCCTACCCTCTCAAAGGGCACCCCCACCACAGGTAGTGGTATCAGGGGGGCCTTTGTGGTGCCACCTGCCTTCCCACTGGCTTGACAGGTTACACAGGAGCGACAAAACTCCTTGGTGTCTTCAGACATGTGGGGCCAGTGAAAGTGAGGGACAATCCTGTCCCAAGTCTTGTTCTGGCCCAGGTGACCTGCTAAGGGAATGTCATGGGCTAGTGTCAATAAGAAGCCCCTGAACTTCAAAGGTATCACCAACCTCCTGGCTGCACCAGGCTTGGGGTCTCTACTCTCTGAGTACAGGAGTCCATCATCCCAATAGATCTTATGGGTTCCACTAGCATTCCCAGCAGCCTCAGCAGCAGCTTGCTGTCTGAGGGGTTCAAGAGAGGGGCAGCTCAGCTGCTCCTGGCTCAGATCTGCCCTGGAAGGGCCCCCTGTCCCCAAGAACTCAACCTGATCAGGTTCAAGCTCCTCTGGGACAGTTCCTTCTTCAGGCCTGAGATCATCTCTCTCAAGAGACTGATCTTCCTCCTGAGCCAAGGGGGAAGGCACTATCTTAACCCTACTACTCCTCCTCTTGGGAGGCACCTGGTCCATTATTCCAGAATCCAGGGCCTGTTCAGCTTTTGACATTTTTGCCTGTGACCTAGTCACAGCAAAGACATGTGCAGGGATCCCTAGCATTTCTGCATGTTTCCTGAGCTCCACCTCTGCCCAAGCTGAGGTTTCAAGATCATTGCCAAGCATGCATTCAACTGGTAGGTCTGCACTCACCACAACCTTCTTAAGGCCAGTTACCCCTCCCTAGGAGAAGTTAACAACTGCCAGAGAATGGTCTGTTCTGACATTGCTAGCATTGGTCACTTGGTACATTTCACCAAGTATAATCTGCCCAGGATCCACAAGATATTGTGTCACCATGGTGACACTTGCTCCTGTGTCCCTGAATGCCAAAGCCTCCCTTCCATTAATTAAAGGCTGCTGTCTGTATTTGCCCAAATTATTGGGACTCACAAAGGGGGACATATCCATGCCCCCATCACAGACTAAGACAGCCTGAGTTGACACTCTGACTAGGTCAGAGCCCACCTCAGTACCCAGGGTTAACCCTACTAAACCCTTATTCTGAGTATTTCCACCACCATTTGTAGCTGGACTAGGGGGAACAGTTGCCTTAGGGGCAATGGTGGATGGAGTGGAGTCTTTGGACTTGGTGCAGTCACTTGTCCAGTGAGTCTTTTGCTTACAGACTTTGCACCATGGTTTCCTTTGGCCTTTTCCTTTGTTGGATTGGGATTCCCCACCAGATGCAGATTTTTGGGGGCCTTGTGAAGACTTCTGGTCTTTACCCTTCTCCCCACCTTATCAGAGTTTTTGGAGTCTGTCTTCTTCTGGTCACCACCTTTGTTCTGTACCTTCTGCCTCACCCTGGTTCTGACCCATTTGTCTGCCTTCTTTCCCAATTCTTGGGGAGAGGTCAGATCAGAGTCCACCAGGTACTGATGCAACAGCTGATTTTGACAGTTATTAAGAATCTGCTCCCTCATGATAAGATTGTACAATCCCTTGAAGTCACATACCTTACTGCCTAGTAACCAACCTTCCAGAGCCTTAGCAGAACAATCAACAAAGTCCACCCAGTCCTGTGTCTGTGCCTTTTGGGTCTCTCTGAACTTTAACCTGTATTGTTCAGTGGTTAGGCCAAACCCATCTATCAGTGCACTCTTCAGGACTTGGTAATCATCAGCATCCTCTTCTCTTACAGTGAGGAACTTGTCTCTACCTTTGTCTGCAAAGGAGAGCCATAAGATTGCTGCCCACTGCTCCTGGGGGACCCTTTGTACTTTACAGGCCCTTTCCAGTGCAGTTATCCATTTGTGGATGTCATCCCCACTCTGGTAGGGAGGGACAATCTTATTCAGGTTTCTATGGTCATAAGACCTTTCCCTATCTCTGGGGAAATTGCTGCCACCATGGGACTCTAGTCCCAACTTTTTCTTTGTCTAAAAAGATCTAGGGACTCCCTGTCTATAGCCAACTGCTGTTTTCTGATCTCAAGCTGGGCTTGTTCATACTGAAGCAGTCTCTTTTTCCTTTCATGAGAGGATTCCCTCCTATGAGAGGAAACAGAGGTCCCTACTGAGGTGTTAGAGTGGTCAGATTCCCCTGAGGAAGATCTGGCCCTTCTAGGCACACTCACAACTCTTCCTGGTGGGACAAAGGGGAGGTCAGTCTGATCCTCTTCCTCTGCAGGAGTAGCTGGATTGTCCAGGTCAAGGTCATTGTCACCTTCCTGGACAGTTTCAGAGGGCAGGTCCTGGGCTGGTTCATCCCTGGCCCCTTCCTCATCTTCTGCCCCACCCTCTCTGCTTACCACTTCAGACCCTAAGGGTCTTCTGAGATCATCTAACAGGAGTACCTCTATGAGGCGTTGGGTGTTGGCACTTTTGCCTGTCTTCAACTTCCTAGCAGTGCTTAATGCTCTCAATTCCAAGAATGGGAGATTATCATACTTGGAGGGAAGAAGCCCATTGGCTTCTGGCAGGGACCCACTGGTTCCTGACCCTGAAGACATTACTAGTGTGGTGTGGTGTATGCACTACCTACTCTAGTGTGGCCTACTAAACTCTCTTGAGTTGTAGAAAGGGTTTGCTAGCCCTTAACACACAACTCTAAGTTCAGTAGAACTTACTGTATCCTAAGCTTGAATTATATGTACCTAAGGTACCCTTAGTGGTTTTTCAGTTGATCAATTCAATTGAGATTATCTGGTAAAACAATAGCAAGCTGGAATCCCACACGCTGCACACCAATGTGCGAAGTTGGCCTGGTATATGCTGTCCACTAATTATAGTGGGCACCTTGCACCAGTCCAAACAACCCCTTATTGGAGATAGGTTAAAGACAACCTTTATGGAAAGCTATCCTAGTGGTAGCTATGGAGAGCAGCCTTCAGGCTAAGTCTTGAAGGAATGTAAAGCAGCTTGTTTTACCAGTCTATAATCTCTTGAGTGACCAAATGAAAGAGGACGACACCAGGTATATATATAAAATATATGTATTTAGTCGTAAACACACCCCTCTAGTCTCTTTATGAGGCTAGAGTTCGAAGTACATAAGTTACAAGTCGAATATCAACAGTAATAGCACAAATACACGTTTGAGCCCTAGGGGCGTACCAGACCATATACCAATAAAGTGGTATAAGAACCACGACTGAGCTAGACACAAGGCCTAGAGCCTGTAGAAGTGCTTGGACCACAAGGAACCACCCAAGGTAGTGACACAGGGGACCCACGGGGGACTCGTGCAGTGTGGGAACACAGCAGCGAATCACCGTTAACTTCTATGGGGAAAGTCGCGGTTGGAATTTTAGAAGAAAAGGACACTTAGAAGAGGACTTGGAGCAAACCCCTTTAGAACTAGGCCGTTCTAGAGTCTATACCCATGGGAGCACCGGAGTACTCGAGTTACCTCACCCAGGGAAGCCGGGTGCATAGGTGGTTTTCGGGGTCGGGTTGCGTCGTCGTTTTCAATGGCGATCTGCTGCAAAGTGCTGCTGGCGACCAAGTTGAAAGTGTCCGGGTGGATCCAAGGATGGATCGGAGAACTGACGAACCTGAAAGCAGAGGGGACAGAGTCTGGGTCACTAGCCAGTGACCAGGAAGGCGATGAGCAGATGCCCACTGATGTCGGGTGCTTCAGGTAGGTTGACGGTCGTCTTGACTCTTCAGCCACGAGGTCCAGGAGGCGTCGACGATGGCCAGGAGCTGGATTCGAGCTGTCCCACAACGTCTGTCGAGTGCTGGGGTGTCGGCGACCGGATTGGACCCAACAAGCCTTGACAACGGCAAGTCACGTGGAAACAAAGAAAGGACGTTGGTGCAGACCAGCAAGGTCTGAGGGACTCACCCAGCGAGGGTAAGTCAGGGCACGTCTGGAGCAACCAGGGAAGCCCAAGGAGAAGAAGAGTTGCCTTCGGAGGGGCCCACTAGCCAACGGACTAGCGACCGCGAAGGAGCCTCGAGTGGACGCACTTGGAGCTGGCTCACAGGACACTCGTGGAGTGGAGGCCAGTGATCTTCGGTGCAGTCGGTGCTGGAGGCGGGGGCTACTCGGAGCCCAAAGCAGAACTTCGTGGGGGACCAGGAAGAGGATGCACTTGCAAAAGTTCTTGGTGTCCAGGGGTCATGGTCCCACGTTACCCACGACAGCTACGTGCCTCAGCTTTGCTGGGGTCTCAGGGCAGCCTCGGGGAAGTCTGGAAATCCACCTCTGGTGATGCAAAGACTTTGGCGTTCGGCGGGAGCTTCAGCGATGCAGACCGGACATTTGCTTCTTTGGTGCCTGCCAAGCAGGGGAGTCACTCCTTGACCCCAAGGGAGATTCTTCAGTCCTCTAATCTTGTAGTAGAGCATCGAAGGTCCAGGATTCGGCTTCAGAGTTTCGTCCAGGGTAATCTAAAGTCCTAAGGACTGGGGTCCCATACTTATACTAAGGTAGGGGGTTGGACATACTCTGGGGACCCACCTATGGGAGGGTCAGGGAAGAGGGGTGGTTACACCCATTCCCTTTGTCCAGTTTCGCGCCAGAGCAGAGGCAGGTAGCCCGTGCAACCGGTTTGAACTGGACTATGCACAGGGACACCAAACGTGCCCCCAGTGCAGGACTTCACAGCACCAGGGAGTGCTCCCGCCCAGCCCCAATACACACTATCCTGTCTGGGGAGGTGGTTACACCTCCTTGCAACAGGAAACCTATTGTCCAGGCCTCCCTGCCGGAGTTTCGGTCAGCAGCAGGAGGCCAGACTTGTGTCTGTGGCAGCGGCATCCATTTTGTGATGCCAGGGCTTTGGAAAGTCGACACCGGGTATACCGGTGTGTACATGTCTCTCCCTCTAGAAGGGTGGAATGCTACCCACGCCGCCAGAACTGGCGGGGGGGTAGTATTCCAAGATGTTTGACACCAAACACGACATGTTTCCGTGCAGCCATCCCAAAGTTAGCATTTACCGCGAGGATATAATGCACTTAAGAGTATATGGTCAGGCTGCACCACAAACAACACCAGAGGATTGGCTCCGAACGCTGCAGAGGGGCCCTGCTCATGCAGGGGCACCTTCTCACATAAAAACCAAGCACTCTGCCTTCAGGATTGTTAAGGCCTGCCTTAGGAGTGACTTATAGGTTTATATGTGTGTGCAATGGCAGTGATATAGGTAGCCTATATCACAGTAAGGGGTGCCTGCACCACCTTACCCAGGCTGCAGTAGCAGACCTGTGGTGTCATTTGGGAGGGCCTTCCAGGGGTGGCACAATACATGCTTCAGCCCCTGGTAGGCCCCTGGGGTACCTATGCCCTGGGTACATAGTATACCATATACTAGGGACTTATAAGGGCACCCCAGAATCCAATCAGAGATGTACCTAAGGTACATGGAATCCATTTTAGAGAGGAAGCAGCTAGGCTGGGGCTCTGATTAGCAGGGCCCCAGCCAGACTAAAGTCAAAATACAGTGAAGCATCAGCAAAAAGTGGGGGTAACCATAAGAGGCAGATCCTACTCTCCTACAGGGTGGAGTCTGCAGAGTTTGTGGTGCTGAAGTAGAATAACTCAGACCTAGCCCTGGGAGGTGCAGATATTTTAAATTGTATTTCTATGCTCTAGTGATGGACTTCATTCCATACTATGAGTTGGAATGAAGCTTTAATGCTAAAGTGCATGACTTCAATGTTGATTAGGTGTTATTAATTATTGATAAATTATGCTTTTACGTATTTAAAAGTGTTTGTTTTATATAGTATTATGTAAGATGGTATTTACATTTTTAATTGTAACCATGAACTAATTTAAATTCGAGATACAGTCCTAGCATACATGCCAACATTTTTTAAAAGGGGGAGATTTAAAAAAACATATTCTGGAGAATGTATTTTCCCTATTGAGCTGTATTGAAGCAGAGGCATTTTCAGGCTGGAGACAGTCAAAATAGAGCCGTTTTTGCCTTCCCAAATCAGGAGTCCCCCGTCTGAATCGGGTCAATTGGCATGTATGTCCTGGTTGACATGTTTGTCCTAGTTGGCATGTTTGTCCTAGTTGGCATGTATGTCCCAGTATGTCCTAGTTGGAATATATGTCCTAGTTGTATGTCCTAGTGGCATGTATGTCCTACAGTCCTGCCAAGTGCCACGCATGTCGTGTTAGGGTAACGCAATTTCAGTTAAGTTCCCACATTAACGCATGATCGGTAATTTGCCACGCAAACAAGATTAAGAGAAAGCTAAGCAGGATATCTCTTTTTTTCGCTGCCTTGTTGTGGATGGCTCTACTGTTTTAATTAGCTGTCAGATAGTAACACCTAGTTGCAGCCAGTTCTGTTGATCAAAACAGCCGTAAGAGCGCTGCTGACACATGGGCAAGCTTACATAAGCACCTGGGAAGAGGCGCTCTTACCCAACCAGGCCTGAGAGTGTTCCAGAACTATGTTGCGGCTGCTGGTAAGAGTATAGGGCCAAGTAGATTGGATGGTTTAACACGTTCTGACTGAAGTGCTGTAGTGCGTGGGTGGCAAAATAAATCCAATACATTGATGTTTGCAGGTCCAATTTAAGTAAATGAAAAAAATGTGTATATCTTTAATTCCTGCATGTGGGAAATGCCATTGAATGAGAGACACTATTTATATTTTGCAGGGTTTGTGTTTGTAGGCGATGCAGTGGTTGCGAAGTGGCCTTCTCCTATGTGATTTATGCCAGGTCTGTCTTTAAGGTGCGATAGATTACCTATTAACCGTATCAAGCTAAAGCCCTTTCAGATGGCGACATTAAATGCTGGTTTAGAACGTCCTCACTGCATGAGATCACATGCCGTATTAGTCTCAATGAATATAAACATGGTTTAAAACAGCCTTGTGAATTGCATTTATGTGCAGACGCTGGTACATCCCACACTCCAGTCAATACATTTTGGTCCATCATAGGCATATCTACACATCTCAGCTGGGGGTTATGCTCAGTGTGTGTACAGGGTGGTGCTAGGGACATGCACTCATTAAATGGACAATACTGCTTGACTACACTCACCATAAAATATCACTCAAAGTGTCACACGTATGGCAATCAAATGAAACAATGAAAACACAGAAATGTCACACTTATGGAATCAGAAAACCTGGCAGCTGTGCCATGCTACTACTAAGTGTGGGTGACATTATACCATTAGCGAGAAAGTGTCACTGATAGTTGTTGAATGTCACTCATAATTACTCTGAAATTATGAAAATGTCACACATAAGCAATCTGACGCCTTGGCAGCTAAGGTCCTAGTTGGCATGTATGTCCTCCTAGTAAGGGCTTTAAGTAGGATGAAAAAACTGAGGGCCCTCTCTGAGGGGAGTGGCCGATGTAATTAAGGGTGTGGCCTAAAAACACATAAGCTAAAAATCTGTGCTTGGCATAGTGTGCCGCCCAATCGGTATTTTGCTGCTTTAGTCAGTGCGCCCAGATATATAATACAACACGCAAAATGACACCTACAACAAGCCAGGACTATTGGCTTTGTCAATGGTTATTAGTTGCATATGCTTAATAAGCAACAACTATGGCTTCGTTGTGTAAAATATTGAAAATGCTTACGTTGTGAAATTATGAGACTGTGAAAGAACTATAACGAGTCTCTTTGGCCTTACATCAAAGGCAGTGAAGGGTGGTACTGCTGCAGAGTTAAAAAACAAAATTTCTACCCTGAGAATGAGGGCAAAAATGGAGAGCCCGATATGGACCCGTCTTGGCACCTGCTTTTTAGAACTGCCGGTGTTGAGCGCCTGCAGGACTGGGCCCACTGAAAGCCATGCTCCTAGTTGTCATGTGTGTCCTACATACCTGCCATCTTGGAGAACAATCTCACCTTGTAAGGAGGGGGCGGGGTATTGAAGGGGGCAGTACCTCCTGCTGTGAAGTATCTACCAGGCACTTTTGAACCCCACCCCCAATCCCCCTCCTCCCAGAAAATAGAAAAGCTTGCTGAGGCTGGTGTCGAAGTCCTGGGGTGTTTTCACACCCCTTAATGGAGTTCCGCAGTTCAAAGCCTCTGAAAACGAGCTGAAAGTCATTATTTAGTGTGGTTTTCAGCTGGTTTTCCCTTCCACCGTGTGATATCGGCTCCTCACCTGGAGACCGTGTGATGGGAGCCGATATCGTGTGTCACACGGTGGCACCGTGGGAGTTGGCATGTATGGACCTAGTTGTCATGTATGTTCTAGTTGTCATGTATGTTCCCAGTTGTCCCAAGTTTTTTTTTTTTTTTTGCTGCAGATTTATATAGCGCGAACTCGACCCGAAGGTATTGGAGCGCTTTACATGAGCACCGGTTACGTTACACAAGGACATTCAATTTTTTTTTGGGGTAGGCACAGGGAGATTAAGTGATTTGCCCAAAATCACAGGATGTGGAGTCCACCCCGAGGCTCGAACCTTGGTTTCCAGCACAAAGTCGGCAGCTCTGGCCGTCAGACCACATCCTCTCCCCTAAGCTCTGCATCAGCACACACTGCAGGCACCTGCACGCATAGGAGCGCTGGTGGAGGGGCGGGGTTAGCGGCAGGCGCGGCCTCGCCTTGTTGGGCGGGGCTAGAGAGGCGGGGTTAGCCTGTGGTGCCAGGAAGCGCTGGGGCGGGGAAGCTAACGCATGCGCAGTACCATGGTTGGTTGGTCCGGTGGGTGTGGTCAGGATCAGTTTAGGGCGGTGGGCGTGGTTATCTACACTTACATCAATGGCTGAGGGGCATTAGAGTATGTTTTTAATAGGCGGAGTCTGGCTCTACGCTGTCTGTTAATGACCCTCAGTGATTGGTGGAGCCACGCTCAGCCCCTCCCTAACCTCGCGCCGCGCCTCTCTCTACGTCCTCGCTTCCGTCTGTGATTGGCTGACGTGCCCCTAGGGACATGACGTCACTGTAGAGGCCATGGGCAGCAGAGCGAGCGTGAGGGTGGAGCAGAGGAAGGGAGCTGGAGAGGCCGGTGAGGAGGGGAGGGCTGGGGCAGGGAGAGAGGGAGGGCACCGCAAGGGGAAGGAGGGGAGAGATGGAAGGGGGTGGGGAGTAACAGTGACGAGGGGGGGAGCCAAGTCAGGTGGGGGGGGGCCAAGGCCAGGAAGAGGAGGAGAGAAGCCAAGCAGGTGAGCAGAGCCGTGTGAGGGGAGGAGTAGGGGAGCAGTGGAGAGAGCTGTGTGAGGAGGGAGCCAGTGACCAGCCCGCTCAGTCGCTAAAAAGAGGTAGGATTTCAAGTTTCAAAACTAGCATGATGACGTCACCTGGCACCGTGCTGACGTCATACCTACATCACGTCACCTCCCCTGTGCTGACCTCATACGTATACCACTGACAACGTAAGAGACAGTTTGATAGCTGAGCTGCCAAACCCTAGCCCATACAAATGGCATGATATAAATGAGTGATCTTTGAACACTGCTGCCATCTTTAACTTCACAAACAAATCACTTGCAAACATGCCTCTTCAGTGGTGCGTAGCTCAAGTTCATTGGCAACTTTCCATATTACACAATGCCCTTCCACACAAGCCCTCCCCATCCACACAATGCCACTCCACGCCACACAATACCATTACAAACCACATTGCCACTCCATGCTGCACAGTGCCATTCCTCTCCATGCCACACAATGCCACTGTACACCATACAATGTCATGCCAAACTGCCACTTCACTCAATGGCACGCCAATCCACGCCACACAATGTTACTCGACTCAGCTCCACACAATGCACTCCACTCTGATGTGCAGTTTCCACATGCGCTGGAACATTGTGTTCTCTGACCTGCAATCACCCGTTGTGCAATATATTCACACTGTGGGCGACAGACGCCATTTAATTAGCTGGCTAGCCAAGGCAGTGGGCGAGCTCTCAGGAATATCTCTGTCAACGCTTTGTGATAAGTGGGAATCAGAAGGGGATCGAGTATTCCAAGTTAGAGAATGGGATTGTATACTGTATACGCTTCCAGTTTCTAGGATGCTAGGTCCAAATTTATACAGTTCAGCAGCCTTCATAGGGCATACCTTTCCCTTCCCAAGGTACAGCACATTTCCCCCAGGAGCCAATACCTGCTGTTCTTGCTGTAACTCGGCAGAAGTAGAAATGCTATACGTACACTATGCTTCTGCCTGTCCCAATCACAATATTGGTCAGTGGTTATGTTGCTCTGGTTCAAATTCCTTAGTAAAAACGGAAGACAAGAGGCGTTTGAGAAAACAGGAACAGTTTGTTTAATTAAACAGTACGGCCGGGAGAACAGTTACAGGCACAAGATCTGAGTACTGTCCCAATTGACATTGGGTTCGCACTCATCTTATATACAAAATTACAACAACCAGTAAAAGTTTCTGGCGTATCATATATGGTGATGTGTCGTGTAGTTCCTACTAATCCGTAGGATCTGCTCATTGTTTGAACAACATAAACTAGGGACTTGGTGCCAAGACTGAATCCAGACACCCCCACAGGATATGTTGGCATATAGACCAGCTAGCTCACAGTGCCACCGTAAGCCCCCCTAACCTATCGGGGAGCGAATGGTTTTCTGGCAACCACTGAACATGACAACCCTGACCCCTCAGCGATCGTGGAAACAGTACAGAACTATTCGCTCAGTCACTCGTGCTCACTTATTCTCTGAGAAATATACAGAGAATACACAGTGGGACGTTTTCAATAATATTTATTGAACCAGCGTTATTCTTGCATAAAATACGTGTGCTGCAATGATTAGTCGACAGAAGCAGATAAACGTTATTACAAGCACCAAAACCGTAAATAGTAGATATAGTTCTACCATGGTGCTAAAACAATGCCTATATGCAGGCATATAAAACAAGGCAATAATCGAAAGTACTCCTACTATGCAAACCCTACTCTTAAGTGTAGCTAGAGTGTGTGTAGGTGTAGAGTCCAGAATCCCCCCAAGGGACGATCCAACCCCATTACCTGATGGGATAGAGTGAAGGACCCCATCTTAGTCACGAACCGGACACCCCTTACAAGATGTCAGACCGCTGCGTGGTGATTTCTCAGCATGCAAGGACCTCGGTGTCTGTGGAAGTGCTTCTTCTGCTAATCTATCGGGATGCTCATCTTTTATAATAGAAAGCAGCCTTGCGATGTGCGAATAGATTAGCTTTTTTATGACTATATAGATAGCCCTGTCGCCCGTGGATGAAGATAGTGATGACATTTGTACATAATGAGACAATGTACATGATGTTCAGAGCATTGTGATAATGTTGTGCAAAGCTAGATGTGAAAACAAGTTTAGTTTCAGAGAAACTAATCCAACATTGTAATATGCAAATATGTTCAAAAGGTCACAGCTGAAAATGTTATTTGTGAGGACAATGTAAGAAATAAGTTGCTTCGCTACATGGGTCTAACTTGGGAATATAACAGAGTAATGTTGGTTGCTGCCTTAGAGTCATAAATTAACGGTCAAGTGGTTATTACAGGTGGATCTCAACCTTGCGTGGACTCTGTGGCCAGTAGTGAACGTGTCCCGATGTCTGGCATGGGGAGTGTGTGATCACTACGTGTGCTAGGTCTTGTTTGGCTATGTGTTCCTAACTCGTGTGGCATCTGACATTATTATGGTGTTTTCAGAAGCATGCATACTCATTCAGGCCATGTGTGCTTTATTGGGGGCAATCCCCTTCGACCATCATAATGTCGCTGTGCCTATCTGTGAGATTGTTCAAGAGTTTCCTCCCTCGTGTTTGCCTGCCAGCTATGCACTCTCCCACCTGTGACCCATTAATCAGTAATCTCTGACCTAGGTTGCATTGCCTGCCTGACTACATACTTGTGTGTAGATGTGGCGTTCAGAACAAGCAATTGTATTTAGAAGGACAATAGTTAATTTTTATTGGTAAACGCATCAATATCCTTATTAACATTCCCCCCTCTAGTTGACTCTTCAACTACACTATCTAACTCATGCATTTGTACCATTACTTTACTTGGGTCCTGCTGTTCCCTTTGCTTGCTTATGACTACAACAGCCTTTCTAGTTACTTGCATTCTACCTAATTTGAGGACAGCGTTTTTACAACAGGTGCTCCCCAGTTGTATAACCCCGCAAACCAATAGGAACACAATCATAACTGGACACAGTGATTTACACAAACCGAATATCCATCGTGGGAGCCAGGAGAACCAATTTGAAAATCACTTCTGCTCTGGGGCACCTCCTTCTTTACGTATGGTTCTCTGTAGATTATGCAGTGCTTGGATGGCAAGTGTTAATGTTCCATTGCCCATGTCATTCCCTGGGATAAAAGTGCAGCAGGCAGCACCGATCTTGGCGTAGACCCTTCCCTACATTGTGGTCATTAAGTCCAGCACATATCGATACTGCATTACCATGAGGCGGATGGCTCGCATTTCTTACTTAATTGAGTTGAGGCCGAGCCCAGTGCTGTTCATCATTTTGAGCATTTCCCACTTGGTGATCTGAAGCCAGCGGGCACTTGTTTTTGTCTGCAGGGTGAAGAAGGGTATCAAACTCCCCCGCCCCACCAGCTGTGCATCTGTGAATAGTCTAAATTCTTCTGGGATGTCTTTGAACTGACCAAAATAGTCCGCCGCTATCTTTTCACGAGCTTGGTGCAGCAAGGTGGTCTTTTTCCTTAACGGGTGCTGGTACAAGTCTGTTAGCTCTCCACGGACCAGGGTGTGCAGCGTTACTAGGGAACACAAACCTCTCCATCTGGGAACTAGCCGAGTATAGGCATACTCGCCGCACTGCCTATTAAAATCCTTTTTTTTTTTTTTTTAAATATATTTTTATTGATTTTCAAAAACCAACCAACATGCATCTACACATTAAGGCATTGTTCCCTCTCATTACATGCTCGCAGCCATCAGCGCATCTCATAGTCTTAGTTGATTGCACCACAGTACTATAACTCAGAGCAATTGCAAATTCTACTCTCACTATCTAACAAAAAAACTCAATAAAACCCGCCTTATCCCACCCTCCTACCCCTCCCTGCCCGCTCCACCGGTGTGCCCAATCCATTCACAATTCACTAGTAAGTAATTACAATCCTGATCATTGTAATGTTCCGGGTACTCGCAACACAATGTCTCTCTGACACACCCGCCCCCTATGGGATCAGATTACTGCTACACCTGGGAGGCTCTCTACTGTTCGTTCGCTGCCTCACGCGACGGCGACGCCATTGCTGCCCCCGAGTCTGATTCCTGCTCAGGTACCTGCAGCGCTGCTACCAGTGCCTCCCACGCCTGCGCTGCCTCCAACGATTTTACATTCTCTATGCGTGCGGCCTGCTGGAATCTAAGCGTGCCCTCACTCCGTGCCCACTTGAGTAACTCCGCCCTCCACCTCCCAACCACGGGCCCACTCGCTGCTTTCCAATGGGATGTGATCTCTCTCTTAGCTAATACCAGTCCTAAATCAATGAACTTGCTCGTCACTTTTGTCTTGGGGGTATGCGGGAACCAATGCAATAAGCAAGTACCCTGGTCTGCTTCTATGTTACGGTCAGTCACCTCCCGCAGTGTCTCAATCACAGTCTCCCAATACCGTCCCAGTTGGGGGCAACCCCACATCATATGCTGGAAATTCGCCCCCTCCAACCGACAGCGTGGGCACTTGGCGGTGTCCATGTCAAAATATCGATTAAGTCTGGCAGGTGTTAAGTACGCCCTATGCAAAATGAAAAAATTAACTAATTGAAACCTGGCGTTCCTTGTACTTTTCCAGTTCCTCCGGACTAACAGCGCCCAGGTCTTCACAGGAATCTCTTTACCTAGGTCCGCCTCCCATTTCCCCTGCAAATCTCGCAGTGGTTCCAGCTTCTCAGTCAGCATACACCTGTAAAGACACGTAATCGCTCTAAAGGTGCCCGCTGCCATTACCACGTATTGACACCCACGAGGTCGGCGGCTCCAATAGCCTCTCCTTCCAATGGCGTTGTAGGGCCGACACTAGGGCAGAGTGCAGTAAATAATCTCCCCGGGGGAGGCCGTACCTATCCCGCAAGTCCTGGAATGGCAACAGCTCTCCGTCACCATAAAGATCACCCACCATCTGCACTCCCAAGGCTTCCCACTCGGCCAGTGCCGACCAATCCCCGCCATGCGGGAGGGCCGTGCACATCCCCAGAGGGATCTCCGGAGCATAAGGACGAGCCACCCCCGCCCTGCGCTGACACCGATTCCAGCAGAGTCGCAACGTCCTCTCTTCACCAGTGAGCTGCCCAAGACTTAACCGCTGTTGCAGAACAATAAAGGATAAGACGTGCCGTTGAACCCATTTCCCCTCAGGGCCATCTGGGCCCCGGAACTCCCGAGCCACCGCCTGAGTAAGCCACTGTAGCTGGGCCGCAAGGTAATATAATTCAAAATCCGGCACCGCCAGACCCCCATCGCCCCTCGGACGCATCATTGTCATCAGGGCCACCTGTCGCCTGCCATCTCCCCACAAAAACCCTCCCACCATGGCGCGGAGCTGCCTAAATACGGAGCCAGGGACCCAGATCGGCAGCGTCCGAAAGTAATACAGAAGCCGGGGGAGCGCCACCATCTTCAAGAGTGCCACCCGGCCCGCCACTGAGAGCGGCAGTGTGCTCCAAAAGGCAAAACTGCCCTTGAGGCCTCGCATGGCCTATCCTACATTACCTTCCAGCAAGTCCTCAGGAGTATGATATATATTAGTGCCAAGATAAGGTAGGCATCGAGATTCCCAGCGGACCCCTGCGACCTGTTCAAGCTCCTCCCCTGATGGCAACACCGGGAACAAACATGTCTTCTGCCAGTTCACCCCCAGCCCGGATACCCTACCGAACTTATGGAGCAATCGCTTCGCTCCCCCCAAAGCCTCGTCCGAGTCTACAAGGAAGATTAACGAATCATCCGCATAGAGTGATATATACTGCGTGTCCCCACGAAGGGCCAACCCGGAGTAGTATATCCCTAGTCGGGCATGGGCAGCTAGCGGCTCGATGGCCAGTGTGAATAACAATGGTGAGAGCGGGCATCCCTGCCGTGTCCCCCGGCCCACCGAACAGGAGGGAGAAATCTTCGCTCCCGTACGCACCCGAGCTGTCACCGACTGATATAGAATCGCCGTCCATCTCACGAAGGAGTCTCCGAGTCCCATCGCTCGCAAAACCCCAATTAAATACGGCCATTCCAGGCTATCAAAGGCCTTTTCAATGTCTACTGAGAGGATCACCGCCTCAGGGGTCATATGATGGTCCTCCCTCAAAATACGTAAGAGGCGTCGCACATTAGTCGCCGTGGTGCGCCTTGGGATAAATCCCGCTTGATCACTATGGACTAGTCGCACCATGTATGGGAGGAGCCGCGTCGCAAGAATCCTACTAAGAATTTTATAATCAGTGGTTAACATGGACAGGGGGCGGTACTCCGCCCTGAGCAAGGGGTCCTTGCCCGATTTCAACAAAGGGATGATGATGGCCTCGCGAGCGGAGGCAGGCAATCGTCCCAGGGTCTGGGCCTCTCGGAAAACCACCAGCAGCCTAGGAGCTAGTAGATCAACATAGGTCGAATAAAACTCTATCGGCAACCCATCGGTGCCTGGCGTTTTATTGCGTGCCATGTGTTTAATCGCTCCCCGTATTTCCCCCTCGGTGATTTCCCGCCCCAGATTATCCGCCTGCGACCTCTCCAGTCTGCCTATTAAAATCCATAAGCGTGGAGATGCCCTACTGCACATCAGGAATGTGCAGAATCACTCTGCAGTTAACATTCTTGCCCATCGGAAGCGTTCCCTTTCCTGGGAAGCATAAGGAATACAGTGAAAGTTTCCGTACAATCTGGGGTTGACCGCCTTTCCCTTCTAACCAAGTGTATCCACCCACTTCGGTGTCTCAGATTTCCTGACGTGGGTGAGCTATACTTTAATTCAACCTTCCCCCATGTGACCCATTCCCCTTTTTATCCCCGAGCTGGACGGCCCTACAAAGGAATTCCATGTTGGGAGACCACTTGTTAAAGAAGACCGCCCCAGACACACTAAGAGCCACTCTCGGTCCATAGGGACGCCGGAGCGGACGTATTTGTGCACTGAGTTGGGGGCTTGGCTTCCTCCAAAAATCTCTTCTCCGGGAAGTCTCGGGGCCAGATGGTATCTTCCCCTATGGTGCTTTTCACACGCATCCTGTCCAGCTCGGTTTGGATATCAGTGGATTCAGTGAAAAGGTATAACGCTGTTGGGTTGGTGTCGTATCGGGTCAGTTTAACAACTACCCTGTGTGGTTATATCTTGTTGGGTTGGATCTTGGCTCGTATCCTACATAGGTAGAGATGAATGAGACACTTTGCTTTCTTGGGGGCTACCTTTTGGGACAGGTAAAGCCTGTCTGTGCCTACCGCATGCGGGATCAATGAGCAGACATAACCTGACCTGGCTGTTGCTTGGGAGCGGACTGTGGTCATGTGTTGATACCAGGTGTTATGTAAAAGGGCACTGTGCAGTGCATGGGGGATGCTAGTGTTCTGTCTAGTGTATTTATAGGTGACATACGAAAGGTCCCTATGCAGGCGCTGTAGCTCCCCATTAGTGACTCTCTTTTGACTCAGCAGTTCCTTGGTAGTGCTGTAGTGTAGGATTACCCATAGTAGACAGATCGTACCCATCCATACAAGTATACATAACGTTTGATGTGATGTTGTAGTTCAAGGTGTGAGTCCCTTCGGAGGCGTCTGTGCTCCCCTGATGGCTCCTCCGGTGGCTATGTTTCTGTTTGTGGTGTTTAGTTCAGGAGTGTCATCGCCATGTAAGGGCTCGACTACACAAAGGAACGATGCACCCACTCGGGTGGTAAGCAGGCCCCTTGCTGAGGGCTCGTGGCTTTTTCCTCCTTACATTGGCGCAAGTTCGGAAATTGTCCTTTCTTCTTTCCTTCTTTGTGGGGGTTGATGACACGTCTCGTTGGTGCACTTTGTTGTCCTCTCTGTTACCTGGTTTTGCAAGAACTTGGTTGATTGTTTAGCCAGGAACATTACACATGCTCCATAACTAATGGTTTTCGGAGTCCCTGTATTTTTACCCTAGGGGTGTGATCCTCGCACTCCACTAGTCGCGATCTATTGAGGAACCGGATTGTGACCTCTGTTGGGTTATGTTTTTGTGATTTTGAGATGTAAGGGTGATTATTTGTTATCTAGACAGAACCTAATCTTTTTATAAGCCATTTAGTCCCCCCTCTAATCCTAACTGGATGCTTAGATCAGTGGTAAATATGTTTGTGGGGTGGTCTCCTGAGCACAGGGAGGGATTGAATTGTGGCCTTTCGCAGGAGTCCAACGGGCGGCGCTAGTTTTGTCGTAGGCATGCTGGGTGTCGGGCGCTCTCGCTACGTCTGACTCTAGTTGGATAAGAGCATTCTCAATGCGCGTGGCTTCTCGGTCCAATTGCCGACGCAGACTCCAGTTTAGCCCCATACATTGTCCCTGGACCACAGCCTTGCATGCTTCCCACACCACACCCGCGTCAGGGACCGAGTCTTCGTTGGTTTCATAATAGTTTTCAATAGTAGTTGCTACTGAAGCCCTGAAGGGGGATCCTCTAGTGCCGCAGGCTGGAGTCTCCACACACGGGTGACCTGCGCAGCCTGCTCATCTAGAAGCTGAACCATGTCCGGATTGTGATCAAAATGTGTGCATCCCAGGTACTCCGCACGGGTGCATCTGGCAAGCAGCGCCTCACTCCCTACAAATTGGTCCATGCGTACGTGTAGTCCGTGTGGGTGAGAGTAATGCGAGTATAGGCGATCGCGCGGGTGCAGTGTCCTCCACATGTCGGCGAGGCCCCAGTGACGCAGCCATTCCCCTAGGCCCTTAGCGTGTGACGCAGCAGTTGTGCTCTGTAGTGGTGGGAAGGATCTGTCCAAGTTTGTGTCCAGCACTGCATTAAAATCCCCCCCCCAATAACCAAGGGATGTCGCACCAACGGGACAGTATGCTGGAAAGTGTCTGCCAGAATGCTGCCTGATCAGTATTTGGTATATAAAGAAGTGGTTCTGTCGGGAAGGTGGCAATTGCTTTGTACAAGTAAAATCACTGTATTCACAACATTTGATTTTTTGTGAAGTAACTATGATTGTTATGTAAGGTTCAACGTCCCTACTGGAGAACCAAACTGACAATTATTTTTTAGTCAAACAAAATGTTTTGTATTGTACATAAATTACTGAACATGGCTGTCAATAAAACAATACACAATAGGGTGATAAAGTGATTAAAGTGCAAAAAGTGACTTTGTGGTGATATGTGAAAAATGTGCTAAACATATATTATACAAATAGGCAACACTTAGGAGCAACAATAGTAGTGTAATACTGTCCAATGTTTTCAATGCATGAATACACGACCCAAAAATGACTTTGTGTTGTGGCCTGTGCAACTGCGTAGACTAGCGTGACTGCAACGTCGACGTTTCGACCCTAGGGACTAGCGCAGCTTAACATGCGTCAAGGGCGGGTCTTCATCAGGACAAAGGATAGGTGAGCAATGGTTGACAGCCGAAATTAATCGAAGAGGATTCCTATAGAATGAAGGATCCGGGTGAATTCAGCAAGCATCCGTAGACACACACCGAACGGTTGTGGTCTGGGACAATGTAAAGAATTCCTTCGAGTCTCCACCAGCCGGTTGGAGACTGAATGATTAAATAAACGCCGCCAGCTTCGCGGTCGTTATGAAGGGGAGCGGGGGACGTGACTTCCTCTGTCTGTTTCCACCAAGTTACTGTTAGCATAGATGGACCCTATGACTATCTGTCTCCCATCCAGGCAACCACGTGACAACACATAACGGCCGTAAATGTCTTTCTCAGTCTTTTCGGATGTGTATGGAGTGCCCGGGCGGATCCATATGAGGGCACCCCTAGCATAAGAGGAATAGCCCGTGGCCAACACTTTGCCTCTCCATCTATGTTGAAGTTTACGTATCTCTGGTTGCGCAAGGTGTGTTTCCTGTAGCAGCGCTATGTGGGCGGGGTGGCGTTTTATGTAAGCATATGTTTCGTACCTGCGCGCCGGCGTATGCATGCCTCGAACGTTCCAGGTAAGTATGGTGATAGGCGGCATAGATCATCAATGAGGGGTAGAAACGGACACAGGAGGCATGGTACTAGGGGTTCAGACCACGGGCAACGCACATGTATTCCGGGCAGAGGGCATAACTTTGGTGGCTGCTGAGACTGCATATTTGGTTTTTATATGTGTTTTAGTGTGCTCAATTATGTTTGTGTCAAATGTTCCCTGTTAGGCCAGGGAAATGTGTGTGCCTTTGTGTGTAAATGCCACTCTTGGCTAAACTTAAGTCTTTTTATCTGTTTGGGAAACCTAGTCCAAAACAGAAATGGGGGGAGATGGAGGTGGTGGTTAGGCTCACCCTCCTACATACATGTACTTAACATCACTTTCACCGCTCCCACAACACTGCACTACACATTTTTCACAAAAAAGTGCTCCTACGCAGTTCCGCAAGTCGCAGCACGCCCCAAACAGTAGCTGTTTGGGATGGCCCCAATGATGAAGCATGTCACCTAGGGGCAACCCTTGGTGAGTGAGGGGACTCAAGAAAAGAAATGTTCTTTTCTCAGAACAGGGACTGTTTTTCGCACATTTAGCGGAACCCCCATTCCCTTGGTTAGGTTTTTGGATCTGTCATCTACAGATTCTTTGTTAAGTACATGTATGTAGGAGGGTGAACCTAACCACCACCTCCATCTCCCCCCATTTCTGTTTTGTATTATTTGCAGCACGTAGCTGTGGGAGATTCCCCTTTCCTTTCCGTTTTGTCACACTCGTGTCACTTGACATCACACAATTACTCGACTATCACTATGGCAGAAATAACGGGCCTTACGTTTACTGAGGAAGAAGTGGAGAGAATCCTATCCTCCATGACCCCTTTTGCAGAAACACCCAATAGGGATAGCAACGAGGCAGCTCAATGTTGGGACGAACTGACTGAGTTGAACAGAAATCAGATCAAAACAATGATTCATGGAGTCATGATGGACGAATATTTGAGGGTCAATGCTGCTCCAAGAGGACTTATAGTGCGCAATGAGCCGTTTATTTTCCAACAGGATAAGGCTTTTAAGAAAGACTGGTCGCTAATCTCTTGGCATTGTACAAGAGATTGGTTAGTGCTCATTGCAGCACGTTTATCACAAGAGATGAGAGAGGAAATACACACCTTAGAGGTCCGACTCAAGACCTTCCAAACAACAGCAGAGCTGAAAAAAAGACTGGAGGAACTAAATAAAACAATGTCTGATTTTGAGCTGACACTTAAAGATACCAAATATCAGAACTTTAAAAAAGACGCCAAAAACTTTAGCCATGACAAAATGTACCCATACACCAGGGATGACTATCATCTGACCAGAAGAAACCCAGGCTACAACACAGATACCGATGGATCGGACACAGGCTCTGATAGCTCAGACAGCAGCTTTGGCCGCAGGAACAACACAAGAAGCCGCCGCAATCATGGTGGAAGAATGAGGAACAGAGGAGGTCAGGGTTTTGGATGGCTACCTTTCCAACCACCACCATTTCCTGCCCCACCTTTTATTACGGTCCCCCACAATATCAACCACAACCGTACCCCAATTGGGAGTCAGGCCCCCAACTGGACCATTCTGGATCATCAGCTCCTTTTTTAGGACGTGGAAAAGGGATGCAAAGAGGCAAAATCAAGAGAGGACAACAGGTGCAATGGGCAAACCCCCTGGAGTCAGCGAGGATGAACACGAGGAGTATGGGCCCACCAAACTACCCAACAACCAGCAACAACCCAGTTTAGTTGTAAACCTATCAGGAACCATCCTGTCAACGACGCAACTGACGGTCTTGGAGAAAGGATTAGGCTTTATGCCCACACCAACTTTGGACAAGTTTTTACTAAGCTGTGAGCTGAATGAGTTCATAAGAAAAATCAAACTACAGGTATTCTTTGAAAACAAGACAGCAATGGAAAATCGAAGAGGCGATACTGGCCTATATCCGAAATCAACTTTTACACCTCCATCAGTCACCCTACCGGTAGAACTCCTAGCCTTTGAGAAGGCAGTTCTGAAAGAAGTAGGAGAAATGGATCCAAGGACTATAAGAACATTCCACAACACCACCAGGATGGAGCAGGACGCCATCAAGGAATTGGCCAACAACACGGACATCACTATAAAACCGGCAGATAAAGGCGGCGGAATCGTCCTACAAAGCACAGAGGCATACCGAAGAGAATGCTTGCGACTCCTATCAGATGAAAGAAATTACAAACGTATCAAAGATGACCCGACAGAACGGTTAAGGATTGGGATTACCAGCATGGTTGAAGAAGCATTAACACATGACTGGATCACCAAGAAGGAAGGAGAATACATGATCAATACCCAACCGGTCATACCCTATTTCTACACCATCCCTAAAATCCATAAGTCACTAAAAAAAAAACCTCGGACGCCCCATCGTCTCTGGGATCGGATCCATTCTGGAACCACTTTCAAAATTTGCAGATGCCTTCCTGCGCCCCCTGATACAACTAACCAGCACCTACTTGAAGGATACAAAAGCAGTACTTTGCCTACTCAAGGACCTAAGTTTCGACCCTACATGCAACATCCTCATTGGCTTAGATGTGGAGAGCCTTTATACTAGCTTACCACACAAGGAAACTCTGGATATACTAGAGGAGATCCTTTATGGAGCAGAATGGACACACCACAACATCTAGTCCTTGACTGCTGTAAACGGGCATTGACAGAGAATTACTTCCGTTTTGAGGATATCCGGTTCCAGCAACAGCACGGGACCAGCATGGGGAGTACCTTTGCCCCTAGTGTGGCGGGATTGTATGTTTACCACCTGGAAGAACAAAAAATTCTGGCAGATAACAATCCATACCGCCATAAAATTCTTGAATGGAAAAGGTACATTGACGATGTCCTTGTAATATGGAAAGGCGACGAATCTGAAGCAAATGAGTTCCTCCAATGGCTCAACCTACAGGACCCATTCCTGAAATTCACCCACACCATGAGCAGATCAGAACTGGTTTTTCTAGACCTAAACATCTACGCGGCTGGTGGGGCACTCAAGACAACAACTCATTTTAAACCTACTGCTAAGAACTGTCTCCTATTGTTCGACAGTTTCCATCCGCGACACCTGAAGGAGAACCTCCCATTCGGACAGTTGCTCAGGAGGAACTGCTCAGAAACAAGGGATTACGAAGCACAGGCAAAAGACCTATCCGATAAGCTCCGGAAGAGAAAATCCCCCCTCTACCATCGTTAAAAAAGCGAAGAAAAGAGCAGCAAACAATCACAGGGACGCGCTCCTGGAAACATATGAGAAAGAAGACAGAGAAAAAGACAAGAGGCCCATTTGTATTACAACATAGCATCAGACAAGGTCTCTAAGATAGTCAAGAAACACTGGCGCATCCTTAACAGCGGCAAACTGAACATCCTACTACCGATGTTTTCACATAGAAGGGGAAAAAACCTAAGAGACATCCTAGTACACACCCGCCCAAAACCTCAACTCAAGAACAACCAACAGGTGATTAGCACGTTACCAACTGGCCACCACCCATGTGGCAACTGTAGTGTGTGTCACCTAGCCACAACCACCAAAAAGGTGACCTTCAACACAGGAACAACATGGGAATTAAGAAAATTCACCACCTGTAACACCTCAGGGGTTGTCTATTTTATCACATTCTGCTGTGACCTACACTATATAGGCATGACTACTAGGAAAGTCAGCACGAGGATATGTGAGCATCGTAGCAACATCAGATGCCACAGGGCAAGCATCAGAATGACAGCACACTTCAACGAAATGAAACACACCCCAAATGACATGCGGTGGGTGGTGTTAGAACACATAAAACACTGTGACAATTTAGAACAGAAGCTGCTGGAAAAAGAACAAAGATGGGTGTTCAAATTGCACACAGATACGGCAGGCCTGAATGACACTATTCCATGGGGAGAGTTCACAAGATGAACTACATTATCCGTACACAAGAGATACTGATATAAAATTCCCAATATCACTCTGGGATGGTTTCTTGTTAAACCATCTCTATAACATCACAGATGGAGTTCCTACCTATTTCCTCTGTTTTGTCCTAAAAAACCCTTTTATTCATTCTAATTCTCTTCTCTCCTTTCCTATTTGTTGACAATTGACATAACCACGGCTGTGCCTCATGTCCCCTACTCATTGTGTGGACCAGCCGGTACCCATGATGCCCCGCAACAAGCCCTATATGTAGGTACAAATATTTGTTTGTTTACGATATTGCCTTATTTTATTATAAAAAACGGTCTTCCACTCGTGGTGTATCGCCAAAACTCTCTCCAGAGTTCCCCCTCCACCAGTTATCCCTGATATCTCAGGTGCACGGTGTAACAACTTAGCGGAGTTCTTCTCCAATAAAATTGAAACTATTTTTACCTCATTTCCCCCTATTAAAGACTGTACATTGTCCCTTCACACCTGTAGTAATCAGCCCTCTTTGGACACTATTCCGGTGATGGAAATGCCTGTGTTAGAAAGCCTCCTGACTCAGGTAAAAAGTGGATCACCCAAAGATCCTGCCCCTCTAAAGATACTGAGGCAGGTGTTGTTTCCCCTGTCATCTTAGAATTGATTAACATCTCACTCTCTTCTGGAGTGGTCCCTCCCCTATGGAAGGAAGCTATGGTAAAGGCACTTTTTAAAAAACCCAGCCTTGATCCTTCTAACTTGGGAAACTACCGCCCCATTTCTCTGCTTCCAGGGGTCAGCAAAATTGCTGAAAAATATTTCAACTCGATATTATCCTCATTCCTAGAGACTCACAAACTTCTCCATCGGTCCCAGACAGGTTTCCTTCCCCTCCAGGGATCAGAAACGGCTTTGCTCTCAGTAGTGGAAGAGTCAAGAAAGATAGTGGACTCTGGCGGCTCCGCTGTGGTCCTTCTCCTTGACCTCAGCGCGGCCTTTGACACAGTAAACCATTGCATCCTGGTCCACAGACTCAGAAAACTGGGTGTTACCGGAATTGCTCTGTCATGGTTACAGTCTTTCCTGAGCAATAGATCCTTCCAGGTCTTTAACAATGAGGTGAACTCTAAGCAGAGGCCCCTCTGTTGTGAAGTACCTCAGGGATCTTCCCTGAGTCCCACCTTATTTAACATTTATACGTGCTCCCTAGCACATAGTCACTTATGCAGATGACACGCAACTTGTGATTGGGCTTAATAGAGCCGAAAGCTCCCCTCCCAGTCTGCGTCCATGCTTGGAAGAAATTGCCAACTGGATGAACGAGTCCTTCCTGAAACTGAATGGGGAAAAAAGCAAAGTTATGATTCTGGGCAATCGTTCTCCCCTTGATCTAAATGCAATTTGGCCGACCTCTCTCGGCTTAGCCCCCACCCCCAAGACCCAGTTAAAAAGCCTGGGTGTTTGGATCGACCAAGACCTCACATTTAAGGTACAAGCACGGAAGACGGCAGCCACGTGCTATGGTATCCTGAAAATGATTCGGAAGGTTCTTCCCCTTCTTCCTTTCCAGGCAAGAAAAATCATGGTCCAGGCCCTTATCCTGTCCCGGTTGGACTACGCGAACGCCCTTTATCTGGGTGCCCCCGCTGCTACTCTCTCCAAACTTCAGACTATACAAAACTGGGCAGCAAGACTTTTATTAGGCATTCCTAAACATCATTCAGTCAAACCAGCCTTGAGATCACTCCATTGGCTGCCAGTCCGGGGGAGAGTCAATTTCAAAGCCCTATGTATTATTCACAAGTCTCTAGCTGGAATTGGCCCCGCCATTCTTCATAGCACCATCCAGTCCTACCGGCCCAATAGAAGCCTTCGCTCCAAGACTATGAATCTTGTCATCGTCCCTAGGATTAGGAAAGCCAGAAGCGGGGGTCGGCAATTCTCTTTTAACGTGGCCAGGCTCTGGAACTCCCTTCCTCCCCACCTACGTGTAGAAACCAACCACCTAGCCTTTCGCAAATTGTTAAAAACCGCGCTTTTTCCCTAACTGGTGAAACTCCCCACTACTGCTGCTACCGGCGCTGGGATGCCTCCGGGTAGCCATGCGCTATATAAATGTTATTTCAATTGCACACACTGTCATGCACTCTTGTTATCATCATTGTGAGATACCCTGATCTCCCTTCTTACACCATTCCAATATGGCCCTGATATTCAACACGGACGGCCATTCTGATATTTAAGCCCCCCGGTTCGAGTATGACCGCATTGACCTCGGTTTTTATTTTAATTTTATTATTTACATTAGCATTTCCTTGGTTTATAATTTATGAGCAGTTATATCATAGCTCTGTATTTTACCCGGTCTTTCGGAAGTATATCTACCTCTGCGATCGCACCAGGAATATACTCCCAAAATGGCGCCCACGGATTTCCACACAATGCGGCCATTTTGTATGTGACATCTTAGTTGCAGTCCAGCCTTCACTCGCACGCGAGCATGACTGAGCTGTTCCTCCTGTATTTATTCGGTACCAGGCAGCAGACACGCCAAGATGCGGTCTGCCCAAGTAAGAGTAGGTGTTAATGACGGAGGGTTGCTGAGCCAAGTAAGTCCTTTTCCTAAACAGGTACCCAGGAGCCAGATGAAAAACGCAGTTTTTTCAGAGATTTCTCCCACCCACGCTGTGGAAAAACCAGTATAGTAATTCCTCAGTCTTCTTTTCTTTATTTTCTGACTCCAATGCTCTGTGTATATATCTCTCTAGGGTTACTACAAGCCCCTCCACCCTGGCAGACCATGAGGCACAGTATTGCCTAAGCATAAGTATGTTCCAACAAATTGTGAACATTATATGTTTATATGTTGTGTTTGTCCTGTGATGTCTTTTTCACGAGTGTTTTTAATAACGTTGTACCACGCTTTCACATAACAAGTGATGTCTAATGTGTTTCATCAGGTCACATTGGATTCAAGCACTAATTAAGTATTACTTTTAAGGGCACCTGCACCAACTATAGAGGAGCTCATTGATCTAAGCACTGCATAAGGTATGGACCTGCCCACGTGAAAGGTGGGCAGGCAGTGTTTACTAATTCTATTCTGCCTTTTTTCACTGAACAGATACTACGAGTCTGATATTAAACCGTATGTATTTTTATTTGAGACTACGCACATTAGGTGTGCTTTTCTTTATTATAGGTTTTCACACGGAGTGGTACGGATGGGGCTGGTCCCCATGTGGTCCTGAAGAAGAGGTTTAGGGGACACCTCGAAACATGTCGACCGAATACTAGGGACTGTATACACATAACAGTTACTTTTTCTCCCTACTATTAACCCCTTTTTATCCATACCAACTAGGAGTAGGAATAAAATATTAGCTCACTAGTTAGGTAGTTTAAACATCACTTTCACCACTCCCCCAACACTGCACTACACATTTTTCACAAAAAAGTGCTCCTACGCAGTTCCGCAAGTCGCAGCATGCCCCAAACAGTAGCTGTTTGGGATGGCCCCAATGATGAAGCATGTCACCTAGGGGCAACCCTTGGTGAGTGAGGGGACTCAAGAAAAGAAATGTTCTTTTCTCAGAACAGGGGCTGTGTTTCGCACACTTAGAACCCCCATTCCCTTGGTTAGGTTTCTGGGAAACCTAGTCCCCATCTGTTTTAGTGGGGAATCCATGATCAGTTTAGTAATATGGGAAATACAATTCCAATGTTGTTTTCCCTAGTTTTGGTTTGTCGAATCGTAGGGGCAATGTGTACGTAGTGCACTCTTATTACATACTATGAGCTCAGTACTTGCAATTTCTTACATCAAACAGTTTGAACTAGCATTTCAATAAAACAAGATAAGACTGCATGCGTAGTATTGTAACACAGGGCTAATATGCAATATGTTAGAATAAAACCTGCTTGAACTCGATTTTCACACAATACAGTTTTTCAAAGACACTCAAAGCATTAAGATGGCATACAATAATACATTTCAATAATGGTCAACAAAAAAATGTACTTTGTCAAAAATGGGTAAGCTCATCATATATTATCCTCCAGCAAGAAAAGACTAGCGGGGAACACGCTCCTAAGTGACCTGGATAGTCTGCCACTATCCGCTCCTAGACAAAGGTGGTATTCACAAAAACCATTTAGAAATAACTTGGGAATCACCGGCCCCTCTTGCCCACACAAGTTGCTCCCAGTTTCCTGGGTTCAAGTTTTCCCTAAAGTCCGAATTACCATCTGTGTCATGCAAAGGATTCCACCCGTGTTTCACTCGCAGGGTCCAAGTGCCATGCACCTCCCACACTCATTTCAGATACTAATGGTGTTAAGAAGCCTGATTAGCACTGAGAAATCCTTGAACTAAAAAACTATGAGACTGAGGTGACCACTCTACCCAGTCAGGAAAGCTGTATTTCAAAAACAGCATCCTGGGAGCTAAAAAGGGTTGTATAAATATTCACCTTTCCTTGCATGCGGATTGTCAAAAAAAGGTGATTTTCACAGGATAGCCTCCGAGGCTGCCTTACAGCTGATACAGTTGGGACATATAAAATGGGTAATAAGCCAGATCCTGTCCGTGGCAGGACGCTCAGGCTATCTTTTTATATTTCTCCCTAGGTTGCGGTACGCCAAATGCTTTAGAAGACAATGTTTCAGGTTTGTGTGTAGTCTCTTACCCTCTGTGACGGCTGCTTCAGGACGGACCTCCGTCCCACAGATTCAGCAGAACTTCGAATCAATTGTGGTGTCTGCCTGCCTTTGTTGTTGCAGTGTTTCCTGCCCGTGTGTTAGCCTGCCAGCTACGCACCCTCCCACCTGTGACCCATCAATTAGTAATCGCAGGGCCTGCCTGACTACATACTTGCCTGTCGAGGTAGATGTGGAGCTTGGGACGGGGTATTCTACTAATAAGGACGATAGTTCATTTTTATCGATCAACGCATCGATATCCATATTAACATATGCAACTTGCGCAGACTAGAGGGTGCACGACCTTAAATAAATGGAAGGTCTGTGTTTGGGAAAATTCCAGCGCGCACAGAAAAACAAACTCTTTGCTATATTTTTCGACCTTGTCTTGTTCGCAAAATGAGCTTTTACAAGACATGGAAAGCTAGCTCTCCCCTACACGTAACTGAGTGGACTCAGCCCTTAATGCTATGGCAGGAAAGCTGAAAGTAAAGCACTCAGAAGAGAGGGGAGGTCAGTGGTCTACGTAAATATATCATGTCCCAAGAATGGGACAAGCTACTGACTGAGCTCCAAGCTGCTGCTAACAAGGACCCCCTTCGCCCTGGGCACACTATCCGCAGTAGCCCGCTTGGCCTTGTAATTCACAGGTACAGGGAGTGTCTCCTCGTCCTTTTATACTCAATCAGTGATGTCTTCTCTTTTGGCGGGGCAGTTACAGCAACCTTACGACACTTCCTGGCAGAAGATGTTTTCCTTCCTCTTTCCCTTGGTGCGGGGCATCTAAGCTTGTCTTCCTTTACTGCCCCTGTCAGTCCAAACAATCCTACATTGTATGACCTGTAATGTAATTGTAATTGCATTTATATTGCGCTTACTACCCCTGACAAGGCATCAAAGCTCTTTTTCGGCGAGTAGCACGCTACTCTGGAACCCAAAGAGGATTAGTGGTGAATTAGTATAGGGAGCTATGAAATTAGTTTGAGCGGTGGACATGTGAGTTTATTTGGATTGAAAAAGGATAGTGGAGGGATAGAAGAAAGAAGGGTTTGCATTTATGTTGCGCTTGCTACCCTTAATGAGGTGTTGAAGCGCTTTTCAGCGGGTAGCACGCTACTCCAGAACCCAAACCGGATTAGTGGGGAATTAGTATAGGGAAATATTAAATTAATTTGAGTGGTGGACGTGTTAGTCTCTTATTTTTATTGAAAAGGATAGTGGGGGGATGGAAGAGGGAAGGGTCTACAAGGTGTTTTTTTAGGTCGAGCGTGAGCCAGCGCGCAAGCTCTGCTCTGCGAAGAGCTGTGGTAGTTGAGTACGGAGAGAAGCTTCGCCCACTTCCCCTGCCCTTATTTTTCATTGGCTTGTGTGTTTGTCCTTTGTAAATGCTGGCTTCTGATTCATTATGAGGCTTGTTAGTCCCTCCTTATTACAGCCATGTCGTCATTTGTATCCTCCCATGGATACTGGCCCCTTTACTTGGTTGTTACACGGGGCATGTACTATTTCCTTTGTGCACACGTAGCGTCACGCAGCTTTGTCCGTACCTTCTCCTCTCCTCCCCCACCCCGCCCGCCCTCCCGTTGTCCATGCCTTCTCCCCCCCGCCCTCCCTACCGATGTCCGTGCCTTCTCCCCCCGCCCTCCCGTTGTCCATGATGCCAAGTTGCCAACCATTTGCAATGCAATAGGTCTTGCGTAAATTGGAGACCTATGCATTGCAAATGCTTGTTGTTATTAGCTCATAGCAGTAGGAGGAGGTTTGGGATGAGTAAAGGGGAGGTAGAGGAGGGGGAAGAGTCAAAGGGTTTAGAAAGGCTTCTTTGGGAGATCTGAATAGTAAAAGAGGTTTGAGATGATGCAGGGAGGGGTAGATTAGGAAAGAGTCTTGAAAGTGTTATTTTGGGGATCATAGTAGTAGAATGGGGTTTAGGATCAGTCGGAGTGGAGGTTATATTGAGAGAGGTATAGGGTATAAACACGCCCTGTGGCACGTTTTAAGTTGGGGAATTAAGTCCCCTTCAATCCTGAGGGCCCCTGGGGGCCAACTAGCCCACCAGGTATCTCCAGTAAGCGCCACAAGCCGCGTTGCAGAGAGGTGGTCCAGGCCACGCCCCTTCTTTTTTTTTTTTATATGCAAATTTGATTGATTTTAAAAACATGAACAATTCAGCCAATACACGGAAATCACAAGTATGAGTTCATTCACACAAGCACTGTACCCCCCAATCACGATCCCCATAAAATTACATAGGCGGAATTTGGAGTCAGGTTAAACGGGACCCTCCACATTCCCCAACCACTTCCCCCACACTCTACGGTATTTCTTGATGCACCCCTTAGCTTTATAAAGGGCTTTCTCTTGGGTCGCACACCAGTCTACCCCTCTTCGCCACTTCTCCAGGGTAGGTGAGTCGGGGCTTATCCAGGCCGCCGCAATGTCCCGCTTGGCCACCATCATAGCTGTGTTGAAAAATAACTTTTCATTCCTGGACCCATCCAGCCCATCAGTGATCCCCAGCAAGGAGTGCCGTGGGTCGTGAGGAACCTCCCAGCCTAATACCTCCGTTAGCTCCACTTCAATGGATCCCCAGAACTGCCCCAAGCGGGGGCATAACCAAACCATATGGAGGAAGTCGGCCGGGGCATGGTCACATCTTGCACATGACGCGTCTGGGTGCAAACCCGCTCGATGCAGACGCAGGGGAGTGAGGTATGCAGCGTGTAAATAGTAAAGCTGAATCGGCTTGAGTTTGGCGGAGACGGTGACTATTCTGGGGGCCATAAGGGCATCACGCCAGTCCACCTCATCAAGGGGGCCCACCCAGTCCACCCATTGATCCCTCAGCTTGTCTAGGGACGTGGGAGTGTTGTTAATTAGGGTGCGGTAAATGCGGGAGACCCCCCTTACCCAAGTCTCCCATCGTCGTCTGAGCCTCAATGGGGCTGTATTCGGGAGCCTCGTGTCGCCCGTGATGTGCATGTGGAGGGCATGTCTCAACTGTAAATATTTGTAGAACTGGGATGAGTGTAGGGAATAGCGAGTTTGGAGTTCCTGGAAGGACAACATATGGCCCCTTGCCCATACGTCCCCTAGCTGGGAGATGCCAATAAGGTCCCAAGTTTTAAACCCCCGCAATCCACTAACCTCCCGGAGCCAAGCCCCCTGCCAAAGGGGAGTACATTGGGTCAGCTTCCCGGTCCACCCAGTGTGACGGAGCGTGGCCCGCCAGGCCAACAACACAGAGCGTGTCACATCAGGCAATCGGGTCGGAATGGGCTCCCCGTACAACATGGCTTGGATGTCCATGAGCCCCAGTTCAAGCCTTTAGGCTGGGTCCGACCAGCCCCCATTGAACCAGTCGTGGACTACTAGGAGGCGTACCGCCAGGTAATACAGATACAGGTGCGTCATCCCCATGCCGCCGTCATAGGAGGGAATCTGGCAAACCGACAGAGCCACGCGGGCCCTTCCTCCGCTCCAGAGAAACTTAGTGATTAGACTGTCCAGTTCTCTGAACCAGGCCCTGGAGAAAAAGAAGGGGGTATTCTGTAGGACATAAAGGAATCTGGGGAGGATCATCATTTTAAACAGGGCCACCCTCCCCAGGGGGTTCAGAGGCAGCGTTTTCCATTTAAGGAGGTCTTCCTTAGCCTTCTTAACTAACGGGGCCACATTGAGGGACCAACCCAGCTCAGGAAGAAGGGTGATCCAAATCCCCAGATATTTAAAGGACTGCCTCCGGAGTGGTATGGTGGACTGCCAATCGAAGCACTCTCTAGAGAGATGAAGGGGGACCAACACTGACTTCCCGGGGTTTAGCCGCAACCCTGAGGCCTGTTCGAAGGCATGCAGGATCCGGAGACACTGTGGCCCGGAGGAGGCGGGGTCGGACAAGAAGACAAGGACATCGTCCGCGTATAGTGCGATCTTGTCCGTGTCCGTATTGGGCCACTCCCATCCACGGAGGCGGTCTTCAGCCCGCACCAGGGATGCCAAGGGCTCCATCGCCAGGGCGAATAGCAAGGGAGAAAGGGGACATCCCTGCCTATTGCCCCTGGCGATGGGGAAGGCCTCCGACAGTACCCCGTTAACCAAGACTTGCGCCCTCGGGCGGGCATACAGGACCTGGACCAAAGAACGGAATTGGGGCCCGAACCCCATCTCGGTCAGCACGCCCTGTAGGTATGTCCAGTCCACCGAGTCAAACGCTTTTTCGAAGTCTATGGATAGGAGTGCCAAATATGGGGTGAGCAGGTGCCGATTTGCCAGAGCCAACTGCAGCCTTCGGAGGCAGTGGCGGGTCCCCCGCTGGGGCATGAACCCGCATTGATCCGGGTGCACCAGTGAGGCCAAGTAGGGTTTTAGCCGTTGTGCCAGGATAGTGGCATAAAGTTTAATCTCGGTGTTAAGGAGGGATATGGGGCGGTACTCTGCACACAGTCGGGAGGGAGGCTGAGACTTCGGGAGAACCACGATGGTGGCAATGTCCGCCTCCGGCGGAAACGAACCTCTTTCCACGGTTTCTTTAAATAAGTTAACTAGGTGGGGCCGTAGGGTATCTCGGTATGCCGCATAATATTCCTGCGGAAGGCCGTCCGGACCCGGGGTCTTACCCGGGGAGACCAGGGCGATCGCCTCCTCAATTTCCTTCAAGGAGATGGGGCGCTCTAGATCCTTCTGAGCAGCTGGTTCCAGCCTAGGGAGGCATACCCCACCCCGGTCGAGGAGAGCAGCAACGGTCAGTTCGGGGGTTTGTGCAGTGTACAGCTTCCGATAGTATGCCGCAAAGGTATTTGCCATTGCCACGGGAGCGCATTGCACCGCTCCAGCTGCGTCCACCACCTCTGGGATGATACGGTTCGCCCTGGGGTATGTAGCCAACCTGTGTAAGATCGTACCGTTCTTGTCCCCCCAGCCGTAAACTCTAGCTACCGAAGACCTCCAGAGGAGCTTAGCCGCATCCAGGGATAATTGCTTAATGTCATCCCGGATGAGGGCCAGTTGTCGGGTTTGAGCTGCATCGTCTGACGTGGATAGTAGCTGTTCCAAGCGAAGCGCCTGCGCTTCCTTGGAAGAGATCTCCTGCAGCTGTGATTGTCTCTGGCTCTTGAGCTGTCGCTTTGCGAAACCTCGTATGGTCGCCTTCCCAGCCTCCCATAGGGTACCCGGAGAGGCTACCGTTCCCTCATTGGTAGCAAAGTATCGTATAAGCTCTTTCCCTACCTCCTTTCGGAAACCTTTATCCTGGAGAAACCAGGCATTCATCCTCCATGTTTGGCGGGCCGTGAGAGGGGGGGCCCCTGAGCTAAGGAGTATTGGGGAGTGGTCTGAAATGCCTCTGGGGAGAATACGAACGTCAACAATCAGTGAACAGTCGGGCGCGGGGACAAAGATCGCATCTATGCGCGCTTGGGTGTGGTGAGCCGCAGAGGTGTGTGTAAATTGGGCGCTGCGTGGGTGCCATGTGCGCCATGCATCGCAAAGCCCCAGGGACTCGGACCAGTTTCTCAATTGTTTCGCACTCGCCGCCCGAGCGGCAGATGGAGGTCCCGATGTGTCAAGGGCCGGGGATAAAACTGCGTTAAAATCTCCCGCAATGACCATGTTACCTGCTGGCACGCTATGTAGCAGGGCAGCAGTGTGTGCGAGTGTAGGCGCAAGCCTGGAGGGAGGGGCATATATCGACATGAGTGTAAGGGGTGTACCAGCCAGCGACCCACAAACTGTCACGGATGAGCCTTGAGGGTCATGTATCGCTTGGGTGAGGACAAAGGGCAGTGTGCGCCTTAGAAGTATTGCAACCCCTCGCGAGCCCCTGGAAAAGCCGGAGTGCCATACCCTATCGTAGCCATAACGAGCCAAGAAGGGGCAGCAGTTACCCAAGGTGCGTTTCTTGAAGCATGAGGATGTCTATGTGGAGACGCTGCGCGTACCTTAAAACCGCTGTACGTTTATGCCGATCCAACAGGCCATTGACATTCCACGACAACACGTGGAGAGACGCCATAGGGGAAGTGTTATCTGTCATGGTAGGCGGTTCTTGGTCTAGGGGGAGCGCGCGGCTTTGGGTGTACAGGCGCGCCTGGGGGCCTACAGTGGTGCGTGCGATCGCTTACTGCGGGGACACACCCGTCCCTCCCACCGGTACTTTGCGTCATTCCGTGATAGCTGAAACAAAAACCAACAAAAAGCAGAACAACATACAGGGAAAAACTCTCCCAAACCCTCCCCTCACCCCCACCCCTCACCCTACACTTCAGGAACAGAAGCATCTGTCGACCCCCAGTAAACAACACCCAGTACTCAGGGCGAACAACCAAACTAAAACGCCTGGGAATGGGGAAGCGTGGAGGACCCCTCCTCATGAGCGGATGCTTATTGACAAAGACCATCGGGAAGTTAGGAACAGATCAAGGACAGTGCGCCGCCTCCGGCAGAGACCGGTTCAAGCTGGGTCCCTCAACAGCATCGGGCTACAGGAGAGGTCTGTGTCTGGAAGGTCAATCACGGAGGGCCGGGACACGTCGCCTCTGTCGTCCAATCGGCCAGATGAACCTGAGCGCCTCCCACTCGACGCTCCCTCCTCAACCTGGGTTGGCTGTTGTGTGTGACCCGGCGGGGAGTCCGAGCGGGCCCGCCTCCGGTCACGGCGCCTGCGGGAGCGATTACGAGGAGGCTGAGGAGCGGAGGGAGCGGCCTAGCCCGCCCCCCGCAACCCCCCCGCCCATGGCACGACCCTCAGCCCGCAGAGGGCGCTCCTCCGTCGCCCAGGTCCAAGCCTCCGTCGGGCTGTCTAAGAACATTGTCTTGTTCTCAAATACCACCCTCAGGCGAGCCGGGAAGAGGAGCCGATACTGAATATTAAGTGCCCTCAACTTTTGCTTGACCTCTCCAAAGGAGCGCCGCTGGCTCTGGACCTCACGGGTATAATCTGGGAAGATCATAATGGCGCAGTTTTCATGGAGGAGCCGTTGTTGCTTGCTGGCTTCAGATAGGATGGTGTCTCTGTCTTTGAAGTTAAGGACCCGCATTATAATCGGGCGGGAAGGAGCGCCAGGCATTGGCTTGGGGGCCATGGACCCATGAGCCTGCTCAATCGCAAACCACGGGGACAAGGCTCCCTCGGGGACCCACGATCTCAGCCACCTCTCCAGAAAGTCCGCTGTACGACCCTGCTCCGTTCCCTCCGGAAAGCCCACCAGGCGGAGGTTGTTGCGTCTAGACCTGTTTTCCGCGTCCTCCGCCCGGCGGTGCAACTCCTGAGTATGGGACTGAAGACGGGCCACCTGCCCCTTAAGTTGCTGCACGTCATCTTCCACCGAGGAGATCCTGGACTCGGTCTCTTTAATCCGGGCATTTGCGTTGCGAAGGTCCTGCCTGATGAGTCATATCTACTCTTACTTCGGCGATTTTGCCCTCCACCGAGGTCTGGGATGTGTGGATGGCCTGGAGGATGGTGGCCAGCTCGGCGGACGGAGGAGCATCCTGCCCAGCCACTCCCCCAGTAGCCCCCCCCCTTCGGGGTGGTGAAGCGGTCCATTTTGGTCTGGGTGGCGGGGACCTTCGCAGATCTGTCCGTTCTGCCCATGTTCTGCCCCCAGGGATGACCGGGCTCTCAATGACCCCCCGGCCGGCTCCCACTCCGGACCACACCCAGCGTCCGCAGGGATAGTGGCAGCTCTGGGACTGATGTGACAGGCGACCACGGGAGGACAGTAGTGGGCAGCGCCCAGCCCGGGAAGGAGAGGTCCAGTCAGGTCACTCCGTCTCTACCGCCAGTCACAGGAGGTGCGCCAAGAGTGGGGGAGAGGGGAAGGAGACGGTGCGGATGGAAGGAAGCAGCGCCGATCAGGGCCCCCGCGCACCCGCCTGCCGGCCGACCGACGGCCGAATCCTCCACCTAAACCCCGATGCCTCGGCACCCCCACTTACCACCCCCACTCCAAGGCGCAGGAGCTCGTCGTAGGCCTCCCACCGACCGCCGGCGGGGCCCCGCAGTAGCAGCACAGGCCCTAAGTCCAACAGGGGCAGGCAGGAATCGAGCCGACCTCACCGCGTGGCCTCCTTAGGTTCTACACCTCCAGGGACGTCGCTCGAGCCTAGGGGATGGCGGGGGGAAGCCCCGCTCCCAACAGGCCGCCCAAAGGCACCGATGGTATCTCCCCGTGGAAGGCCACAACCCCAGAAGATCTCACAGCAAGCAGGGCCCACGATGCAGGAGGATTCCAGGGACCCAACCCGAGAAAGGACCCCAGAACGGGCAGCCGCAAGCACCAATGGCAGGTTGGGTCCATGTGACGCTACGTGTGGCAACGTCGACAGCAAGGGAGCAGGCAGCAAGACAGCGCAACCAACCCCCGTGAGGAGCGGAGCTGAAAGGGACCCAGGAAAGAACAGGGCCCCGGGCAAAGGCAACCAGCCCGGGGGTCACAGGCGCAGAGCCGGTCCGGCGTGAAGGCCGCAAGAGCCAAAGAATGGGCGATGGAGGTCCCTCCCAGCAACTCCGCTGCCCGAGTGGTGCAGCCGAAATTCCCCCCGTTGGTCAGGGTGACTCTCCACCCCCCCTCGCTGCCGTCCGTTCACAGCATAGTGATCCCCAGGGGCGGAAGGTAGGCCCCAGCCCGGAGGGTGCGTGGGCTATCAGGCGCAAGGGCAGCAGCAGGGAGCCAGCCCCCAAAGCGGGGATCCCCCCCAGGACCACGCTGCCGACCGCAGCACGATCGCGGTCCGACTCTGGTGCGGGGGAGGGAGACCCCCGCCGCCCCACTGCCCGGTGAAGCAGCCGAACCCCCCCCCCCCCTCCGGCAGGAGCACACCGCGCCTTCTAGCGACTCCCTTCGCCGCACTCACCGGAGGGGGGGGGGTGAAGAGCAAGGCCAGCCGGATTCAGCGCGTGGGCCGCAGCCGCCGGAGCCAGCAGCGGAGGCCTCCAGACGCCACGAGCGCGCCCAGGCCTCAGAACGTCGTAGGAGCCGCCTGCTGTCCGAGCCGACAGCCGATCCCGGGGGGCTCCCCCAGCGCGGACCTCGGGCCGGGCCCCGCATCGCCCGATCTCCAGATCCCCGGCAGGGAGGCAAGGGGCAGCGCCGGAGGGAGGCCGCAGGCCGAGCCGCACCGTCCGGCGTCCCGCTTCCGGCCGCACCCACCAGACATCTCCGTCTCCTCCTCTCGCGGGTGATGGACTCTGTGGCGGCGCAGCGGCGCCCGTTACCTCCACGGTGGTCAACTCCGGTGGTGAGCCGCCGCTCAAGGCCCGGAAACACAGGAAGCGAGCGCCGCCATAATGAGTGAGGCGAGGCGGGAGAACAGGCCACAAGGTGCCAGCGCGGGCCGATCGCCGCAGAGGACGGCTCAAACAGGTAAGGCCAGCTGCCGGGAGTTGATGGGTACAGCTCTGGGGGTCAGAAGGCAGCAGATGTCGGCGGATCGTGGCACGGATGACGGAGGGGTCCAGAGCACTCCTAAAGTGCGACCGCCATCTTGACGTGCCAAGCCACGCCCACGCCACGCCCCTTTTTACACCTCTGTGCAACGCAGCTCTGTGGCGCTTACTGGAGGTACCTTGTGGGCTAGTTGGACCCTCAGGATTCAAGGGGACTTTATCCCCCAACTTAAAACGCGCCACGGGGCGCGTTTGCACAGTGGTGAAGGGAGGGGGCGGGGCCTGAGGTGACATGTGTGGAAACATGCCCTGTGGCGCGTTTTAAGTTGGGAAATTAATACCCCTTCAATCCTGAGGGCCCCTGGGGGCCAACTAGGCCAACAGGTACCTACAGTAAGCGCCACAGGCCTGCGTTGCAGAGAGGTGGTCCAGGCCACGCACCTTTTTACACCTCTCTGCAACGCAGCTCTGTGGCGCTTACTGGAGGTACCTAGTGGGCTAGTTGGACCCCAGGGACCCTCACGATTCAAGGGGACTTAATCTCCCAACTTAAAACGGCCACAGGGCGTGTTTGCACACGTCACCTCAGGCCCCCTCCCTTCACCACTGTGCAAACGCGCCCCGTGGCGCGTTTTAAGAGGTAGTTTTAATCCCCTGCCCTATTATGTACTAGGGCCTTACAGAGGAGGTCATGCTAATCACAGGGGTACCCCAACGCATAGTGTTCCCTAGTGTATGTAAGTGTTTTCACTGTATTCTAAGTGTCTTTTAGCATAGCACTGGCTCTAGGCCTGGTTAGTCAGTCAGTTACCACCAGTACCCGTCTGAAAAAGTTGTGGGCACAGGATGATTTTGCAACAAGGCCTCTTTCTGCTCCTCTGTTGGTTCTTTCTGCACATGTCTTGCTTCTTCCTGCACTTTTCTTCGTCTTTGTGGACTTCTGTTGCTTCTTTCTGCATTTCTTTTGCTTCTTTCTGTGCGTTTTTTCTTCTTTCTTCACATGTCCTACCTCTGTCGGCATAGTTAGAAACTAGCATTTAAAAAACCTTCGAAATTCACTTAAAAAATCATAAGTTTCAGGCACATTATAGTTAGAAATTAGCATTTAAAAAACCTTTGAAATTCACTGAAAAAACCATAGGTTTCAGACACGTTATAGTTAGAAATTAGCATTTAAAAAACCTTTGAAATTCACTGAAAAAACCATAGGTTTCAAGCACGTTATAGTTAGAAATTAGCATTTAAAAAACCTTTGAAATTCACTGAAAAAACCATAAGTTTTAGGGAAAGTTATAGTTAGTTGGACATTTCACTCGTACAAAACCAGTGAAATTCCCCCGTTATAGTTAGTTCAGCTAACTATAACTCGCGCCCCCGCAATGCACTGCTGATGACGTCACATATTACATCACTCATGACATGGTCAGTGACATCACTAATGACATCTCAAATGACATCACTGATGACATCATCCATGTGAAAATTTCATGCATCTTCTCACACCCTAATATAACTTTTGATACACCCACTCTAAATTACACACTACCATTCGCAAAACCATAGACACTCCAACACCAATAACTACATACCCACTCACTGATTCTTAGGTCTACACATCCACTCACTCACCCGTACAGTCACTCATACTTACGGTCACTCAGTACAGGACTATCATATGCACTCATACACCTATATAGACACTCGCACACCGCCACTCATCCATAGAGGTACTCACACACCTAGTCAGTCATGCAAATAATTAATCACACTCCCATTTACTCAGATGTACAGTTATACACACACCAGCTCAATTACTCATACAAATACTAGCACATTCTTACGCTCTTAAACAATCAATGATACAAGCACACACTCATCCATACAGCCACTCTCACAATAACACACACTCATTTGTAGCCAATTATGTACTCCAACACACATATATACTACTTTTCACATATGTAGTTACTCACACATGTACCACTGAGATATACATTCACTCACTAACACACCCATACACACACTCACCCACCCATACAGTCCATCACAGATGCACTCTTGAAACCATGCACCCAGTGAATCACCCACTCACACATCTATGCAAAGAGTCACACACATCCCACCCACACAAACACTCAGGCACCCATACAGATACTCAGACAACAAATCAATAACCCATATAGACACTCATGTAGCTATTCACAAACCCATGCAGCCGCTTACACACCAACAGACACACGGATACAGACATTCACACAGTTTAGTCACTAACCCATGCATTCAGTAAGATACGTTTAATCACTCACTTATAGAGTCAGTCACGCACCTACTAAATCATGCATTCAGACACTTATACACCCACTCATTCTTCAATACGCCTTTCCCTATATATATTAAACATATTTAAACTTTACAGAAACAGTCACTGGATGATGTCATCAGTGATGTCATTTGAGATGTCATCAGTGATGTCATCAGTGATGTCACTGACCATGTCATGAGTGATGTAATATGTGACGTCATCAGCAGTGCATTGCGGGGCGCGAAGTTATAGTTAGCTCAACTAACTATAACGGGGAATTTCACTGGTTTTGTACGAGTGAAATGTCCAACTAACTATAACTTTCCCTAAAACCTATGGTTTTTTCAGTGAATATATATATGTATAAGAAAGGTAATGTATGTAGATTTAAGTTGTATTTAATAAACTCAGACTTTCAAGTGTTGCTGTACATTAAGGTAATTTATTTGTTTTTATAGAAAAAAATTGTAATTCAATAGTGAAGTGATTGTAGATAGTTATGGTAAAGATTTACTTATTTATGCAGTGACCTATATAGACGTTAAACATAGAATAATATAACCATAAGTAATATGTACATTTGTTAAGCAGAACTAATGAATATCTATGCATTTACAAAAATAATTATACACATTTATACAAAAAAATACACATATGTAGGTACACATATATAGTCCAAATAAATGCTTATAATAAAGAAATTGAGACTTCTGTCGACATTGACCTATTTACTTTGAGAAAGACATTAAGCATGTGCTGGGGAAATGGATGTCTTAACTGGGTGGTCTAGGCCACATTACAGGGAGAGGGGTGGTCCTCCCTACCTTACGAGCACTGCGCCATAGATACTGGGTACTAAGATGAGGTGTACTTCCCCTAGGAGCGCCATCACCCTGGCAATAAACCACCCTAGAATTAGGAATTTTATCTGTCATCACCCCAACCGAAAGTGTAATCAGGGAAGGCAAGCATTGGCAAAGCCAATAGATCTCACCTATGCAAAAGCTATTGGCTTTCCCAATGTGTTTTAGCCATGTGTTTAGCCATGTTGCACACCAGCGTGGCTGTTTTCAGCATGTCTCAATCCTAGCGGTGTGGAGGAGAGTGTAGTGGACTGTAGTGTCGTAGAGTGGATTGGCAAAGAGTGGAGTGTTGTGGAGTACAATGGACTGGAGGGGAGTAGAGTGGTATAGAGTTGAGGGGTGGGGAGTGGCAGAGTGGAGTGGCATAGTTTGGCGTAAAGTGGCGTATGCATGGTGTGGTAGCGCACTGTCATTACAGACAACACATTTTCAATTGAAATGACCATTACATTTGTGCACACAGTTTTACTGATAAAACTATAATGCACAAACGATAATGTGTGGAAATGGCTTTGCCTAGTGTACTGATTTGTTTTGATCTTATTAAAATATGTCTCTACCACACTTCAAAATTACTAGAAAATGTGCTTCATGTGTACTTTGCTAATTGTGATATATTCTGAAATATTTGCACAGTTCATTTACAGACTCTTAGATAGTGTTGTGTGCTGAAAATAATCTTTCCTTTCACACCCCCAATCTACACCAAAATTGTCACATAAATCCTCACTTTGAAGTCAGGGAAAGAAAAGTAAACACCAGCGTACCTCAAAAGTCAGAGCCTGACTTTTGACCTCTGTTTTTGAAAGCACAGCAAATGTGAGAATATAAGAACAACATTTAAGGGCTTGTTTACAGAAAACGAGCACTTGTGGAAGAATACAAGGAGCGATGGTAAACAGGCTATGCTCCACGGGAGGGACGAAGGCATGCTGGACAGCCTAAAACAAATAAAGACCACAAATAGAAAGCAAGTAAATGTGAGTTATAAGCCACAAACCCAATGTTAAGCAATGTGCAGAATGCATTCCCGGGGAAGCTTTCAGAATGTCCCCAAGAGGTCTTTTCACAACCAGCCAGCTGCGCTGTCTGATAGGCTTCAACCTACCACAAGGCTGAGCCTCTCCTAAAGGGTCCCGTTCTCCGTGCACAACAGAATCCACAGGCCTCCCCTGACCCCTCCCATCTACCAAAGGGCAGTGCTTCAGGAAGCCTTCTCAGCAGAAGCTTTATTGAAATTCTAAAGGGAGCCCAGTGACGCCCCTTCACCCCAGCGACTGGATCTCCATCCTCCACCCTCCGGGATACACAATTCACTTTCACTGTCTGGAGAAGCTCTCCTCACCCTCCGCCTTGCACCATGTCAAACCAGAGGCATCCAGAATGGATCCCACTGTGAGTCAAACTTGAGGATGAACATCAGAAGACTTCCACTCCGGCAGTTACTGAACCTCCTTTCAGTGTTTGCATTTTTACCCCTCTGTTTACTCCCAGTGCTGTGATCTTGATGGTCGCGCTTCAGTGCTTCATTTATCCGGTGGTTGCAGTGTATTTTGCTTCAGCAGTCTTTGATTCAGAGCAAGAGAGAGAAATGCAAGAAGGGGAAAAAGGTGGTAGAGTAAGACAGAAAAACTGTGGCAGAGAGAAAGCAGTGATAAAAAAGAGTCCGGTACAGAAGCAGGGAGTGCCTGGTGGTGGATTAACCCCTTAACTGCTGGGCCTTTTCCTCTCCACTGCTGAGCTATTCGGGGTAGTTTGTGCTTAGTCCTCCATAACTTTTTCTCCACATAAGGTATCCATGCCCAATTTGCATCCTTTTTTCCCAAAACATCCTGGTTATTCCAAAGGTACTCGGGGTTTGTGGATTTCCCTGGAGGGGACCCATAAAATAGCCAAAATAGAGCTAAATTGTGAGTGTTTTGGGAAAATTAGGATAACAGTGCTCTGAATAAAAGTGTCTGTTTTTTTTCTCCTAAAAATGACATCAACGGTTTGCTGTGCTAAAGTCCCCATCTTCCCAGCTTTCAGAGCATGCAGAGCTCAATCAAAAAACCCTATTTTTTTACCACAGTTTTGGCATTTTCAAGAAGGTAGCCAATTTTTTCATTTTCGCTGTGCTTGCAAAGTCTTGTAATAAAAAAAAAAAAAAAACATCTGAAGAGGGCTTTACAGCCCGCCCAATACTTACCTTTACTTACAATTGGTTGATTCAACTGTTGCTTTAATTTACATGCTTCTGATTGCTCTGCACGTCTTCCTGCCCTGCTTTGCCTGTCCATGCCATGGCGTGGAGTTTGGCCCAAGTACAGCTTCCGGTCACTAGCTAGTGGCCAGTGTCCTTCCACTGGCTATGCGCTCTGAAGGTACTGTTTAGGTCTCGCCAGATCCTCGCTTGAGGTCACACAGTGGGCTGGAGAGGTGCTAGGATGCCAGACCCTCACTTAAGCTGACACAGGTTTGCTGCAGAGGTGCTGGGATGGCAGATCCTCACTTAAGCTCACACAGGTGTGCTGTAGAGGCGCTGGGATGCACAACTCTCACTTGAGGTCACACAGCGGTGCTGTAGAGGCGCTGGGATGCTAGTCACTCACATGAGGTCGCAGAGCAGTGCCGCTGGGATACCCGGTACTCACCTGAGATCACATAGAGGTGCTGTAGAAGCACTGGCATGCCAGGTCCTTGCTTGAGGTCACACAGCGTGCTGTAGAGGCGCTAGAATGCCAAGCCCTCACTCGAGCTCACACAGCGGTGCTGTAGAGGCGCTGGGACGCCAGGCCCTCACTTGAGGTCACACGCTAAAGAGACGTCCAGAGTCTCACATTAAAGCAGGTTCTGGGACCACGACTGATGGATGGTCAAAGCCCTACAAACCCCAAGGTCCGACAATCACGCAGGACCTTCCTACCAATCAGGAACAAGGAATAAGAAACTGGCTAGACACATCACACAATGAGTTTACAAAGTAGCCAGTATTACGTGTCACAAAGTCAACAAGCCCTGAAGAAGACCTTCCCCGAAATACATCGCAGGCCCACACTTGAAGGTCGAAACGCGTCGGCGTACATATACATGGGGCCAAGAGCAACTACCATCTGGGTCATCTTGTGCACACAAGTTGTGCAATACGAGAGATGGAATCTAGGTTCCCATCCTGGCATTAGCTCACGCTCTGACTCCATTTTCAACAGGGCCTAGTAGTAGCATTTAGCACTATATATAAGAGGACTGAAGTGGTAAAAGTCCCAAAGACAATACATTACAGGACACTAGTCAGGCAACTGCACCCGGTCTGTTGCTTGTCTGCAAACCAAGTTTTTAACTGCAATCAAGATATAGTGATTGTTTTGTTGCACATAAATTGTTTCCTTGATTAAGTCACCACATGTATTTATGAAATGTTGTCATGTAAGATGTGTTTTGTTTTCGTTTAAGTTTTGTCCCATGTCATTGTGTGCAAATGTATAGCACGCTCTTCCTAAAAAAATTGTGTAAAAAGAAGCAAAGAAAAAAATGCTAAGATTTAAGAAAAAAGACTTGTGATTCATTGCACAATAAAATGCTCAAAGAAAACCAGTAACACAGGAATGATATACAAGAGTGTATACCCTGGGAGATAGATTGCAAACAACAGGTCTATGGACTATTGTAGGAACAACACGTGGGTTCCCTACGTAAATTGTAATTTGATCAGTGGTCTGGGAGGCATTTCTTCCATGTAGATTGGTTAAGTATTGATTCCAGCCTCCACAGTCAATCAATCAATCAATCAGGGGGTTTATAAGCGCACTACTCACCCGTGAGGGTCTCAAGGCCCTTGGGGGGGGGGGGGGGTTGGGTTGGGGTCAGCAGCTCCGTTTCAGTTGAAGAGCCAAGTCTTCAGAGCCTTCCTGAAGGTGTTCAGGGAGGGTGCACGCCTGATGTTGGTGGGAAGCAGGTCTTGGCCGCGATGTAGGAGAATGATCTTCCCCCTGCTCTGGCTCTGCGGATGCGCGGGGTTTCGGCGAGGAGGAGGTTGGTGGAGCGGAGGTTGCGTTTGGGCATGTGGAGGGTGATTCTGTCATTGAGGTATTGAGGCCCGGTGTTGTGTAGGCATTTGTAGGCGTAGGTGAGTACCTTGAAGGTGACTCTTTTCTCAACGGGGAGCCAGTGGTGCTTGCATAGGTGTTGGCTGCTGTGTTTGTGTCGAGGGACCCTGAGGACGAGGCTGGCGGCGGTGTTCTGTATTGTCTGGAGTTTGCGGAGTAGGGACTTGTTGATGCCAGTGTAGAGGGTGTTTCCGTAGTCCAGCCTGCTGGTAATGAGTGCGTGGGTGACTGTCTTCCTTGCCTCTGGGGGGATCCATTTGAAGGTCTTACGGAGGATGCGGAGGGTGTTGAAGCAGCTGGAGGTGCCGGCGTTGACCTGTCGATTCATAAAGAGGGAGGAGTCGAGTACGATGCGGAGGTTCTTGGCGTGGTCTGTGGGGGTCGGGGGTGCCGAGGGCGGTTGGCCACCAGGTGTTGTTCCACGCCGAAGGGGTGGTTCAGAGGACGAGGACTTCTGTCTTCTCTGAGTTGAGTTTTAAGCAGCTGTTGCTCATCCAGGCTGCGACGTCCTGCATTCCTTCCTAGAAGTTGAGTCTGGTGGTGGTGGGGTCCTTGGTGAGGGAGAGGATGAGCTGGGTGTCGTCGGCGTAGGAGACTATGCTGAGGCAGTGCCGTCGGACGATGGCTGCGATGGGAGACATGTAGATTTTGAAGAAGGTTGGGTTGAGTGATGATCCCTGTGGGACTCCGCAGTTGATTTCCGTGGGTTCGGATAGGAAAGGGTGGCAGGCTGATTCTTTGGCTCCTGCCGGTGAGGAATGATCTGATCCAGTCGAGGGCGGTGCCTTGTATGCCGGCGTCGTGTATTCTGGCTGTGAGTGTGCGGTGGGAGATGGTGTCGAAGGCTGCTGACAAGTCGAGTAGAATCAGGGCTGCGGTATGCCCTTGGTCGAGGATGGCGCGGATGTCGTCATAGCGGCAAGTAGGGCGGTCTCGGTGCTGTGGTTGCTTCGGAAGCCGGATTTGGAAGGGTCGAGGACGGCGTTGTCTTCGATGAACCTTGACAGTTCTGCGTTGACGGTCTTCTCGGCGACTTTAGCTGCAAAAGGGAGGAGCGAGATGGGCTGGTAGTTCTTGAGGTCTGTCGGGTCTGCTGAGGGCTTCTTGAGCAGGGGCCTGACTTCTGCGCGTTTCCAGTCGTTGGGGAAGGAGCCGGTCTCGAAGGTGGTGTTGATGGCCCGTTGTAATACGGGTGCGATGGTGGCGGCAGCTCTGTGGTATATGTGGGGGTGGCAGGGGTCTGTTGGGGCCCTGGAGTGGATGCCTTTCATGGTTGCGGCGGTCTCCTCAGTCGTGATCGGTGTCCAGACGGAGATGGTGGCCTGGCTGGCGTTGCCGCCGGGCGGGCTGGCTGCGGGGTCGGGCGTGTGGTCGTTGAAGTTGTCGTAGAGGTTCTTTATCTTCAGGTGGAAGTAGGAGCCGAGTTTGTCGCAGAGGTCCTGGGAGGGGGTGATGTCCGTGGCTTCGCTGCGGAGCTTGGTGAATTCCTGGATGACGCTGAAAAGTTCCTTGGAGTTGCAGGAGTTGGCGAGAATTCTGTTGTGGATGAAGGTTCTTTTGGTGGTTCTGATGCGTTGATGGTATTCCGTCATAGCGTCCTTGTAAGTAGTGTAGTTTTCGGGTGTCTTACTGTTTCTCCAGTTCTTCTCCAGGCGTCTGCAGGTGCGTCTGGCTTCTTGGAGATCGGTGGTGAACCAGGCGGCTTTTCTGGGGCGTTGCTTGTCGGGGTTGCGTAGCGAGGCGAGCTTGTCTGCGCAGTTGGTGATCCAAGTGTGGAATTCCATGGCCGCGAGATTAGCATTGGTTGCAGCTGAGGGGGTGTTGCGGTTGAGGGTGGAGTTGAGTTGTTCTTTGGTGACTCTGCTCCAGTTCCTACGCGGGAGGCGCGGAGCAGGTTCGGGTGGCTTGGGTTTGTTGACGAGGAAGTGTACGCAATGGTGGTCGGTCCATAGGGGCTGCGTGGTGTGGCTGAAGTAAACATTGCTACCTCCAGCGAAGATGGCGTCGAGAGTGTGTCCTGCCTTGTGGGTTGGTGTGGTGATGAGTTGTTTTAGTCCGATGTTGGTGAGGTTGTCACAGAGGGCGGCGGAGTTTGGGGGTCGCTGAGGTTGTCGAGGCAGAAGTTCAGGTCTCCGATGAGTATGTAGTCCGTGGCGGCGACGGCGTGGGGTGCGATGAGGTCGGTGATGAGTCCACAAATAATTCACTCCCCATTTTGGGGGAGCCTTCACCTGAGGTCACACAGCTGTGCTGCAGAGGCGCTGGGATCCCAATCCCTCGCTTGAGGTCACACAGGTGTGCTGCAGAGGTGCTGGGATCCCTGGCCCTCACCTGAGGTCACACAGGTGTGCTGCGGATTGCTGGGATGCCAGGCCCTCACTTTGTGTCACACAGTGGTGCTGTAGTGTGTGCTGTAGAGGCGCTGGAATGCCAGGCCCTCACTTGAGGTCACACAGCTGTGCTGCAGAGGCGCTGGGATCCCCATCCCGCGCTTGAGGTCACACAGCTGTGCTGGAGAAGTGCTGGGATGCCAGGCCCTCACTTGAGGTCTCACCACTGTGCTGTAGAGGTGCTGGGATGGCAGACCCACACTTGAGGTCACACAGCTGTGCTGTAGAGCCGATGGCATGCCAGGTCCTCGCTTGAGGTCACACAGGGGTGCTGCAGAGGTGCTGGAATCCCTGGCCCTCACCTGAGGTCACACCACTGTGCTGTAGAGGTGCTGGGATCCCTGGCCCTCACCTGAGGTCACACAGGTATGCTGTAGAAGCGCTGGAATGCCAGGCCCTCACTTGAGGTCACACAGCTGTGCTGCGGAGTGCTGGGATGCCAGGCCCTCACTTTGTGTCACACAGTGGTGCTGTAGTGTGTGCTGTAGAGGCGCTGGAATGCCAGGCCCTCACTTGAGGTCACACAGCTGTGCTGCAGAGGCGCTGGGATCCCCATCCCTCGCTTGAGGTCACACAGCTGTGCTGCAGAAGTGCTGGGATGCCAGGCCCTCACTTGAGGTCTCACCACTGTGCTGTAGAGGTGCTGGGATGTCAGACCCACACTTGAGGTCACACAGCTGTGCTGTAGAGCCGATGGCATGCCAGGTCCTCGCTTGAGGTCACACAGGGGTGCTGCAGAGGTGCTGGGATCCCTGGCCCTCACCTGAGGTCACACCACAGTGCTGTAGAGGTGCTGGGATGCCAGGCCCTCACTTGAGGTCTCACACAGCTGTGCTGCGGAGCGCTGGGATCCCTATCCCTCACTTGAGGTCACATAGCGTGCTGTAGAGGCGCTGGGATGCCAGGCCCTCACTTGCGGTCACACACCGTGCTGTAGAGGCGCTGGGATGCCAGGCCCTCACCTGAGGTCACACTGCGGTGCTGCAGAGGCGCTAGGATGCCAGGCCCTCACCTGAGTTCACACTGCGGTGTTGTAGAGGCGCTGGGATGCCAGGCCCTCATTTGAGGTCACACAGCGTGCTGTAGAGGAGCTGGGATGCCAGGCCCTCACCTGAGGTCACACTGCGGTGCTGCAGAGGCGCTGGGATGCCAGGCCCTCACCTGAGGTCACACTGCGGTGCTGCAGAGGTGCTTGGATGCTGGACACTCACCTGAGGTCACACAGTGATGCTGTAGAGGCGCTGGGATGGCAGACACTCACTTGAGGTCACACAGCTGTTCTGCGAAGGTGCTGGGATGCCAGGCCCTCACCTGAGGTCACACAGCTGTGCTGTAGAGGCTCTGGGGTCCCCATTCCTCACTTGAGGTCATACAGCTGTGCTGGGATGGCAGGCCCTCACCTGAGGTCACACTGCGGTGCTGCAGAAGTGCTGGGATGCCAGACCCCACTTGAGGGCACACAGGGGTGCTGTAGAGGGGGTGAGATGCCCGACCCTCAATCACAGCGATGCTCAGCGCAGGCTGAAACCAGGGCAGTCACCTCCCATCCCTGCTGCTGAGTCTGGGTGACTGAGCAGAAAGGCCCCTCCCTCCCTTCACCCCTCCCTCTGTGGTCTGTGACTCAACCCTCGCTGCTGGCTCGGTATAAAGCCACAGGCTGCCTCTGAGGCGTGTCTGTGCACCAGCTCTGGAGGCCTGAAACCTGTTGGCACCTGAAGCAGCCGCTCCAGATCGACTCCGACATCTGCCTGTGTGAGGGCACTCTGTCTCCCAGGTGGGCATGTCTCTCCTCTCCCCTCGGCTCTGAGCTTCCCTGAGCCTCCCTGGCATGGATCCCCCTTCACACTGACACTCATGCGCTCCCCTGTGCCTCACGGGCAGTCTCTTGTGCTGTCCCATGCCTCACTTGCACTCTTGTGCACTCCCTGAGTCTCCCCGGTGCACACTGACACTCTCATGTCTCTGTGCTTCTTTGGCACACTCCTATGCTCCCCTGTGCCTCACTTGCACTCTTGTGTACTCCCTGAGCCTCCCCTGTACCTCACTGACACTCTCATGCGCTCCCCTGTGCCTCCCTGGCGGTCTCGTGTGCTGCCCCATGCCTCACTTGCACTCTTGTGCACTCCCTGAGTCTCCTAGGTGGACACTGTCATGCATGCCCTGACAGTCTCATGTGCTACCCCGTGCCTCACTTGTACTCTTGTGTACTCCCTGAGCCTCCCCGGTGCACACCTACACTCTCATGTCGCTGTGCTTCTTTGGCACATTCCTATGCCCCCCTGTGCCTCACTGGCACTCTCGTGTGCCCTGTGTTCTTCACTGGCACTCTTGTGCGCCCAGTGTTCTTCGCTGGCACTCTCGTGCGCCCTGTGTTCTTCGCTGGCACTCTCGTGCGCCCTGTGTTCTTCGCTGGCACTCTCGTGCGCCCTGTGTTCTTCGCTGGCACTCTCGTGCGCCCTGTGTTCTTAGCTGGCACTCTCGTGCGCCCTGTGTTCTTCGCTGGCACTCTCATATGCCCTGGGTTCCTCACTGGCACTCTCGTGCGCCCCGTGTTCCTCACTGGCACTCTTGTGCACCCCGTGTTCCTCACTGGCACTCTTGTGCACCCCGTGTTCCTCACTGGCACTCTTGTGCGCCCTGTGTTCTTCACTGGCACTCTTGTGCGCCCCGTGTTCTTCACTGGCACTCTTGTGCGCCCCGTGTTCCTCACTGGCACTCTTGTGCGCTCATGTTCTTCACCGGCACTGCCGTGCACCCCGAGTTCCTCACTGGCAATCTCATGCGCCCCGAGTTCCTCACTGGCAATCTCATGCGCCCCATGTTCTTCACTGGCACTCTCATGTGCCCTCCATGTGCTGTCTTTGCACCCTCACCCCTCCCTGCCACTTTAACTCTAGTGACCGTCTCCTGTGCCCCTTTCCCTAGCGCTCTCTGTGTTCCCTATCTCCTCTGTGCACATCTGAGCTTCATCACAGCTGTCTATGCTTCCCTGCGCACTCTGCTCCCATGAGCCCCCTGCACCCTGGGGCACCCCTGTGCCTCCTGTCACCCGTCTGTGCTCCCCCACTGCCCCCATGTGCGCCTAGAAGCCTCTCTGGTGTCTCCTGTACCTCGTGAGGTGGGCGAGCCGCTGAAGGCTCGAGGCCAGAAAGAGCCGAGCTTTCATGTGGCTTCTGCCTGCCGCTCACACTAACCTCAGCGCCTAGAAAAGGCTAAGAGAGGCCCAGCTAGCGGCTGAGTTGCACAATGTGAAACAAGGAAGCGCGGCTTCCCTGCGCAACAATTTGACCCTGTGCAAATATTTTATTTCCCCATGCTTCCCGTTCCTCGTTGCTACACGAGATCCTTGTGAAATCCGTGAGTTCACGATTCGTGCGGAGCCGAACCCTCTCTTCTGCTTATTTTAGGTAGGCTGGAACAGTGGTTCTTAACCTGTAGTCTTCAAACTTTTCAATGCCGCGACCCCCCCCTCCCAACCACCCACCTCCCCCCCCCCACCCCGTGGGAAAAAAAATAATTGGGGCCCGCCCCTCAAAACTTTCCCCAATACTCTATTGAACTAGAAATGTTCAAGTATGCCCAGGCTTACTGAAACATTGCAGGTAAGTTGTTACCATTATAAAGTTGTAGACAAATCCATGATTGCCGAACGCACTGTTCTGGTCAGGCAGGCCAGTCAAATCCATGATTGCCGAACGCACTGTTCTGGTCAGGCAGGCCAGTCAAATCCATGATTGCCGAACGCACTGTTCTGGTCAGACAGGCCAGTCAAATCCATGATTGCCGAACGCACTGTTCTGGTCAGGCAGGCCTTACTGAAGCGTAAACGTATCCACCGTGTGACTGTCAGAAATGGGGGTGGGGGTTATAAAAAATGTTTGGAGTCCCTTCCCTTTCCACACCTTCTCCCAGCCAGGGTAGGAGGAACAAAAGATGTTAGTGATGCGCCCTTACAGAGTGGATTAATGCCGCTCATGCCCCCCCTGAAAACAAAGCACTGCTATCAGCATAAGACCTCTGATGCCCAGAGCGTGCCCCCTGCTGTAGTTCCAGGACCCCTTGGGGTCTGCGACTGTTTAACCTAAAATTAATACATTAAAAAGATTAAAATATATACAAATAAATAAGCGACATTTAACACATGCTCTATTTGATGGTGAATTAAGTAAAACAAATTAATATTGGTGCATTTTCTTGGTGTATACTTGGTTTTGTATTTTTCTGAGATTGATATTTCAGATTCAAAAAATAGAAATTGCATAGGCCAGAGGTCCCCTGCTTCCAATAATGACTCAGTGCAGGTCCCCTGCTTCCAGTAATGACTCTGTGCGGGTCCCCTGCTTCCAATAAGGACTCAGTGGCAGTCCCCTGCTTCCAATAATGACTCAGTGCAGGTCCCCTGCTTCCAATAATGACTCAGTGCAGGTCCCCTGCTTCCAATAATGACTCAGTGCAGGTCCCCTGCTTCCAGTAATGACTCTGTGCGGGTCCCCTGCTTCCAATAAGGACTCAGTGTGGGTCCCCTGCTTCCAATAAGGACTCAGTGGGGGTCCCCTGCTTCCAATAGTGACTCAGTGGGGGTCCCCTGCTTCCAATAGTGACTCAGTGGGGGTCCCCTGCTTCCAATAATGACTCAGTGGGGGTCCCCTGCTTCCAGTAATGACTCAGTGTGAGTCCCCTGCTTCCAATAAGGACTCAGTGGCAGTCCCCTGCTTCCAATAATGACTCAGTGGGGGTCCCCTGCTTCCAATAATGACTCAGTGTGGGTCCCCTGCTTCCAATAAGGACTCAGTGGGGGTCCCCTGCTTCCAATAATGACTCAGTGGGGGTCCCCTGCTTCCAATAATGACTCAGTGGGAGTCCCCTGCTTCCAGTAATGACTCAGTGGGAGTCCCCTGCTTCCAGTAATGACTCAGTGGGAGTCCCCTGCTTCCAATAAGGACTGTGGCAGTCCCCTGCTTCCAATAATGACTCAGTGCAGGTCCCCTGCTTCCAGTAATGACTCTGTGCGGGTCCCCTGCTTCCAATAATGACTCAGTGGGGGTCCCCTGCTTCCAATAATGACTCAGTGGGGGTCCCCTGCTTCCAATAATGACTCAGTGGGGGTCCCCTGCTTCCAATAATGACTCAGTGGGGGTCCCCTGCTTCCAATAATGACTCAGTGGGGGTCCCCTGCTTCCAATAATGACTCAGTGGGGGGTCCCCTGTTTCCAATAATGACTCAGTGGGGGTCCCCTGCTTCTAGTAATGGCTCAGTCGCAGTCTGCTGCTTCTAATAATGACTCAGTGGGGGTCCCCTGCTTCCAATAATGACTCAGTGGGGGGTCCCCTGTTTCCAATAACGACTCAGTGGGGGTCCCCTGGTTCCAGTAATGACTCCGTGCGGGTCCCCTGCTTCCAGTAATGACTCCGTGCGGGTCCCCTGCTTCCAATAATGACTCAGTGGGGGTCCCCTACTTCCAATAATGATTCAGTGCGGGTCCCCTGCTTCCAATAATGACTCAGTGGGGTCCCCTGCTTCCAATAATGACTCAGTGGCAGTCCCCTGCTTCCAATAATGACTCTGTGCGGGTCCCCTGCTTCCAATAAGGACTCAGTGGGGTCCCTGCTTCCAATAATGACTCAGTGGCAGTCCCCTGCTTCCAATAATGACTCGGTGGCAGTCCCCTGCTTCCAATAATGACTCTGTGCGGGTCCCCTGCTTCCAATAATGACTCAGTGGCGGTCCCCGGAAGCATTTAATGACTCCGTGGGGGTCCCCTGCTTCCAATAACCACTCAGTGGCAGTCTCCTGCTTCCAGTAATGACTCAGTGGGGGGTCCCCTGCTTCCAATAATGACTCAGTGGCGGTCCCCGGAAGCATTTAATGACTCCGTGCGGGTCCCCTGCTTCCAGTAATGACTCAGTGGGGGGGTCCCCTGCTTCCAGTAATGACTCAGTGGCAGTCCCCTGCTTCCAATAACGACTCACTGGGGGTCCCCTGCTTCCAGTAATGACTCAGTGGGGGTCCCCTGCTTCCAATAACGACTCATTGGGGGTCCCCTGCTTCCAGTAATGACTCAGTGGGGGGTCCCCTGCTTCCAGTAATGACTCAGTGGGGGGTCCCCTGCTTCCAGTAATGACTCAGTGGCAGTCCCCTGCTTCCAGTAATGACTCAGTGGCAGTCCCCTGCTTCCAGTAACGACTCAGTGGGGGTCCCCTGCTTCCAGTAACGACTCAGTGGGGGTCCCCTGCTTCCAGTAACTGCTCAGTGGGGTCCCCTGCTTCCAGTAATTTATTTTATTTATTTATAAAGTTTTATATAGCGCTAGCTAGACCCGTGGGTATCAGAGCGCTTTACATACACGAAGGAAGAGAAGAAGGAATTACAAAACATCGCTGTACATGAGGATGCATAAAAACGCAAGCAAAGACATAGCACTTATGTATCCAGGGAGGGGACAGGGACTCAGGTGGCTGACATAGTCAGAGAACCACCATCCTAGAAGGACAAAGTGAGCGGGGGGTCTATTCAGTTATTGATGCCTGGGACGGTTGCCTTGGTTCGTAAAGTATTGGTTGAGAAGAAAGAGTTTCAGGTCCTTTTGAAGCAAGAGAAGGAGGGGTTGCATCTGAGGTCAGTCGGGAGTGCGTTCCACATCCTGGGTACGTTGCCAGAGAAGGACCGGCACTGGGTCATTTTCTTTTCAGTTTCGGAGGAATGAGAAGAAAAGCGTTGGTGCTTCTCAGAGTTCTGGATTTCCCTGCTTCTATTAGCTTGCTGTTAAGGTAGTTTGGGAATTGGGTGTGAAGGGTCTTGTGAGTGATGCAGGCCAGTTTGTAAATACATCTACCTTCCATGGGAAGCCAGTTGAGAGCGTTGCGGGTAGGTGAGATGTGTTCAAATCTTTTTACATCCGTTATGAGTCGGGCTGCCATGTTAAGGACTGACCTAAGTGGGGCTAGGTGAGCTTTTGGTGTCCCTGTTAGGATGGCGTTCCCATAGTCCAGTTTAGAAAGGACTAGGGATTGAGCTATTGTCTTGAGATCATCTTGAGGAATGAAAGGTTTGATTTTCTTGAGGTGTTTTAGGGAGTAGAGCGCGCTTTTTGCAGAGTTCTTTATGTGGTCTTTCATTGACAAGTTCTTGTCCAGGGTAATGCCTAAAGACTTTACTGAGTCGGATAGGCCGAGGGAGCAGTTTAGAGCATCCAGTTCCTTGAGCCAGACTTGAGTTGGTTGGTGGTTACTTTTCGGAGAGAACAGTATTAATTCAGTTTTATCCGGGTTCAGTTTTAAGTGGTTTGCGTTAAACCAGGTTTGGATCTTGGTAAGCGTGACGTTGAGGTGTCGGACGTCACTGGGCGATTTGATTTTTGTAGTATATTTGAGTGTCATCAGCATATAGGTGGTAATGAACCCCTGCTTGTTTCAAAATAATTGCAAGGGGTTCCATGAAGAGATTGAAGAGGGATGGTGATAGGATCGATCCTTGCGGGACTCCAAGTTTGACTCGTGTTGGTACCGAGAGGCAGGAGTTGATTTTAATCTGTTGCGAACGGTGCTGAAGGAAGGAAGTGAACCATTCGAGTACTGTGCCATTAATGCCACATCGGCTCTTCAGAGACTCTAGTAAAGCTCGATGGTTTACTGTGTCAAATGCCGCTGATAAGTCAATGAGGATGAGGAGGCAGGCAGAACCTTCGTCTAAGGCTCTGTGGATATCATCTGCAACATTGAGCATCGCTGTTTCGGTGCTACAACCTTTCCTGAAACCTGACTGAAAGGTGTCGAGGAGGTTGAAGTTGTCCATATGTTTGTTAAGTTGCTGGAGAACGCACTTCTCCAAAGTTTTAGCTAGGAACGGGAGGTTGGAGATAGGTCTGAGGTTGTTGAGCTCGTTGGGGTCAGCCCCTGGTTTCTTGAGTAAAGGAGTGATTTGTCCTAGCTGAAGGGAGTCTGGGACACAACCTGATGTGAGAGAGGAGTTGATGATTTTTGTCCACACAGGGGCAATGATGTGGTTGAGTTTTTTTACTACTGTGGATGGGAGAGGATCCATAGTGTGGGAAGAGGGTTTTAGGCTTGCAATTATATTGAAGACTTCGGTTTCCGACATGGGTTCGAAGATCGACCAATTAGCGTCATTTTTCAGTTGGAGGCAGGTCAGATTGCCCGAGGTAGCATTTCGATCTGTGTGGTCCGGGATGGTTAACGGGGGACAGGTTGCAAGGGAGGGAGGATTTGCGGTTCTGGTGAAGGATTGCTCAATTTTTGTGACTTTATCAGTGAAGAAGCATGCGATTTCTGAGCAACGATCTTTGGTGGCGTTTAATTCTAGTGGGGGTGTGCTGTTTGTTTGATTTTTGATAATGTTGAAGAGTTCTCTAGGTCTATTCTTCGCCTGATCTAGTTGGGTGCGGAAGAAAGAGGCCTTTTCTCTAAAAATGTGTTTTTTATAGGTCGACCGGGTTGATCGAAGTTGTGCTAAGTGAAGAGGCGAAGGGTTAAGTCTCCAAGTCCGTTCTGATTGTCTGAGTTGTCTTCTTTCGTTATTAAGATCCAAATTGAACCAAGATTTAGATTTGGTAGATCTCATATGTTTGAGTTTGAGTGGAGCTACTTGGTCTAACACCTCTGTCATTGTGGAATTAAAGTGTGCTGTGAGTTCGTCTGTCGTCATAGTGGAAGGCTGAGGTTGTAGATGGTCATGAATCCTGGATTCTAGTTCAGTTATGGGGACTCCATTGATGTTCCTGGTCCAGTGCTTAGGTTTGTCAGGTCGTGTTGGTTGGTTTCTGACATGCGCGTCAATATTAAACAGAATGAGGTGGTGGTCGGACCAGTCAATGGGAGAAATCGATCTCAAGGAGACCAGCTCATTTTTGGTAATGATAGTATCCAGAGTTGCTCCTTTGATGTGAGTTGGTTCGTTGCAGAGTTGTTTGAGGTTGGTAATTTCGAGCAGGTTGGAGAGGTTCTGGGTTGTGGTGTCTTCTGGGTTGTTCCAGTGGATATTGAAGTCCCCCAGGAACACGTCTTCCGTGTCAGTGAGGGAGAAACGAGTTATAAGGTCGGTTAGTTCTTCCGTGAAGAGGGTACGATCACCCGGAGGGTGATAGATGGTGTGAAATTTGATTGGCATGGAGCCTTTGGCTGCGAGTTCAACACCTAGGTACTCAAGAGTCAGGTATTCTGTGGATTTTAATCTGGTAAGCTGTATTCCTTCTTTATGGATGATAGCAAGGCCGCCACCAGTTTTGATCGGTCTGTCATGTCTGATGATGTTGTAGCCTGGGGGGTGAGAAGGTCTAGGATGGGGGTAGAGTGGTCATTGAGCCAGGATTCTGTGAGGAATGCGATGTCTAAATCTTCCGTGAGTATGACTTCAGCAATGTCTGTGGCGTGTTGTACTGCTGATCTGCAATTGAGGAGCATGCACGATAGAGGCCGGAGCGCCTCAGAGGTGGTGTGTGTTGTGTGAATGGAAGTGACTCAGTGGGGATCCCCTGCTTCCAGTAACTGCTCAGTGGGAATCACCTGCTTCCAATAATGACCCAGTGGGGTCCCCTGCTTCCAATAATGACTCCATGGCAGTCCCCTGCTTCCAATAATGACTCAGTGGCAGTCCCCTGCTTACAATAATGACTCAGTGGCGGTCCCCGGAAGCATTTAATGACTCCGTGCGGGTCCCCTGCTTCCAGTAATGACTCAGTGGGGGGTTCCCTGCTTCCAGTAATGACTCAGTGGCAGTCCCCTGCTTCCAATAACGACTCAGTGGGGGTCCCCTGCTTCCAATAATGACTCAGTGGGGGTCCCCTGCTTCCAATAATGACTCAGTGGGGGGTCCCCTGTTTCCAATAATGACTCTGTGGGGGGTCCCCTGGTTCCAGTAATGACTCAGTGCGGGTCCCCTGCTTCCAATAATGACTCGGTGGCAGTCCCCTGCTTCCAGTAATGACTCGGTGGCAGTCCCCTGCTTCCAGTAATGACTCGGTGGCAGTCCCCTGCTTCCAGTAATGACTCGGTGGCAGTCCCCTGCTTCCAATAATGACTCCGTGGCGGTCCCCGGAAGCATTTAATGACTCCGTGCGGGTCCCCTGCTTCCAGTAATGACTCAGTGGGGGGTCCCCTGCTTCCAGTAATGCCTCAGTGTGGGGGTCCCCTGCTTCCAATAACTACTCATTGGAGGTCCCCTGCTTCCAGTAATGACTCAGTGGAGGGTCCCCTGCTTCCAGTAATGACTCCGTTCGGGGTCCCCTGCTTCCAGTAATGACTCAGTGGGGGGTCCCCTGCTTCCAATAATGACTCAGTGGAGGGTCCCCTGCTTCCAGTAATGACACAGTGGAGGGTCCCCTGCTTCCAGTAATGACTCAGTGGAGGGTCCCCTGCTTCCAGTAATGACTCAGTGGAGGGTCCCCTGCTTCCAGTAATGACTCAGTGGAGGGTCCCCTGCTTCCAGTAATGACTCAGTGGAGGGTCCCCTGCTTCCAGTAATGACTCAGTGGAGGGTCCCCTGCTTCCAGTAATGACTCAGTGGCAGTCCCCTGCTTCCAATAATGACTCAGTGGGGGTCCCCTGCTTCCAGTAACGACTCAGTGGGGGTCCCCTGCTTTCAGTAACGGCTCAGTGGGGTCCCCGGATTCCAGTAATGACTCAGTGGGGGTCCCCTGCTTCCAGTAACGGCTCAGTGGGGGTCCCCTGCTTCCAATAATGACTCAGGGGGGTCCCCTGCTTCCAGCAATGACTCAGTGGGGGTCCCCTGCTTCCAGCAATGACTCAGTGGGGTCCCCTGCTTCCAGTAACGACTCAGTGGGGATCCCCTGCTTCCAATAATGACTCTGTGGTGTTCCCCTGATTCCAATAATGACTCAATGGGGGTCCCCTGCTTCCAGTAACGACTCAGTGGGGGGGGTGCCCCCTGCTTCCAATAATGACCCAGTGGAGGTGTCCTGCTTCCAGTAATGACTGTGTGGGTCCCCGGATTCCAGTAATGACTCAGTGGGGGGTCCGCTGCTTCCAATAATGATTCAGTGCGGGTCCCCTGCTTCCAATAATGAAGGGTCCCCGGATTCCAGTAATGATTCAGTGGGGGTCCCCTGCTTCCAGTAATGACTCAGTGGGGGGTCCCCTTCTTCCAATAATGACTCGGTGGCGGTCCCCGCAAGCATTTAATGATTCAATGGGGGCCCACAAAAGCCAAAAGGTTGAGAACAATTCTGCATGCTGAAGAAATACTTGTGTATGAATTATGAAGACAGTTTATCATATTTTTTTATGATTTACAATTTACCTGCCACAGGCCCTTGGCTCAGCTCTGGCTCGGCTCTCCCAGTTAATTTGTTGTCTCGCCCGCCTATATATTTGGCCCAGTGCGCAAAGTTTCAAGCCGGACGCCTGGCAGGGTGCCCCTAGCCTCACCCCAACCTAGGTATTGTGCCCACTCTCCTAGGGTGAATGCCAACCATTTCCCTCTTTGCTCCCACAGGTGCCGCCATGAGCCACAGCAGCGAGCAGGTGAACCTGAGCCGGCAGGAGGTGTGCGGCATCCTGCGGGAGGAGCTACTCAACGACGAGGTCTTCCGCCAGGCCTACACCCATATCTTCATCGTGGTGGGCGCTTCTGTGAGTGTGGGCCAGCAGTCTGTGCTGGAGTCTCTTTTTACTGTTTGTGGGTGTATTGGTTCCTGGCGCTTACATGGAGTACACTCAATATCTTTCACCTCAATTAAGGCGGTGCTCTTGAAGAGGGGAGATACACCCTGCTTTCCCCAATTATCAATCCAAAGATTGAAACAAAACAATTTACCAAATTCAAGGCACACCCCACAACACTCAGAACACAAATATGTGATAGTTTTTTAAAACATAAGATAAAGTTGATATTCCAGTTCTTCTGTATGTTCTTTTATTTTTCTTTAGCCAAATGCCAACGCGTTTCGTCGCAGTGGGAAATACCCTTACGACTTCATCAGGGCTGCTAAACTTGAGTTACTTTAAAGAGAAACCTCCTTCAATCGAGTGCGATTCTGGAGGTTCCAACTGTAGGAGAGTAGGAACTGCTTCTTATAGTTACCCCCACTTTTTGCTGATGTATCACTGTTTTCGACTTAGACTGGCTGGGATCCTGCTATCCAGGACCCCAGCCTAGCTGCTTTCTCTGCTAAATTGATTGCATGTACTTTAGGTACACTCCAGATTGGATACTGGGGTACCCTTATAAGTCCCTAGTATATGGTACACCATGTACCGAGGGCATAGATACCCCAGAGGCCTCCCAGAGGCTGAAGCATGTATTGTGCTACCCCTGAGAGGCCATTCAAAATGACACCACAGGTCTGCTACTGCAACCTGTGTAAGGAGGTGCATGCACCCCTTACTTAGATATGGGTCACCTATATCTATTCTAAATCACTACACATATAAACCTATCAGTCACCCCTATGGCAGGCTTTATCAATCCTGAAGGCAGGGTGCTGGGTTTTGTGTGAGAGGGTGCCCCTGCATGAGCAGAGCCCCTCTGCAGCCTTCGGAATCTATTCTCCGGGGTTGTCTGTGATGCAGCCAACCATATATACTTAAGTGCATTATAACCTCGCGGTAAATGCTAACTTTAAAACGACTGCTTAGAAACATGTCGTGTTTGGTGTCAAACACCTTGGAATCATACCTCCACACCAGTAACTGGTGTGGGAGGTATGATTCCTCCCCTGTAGTACCACTACTATGGGGCACCGGTCTACCCGGTACCAGCTTTCTCGACCTGGGCATCACAAAATGGAGGCTGTCAGCCACAGACACGAGTCTGCCCTCCTGCTGCTGAGCCAAGCTCGAGCAGGGGAAGGCTTGACAATAGGTTTCCTGTCACAGGGAGGTGTGACCACCTCCCAGACAGGATTTAGTGTATTGGGGCTGGGTGGGTGCACTCTGAGAGTGTTTGAAGTCTGCACTGGGGGCACATTTGGTGTCCGTGTGCATAGTCCAGTTCAAACCGGTTGCAGGAGCCATTTGCTCCTGCTCTGGTGCGAAACTGGACAAAGGACATGGGTGTAGCCACCCCTCTGTCCTGACCCTCCCATAGGTGGGTCACCAGAGTTTGTCCCACCCCTTCCTTGGGTATAAAGTAGGACCCCTGACTACAGGACTTTAGATTTTACCTGGACTAAACTCTGCTACAGAAACCAAGTACTTTGACGATCTACACTACGCTGGATGACTGAAGAATCTCCCTTGGAGTAAAGGAGTTACTCCCCTGCAGCAGCAGGCACCTAAACGCATCTGACCGGTTTGCATCTCCCGAGCTCCTGAGGACTCCGAAGATTTCTGCAACACAGGAGGTGGGTTCCCGAGCGTCCCTGAGGTTGATCTGACCTCTCAGCAATTCTGAGACCAGTATCCCTCGTGGGGACCGTGCAACTCGAACCCCTGTGCACCGTGTACTTTTGCAGCAGCATATGCTTTTTGGCGATCTATGAGGCTGTGCTTTGGGCTACGTGTAGTCCTGACCCCGAGCAGTAATTGCACCGAAGATTTCCGGCCTACACTCCACGAGTGTACTGTGGGCTGGTATTTCGTGATTCAGCTCGAGGTCCCTTCGCGATCCCTGGTCCGTTGGCCTGTGGGTCCCTGTGAAGGTAACTTTGACTTTCCTTGGGCTTTCCTGGTTGCTCCAGACGTGCCCTGACTCTCCATAGCTTGGAGAGTCCCCAGGACCTTGCTGGTCCTCACCGTGACTTGTTTCCTCTGCCCGCGTGGGTTGCAGTTGCCAAGGCTTGTTGGTGTTCAATCCGGTCACTGACCCCCCAGCACTCGACATCCTTCGTGGGACAGCTCACCTCCGGACTTTGGTCGTCGTTGACGTCTCCTGGTCCCCGTGGCTGCAGAGTCAAGCATCCCGTCATCTCACCTGAAGCACCCGACATCGGTGGGCATTCGTCTACCGAGCCCCTGGTCACCCTGAAGTGACCCAGACTCTGTCCCATCTGCTTTCAGGTTCTTCTCACCTCGGATCCAGGCTTGGATTCCACCGGACACTTTTCATCTTCCCGGCAGCAGCACTTCTTCGCATCACATCATTGAAAACGACGAGGGTTTCCGACACCACTTGACCCCTATTCACCCGGCTCCTCTGGGATAGGTAACACTGGTACCTCGGTACTCACAAGGGTGCTGGCCTTAGAACCTTCTATGTTCCAAAGGGTTTGCTTGAAGTCCTCCCACAAAGTGTCCTTAAACTGTAATTTTCCAACCGCGACCTTCCCATAGAGTTGTACGGAGCTTGCGTCTGTGTTCACACACTGCACCCGCCCTCCGTGGGTCCCCTGTGTCACTACTTTGGGTGGTTCCTTGGGGTCCCAGCGATTCTACGTGCTCTAGGCACTGTGTCTAGTTAAGTCGTGGTTGTTATACCACTTTCTTAGTATATGGTTCGGTCTCCCCCTGGAGCCCGCTGTGTATTGTGCTATTTACTGTCGTTCTATTGATTTTAATATTGTGTACTGTGTGCTCTAATCTCATAAAGAGGTTAGTAGAGAGTGTTTAGTAATAAATACATATATTTTATATATCTCTTGTGTGGTTCTCCTTTCATTTTGTCATTCAGGAGGTTCTGATCTGGTAAAACAAGCTGCTTTACACTCCTTCAAGACTTAGCCTGAAGGCTGCCCTCCACAGCTACCACTAGGATAGCTTTCTATAAAGGTTGTCTTTAACCTAATCATCATAAGGGTCGTTTGGACTGGTGCAAGGTGCCCACTTTATTTAGTGGACAGCATATACCAGGCCAACTTCTCACACCAACCAAATTTGTTTTCGAGAAATGACAGCGCCAAACAATTAACAGAGTATTTATTAGGACCCTGGAAATGTCTACCCCGTGGTAGAGTCAACCACACAAGGTGTGTCCAATATAAGATCTTGTCCGCGCAAACTTCGAAAAACAATGGCCGTTTACTTTCCAGATCCCAAAACCAATTTAGATGTGGGAAACTCGTGTATGTCAAAGTGTCCCGTGTATGCGCTCACTGGCCCGAATGCAGGTGTGCTGGAGTCTCTGCCACCTCTGTGTCCAAGGAAGGTGCTGTGATAAGTATGAGTTCCGAGAGACATGAGGGGGTGCCTTGGTCTGGGAATCATGAGATGGACCCTGGGCCTGAGGTTCATGAGACGGACCCTGGGCCGAGAGTCATGAGACGGACCCTGGGCCGAGAGTCATGAGACGGACCCTGGGCCGAGAGTCATGAGACGGACCCTGGGCCGAGAGTCATGAGACGGACCCTGGGCCGAGAGTCATGAGACGGACCATGGGCCGAGAGTCATGAGACGGACCCTGGGCCGAGAGTCATGAGACGGACCCTGGGCCGAGAGTCATGAGACGGACCCTGGGCCGAGAGTCATGAGACGGACCCTGGGCCGAGAGTCATGAGACGGACCCTGGGCCGAGAGTCATGAGACGGACCCTGGGCCGAGATTCTTGAGACGGACCATGGGCCTGAGATTCATGAGGTGTATCCAGGGTCTGAGAGGTGTGAGGTGGTGTCCGTGGGTCAGAGAGGCTTGGGCCTGTCCCTGGGTCAGAGAGGCTTGAGCCTGTCCCTGGGGGTCTGAGAGGCGTGGGCCTGTCCCTGGGTCTGAGAGGCGTGAGCCTGTCCCTAGTGAGAGGCGTGGGCCTGTCCCTGGGTCTGAGAGACGTGAGCCTGTCCCTGGGGTCTGAGAGGCGTGGGCCTGTCCCTGGGGTCTGAGAGGCGTGGGCCTGTCCCTGGGGTCTGAGAGGCGTGGGCCTGTCCCTGGGGTCTGAGAGGCGTGGGCCTGTCCCTGGGGTCTGAGAGGCGTGGGCCTGTCCCTGGGGTCTGAGAGGCGTGGGCCTGTCCCTGGGGTCTGAGAGGCGTGGGCCTGTCCCTGGGGACTGAGAGGCGTGGGCCTGTCCCTGGGGACTGAGAGGCGTGGGCCTGTCCCTGGGGACTGAGAGGCGTGGGCCTGTCCCTGGGGTCTGAGAGGCGTGGGCCTGTCCCTGGGGTCTGAGAGGCGTGGGCCTGTCCCTGGGGACTGAGAGGCGTGGGCCTGTCCCTGGGGACTGAGAGGCGTGGGCCTGTCCCTGGGGACTGAGAGGCGTGGGCCTGTCCCTGGGGACTGAGAGGCGTGGGCCTGTCCCTGGGGACTGAGAGGCGTGGGCCTGTCCCTGGGGTCTGAGAGGCGTGGGCCTGTCCCTGGGGTCTGAGAGGCGTGGGCCTGTCCCTGGGGTCTGAGAGGCGTGGGCCTGTCCCTGGGGTCTGAGAGGCGTGGGCCTGTCCCTGGGGTCTGAGAGGCGTGGGCCTGTCCCTGGGGTCTGAGAGGCGTGGGCCTGTCCCTGGGGTCTGAGAGGCGTGGGCCTGTCCCTGGGGTCTGAGAGGCGTGGGCCTGTCCCTGGGTCTGAGAGATGTAAGCCTGTCCCTGGGTCTGAGAGGCGTGGGCCTGTCCCTGGGGTCTGAGAGGCGTGGGCCTGTCCCTGGGGTCTGAGAGGCGTGGGCCTGTCCCTGGGGTCTGAGAGGCGTGGGCCTGTCCCTGGGTCTGAGAGACGTGAGCCTGTCCCTGGGTCTGAGAGGCGTGAGCCTGTCCCTGGGTCTGAGAGGCGTGAGCCTGTCCCTGGGTCTGAGAGGCGTGAGCCTATCCCTGGGTCTGAGAGGCGTGAGCCTGTCCCTGGGTCTGAGAGGCGTGAGCCTGTCCCTGGGTCTGAGAGGCGTGAGCCTGTCCCTGGGTCTGAGAGGCGTGAGCCTGTCCCTGGGTCTGAGAGGCGTGAGCCTGTCCCTGGGTCTGAGAGGCGTGAGCCTGTCCCTGGGTCTGAGAGATGTGAGCCTGTCCCTGGGAGGCGTGAGCCTGTCCCTGGGAGGCGTGAGCCTGTCCCTGGGTCTGAGAGGTGTGGGCCTGTCCCTGGGGTCTGAGAGGCGTGGGCCTGTCCCTGGGGTCTGAGAGGCGTGTGCTTGTCCCTGGGGTCGGAGAGGCGTGAGCCTGTCCCTGGGTCTGAGTCGTGGGCCTGTCCCTGGGTCTGAGAGATGTGAGCCTGTCCCTGGGTCTGAGAGATGTGAGCCTGTCCCTGGGGTCTGAGGCGTGAGCCTGTCCCTGGGTCTGAGAGGCGTGAGCCTGTGAGAGGCGTGAGCCTGTCCCTGGGTCTGAGAGGCGTGAGCCTGTCCCTGGGTCTGAGAGGCGTGAGCTAGTGAGAGGCGTGAGCCTGTCCCTGGGTCTGAGAGGCGTGAGCCTGTCCCTGGGTCTGAGAGGCGTGAGCCTGTCCCTGGGTCTGAGAGGCGTGAGCCTGTCCCTGGGGTCTGAGAGGCGTGGGCCTGTCCCTGGGGTCTGAGAGGCGTGGGCCTGTCCCTGGGGTCTGAGAGGCGTGGGCCTGTCCCTGGGGTCTGAGAGGCGTGGGCCTGTCCCTGGGGTCTGAGAGGCGTGGGCCTGTCCCTGGGGTCTGAGAGGCTTGGGCCTGTCCCTGGGGTCTGAGAGGCGTGGGCCTGTCCCTGGGGTCTGAGAGGCGTGGGCCTGTCCCTGGGGTCTGAGAGGCGTGGGCCTGTCCCTGGGTCTGAGAGGCGTGAGCCTGTCCCTGGGTCTGAGAGGCGTGATCCTGTCCCTGGGTCTGAGGCGTGAGCCTGTGAGAGGCGTGAGCCTGTCATTGGGTCTGAGAGACGGGAGCCTGTCCCTAGTGAGAGGCGTGAGCCTGTCATTGGGTCTGAGAGACGTGAGCCTGTCCCTAGTGAGAGGCGTGAGCCTGTCCCTGGGTCTGAGAGACTTGAGCCTGTCCCTGGGTCTGAGAGGCGTGAGCCTGTGAGAGACGTGAGCCTGTCCCTGGGTCTGAGAGACGTGAGCCTGTCCCTGGGTCTGAGAGACGTGAGCCTGTCCCTGGGTCTGAGAGACGTGAGCCTGTCCCTGGGTCTGAGAGACGTGAGCCTGTCCCTGGGTCTGAGAGACGTGAGCCTGTCCCTGGGTCTGAGAGACGTGAGCCTGTCCCTTGGTCTGAGAGACGTGAGCCTGTCCCTGGGTCTGAGAGATGTGAGATGTGAGCCTGTCCCTGGGTTTGAGAGATGTGAGCCTGGGTCTGGGAGGCGTGAGCCTGGGTCTGGGGTCTGAGAGGCGTGAGCCTGTCCCTGGGGTCTGAGAGGCGTGGGCCTGTCCCTGGGGTCTGAGAGGCGTAGGCCTGTCCCTGGGGTCTGAGAGGCGTAGGCCTGTCCCTGGGGTCTGAGAGGCGTGGGCCTGTCCCTGGGGTCTGAGAGGCGTGGGCCTGTCCCTGGGGTCTGAGAGGCGTGGGCCTGTCCCTGGGGTCTGAGAGGCGTGGGCCTGTCCCTGAGTTTGAGAGGCATGAGCCAGTCCCTGGGTCTGAGAGGCGTGAGCCTGTCCCTAGTGAGAGGCGTGAGCCTGTCCCTGGGTCTGAGAGATGTGAGCCTGTCCCTGGGTCTGAGAGATGTGAGCCTGTCCCTGGGTCTGAGAGGCGTGAGCCTGTCCCTGGGTCTGAGAGGCGTGAGCCTGTGAGAGGCATGAGCCTGTCCCTGGGTCTGAGAGGCGTGAGCCTGGGTCTGAGAGGCGTGAGCCTGTCCCTGGGTCTAAGAGGCGTGAGCCTGTCCCTGGGTCTGAGAGGCGTGAGCCTGTCCCTGGGTCTGAGAGACGTGAGCCTGTCCCTAGTAAGAGGCGTGGGCCTGTCCCTGGGTCTGAGAGACGTGGGCCTGTCCCTGGGTCTGAGAGACGTGAGCCTGTCCCTGGGTCTGAGAGACGTGAGCCTGTCCCTGGGTCTGAGAGGCGTGAGCCTGTCCCTGGGTCTGAGAGGCATGAGCCTGTGAGAGGCGTGAGCCTGTCATTGGGTCTGAGAGACGTGAGCCTGTCTCTAGTGAGAGGCGTGAGCCTGTCATTGGGTCTGAGAGACGTGAGCCTGTCCCTAGTGAGAGGCATGAGCCTGTCCCTGGGTCTGAGAGGCGTGAGCCTGTCCCTGGGTCTGAGAGGCGTGAGCCTGTCCCTGGGTCTGAGAGGCGTGAGCCTGTCCCTGGGTCTGAGAGGCGTGAGCCTGTCCCTTGGTCTGAGAGGCGTGAGCCTGTCCCTTGGTCTGAGAGACGTGAGCCTGTCCCTTGGTCTGAGAGGCGTGAGCCTGTCCCTGTGTCTGAGAGGCGTGAGCCTGTCCCTGTGTCTGAGAGGCGTGAGCCTGTCCCTGTGTCTGAGAGGCGTGAGCCTGTCCCTGTGTCTGAGAGGCGTGAGCCTGTCCCTGTGTCTGAGAGGCGTGAGCCTGTCCCTGTGTCTGAGAGGCGTGAGCCTGTCCCTGGGTCTGCGAGGCGTGAGCCTGTCCCTGGGTCTGAGAGGCGTGAGCCTGTCCCTGGGTTTGAGAGGCGTGAGCCTGACCGTGAGCCTGTCCCTAGGTCTGAGAGGCGTGAGCCTGTCCCTGTGTCTGAGAGGCGTGAGCCTGTCCCTGTGTCTGAGAGGCGTGAGCCTGTCCCTGGGTCTGAGAGGCGTGAGCCTGTCCCTGTGTCTGAGAGGCGTGAGCCTGTCCCTTGGTCTGAGAGGCGTGAGCCTGTCCCTGGGTCTGAGAGGCGTGAGCCTGTCCCTGTGTCTGAGAGGCGTGAGCCTGTCCCTGTGTCTGAGAGGCGTGAGCCTGTCCCTGTGTCTGAGAGGCGTGAGCCTGTCCCTGTGTCTGAGAGGCGTGAGCCTGTCCCTGGGTCTGACAGGCGTGAGCCTGTCCCTGGGACTGAGAGGCGTGAGCCTGTCCCTGGGTCTGAGAGGCGTGAGCCTGTCCCTGGGTCTGAGAGGCGTGAGCCTGTCCCTGGGTTTGAGAGGCGTGAGCCTGACCGTGAGCCTGTCCCTAGGTCTGAGAGGCGTGAACCTATCGCTGGGTCTGAGAGGCGTGAGCCTGTTGCTGGGTCTGAGAGGCGTGAGCCTGTGCCTGGGTCAGAGAGGCGTTAGCCTGTGCCTGGGTCAGAGAGGTGTGAGGGACTGAGAGGCGTGAGCCTGTCCCTGGGTCTGAGAGGCGTGAGCCTGTCCCTAGGTCTGAGAGGCGTGAACCTGTCGCTGGGTCTGAGAGGCGTGAGCCTGTCGCTGGGTCAGAGAGGCGTTAGCCTGTGCCTGGGTCAGAGAGGTGTGAGGGACTGAGAGGCGTAAGCCTGTCTCTGGGTCTATAGGGAATCATGTCTGAACTAATGTTTCAGATTTTGGCAGCAAGAGAGAGTTAATTGTATGTATTTAAAGCTCTATTTGCTCTCTCTGACCTCGAATCCATAAAGATGTGATACAGATTTCCCAATGCTGTCCCTGTGATCCTGAACTAGTCTGGGGTTGCGATTCTGGGTGCGAGTGGCCAGTGCTGCACAGACTAGAAGCAGACAGCAGTCCTTGGCTGTGGTGTTAGTGGGAGCACAGCTCTGTGCAGTGTTGCTGCAGCGTCAGTGGCACAGCTCGCTGCTTTCTTGTAGTGTGTGCTGTTGGGCGAGAGCGGGTGTTGGTGGGGTGTGGTGGTAGAGAAGTGTGGAAGTGACAAACGTGCCCTGCAGTGGGCGGAACGGAAGATGTCCATTGAAGAGAATTTTATCATCTGGGGGGAGGTGATGACTGGGGATAGTATGTGCATAGTATGTGGGAGGTGCATAGTATGTGGGAGGTGGAGAAACAATTGAGTGAATTCGAGTGGGTGCAGGCCCTTCCCGATCCAAGATCAAGGGCTTCCCTGTGGCTAGCAGCCAACACATCCTCACCTTGTTTATTAAAAGCTGAACCCCTCCACTCTGAGATTCCTCTGTAGCTGAACCATGGAAACAATTGCTGTCAGGGGTCGAGCCAGGAGCCCACCTTTCCTGAATTAGATATTCTGCTGTTTTCAGTAGATTGGGCCATTCCCTTCTCTAGGCCTGTATCTGGATTCTGTGTTGTAAAATCATTTGGCCTAAGGATCTGCCTTTAAGATTTAAAGTTGTGGCCTTTGATCGTGTGGTTTGGGATTCATTATGGGCAACCATGCATGCTTATGGGCTAGTGAGTCTGTTCATATCAATGGCCCAGACTTTATCTAAAAACCCTAAGGCCAAGGTTTTAATAGGGGGAAATCCCTCCTCTCTTTTTGAATTACATAGAGGTACGCGTCAGGAGTGCCCACTTTCTCCCCTGCTCTTCGCTCTGTACATAGAACCTTATCTAAGGCACTTATTGGAAAATAAAGGTATTCTACCAGTGAAATTAAATGGAGCAGAGCTAAAAGTAACTGTTATGCTGACGACATCGCAGTCTATTGCACCAATCCTTCTGTTACTCCTGCTCTCATATCAAGAGACGGACCAATTTGGAGTCTTTTCTGGGTATAAATTAAATCTATCCAAAACTCAGATAATCCTCAACTTTCACTCAGATACTCCAATAGCCGGAGTAAGCTCCTTGGCTACTTATTTAGGAATCAGGCTCAGCAGTCGAATAGAGGATATCAATGCACTTAAGTATGAGCCTCTTCTACAGGTAGTAACCGCAAAATCATTGTGGGCCGTTGTAAAATTATCAAGATGAATATATTGCTTACATTTCTTTTTGTTCCGTTCTATACCACTCCGAATCCCAGATTCTTTTTTTCAAGCGGTTAGAGGGTCTCATAAGTAGTTTCATATGGGTCTACAGAAGGGCTAGGCGCGCTACCCGTCTTTTAAAACTGTCATACAAACAAGGTGGACTTAACCTTCCAGATTTTAAGTTATATTACTGGGCAGCTTTTGCGGGTCGCATTCAGAACTTGCTGACTGAGCGACAAGGTGGGTTGTCCATACTGGGATATCTGCTAGCTCTGGGTTTTGATATCAGTTATTCACTCCATAAGTTGACAGACCCTAACTACTTTAAGAGGGTTAGATTTAAGATAATCAGGGACCTAGAGTGGACTTGGTGGGATATATGTACCAAATATTCTTTACCATCATTTCACAGTTATACTCCGCTCTGGGACAACCCTGCCCTCCCTGATATATTTCATGATCATATTGGGATAGACTGGGGAAGGCTGGGGGCATACCGGTTGGGTCAACAATTCGACGAGCATGGGTTCAGGACTTTTTGGTTCACTACAGGAAGCTTTCGGGCTCTCGCAACGTTTCTTTTTTAAATACTTGCAGATGATAGATTACTTTCTGCATGGCTGTAAGGCTAATATCAACTTAGAAACACCAGAAATTCTCACGTTTATACCAGTCTTCAGGTCAAATCTCTATAAGTGTAATGCATCAGAAACTTATTTTGCACACAGATGATGACAACACGCAACTGGCTCTCAAATGGAGTCGGCTTCTTGCCACAAACATCGGCCATTGAGCTTCAGGAAGCATTTGAACTACTGGATCATTCTGTAGTCTCTGTCAGCCTTAAGCTGCAGCAATTTAGAAGAATCTGCATGCTTTTTTATACTCCTTATCGTATTTCCAAAGGGTCACAGACCCGGGCCGCCGACAGGATATACTGTCCGAAATGCTGTGGTTATGCGGCTAATATAGTACATATGTCTATAGACTGTCCAGTGCTTCAGGATTTCTGGGGCAGCTTAAGACAACACATAACAGCATATTTGGGGTCCGATTTCCACATAACTAATAAGTAAATCATGTTGGGGTACAAATCGGGTCTTGGTTTCGGCCCTGGGTCACCAGCTTCCATCATAATTGTTACTGTCCGATTATGTATTACTAGGGTCCGGATAAGCCCCTCGCCACCAACAGTAACCGAGTGGTGGGCTCTGCTACGCCAAACTTATGAATGTGAACTTGCAGTAGCTAAGGGAAGAGGTCCCCGAGCTATCAAGAAAGTCAAAAGAATATGGTCCCGTCTTCAGTGGGAGCAGCTAATGAAACTGCTGCTCCAGTTCCTGGTCTACGTTTAAGTTTAGATTATTTCTTCTTTTTTTCCCCACTTCTATGTGACTTTGTGTTCCCTGCCACTGACATACATATATATACATGTAGAATTCAAATTGTGGTCAAATATCTCTGAAAACTGAGTGTTATTCGGAAAGGCTTATGTATGTAACTTATGTGTTAACTATGTCTGACTCCTAAAAAGAAATGAAGATTTACAGTTGCAGCCTGGGGATCATTGGTGCTCTGATCTCGAACACCTCAATCCAGGCATGTATAGAGCTGCCCAAGAGGGGGTGGCTGGCACAGTGCGAAGCCTCTCAGCCAGGAAATTGAGGGCCCCTTGTTGCCATTCACTTCACGGCAGATGGCGGGCCATTGACAATATGTGACACATGACAACCAGGACATTACACGTTGTTTTTTTTTTTTCTGAGCCTGGCTATTCCAAGGTGTCCTTCTCTCTTCAGTCTGAGCCAGGCTATTACAAGATCTCCTTCCATAAATCTGACGTTTGAACCTCCAGCTGTGCTTGAAGAGATACTTAATTGTGGCTGGCACAGTCAGTACCCTGAGCTTTGACTTGTGTGAAGAATAGGTTTTTAGCAATTCTCAACAACTTAAAACAATCACAGACAGAAATGTAGATGGCAGGTAAAATCAAGAAGCAGCTTCATTCACAATTTGTTTAACAAAATGCAATTGTGATGTTTATGGGGAATGTTGCTAAGCAAAGTACTGTTCAGGGGTACCATTATACAAATCTGTTTCAAATGTTTAAAACAAAAGACTGAAATCTATCCTTGATGCCGCAATCCCCAAGCAATTGACCAGCAGACTATAAACAATCCGGAACACGGCCGGTCTCACCCTCAATCTTCCACACAGGACTCCCATCGCACCACAGTTCACGGAGCTCCACTGACTCCGATACACAAACACGCTCAGTTAAAAGGCCTCACCCACGCTTTCTCTCTGTCGTCTACCCTCGTCTCTGTCGTCTACCCTCGTCTCTGTCGTCTACCCTCGTCTCTGTCGTCTACCCTCGTCTCTGTCGTCTACCCTCGTCTCTGTCGTCTACCCTCGTCTCTGTCGTCTACCCTCGTCTCTGTCGTCTACCCTCGTCTCTGTCGTCTACCCTCGTCTCTGTCGTCTACCCTCGTCTCTGTCGTCTACCCTCGTCTCTGTCGTCTACCCTCGTCTCTGTCGTCTACCCTCGTCTCTGTCGTCTACCCTCGTCTCTGTCGTCTACCCTCGTCTCTGTCGTCTACCCTCGTCTCTGTCGTCTACCCTCGTCTCTGTCGTCTACCCTCGTCTCTGTCGTCTACCCTCGTCTCTGTCGTCTACCCTCGTCTCTGTCGTCTACCCTCGTCTCTGTCGTCTACCCTCGTCTCTGTCGTCTACCCTCGTCTCTGTCGTCTACCCTCGTCTCTGTCGTCTACCCTCGTCTCTGTCGTCTACCCTCGTCTCTGTCGTCTACCCTCGTCTCTGTCGCCTACCCTCGTCTCTGTCGTCTACCCTCGTCTCTGTCGTCTACCCTCGTCTCTGTCGTCTACCCTCGTCTCTGTCGTCTACCCTCGTCTCTGTCGCCTACCCTCGTCTCTGTCGTCTACCCTCGTCTCTGTCGTCTACCCTCGTCTCTGTCGTCTACCCTCGTCTCTGTCGCCTACCCTCGTCTCTGTCGTCTACCCTCGTCTCTGTCGTCTACCCTCGTCTCTGTCGTCTACCCTCGTCTCTGTCGTCTACCCTCGTCTCTGTCGTCTACCCTCGTCTCTGTCGTCTACCCTCGTCTCTGTCGTCTGCCCTCGTCTCTGTCGTCTGCCCTCGTCTCTGTCGTCTGCCCTCGTCTCTGTCGTCTGCCCTCGTCTCTGTCGTCTGCCCTCGTCTCTGTCGTCTGCCCTCGTCTCTGTCGTCTGCCCTCGTCTCTGTCGCCTGCCCTCGTCTCTCTGTCGCCTGCCCTCGTCTCTCTGTCGCCTGCCCTCGTCTCTGTCGCCTGCCCTCGTCTCTCTGTCGCCTGCCCTCGTCTCTCTGTCGCCTGCCCTCGTCTCTCTGTCGCCTGCCCTCGTCTCTCTGTCGCCTGCCCTCGTCTCTCTGTCGCCTGCCCTCGTCTCTCTGTCGCCTGCCCTCGTCTCTCTGTCGCCTGCCCTCGTCTCTCTGTCGCCTGCCCTCGTCTCTGTCGCCTGCCCTCGTCTCTGTCGCCTGCCCTCGTCTCTGTCGCCTGCCCTCGTCTCTGTCGCCTGCCCTCGTCTCTCTGTCGCCTGCCCTCGTCTCTCTGTCGCCTGCCCTCGTCTCTCTGTCGCCTGCCCTCGTCTCTCTGTCGCCTGCCCTCGTCTCTCTGTCGCCTGCCCTCGTCTCTGTCGCCTGCCCTCGTCTCTCTGTCGCCTGCCCTCGTCCTCTGTCGCCTGCCCTCGTCTCTCTGTCGCCTGCCCTCGTCTCTCTGTCGCCTGCCCTCGTCTCTCTGTCGCCTGCCCTCGTCTCTCTGTCGCCTGCCCTCGTCTCTCTGTCGCCTGCCCTCGTCTCTCTGTCGCCTGCCCTCGTCTCTCTGTCGCCTGCCCTCGTCTCTCTGTCGCCTGCCCTCGTCTCTCTGTCGCCTGCCCTCGTCTCTCTGTCGCCTGCCCTCGTCTCTCTGTCGCCTGCCCTCGTCTCTCTGTCGCCTGCCCTCGTCTCTCTGTCGCCTGCCCTCGTCTCTCTGTCGCCTGCCCTCGTCTCTCTGTCGCCTGCCCTCGTCTCTCTGTCGCCTGCCCTCGTCTCTCTGTCGCCTGCCCTCGTCTCTCTGTCGCCTGCCCTCGTCTCTCTGTCGCCTGCCCTCGTCTCTCTGTCGCCTGCCCTCGTCTCTCTGTCGCCTGCCCTCGTCTCTCTGTCGCCTGCCCTCGTCTCTCTGTCGCCTGCCCTCGTCTCTCTGTCGCCTGCCCTCGTCTCTGTCGCCTGCCCTCGTCTCTGTCGCCTGCCCTCGTCTCTGTCGCCTGCCCTCGTCTCTGTCGCCTGCCCTCGTCTCTGTCGCCTGCCCTCGTCTCTGTCGCCTGCCCTCGTCTCTGTCGCCTGCCCTCGTCTCTGTCGCCTGCCCTCGTCTCTGTCGCCTGCCCTCGTCTCTGTCGCCTGCCCTCGTCTCTCTGTCGCCTGCCCTCGTCTCTCTGTCGCCTGCCCTCGTCTCTCTGTCGCCTGCCCTCGTCTCTCTGTCGCCTGCCCTCGTCTCTCTGTCGCCTGCCCTCGTCTCTCTGTCGCCTGCCCTCGTCTCTCTGTCGCCTGCCCTCGTCTCTCTGTCGCCTGCCCTCGTCTCTCTGTCGCCTGCCCTCGTCTCTCTGTCGCCTGCCCTCGTCTCTCTGTCGCCTGCCCTCGTCTCTCTGTCGCCTGCCCTCGTCTCTCTGTCGCCTGCCCTCGTCTCTCTGTCGCCTGCCCTCGTCTCTCTGTCGCCTGCCCCTCGTCTCTCTGTCGCCTGCCCTCGTCTCTCTGTCGCCTGCCCTCGTCTCTCTGTCGCCTGCCCTCGTCTCTCTGTCGCCTGCCCTCGTCTCTCTGTCGCCTGCCCTCGTCTCTCTGTCGCCTGCCCTCGTCTCTCTGTCGCCTGCCCTCGTCTCTCTGTCGCCTGCCCTCGTCTCTCTGTCGCCTGCCCTCGTCTCTCTGTCGCCTGCCCTCGTCTCTCTGTCGCCTGCCCTCGTCTCTCTGTCGCCTGCCCTCGTCTCTCTGTCGCCTGCCCTCGTCTCTCTGTCGCCTGCCTTCGTCTCTCTGTCGCCTGCCTTCGTCTCTCTGTCGCCTGCCCTTCCCTCTCTGTCTCCTGCCCTTCCCTCTGTCTCCTGCCCTTCCCTCGCCTGCCCTTCCCTCTCTGTCGCCTGCCCTTCCCTCTCTGTCGCCTGCCCTTCCCTCTCTGTCGCCTGCCCTTCCCTCTCTGTCGCCTGCCCTTCCCTCTCTGTCGCCTGCCCTTCCCTCTCTGTCGCCTGCCCTTCCCTCTCTGTCGCCTGCCCTTCCCTCTGTCGCCTGCCCTTCCCTCTGTCGCCTGCCCTTCCCTCTCTGTCGCCTGCCCTCCCCTCTGTCATCAGTGATGTCATTTGAGATGTCATTTGAGATGTCATCAGTGATGTCATCAGTGATGTCATCAGTGATGTCATCAGTGATGTCATCAGTGATGTCATCAGTGATGTCATCAGTGATGTCACTGACCATGTCATGAATGATGTAATATGTGACGTCATCAGCAGTGCATTGTGGGCGCGAGTTATAGTTAGCTGAACTAACTATAACGGGGGAATTTCTATGGTTTTGTACGAGTGAAATGTCCAACTAACTATAACGTCCCTGAAACCTATGGTTTTTTCAGTGAATTTCATTGGTTTTTTAAATGCTAATTTCTAACTATGCCTACAAAGTTAGGACATGTGAAGAAAGAGGAAGAAAAGCGCAGAAAGAAGCAAGACAAATGCAGAAAGAGGCAACAGAAGTCCAGAAAGACGAAGAAAAGTGCAGGAAGAAGCAAGAGATGTGCAGAAAGAACCAACAGAGGAGCAGAAAGTCCTCCTGTGCCCCCAACTTTTTACTGATGTGTACTGGTGGTAACTGACTCTGAATAACCAGGACCGGAGCTAGTGCTATGCTAAAAGACACTTAGAATACAGTGAAAACACCTACATACACTAGGGAACACTATGCGTTGGGGTACCCCTGTGATTAGCTTGACCTCCTCTGTATTTGCCATGAGTTAGTACCTGGGTCATTGCATGAGTACATGAGTAGTGACTGGATGATTAGAGTACTGCAAGGAGAGTGGATGGTGAATTTATAAGTGCCTGGGTTTTGGCGGAGTGATTGGATAAGTACATGGTGTGCGCTGGGTGATTGGAGGAGTGCATGGGTAGTGACAGGGCGATGGCTGGACTGCATGGGTACTGCTCAGGGTATTGTAGCAGTGCATGAGTTTTAGTGCATGGGTTCATTGCATGAGTGCATGGGTAGTGACTGGATGATTAAAGTGCTGCAAGGAGAGTGCATGGTGAATTTATAAGTGCTTGGGTTTTGGCGGAGTGATTGCATAAGTACACACATGTCACATCAGGCCCCGCCCCCTCCCTTCACCACTGTGCAAACGCGCCCCCTGGCGGGTTTTATGTTGGGGGATTAATTCCCCTTGAATCCTGAGGGTCCCTGGGGGCCAACTAGCCCACCAGGTACCTCCAGTAAGCGCCACAGAGCTGCGTTGCAGAGAGGTGGTCAGAGGCCACGCCCCTTTTTACACCTCTCTGCAACGCAACTCTGTGGCGCTTACTGGACGTACCTGGTGGGCTAGTTGGCCTCAGGACCCTCAGGATTCAAGGGGACTTAATTCCCCAACTTACAATGTGCCAGGGGTTGCGTTTGCACACTTGCTATGTCAGGCCCCGCCCCATCCCTGCACCACTGTGCAAACGCACCCCCTGGTGCGTTGTAAATTGGGGGATTAAGTCCCCTTGAGTCCTGAGGGTCCCTGGGGGACAACTAGCCCACCAGCTACCTCCAGTAAGCGCCACAGAGCTGCGTTGCAGAGTGGTGTAAAAAGGGGGCGTGGCCTTGGACCACCTCTCTGCAACGCAGCTCCCTGGCACTTACTGGAGGTACCTGGTGGGCTAGTTGGCCCCCAGGGACCCTCAGGATTCAAGGGGACTTAATCCCCCAATTTACAATGTGCCAGGGGGTGCGTTTGCACACTTGCTATGTCAGGCCCCGCCCCCTCCCTGCACCACTGTGCAAACGTGCCCCCTGGCGCGTTGTAAATTGGGGGATTAATTCCCCTTGAGTCCTGAGGGTCCCTGAGGGCCAACTAGCCCACCAGGTACCTCCAGTAAGCACCAGAGAGCTGCGTTGCAGAGAGGTGTAAAAAGGGGCGTGGCCTCTGAACACCTCTCTGCAACGCAGCTCCCTGGCGCATACTGGAGGTACCTGGTGGACTAGTTGGCCCCCAGGGACCCTCAGTATTCAAGGGGAATTAATTCCCCAACTTACAACGCGCCAGGGGGCGCGTTTGCGGAGTGCTGCAGGGAGGGGGCAGGGCCTAGCCGCGATGCCGGCTTTTAAAAAAAAAAATTTAACAAGGGGGGCTGTGTGGCCCCCCTTCTCTTGTCTTTTTTTGGGCCCTGGGGACCCCATCCCCCAGGGCCTGACCCCTTTTAATTATTATTATTTTTTAATGTAAACTGGAGGGGGGCCGCGTGGGCCCCCCTCCTGTGGCCAATTCCGGCCCCGGGGACCCCATCCCCCGGGACATGGCCACATATATTTTTTTTAAAGGAGGTGGGGCTGCGTGGCCCCCATCCTGAGGCCTCTATTGGCCCCGGGGACCCCATCCCCCGGGGCCGGCCTTTATTTATTTATTTTTTTATTTGGGGAGGGGGGCCGCGTGGCCCCCCTCCTGGGCCACTTCTGGCCCCGGGGACCCCATCCCCCAAGGCCTGGCCATCCTTTTGTTTTTTATTTTTGGGAGGGGGGCTGCGTGGCCCCCCTCAGGCCAATTATGGCCCCGGGGACCCCATCCCCCGGGACCTGGCCTCTCCGTTTAAAAAAAATATATATATTATTCACAGGGGAGGGGGGCCGCGTGGCCCCCCTCCCGGGCCACTTCTGGCGCCGGGGACGCCATCCCCCGGGGCCAGCCCTATCCGTTGGGGACCGTGGGGGGGTCCCCAATTCCCCCACGGTCCCGCCGGCTCCCCGCCTCCTGCTGGAGCCGGCATTGCTTCCACACGGGGAGCTGCTGACATGCAGCTCCCCGTGTGGAAAGCAGTCCGCTTTGGATTTTGGAGCGAGAGCAGGTTTCCCTGCTCTCGCTTCCAAAATCCAAAGCAAGTTTGCTATGACAGGGCGGGAGCCGCGCGGCTCCCGCCCTGTCATAGCAAACAGCAGTGTCCCGGGGGTGGGCACCCCGGGACACTGCAGGAGCCGGCCCTGGGGGGTGGCGGTCCCCAGGGCCATGGAGGGCTCCAGGAGGGGGGCCGCGCGGCCCCCCTCCCTCCTTTTCATTGCCCCGGGGAGGTGGTGGTCCCCGGGGCCGGGGGTCCGCTACGGACCCCCAAATCTCAATATTAAGTGTCCCGGGGAGGTGGCTTGAGCCCCCCCCCACACTAATTATTTTTTTAGCCCCGGGGAGGTGGTGGTCCCCGGGGCTCGGGGGGCCACGGGGCCTGCCAATTATCATAAATGCTCCGGGGAGGTGGTGGTCCCCGGAGCAGCGTGGGGGGTTGGGACCCCCCACACATTTCTTTAGGTAGCCCCGGGCAGGTGGCGGTCCCCGGGGCTACGGGGGGGCTGCGTGCCCCCCGCATTTATTTCAATAAGCCCCGGGGAGGTAGTGGTCCCCGGGGCCCCCGCGGGCCCCTGCAACATTTATAAGTGCCCCCGGGACCTGGCCCACCCGGGGGCTTTTTGAATACAAAGCGCGGGAGTCCGCGCTTCGTTTTTTTTTTTTTGGTCTGGATTCGCGCACCCAGCGCAAATTTGGCCTATTTAAAAAAAAAAAAAAAAAAAATGCTATATTTGGCCCTGGGGGTCCTTGTGGGACCCCCTGTGCAGGCCTAGGGTGTCCGGGTGTTTCTACCCTGCCCCCTTTTCTTTTTTTTCACCTTTGTTTTTCTGTTTTCTTGTGACTCGGTTCTACCGAGTCACAAGATGGCTGCCAACACTTCCTGGTTTGGAGTGTTGGCAGCCAATTCGAATAAAGCTCGTGGTCAGCAGGGTTCGCGAACCCTCCTCGGCCATAGATATCGAAACTTTTATTTTTTTAATTTCTCACCAACTACTGAACGGATTTACACCATTTAACAACAAGCATTTGCAATGCAATAGGTCTCGCATTTGCGAGAGTTTGAGCTATTGCCATTGTAAATGACAATGCCTTTTATTTATGTGTTTTAAAAACCTGCAAGTGGTGCGTTGTACTTTGCAGGTTTTTTAACACATACATAAAGGCATTGTCATTTACAATGCCATATTGCATTGTAAATGCTTTTCGCTGTGTTTATTCTATAAACAATCCCTTCTGTGCAAGAGCAAAATGACAAAAATGGAAATCGAGCAATAAGTGCAAAAAAGAGAGAGCGAACAAGGAACAAACTAAGACTTGAGAGTTAAGAAAGATCTGAGAGATAATGCGAGAAACAAGGGTTAAGGAGAGAGAGTCAAGATCGAGGAAGAATCAAAGGGGAAGAGAGAATGAGTGACAAGGTGCGAAAAGCACCAGGCAAAAGAGAAGAAACGAGTGAGCAAAAATTTGTAAACCGGGCCGAGAAGCAGAGAGATAGCAAAAAGAAACCACACAGATAACCGGAGCAAAAACGTGGCAAAATAAGGCAAACAGAGAGGTATAGCAGGGAAACAATGGCAATACCAAACAACCTGAAGAGAAGAAGGCGAGAGAGAGAGCGCAGGACAAGGGAGAAGCAGCTGGAGCAAGGCAGGAGCCTCACACGCACTGGAACTGGGTCGGAAAGGTCTTTCTCTGGTCAGAGGACCAGGTACAGATAAAGTCCTAGAAAAGCACCTACAAAATCAAACAGAAAGCAAACTGGACAATCAGCATTATTCTCTGCCGGACACAGACCCAGGTCTAAAAATTCGTCATTTTATGATTGGCCTATCACTAACATGAACATGAAGTAGCATTCTAAGAGTATCAGCGTCACATGTTTTTTCATTCCATCCAGATGGGACTCAACGGGAAAAGAGAATTGTGGCTCAGAAGGGCCTAGTCTCACAGCTGTGAAGCAGCGTATCTTGTCCTAACCAACATGCTTAGATTACACATCAAAGTCAGCATCAGCTTTACTACAGTATTAAGCAGCACACAACAAAAGGGATTACAGTATTTTACAAAAGCTGCTATCAGGCATAAAATATAAAACCTGACTTATACATGCACTTAAGGCAAAGTTCCGAGGATGTCCCTTTGCTCTTGCACATATAGCCCAGAACAAAACGATTTATCGATGGTAAATTCATAAACGTGATTTGCAATTTAATTACAGAAGCAGACCTGCTCAGGGGAACAAACATTTTTTTCACATTAGTAACATCGACTCAAGTTTACAGTAATTACAGTGATATTTTCTTACGTAATGCCTGTCCAACAAGCCTTAACAAATAGGCTGTTTTGGACAGTTTGTTCCTACAATAGCTCTCTGAAAACCTAAGTGCCCTATTGCTGTCCCAACAGCAACAATGTCACTGTGGCCTAACAGCAAGAGCGATCGACCTCGAAGCTGGGGAACCGGCTTCGAGTCTCGGAAGGGACGCTCAACACCCTGTGATTCTGGGCAAATCACTTCATCTCCATCACATCTCTAGTCAATGAATGTGTCTGTAACGCAACTGGTGCTCATGTAGAGCGCTCTGATGCCTTCGAGTCGAGTTCCGCTATATAAAACTTTTTTAAAAAACAACGCACCTGTACTTGACGCAGTATATTAGTAAGTCTTGTAACGGCGCTCGGTGCAACAGTTTCTCCACTTGATTATTGATAGGTTTCAAATAAATCAGTTTTCAATTTTTAACACCGTGGCAGCTCAAAAAAATATCAGAACTCAAAGTCTGACCTGATATACTACACAATACATCCCAAATAGTAACTTAGAGTTTCAGGTTTTCCAAAAACACGCTGATCATAAAATACTTTCACATGGCATCAGCTAGTCGGGTATCCCCTTTCTGCTGCTTGTCAAGTAGGGCAAGGGGGTGAAGTTATAGTAACATGGGGATCTGTGAACAGTAAAGGGAGTGAGTATCAGTATAAAAGGTGCCGTCGTAAAGTGAAGGGCTCGACCTTCATTCCGTTCTGCGGAGATCAGTCGTTTAGAGCGAAGGGACAATGATCTAATCAGTCTCGCGCAGCCAACACGAGCCAAATGTAACATTTTTGTATTTTTCCCTCCAGAAAAAACCATAAACATGTACAGATCAACTTAAGTTATAAAGTCTACCAGCGGATGCTACCTTTTATAGAGGGGTGCATTCGGAGGCACTCGGAGGGGGTTTTGAGCAGCATATTAGCTGGAATAGCAAGCAAAGTGAATCGCTCCCTGTAACAAGCGCTGGTCACACGCCGCTCCCGGCACCCCGAGCGCGGCGAACGCGCTAATTAACATCTGTTTCGAATTAGCGTGGTGAAAGCGACCACGCTAATTCAAAACCTCGCTTGTGAGGGGGAGGAGGAGGTGAGCCCGCGAGTGGTGCGCGCGCGCGCTTGGGAGAGCAGTCTGCTCATTTTCAAGCACTGCACTCGTGCTTGTGGCGCGCCGCTGCACGCTCTCACAAGGTGGATACCGCCACAAGCACGAGTGCAGTGCTTGAAAATGAGCAGAGCGACGGCTAAAGGCCCTCCTAAGCAGCGCATGCGCGCTGCGTAGGCGAGACCTAAAAGGGACTCTTTCTGAACCAAGGGCTACCTTTTTGCCAAATTTGGTGTAATTCCGTTCAGCAGTTCGGGCTGCAGCCGTGTCTAAAGTTTCATATGGAAATTAACATGGAGAAAACACGTTTTGGGACCCCCCCTTTTTTCTCGTCCCCCGCTTGGCGAATCACCCCGAAACTTTCAAGACAGGAGCTGACCGGAGCGCCCCACTAGGTTTGAAAATTTCGCGAAGATTCGTCAAATGATGCTAAAGTTATTGGAAAAACAAAAAATGCTTTTCCTATGGAAAATAGGTCCTAACTATAACTACCTACTGGCGACCGCCAGTAGGAGATAGATAGATAGATAGATAGATATATATATATATATATATATATATATATATATATATATATATATATATATATTTATTTATTTATTTATTTATTTATTTATTTATTTATTTATTTATTTATTTATTTATTTTCTACTGGCGGTCGCCAGTAGATAGTTATAGTTAGGACCTATTTTCCATAGGAAATCAGCAACATTCTATTTGAAATAACGTTGGCGCCGGTTGACGAATCTTCGCGAAAGTTTCCAACTTGTTGGGGCGCTCCGGTCCGCTCCTATCCTGAAAGTCTCGGGGTGATTCGTCAAGCGGGGGCCGAGAAAAAAGGGGGTCCCCAAAACGTGTTTTCCTCATTCATTTTTCCATAGGAACCTTTAGTCGCAGCTACAGCCCGAACTGCTGAACGGAATTACACCAAATTTGGCAATGAGGTAGCCCTTGGTTCAGTGTCGTGCCTTTTGCTTAAATGGTGTAAATCCGTTCAGTAGTTCCTGAGAAAATCAAAAGTAAAATCACATATATATCTGGGCGGAGCCTAACCACACATGTCATCGTGAGATCTGATTGGCTGTCAGCACTTCATCCTGGAATTGCTGGCAGCCATCTTGAGACCAATATACATGATAGTACCCCATTGAAATGCATTGTAGTGAATCGAAGATTTTGAGGGTTACCAAAAGGAGAACTATAAAGGGTGATAACAGACTTTAGTTACATTAGAATTCATTTTTTGATGGTACCATACTAATTTCAGGAATTGTGGTGTGTTCTAAGGTGATTTTACCCTGTGAAAAACCTTCTGCTGGGATATCATGAATCATGTTTGAGAGAAAACTATTTTCACATGCTTGTCCCATAGAGTTTTGGAAGGTGCTCCAGAAGCTAAAATGAGAGCATATTTTCTGTAAATTCACATTATCTTTCTCAGTCATGTGAGAATGAAGTCTGACATTCTCAGTAAAACATGTACATCCAACAAGGGCAGAGACTGTCAGTTGATGCCTTTGTGTTCTACTGCAGCTTCCCAGAGTGTTCTAAAGAACAACTAGAGTGCTAACAGCCTTACTTATGACAAAAGTATGGCACACCTGAAGCCATCTTAATTGGAATAAACCGGTAACACTTAAAACATTTAATTTAAAAAGGAACAAAATGAGGGGGTTCTTTTTGAAATAGAAATTATGGTTAGTGCTGCAGAAAGAAAAATTAGGGCATGTTTTAAGTGAGATCTCAAATATCTTCCTGTTATATTTCAACAGGAGCAGCCTGCCAGTTGATGCCTTTGTGTTCTACTGCAGCTTCCCAGAGTGTTCTAAAGAACAACTAGAGCGCTAACAGCCTTACTTATGACAAAAGTATGGCACACCTGAAGCCATCTTAATTGGAATAAACCGGTAACACTTAAAACATTTAATTTAAAAAGGAACAAAATGAGGGGTTCTTTTTGAAATAGAAATTATGGTTAGTGCTGCAGAAAGAAAAATTAGGGCATGTTTTAAGTGAGATCTCAAATCCTCTTCTATTTCATTAGAAAATTCTGACATGCAGACTGAAACAATCACTTTCAATACCAGCAGTAGACTTCCAGTTAACTCCTTGGTGAGCAGTAGCTTTACTACAGTGATCTAATGAGCAACTAGAGTGCTAACATTCTGAATCTATGGCAAATGTGAGACACATCTGAATGCCTTCTTGATGGAATCAAAGTAAAAAACTAAAAGCATTACCTACTGAGGAGACTGCAGTAAATGAGGAAATTAGGAAACTTCATAACAAAGAAGTCTTCCAAGATGGCCACCAGTGAAAAAAGAGCCCAAATGTAGCACAAATATTACCCAGATGTAGCCCACATATAGCCCAATGACAAAAGTGTGCAAAACACTTTTTATTTTTCGTTTTTTGCAGTTTTATGTAGTGCAGACTGGTCAGGTATTGGAGCGTTGCATCTTAAAACATGACCCCCTACACTACAAAAACACCACTGCACTACCCTAAACCCTAAAACACTACCCCCAGCACGACCCCCTACACTACACAAGCACCACTGCACTATCCTAAACCCTAAAACACTACCCCCAGCATGACCCCCTACACTACACAAACACCACTGCACTACCCTAAACCCTAAAACACTACCCCCAGCACGACCCCCTACACTACCCAAACACCACTGCATTAACCTAAATCCTAAAACACTACCCCCAGCACGACCCCTACACTACCCAAACACCACTGCACTACCCTAAAACATGACCCCTTACACTACACAAACACCACTGCACTACCCTAAACCCTAAAACACTACCCCCAGCACGACCCCCTACACTACACAAGCACCACTGCACTACCCTAAACCCTAAAACACTACCCCCAGCACGACCCCCTACACTACACAACCACCACTGCACTACCCTAAACCCTAAAACACTACCCCCAGCACGACCCCCTACACTACACAAGCACCACTGCACTACCCTAAACCCTAAAACACTACCCCCAGCACGACCCCTACACTGCCCGAACACCACTGCACTGCCCTAAACCCTGAAACACCAGCCCCTGCACGACCCCCTACACTGCCCGAACACCACTGCACTGCCCTAAACCCTGAAACACCACCCCTAGTACGACCCCCTACACTGCCCGAACACCACTGCACTGCCCTAAACCCTGAAACACCACCCCCTTCACGACCCCCTACACTGCCCGAACACCACTGCACTGTCCTAAACCCTGAAACACCACCCCCAGCACGACCCCCTACACTGCCCGAACACCACTGCACTGCCCTAAACCCTGAAACACTACCCCCAGCAAGAACCCTACACTGCCCAAACACCACTGCACTGCCCTAAACCCTGAAACACCACCCCCAGCACGACCCCCTACACTGCCCGAACACCACTGCCCTAAACCCTGAAACACCACCCCCAGCACGACCCCTACACTGCCCGAACACCACTGCACTGCCCTAAACCCAGAAACACCACCCCCAGCACGACCCCCTACACTGCCCGAACACCACTGCACTGCCCAAAACCCTGAAACACCAGCCCCAGCACGACCCCCTACACTGCCCGAACACCACTGCACTGCCCTAAACCTTGAAACACCAGCCCCAGCACGACCCCCTACACTGCCCGAACACCACTGCACTACCCTAAACCCTGAAACACCACCCCCAGCACGACCCCCTACACTGCCCGAGCACCACTGCACTGCCCTAAACCCTGAAACACCAGCCCCAGCACGACCCCCTACACTGCCCGAACACCACTGCACTGCCCTAAACCCTGAAACACCAGCCCCAGCACGACCGCCTACACTGCCCGAACACCACTGCACTGCCCTAAACCCTGAAACACCAGCCCCAGCACGACCCCCTACACTGCCCGAACACCACTGCACTGCCCTAAACCGTGAAACACCAGCCTCAGCACGACCCCCTACACTGCCCGAACACCACTGCACTGCCCTAAACCCTGAAACACCACCCCCAGCACGACCCCCTACACTGCCCGAACACCACTGCACTGCCCTAAACCCTGAAATACCATCCCCAGCACGACCCCCTACACTGCACGAACACCACTGCACTGCCCTAAACCCTGAAACACTACCCCCAGCAAGACCCCTACACTGCCCGAACACCACTGCACTGCCCTAAACCCTGAAACATCACCCCCAGCAAGACCCCTACACTGCCCGAACACCACTGCCCTAAACCCTGAAACACCACCCCCAGCAAGACCCCTACACTGCCCGAACACCACTGCACTGCCCTAACCCTGAAACACCACCCCCAGCACGACCCCCTACACTGCCCGAACACCACTGCTCTGCCCAAAACCCTGAAACACCAGCCCCAGCACGACCCCCTACACTGCCCGAACACCACTGCACTGCCCTAAACCCTGAAACACCAGCCCCAGCACGACCCCCTACACTGCCCGAACACCACTGCACTGCCCTAAACCCTGAAACACCAGCCCCAGCACGACCCCGTACACTGCCCGAACACCACTGCACTGCCCTAAACCCTGAAACACCAGCCCCAGCACGACCGCCTACACTGCCCGAAAACCACTGCACTGCCCTAAACCCTGAAACACCAGCCCCAGCACGACCCCTACACTGCCCGAACACCACTGCACTAAACCCTGAAACACCACCCCCAGCAAGACCCCCTACACTGCCCGAACACCACTGCACTGCCCTAAACCCTGAAACACCACCCCCAGCAAGACCCCCTACACTGCCCGAACACCACTGCACTAAACCCTGAAACACCACCCCCAGCAAGACCACCTACACTGGCCGAACACCACTGCACTGCCCTAAACCCTGAAACACCACCCCCTGCACGACCCCCTACACTGCCCAAACACCACTGCACTGCCCTAAACCCTGAAACACCACCCCTGCACGACCCCCTACACTGCCCGAACACCACTGCACTGCCCTAAACCCTGAAACACCACCCCTCAGCACGACACCCTACACTGCCCGAAGACCACTGCACTGCCCTAAACCCTGAAACACCACCCCCAGCACGACCCCCTACACTGCCCAAACACCACTGCACTGCCCTAAACCCTGAAACACCACCCCCTGCACGACCCCCTACACTGCCGGAACACCACTGCACTGCCCTAAACCCTGAAACACCACCCCCAGCATGACCCCCTACACTGCCCGAACACCACTGCACTAAACCCTGAAACACCACCCCCAGCACGACCCCCTACACTGCCCAAACACCACTGCACTGCCCTAAACCCTGAAACACCGACCCCTACACTGCCGGAACACCACTGCACTGCCCTAAACCCTGAAACACCACCCCCAGCACAACCCCCTACACTGCCCGAACACCACTGCACTGCCCTAAACCCTGAAACATCACCCCCAGCAAGACCCCCTACACTGCCTGAACACCACTGCCTCTAAACCCTGAAACACCATCCCCAGCAAGACCCCCTACACTGCCCGAACACCACTGCACTGCCCTAAACCCTGAAACACCAGCCCCAGCAAGACCCCCTACACTGCCCGAACACCACTGCACTGCCCTAGACTCTGAAACACCAGCCCCAGCAAGACCCACTACACTGCCCGAACACCACTGCACTGCCCTAAACCCTGAAACACCAGCCCCAGCATGACCCCCTACACTGCCCGAACACCACTGCACTGCCCTAAACCCTGAAACACCAGCCCCAGCACCTACACTGCCCGAACACCACTTCACTGCCCTAAACCCTGAAACACCAGCCCCAGCACAACCCCCTACACTGCCCGAACACCACTGCACTGCCCTAAACCCTGAAACATCAGCCCCAGCACGACCCCCTACACTGCCCGAACACCACTGTACTGCCCTAAACCCTGAAACAACAGCCCCAGCACGACCCCCTACACTGCCCGAACACCACTGCACTGCCCTAAACCCTGAAACACCACCCCTGCACCGCCCCCTACACTGCCCGAACACCACTGCCCTAAACCCTGAAACACCACCCCCTGCACGACCCCTACACTGCCCGAACACCACTGCACTGCCCTAAACCCTGAAACACCACCCCCAGCACGACCCCCTACACTGCCCGAACACCACTGCACTGCCCTAAACCCTAGAACACTACCCCCAGCACGACCCCCTACACTATCCGAACACCACTGCTCTACCCTAAATCACTCCCCCCAGCACGACACCCTACACTACCCGAACACCACTGCACTGCCCTAAACCCTAAAATACTCCCCCAGCACGACCCCCTACACTACCCAAACACCACTGCCCTAAACCCTTAAACACTACCCCCGCATGACTCCTACACTACCCAAACACCAATGCACTACCCTAATCCCTAAAACACAACCCCCTGCACGACCCCCTACACTACCCAAAGACCACTGCACTACCCTAAACCACTACCCCGCACGACTCCCTACACTACCCAAAGACCACTGCACTAAACCCTAAAACACTACCCCCTACACTACCCAAAGACCACTGCACTACCCTAAACCCTAAAAAACTACCCCCAGCACGAACCCGTACACTACCCAAACACTGCACTACCCTAAACCCTAAAACACTACCCCCAGCAGTACCCCTACACTACCCAAACACCACTGCACTACCCTAAACCACTACCCCCAGCAGTACCCCTACACTACCCAAACACCATTGCACTACCCTAAACCCTAAAACACTACCCCCAGCAGTACCCCTACACTACCCAAACACCACTGCACTACCCTAAATCACTACCCCCAGCACGACCCCCTACACTACCCAAACACCACTGCACTACCCTAAACCCTAAAACACTACCCCCAGCACGACCCCCTACACTACCCAAACACCACTGCACTACCCTAAAACACTCCCCCAGCACGACTCCCTACACTACCCAAACACCACTGCACTACCCTAAACCCTAAATCTACCCCAGCATGACCCCCTACACTACACAAACACCACTGCACTACCCTAAACCCTAAAACACTACCCCCAGCACGACCCTCTTCACTACCTAAACACAACTGCACAATTTGTTACAGGCGTTGCAACGCAGGCCTGTGGTGCTTACTGGAAGTACCTGGTGGGCTAGTTGGGCCCCAGGGACCCTCAGGATTCAAGGTGACCTAATCCCCCAACTTAAAAAGCTCCACGCGTTTGCACAGTGGTGAAGGGAGGGGGCGGGGCCTCAGGTGACATGTGCGCAAACACGCCCTGTGGTGCGTTTTAAGTTGGGGAATTAATTCCCTTGAATCCTGAGGGACCCTGGGGGCCAACTAGCCCACCAGGTACCTTCAGTAAGCACAACAGAGTTGCGTTGCAGAGAGGTGAAAAAAGGTGCGTGGCCTCGGAACGCCTCTCTGCAACTCAGCTCTGTGGTCCTAACTGTAGGTACCTGGGGGCTAGTTGGCCCCAGGGACCCTCAGGATTCAAAGGGACTTAATCCTGCAACTTAGAAACGCGCCACGGGCGCGTTTGCACACATGTCACCTCAGGCCCCCTCCCTTCACCACTGTGCAAACGCGCACTGGCTCTGGTTAGTCAGAGTCAGTTACCACCAGATACCCGTCTGAAAAAGTTGTGGGCACAGGATGATTTTGCAACAAGGCCTCTTTCTGCTCCTCTGTTGGTTCTTTCTGCACATCTTTTGCTTCTTTCTGTGCGTTTTTCTTCTTTCTTCACATGTCCTACCTCTGTAGGCATAGTTAGAAACTAGCATTTAAAACCTTTGAAATTCACTTAAAAATCATAGGTTTCAGGCACGTTATAGTTAGAAACTAGCATTTAAAAAACCTTTGAAATTCACTTAAAAATCATAGGTTTCAGGCACGTTATAGTTAGAAATTAGCATTTAAAAAACCTTTGAAATTCACTGAAAAAACCATAGGTTTCAGATCACGTTATAGTTAGAAATTAGCATTTAAAAACCTTTGAAATTCACTGAAAAAACCATAGGTTTTAGGGACAGTTATAGTTAGTTGGACATTTCACTCATGCAAAACCATAGAAATTCCCCTGTTATAGTTAGTTCAGCTAACTATAACTCTGCGCCCGCATTGCACTGCTGATGACGTCACATATTACATCACTCATGACATGGTCAGTGACATCACTGATGACATCTCAAATGACATCACTGATGACATAATCCATGTGATAATTTCATGCATCTTCTCACACCCTAATATAACTTTTGATACACCCACTCTAAATTACAGACTGCCATTCTCAAAACCATAGACACTCCAACACCAAAACTACATACCCACTCACTGATTCTTAGGTCTACACACACATCCACTCACTCACCCGTACAGTCACTCATACTTAGTCACTCAGTACAGGACTATCATATGCACTCATACACCTATATAAACACTCACACACCGCCACTCATCCATAGAGGTACTCACACACCTAGTCAGTCATGCAAAAATTAATCACACACCCATTTACTCACCTATACAGTTATACACACACCAGCTCACTTACTCATACATATACTAGCACATTCTTACGCTCTTATACAATAACTGATACAAGCACACACGCATCCATACAGCCACTCTCACAATCACCACTCTCACTTATAGCCATTTAAATACTCTAACACACATATACTGCCTTTCACATATGTAGTTACTCACACATGTACCACTGAGATATACATTCACTCACTAACACACCCATACACACACTCACCCACCCAAGCAGTCCATCACAGATGCACTCTTGAAATCATGCACCCAGTGAATCACCCACTCACACATCTATGCACAGTCGCACACACCCCATCCACACAAACACTCAGGCACCCATACAGATACTCATAGAACCAATCAATAACCCATATAGACACTCATGTAGCTATTCGCAAATCCATGCATCCACTTACACACCAACAAACAGACGGATACAGACATTCACACAGTTTAGTCACTAACCCATGCATTCAGTAAGATACGTTTAATCACTCACTTGTAGAGTCAGTCACTCACGTACTAAATCATCCATTCAGACACTTATACACCCACTCATTCTTCAATACGCCTTTCCCTATATATATTAAACCTATTTAAACTTTACAGAAACACAGTCACTGGATGATGTCATCAGTGATGTCATCAGTGATGTCACTGACCATGTCATGAGTGATGTAATATGTGACGTCATCAGCAGTGCATTGCGGGGCGTGAGTTATAGTTAGCTGAACTAACTATAACGGGGAATTTCTATGGTTTTATGCGAGTGAAATGTCCAACTAACTATAACTGTCCCTAAAACCTATGGTTTTTTCAGTGAATATATATATATATATATATATATATATATATATATATATTCACTGAAAAACCATAGGTTTTAGGACAGTTATAGTTAGTTGGACATTGCACTCGTACAAAACCCGTGAAATTCCCCTGTTATAGTTAGTTCAGCTAACTATAACTCGCGCCCCGCAATGCACTGCTGATGACGTCACATATTACATCACTCATGACATGGTCAGTGACATCACTGATGACATCACTGATGACATCTCAAATGACATCACTGATGACATCATCCAGTGACTGTGTGTTTCTGTAAAGTTTAAATATGTTTAATATATATAGGGAAAGGGGTATTGAAGAATGAGTGGGTGTATAAGTGTCTGAATGGATGATTTAGTACGTGAGTGACTGACTCTACAAGTGAGTGATTAAACGTATCTTACTGAATGCATGGGTTAGTGACTAAACTGTGTGAATGTCTGTATCCGTCTGTTTGTTGGTGTGTAAGTGGATGCATGTATTTGCGAATAGCTACATGAGTGTCTATATGGGTTATTGATTGGTTCTCTGAGTATCTGTATGGCTGCCTGAGTGTTTGTGTGGGTGGGGTGTGTGTGACTCTATACATAGTTGTGTGAGTGGGTGATTCACTGGGTGCATGATTTCAAGAGTGCATCTGTGATGGACTGCTTGGGTGGGTGAGTGTGTGTATGGGTGTGTTAGTGAGTGAATGTATATCTCAGTGGTACATGTGCGAGTAACTACATATGTAAAAGGCAGTATATATGTGTGTTAGAGTATTTAAATGGCTATAAGTGAGAGTGTGTTATTGTGAGAGTGGCTGTATGGATGCGTGTGTGCTTGTATCAGTTATTGTATAAGAGCGTAAGAATGTGCTAGTATTTGTATGAGTAAGTGAGCTGGTGTGTGTATAACTGTATAGGTGAGTAAATGGGTGTGTGATTAATTTTTGCATGACTGACTAGGTGTGTGAGTACCTCTATGGATGAGTGGACATGTGTGAGTGTTTATATAGGTGTATGAGTGCATATGATAGTCCTGTACTGAGTGACTGTAAGTATGAGTGACTGTACAGGTGAGTGAGTGGATGTGTGTGTAGACCTAAGAATCAGTGAGTGGGTATGTAGTTTTTGGTGTTGGAGTGTCTATGGTTTTGAGAATGGCAGTCTGTAATTTAGAGTGGGTGTATCAAAAGTTATATTAGGGTGTGAGAAGATGCATGAAATTATCACATGGATGATGTCATCAGTGATGTCATTTGAGATGTCATCAGTGATGTCATCAGTGATGTCACTGACCATGTCATGAGTGATGTAATATGTGACGTCATCAGCAGTGCATTGCGGGCGCGAGTTATAGTTAGCTGAACTAACTATAACAGGGGAATTTCACGGGTTTTGTACGAGTGCAATGTCCAACTAACTATAACTGTCCCTAAAACCTATGGTTTTTTCAGTGAATTTCAAAGGTTTTTTAAATGCTAATTTATAACTATAACGTGTCTGAAACCTATGGTTTTTTCAGTGAATTTCAAAGTTTTTTTAAATGCTAATTTCTAACTATAACGTGCCTGAAACCTATGGTTTTTTCAGTGAATTTCAAAGGTTTTTTAAATGCTAATTTCTAACTATAACGTGCCTGAAACCTATGGTTTTTTCAGTGAATTTCAAAGGTTTTTTAAATGCTAATTTCTAACTATAACGTGCCTGAAAACTATGATTTTTTAAGTGAATTTCAAAGGTTTTTTAAATGCTAGTTTCTAACTATGCCAACAGAGGTAGGACATGTGAAGAAAGAAGAAAAACGCACAGAAAGAAGCAAAAGATGTGCAGAAAGAACCAACAGAGGAGCAGAAAGAGGCCTTGTTGCAAAATCATCCTGTGCCCACAACTTTTTCAGACGGGTACTGGTGGTAACTGACTCTGACTAACCAGAGCCAGTGCACGTTTGCACAGTGGTGAAGGGAGGGGCCTGAGGTGACATGTGTGCAAAGGCGCCCGTGGCGCGTTTTAAGTTGCGGGATTAAGTCCCCTTGAATCCTGAGGGTCCCTGGGGTCCAACTAGCCCCCAGGTACCTACAGTTAGGACCACAGAGCTGAGTTGCAGAGAGGCGTTCCGAGGCCACGCACCTTTTTCACCTCTCTGCAACGCACCTCTGTTGTGCTTACTGAAGGTACCTGGTGGGCTAGTTGGCCCCCAGGATTCAAAGGGAATTAACTCCCCAACTTAAAACGCACCACAGGGCGTGTTTGCGCACATGTCACCTGAGGCCCCGCCCCTCCCTTCACCACTGTGCAAACGCGCCCCGTGGCGCGTTTTAAGTTGGGGGATTAGGTCACCTTGAATCCTAAGAGTCCCTGGGGCCCAACCAGCCCACCAGGTACTTCCAGTAAGCACCACAGGCCTGCGTTGCAACGCCTGTAACAAATTGTGCAGTTGTGTTTAGGTAGTGAAGAGGGTCGTGCTGGGGGTAGTGTTTTAGGGTTTAGGGTAGTGCAGTGGTGTTTGTGTAGTGTAGGGGGTCATGCTGGGGGTAGGTTTAGGGTAGTGCAGTGGTGTTTGGGTAGTGTAGGGAGTCGTGCTGGGGGAGTGTTTTAGGGTTTAGGGTAGTACAGTGGTGTTTGGGTAGTGTAGGGGTCGTGCTGGGGTTAGTGTTTTAGGGTTTTAGGGTTTAGGGTAGTGCAGTGGTGTTTGGGTAGTGTAGGGGATACTGCTGGGGGTAGTGTTTTAGGGTTTAGGGTAGTGCAATGGTGTTTGGGTAGTGTAGGGGTACTGCTGGGGGTAGTGTTTTAGGGTTTAGGGTAGTGCAGTGGTGTTTGGGTAGCGTAGGGGGTACTGCTGGGGGTAGTGTTTTATGGTTTAGGGTAGTGCAGTGGTGTTTGGGTAGTGTAGGGGTTCGTGCTGGGGGTAGTTTTTAGGGTTTAGGGTAGTGCAGTGGTGTTTGTGTAGTGTAGGAGGTCGTGTTTTAGGGTTTAGGGTAGTGCAGTGGTCTTTGGGTAGTGTAGGAAGTCGTGCGGGGGTATTGTTTTAGAGTTTAGGGTAGTGCAGTGGTCTTTGGGTAGTGTAGGGGGTTGTGCGGGGGGTAGTGTTTTAGGGATTAGGGTAGTGCATTGGTATTTGGGTAGTGTAGGGGGTCATGCGGGGGTAGTGTTTTAGGGTTTAGGGCAGTGCAGTGGTGTTTAGGTAGTGTAGGGGGTCGTGCTGGGGGAGTGTTTTAGGGTTTAGGGCAGTGCAGTGGTGTTCGGGTAGTGTAGGGGGTCGTGCTGGGGGAGTGTTTTAGGGTTTAGGGCAGTGCAGTCGTGTTCAGGTAGTGTAGGGGGTCGTGCTGGGGGAGTATTTTAGGGTTTAGGGTAGTGCAGTGGTGTTCGGGTAGTGTAGGGGGTCATGCTGGGGGTAGTGTTCCAGGGTTTAGGGCAGTGCAGTGGTGTTCGGGCAGTGTAGGGGGTCTTGCTGGGGGTGGTGTTTCAGGATTTAGGGCAGTGCAGTGGTGTTTGGGCAGTGTAGGGGGTCGTGCAGGGGTGGTGTTTCAGGGTTTAGGGCAGTGCAGTGGTGTTCGGGCAGTGTAGGGGGTCGTGCAGGGGTGGTGTTTCAGGGTTTAGGGCAGTGGTGTTCGGGCAGTGTAGGGGGTCATGCTGGGGGTGGTGTTTCAGGGTTTAGGGCAGTGCAGTGGTGTTCGGGCAGTGTAGGGGCGGTGCAGGGGTGGTGTTTCAGGGTTTAGGGCAGTGCAGTGGTGTTCGGGCAGTGTAGGGGGTGGTGCAGGGGGTGGTGTTTCAGGGTTTAGGGCAGTGCAGTGGTGTTCGGGCAGTGTAGGGGGTCGTGCAGGGGTGGTGTTTCAGGGTTTAGGGCAGTGCAGTGGTGTTCGGGCAGTGTAGGGGCGGTGCAGGGGTGGTGTTTCAGGGTTTAGGGCAGTACAGTGGTGTTCGGGCATTGTAGGGGGTGGTGCTGGGGCTGGTGTTTCAGGGTTTAGGGCAGTGCAGTGGTGTTCGGGCAGTGTAGGGGGTGGTGCTGGGGCTGGTGTTTCAGGGTTTAGGGCAGTGCAGTGGTGTTCGGGCAGTGTAGGGGGTCGTGCTGGGGCTGGTGTTTCAGGGTTTAGGGCAGTGCAGTGGTGTTCGGGCAGTGTAGGGGGTCATGCTGGGGCTGGTGTTTCAGGGTTTAGGGCAGTGCAGTGGTGTTCGGGCAGTGTAGGGGGTCTTGCTGGGGCTGGTGTTTCAGAGTCTAGGGCAATGCAGTGGTGTTCGGGCAGTGTAGGTGGTCTTGCTGGGGCTGGTGTTTCAGGGTTTAGGGCAGTGCAGTGGTGTTTGGGCAGTGTAGGGGGTCGTGCTGGGGGTGGTGTTTCAGGGTTTAGGGCAGTGCAGTGGTGTTCGGGCAGTGTAGGGGGTCGTGCTGGGGCTAGTGTTTCAGGGTTTAGGGCAGAGCAATGGTGCTCAGGCAGTGTAGGGGGTTGTGCTGGGGGTGATGTTTCAGGGTTTAGGGCAGTGTAGTGGTGTTAGGGCAGTGTAGGGGTCGTGCTGGGGGTGGTGTTTCAGGGTTTAGGGCAGTGCAGTGGTGTTCCGGCAGTGTAGGGGGTCGTGCAGGGGTGGTGTTTCAGGGTTTAGTGCAGTGGTGTTCGGGCAGTGTAGGGGGTCGTGCTGGGGTGGTGTTTCAGGGTTTAGGGCAGTGCAGTGGTGTTCGGGCAGTGTAGGGTGTCGTGCTGAGGGGTGGTGTTTCAGGGTTTAGGGCAGTGCAGTAGTGTTTGGGCAGTGTAGGGGGTCGTGCAGGGGGTGGTGTTTCAGGGTTTAGGGCAGTGCAGTGGTGTTCGGCTAGTGTAGGTAGTCTTGCTGGGGGTGGTGTTTCAGGGTTTAGGGCAGTGCAGTAGTTTTCGGGCAGTGTAGGCGGTCGTGCTGGGGCTGGTGTTTCAGGGTTTAGGGCAGTGCAGTGGTGTTAGGGCAGTGTACGGGGTTGTGCTGGGGCTGGTGTTTCAGGGTTTAGGGCAGTGCAGTGGTGTGCGGGCAGTGTACGGGGTCGTGCTGGGGCTGGTGTTTCAGGGTTTAGGGCAGTGCAGTGGTGTTCGGGCAGTGTAGGGGGTCATGCTGAGGGTGGTGTTTCAGGGTTTAGGGCAGTGCAGTGGTGTTCGGGCAGTGTAGGGGGTCGTGCTGGGGCTGGTGTTTCAGGGTTTAGGGCAGTGCAGTGGTGTTCGGGCAGTGTAGGGGGTCGTGCTGGGGCTGGTGTTTCAGGGTTTTGGGCAGAGCAGTGGTGTTCGGGCAGTGTAGGGGGTCTTGCTGGGGGTGGGGTTTCAGGGTTTAGGGCAGTGCAGTGGTGTTCGGGCAGTGTAGGGGGTCTTGCTGGGGGTGGTGTTTCAGGGTTTAGGGCAGTGCAGTGGTGTTCGGGCAGTGTAGGGGGTCTTGCTGGGGATGGTGTTTCTGGGTTTAGGGCAGTGCAGTAGTGTTCGGGCAGTGTAGGGGGTCTGTGCTGGGGGTGGTGTTTCAGGGTTTAGGGCGTGCAGTGGTGTTCGGGCAGTGTAGGGGGTCGCGCTGGGGGTGGTGTTTCAGGGTTTAGGGCAGTGCAGTGGTGTTCGGGCAGTGTAGGGGGTCATGCACGGGGTGGTGTTTCAGGGTTTAGGGCAGTGCAGTGGTGTTCGGGCAGTGTAGGGTGTCGTGCTGGGGCTGGTGTTTCAGGGTTCAGGGCAGTGCAGTGGTGTTCGGGCAGTGTAGGGGGTCGTGCTGGGGCTGGTGTTTCAGGGTTTAGGGCAGTGCAGTGTTGTTCGGGCAGTGTAGGCGGTCGTGCTGGGGCTGGTGTTTCAGGGTTTAGGGCAGTGCAGTGGTGTTCGGGCAGTGTAGGGGGTCATGCTGGGGCTGGTGTTTCAGGGTTTAGGGCAGTGCAGTGGTGCTCGGGCAGTGTAGGGGGACGTGCTGGGGGTGATGTTTCAGGGTTTAGGGTAGTGCAGTGGTGTTCGGGCAGTGTAGGGGTCGTGCAGGGGCTGGTGTTTCAAGGTTTAGGGCAGTGCAGTGGTGTTCGGGCAGTGTAGGGGGTCGTGCTGGGGGTAGTGTTTCAGGGTTTAGGGCAGTGCAGTGGTGTTCGGGCAGTGTAGGGGGTCATGCTGGGGGTGGTGTTTCAGGGTTTAGGTCAGTGGTGTTCGGGCAGTGTAGGGGGTCTTGCTAGGGGTGATGTTTCAGGGTTTAGGGCAGTGCAGTGGTGTTCGGGCAGTGTAGTTGGTCTTGCTGGGGGTAGTGTTTCAGGGTTTAGGGCAGTGCAGTGGTGTTCGGGCAGTGTAGGGGGTCATGCTGGGGGTGGTGTTTCAGGGTTTAGGGCAGTGCAGTGGTGTTCGGGCAGTGAAGGGGGTTGTGAAGGGGGTGGTGTTTCAGGGTTTAGGGCAGTGCAGTGGTGTTCGGGCAGTGTAGGGGGTCGTGCTAGGGGTGGTGTTTCAGGGTTTAGGGCAGTGCAGTGGTGTTCGGGCAGTGTAGGGGGTCATGCAGGGGCTGGTGTTTCAGGGTTTAGGGCAGTGCAGTGGTGTTCGGGCAGTGTAGGGGGTAGTGCTGGGGGTAGTGTTTTAGGGTTTAGGGTAGTGCAGTGGTGCTTGTGTAGTGTATGGGGTCGTGCTGGGGGTAGTGTTTTAGGGTTTAGGGTAGTGCAGTGGTGTTTGTGTAGTGTAGGGGGTCATGTTTTAGGATAGTGCAGTGGTGTTTGGGTAGTGTAGGGGGTCGTGCTGGGGGTCGTGTTTTAGGATTTAGGTTAGTGCAGTGGTGTTTGGGTAGTGTAGGGGGTCGTGCTGGGGGTAGTGTTTTAGGGTTTAGGGTAGTGCAGTGGTGCTTGTGTAGTGTAGGAGGTCGTGCTGGGGGTAGTGTTTTAGGGCTTAGGGTAGTGCAGTGGTGTTTGTGTAGTGTAGGGGGTCATGTTTTAGGGTAGTGCAGTGGTGTTTGGGTAGTGTAGGGGGTCGTGCTGGTGGTAGTGTTTTAGGATTTAGGTTAGTGCAGTGGTGTTTGGGTAGTGTAGGGGGTCGTGCTGGGGGTAGTGTTTTAGGGTTTAGCATAGTGCAGTGGTGCTTGTGTAGTGTAGGGGGTCGTGCTGGGGGTAGTGTTTTAGGGTTTAAGGTAGTGCAGTGGTGTTTTTGTAGTGTAGGGGGTCATGTTTTAAGATGCAATGCTCCAATACCTGACCAGTCTGCACTACATAAAACTGCAAAAAAACTAAAAATAAAAAGTGTTTTGCACACTTTTGTCATTGGGCTATATGTGGGCTACATCTGGGTAATATTTGTGCTACATTTGGGCTCTTTTTTCTCTGGTGGCCATCTTGGAAGACTTCTTTGTTATGAAGTTTCCTAATTTCTTCATTTACTGCAGTCTCCTCAGTAGGAAATGCTTTCAGTTTTTTACTTTGATTCCATCAAGAAGGCATTCAGATGTCTCACATCTGCCATAAATTCAGAATGTTAGCACTCTAGTTGCTCATTAGATCACTGGAGTAAAGCTACTGCTCACCAGGGAGTTAACTGGTAGTCTGCTGCTGGTATTGAAAGTGATTGTTTCAGTCTGCATGTCAGAATTTTCTAATGAAATAGAAGAGGATTTGAGATCTCACTTAAAACATGCCCTAATTTTTTCTTTCTGCAGCACTAACCATAATTTCTATTTCAAAAAGAACCCCTCATTTTGTTCCTTTTTAAATTAAATGTTTTAAGTGTTACTGGTTTATTCCAATCAAGATGGCTTCAGGTGTGCCATACTTTTGTCATAAGTAAGGCTGTTAGCGCTCTAGTTGTTCTTTAGAACACTCTGGGAAGCTGCAGTAGAACACAAAGGCATCAACTGACAGGCTGCTCCTGTTGAAATATAACAGGAAGATATTTGAGATCACACTTGAAACATGTCCTAATTTTTCTTTCCAGAGCACTAACCATAATTTCTATGGCAAAATGAACCCCATCATTTTGTTCCTTTTTAAATTAAATGTTTTAAGTGTTACCAGTTTATTCCAATCAAGATGGCTTCAGGTGTGCCATACTTTTGTCATAAGTAAGGCTGTTAGCACTCTAGTTGTTCTTTAGAACACTCTGGGAAGCTGCAGTAGAACACAAAGGAATCAACTGACAGTCTCTGCCCTTGTTGGATGTACATGTTTTACTGAGAATGTCAGACTTCATTCTCACATGACTGAGAAAGATAATGTGAATTTACAGAAAATATGCTCTCATTTTAGCTTCTGGAGCACCTTCCAAACCTCCATGGGACAAGCATGAGAAAATAGTGTTCTCTCAAACATGATTCATGATATCCCAGCAGAAGGTTTTTCACAGGGTAAAATCACCTTAGAATACACCACAATTCCTAAAATTAGTATGGTACCATCAACAAATAAATTCTAATGTAACTAAAGCCTGTTATCACCCTTTATAGTTCTCCTTTTGGTGACCCTCAAAATCTTCTATTCACTACAATGCATTTCAATGGGGTACTATCATTTATATTGGTCCCAAGATGGCTGCCAGCAATTCCAGGATGAAGTGCTGACAGCCAATCAGATCTCACGATGACATGTGTGGTTAGGCTCCGCCCAGATATATATGTGACTTTACTTTTGATTTTCTCAGGAACTACTGAACGGATTTACACCATTTAAACAAAAGGCACGACACTGAACCAAGGGCTACCTCTTTGCCAAATTTGGTGTAATTCCGTTCAGCAGTTCGGGCTGTAGCTGCGACTAAAGGTTCCTATGGAAAAATGAATGGGGAAAACGCGTTTTGGGACCCCCCTTTTTCTCGGCCCCCGCTTGACGTATCACCCCGAGACTTTCAGGATAGGAGCGGACCGGAGCGCCCAACAAGTTGGAAACTTTCGCGAAGATTCGTCAACCGGCGCCAACGTTATTTCAAATAGAATGTCGCCGATTTCCTATGGATAATAGGTTTTAACTATAACTATCTACTGGCGACCGCCAGTAGATAATATATATATAGAGCTACATATATGTTTTTCCACATATATGTTTTATATGTTTCCGGGGTCCCCGCGCATGGGCGGGAATATTCATGTGCTTATGACTTTGATGAGGATACCCCTGGAAGAGAACTAGGATTACAGGTAAGTAACTTATCCTGTTCGGCCGTTGATTCTTCGGACTCCTTGCTTTGGCCTGGACCTCACGGCATCTGCTGACGACGCTTCGCTTGTTGCGCTTCAGCTGTCGTACTGGAGAGGTTCCGCAGTTTCTTAAGCCCTACCGTGCTGCTATCCAAACCTGGAGGAGTAAAAATTTCTTAAAATTGAATGGAGACAAATTTAAATATTTGCCCTGGCTCCTTATGCAACAGCAGTTTCTGGGCTATAAACTGGTTTCCCAACAAATTCGATCAGTGTGATAAGAAACTTAGGCCTTAAATAGACATGTCTTTGTGGACACAAATTAATGCTGTAGTGTCGTTGTCATGTTCCTTTCTAAATAAACTCCTTAGGAGAAGTCTCCGCGTCATCCCATCTGAGCGTCGGGCTGTGGTGGTCGCTTCAGCCATCCTTTCCACGGTCACTGTCAGTGCCAAGTAGGTGCCTTAAACCGTGTTGTTCAGGCTTCACTGATGCGGGATCTCTGACATTCGAGCACATAACTGAAGCCAGGAATAACTTCACTGCCTTCTAAGTAAGCTTCCAATTAAGTAAGTACTTTTTAAGGCTTAATGTCTGCCCTTAAAGCAATAAGCTGTTCTGGTGCCTGCTCTCATGACCAACGTCACCAAATGTAGTCCTTGGTGTATTTTGCGATCTCCCTTGGAGTCTGAGTAGTTGTTCCCCACTTCAAGAAATCCTTAGAGGAAAGTCTTTTTCAGTTCAAGCTTCCAAGGTTTGGAACCATCTCCCAAGTGACCTCCAACCAATCTGTATTACATAGTCTTTTGCAAGAAATTAAAACCTATCTTTTTGTCGAAATACAAAGACAATTGTGACCTACCTGTTGAGATCACTTCCGAGTAGTCTGACACAATGCTGTTATTTTGCTCCTTCTTTTCCTCTAGCTCTTATAGCGCCAAGATGCCTCTGTGGTGTATGTTTGTGCTTAATAAGTATTTTATTTACTCAGTGATTCATTATTCGTATTTGACATCCTCTAGTGTCAGCCTGGTGGACTATCGGAGTCTGACTCAACACGGTTGTGTTGATGATGTGTTGTGTACTCTACCTCTTATGTACACAACACGCTAACTAAGTACGTTCACACTATGGAGGAAGAGTAGAAAGGGGCCCCCTGTCCTACCCGTGGCCCAGCCTTTACCAGGGAGCGTCAGTAGACACCGCACCAAGGTTACGGAACCTCGACCCTGGGAGCAGCCCCCACCGCGGTCATAACCTTGTTATGGGATAATAGTCATCCATGATGAAAGTAGGTACACGTGGTTGGTGTGGACCCTTATCTCCAGCAGTAGTGGCCCCTTTGCTGGGGTGCAAAATACAAAAAGACTCTAGAGAACCTCTGAGGGGATTCATGAGACAAGCCTCCTTAGCCGGAGGGTCTGAGATGATGAATGCAGGAGCAGAGTGTCAGGGGAGCCCTGCACAGGGGTCCTGTACTCTCCTCTTGCCTCGCCCCCAGGCTTGGGTCTTGTTCTAATTCCTCCACTTCCGGTCTCTCCCTTGCCTCGCTCCTCTGACACCTTGTTTATCTCGCCTGACATTCCCTCTGCCCTTCCACTGCTGACCCCCCCCCATGACTCTGTCCACTGCTGACCCCCCCCATGACTCTGTCCACTGCTGACCCCCCATGACTCTGTCCACTGCTGACCCCCCATGACTCTGTCCACTGCTGACCCCCCCATGACTCTGTCCACTGCTGACCCCCCCCATGACTCTGTCCACTGCTGACCCCCCCATGACTCTGTCCACTGCTGACCCCCCCCCCATGACTCTGTCCACTGCTGACCCCCCCCCATGACTCTGTCCACTGCTGACTTTCTTCCTCTTCTGTCTTTGCTCTTCTCTCACCTCCTGGCTTTCTCTGCCTCTTGCTCCCAGTCCGCCCTATTGTACCTCCTGTCTATTGTACCTCCTGTCTATTGTACCTCCACGCTATTGTAAGTCCACTCGACAATGCCTCCCCATTGTACCTCCGCTGAGGTAGCTGTTGTGCTTTATAAATGCACATTGATTGATTGATTACAATGCCTCCCCATTGTACCGCTCTGACGTACCCCCCGCATTGTACCCCCTCATCCTTTGACAGTCGTATCTGCCCTATCACGCCCGCTATTCTTGACTTTTCCTGCCTTATTTCCGTGCCTTCCCCATCTTGTCGTGACGCCTTACTCACTTCCTCCATCACTTGCTTCCCCTCTTCCTCCTGTCGTCTTTCACCTCACTCTTGTCCTTGCTCCCTCTACTCTTCTCACCTTTCACTGTGTCCTGCTCCTTTCCTCTCTTGTCTCTCTCCCTCTTCTTCCCCTCTCACCATGCCATGCTTCTTCGCTCCCTCCTTCCCCTGTGCCTCTCACCATGCCCCCTCCCCCTCCATTGCCCCTGGTCCTCTCTCCTGTCAGGGGTTCTAGCTGTGATCTGCTGGGACTGGCCATGGTCCCTATGGCCGCCAGTGCACAGATTCCCTTCCTTGTATCTCTCCCCCCACCTCCCCCCCCATGCTCCCCGTGGCCGCCAGTGCACAGATTCCCTTCCCTGTACCTCTCACCATGCCATGCTTCTTCCCTCCCTCCCTCCCTCTCTCTCCTGTGCCTCTGGCCATGCCAAACCCCCCCCCCCCCATTGCCCCTGGTTCTCTCTCTCCCCTTCTCTCTCTCCTATCAGGGGTTCTAGCTGTGATCTGCTGGGACTGGCCATGCTCCCCATGGCCGCCAGTGCACAGATTCCCTTCCTTGTATCTCTCCCCCCACCGCCCCCCCCATGCTCCCCGTGGCCGCCAGTGCACAGATTCCCTTCCCTGTACCTCTCACCATGCCATGCTTCTTCCCTCCCTCCCTCTCTCTCCTGTGCCTCTGACCATGCCAAACCCCCCCCCCCCATTGCCCCTGGTTCTCTCTCTCCCCTTCTCTCTCTCCTATCAGGGGTTCTAGCTGTGATCTGCTGGGACTGGCCATGCTCCCCATGGCCGCCAGTACACAGATTCCCTTCCTTGTACCTCTCCCCATGCCATGCTTCATCCCTCCCCCCCTTCTCCATTGCCCCTGATCCTCTCTCTCTTGTCGGGGGTTCTAGGACTGCTGCTGGGACTGGCCATGCTCCCCATGGCCGCCAGTGCTCAGATCCCGTTGCTTTTGTCTCTCACCATGCCATGCTCCCTCCCCTCCATTGCGTCTCTCTCTCTATCTCACCCCCCCCATGCTCCCCATGGCCGCCAGTGCACAGATCCCCTTCCTTGTATCTCTCGCCATGCTCCCTCTCCTCCATTGCGTCTCTCTCTCTCTCTCTCCCCCCCTCCCATGCTCCCCATGGCTGCCAGTGCACAGATCCCCTTCCTTGTATCTCTCGCCATGCTCCCTCTCCTCCATTGCGTCTCTCTCTCTCCCCCCCTCCCATGCTCCCCATGGCTCCCAGTGCACAGATCCCCTTCCTTGTCTCTCGTCATGCCATGCTCCCTCCCCTCCCCTCCATTGCGTCTCTCTCTCACCCCCCCCCCATGCTCCCCATGGCTGCCAGTCCACAGATCCCCTTCCTTGTCTCTCGCCATGCTCCCTCTCCTCCGTTGCGTCTCTCTCACCCCCCCATGCTCCCCATGGCTGCCAGTGCACAGACCCCCTTCCTTGCATCTCTCACCCCCCCCATGCTCCCCATGGCCGCCATTGCACAGATTCCCTTCCTTGTACCTCTCACCCCCCCATGCTCCCCATGGCCGCCAGTGCACAGATTCCTTTCCTTGTACCCCTCACCCCCCCATGCTCCCCATGGCTGCCAGTGCACAGATTCAATTCCTTGTATCTCTCACCATGCCATGCTCCCTCCCCTCCCCTCCATTGCGTCTCTCTCTCACCCCCCCCCATGCTCCCCATGGCTGCCAGTGCACAGATCCCCTTCCTTGTCTCTCGCCATGCTCCCTCTCCTCCGTTGCGTCTCTCTCCCCCCCATGCTCCCCACAGCTGCCAGTGCACAGACCCCCTTCCTTGTATCTCTCACACCCCCCATGCTCCCCATGGCCGCCAGTGCACAGATTCCCTTCCTTGTACCTCTCACCCCCCCATGCTCCCCATGGCTGCCAGTGCACAGACCCCCTTCCTTGTATCTCTCACACCCCCCATGCTCCCCATGGCCGCCAGTGCACAGATTCCCTTCCTTGTACCTCTCACCCCCCCATGCTCCCCATGGCCGCCAGTGCACAGATTCCTTTCCTTGTACCCCTCAACCCCCCATGCTCCCCATGGCCGCCAGTGCACAGATTCCTTTCCTTGTACACCTCAACCCCCCATGCTCCCCATGGCTGCCAGTGCACAGATTCCATTCCTTGTATCTCTCACCATGCCATGCTCCCTCCCCCCCCCCCCCCACGGCCATCAATGCACAGACCCCCAGCCTTCTGCTGAGTCACTGCCGCTTGCAGTAATCTTTGCACTTCTTTCACCTGAAGTGACTTTCCCTTCTGTGCACTGAGCTGCCTTTGTTGTGATGATTCCAGACAAACATTGCTGAAGGCCTTCTGGCGAACATGATCCTTCCTTGTGCACACAGAGTGTGCCGCACCCTGTGCCAAACTTGGCTTGCAGGAGAAAAACTACCCGAAGCCCTTCTTGCCAGAGCATCTCTCTCTCTCGAAGTGGGTTTCTGTGGAGGTGTTCGACTTGTTTCCCGTAGATCAGTCCTCGACCAGTATCCTCGTGGAGCTGGTATTTATACCAAGTACATATTGAAAATGTGACGTGTGAGAGAGTCAAGCACCTAGAGGACATTTATCCCCAAAGATCACACAATACTTGTGGCCAGGCAGTCCAGTGGAAGGCCACAGTAACCACGGACTGCCCCGGACCCCTGGCACAGGTCTCACTCTGTGCAGTGTGTGTGGTGGCTCATGTCTTCTGTCCTGGTGTCCTAGGGCCACAGGTGCTTTTCATCCAGGATTGGTTGTGGAGTGGGCCTTCACGTGTCCTGCGTGCCTGGACCCTGCCTGGGCTCTCGTGGCACTTCCCTCACCTCATGTGGAACTGAGTGTTGTGGCACCTGGGCCCTGCCTGAGCTCTCGTGGCACTTCCGTCACCTCATGTGGTACTCAGTGCTTGTGGCACCTGGGCCCTGCCTGGGCTCTCGTTACACTTCTGTCACCTCATGTGGTACTCCGTGCTATGGCACCTGGGCCCTGCCTGGGCTCTCGTGACACTTCTGTCACCTCATGTGGTACTGAGTGCTTGTGGCACCTGGGCCCTGCTTGGGCTCTCGTGACACTTCTGTCACCTCATGTGGTACTGAGTGCTTGTGGCACCTGAGCCTGCCTGGCCTCTCGTGGCACTTCCGTCACCTCAGGTGGTACTCAGTGCTTGTCGCACCTGGGCCCTGCCTGGGCTCTCGTGACACTTCCGTCACCTCATGTGGTACTCCGTGCTATGGCACCTGGGCCCTGCCTGGGCTCTCGTGACACTTCCGTCACCTCATGTGGTACTCCGTGCTATGGCACCTGGGCCCTGCCTGGCCTCTTGTGGCACTTCCGTCACCTCAGGTGGTACTCAGTGCTTGTGGCACCTGGGCCCTGCCTGGGCTCTCGTGACACTTCCGTCACCTCATGTGGTACTCCGTGCTATGGCACCTGGGCCCTGCCTGGGCTCTCGTGACACTTCCGTCACCTCATGTGGTACTCCGTGCTATGGCACCTGGGCCCTGCCTGGCCTCTTGTGGCACTTCCGTCACCTCAGGTGGTACTCAGTGCTTGTGGCACCTGGGCCCTGCCTGGGCTCTCGTTACACTTCCATCACCTCATGTGGTACTCCGTGCTATGGCACCTGGGCCCTGCCTGGCCTCTTGTGGCACTTCCGTCACCTCATGTAGTACTGAGTGCTTGTGGCACCTGGGCCCTGCCTGAGCTCTCGTTACACTTCCGTCACCTCAGGTGGTACTCAGTGCTTGTGGCACCTGGGCCCTGCCTGGGCTCTCGTGACACTTCCGTCACCTCATGTGGTACTCCGTGCTATGGCACCTGGGCCCTGCCTTGGCTCTTGTTACACTTCTGTCACCTCATGTGGTACTCCGTGCTATGGCACCTGGGCCCTGCCTGGGCTCTCGTGACACTTCTGTCACCTCATGTGGTACTGAGTGCTTGTGGCATCTGGGCCCTGCCTGGGCTCTCGTGACACTTCTGTCACCTCATGTGGTACTGAGTGCTTGTGGCACCTGGCTCTCGTGACACTTCTGTCACCTCATGTGGTACTCCGTGCTATGGCACCTGGGCCCTGCCTGGCCTCTTGTGGCACTTCCGTTACCTCAGGTGGTACTCCGTGCTTGTGGCACCTGGGCCCTGCCTGGGCTCTCGTTACACTTCTGTCACCTCATGTGGTACTCCGTGCTATGGCACCTGGGCCCTGCCTGGGCTCTCGTGACACTTCTGTCACCTCATGTGGTACTGAGTGCTTGTGGCACCTGGGCCCTGCCTGGCCTCTTGTGGCACTTCCGTCACCTCAGGTGGTACTCAGTGCTTGTGGCACCTGGGCCCTGCCTGGGCTCTCGTGACACTTCTGTCACCTCATGTGGTACTGAGTGCTTGTGGCACCTGGGCCCTGCCTGGCCTCTTGTGGCACTTCCGTCACCTCAGGTGGTACTCAGTGCTTGTGGCACCTGGGCCCTGCCTGGGCTCTCGTGACACTTCCGTCACCTCATGTGGTACTCCGTGCTATGGCACCTGGGCCCTGCCTGGGCTCTCGTGACACTTCCGTCACCTCATGTGGTACTCCGTGCTATGGCACCTGGGCCCTGCCTGGCCTCTTGTGGCACTTCCGTCACCTCAGGTGGTACTCAGTGCTTGTGGCACCTGGGCCCTGCCTGGGCTCTCGTTACACTTCTGTCACCTCATGTGGTACTGAGTGCTTGTGGCACCTGGGCCCTGCCTGGGCTCTCGTGACACTTCTGTCACCTCATGTGGTACTCCGTGCTATGGCACCTGGGCCCTGCCTGGCCTCTTGTGGCACTTCCGTCACCTCAGGTGGTACTCTGTGCTTGTGGCACCTGGGCCCTGCCTGGGCTCTCGTTACACTTCTGTCACCTCATGTGGTACTCCGTGCTATGGCACCTGGGCCCTGCCTGGGCTCTCGTGACACTTCTGTCACCTCATGTGGTACTGAGTGCTTGTGGCACCTGGGCCCTGCCTGGGCTCTCGTGACACTTCTGTCACCTCATGTGGTACTGAGTGCTTGTGGCACCTGGGCCCTGCCTGGCCTCTTGTGGCACTTCCGTCACCTCAGGTGGTACTCAGTGCTTGTGGCACCTGGGCCCTGCCTGGGCTCTCGTTACACTTCTGTCACCTCATGTGGTACTGAGTGCTTGTGGCACCTGGGCCCTGCCTGGCCTCTTGTGGCACTTCCGTCACCTCATGTGGTACTCCGTGCTATGGCTCCTGGGCCCTGCCTGGGCTCTCGTGGCACTTCCCTCACCTCATGTGGTACTCCGTGCTATGGCACCTGGGCCCTGCCTGGGCTCTCGTGACACTTCTGTCACCTCATGTGGTACTCCGTGCTATGGCACCGGGCCCTGCCTTGGCTCTCGTTACACTTCCGTCACCTCAGGTGGTACTCAGTGCTTGTGGCACCTGGGCCCTGCCTGGGCTCTCGTTACACTTCTGTCACCTCATGTGGTACTCCGTGCTATGGCACCTGGGCCCTGCCTGGGCTCTCGTGACACTTCTGTCACCTCATGTGGTACTGAGTGCTTGTGGCACCTGGGCCCTGCCTGGGCTCTCGTGACACTTCTGTCACCTCAGGTGGTACTCAGTGCTTGTGGCACCTGGCTCTCGTGACACTTCCGTGACCTCAGGTGGTACTCAGTGCTTGTGGCACCTGGGCCCTGCCTGGGCTCTCGTGACACTTCTGTCACCTCAGGTGGTACTCAGTGCTTGTGCCACCTGCACCCAAGTCAGTCTCGGTAGCTGCTTTGAAAAGCATGGCCAAGGTCCCCTGAGCAGGGATCTGGTGGGGGCGCGTGTAATGTTTCCACAGTAACTCAGTGTTAGTGGGGTCTCAAAGGCTTGGAAGGACCTAGAAGAGACTTCCTTGACAGGAGACCATCTCAGTGGGCCGCCCCAAGGACAGGGTTGTGCGAGGTCCTTGTAATCCTATAGATGTCTAAGGGTGCCTTGGAGGAGGGTTTAAGCGCATCTGTGACCGTGGGTCCTTTGGTTTCCATGTTAGGGGTGATTTGTGCGCATTATCAAATTAACATAACCTGTTACATGTGTATGTGAGCATCTTTCGACTTGTGATTTGACCCTGAAACCTGCTTTTCTTGTTGTCTGGCAGGGAGACTTGGCCAAGAAGAAAATCTACCCGACACTCTGGTGAGTCTACAGGGGACGCCACTCTTATTCACCGGCCCTCGGGGGGGGTGCCTCTGTCTGTGTCCACTTAACCACTAACCCATTCAGCAAGGGCATCACTTCCCCATTGGATTACTCCCAACCCATCCAGCAAGTGGATTTCACTCTCCCTGCCCAGTTACCCCTAACCCATCCAGCAAGGGGGCGCCACTCTTATCCATCTTCCCCAAACCCACCTGGCAGCAGGCTCCCTTCCTATCAGCCTGCCTCTAAACCATCCACCAGGGGGTGCTACCCCCCTCCACCTACGCCCTAACCCATCCACCAGCAGACTATCTTGTCCCTATCAGCCTATCCCAAACCCATCCATCAGGAGGCGTTACTCTGCGTACCCGGTTACTCCTAAACCGTCCATCCAGAGGCACTACTCTCTATACCCGGTTACCCCCTAACCCATTCATCCGGGGATGCCATTTCTCTCTATCCACCGAACCCTTCTGGTAGCAGGATCTACCATCCCTAACAGTTACCCATAACCTATCGAGCAAGGGCTGGCACCACTCTCCCTGTCCTGTTACCCCTAAAGCACCTGGCAGCAGGCTCCCCTTTCCCTGTCCATCTACCTCTTAACCCATCCTTCAGGGGGTGCCAGCCACACTCCCTATCCACCTGTATTCTTTCCAGGGGTGCTCATCCATGCAGGACAGCGTGACCCCCCCATCCCCAAAATGAAAAGTTCAGTGCTTGTTTAAGCCTGCGAGATTGCCCAGGGTGTTCTCTGCTTTATGAGACAGTGCTTCTTCTGCCCTGTGAAACTACCCATCACTGTCTCTACTCTGAAACTACCCAGCACTGTTTGTCCCATGTTGGACCAGTGTTCTCTGTCTTTGCCCATGAGGCCCTCCAGGATTTCTCCTCTTATGGCAGTGTGGGCCTCTTTCACCCCAATATGATGTTCCCTGCTTGTACCCCACAATGCATTGCTAGCTCTTTACTTTTCATGATACAGCTCAGGACTCCCTTTCATTCCATAGAGATAGTCCTACGCTTTCTTTCACAAAAGAGACCGCTCTGGGTTTGCTCCTGTCCTCTTGACAGAACTCAGTTTTTCTCTTATCCCTTTGCCAAGACCTGGGGTTGCTGTTTCCCCTTTGAACCAGCCCAGGCAGGGATCTCCCCCCCCCCCATGAGCCAGCCCAGGCAAAGATTTCTCCCCAATGAAACAGCCCAGGCAAAGATCTCCCCCCCCACCCCCCATGAAACAGCCCACGCAAAGATATCTCCCCCATGCAAATAGCTGTTGGTTGCTCCTGTCCCCAAGAGACAGCACAGGTTTCGCTCTCCTTTCGTTGCTCCTGTCCTCAAGAAACAGCACAGGTTTCGCTCTCCTTTGGTTGCTCCTGTCCCCAAGAGACCGCACAGGTTTCGCTCTCCTTTGGTTGCTCCTGTCCCCAAGAGACAGCACAGGATTCGCTCTCCTTTCGTTGCACGTGTCCCCAAGAGACAGCACAGGTTTCGCTCTCCTTAGGTTGCTCCTGTCCCCAAGAGACAGCACAGATTTCGCTCTCCTTTGGTTGCTCCTGTCCCCAAGAGACAGCACAGGTTTCGCTCTCCTTTAGTTGCTCCTGTCCCCAAGAGACAGCACAGATTTCGCTCTCCTTTGGTTGCCCCTGTCCCCAAGAGACAGCACATGTTTTGCTCTCCTTTGGTTGCCCCTGTCCCCAAGAGACAGCACAGGTTTCGCTCTCCTTTGGTTGCCCCTGTCCCCAAGAGACAGCACAGGTTTCGCTCTCCTTTGGTTGCTCCTGTCCCCAAGAGATGGCACAGGTTTCGCTCTCCTTTGGTTTCTCCTGTCCCCAAGAGATAGCCCAGGTTTTGCTGTCCTTTGGTTGCCCCTGTCCCTATGAGACAGCCCAGGTTCGCTCTCCTTTGGTTGCTCCTGTCTCCATGAGACAGCACAGGTTTCGCTCTCCTTTGGGTGCCCCTGTCCCAAGAGACAGACCAGGTTTCGCTCTCCTTTGGTTGCTCCTGTCCCCAAGAGACAGCCCAGGTTTCGCTCTCCTTTGGTTTCGTCTGTCCCTCCTTTGGTTGCCCCTGTTCCCAAGAGACAGCACAGGTTTTGCTCTCCTTTGGTTGCTCCTGTCCCCAAGAGACAGCACAGGTTTCGCTCTCCTTTTGTTGCTCCTGTCCCCACTAGAGAGCACAGGTTTCGCTCTCCTTTGGTTGCCCCTGTCCCCAAGAGACAGCACAGGTTTCACTCTCCTTTGGTTGCTCCTGTCCCCAGGAGACAGCACAGGTTTCGCTCTCCTTTGGTTGCCCCTGTCCCCATGAGACAGCACGGGTTTCGCTGTCCTTTGGTTGCCCTTGTCCCCAAGAGACAGCACAAGTTTTGCTCTCTTTGTGTGGACCCTGTCCCCAAGAGACAGCCAGGTTTTGCTCTCTTAGCTATGTAAAGAGACAGCCCATGTTTCGCTCTCTAACCTGTCTAAAGAGCCTGGGGTTTATCCGCGTCAACATTAGAGGGCCCCAGCCTTTGCTCTCGCCATTAGACAGCTCTACAGTAATCATTTCCTGCTTTTGAAATCTTTTGGTCTCTGCTTCTAGGTGGCTGTATAATGATGGTCTGCTGCCTGAAGACACCTACGTTGTTGGCTATGCCAGGTCAAAGATCACAGTAGAGGACATCCGAAAGCAAAGCCAGCCCAATTTCAAGGTATTGTGTAAAGGATGGATGAAATAATAGGAGGGGCTGGAGGAGGTGAGGGCAGCATCATGGAAACCAGAGCCGATGGGTGTCGTAGAGCTGGGGGGGGTCAGCATGGAAGGGTTAATAAGGGTAGGATGGAAGGTACGGTGAGGCCTGGAGGAGCAGCCTGAGAGGGCATGGAAGAGCAGATAGGGCTTGCGTAGCAGCTTAGCTTGGAAGGGCTGAGAGGAGCAGCTAGGAAGGGCTGGGAAGAGCAGCCTGGAAGGGCAGGGAAGAGAAGATAGGGCTTACGTAGCAGCTTAGCTTGGAAGGGCTGAGAGGAGCAGCGAGGAAGGGCTGGGAAGAGCAGCCTAGGAGGGCTGGGAAGAACAGATCGGGCTTAGGTAGCAGCTTGGAAGGCCTGGAGGAGCAGCCTGGAAGGGCTGAGAGGAGCAGCCTGGGAGGGCTGGAAAGAGCAGAGAAGGGCAAAGGAAAGCGAGGGCCTGAGAGTGGGAGTTGAGAGAGCTGCTTTGGGAAGATGTTGGCAGAGGCAGCAGATGTTCTAGCTCTCTTGGCAGTGCCCTTTTCCGCCTGGGCGTGTAACTGGAAAGGTCTGGATACACTTGCTTTGGTTCCAGTGCAGAGCTGTAGGTGGGTGTTTTTCAGCGTGAATCTTTTCTGGATTCACATGCTGTGTATTATTCCGCCATCTAGTGGTTGGGTCCGGAATTGTTGTCTTTCTCTCTTTTTTTTTGGTGGGCGTCGACATACCACCATTTGGTGTCCTCCTGTGACATCGACGTGCTTCCTCCGGAAGCTCCCACCTTTGGTCGCCATCTTCAGATTCTTTTTTTCCGCCGTTGGGTCTGGATCGATACAGAAGGAGCTCCTGAGATTTGGAGAGAAGAATCAGCGAAAATAGGGAAAAACTTCTACAGAACAGCGATACAAGGCTTTTTCGACGTACCAGAGTACAATCCTAGGAGCCGGAGTTGGCCGAAAAGGTGAAAATTACAGAAGTTCGACAACACGGAGAATGCGCATGCAGGGGGCTCCCAGTGCGTGGTAATGGACAAGACACCGTTCAAGTTCTGCAAGAATTTTCATCGCAAGGACGCACAAAAAGATCAGCATCCGGTCTGCAACCTTTGCCTGCCGCTGGATCACTGAAGTGAAGATTGCAATGCGTGCTCGGCCTTCACCCCAAAGACTTTGAGGGTAGGAGAGAGACAGAGAAGGGCCAACTACAAAATGCAGGGCAAGGGGCCACCACCGTCGCTTCGAGACCTGGGCCTTTCCAGCAAAGAGGAGGACAACGTTGCCGAAGGCCCGGAAGTCGACGAGGACACAGACGTTCCAGTCGAGGTCGAAAAGAAGACTTCGAAGGAGGTAAGAGAACCGTCGACCTCGAAAAAACAAGACGAAACACGAGAAATGTCTCAGTCCTCGAAAGGAGCCTCTGCGTCGAAACACTCGACAACCGCAGTCGCCTCCAGAGACAAACAATCCGTCGGATCCTTCAACAAGGACTTTGACGGCAAAGACCCTCGAAAATCGAAGACGTCGAAAGACGGTCCCGAAAAAGACGCTTCGACGGCGAAACGAGAGAGGTCGAAACAGCCTTCGACGACAGTGCCGGCGTCGTCAAGCACGAAAAGAAAGGCTGAGGGTCTTGACGCCGAAACTCACGCGTCGGAGATAGAGAAGAAGAAAAAGAGACTAGAAGCAGAAATGGCAAATATTTTGCAACGCAAAAAGGAATTCGACGACAGCATGAAGCAGTTCAAGATACTGCCGAAAACCTCGACAGAAGTGGAAAATGTTGTTGAAGATTTACAGCCGCCAACGACTCCCGAACCACTCGAAGAAGAAGAGGTTTCTTCGAGGACGAAGGAGACGATGATGCACTGACGTATGTGGGTTCGGCGACCTCTGAGATTCAAGACCTACAATGGCAGGATCTCGACGCCGAATCACCAAAAGAGGCGGTCGATACGTATCCTTCGAGGCCTTCGCCACCAGATGACATTGGGATGTACAACCAAGTCATAAAAAAGGCAGCAGACCCATATGGGGTACAACTGGAAGAAGAAAAACCACAATCATGTTTTCTACTAGAGACTTTGCTGCCTACTCAATCAAGGAACCAATTTCTTCCCATGCTACTAAGTGTATTGAATCAAGGGAAAGAAGCATTTAAAGAGCCTGCCACACGCAAAGCAGTCACACCAAGAGGTGAGAAGAAATACAAACATTCCTCAAAGGACCCTATGTACAGCAAAGGGTCGGTGCCAGCTGACTCTATCATAACATCCACGGCTAGGAAAAGGGCGAATGTACCAACCAACGTTGGACCACCACCAGACAAAGAGAGCAAGAGGATGGACCTTATGGGGAGAAAGGTCGAGAGGAGTGCAGCAATTCAGTGGCGCATTACAAACTCAGATGCATTGATAATCAGCCATGCATATCCGCATTGGGAAGAGGTAGGAGAACTACTAAAGCACCTGCCAGAACAGTTCCAAAGAAGGGCAAACCACTTAGTAGAAGAGGGAAAGAACCTGTCATGCACATGTTTAAAATCAGCCCTAGACGCTGCAGATACATCTAGCAGACAGATGATGATCGGCATTACAGAGAGAAGACATGCTTGGCTGCGAATCTCAGGATTCAAGCCAGAAGTGCAAAATAACATACTAAACTCACCGTTCAATGGGGAACAACTGTTTGGTAGCGTTGTAGATGAAAAACTAAATCAGCTGAAAAAGGGCAATGAAACAGCAAGGTCTATGGGCGCACTACAATTCAGAGGCATGCATAGAGGCACACCCTCAAGGAGACCAGCGGGCAGAGGTAACCATCAACCTACAGCCTCGCATCAAACTTATCAACAAACTTACCAAGGAGTAAGCCAGGGACAACAACAAGGGCAGCAGCAGAATTGGCAATCCCAACAGGGAAGACGATCCTTTCGAGGGCGCCCTCGGGGAAGAGGGCAAGCACAACGCGGAGGACCACAGACCACAACAAAGTGACTGCATTACAAAAGGGGGGCACTCTACGAAGACATCACAGAGTAGTCTCCCAAAGACACAATCAATACAAAGACTTCATCCTTTAAGCAAACAGTTCCTCCAGCACACTACACCAGTAGGAGGCAGGTTAAAGTACTTCCTCCAGAAATGGAGAGAGATCACTTCAGACAAATGGATATGTGAGTGATCGAAAAGACTGAGCTAGACAGTACGGGGAATTTCAACTTCTTTTATTTCTTTGTTTGCAGGGTGTAAGATATATGCCATGGCTCCGTTTGGATAATGCGTCTTATCCGTCTTCGGTACTCCTTAGTTTCAGGCTCCGCGTCCCATTCTCTTCTTTCTGTAGGGTTTATCTGGTCCTCAAAAGAAAGAGAAGAGTGGCTTTTGGTGAGGAAAGGTAATGGGAGTTATCTCCCCAAGGAAAAAGGAGTAAGGGATCACCAGGTGCTGGTGGGCCGCGAGCTAGTGACGTGTTTTAGTGAAGGGAGGGTGGTCGGTTAGGTAGGGGTTTTTTCTGTTTGCCCACTAACGCTGACTTTCTCCCTCCTCCCCGCCCACCCCGAGAGCCGCGCACGTACCTGTGTAAGCCACGCTCCTCCAGGAGCATGGCGGGGCGAAGCGTAGGGTCGTTGGCCTCCTGGCACTCCCGGATTCTCCTGAGCTTCGTTTCTCGTTGCGGAGACGAACAGCAGACTCCTCTCGTCTGGCGTCCTGCTTCTTCTCCGTCGGTTGCTTGTTCCTCGTCTTCAGCCGAGCAGCGTCTTCCAGGGACTCTCCTCTCCAGTCCTGACGCGGGACTTTTCACTTCCTTCATTGGCCCCTCATCGATGACGATGGATCCGGGGGCGGAGACGTCCGGAGAGCACTCCCAGTTAAAGGAGCCGTGCGGTGAAAAGGAGGAATGCCTCTCCGGTACGGGGGTCTGAGCCATATTCCATTCCGGTGGATCGGTCGGCTGTGAAAAAAGAAGAGAACCCTTTCCATGAGGGACACACCACCAGTCAGCTTCACTGTCCGTATCAGCCTGGGGGTTACGCAGTCCGTGACAGGATATTAAACATAATACAGTACGGTTACTGCATAGAGCTAGCAAAGCAACCTCCAAACAAAAAACCGAACAAGAAGATACATTTGAAAAGAGAATTATCTCAATTACTCCAGGAGGTGCAAGAACTTCAAGCCAAAGATGCCATAGAACAAGTACCACAAGGGGAAAGGAACTACAGCATTTACTCAACGGACTTCCTAATTCCAAAAGTAGACGGAACATAACGTCCAATACTAGACCTAAGGTTTCTCAACAAATTCATAAAGACACAAAGATTCAAAATGACAACGTTACAAGAGGTGATACCTCCGTTGCAGAACGGAGACTACATGGCAACCATAGACTTAAAGGATGCATACTTGCACATTCCAATGAACAGAAGACACAAAAATCTATTACGATTTATGGTCAACAAAACACACTACCAATCCAAAGTGCTGGCATTCGGACTGAAATCGGCACCAAGAGTTTTCACAAAATGCCTAGCAGCAGTAGCCGCTCATCTAAGAGGACAGGGGATTCATGTATACCCGTACCTAGACGACTGGTTAATAAGAGCAAACTCATACAGCCTCTGCAAACAGCATATACAAGTGATAAAGACACTAGTTCAACTCGGGTTTTCAATACACTGGGACAAATCGTCGCCAGAACAGAAGGTGTTCTTAGGAGCAAAAACCAACACTAAAGTAGGGAAGGTGTTCCCAAGCGAGAAGAGAACATTGTCACTGCTGTAGGAGACACATCTATACCAGAGGGGGCGAGCTCTGACAGTGAGGACAGTGGGGAAGATTCTAGGAATGATGGCTTCAGGCATTCATTTAATCCCCAACATTTGCCTACACATGAGACCGTTCCAGGAATGGCTCCAAGAGCAGTGGTTAAAGGCAACAGGGAGTTGGGAGGATCTAGTGGTTGTCACGCAGACAGTTCATCAGGAGATGGCATGTTGGAACAAAACAAACATAGCACAAGGAAGACCTTTCACACAACCAACTCAAACAGTGACCATAACAACAGATGCTTCCCAGATAGGATGGGGAGCACACATGAAGAACCTCAAAGTAAGGGGACTGTGGACACAGGAGGATGCGGTAAAACGCATCAATTTCCTGGAGCTGAAAACAGTGTTCCTAGCCTTAAAAGCCTTTCAGAAAGAGCTTTACAGAAAGAAAGTGTTACTACAAACAGACAACACAACCACCATGTTTAACATAAACAAGCAAGGAGGGACACAGTCTTTAGCACTCTCAACGCTAGCTCAGCAACTGTGGAAATGGGCAATCCCAAAGAGCATAAACATAATTGCAATACACTTGCCAGGAAAGGACAATGTAGAGGCAGACACTGAGCAGACAAACGTCAGCATCCCACGAATGGTAATTAAATCAATCAGAACTCCACAAGATATTCAGAAGATGGGGAACTCCGCAAATCGACCTATTTGCAACTCACCACAATGCAAAATGCCAACGCTTGGCATCCAGGCGACCTTGCAAACAGTCCCTAGGGAATGCGCTATGGATAGACTGGTCAGGGATATTTGCTTACGCTTTTCCCCCGATACCACTTTTCCACAAGGTGATCAACAAATGCAAGATCAGCCAAATGACTGTAGGAAGGTGGAATCTGACTATATGGTTGCCCCCACTTTTTTTATGGTGTTTTGCTGGTTTATGACTTAGTTGGACTGGGATCCTGCTATTCAGGGCCCCAGTCTATCTGCTTTCTCTGTAAAAAGGTTTCCATGTGCCTTAGGCACATCTCTGATTGGAATCTGGAGTGCCCTTATAAGTCCCTAGTATATGGTATACTATGTACCAAGGGCATAGGTACCTCAGAGGCCTGCCAGGGGCTGCAGCATGTATTATGCCACCCCTGGAAGGCCAAACAAACTGACACCACCGGTCTGCTACTGCAGCCTGGGTAAGGTGGTGCATGCACCCCTTACTGTGATATAGGTTACCTGTATCACTATATACATACACACATATAAACCTATAAGTCACTCCTATGGCAGGCCTTATCAATCCTGAAGGCAGAGTGCGTGGTTCCTATGTGAGAGGGTGCCCCTGCATGAGCAGGGCCCCTCTGCAGCGTTCGGAGACCTCTGATGCTGTTTGTAGTGCAGCCTGACCATATACTCTTAAGCGCATTATAACCTCGCGTTAAATGCTAACTTTGGAATGGCTGCACCGAAACATGTCGTGTTTGGTGTCAAACATCTTGGAATACTACCCCCCGTCATACTTCATCTACATCGAGACTTGCCGTTGCCAAGGCTTGTTTGGTCCAATCCGGTCGCCGACACCTCAGCACTCGACAGACATCGTGTACCAGCCCGAATCCTGGTCGCCGACAACGCCTCCTGGACCTCGTGGCTGAAGAGTCAAGACGACCGTCAACCTACCTGAAGCACTCGACATCGGTGGGCATCCGCTCATCGCCTTCCTGGTCACTGGCTAGTGACCCAGACTCTGTCCCCTCTGCTTTCAGGTTCTTCAGATCTCCGATCCACTCTTGGATCCTCCCGGACACTTTCCACTTGGTCGCCAGCAGCACTTTGCAGCAGATCGCCATTCAAATCGACGACGAAACCCGACCCCGAAAGGCACCTATGCACCCGGCTTCCCTGGGTGAGGTAACAAGAGTACTCCGGTGCTCCCGTGGGTAGAGACTGTAGAACGACCTAGTTCTCAAAGGGTTTGCTCCAAGTCCTCCTTTAAGTGTCCCTTTTCTTTAATTTCCTAATCGCGACTTTCTCCATAGAAGTTAACGGCGTCTCGCGGCTGTGTATTTACACTGCACGCGTCCCCCGTGGGTCCCCTGTGTCACTACCTTGGGTGGTTCCTTGTGGTCCAAGCACTTCTAGAGGCTCTAGGCCTAGTGTCTAGCTCAGTCGTGGTTCTTATACCACTTTATTGGTATATGGTTTGGTTCGCCCCTAGGGCCCAAACGTGTATTTGTGCTATTACTGTGTTTAAATAACTTATAACTTGTGTATTTCGAACTCTAGCCTCATAAAGAGACTAGAGGGGTGTGTTTAGCAATAAATACATATATTTTGAATATATACCTGGTGTGGTGCTCTTTCATTTGGTCACTCAAGAGATTATAGACTGGTAAAACAAGCTGCTTTACATTCCTTCAAGACTTAGCCTGAAGGCTGCTCTCCATAGCTACCACTAGGATAGCTTTCAATAAGGTTGTCTTTAACCTATCTCCAATAAGGGGTTGTTTGGACTGGTGCAAGGTGCCCACTATAATTAGTGGACAGCATATGCCAGGCCAACTTCTCACATTAGTGTGCAGCGTGTGGGATTCCAGCTTGCTATTGGTTTACCAGATAATCTCAATTGAATTGATCAACTGAAAACCACTAAAGGTACCTAAGGTACATATAAATTAAGCTTAGAATACAGTAAGTTCTACTGAACTTAGAGTTGTGTGTTAAGGGATAGCACACCCTTTCTACAACTCAAGAGAGTTTAGTAGGCCACACTAGAGTAGGTAGTGCATACACCACACCTCACTAGTGATGTCTTCAAAGCCAGGACCCAGTGAGTCCTTGCCAGAAGCCCATGGGCTTCTTCCCTCCAAGTATGATACACTCCCATTCTTGGAATTGAGCATTATGCAATTTGAGGAAACTGAAGACAGGGCAAAGCCCCACCACCCAACATCTGAGAGAGATGTTAGAGGCTTATGATCGCAGCAGGCCCTTAGGGACTGAAGGGGTAGGTACAGAGGGTGGGGCAGAAGATGAGGATGGGGCCAGGGGTAGCAACACCCCCAGCCCCCCCTCTGGAACTGACCAGGAGGGTGACGACCCTGACCTGGATAACCCAATTCCTCCTGTGGATGAGGAGGAGGCTCAGAATGACCTCCACTTTGTCCCCCCAGGAAGGATTGTGAGTGTGCCCAGAAGGTCTAGGTCTCCTTCTCAGGAGTCTAACCACTCTGGCACCTCAATAGGGACCTCTGTCTCCTCTCATAGGAGGGAATCCTCTCATGAGAGGAGAAAGAGGCTGATTCAATATGAGGAAGCTCAGCTTGAACTCAGAAAACAGCAACTGGCTATAGACAGGGAGTCCCTAGATCTCTACAAAGAGAGAAAAAGTTGGGACTAGAGTCCCATGGTGGCAGCAATATCCCTAAAGATAGGGAAAGGTCTTGTGACCATAGAAACCTAAACAAGATTGTCCCTCCCTACCAGAGTGGGGATGACATCCACAAATGGATAACTGCACTGGAGAGGGCCTGTAAAGTTCAGAGGGTCCCCCAGAAGCAGTGGGCAGCAATCTTGTGGCTCTCCTTTGCAGACAAATGTAGAGACAAGCTCCTCACTGTAAGAGAAGAGGATGCTGACAATTACACAGTCTTGAAGAGTGCTCTGATAGATGGGTTTGGCCTAACCACTGAACAGTATAGGTTGAAGTTCAGAGACACCCAAAAAGCTCAGACTCAAGACTGGGTTGATTTTGTAGATTGTGCTACTAAGGCTCTGGAAGGTTGGATACATGGCAACAAAGTGCAGGACTTTTTAGGATTGTACAATTTGATTATGAGGGAGCAGATCCTTAATAATTGTCAAAAACAGCTTTTGCACCAGTATCTGGTGGACTCTGATCTGACCTCTCCCCAAGAATTGGGAAAGAAGGCAGACAAATGGGTCAGAACCAGAGTAAAAACAAAAAATCAGGGTGGTGACCAGAAGAAAGATTCTACTAAGTCCCAAGAGAAATGTGGGGATAAATCTAAGGATAAGTCCCCTACAGGGCCCCAAAATTCCTCTTCTGGGGGTGGGTCCCAAACTCCTTCCTCTCCTGAAAAGAAACCATATTGCCATGTCTGTAAAAAGCCTGGGCACTGGAAAACTGATCCCAGTTGCCCCAGGATTGGCAATAAAGAAAATGTTCCTCCCACAACTACTACCACCCCTCCTGGTACTACCAGTAGTAATCCTCCAGTTGGGAGTAGTGCACCCAAAAAGTTGGGTGCTTTTGCAAGAGGAACAGAGGTGGGCCCTAGTTTAGACAGGGACCCCTCAACAGACTCCTCTGACTCTGATGGTGGTATAGGATTTGCCACCTTTACCATGGGTCCCACAGCATTGGGCAGGTACAGATTGGAGCCAATAATTAATGGTCAGAAAGCTGTGGCATTTAGGGACACGGGCTAGTGTCACCATGGTGGCAGGGAAACTAGTCCCCCCCTCACCAGCTTTTACCTGAGTTTAAATACCAGATGACCAACATTGATGGTGTCAGAACAGATCACCCCATGGCCATAGTCAATCTCAGCTGGGAGGGGGTCACAGGCCCAAAAAGAGTGGCAGTGTCCCCAACCCTACCTGTAGATTGCCTGATGGGCAATGATCTGGAAATTTCAGCCTGGGCTGAAGTTGAACACCAAACCCATCTCAGGATGCTGGGCGTCCCTGTAAAGGTTAGTGGGGCTGTGATGGCCACAGCCCCAGCCCAAGATTTTGGAGAGATGGAGCCTGGAAGAATGGCCCACTCTCCCCCGAAAGAGAGCACAAGGGTTGAAGAAAAGTCTTCTTCCCTCCAGATAGTAGGTAACGGTCAGCCTCCTCAGGGAACTGACCCTACCCCTAGTGAAGAAACTGCCACAGAGGTAGTCAGGCCTGGCCTGGCCACACCCCTGATGGCAGAGGACCCTTCCAAGGTGGTACTCCAGTCTGGAGCAGGTAACCTGCCCTCTCTACCCTGCCTCAGCCAGCCCAGGGCTGCAGAGGTCAGGGAGGTCAGTGGACCCCCCAGGGCCCCCTGTCCAGAGTAACCCCCCATCAGCAGATTAGGGGCACCCAGTCTAGTAGCCCTAGCCAGGTGAAAATTCCTCTACACACTGAGGGATCCCCCATACCTTTATGTAGGGACCTCCCCAGAAGGACTCTGGTAGGCAAGGGCAAACCTGGGACCAGAAGGTTCCAAACCTGCCATGTCCCTCCAGTAGTCCATCCAAAGGGACCCAACCCCCAGCTGTAGGCAGCCAAAGGTTGACCCTTAGAGCAAAGTGCAACTCAGTCATGGAAAGACAGGCATACATGGTGACCAGTGATCTGAGGAAACTGAGACCAACATTCCTAGGGCCTCACTTCCCTACTCAGACACCTCACCAGCCTTGTACTTTACCTAAGCACACCACAGGTAGTGATTCCCCATGGTGGAGACCCTCTCATACCCTTAGGGTGAGGAATTGCTTAGTGGGCCATAAGACAGGGGGCAACCATGCTAGTGCAGGTGCTTCCTTATATGGCCACTTAGTCAATGAAGGCTCAACTGGCCAAGGTTAGCCTTATCTCCTTTCGTTTGGGGGGGGGGGGGGTTATGTAGGAAGGTTGAATCTGACTATATGGTTGCCCCCACTTTTTTTATGGTGTTTTGCTGGTTTATGACTTAGTTGGACTGGGATCCTGCTATTCAGGGCCCCAATCTATCTGCTTTCTCTGTAAAAAGGTTTCCATGTGCCTTAGGCACATCTCTGATTGCAATCTGGAGTGCCCTTATAAGTCCCTAGTATATGGTATACTATGTACCAAGGGCATAGGTACCTCAGAGGCCTACCAGGGGCTGCAGCATGTATTATGCCACCCCTGGAAGGCCATCCAAGCTGACACCACCGGTCTGCTACTGCAGCCTGGGTAAGGTGGTGCATGCACCCCTTACTGTGATATAAGTTACCTGTATCACTATATACATACACACATATAAACCTATAAGTCACTCCTATGGCAGGCCTTATCAATCCTGAAGGCAGAGTGCGTGGTTCCTATGTGAGAGGGTGCCCCTGCATGAGCAGGGGCCCTCTGCAGCGTTCGGAGACCCTTCTCTGATGCTGTTTGTAGTGCAGCCTGACCATATACTCTTAAGCGCATTATAACCTCGCGTTAAATGCTAACTTTGGAATGGCTGCACCGAAACATGTCGTGTTTGGTGTCAAACATCTTGGAATACTACCCCCCGCCAATTCTGGCGGCGGGGGTAGTATTCCACCCTTCTAGAGGGAGAGACATGTTAACCCTGGCCTGGCCGGTAACTTCTTTCTAAAGCCATGGCATCACAAAATGGATGCTGCTGCCACAGACACAAGTCTGGCCTCCTGCTGCTGGACGAAACTCCGGCAGGGGAGGCCTGGACAATAGGTTTCCTGTCCCAGGGAGGTGTGACCACCTCCCCAGACAGGATAGTGTGTATTGGGGCTGGGCGGGAGCACTTTCGGGTGCTTTGAAGTCCTGCCCTGGGGGCACACTTGGTGTCCCTGTGCATACCCCAGTTCAAACCGGATCAGGGGCTTGCAGCCCCTGCTTTGGCGCGAACTGGACAAAGGGAAAGGGGTGTAGCCACCCCTCTGCCCTGACCCACCCATAGGTGGGGCCACAGAGTAGTCCAACCCCTAAACTTAGTATAAGTATAGGAACCCAGTCCTTAGGACTTTAGATTATCCCTGGACGAAACTCTGACACTGAATCCTGGACCTTCGACGCTCTACTCAAGACTAGAGGACAGAAGAATCTCCCTTGGGGTCAAGGAGTGACTCCCCTGCTTGGCAGGCACCAAAGAAGCAATTGTCCGGTCTGCATCGCCTAAGCTCCCGTCGGACGCCGAAGTCTTTGCATCACCAGAGGTGGATTTCCAGACTTCCCCGAGGCTGCCCTGAGTCCCCAGCAAAGCTGAGGCCCGTAGCTGTCGTGGGTAACGTGGAACCGTTACCCCTGGACACCGCATGTATTTGCTAGTGCATCCTCTTCTGGGTCTCCCACGAAGTCGTGCTTTGGGCTCCGAGTAGCCCTAGCCTCCAGCACCAACTGCACCGAAGATCACTGGCCTCCACTCCACGAGTGTCCTGTGAGCCAGCTCCACGTGCACCGTCTCGAGGCTCCTTCTGGTCGCTAGCCCGTTGGCTAGTAGCCCTTCACGAAGGCCAATCCTTTTCTTCTTGGGCTCCCTGGTTGCTCCAGGCTTGCCCTCACTTACCCTTGCTGGGTGAGTTCCTCAGACCTTGCTGGTCTGCATCATCGTCATTCTTCATCTACATCGAGACTTGCCGTTGCCAAGGCTTGTTGGGTCCAATCCGGTCGCCGACACCTCAGCACTCGACAGACATCATGTACCAGCCCGAATCCTGCTCCTGGTCGCCGACCACGCCTCCTGGACCTCGTGGCTGAAGAGTCAAGACGACCGTCAACCTACCTGAAGCACTCGACATCGGTGGGCATCCGCTCATCGCCTTCCTGGTCACTGGCTAGTGACCCAGACTCTGTCCCCTCTGCTTTCAGGTTCTTCAGATCTCCGATCCACTCTTGGATCCACCCGGACACTTTCCACTTGGTCGCCAGCAGCACTTTGCAGCAGATCGCCATTCAAATCGACGACGAAACCCGACCCCGAAAGGCACCTATGCACCCGGCTTCCCTGGGTGAGGTAACACGAGTACTCCGGTGCTCCCGTGGGTAGAGACTCTAGAACGACCTAGTTCTCAAAGGGTTTGCTCCAAGTCCTCCTTTAAGTGTCCCTTTTCTTTAATTTCCTAATCGCGACTTTCTCCATAGAAGTTAACGGCGTCTCGCGGCTGTGTATTTACACTGCACGCGTCCCCCGTGGGTCCCCTGTGTCACTACCTTGGGTGGTTCCTTGTGGTCCAAGCACTTCTAGAGGCTCTAGGCCTAGTGTCTAGCTCAGTCGTGGTTCTTATACCACTTTATTGGTATATGGTTTGGTACGCCCCTAGGGCCCAAACGTGTATTTGTGCTATTACTGTGTTTAAATAACTTATAACTTGTGTATTTCGAACTCTAGCCTCATAAAGAGACTAGAGGGGTGTGTTTAGCAATAAATACATATATTTTGAATATATACCTGGTGTGGTGCTCTTTCATTTGGTCACTCAAGAGATTATAGACTGGTAAAACAAGCTGCTTTACATTCCTTCAAGACTTAGCCTGAAGGCTGCTCTCCATAGCTACCACTAGGATAGCTTTCAATAAAGGTTGTCTTTAACCTATCTCCAATAAGGGGTTGTTTGGACTGGTGCAAGGTGCCCACTATAATTAGTGGACAGCATATACCAGGCCAACTTCTCACAATGACCATGATTCTTATTGCACCACAGTGGGCCAGACAGACTTGGTTCTCAGAGATAATGGAGACAACTCGGGGAACAGTGTACAAGCTTCCAAAAAGGCAAGACCTATTAACAATGCAAAACGGAAAGGTAATTCACCCAGAACCCGAGAGCCTAAGCCTAGCGGCATGGCTCCTGAGGTCCTAGAATTTGCACACCTCAAACTGCCAGAAAGCATAATGGCAGTACTAAGAGAAGCGAGAGAACCAACAACAAGAAAATGTTACACAGCAAAATTGAGAAGATACTCCTGATGGTGCCTTAAAAAACATCTTTCAAAGAAAATCGCAAGGGAAAAACTGTTCTAAAGTACCTGACACATTTACTACATAGTAAACTAAGCTACACATCATTAAAAGTACACTTGGCAGCAATTGTAGCGTATACAAGAGGAGAAACAGGGAAAAGTTTTTTCACTTCTCACGTAATCAAAAGGTTCCTAGAAGGAGCAAAAAGAATAGCACCTCCAAAAAGGGTGCCATCACCCACATGGAACTTGAATATAGTGCTTGCACAGCTGATAAAAGCACCATTCGAACCACTACCCAAGCAACGCCACAAATGCTCACGCTAAAAACGTCGTTTTTAGTATCAATTACATCTCTACGTCGAGTTAGTGAATTGCAAGCACTAAAACTACAGGAACCCTACTTCCAAATACATAATTACAGGATTGTCATGAGAACAGATCCACACTTTATGCCAAAGGTGGTATCAAAATTCCACATAAACCAAACTATACAGATACCAAGTTTCTTTCAAAATCCAAGGACACAGGCAGAGAAAGCATTGCACACACTTGACGCTAGAAGGGCAGTCATGTATTACATTGAAAAGACCAAGGAATACAGGAAAACTAAGCAATTATTTGTATCTTTTGCTAACAGCTTCCTAGGACGACCAGTTACCAAGAACACCATTGCAAGATGGATTGCTCAAGCCATACAATTAAGCCACAAGCAGGTCAGACTTTACAAGGAGCACCACGGGCTCACTCAACAAGGAAGAAAGGAGCAGCAGTCGCATTTCTAGCAAATACTCCAATTAAGACATCTGCATGGCTGCAACATGGTCTTCAGTGCACACGTTCACAAAGCACCACTGCGCGGACATTCAAATGAATAAAGAAACACAAGTAGGACAAAAGGTCTTACAACATCTATTCACAAACCAGCACTCCTCTTCCACCCAACCACCGCAGGACTAGCAAACCGCTACAAAATCTATGCACAGCATGTGAATCCAGAAAAGATTCACGCTGCAAAACGAATAGTTTCTTACCTGTCCGTGTAGTTTTGCAGCTTGAAGAATCTTCTGGATTCACTAGCGAACCCACCCTCCTCCGTCAGAAAGATGAGACAGGAGGAAAAGAAAAAAAGAATCCGAAGATGGCGACCAAAGGTGGGAGCTTCTGGAGGAAGCACGTCGACGTCACAGGAGGACACCAAATGGTGGTATGTCGACGCCCACCAACAAAAAAAAGAAAAAAAGCATTTGCAATGCAATAGGTCTCGCATTTATGCGAGTTTGAGCTATTAAAATTGCAAATGACAATGCCTTTTATTTATGTTTTAAAAACGAAAACAAAAATAAAAGGCATTGTCATTTGCAATGTCAATAGCTCAAACTCGCGTAAATGCGAGACCTATTGCATTGCAAATGCTTGTATTATATTGTTTGGTGCTTCATTTCTGCAATTTTGGAAGTGCTATAAATAGCAAGTGTTAGTGTCCATACCGCAGAAGAATGGAAGGCAGAGTTGACCTTGGCAGGATGCAAACTCACAAACTGTAACGATGACTAGACATCAGAAGCGGCGTTTTCCCTGAGCCGTCATGCTATATAGAGGGAAGGCCAGGAGGTTTTATTGCCTTTTAGACTATGCTTCAACATGCGTATTTTCCAAAACAAATTATTTCTACCGACACTAACCTAGTTTAAACTCCTCTCCAAATTTACTTTTTGTACATCACTTGATGACAAATACAATCCGCTCACTAGTAGTTCATTTGAGAAATTATATGCTTCGTTTTCTTGAGGCCTAAATTAGCAGTTCTGTTTTCTAAGGTTTTAAATGCTGATCAGAGGACAGGTTACAATTGGTTGCTGTTTTCCAGTAAGTTGAGAAAAGTAAAGAAAACTTGTGTATTTTGCACATTAACTTGAGGTCATCGAGGCATCACACTCCGTTCTGCTAATGCACTAGTTTCTTTTTAAACAAGCAGAGAACATTTACAGAGCAATATGAAATCAATGCAGTATTGTAGTGCGGCATTCTGCCAGCTTAGACACTATGCTGGTATAGATTAGGTGGGAGGGAGGCCAGGAAGCAGAAAACGTGCGGGTTATGATGGGAGAGGAAAGGGAATGGGCATGAAAAATTAAAGGGTAAAAAAATGGAGGAGAGAGTGGGAGACGTGCAGGGAGAGGAAAAGGAAAGGAAAGGAATTAAGTAGCGGGGAGAGAAAAAGGGCTGAGAGAGAGTTAAACAGAGGAAAAGAAGGAATTACAGAGAAGGGCCCACATGCCTAGGAGGGTGGCCGTGTTTCATAAATCCGATTTTAATCCCCTAATTCCTAACTCTTTGTACACCCTAGGCCCACTTGCACCTATACCCCCAGTGCCGGTCACTATTTTACTCCTTTTCGAAAGCCGTTTTCTCGGGGTGGGGGGTATCCCACAAACTCTCCTTCTGCCGGCATGCTTGCTCACTGTGCACAGTCATTCGAGATGTGCTTTTACGCTCCACCACTTGCAAGGTTCACCAGCCACTACTGCCGTTCACAAGGTTGAGATAGAGAATATTACGGAAAAACACCAGCTTTGTTGGTTGCTGCAAGGCTTTTTCTTTTAAGTCTTATTTTCTGGGAATAATTTTGAGCAACGCAACAGTCAAGGTCAAAGAGGTGGCTTAATTGAAATTAAGATCCAAGTCATGCAAATAATTCCAATTCCCAGTCAGATTTCTATTTATTTTGTAACCACCCAAATCACTCCTTTCATAAGACCCCAATCATCCAAAGTTTGTTTTCCTTTTATGTTGAAGTAGGACGTCCGCGGGCCACAGACTGTTCCATCTGTTTGTGGATACCTCCAACTTTCGTTCATTGCTTTCCATGGGTACTATCAGACATGAAGGGCCATAACCTCTGTGCTATGTAGTGAAAACGCTCTCTACAATGCTGATGCATGGAGTACGGAGGAGGCTACTGCAGGTTAGCCCCAAGGTATGCGATGCTTCTGTTGTTGGTGGCCACGCCCCGACCATGCAAGGATTAAATCTGCAAACCTCAATTTAACAGTCACAATCACTAAATAAAACAGCTGGGTTTTTAGGATCAACATTTTATGGCTCTATCAGTTCCTCATAAATGATGTTTTTGTTCGTGTTACTTGGTTGGTGTAGGCGTGATGGTCCTCATTTCTTGAGATATGTATACCCAGGTGCCATGATTGCTTTTGGAATTGAAATCCATTAAAGCAAAGTAAGAAAACCATTTCATGAAGATCTTGTCGGTTAGTCAAGAGTCCATTATTTATGGATTACTTCCGCCAGGAGTCAAATGGTGCTGCAATGCTTATGAAAGTTATCTGCTGTTTGTGTGCCTAAAATAAGGTACCTGCTCCACCCTGCAGGACAGTGCAGTCGCTGAAGGCTTGATGCTCATTGGCTCCATGCATACCAGAAGTAATGTCCACACCCCCAGTTTACCACACGCTAGGGATGGCATCCGATCTATCCTGTAAGGAACATACCTGAGTGGACAGGATAATGAATGATCAAGACACTCATGCAAGTGGAAAAGCTGCATTGGCAAAACATGGCCCTCCTGAAATAGATAGTAGCTGCCCATGCAGCAAGCGTTAAGATAGTGTTTCATACTAAGGGGCGGGAGGGATGAAGGTTCTTTTCACAATGGGTGGAATGATGCCCATTTCAAGGGCGGGTTTGTAACCCTGACAAATCGTCAAAGCGCTCCCAATGGAAGTGCAGCACATCACTTTGTACATTTTGGACCATGAGTGAGGCTTCCTGGAACACCTAAGAACTTAGACTCTCTGCCTCAGCCCTATACAAAAATGCCACCCCAGGGAGCCGTGTGATGCTGGAGCACCAGATGGGACTGTACAATTTCACAAGAGCAAAATAAGACCAATTCTTTGGAAAAAAACATTTGCAGTTTATCTACTTTAATGTGTGGCCGAGGAAGCCTTAGATTTATAACTTGTGAGCCAAGATGACCTTCAAGTGGAGTCTCAGATGAAAGCACTTTTATTGAGGAAGAACGTCACCTGCTGGCACATGGGGGTGGCTCTGCTACTAAACATCAACACGCTAATTAAAATTAGTCCAGCAATAAAACAAATCAACACAGTCCAATAATTCTACAATGAAAGGAACACAAGAAAGGTGACAGAGCTGAGGTGCACAAGCACATAATGACTTATTATGTAGAAGAACAGCCCGAGATCCTTGAACGCTCGGAAATGACAGACTTGAGACAAGAAATCAGCAGAGTGGGCACTAACCAATGAGTTAAGGGAGGTGGCAGTGTACCTAATATTAGCGAGAACCAAGGTGGTCTCACCTCTGCTAATGCAACCTTGGGGTTATAGGATGTGGCAGGAATTGTGTACTGAGCTCCAAGCAAAAAGGTAACCTTGTGCAATTTCCGGGTACACGCTATATTTCATATCATTCCACTTTCCTATCCACAAACACACCAGCAAAATAAAAAGTATGCAAAATATTTGTTGATCATTTGAGCTCCCGGGAGACAAAAAGCATTGGCTATATTAACTATCTCTCTGAAAGAATGCGATTTCACAGTAAGAGGGATCTCAGTAATTTATGCCGCCTGGAAAACTATGCTAATAACTCGGCTTGCATCGTTAAAAGCTTTGACTGAATTAAAACGAAGAAAATCTGCATTATATAAATTTCCTAGTAGAAAGATGTTCTTGCGAATCATGCTGAGTGGTATTGTTGGACGGTATCTCACGCTTCCACAAGCAGAAGAAACCTATCCTCAGCGTCCATCCAATAAACCCACCTGAAAGCGAAGGCCTCATCTGCATACTAACGAGGAGCTGGTGACCATTTATTCTCTGGCCTCTTAGAGGGCAATCAGTCAATATCAATAAATGTTATTTTGTGAAGCCATAATCCCACAACACTAACAGACCAAGGGCCTGCTTTAGAGTTTGGCAGATGGAATACTCCCTCCCCCCCCTTTTGACCCCCCCCCCCCAAGATGACGGATATCGCGTTTGCCGTAGGATATAAGACAGTTGTAAAAAGGACAGGATATCTGCCACATTTCTGATGGAGTATCCCATCAGGTCAAGCCCTAAGACTGAAACACATCGCAGAGGCCACTGTACTTCAGCCTGGAGGCTATAATCGATTACTCGGGCAGACATCAACGGGTGACTTCAGATATATACAGCTCCTTTACCCTAGGATAAACTGTAGAGCCACTCAGCTCGTTTCTAATTGTTACTCTAGATACACTGCCTGCCCAGCTGCTGAATTTATTTCAATTTAGTGAAGAAATCAATACAAATGCGATGCCAGATGACATATGCATTCCCTTTGCTTTGTTAATTTTCATACCTTTTTGACCTTTTCAATGTCTGCAATTTTTGATAACTCGGCTAGAGGAACTTGCTGTCGTTCCACTCGAGAGATAATTTCATCACAATTGACAGGTCGCGTTTCATCTTCAATCAAAACGACGATAACAGCGCAGTCACTGTCTGCGAGACCAAACCTTTTGAAAGCTTCAGAAATCTAAGAGGATCAATGAAAAACAAAAAAATATTCTTTAACATTAAAAATTGCATTTGAAAAATAGCAGTTTCTCTCCTAGGCAGAGGTCCTCAACTCCCCTTAACGTTGAAATATTTAAGAGGGTTCCCCATCTGTCACAAACGGCTTAGAATGTGGTTCCCATTAAGATGCTAATTGTTCCAGAGCCCAGGCACTCAAACACACATTGGGGTACATTAATCAGATTCTGGAACCATGATGGCTGGCACAGGAGTAACACATCCGGTGTTTTTTTTAAAATTGACTTCTCCCTACCTGTTTTGTGAAGATGTGAAATAACTATATGCGTTGTAAATACTTCTAAACGATGATTAGGTGTGCTGTCCACAGCCTCCCATTCACACCTCTGTGCCTATAATCCAGCCTGGCAGGGACGGACCCCTCCTGCCCAGTACCCCACAGTTCTCCTCTCCGTTCAACACTGCAAGCTTGAAGCTCCCCTACTGCAATAAAATATTATCTTTGGAGCGCACCGCTGTACACTGGAGGTAAGACTGCAGTGTACATCACCTACCTCAAATAACATGGATCAGTGCCTCGACTATGTGGGAATACTAACTGGACTATATAGCGCCTAAATGGAGGACAAAGGCAAACACTACAAAAGTTACATGTTTCGTTTGGTATATTTTCATGTTCTGAGGCGCCAGAACACTGAATCGTCTCTCTGATCAGCAGCGTCCAGTGGCATGAGTACCCAAAAGGTCTCTCTGGGTTGTTGCAAGCAGAGGTTTTACCAGCTTCTTACAGGTTCTGTCTCATATCTGTGCTCGGAAGACCACGCCAATGACGTCAAAGACTGGGCCACCCAGGTTACATTTATAAACTCGTAATAAAGGTTAGACCAGCGGTTTGGGGCTGAAGACAGGATCTCCGGGCGAGGACACGTGTACACCAGGAGCCCGCACTGACGTGGAAAGCACATTTCACTTGCCTTCGTCAGCGGCTGACTCCGATACATTGGAGTTAAACTTTGTTATGTGTGCAGGAAGCCGGGCACATACTCCTGCCATCCTCCTCCGAGCTTCCCTAATAGCAGCGAGGGAAAGGTTTACAAAATAAAGACAGCAGTAATGCCTTCCATAAACACGAAATATACAGCACAAAGAGTACTATGAACAGGGTACCTCTTCAATCCCATACTCGAAACAAGCGGCATTGAAAGCGATCGCGGAAGCGATCGCTATTTAAAAAAAACGCGCGCACATAGCGAGCAGATATGTATGTCAATTATCGCGCCCGCTGCCTGGGCACGATAATTGAAACCACATGGGCTTTGGTGCGCGTAACAGACACCAATAGGCCATGGGCGGAGCAATGCGCCCGCCTTTGGCCTATTGCGTGCAGTCTTTTATACAAAGACGCACGAAAAGGCCAATGGGGTAGCACAAAAGGAATCGCACACGGACGAGCGTGTGCGATTCCTAGGTCAGTGCTGAATCCCCGTTTTTCCACCTACTAAATGTCTCGTGCTGCGCAGTGCAACGCTAGGCGCGAGACCTAAAAAGAGAAATACAACAATTCCGGACCCAACCACTAGATGGCGGAATAATGCACAGCATGTGAATCCAGAAAATTCTTCAACTACACCGAGAGGTAAGAAACAATACGTTTTTGATGATGTCCAGTGAGAGGGTGATTTTAACAGCGCCTCTGCTCAAAGATTTGAGAGGGTGTTTAGACAGTAGCATGCTTGGGGCTGTCAGAGGGTGTTTGGCATTTCCTCTGTTCAGAGCTGTAAGAGGGTGGTTTGGCATTACCACTGTTCATTGCTGTAAGAGGGTGGTTTGGCATTACCACTGTTCATTGCTGTTAGAGGGTGTTTTGGCATTACCACTGTTCATTGCTGTAAGAGTGTGTTTTTGATAGTTCCTCTGTTCAGAACTGTAAGAGGGTGTTTTGGCATTACCTCTGTTCATTGTGTAAGAGGGTGTTTTTGATAGTTCCTCTGTTCAGAACTGTAAGAGGGTGTTTTGGCATTACCTCTGTTCATTGCTGTATGAGGTTGTTTTGGCATTACCTCTGTTCATTGCTGTAAGAGGGTATTTTTGATAGTTCCTCTGTTCAGAACTGTAAGAGGGTGTTTTGGCATTACCTCTCTTCATTGCTGTAAGAGGTTGTTTTGGAATTACCACTGTTCATTGCTGTAAGACGGTGTTTTTGATAGTTCCTCTGTTCAGAACTGTAAGAGGTTGTTTTGGCATTACCTCTGTTCAGAGCTGTAAGAGGGTGCTTTTGATAGTTCCTCTGTTCAGAACTGTAAGAGGTTGTTTTGGCATTACCTCTGTTCAGAGCTGTAAGAGGGTGTTTTTGATAGTTCCTCTGTTCAGAACTGTAAAAGAGTGTTTTTGCATTAACTCTGTTCATTGCTGTAAGAGGTTTTGGCATTACCTCTGTTTATTGCTGTAAGAGGTTGTTTTGGAAATGCCACTCTTCATTGCTGTAAGAGGGTGTTTTTGATAGTTCCTCTGTTCAGAACTGTAATATGGTGTTTTGGTATTACCTCCGTTCACTGTTCATTGCTGTATGAGGTTGTTTTGGCATTACCTCTGTTCAGAGTTGTAAGAGGGTGTTTTTGATAGATCCTCTGTTCATTGCTGTAAGAGGGTGTTTTGGCATTACCTCTGTTCAGAGTTGTAAGAGGTTGTTTTGGAATTACCACTGTTCATTGTTGTAAGAGGGTGTTTTTGATAGTTCCTCTGTTCAGAACTGTAAGAGGTTGTTTTGGCATTACCTCTGTTCAGAGCTGTAAGAGGGTGTTTTTGATAGTTCCTCTGTTCAGAACTGTAAAAGAGTGTTTTTGCATTAACTCTGTTCATTGCTGTAAGAGGTTTTGGCATTACCTCTGTTCAGAGTTGTAAGTGGGTGTTTTGGCATTACCTCTGTTTATTGCTGTAAGAGGTTGTTTTGGAAATGCCACTCTTCATTGCTGTAAGAGGGTGTTTTTGATAGTTCCTCTGTTCAGAACTGTAATATGGTGTTTTGGTATTACCTCCGTTCACTGTTCATTGCTGTATGAGGTTGTTTTGGCATTACCTCTGTTCAGAGTTGTAAGAGGGTGTTTTTGATAGATCCTCTGTTCATTGCTGTAAGAGGGTGTTTTGGCATTACCTCTGTTCAGAGTTGTATGAGGTTGTTTTGGAATTACCACTTCATTGTTGTAAGAGGGTGTTTTTGATAGTTCCTCTGTTCAGAACTGTAAGAGGTTGTTTTGGCATTACCTCTGTTCAGAGCTGTAAGAGGGTGTTTTTGATAGTTCGCCTGTTCAGAACTGTAAAAGAGTGTTTTTGCATTAACTCTGTTCATTGCTGTAAGAGTGTTTTGGCATTACCTCTGTTCATTGCTGTAAGAGGGTGTTTTGGCATTACCTCTGTTCATTGCTGTAAGAGGTTATTTTGGAATTACCACTGTTCATTGCTGTAAGAGGGTGTTTTTGATAGTTCCTCTGTTCAGAACTGTAAAAAGGTGTTTTGGCATTACCTCTGTTCAGAGCTGTAAGAGGGGGTTTTGGTATTACCACTGTTCATTGCTGTAAGAGGGTGTTCTGGCATTACCTCTGTTCAGAGCTGTAAGAGGGGGTTTTGGTATTACCACTGTTCATTGCTGTAAGAGGGTGTTTTTGATAGTTCCTCTGTTCAGAACTGTAATAGGGTGTTTTGGTATTACCTCTGTTCACTTTTCATTGCTGCAAGAGGTTTTGGCATTACCTCTGTTCATTGCTGTGAGAGGGTGTTTTGGCATTACCTCTGTTCATTGCTGTAAGAGGTTGTTTTGGAATTACCACTGTTCATTGCTGTAAGAGGGTATTTTTGTTAGTTCCTCTGTTCAGAACTGTAAGAGGGTGTTTTGGCATTACCTCTGTTCATTGCTGTAAGAGGGTGTTTTTGATAGTTCCTCTGTTCAGAACTGTAAGAGGGTGTTTTGGCATTACCCCCTGTTCATTGCTGTATGAGGTTGTTTTGGCATTACCTCTGTTCAGAGCTGTAAGAGGGTGTTTTTGATAGTTCCTCTGTTCAGAACTGTAAGATGGTGTTCAGCGTCCAGTGGCATGAGTACCCAAAAGGTCTCTCTGGGTTGTTGCAAGCAGAGGTTTTACCAGCTTCTTACAGGTTCTGTCTCATATCTGTGCTCGGAAGACCACGCCAATGACGTCAAAGACTGGGCCACCCAGGTTACATTTATAAACTCGTAATAAAGGTTAGACCAGCGGTTTGGGGCTGAAGACAGGATCTCCGGGCGAGGACACGTGTACACCAGGAGTCCGCACTGACGTGGAAAGCACATTTCACTTGCCTTCGTCAGCGGCTGACTCCGATACATTGGAGTTAAACTTTGTTATGTGTGCAGGAAGCCGGGCACATACTCCTGCCATCCTCCTCCGAGCTTCCCCTAATAGCAGCGAGGGAAAGGTTTACAAAATAAAGACAGCAGTAATGCCTTCCATAAACACGAAATATACAGCACAAAGAGTACTATGAACAGGGTACCTCTTCAATCCCATACTCGAAACAAGCGGCACTGAAAGCGATCGCGGAAGCGATCGCTATTTAAAAAAAAAAAAACGCGCGCGCTACAGCGAGCCATATGTTTTCAATTATCGCGCCCGCGTCTGGGCACGATAATTGAAACCACATGGGCTTTGGTGCGCGTAACAGACACCAATAGGCCATGGGCGGAGCAATGCGCCCGCCTTTGGCCTATTGCGTGCAGTCTTTTATACAAAGACGCACGAAAAGGCCAATGGGGTAGCACAAAAGGAATCGCACACGGACGAGCGTGTGCGATTCCTAGGTCAGTGCTGAATCCCTGTTTTTCCACCTACTAAATGTATCGTGCTGCGCAGTGCAACGCTAGGCGCGAGACCTAAAAAGAGAAATACAACAATTCCGGACCCAACCACTAGATGGCGGAATAATGCACAGCATGTGAATCCAGAAAATTCTTCAACTACACCGAGAGGTAAGAAACAATACGTTTTTGATGATGTCCAGTGAGAGGGTGATTTTAACAGCGCCTCTGCTCAAAGATTTGAGAGGGTGTTTAGACAGTAGCATGCTTGGGGCTGTCAGAGGGTGTTTGGCATTTCCTCTGTTCAGAGCTGTTAGAGGGGGTTTTGGCATTACCACTGTTCATTGCTGTAAGAGGGTGGTTTGGCATTACCACTGTTCATTGCTGTTAGAGGGTGTTTTGGCATTACCACTGTAAATTGCTGTAAGAGTGTGTTTTTGATAGTTCCTCTGTTCAGAACTGTAAGATGGTGTTTTGGCATTACCTCTGTTCATTGTGTAAGAGGGTGTTTTTGATAGTTCCTCTGTTCAGAACTGTAAGAGGGTGTTTTGGCATTACCTCTGTTCATTGCTGTATGAGGTTGTTTTGGCATTACCTCTGTTCATTGCTGTAAGAGGGTGTTTTTGATAGTTCGCATGTTCAGAACTGTAAAAGAGTGTTTTTGCATTAACTCTGTTCATTGCTGTAAGAGGTTTTGGCATTACCTCTGTTCAGTGTTGTTAGTGGGTGTTTTGGCATTACCTCTGTTCATTGCTGTAAGAGGTTGTTTTGGAATTACCACTGTTCATTGCTGTAAGAGGGTATTTTTGATAGTTCCTCTGTTCAGAACTGTAAGAGGGTGTTTTGGCATTACCTCTCTTCATTGCTGTAAGAGGTTGTTTTGGAATTACCACTGTTCATTGCTGTAAGAGGGTGTTTTTGATAGTTCCTCTGTTCAGAACTGTAAGAGGTTGTTTTGGCATTACCTCTGTTCAGAGCTGTAAGAGGGTGTTTTTGATAGTTCCTCTGTTCAGAACTGTAAGAGGTTGTTTTGGCATTACCTCTGTTCAGAGCTGAAAGAGGGTGTTTTTGATAGTTCCTCTGTTCAGAACTGTAATATGGTGTTTTGGTATTACCTCCGTTCACTGTTCATTGCTGTATGAGGTTGTTTTGGCATTACCTCTGTTCAGAGTTGTAAGAGGGTGTTTTTGATAGTTCCTCTGTTCAGAACTGTAAAAAGGTGTTTTGGCATTACCTCTGTTCAGAGCTGTAAGAGGGGGTTTTGGTATTACCACTGTTCATTGCTGTAAGAGGGTGTTCTGGCATTACCTCTGTTCAGAGCTGTAAGAGGGGGTTTTGGTATTACCACTGTTCATTGCTGTAAGAGGGTGTTTTTGATAGTTCCTCTGTTCAGAACTGTAATAGGGTGTTTTGGTATTACCTCTGTTCACTTTTCATTGCTGCAAGAGGTTTTGGCATTACCTCTGTTCATTGCTGTAAGAGGGTGTTTTGGCATTACCTCTGTTCATTGCTGTAAGAGGTTGTTTTGGAATTACCACTGTTCATTGCTGTAAGAGGGTATTTTTGTTAGTTCCTCTGTTCAGAACTGTAAGAGGGTGTTTTGGCATTACCTCTGTTCATTGCTGTAAGAGGGTGTTTTTGATAGTTCCTCTGTTCAGAACTGTAAGAGGGTGTTTTGGCATTACCCCCTGTTCATTGCTGTATGAGGTTGTTTTGGCATTACCTCTGTTCAGAGCTGTAAGAGGGTGTTTTTGATAGTTCCTCTGTTCAGAACTGTAAGATGGTGTTCAGCGTCCAGTGGCATGAGTACCCAAAAGGTCTCTCTGGGTTGTTGCAAGCAGAGGTTTTACCAGCTTCTTACAGGTTCTGTCTCATATCTGTGCTCGGAAGACCACGCCAATGACGTCAAAGACTGGGCCACCCAGGTTACATTTATAAACTCGTAATAAAGGTTAGACCAGCGGTTTGGGGCTGAAGACAGGATCTCCGGGCGAGGACACGTGTACACCAGGAGCCCGCACTGACGTGGAAAGCACATTTCACTTGCCTTCGTCAGCGGCTGACTCCGATACATTGGAGTTAAACTTTGTTATGTGTGCAGGAAGCCGGGCACATACTCCTGCCATCCTCCTCCGAGCTTCCCTAATAGCAGCGAGGGAAAGGTTTACAAAATAAAGACAGCAGTAATGCCTTCCATAAACACGAAATATACAGCACAAAGAGTACTATGAACAGGGTACCTCTTCAATCCCATACTCGAAACAAGCGGCACTGAAAGCGATCGCGGAAGCGATCGCTATTTAAAAAAAAAAAAACGCGCGCGCTACAGCGAGCCATATGTTTTCAATTATCGCGCCCGCGTCTGGGCACGATAATTGAAACCACATGGGCTTTGGTGCGCGTAACAGACACCAATAGGCCATGGGCGGAGCAATGCGCCCGCTTTGGCCTATTGCGTGCAGTCTTTTATACAAAGACGCACGAAAAGGCCAATGGGGTAGCACAAAAGGAATCGCACACGGACGAGCGTGTGCGATTCCTAGGTCAGTGCTGAATCCCTGTTTTTCCACCTACTAAATGTCTCGCTCTGCGCAGTGCAACGCTAGGCGCGAGACCTAAAAAGAGAAATACAACAATTCCGGACCCAACCACTAGATGGCGGAATAATGCACAGCATGTGAATCCAGAAAATTCTTCAACTACACCGAGAGGTAAGAAACAATACGTTTTTGATGATGTCCAGTGAGAGGGTGATTTTAACAGCGCCTCTGCTCAAAGATTTGAGAGGGTGTTTAGACAGTAGCATGCTTGGGGCTGTCAGAGGGTGTTTGGCATTTCGTCTGTTCAGAGCTGTTAGAGGGGGTTTTGGCATTACCACTGTTCATTGCTGTAAGAGGGTGGTTTGGCATTACCACTGTTCATTGCTGTTAGAGGGTGTTTTGGCATTACCACTGTTCATTGCTGTTAGAGGGTGTTTTGGCATTACCACTGTAAATTGCTGTAAGAGTGTGTTTTTGATAGTTCCTCTGTTCAGAACTGTAAGATGGTGTTTTGGCATTACCTCTGTTCATTGTGTAAGAGGGTGTTTTTGATAGTTCCTCTGTTCAGAACTGTAAGAGGGTGTTTTGGCATTACCTCTGTTCATTGCTGTATGAGGTTGTTTTGGCATTACCTCTGTTCATTGCTGTAAGAGGGTGTTTTTGATAGTTCGCATGTTCAGAACTGTAAAAGAGTGTTTTTGCATTAACTCTGTTCATTGCTGTAAGAGGTTTTGGCATTACCTCTGTTCAGAGTTGTTAGTGGGTGTTTTGGCATTACCTCTGTTCATTGCTGTAAGAGGGTGTTTTGGAATTACCACTGTTCATTGCTGTAAGAGGGTGTTTTTGATAGTTCCTCTGTTCAGAACTGTAAGAGGGTGTTTTGGCATTACCTCTATTCAGAGCTGTAAGAGGGAGTTTTTGCATTACCACTGTTCATTGCTGTAAGAGGTTGTTTTGGAATTACCACTGTTCATTGCTGTAAGAGGGTGTTTTTGATAGTTCCTCTGTTCAGAACTGTAAGAGGGTGTTTTGGAATTACCTCTGTTCATTGCTGTAAGAGGGTGTTTTTGATAGTTCCTCTGTTCAGAACTGTAAGAGGGTGTTTTGGCATTACCTCTCTTCATTGCTGTAAGAGGTTGTTTTGGAATTACCTCTGTTCATTGCTGTAAGAGGGTGTTTTTGATAGTTCCTCTGTTCAGAACTGTAAGAGGTTGTTTTGGCATTACCTCTGTTCAGAGCTGTAAGAGGGTGTTTTTGATAGTTCCTCTGTTCAGAACTGTAAGAGGTTGTTTTGGCATTACCTCTGTTCAGAGCTGAAAGAGGGTGTTTTTGATAGTTCCTCTGTTCAGAACTGTAATATGGTGTTTTGGTATTACCTCCGTTCACTGTTCATTGCTGTATGAGGTTGTTTTGGCATTACCTCTGTTCAGAGTTGTAAGAGGTTGTTTTGGAATTACCACAGTACATTGTTGTAAGAGGGTGTTTTTGATAGTTCCTCTGTTCAGAATTGTAAGAGTGTTTTGGCATTACCTCTGTTCATTGCTGTAAGAGGGTGTTTTGGCATTACCTCTGTTCATTGCTGTAAGAGGTTATTTTGGAATTACCACTGTTCATTGTTGTAAGAGGGTGTTTTTGATAGTTCCTCTGTTCAGAACTGTAAAAAGGTGTTTTGGCATTACCTCTGTTCAGAGTTGTAAGAGGGTGTTTTTGATAGTTCCTCTGTTCAGAACTGTAATAGGGTGTTTTGGTATTACCTCTGTTCACTTTTCATTGCTGCAAGAGGTTTTGGCATTACCTCTGTTCATTGCTGTAAGAGGGTGTTTTGGCATTACCTCTGTTCATTGCTGTAAGAGGGTGTTTTCGCATTACCTCTGTTCATTGCTGTAAGAGGGTGTTTTTGATAGTTCCTCTGTTCAGAACTGTAAGAGGGTGTTTTGGCATTACCCCTGTTCATTGCTGTATGAGGTTGTTTTGGCATTACCTCTGTTCAGAGCTGTAAGAGGGTGTTTTTGATAGTTCCTCTGATCAGAACTGTAAGATGGTGTTCAGCGTCCAGTGGCATGAGTACCCAAAAGGTCTCTCTGGGTTGTTGCAAGCAGAGGTTTTACCAGCTTCTTACAGGTTCTGTCTCATATCTGTGCTCGGAAGACCACGCCAATGACGTCAAAGACTGGGCCACCCAGGTTACATTTATAAACTCGTAATAAAGGTTAGACCAGCGGTTTGGGGCTGAAGACAGGATCTCCGGGCGAGGACACGTGTACACCAGGAGCCCGCACTGACGTGGAAAGCACATTTCACTTGCCTTCGTCAGCGGTTGACTCAGATACATTGGAGTTAAACTTTGTTATGTGTGCAGGAAGCCGGGCACATACTCCTGCCATCCTCCTCCGAGCTTCCCCTAATAGCAGCGAGGGAAAGGTTTACAAAATAAAGACAGCAGTAATGCCTTCCATAAACACGAAATATACAGCACAAAGAGTACTATGAACAGGGTACCTCTTCAATCCCATACTCGAAACAAGCGGCACTGAAAGCGATCGCGAAAGCTATCGCTATTTAAAAAAAAAAAAAAACGCGCGCGCTACAGCGAGCCATATGTTTTCAATTATCGCGCCCGCGTCTGGGCACGATAATTGAAACCACATGGGCTTTGGTGCGCGTAACAGACACCAATAGGCCATGGGCGGAGCAATGCGCCCGCCTTTGGCCTATTGCGTGCAGTCTTTTATACAAAGACGCACGAAAAGGCCAATGGGGTAGCACAAAAGGAATCGCACACGGACGAGCGTGTGCGATTCCTAGGTCAGTGCTGAATCCCTGTTTTTCCACCTACTAAATGTCTCGCTCTGCGCAGTGCAACGCTAGGCGCGAGACCTAAAAAGAGAAATACAACAATTCCCGGACCCAACCACTAGATGGCGGAATAATGCACAGCATGTGAATCCAGAAAATTCTTCAACTACACCGAGAGGTAAGAAACAATACGTTTTTGATGATGTCCAGTGAGAGGGTGATTTTAACAGCGCCTCTGCTCAAAGATTTGAGAGGGTGTTTAGACAGTAGCATGCTTGGGGCTGTCAGAGGGTGTTTGGCATTTCCTCTGTTCAGAGCTGTAAGAGGGTGGTTTGGCATTACCACTGTTCATTGCTGTAAGAGGGTGGTTTGGCATTACCACTGTTCATTGCTGTTAGAGGGTGTTTTGGCATTACCACTGTTCATTGCTGTTAGAGGGTGTTTTTCGCATTACCACTGTAAATTGCTGTAAGAGTGTGTTTTTGATAGTTCCTCTGTTCAGAACTGTAAAATGGTGTTTTGGCATTACCTCTGTTCATTGCTGTATGAGGTTGTTTTGGCATTACCTCTGTTCATTGCTGTAAGAGGGTGTTTTTGATAGTTCGCCTGTTCAGAACTGTAAAAGAGTGTTTTTGCATTAACTCTGTTCATTGCTGTAAGAGGTTTTGGCATTACCTCTGTTCAGAGTTGTAAGTGGGTGTTTTGGCATTACCTCTGTTCATTGCTGTAAGAGGTTGTTTTGGAATTACCACTGTTCATTGCTGTAAGAGGGTGTTTTTGATAGTTCCTCTGTTCAGAACTGTAAGAGGTTGTTTTGGCATTACCTCTGTTCAGAGCTGTAAGAGGGTGTTTTTGATAGTTCCTCTGTTCAGAACTGTAAAAGTGTTTTTGCATTACTCTGTTCATTGCTGTAAGAGGTTTTGGCATTACCTCTGTTCAGAGTTGTAAGTGGGTGTTTTGGCATTACCTCTGTTTATTGCTGTAAGAGGTTGTTTTGGAAATGCCACTCTTCATTGCTGTAAGAGGGTGTTTTTGATAGTTCCTCTGTTCAGAACTGTAATATGGTGTTTTGGTATTACCTCAGTTCACTGTTCATTGCTGTATGAGGTTGTTTTGGCATTACCTCTGTTCAGAGTTGTAAGAGGGTGTTTTTGATAGATCCTCTGTTCATTGCTGTAAGAGGGTGTTTTGGCATTACCTCTGTTCAGAGTTGTAAGAGGTTGTTTTGGAATTACCACTGTTCATTGCTGTAAGAGGGTGTTTTTGATAGTTCCTCTGTTCAGAATTGTAAGAGTGTTTTGGCATTACCTCTGTTCATTGCTGTAAGAGGGTGTTTTGGCATTACCTCTGTTCATTGCTGTAAGAGGGGGTTTTGGTATTACCACTGTTCATTGCTGTAAGAGGGTGTTCTGGCATTACCTCTGTTCAGAGTTGTAAGAGGGTGTTTTTGATAGTTCCTCTGTTCAGAACTGTAATAGGGTGTTTTGGCATTACCTCTGTTCACTTTTCATTGCTGCAAGAGGTTTTGGCATTACCTCTGTTCAGAGTTGTAAGAGGGTGTTTTGGCATTACCTCTGTTCATTGCTGTAAGAGGGTGTTTTGGCATTACCTCTGTTCATTGCTGTAAGATGTTGTTTTGGAATTACCACTGTTCATTGCTGTAAGAGGGTATTTTTGATAGTTCCTCTGTTCAGAACTGTAAGAGGGTGTTTTGGCATTACCTCTGTTCATTGCTGTAAGAGGGTGTTTTTGATAGTTCCTCTGTTCAGAACTGTAAGAGGGTGTTTTGGCATTACCCCTGTTCATTGCTGTATGAGGTTGTTTTGGCATTACCTCTGTTCAGAGCTGTAAGAGGGTGTTTTTGATAGTTCCTCTGTTCAGAACTGTAAGATGGTGTTTTGGCATTACCTCTGTTCATTGCTGTAAGAGGGTGTTTTTGATAGTTCCTCTGTTCAGAACTGTAAAAGAGCGTTTTTGCATTAACTGTTCATTGCTGTAAGAGGTTTTGGCATTACCTCTGTTCAGAGTTGTAAGGGGGGTTTTGGCATTACCTCTGTTTATTGCTGTAAGAGGTTGTTTTGGAATTACCACTGTTCATTGCTGTAAGAGGGTGATTTTGATAGTTCCTCTGTTCAGAACTGTAAGAGGGTGTTTTGGCATTACCTCTGTTCATTGCTGTAAGAGGTTGTTTTGGAATTGCCACTCTTCATTGCTGTAAGGGGGGTTTTGATAGTTCCTCTGTTCAGAACTGTAAGAGGGTGTTTTGGCATTACCTCTGTTCACTGTTCATTGCTGTATGAGGTTGTTTTGGCATTACCTCTGTTCATTGCTGTAAGAGGTTTTTTGGAATTACCACTGTTCATTGCTGTAAGAGGGTGTTTTTGATAGTTCCTCTGTTCAGAATCGTAAGAGTGTTTTGGCATTACCTCTGTTCATTGCTGTAAGAGGTTGTTTTGGAATTACCACTGTTCATTGCTGTAAGAGGGTGTTTTTGATAGTTCCTCTGTTCAAAACTGTAAAAAGGTGTTTTGGCATTACCTCTGTTCATTGCTGTAAGAGGTTTTGGCATTACCTCTGGTCAGAGTTTAAGAGGGTGTTTTTGATAGTTCCTCTTTTCAGAAATGTAAGAGGTTGTTTTGGAATTACCACTGTTCATTGCTGTATGAGGTTGTTTTGGCATTACCTCTGTTCAGAGTTGTAAGAGGGTGTTTTTGATAGTTCCTCTGTTCAGAACTGTAAGATGGTGTTTTGGCATTACCTCTGTTCAGAGCTGTAAGACGGGGTTTTGGCATTACCACGGTTCATTGCTGTAAGAGGGTGTTCTGGCATTACCTCTGTTCATTGCTGTAAGAGGGTGTTTTGGCATTACCTCTGTTCAGAGTTGTAAGAGGGTGTTTTTGATAGTTCCTCTGTTCAGAACTGTAATATAGTGTTTTGGTATTACCTCTGTTCACTGTTCTATTGCTGTATGAGGCTGTTTTTGGCATTACCTCTGTTCAGAGTTGTAAGACGGTGTTTTGGCATTACCTCTGGTCATTGCTGTATGAGGGTGTTTTTGGCATTACCTCTGTTCATTGCTGTAAGAGGTTGTTTTGGAATTACCACTGTTCATTGCTGTAAGAGGGTATTTCTGATAGTTCCTCTGTTCAGAACTGTAAGCGGGTGTTTTGGCATTACCTCTGTTCATTGCTGTAAGAGGGTGTTTTGATAGTTCCTTTGTTCAGAACAGTAAGAGGGTGTTTTGGAATTACCACTGTTCATTGCTGTAAGAGGGTGTTTTTGATAGTTCCTCTGTTCAGAACTGTAAGAGGGTGTTTTGGCATTACCTCTATTCAGAGCTGTAAGAGGGAGTTTTTGCATTACCACTGTTCATTGCTGTAAGAGGTTGTTTTGGAATTACCACTGTTCATTGCTGTAAGAGGGTGTTTTTGATAGTTCCTCTGTTCAGAACTGTAAGAGGGTGTTTTGGAATTACCTCTGTTCATTGCTGTAAGAGGGTGTTTTTGATAGTTCCTCTGTTCAGAACTGTAAGAGGGAGTTTTTGCATTACCTCTGTTCATTGCTGTAAGAGGTTGTTTTGGAATTACCACTGTTCATTGCTGTAAGAGGGTGTTTTTTGATAGTTCCTCTGTTCAGAACTGTAAGAGGGTGTTTTGGCATTACCACTGTTCATTGCTGTAAGAGGTTGTTTTTGATAGTTCCTCTGTTCAGTACTGTAAGAGGGTATTTTGGCATTACCTTTGTTCATTGCTGTAAGAGGTTGTTTTAGAATTACCACTCTTCATTGCTGTAAGAGGGTGTTTTTGATAGTTCCTCTGTTCAGAACTGTAAGAGGGTGTTTTGGCATTACCACTGTTCATTGCTGTAAGAGGGTGTTTTTGATAGTTCCTCTGTTCAGTACTGTAAGAGGGTGTTTTGGCATTACCTCTGTTCAGAGCTGTAAGAGGGGTTTAGGCATTACCACTGTTCATTGCTGTAAAAGGGTGTTCTGGCATTACCTCTGTTCATAGTTGTAAGAGGGTGTTTTTGATAGGTCCTCTGTTCAGAAGTGTAAAAGAGTGCTTTTGCATTAACTCTGTTCATTGCTGCAAGAGGTTTTGGCATTACCTCTGTTCAGAGTTGTAAGAGGGTGTTTTTGATAGTTCCTCTGTTCAGAACTGTAATATAGTGTTTTGGTATTACCTCTGTTCACTGTTCATTGCTGTATGAGGCTGTTTTGGCATTACCTCTGTTCAGAGTTGTAAGACGGTGTTTTGGCATTACCTCTGGTCATTGCTGTATGAGGGTGTTTTGGCATTACCTCTGTTCATTGCTGTAAGAGGTTGTTTTGGAATTACCACTGTTCATTGCTGTAAGAGGGTATTTCTGATAGTTCCTCTGTTCAGAACTGTAAGCGGGTGTTTTGGCATTACCTCTGTTCATTGCTGTAAGAGGGTGTTTTTGATAGTTCCTTTGTTCAGAACAGTAAGAGGGTGTTTTGGAATTACCACTGTTCATTGCTGTAAGAGGGTGTTTTTGATAGTTCCTCTGTTCAGAACTGTAAGAGGGTGTTTTGGCATTACCTCTATTCAGAGCTGTAAGAGGGAGTTTTTGCATTACCACTGTTCATTGCTGTAAGAGGTTGTTTTGGAATTACCACTGTTCATTGCTGTAAGAGGGTGTTTTTGATAGTTCCTCTGTTCAGAACTGTAAGAGGGTGTTTTGGAATTACCTCTGTTCATTGCTGTAAGAGGGTGTTTTTGATAGTTCCTCTGTTCAGAACTGTAAGAGGGAGTTTTTGCATTACCTCTGTTCATTGCTGTAAGAGGTTGTTTTGGAATTACCACTGTTCATTGCTGTAAGAGGGTGTTTTTGATAGTTCCTCTGTTCAGAACTGTAAGAGGGTGTTTTGGCATTACCACTGTTCATTGCTGTAAGAGGTTGTTTTTGATAGTTCCTCTGTTCAGTACTGTAAGAGGGTATTTTGGCATTACCTTTGTTCATTGCTGTAAGAGGTTGTTTTAGAATTACCACTCTTCATTGCTGTAAGAGGGTGTTTTTGATAGTTCCTCTGTTCAGAACTGTAAGAGGGTGTTTTGGCATTACCACTGTTCATTGCTGTAAGAGGGTGTTTTTGATAGTTCCTCTGTTCAGTACTGTAAGAGGGTGTTTTGGCATTACCTCTGTTCAGAGCTGTAAGAGGGGGTTTAGGCATTACCACTGTTCATTGCTGTAAAAGGGTGTTCTGGCATTACCTCTGTTCATAGTTGTAAGAGGGTGTTTTTGATAGGTCCTCTGTTCAGAAGTGTAAAAGAGTGCTTTTGCATTAACTCTGTTCATTGCTGCAAGAGGTTTTGGCATTACCTCTGTTCAGAGTTGTAAGAGGGTGTTTTGGCATTACCTCTGTTCATTGCTGTATGAGGGTGTTTTGGCATTACCTCTGTTAATTGCTGTAAGAGGTTGCTTTGGAATTACCACTGTTCATTGCTGTAAGAGGGTATTTTTGATAGTTCCTCTGTTCAGAGCTGTAAGAGGGTGTTTTTGATAGTTCCTCTGTTCAGAACTGTACGAGGGTGTTTTGGCATTACCTCTGTTCAGAGATGTAAGAGGGTATTTTGGCATTACATCTGTTCATTGCTGTAAGAGGTTGTTTTGGAATTACCACTCTTCATTGCTGTAAGAGGGTGTTTTTGATAGTTCCTCTGTTCAGAACAGTAAGAGGGTGTTTTGGAATTACCACTGTTCATTGCTGTAAGAGGGTGTTTTTGATAGGTCCTCTGTTCAGAAGTGTAAAAGAGTGTTTTTGCATTAACTCTGTTCATTGCTGTGAGAGGTTTTGGCATTACCTCTGTTCATTGCTGTAAGAGGGTGTTTTGGCATTACCTCTGTTCAGAGTTGTAAGAGGGTGTTTTGGCATTACCTCTGTTCATTGCTGTAAGAGGGTGTTCTGGCATTACCTCCGTTCAGAGTTGTAAGAGGGTGTTTTTGATAGTTCCTCTGTTCAGAATTGTAATAGGGTGTTTTGGTATTACCTCTGTTCATTGCTGTAAGAGGTTGTTTTGGAATTACCACTGTTCATTGCTGTAAGAGGGTGTTTTTGATAGTTCCTCTGTTCAGAACTGTAAGAGGGTGTTTTGGAATTACCTCTGTTCAGAGCTGTAAGAGGGGGTTTAGGCATTACCACTGTTCATTGCTGTAAAAGGGTGTTCTGGCATTACCTCTGTTCAGAGTTTAAGAGGGTGTTTTTGATAGTTCCTCTGTTCAGAACTGTAATATGGTGTTTTGGTATTACCTCTGTTCTCTGTTCATTGCTGTATGAGGTTGTTTTGGCATTACCTCTGTTCAGAGTTGTAAGAGGGTGTTTTTGATAGTTCCTCTGTTCAGAACTGTAATATGGTGTTTTGGTATTACCTCTGTTCTCTGTTCATTGCTGTATGAGGTTGTTTTGGCATTACCTCTGTTCAGAGCTGTAAGAGGGTGTTTTTGATAGGTCCTCTGTTCAGAACTGTAATATGGTGTTTTGGTATTACCTCTGTTCTCTGTTCATTGCTGTATGAGGTTGTTTTGGCATTACCTCTGTTCAGAGCTGTAAGAGGGTGTTTTTGATAGGTCCTCTGTTCAGAACTGTAATATGGTGTTTTGGTATTACCTCTGTTCTCTGTTCATTGCTGTATGAGGTTGTTTTGGCATTACCTCTGTTCAGAGCTGTAAGAGGGTGTTTTTGATAGGTCCTCTGTTCAGAAGTGTAAAAGAGTGTTTTTGCATTAACTCTGTTCATTGCTGTGAGAGGTTTTGGCATTACCTCTGTTCATTGCTGTAAGAGGGTGTTCTGGCATTACCTCCGTTCAGAGTTGTAAGAGGGTGTTTTTGATAGTTCCTCTGTTCAGAATTGTAATAGGGTGTTTTTGTATTACCTCTGTTCATTGCTGTAAGAGGGTGTTTTGGCATTACCTCTGTTCAGAGTTTAAGAGGTTGTTTTTGATAGTTCCTCTGTTCAGAACTGTAATAGGGTGATCTGATAGAGACATCTAGCCGCAGATTCCTTAACTTAGATTATCCCCAGGCGTCAGACTGGATCCGGAGAATTTTTTGCAGTAGCACCTCTGCGCGCCGGGTGGCGGCGCCGCATGGCTCCGCCCTGACGTCGTCCACGGACATGACGTCAGTGGAGCCATAGAAGTACCTCCTGGCGCGCTGACGTCTGTTTCCTTCTTTTTCGCGTCCCAATGTGGATCCAGGAGTAAGCGGTTCCTCTGGCCTGTTGTTTCAGGCCTTCTTGATGCCTTCGGCGTCCGGGAACAGTGTACGATGCCTTCGGGTTTCATGGCGTGTGAGACCTGTACGCGGCAGATGTCAGCTACGGATCCGCACGCGATCTGTATGTGGTGCCTAGGAGAGCACCACGACTCCGAGGAGTGCGACGCCTGCCGGTAGATGAAGCCGAAGTCCCTGCGGGAGCGCCGGATGAAGTTGTTGACCGCCCGGATATCCCGCTCTGCGTCTTCACGCCGCCGATCTCCATCTCGAGCTGGGGCTCCGGTTCGGGTCCGGTCACGGAGTCATTCCCGCGGACGTCGTTTGCCTGACGCAGGTAAGCACAAGCACAAGTCACGGAGGTCGTCCACCTCACATAAACGTGACGACGGGGCCCGCTGCTCCCGGTCCCTTCCGGGCACGGGCGCCCAGGAGTCTGCCCCCTCATACCCACCCTTTCCGGGTGTTGGGGCGACTTGGGCCCAGATGGAAGCCTATTCCAAGGCTCTTCAATCCATCTTTGGGTCACCCCCTCTCCCTGGCGCGCCCTCGGGCCCCACAGAGGGGGTAGAGACTCAGGTTGGGTCTTCGCCGGCGGGTTCGCCCTCGGTGCCGACCGAGTGCCTCGACTCCGGTTCCGGAGTCGCTGCGACGTCGGGACACGGCCCGGAGGGGCATCCCGGTCAGACGTCGAGCCTTTCTACCCCGTCTCCGCATAGCCCTTCGGGGCTCCCTGCGACGACGCCGGATGCGGCTGCAGCACGGAGCTCGACTCCTTGTCGACATCCTTCCTCCCCGCAGGCATCAGTGGGGGGCGAGTTGACGCCGGTCCGAAGCCAGGCCGAGTCGCCTCTAGTGATTGTCGACGCCGTCTCGACGTCGGTCGACGCCGGTGCCGGTCCCTGTAGTTCCTCTGTTCGAAGAGGATGTGGACCCGGGTGGTCTCCACTCTCTCCGGCTCCGCTGCCCCCTGGCCAGTGGCCCTTTGCTCGGCCTCCGGCGTCTCTCCTTTCTGGGGGACGCATTAGCCTTCAACCGTCCCCTACAGATGGTTTATTCTCTCCACCTAGAATGGCTACAGAGGCTAGCGCGGCATTTGCAAGGGCTGTTCGCAGGGCTACAGCTATTTTACACCTGCAACCCCCCTCATTCTCCTTGCCTTCTGATCCATTATTGGATCTCCTCCACCAAGATGCTGTGGAGGTGGAGCCCTTGTTGCCTTTTGGCAGGTCGTTATTTGACACCCTTCTTGGCACGTGGGCACGGCCCTCCTCGGGAGACCCTGTGGATCGGGCCATTGCCCGGCTCCAGATGACCCTGTCTGTTTGTCCCTTCATCCTAGGGCTCACGGCCGGGTAGTCCAGGCGGCTTTCGCCTCGCAGCCTTCCTCTCCTCTCCCGTTGCTACCTCCCACTAGGGAGTCTCGTTGGTTGGAGACATGTGGCCGCCATATTTTTGCATCCACTAGTTCGGGCATCCGTGCTCTCAACACGTCTTGCGTGTTTGCACGGGCTACTTTTGCCCTTTGGGACTCGGTCGAGCGTCTCCTTCCCTCTCTTCCAGAGGGTCCCCGTACTGACCTGGATCGTCTCCTTCATGATGGCCGAGCAATGGCACAATTTACCATTCGGTCGGCCATGGACACCACTGACTCTGTGGGTCGGGCGATGGCCAGGTCCGTTGCTCTGCGTCGCCATACCTGGCTGCGTGATGGCGTTTTCCCTGACAATGTTCGGGAGAGTCTTCGGGTTTTGCCATTTGATGGCGAGACCCTTTTTGACAGTCATGCGGACTCAGCAGTCAACCGCCTCATGCCTGGGCTTCCGTGACTTTGTGTTTTCTAGTCCTCTTGCGGACGTTTATTTTCAGGTGCAGTGTTGTCTCTGCTCGTTCTGGGCCTTGGGTACATGAAGTAATACCCAGACGGCCTGCTCGGCTTCCCGCCGTTGGGTTCATTACATAATACCCAAACGGCCTGCTCGGCTTCCCGCCGTTTTTTTGCTTATATTTAGTGCAGCTGGTCAGCTGATTCTCCTTCTTTGGATTCCTCTGTTTGAGTTCGTGCTCCAGAGGTGTCCCTGGCTGGGGTTGAGACTTACCCTATGTGGGGTATTCGTTGGCTATTGTATAGCTGCCTTCCTTACACGGAAGGCTTGGTAGGCTCCGGTGGAGTCTTCTTCCAAGGGGTTGTCCTGCGGAGGAGACTGTGGTCTCTTTCTTCTGTTGTGAATCCTTCCTTTCACACACTCGAGGTTTCTGCCTCGCCTGCCTCTTCCAGGAATGTCTTTTCAGCTTCACCCTCCTTGTCTATGTTGGCTTGTCTATCGTCAGCCACTGTCCCTTGGGCCACCTTGTTCTGTCCGTTCCGGCACAGTTCGTCCTGGCCATGGACAACCTCAGGGCGGAGGCTTGTGGCGCGGCTCCCAGGCACGCAGGACTGATGCGGCACAATTTTTCTGTGTTACATGCGCGTCAGGTGGATGCTCTCTAGTATGTTTGCTGTCACGGGGGGCTTACGCTTTCCCTACGCTTCTGCGATGACTGGTTTCTACTCTCCTCCTCCGGGATGGGTAGTACTTTCTCGTAGTTCAGACCTGTCTGGACTTTGTCTACAGCCGGTGGCATCCTCGCCACGTACGCCAATACTGTACATTGCCTTGTGCCCTTCCCAAGCACAGGTTTTTCCCTTCCCCTGCTGCTTTCCGCGCAGGAGTTTGTCACACTTCTACTTCCTGCTGCTCTCTGTGAAAGTGTTCGCTTCAGGACACTCACTGTCTTGTGTGGTCTTGTATGTACATCTCTTTACAATTTCCTGTTACTCTATGTACGTTTAGTACTGACTCTTTCCAGTACTGCTCAGTCTCCCAGTCTGGCTCTCGGGGGACCGTGACTCCTCCCTGCCGGGTGGCTGATGTCGCTTACGGGCCTGGACATTGCTCTGTCCGGTTCTGCTGCAACATAGCTGTTGGTACCTATGGTGCGCTTTTGTACTCTTTATGAAACGCATCCTTCACGGCTGTGTCCTTTATTGATGTATATTCTAACCTGTGCTCTGCACACAACCAGGGGTCACGCATACTAGGGTTTCCTTGCTGCGGTGTCCGTGGTCTTGCTCTCCGCCTTCCTACGGGAGCATGGCCTTCTGTGTGTGTGGCCAGGTTGCCGGATCCCTTTCGCCGGTTGACTACCTGGTGATGCGTCTCTCGCATCTCGGCTGTTCTAGCTGTGTTCCATTGTGCATTTCTTTTACGTGGAGGGGTTCTAGCAGTACACGCGGTTTGCCCATGTGTACTTCTGTCCCCCGCATGCATGTCTCGTTTTGTAGTCATGGTTATATGCCATTTTGCTTGTTGACGTCCGCCTTTCACATGTCATTTTGTGAAGGGGCGCTTCCGCAATGACAGGTCTTGTGTCTCTGGTAACACAGGCTCTTCCTGGACATGGTCAACACCCTGCCACTACTGTCGAAAGTCTCCAAGCTGGTACGCTTTCAACAGTGCTTCTTCCACTGTTGTGTATGCTCGATCTGTATGCTCTGACTCGGTCATACCGTCTTGTCCTCTCTCTGGGTCTTTGTTGCAGATCCGTCGGATCCTGCGGATCCATCGGCTCCTATGATCAGTTCACCTTCTTTTGCGGAAGTTATGGTCTCTCACATTCCGCACTGACATTCTGGTTCTGTGCTCCCTTTCAACCCTGTATAACCGAGAGGGTTTTCATGCCGTCCCTGGGCGGCTTGTGATGCCTTTGCCTCCCATTGTTTTCCACTCCTTACAGAGCTTCCTGGTCTCCACTAAAGGTATCGACCAATTAGCAGCGACACCCACCATATAAGAGATCACAAAAGCCACTTTGGCCGAATCATCGGGAAATGCTGTAGGTCGACACATGAACTGTAAATGACACTGATTCATAAAGCTTCTGTATTTACTACTTTCCCCGCTAAACCTTTCAGGGGCGGCTAACGGAATCGGAAGAGGCGTAACAATGGTGACTGTGGCGGGAGACTGCTCCCCAGTGGGTTGGGTTTTCTCAAAATGGAAAGTGGCTGGATGTACCACCGGTCGAGACGTCTTAGGAATAGCTCCAGCCTGAGGACCCCATGCAGTGCTTACGGACCTATTTAGGATCTCGTTCCTCAGGGAATAGTTTTCTTGTCTTAGTGCTTGTACTTCTGTCTGCATAACCATTAATGCGGCCGCTAGGTCCTGAACCGTGGTAAGGGGAGTGGCATCAGCGGGGAACCGGTTCTCCGCATTCTCCTCCAGGTCCATCTTCGCTTGGGCGGTACAAGTTTTTGTGGGCTTGGCTTATTTTGTCGCAATCCCACTCACCTGAACAGCAGGAACCGCGGAAGCGAAGAGAGTCCCCCCTCTCACCTTCAGACCAATCCTCCACACGGTATAGTACAGTATGGGCGATTGATCCCAAGGGGAAAGAGACGTGAGGTACGGCGCACCAGATTCACTGGGGCGTGGAAGACAGGTAATCGAAGGGCTTGTTCTAGGGATGGCAGGGTCGGGAAGAAGGGAATCAGATCCAACCATCAGAGGAGGAGCCGCCCAGATCTGGAATACAGGAAGTGAGAGGAAAATGTAAATAGGGTGAGAAAGGAAGATCAGAGGGGCTCAAGCAGTTCAGTGATCAAAGTCGACTTCCTTCCCACAATAGAAGGACAGCAACTCACCCTTACTGTAAGGAGAAGTCGTAGTCAGGAAACAGGGTCTTTGCGGGTCCCGCTACTTGGTGCCTTCCCACGACTGCAAGCGGATTAGAGCGAACAAAGTTAAAATCTCCTGACTGCAGTTCCTCACTGCTAGCCGAAGTACAGGGTCAAGGCGATGCTGCCGGCTCCTGCTGTGCGCCTGCGGGGGAAACCAAGAAGAATAACCGCAACAGCGGTTGGAGAAATCAAAGGCAGCGCAGTCAGCTCCTGCCGCGCTTTCGATGAAAGGAACCAAACGGGATACACTGTAGCGCTATCGGTTGCAGCGGCGTGAGGAAAGGAAAAGAAATGTCCAAAAGAATATCGCGGGCGGCTTCCGCCCCGCACTGGAGGAAAGTACAAAATTCCACAGCGCTTTAAAAGTCAGTATGGGCGTCCTCTTGCCTCGTACCAAAAGTCATGCAACCACCAAGAACTAAAACAAAAGGCTGAGTGCTCGGCTCCTGCCGTGAGCACCAACCCAAAGGTGAAAGGAAAATGTCTTCGCGGTATTTACCGCTTTTGTGGTAACGGCTCCTGCCTCGCTTCAACTCCGCGAGGAATGAGGCCAGCCAGACGCCGAAGAAAACTCAGCTCCGGCTGCGAACACCAACACGAGGTTTTGCAAAAGGTCACAGGGGGCAGCATTGTATCCCAGCTGTATCTGCTGAGAACACGGCTGAACGGAAGGGAATAGAGACACGCTCCTATGCGCTCTCTAGCCTGGGTTACTGGAATCCACGAACGAAATAAGCCAAGCACCGGAGTCCAGGCGAGGGGGCTGTATATACTGGTCACTAGAGTCACCTGGGAATTGGTAGCCAGTGGGGGACGGGGGTGGAACCCAGAGAGAAAAGGAGTGGACACCCAGAGAGAGAGCACAGGTAAGTATGAAAACCTGGAAAAGGAACTAAAACCTAAGAAAGTGGTAACATGGGTGGAGGGTGCGTCTACTTCCCTACACCCTGGTTTTTCAAGTGTGGGGCCTACTGATTTCTTCTTCCCTCCCTCCCACCTTCTCCGTTGATTTAAGGTCTCTTGACTCCGTTACAGTCAATTGGTTGGGGTCTATTTGACTGTGCCTCAGTCCATAGATCTCTTACAGGGATACGGCATTCCTGGTGTTGCCGACCTGTAGTAGATCGTCATTACTTAGGTGGTCCCGATCTTGTTATCCTTCACGGTTAGATCTTGCGATTGCAGGCTTCCTGTCGTCTGCCTTGACATCCTTTTCATATGTCATTTTGCCTCGGGGGAGGGCACAGCCTTCGCCTTTGCGGGGGCTGTTTCTCAGAGCGGTGCTCTGCTCTTTTCCTTCAATTGCTTTCAGTATACAGTGCTTGGCACTGTTGTTTATGGTGAGGTTTCTCACCATTCGAGTCTTTTTGTGTTTCGTTTCACTGATTTTTCAACTTTTTTCGCACACTGTTCCCATACTCTCACAGTTTTTGGTGGTGGCTCCGCGTTGTAGCGCTGAAAAGTTTCTCCGAAGAAAACTGACGTCAGCGCGCCGGGAGGGACTTGTATGGCTCCGCTGACGTCATGTCCGTGCACGACGTCAGGGCAGAGCCATGCGGCGCTGCCCCCGGCGCGCAGAGGTCCTGCTGCAAAAAATTCTCCGGATCCAGTCTGACGCCTGGGGATATTCTAAGTTAAGGAATCTGCAGGTAGACTGTGTCTCTACCAGATACATCGTTACCGAAGGTAAGTAACTCGTTCTTTTGGTGTTACCTCTGTTCACTGTTCATTGCTGTATGAGGTTGTTTTGGCATTACCTCTGTTCAGAGTTGTAAGAGGGTGTTTTTGATAGTTCCTCTGTTCAGAACTGTAAAAGAGTGTTTTTGCATTGACTCTGTTCATTGCTGTAAGAGGGTGTTTTGGCATTACCCCTGTTCAGAGTTGTAAGAGGGTGGTTTGGCATTACCTCTGTTCATTGCTGTAAGAGGGTGTTTTGGCATTCCTCTTGGTTTACATCAACTGCACAAAAGACCGTCATATGGCTGATCAGCTCTTTGTAGTCTCTGTTGGACAAAGAATGGGAATGCCGTGCATAAGACAGCCCTTTCAATGTAAATAAACCTGCATCACAATCTGCTGTGCTCTGGCCAAGAAACCATCCCCTGAAGACGTGCGGGCCCATTCCACCAGGGCCAAAGCCGTCACAACGACATTGTCAGTAGGGCTTCCTGTTTTGCACATCTGCCACCCTGCAGCGCGTACGTCGGGGCATATGTTCACAGAACACTACTGCATTGACTGTCATGTCTGGTGGGAAGGTCATTTTGCCTGCTTGGTTCTGCAGGACCTTTTGGTCAGAGTCCACTCCCCAGAACTTTCACCTTTTGGGGGGTATGGATTTGGTATCTGTTCTACAGGTGTGGTCTGCAGTTGAAAGTGCCTGCTGGAACAATAAGTTACTTACTTTTGGATACTTTTATCTAACTGCAGACGAGGACTGGGCGGAGCTTGCGGAGTTCCACTCCGTGGAATTCCATGGAGTTACAGAAAAACTCAGTGGAATTACGTGGAAGTCAGTGTGGTGGAGTATATTATTATATTGCTCGGCCACTTCTAAACACCACCTAATGAAGACAATCATGTAATGGGAGGAAAACTGTACGGAACCCTCCCAAACCCGGCTGAAGGATCCAGATCGTGGGTCTTACCTGTCAGAAGTTTGCCAATGTGACGCCCACTCTGTGACTGCGCACAGCCTGCGCAAGAGCACTCCTCTCAGAGTCAAAATCCGGCAAGTCCACTGCATGCAGGGCAGAGGGAGACGCAGTGGTGGCTTGCTATGTCACTGCCTCCTCCCAGCTCGGGTGCCTCTTTCGTTGCATGCACGATCCCGCTCTCCGATGGGCATGCCTCACCTGGCCATGCCCTTCTTTTTACACCAAGTAAGCAGTGGCACGAAGACACTCCTTAATATCTCCCTCCTTTCCATGACCACCGTGACTGGTACAGGCCTCACTGCTTTCGGGGTCTCCGCAGTATGCACTTCCGGGTGGTGCTGCTGGGATTTCTGGGAGTTATGATTTGACTGCTCGTTGTTAGGTGAAGAGCAAATCAGATGTGCGAGTTCATTCAGCACTCATGCACTGTTGGTTCTACGCTTCCCCTGAGAACTGTAGTCGGTGTCCATGTGCCACAGCCTCTGCTCTCCCCGCCTCTGCCTTCCCTCCCACACCAGATCCCCGCTTCCCTCTTCTTCGGCCGGGCTCCCGGCTGCTGCTCTCGAGGCCTGCCTGGCCTGGACACCATTGCAGCCCACATGGCCTCCCGCCTGGCCGTTCAGGAGGAGGTGCTCCACCTGCTAACCGGGGAGATCAGCTGACTGGTGCGGAAGAGGAAGCGGCCAGCTGCCCTGGTCTGGAGCTGCTGCGGGTCGAGAACGAGAAGCTCCGCTACTGGATACTGCATCTGCAACGTAGCCTAAGAGCCAAACAGGAGGCGAGGCTGGGCACACCAGTGGATGCTGCGGTGCTTCCGGCTGGCGAGAAGCAGGTAGGGTGGGAGGCCCTGTCCGGGGAGGTTCCTGCACTGGGATGTCACAGCCGGGAGGCATAGAGCAGAGGCATCACGGATAGGTGCGTGCGCTGGTAAACTCGCTCCGCCGGTGAATGACGGAGATTTTTTTCCCCCGAGCTTCGCGCTCCAAGCGGAGTCCCCAAAACTCTGCAAACTCCGCCGGCGGAGCGGAGTTTACCGCCCACCCCTACCCTCACTGCCCTCCCACCTTCCCGGCCTTTAACATCTAAAAAGGTCCCAAGATAGAATCAAGCACACTGTTGCGACAAGTTGTTAACTTCTCTACGTGTGGGTGCACGGAAGGCTAAGGTTAATGAAGCTGGCTTAAGCGCTTGGGGTGGTGCTTATTTGTGGCTTATCTCAGTCACTTCTTGGGGGGAGGGGGGGCAGAGTTACAGCGGAAAAAATCACCGACTCCAGCCTGGCACCTCGTGTTATTATTCAGATTAGGACACTACGGTTAAATCTACCAGAAAGAGTGTTACCAAAGGTAAGTAAGTTATTGTATTTGAAGAAGTGTTAGGTTTATATAGGACACCGATTGAAGTGGAAAGAGGAGACCAAGAATGTGGCAGGGTTAGCAAGTAGGTCGAACAAACCGGCATAATACACATGAGAAGCAAAACGAGTTGTAGTGCATAGAACCATCTACGTATAAGGAACATCTGTACATGAGGACAGTGAAGAGGAAGAAAAGCATTGGAAGTTTAATATACGGTTAGTTTCGCACATTCTGACATTAACAATACCCCAGCAGATGTTTACCACATGATGATACATCAACACAGCTGGCAGTTCTAAAGGGAGCTGCTGGTACTGATGGGGTTCAGCAGGATTCATGCCTCACGCTGAAGAGTCCGCCGTATACGAAGACAGTCTGTGTCTGGTGGCGCAACATGGTGTAGTGGGCAGTTTAGGGAGATGTTCATAGCTGAATGGTTCAGTACAGATGATCGAGGACAGAGTAATCCAGCTCTTAAGTTGGGCCAAATCTGATAATCATAAAGAAAAGGACAGTAGAGATCTCACACCAGCTGGAAATGTCTTCAGTGGTAAGATGGTACGTAAAGGCATCACTGACTTTAGTCGACTATATATAACCCAGTCGCCTCTCGCAGCGACTAAAGAATATTATAGGCTGAAATGGGAAACCGAAATAGGCCACGAAATATAATTAGAAGAATGGGATATAATTTTGGAAAGAGCCTCAAAATCTTCCATTTGCGCCCAAAATAAAGAAAACTCTTACAAGGTACTTGTGAGATGGTCGCGTACCCCTGTCAAACTGAAGTCCATGGTGGGTTCCTTGGATAGATGGTGGAAGAATTGCGGGAAAAAGGCCCAGTGTATCATGTTGGGGCCCGCCCGCCAAATACATGGTTATTGGACCAGGTGAAGAATGGCTGGAATTCTGCAACTAGATCCACTGTTGATGCTGCTGGTCAGGAGACGCAAACACGAACAATGTCCCACAACCACTCCCAGAGGGAAGCTACTCACATATGTACTGTTGGCACCCAAATTATCCATTGCTCAGTTTTCGAAACTCCCACAATCACCCCCTTTGAGTATCTGGTGGGCTGAGCCGTGGTCTATACATGAGATGGAGCAATTGATGTGCACGGTCCAGGAGCGATGTTGGAACTCTATATGACTTGGGCCCCATTCCCACAGTATGTTAATGAGGAGCGTCTTCATGCCCAATGTAATCAATTAATCTAAAGTAGGTCAGCCAGAGAAAACCAAATAATCTATTATACGAAACCCTCCGGATTGGCCAGGATCACACAATGTAAAATGCACAGGCCCAACCTTCACATTCTCGCCCAAAATCAAAGCAAGTAGGAGTCTAGCCCACGAGCTGACATATAAGGGAGCAGTTATAAACATACTATGACTGTATCTTCCATGAGAAAGACTTCTCCCACCCCCTGTCTTCTCTTTTTTTGTTAATTGTTTGTATTCTTTGCAGATTGTACAAATATTGATAACATAGAACAAGGAAAGACTGAATGTACAAAGTTTAAAAACTAAAGAAAGCACTTGGAAAAAAATGTATAACTTCATGGCATTTGTGCAGCCGCAGCGTATCCCTCCATCCATCCATTTATAGACACTGTTATAGGGCTGTCCTTCAGGAGGAGAGGATGCACTGTCTGTCTGTGTATCACTTTAAAGGAGGGCCGGGGCTGCATAAGCAGTGCACAGGTGTGAGTACATCAGGGGTCACGGCCAGACAAGCGAGTTTCTCCCCTTGACAGTAGTTTTGTAGATGAAACCTCTTCTAGACTCACGTGGCCCTGCTGCCCCTGCCTGTCCAGTGGAGGGCAGGAGCGCATTATATTAGTGTGTATACTGCCCCCGGGCGGCGTCACACTAGAGAGGTGAGGAGGCTCCACAGACAGCAGCCACCACTAGAACATTGGGGACTGATGGGGACAGCATGGGACATGTCGCCAGCTCCTCCTATGGTCGACGTTCAGAAACGAAACCCATAAACGGTCAGGACTCAGCGGGCAGATGGCAGAGTAATGTCCAGCAAGTGAACCTAGAACAGTTCCAAGCAGTTACCCCACCCCCACACACATGTGCTCTATAGAGGGTTGTATTGAAAGTGGCACTGGGCCTCTCCAAGGACGACATCTTGTCGACACGTCTGGACACTTTTGCTATTCGCTGGGACGTGGAATGTGTTTATGAACTCTTACCACCCAGGTTCATTCACATGTACTGTGCGGGCCGAGAATGCAAAGTGAGGGTTGTGGCTCCCCAGCACCCCCAGCTCCGCTGCCTCCGTCCGAGCATCTGTCCTCTGCTGCCTCCGTCCGAGCATCAGTCCTCTGCTGCCTCCGTCCGAGCATCAGTCCTCTGCTGCCTCCGTCCGAGCATCAGTCCTCTGCTGCCTCCGTCCGAGCATCAGTCCTCTGCTGCCTCCGTCCGAGCATCAGTCCTCTGCTGCCTCCGTCCGAGCATCAGTCCTCTGCTGCCTCCGTCTGAGCATCAGTCCTCGGCTGCCTCCGTCTGAGCATCAGTCCTCTGCTGCCTCCGTCCGAGCATCAGTCCTCTGCTGCCTCCGTCCGAGCATCAGTCCTCTGCTGCCTCCGTCCGAGCATCAGTCCTCTGCTGCCTCCGTCCGAGCATCAGTCCTCTGCTGCCTCCGTCCGAGCATCAGTCCTCTGCTGCCTCCGTCCGAGCATCAGTCCTCTGCTGCCTCCGTCCGAGCATCAGTCCTCCGCTGCCTCCGTCTGAGCTTCAGTCCTCTGCTGCCTCCGTCTGAGCTTCAGTCCTCCGCTGCCTCCGTCCGAGCACCAGTCCTCCGCTGCCTCCGTCCGAGCACCAGTCCTCCGCTGCCTCCGTCCGAGCTTCAGTCCTCTGCTGCCTCCGTCCGAGCATCAGTCATGTGCTGCATTAGTCCTGTGCTGCATTAGTCCGAGCTTCAGTCCTCTGTTGCCTTTGTCCGAGCATCAGTCCTCCACTGCCTCCGTCCGAGCATCAGTCCTCCTCTGCTTCTTCCCCGAAGAAGGACTTTTCTTAGCACGAGAGACCGGCCATTCATTCCCCTCAGCCCCTATCAATGGCTCTTGGCCTCCTTGTGCCTGTGAACCTAGCCTTTGCTCCTCTCTGAATTCAGCAGAGCAGCAGTGACTCCGGAAGACCGCTTCAAAGGTAGTTTTATTTCACTTAATAAAACCCATAATATATTGTACAAATAAAACATTGAAAGAGCAATGATTTCTGAAGACTGCTCGTGCGCCCCCCGCTCAGGAGGGGAAGGGGTTGAGGTCCTACAGATGGGCCCCTGCTGCATGTCCCTTGCACACCGCCCTTCCTTTCCCTTGGATGGGGCCAGTCCTGGTCCCGGACACTGATGCTGCCTCCGTCTCATCCAGACACCACGTTTCCAGGCTTTGGCTTGAGGACATGATGCATTGAGGGAGTTTTATACTCTATATCCACTTACCCATTGGAATGACAGCATCGCAGACCTAGGGCTTGATGTCGCGGGCGTGGTTGTCACCACCACCTCCAGGTCGATTCCCACATGGTCTCTTAAGCAGTGGAAAGTGCAAGTTTTGAATAACTCAAAGTCCGGAGAGTGCTGTCACTTCTGAGAAGAATAAATATAGAACAGTAAAGATGGGTAATGGTGAGTTTCTGGGATGTTAGTCACCGAGGGGTTCTGACTGACATCAGATTAACAACGAGGGAGAAGCGCAAGTTGTCTGCGATGTCACGTAGAATCCCGAGGTGAAAACTGTCTCCTTAATCCACTTTTTATCCATCTGTAATTTTATGTTATATATGACCCCAAATATCTTCTGTCCCTGCTTTCAACTTATACGCTGGGGCAGAGGGTTAATGGGGGAGTCTTTCAGAACATGGCCTCACCTCCCTGTCCGAAATGGGGGGGGAGATGGCTTCCTGCCACCCTGGCCGGCCACTCTCTCGGACTTCCCTTTCCTCCTCTCCAGAAGGTGTGCTTCCTGCTCTCCAGAGCTGCTCTGAGAGGCTCTCCGGTCTCCAGAGCTGCTCTGAGAGGCTTGAGAGGCTCTCCGGTCTCCAGAGCTGCTCTGAGAGGCTCGCCGGTCTCCAGAGCTGCTCTGAGAGGCTTGATAGGCTCGCCGGTCTCCATAGTTGCTCTGAGAGGCCCTCCAGTCTCCAGAGCTGCTCTGAGAGGCTTGATAGGCTCACCGGTCTCCATAGCTGCTCTGAGAGGCTCGCCGGTCTCCAGAGCTGCTCTGAGAGGCTTGATAGGCTCTCCGGTCTCCAGAGCTGCTCTGAGAGGCTCTCCGGTCTCCAGAGCTGGTCTGAGAGGCTTGATAGGCTCGGCTCTCCGGTCTCCAGAGCTGCTCTGAGAGGCTCGCCGGTCTCCAGAGCTGCTCTGAGAGGCTCGCCGGTCTCCAGAGCTGCTCTGAGAGGCTCGCCGGTCTCCAGAGCTGCTCTGAGAGGCCCTCCGGTCTCCAGAGCTGCTCTGAGAGACTTGATAGGCTTGCTGGTCTCCATAGCTGCTCTGAGAGGCTCTCCGGTCTCCAGAGCTGCTCTGAGAGGCTTGATAGGCTCTCCGGTCTCCAGAGCTGCTCTGAGAGGCTCTCCGGTCTCCAGAGCTGCTCTGAGATGCTTGATAGGCTCGGCTCTCCGGTCTCCAGAGCTGCTCTGAGAGGCTCTCCGGTCTCCATAGCTGCTCTGAGAGGCTCTCCGGTCTCCAGAGCTGCTCTGAGAGGCTTGATAGGCTCGGCTCTCCGGTCTCCAGAGCTGCTCTGAGAGGCTCTCCGGTCTCCAGAGCTGCTCTGAGAGGCTTGATAGGCTCGGCTCTCCGGTCTCCAGAGCTGCTCTGAGAGGCTCTCCGGTCTCCAGAGCTGCTCTGAGAGGCTCTCCGGTCTCCAGAGCTGCTCTGAGAGGCTCTCCGGTCTCCAGAGCTGCTCTGAGAGGCTCTCCGGTCTCCAGAGCTGCTCTGAGAGGCTTGATAGGCTCGGCTCTCCGGTCTCCAGAGCTGCTCTGAGAGGCTCTCCGGTCTCCAGAGCTGCTCTGAGAGGCCCTCGGGTCTCCATAGCTGCTCTGAGAGGCTCTCCGGTCTCCAGAGTTGCTCTGAGAGGCCCTCCGGTCTCCAGAGCTGCTCTGAGAGGCCCTCCGGTCTCCAGAGCTGCTCTGAGAGGCCCTCCGGTCTCCAGAGCTGCTCTGAGAGGCCCTCCGGTCTCCAGAGCTGCTCTGAGAGGCCCTCCGGTCTCCAGAGCTGCTCTGAGAGGCCCTCCGGTCTCCAGAGCTGCTCTGAGAGGCCCTCCGGTCTCCAGAGCTGCTCTGAGAGGCTCTCCGGTCTCCAGAGCTGCTCTGAGAGGCTCTCCGGTCTCCAGAGCTGCTCTGAGAGGCTTGATAGGCTCTCCGGTCTCCAGAGCTGCTCTGAGAGGCTCGCCGGTCTCCAGAGCTGCTCTGAGAGGCTCTCCGGTCTCCAGAGCTGCTCTAAGAGGCTCTCCGGTCTCCAGAGCTGCTCTGAGAGGCTTGAGAGGCTCGCCGGTCTCCAGAGCTGCTCTGAGAGGCTTGATAGGCTCGCCGGTCTCCATAGTTGCTCTGAGAGGCCCTCCGGTCTCCATAGCTGCTCTGAGAGGCTCGCCGGTCTCCATAGCTGTTCTGAGAGGCTCGCCGGTCTCCAGAGCTGCTCTGAGAGGCTTGATAGGCTCTCCGGTCTCCAGAGCTGCTCTGAGAGGCTCTCCGGTCTCCATAGCTGCTCTGAGAGGCTTGATAGGCTCTCCGGTCTCCAGAGCTGCTCTGAGAGGCTTGATAGGCTCTCCGGTCTCCAGAGCTGCTCTGAGAGGCTTGATAGGCTCGCCGGTCTCCATAGTTGCTCTGAGAGGCCCTCCGGTCTCCATAGCTGCTCTGAGAGGCTCGCCGGTCTCCATAGCTGTTCTGAGAGGCTCGCCGGTCTCCAGAGCTGTTCTGAGAGGCTCGCCGGTCTCCAGAGCTGCTCTGAGAGGCTTGATAGGCTCTCCGGTCTCCAGAGCTGCTCTGAGAGGCTCTCCGGTCTCCATAGCTGCTCTGAGAGGCTTGATAGGCTCTCCGGTCTCCAGAGCTGCTCTGAGAGGCTTGATAGGCTCTCCGGTCTCCAGAGCTGCTCTGAGAGGCTCTCCGGTCTCCAGAGCTGCTCTGAGAGGCCCTCCGGTCTCCATAGCTGCTCTGAGAGGCCCTCCGGTCTCCAGAGCTGCTCTGAGAGGCCCTCCGGTCTCCAGAGCTGCTCTGAGAGGCCCTCCGGTCTCCAGAGCTGCTCTGAGAGGCTCGCCGGGAGCCCTGTCAGAGCAGCCTGGAGTTCCTTTATGATGGAGCAACAGTGGTTAACAAGTTCTGTTACCAGATTACATCCACAAGTGTATTCTTTACGCACCAACATTTGGATAAAGCCATAAGATGATGCTCTGTGACCAGTGTCATCCTGTGGGCATGCTTCGCTTGACAGACCTGGAGATCTTGACCTGAAACTCTGGGTGTTTAAAAGATCCAGGATTTTGGTTCTTTCATTTGGTGAGAAATTAAAGAAAAGTCATTTTAAAGGATTATAAGAATTGCTCCATGGTACTTAAGTTAGAATTTTTCTTCTGGCATCAATAATCCCACATAAGACCTGAAGACGCGCAAGCCTGCGAAACACGTCGTCAGTGAGACTACATTAGCTATATTTTTACAAATTTAGGATTATGCTTTTGGAGTGCAATAAATTGAGAAAGGAAATCTTTACAATACATGTATAAAGTATATGTGTTTATATCTTTTTTGTCTTTGTGATGCTAATAATAAAAGACATGTTTATAAATATTTCCTAATTTGGAATTGGGACTCTTTTACTGATTGAAAAGATACTACTGCCTAAGACTTTTATTAGTACTGTAGTGTTTAGATCCGTTAGATTACTGATCTCTTAGATTGAGTTGGACGGGGCCAATCAGATCTGGAATCTATGTTTTTGTGCTTAATTGGAATCATGTTATGCTTATGTGATAATCCTGGACTCTCTAAATTATGAAGAATATGCATTTTCTGATGTATACTCTCGCCTGAGTAATGCATGTTCTCAAATGTCGTTGAAGAGTCTTTGGTGATTTGTCAGTAGGTAGTCATTTAGAACTTTCTGTTTTATTGTGCTGAGGGTGGCTGCAAGGTGGTATTTGTGGGGAAGAGAGTTGATTCTAGCGGCTAGGACATTTGTTCGTGTGGTGGGTGGGGCACTGTGAGCCACAAGAACAACAGTTGTGGTGGGGTAACGCGTACTGCTTCTGCAGTGCTCTACTTATTCTGTTCACCCATTCAGGGCTCTAAGAGGATGTCTTATGCAGTGCCTAGTTAGGGGCTGTAAGAGGGTGTCTTATGCAGTGCCAAATTTGGGGACTCTAATAGGGTGTATTATACGGTGCCCAATTCAGGGCTCTAAGAGGGTGTCCATGCAGTGCCCAATTCAGGGCTCTAAGAGGGTGTCCATGCAGTGCCCAATTCAGGGCTCTAAGAAGGGTGTTTTATGCAGGACCAAATTTGGGAGCTCTAAGAGGGTGTCTTATGCAGTGCAGAGTTTGGGGCTCTAGGAGGGTGTCTTATACAGTGTCCAATTCAGGGCTCTAAGAGGGTGTTCTATGCAGTGCGCAACTCAGGGCTCTAAGAAGGGTGTTTTATGCAGTGCCAAATTTGGGGCTCTAAGAGGGTGTCTTATACAGTGTCCAATTCAGGATTTTAAGAGGGTGTTGTGAGAAGTTGGCCTGGCATATGCTGTCCACTAGTTATAGTGGGCACCTTGCACCAGTCCAAACGAACCTTATTGAAGATGGGTTTAAAGACAACCTTTATTGAAAGCTATCCTAGTGGTAGCTATGGAGAGCAGCCTTCAAGCTAAGTCTTGAAGGAGTGTAAAGCAGCTTGGTTTACCAGATTATAACCTCTTGAATGACCAAATGAAAGGAGAACCACACCAGGTATATATATAAAATATATGTATTTCTAAACACTCACTACTAATCTCTTTATGAGATTAGAGTCCAAGATACACAATATCACAGTATTAAAACCACGGTAAATAGCACAATATACAATGGGCCCCAGGGGGGGGGACCAAACCATATATTAAGAAAGTGGTATAAGAACCACGACTTGACTAGACACAGTGCCTAGAGCACGTAGAATCGCTGGGACCCCAAGGAACCACCCAAGGTAGTGACACAGGAGACCCACGGGGGACGTGTGCAGTGTGAGAACACAGCCGCGAGCGCCGTAGGATTCTATGAGGAAAGTCGCGGTTGGAATTTTAAAGATAAAGGACACTTAGGAGAGGACTTTGAGCAAACCCCTTTAGACTTAAGGGGTTCTAGGGCCAACACCCACAGGAGCACTGGAGTACTCTAGTTACCTCACCCAGGGAAGCCGGGTGCATAGGTGTCAAAGGGTGTCGGGAATCGTCGTTGCTTTCAATGGCGATCTGCTGCAAAGTGCTGCTGCCGTGAAGAAGAAAAGTGTCCCGGATGATCCAAGCCTGGATCGAAGATGTGAAGAACCTGAAAGCAGAGGGGACAGAGTCTGGGTCACTAGCCAGGGACCAGGAGCGGAGCAATCGAATGCCCACCGATGTCGGGTGCTTCAGGTGCGAAGAGGTGAAGCTTGACTTTGCAGCCACGGGGTCCAGGAGACGTCGAGGACGACCAGGAGCCGGATTCGAGCTGTCCCACGAAGGATGTAGAGTGCTGGGGTGTCGGTGCTCGGATTGAACACAACAAGACTTGGCAACAGCAACCCACGCAGGAAGAGAAAAGATGCTTCTGTGAGGACCAGCAAGGTCCTGGGGACTCCCCCAAGCGATGGAGAGTCAGGGCACGTCTGGAGCAACCAGGGAAGCCCAATTAAAGTTAGTGTTGCCTTCTTGGGGACCCACAGGTCAACGGACCAGGGATCGCGAAGGGACCTCGAGAGGAATCACAAAATGGCGGCCCACGGAACACTTGTTGAGTGTAGGCCAGCACTCTTCGGTGTAATTACTGCTCGGGGTCAGGGCTACAAGTAACCCAAAGCTCAGCCTCAGGGGTCGCCGGAAAGCTGATGCTTCTGCAAATGGTCGCGTGTCCAGGGGTTCGGGTTGCACGGTCTCCACGAGGGATACGGGCCTCAGACTTGCTGTGGGCACAGATCGACCTAGGAGACCCACCTCCTGTGTTGCAATATTCTTCGGAGTCCGCAGGAGCTTCGGAGATGCCAACCGGTCAGTTGCGTCTTTGGTGCCTGCCAAGCAGGGGAGTAACTCCTTTACTCCAAGGGAGATTCTTCGGTCATCCAACGTCGTGTAGATAGTTGAAGTTCTGGGATTCTGTATCAGAGTTTTGTCCAGGTAAATCTAAAGTCCTGTAGTCAGGGGTTCCTATTTTATACCCAAGGAAGGGGTGGGACAAACTCTGGGGACCCACCTATGGAAGGGTCAGGAAAGAGGGGTGGCTACACCCATTTCCTTTGTCCAGTTTTGCGCCAGAGCAGGGGCTGGTAGCCCCTGCAACCGGTTTGAGCTGGACTATGCACAGGGACACCAAATGTGCCCCCAGTGCAGACTTCAAAGCACTCATGGAGTGTACCCACCCAGCCCCAATACACTAAAGCCTGTCTGGGAGGTGGTCACACCTCCCTGTGACAGGAAACCTATTGTCCAGGCCTCCCCTGCCGGAGTTTCGTCCAGCAGCAGGAGGGCAGACTCGTGTCTGTGGCTGCAGCATCCATTTTGTGATGCCAGGGTTCTGTTAAGCTGGTACCGGGTGTACCGGTGGTGCCATGTTTCTCCCTCTAGTAGGGTGGAATCATACCTCCCACCCCAGTTACTGGGGTGGAGGTATGATTCCAAGGTGTTTGATACCAAACACGACATGTTTCCATGCAGCCATTCTCAAGTTAGCTTTTACCGCGAGGTTATAATGCACTTAAGAGTAGATGGTCTGGCTGCATCACAAACAACCCCGGAATGAAGATTCCGAAAGCTGCAGAGGGGCTCTGCTCATGTATGGGCACCCTCTCACACGAAACCCAGCACCCTGCCTTCAGGATTGTTAAGGGGTGACTGATAGGTTTACATGTGCAGTGATATGGAGAGATATAGGGGACCTATATCTCAGTAAGGGGTGCATATACCACCTTACACAGGCTGCTGTAGCAGACCTGTTGTGTCATTTTAAAAGGCTTCCCAGGGGTGGCATAATACATGCTGCAGCCCCTGGTAGGCCTCTGGGGTATCTAGGCACTGGGTATATAGTATACCATATACTAGGGACTTATAAGGGTACCCCAGAATCCAATCTGGAGTGTACCTAAAGTACATACAATCAATTTAGAGGAGAAAACAGACTGGGGTCCTGATTAGCAGGGCCTCAGTCTGGCTAAGTCGAAAAACAGTGAAACATCAGCAAAAAGTGGGGGTAACTATTAGAAGCAGATCCTACTCTCCTACAGGTGTCTTATGCAATGCCCAGTTTGGGGCTGTTATAGGGTGTCTTATGCAATACCCAGTTTGGGGCTCTAAGAGGGTGTCTTATGCAGTGCCTAGTTTGGGGCTCTAAGAGGGTGTCTTATTCAGTGCCCAATTCAGGATTCTAAGAGGGTGTCTTATTCAGTGCCCAGTTTGGGGCTGTCAGAGAGTGTCTTATGCAGTGCCTCGTTTGGGTGCACTAAGAGGGTGTCTTATGCAGTGCCTAGTTTGGGGCTCTAAGAGGGTGTCTTATGCAGTCCCCAGTTTGGGTGCATTAAGAGGGTGTCTTATGCAGTGCCTAGTCTGGGGCTGTCAGAGGGTGTCTTGTTCAGTGCCCCAGTTTGGGGCTGTCAGAGGGTGTCTTGTGCAGTGCCTAGTTTGGGGCTGTAAGAGGGTGTCTTATGTAGTGTCCAGTTTGGGGCTGTCAGAGGGTGTCTTATGCGGTCCCCAGTTTGGATGCATTGAGTGTGTCTTGTGCAGTGCCTAGTTTGGGGCTGTAAGAGGGTGTCTTGTTCAGTGCCCCAGTTTGGGGCTGTCAGAGGGTGTCTTGTTCAGTGCCCCAGTTCCAGGGTGTCTTCTGCACTGCTGCAGTTCAGGGCCCTAAGCAGCCATCTTCCAGAGTGCCTTACTTCTGGCTTCTAGGTGGGTTTCTGATGTGGGATCCAGTTGCCTCTGGGAGGGCCTTGTTGGCAGTGCCACTGACTCTGCATTTGTTTTTCTGGCTTTCGTTTCTTCTTCAGGTCACCGCTGCGGATCAGCAGAAACTTGAGCAGTTCTTTGCCCGAAACTCTTATATTTCTGGCCAGTACAATGATCGGATGTCCTTTGAGAAGCTCAACACCCACATCAGTTCTCTGCCCAACGGCAAGATTGCCAACCGCCTCTTCTACCTCGCCCTGCCTCCCAGTGTCTACGAGGATGTGACCAGGAACATCCGGCTGACCTGCATGAGCACCGTGTGAGACCTGCTGCTATGTTTGAGAGGCGAGGAGCTGTCTGGGAGGGCCTGAGGGTCTCTAGACAATCATGAGGGGATGAAAGGGTCTTGGGCTGTGAGGGTTCTTGTGAGATGCCCAGGAGGACAGGGTGAGACTCATAGCTGTCTGGGAGGGCCTGAGGGTCTCTAGACAATCATGAGGGGATGAAAGGGTCTTGGGCTGTGAGGGTTCTTGTGAGATGCCCAGGAGGACAGGGTGAGACTCATAGCTGTCTGGGAGGGCCTGAGGGTCTCTAGACAATCATGAGGGGATGAAAGGGTCTTGGGCTGTGAGGGTTCTTGTGAGATGGCCAGAAGGACAGGGTGAGACCTGCTTCTTCTGTGTGAGGGTCTCATAGCTGTCTGGGAGGGTCTGAGGGTCTGAAGATAATCATGAGGAGATTAAAGGGTCTCTGGCTGTTTAAAAGAGCTGTGAGAGTTCTTGTGAGGTGCCCAGGAGGACCTAGTGAGACCTGCTTCTTCTGTGTGAGGGACTCATAGCTGTCTGGGAAGGCCTGAGGCTCTGAAGATAATCATGAGAATAAAGGGTCTCAGGCTGTTTAAAAGAGCTGTGAGTGTTCTTGTGAAACGCCCAAGAGGACAGAGTGAGACCTTCTCCTTCTGTGTGAGGGACTCATAGCTGTCTGGGAGGGCCTGAGGGTCTCTAGACAATCATAAGGAGATTAAAGGGTCTCAGGCTGTGAGGGTTCTTGTGAGACTCACAAGAGGACAGGGTGAGACCTGCTCCTTCTGTTTGAGGGACTCATAGCTGTTTGGGAGGTCCTGAGGGTCTCTAGACACTAATGAGGGGACTGAGGGGTTTCTGGGCTGTTTGAAGGAGATCTGAGGGCTGTTGTGAGACGTCCATGAGCAGAGTGAGCCCTGCTGATTCTGCGTGAGGGAATCTAAGCTGTCTGGCAGTGCCCAATGGCTCTCGGGCTTGTTGGAGGGACCGTAATGAGTGTTGTGAGGCCTCCAAAAGCGCAGCCTAAGATACCACAGGCTGTGTTGAACGTCCTGAGGAGTAGGATGTGATGTCAGAGTTTGCCAAGCCGGCAAGGGAAGCTCGACTTCCTGTAGGGTGTTCAGGAAGGTCACAGGTGTCACCACCACCATACCCCAATATTTTGGTAAAAACTGGTGTAGGAAGCTGGCTTTTTATGTAGTGTGCCAATGTAACGGCACACCATGCAAAAACTCCAGTCGACCCTTATTGATTTGCAGGGGCTTGCTTTAACAATCCCAAGGTGCTCTATTCATGGTAGTGTGGCCGAGCAGTCTAGGCTTATCCGAGGGGAGTGTTGGGCATTTGTTGAACACACAGAGTCAATAAATGAGACACACACTCAATAACAAATCCGAGACCAATTTAGAACAAGCATTGGCATAGCCAATAGGTCTCGCTTTTGGGACCTTATAAGTATTTAGTTATGCAGCACAATATCCTTTGTGCAACAACATCAACTGTTGCATTGCTAAACACTTATAAGGTCCCAAAAGCGAGACCTATTGGCTATGCCAATGCTTGTTTATCGAAGAGGGCAGCGTGTCGTTCCTGGCATCAGTTGCATCTAAAGGATCTGTTATCGATGGAGACCGCCTATGCTGGTGTCCCTGCTCCCTATTCACAGTCATTTTCACTACTGTATTGTTGACTTCTGGCGTTTTTGTTCAGTTTTGCAGTGTGAGTCACAGTTTCAGCCCTGTAACCCTCTCTGCCCTGGGATTCCTCAAAGAGGCCTCGCACAGGGATAATACGCTGAAAGAATACTTTGGTTGGCCAAAATGTTTTGTTTTGGTGTACAGGCGGGGTTTGTCTAGAAAAAGGTTGCATCATATCCTTATTTAGACATTGTAATTGAACATACATGGAATTGTAACCCCTTGGGGGTTACTTGCTAACCGGAAAGCGAAGGATTGAGTTGGTTCCGTATTCTGATTGGCCGTTCTAAACCAGGGACTTTAATTGAACCGAATTATGCCAAAACAATCCTGTTTCGGGATTGCCATCATGGCAGCGGTCTGTTTATTTCCGGACTGCAGTGACAGCAGGCACATCGATGTGCGCGTGCTCACACTGCTTACTTCTCACTAGTGGAGAAGTTACGGCATCACGTCATGCCAGGTGAGCGTTGTAGGCGAAGGGAAAATCCATTAAAGAGAGTCAGTTTCTCTCGGAATTTCCCTTCTCTTTTTGAAACTCAGGAGCAGCAACATTGTTGTGGTGTCACCGGGGCTTTAAGTGGAAGCTTTTTCAATTTTATATACAAGCCATAGTTGCTGCTTATTTATCTTATGCTACTAACAACCATTGACAAAGCCAATAGTCCTGACTTGTTGTAGTAGGTATGATGTTACTTGTTGTATCATATATCTGGATGCAGTGACAGAAACAGCAAAATAAAAGTCAGGCGGCACACTTTGCTAAGCACAGATTTTTATCTTACGTGTTTTTAAGCCACGCCCTTAATTACATTGGCCACGCCCTATAGAGACCCCTAGTTTTTCCAACCCACTTAAAGCCCTGTATAGCACATTAAACATATATGTGGGTCCCACGCAACCAGGCCTTTTGCAAGGGCGGGAACTGAAGACTTCGTTCCCCACCTCGCCCGCTTTCTTCGTCATGGAGGGATAACGAATGAAACTTTCCACCCCTGCGGTCCAAATTCTCGAATTTCATCGGACTCTTTAATTCAATTACAGGGCCGTTAAGTGGAGTCGTTATCTGAATGCGCTGCATTAGAAAATGAAGCGCGCGACCATATTATCATTAAAGCGCACGATCCTAGGCGGCCGCCCGGACAAATATTTATCACCCTTTGCCGCTCCGCCTGCGAAGCAATCAAGTTTTCCCCGAAGAAATTTCCCATAATGGAACTGACGGCACACGAGATAGCTAAGCATTTGGAGTGCGCGGACGCTGTAGGGTGCAAATTGCATCTGAAGAAACCCTATAGCCACTCTTGCGCCGCTTTTAAACAAGATAAGAATTAGCGAGGTCCCCTGATGAACTGCCCCTCCGCTCCAGACAGTCGTGTCAGGGCGAGATAAAATGCAAATTGCCGCCTAATTTGATTTGTCAGCATTTCTGGCCACCGAGGAGCTCGCCCTGCGTGGCGGAGAGTAGGCAGGCGGCAGCAGTTGTTAAAACTGATCGTATTTCGATAACAAGAGAGGAGCGGGGGCGAGCGAGCGCGGCAGCCTGCTGAGCTGACCACACGCTTGTGCACCATGGCCTTTTGCTTGCGGGTAACCGCAGGGAAAAGGCCATGACGCACGAGCGTGTGGTCAGCTTTCTGAAACCCCTAACATAAAGTCTTGCCAGAGCAGCGCTTGCGCGCTACTCGAGGCTCGACCTAAAAATAACACAGATTTTTATATAATTTTAGACACCAAGATCATCGGAATCCGGTAGGTACTTTCGGAGATGGAATTTTTACAGCAAAACAGTAAAATGCTCAAATAACGTTTTTTGAGGTATGAGCCTCGAACGCGGTAATGTTATCCTATGGAAGAAACATACACTACATACATATACTTGCAAATGTTGAGGGTGCCTTTTGGGACTTGAGGTGCTTAGGGGTAAAGATCTAAAAAAACAGCAGGAGTTCAGTTTTACCAGCCCTGGTGAGTCTGGGTGCAGAGGTTCTGATCGCGTTGGTAGCCTCAAGCGCTACGCGTTAAAGTCAATGACAGAGTACCTGTAAAAGAAAGGCTACAACTGGGGACTTGGGGACAAGCCTGGCAGAACCCAAAGGTGGGGGCTCGGCTCTTGAGGGTCTCTGGGGCAAGGGGACATCGTCAGTTTGCGTGAAGTCGGGCTGCGGGGATCGGGTGCAGAGGTGTTTTGGTCGGCGGTTCGCTTGCGTTGGAGGCTCTCACTTTGCTTGGGTGACCTAGAGAGGGAAAGAAAACAGAACGGCAGGGCCACTCACGGTGCAGGCATCGTTGATCCTGAAGTCCCTCGTCGACAGGTCGGCTTTGGCATCGGTAGTGTCCGGGCTCGACACTCAACAAGCTTTGGCTGTGCCAAATGCTCTGGTTCTTAGGATATTGGGGCTGGGAGGCTCCTAGAGGGTCTAGTGCCTTGAAACCCGCTGAAGAGACGGGGCTGATCTCCAAGAACCACTGTGACCTCCTCCTGGCGAGATGCTCCCTCAGTGGACCCGGTGGTCAGCAAAACGGAGTACCGGGCAAGTGTGATTGGTGCCTGCAGCTCAGGGGAGTGTCTCCTCCACACAAGGGAGATGCTATGAGGTTGTTGAAGGGGCGGACAGTCCTCCCAGACTTAAGGAGGATGCGCAGCTTCTGGACGAGCCAGGTCTTTGCAATTGTCGGGACAGCAGCAGCCATGCACGGCTTGGCGCTATTTTCGAAGCTGGTCCACCGTTCTTGTGATGTCGGCTCTTAGTGCTTCTTTGTTTCCCAGGTAGACTAATCTGAATTCCTGGTGTCAGGGGGCACCCCTAAATATTGTATTTAGGGGCGGTTACAAGAGTTTAGGGTAGTAGCCAATGGGCTACTTTACCTTGGGGTGACTACACCCCCATATGTGCACTTCCTATGGAGAGTGGGCATAATCCTGACCCAGAGTTCCTAGTTTCACCAAATTCAAAATGGTGAAACCTTTCTTGGCTGTCCACTTCAGGTGGCCCACCTTAGGGGTGTGCGTAGCCTGAAATGCAACACGCCTTTTGAATATCTAATTTCCCACCTGCTCTGGTGCCAAATGAGCCCTAGGGCAGGGGATGGAGATCCCCAGGTGTGGGAGGAAACCGTTGTCGCATATCAAAGGCAGCAGAGGCTTTGAAGCCTCTGGCCTTGATATGCTAGATGACTAGCTATCATGCTGGAGGAGTTATTACCACCTTCCTCCGGAGCAGGCATTGTGTCTGACCCTGAGAGCACGGGCTTTCATCTACAGGGGGTCGGAAACGTGTCTGTAGTGGCAGGCTGGACAATACCAGTCAGCCAACACACTAGAGGACTAGTAGGTTCACAGGGGCACCTCAGGGTGCCCGCCATGATAAAGCTTGTACTGGCATCAGTACAGTTTTATTAAGACCAGGTGTTAGATACCAATCACCAGTATTTTCAGTTCAGCCATCATGGTTGGGTAACTCGTAATGACCAGTACGTGTCCTTAAGATGGCTGCCTGATCACTTACAATATCTAGCAATGGAACTAGATATCACAGGGGCACATCTGCTCATGCAGATGTGTCCTCACATAGAATATAATGCACCCTGCATTAGGGCTCTAAGGCCTGCTGTAGGGTTGACCTACATATAGTATATGCAGTGTAGATTGGCATGGCACACAGGGAGTGTGCCATGTTGTGTTTTCGGAATGGTTTGTACCATTTCACACAGCCTGCAATGACAGTCTTCCTATAGTTTGAGTGTGGTTCCCTTTGGGTGGCATAATACATGCTGTATCCCTTGGGGACCCTCTTTAGTACCCGTGCCCTAGGTACCAGCGGTACCATTAACAAGGGACTTACAGGGGTGCTGCAGCCCTTGGGGACCCTCTTTAGTACCCGTGCCCTGGGTACCAGGGACTTGCAGGGGTGCTGCAGCCCTTGGGGACCCTCTTTAGTACCCGTGCCCTAGGTACCAGCGGTACCATTAACAAGGGACTTACAGGGGCGCTGCAGTCCTTGGGGACCCTCTTTAGTACCCGTGCCCTGGGTACCAGGGGTACCATTAACAAGGGACTTACAGGGGCGCTGCAGCCCTTGGGGACCCTCTTTAGCACCCGTGCCCTGGGTACCAGGGACTTACAGGGGCGCTGCAGTCCTTGGGGACCCTCTTTAGTACCCGTGCCCTAGGTACCAGGGGTACCATTAACAAGGGACTTACAGGGGCGCTGCAGTCCTTGGGGACCCTCTTTGGTACCCGTGCCCTAGGTACCAGGGGTACCATTAACAAGGGACTTACAGGGGTGCTGCAGCCCTTGGGGACCCTCTTTAGTACCCGTGCCCTGGGTACCAGGGACTTCCAGGGGTGCTGCAGCCCTTGGGGACCCTCTTTAGTACCCGTGCCCTAGGTACCAGGGGTACCATTAACAAGGGACTTACAGGGGTGCTGCAGCCCTTGGGAACCCTCTTTAGTACCCGTGCCCTAGGTACCAGGGGTACCATTAACAAGGGACTTACAGGGGCGCTGCAGTCCTTGGGGACCCTCTTTAGCACCCGTGCCCTGGGTACCAGGGGTACCATTAACAAGGGACTTACAGGGGCGCTGCAGCCCTTGGGGACCCTCTTTAGTACCCGTGCCCTGGGTACCAGGGACTTGCAGGGGTGCTGCAGCCCTTGGGGACCCTCTTTAGCACCCGTGCCCTAGGTACCAGGGGTACCATTAACAGGGGACTTACAGGGGCGCTGCAGCCCTTCGGGACCCTCTTTAGCACCCGTGCCCTGGGTACCAGGGACTTACAGGGGTGCTGCAGCCCTTGGGGACCCTCTTTAGTACCCGTGCCCTGGGTACCAGGGACTTACAGCGGTGCTGCAGCCCTTGGGGACCCTCTTTAGCACCCGTGCCCTAGGTACCAGGGGTACCATTAACAAGGGACTTTCAGGGGTGCTGCAGCCCTTGGGGACCCTCTTTAGTACCCATGCCCTGGGTACCAGGGACTTACAGGGGTGCTGCAGCCCTTCCGGACCCTCTTTAGTACCCGTGCCCTAGGTACCAGGGGTACCATTAACAAGGGACTTACAGGGGCGCTGCAGTCCTTGGGGACCCTCTTTAGTACCCGTGCCCTAGGTACCAGGGGTACCATTAACAAGGGACTTACAGGGGTGCTGCAGCCCTTGGGGACCCTCTTTAGTACCCGTGCCCTGGGTACCAGGGACTTCCAGGGGTGCTGCAGCCCTTGGGGACCCTCTTTAGTACCCGTGCCCTGGGTACCAGGGACTTGCAGGGGTGCTGCAGCCCTTGGGGACCCTCTTTAGTACCCGTGCCCTAGGTACCAGGGGTACCATTAACAAGGGACTTACAGGGGCGCTGCAGTCCTTGGGGACCCTCTTTAGCACCCGTGCCCTGGGTACCAGGGGTACCATTAACAAGGGACTTACAGGGGCGCTGCAGCCCTTGGGGACCCTCTTTAGTACCCGTGCCCTGGGTACCAGGGACTTGCAGGGGTGCTGCATCCCTTGGGGACCCTCTTTAGTACCCGTGCCCTGGGCACCAGGGACTTACAGGGGTGCTGCAGCCCTTGGGGACCCTCTTTAGCACCCGTGCCCTAGGTACCAGGGGTACCATTAACAAGGGACTTACAGGGGTGCTGCAGCCCTTGGTGACCCTCTTTAGTACCCGTGCCCTAGGTACCAGGGGTACCATTAACAAGGGACTTACAGGGGCGCTGCAGTCCTTGGGGACCCTCTTTAGTACCCGTGCTCTAGGTACCAGGGGTACCATTAACAAGGGACTTACAGGGGCGCTGCAGCCCTTGGGGACCCTCTTTAGCACCCGTGCCCTGGGTACCAGGGACTTACAGGGGTGCTGAAGTCCTTGCCAATTGGGTTACAATCAGACATTTGCCTTGGTTTAAGGGAAGGAGCACTGGCACTGGGGCCTGGTTATCAGGGCCCCTCTCACTTTGTTAGAAAGCATCAGTACTAGGGCAAAAAGTGGGGGTGACTGTCAAAAAGGGCTCTGTCCTACACCAGGGTCCAGTTGTCCTTCATAGACCCTCCGGCGTAACAATAGCCCCGCAGCACCCGCAGTGCAGGGAGGGCCCCGAGATCCAGTGGCCCCCTCCGGCACTATGCAGGGGCATGCCTTAGAGCTCCTGACTGGGTCAGGAGCGTGGGATCCCCCTCCATGCACTTCGCAGGGGGGCCCCAGCAAGTTTCGTTACGCCACTGCATACAGCAGACTTTTCACTTAGATAGACTTATAAGGGGAAAGTTGCAGAAGGGAGCTCACCAAAATGTCCATTAGTACATGATGTGCCAAGTAAGCCTGACCCTCCCTAGTGATGCTGGGGGTTCAACCTCCCCAGCTAAACTTTTTGAAAAAGTGGCAACAAAGCCAAATGTCCTATCTCTTTCAAGGAGATTTGAGTCTTCTGTTAAGACTGACAATATACTTGAAAGGGCAAATTACTTATTGGAAACATTTAAATACGCATCACACTGTCTGAAACTAGTCATAGCCGAGACCTCGCTCACTGCCTATAACGCAGGGCGGACAATAGAAAAGTGATGGGTGAAATGTATGAATTCATCTCGGCCACTGGTGATTACTCTCGACTGTGATCCCGACCCTTTGTTGTCCACCATGCCACCTCAGATAGGAATCTGCCACATCCAGGTAAGCATTGGCCCTGTTCCAGTGGGAACGGTCTAGCCCGAACTGCCAGACCAGGTCCCCTCTGAACAGGAGCAGAAGCAACCCCAGGCGGGGTTCAGCTTGTTTGGGCCTGGTCAGTCGAGTGCAGCTTGAGTCCTATAGCACAGTGACCACCGGACCCACGTCTGCGCATACCTGGAGCACTAAAGGAACCGTGTTCCCTCTAAGGTGGGCTCTTGGGGACTCTGCAGCCTCTTCCTTCTATCTGCTCATTGCAAGCCTGAAAGCGCCCGTGCAAAGAGAATGAAAACAACACATTCCCCACCTTGCAGGAGAGGACTCCCGGTACCACCCCCAGGCTCATGCTGGCCGCACTCCTTCCTTGCTTGGTTCGGGCTGCCTCACTGCATTAATTCTGATCAGCATCACCGAAGAATCATCAAGGAGTGAGTGTCCTGACCTGGCCCCTGAAAGGACTGAGCACCTCACGTTTAGTGTCCAAGGGGTGAGTGTCCTGACCTGGCCCCTGAAAGGACTGAGCACCTCTTGTTTAGTGTCCATGGGGTGAGTGTCCTGTCCTGGCCCCTGAAAGGACTGAGCACCTCATGTTTAGTGTCCAAGGAGTGAGTGTCCTGTCCTGGCCCCTGAAAGGACTGAGCACCTCATGTTTAGAGTCCAAGGAGTGAGTGTCCTGACCTGCCCCCTGAAAGGACTGAGCACCTCATGTTTAGTGTCTGTAGGAGAGTAGGATCTGCCTCTTATGGTTACCCCCACTTTTTTGCTGGTGTATCACTGTTTTTCGACTTTAGTCTGGCTGGGGCCCTGCTATTCAGGACCCCAGCCTAGCTACTTCCTCTCTAAATTGATTCCATGTACTTTAGGTACATCCCAGATTGGATTCTGGGGTGCCCTTATAAGTCCCCAGTATATGGTATACTATGTACCAAGGGCATAGACACCCCAGAGGCCTACCAGGGGCTGAAGCATGTATTGTGCCACCCCTGGAAGGCCCTCCAAAATGACACCACAGGTCTGCTACTGCAGCCTGGGTAAGGTGGTGCATGCACCCCTTACTGTGGTATAGGCTACCTATATCACTACCATTGCACACACCTATAAACCTATAAGTCACTCCTATGGCAGGCCTTAACAATCCTGAAGGCAGAGTGCTTGGTTTTTATGTGAGAGGGTGCCCCTGCATGAGCAGAGCCCTCTGCAGCGTTCGAGTCAATCCTCTGGTGCTGTTTGTGGTGCAGCCTGACCGTATACTCTTAAGTGCATTATAACCTCGCGTTAAATGCTAACTTTGGGATGGCTGCACGGAAACATGTCGTGTTTGGTGTCAAACATCTTGGAATACTACCCCCCCCCCCGCCATTACTGGCGGCGGGGGTAGCATTCCACCCTTCTAGAGGGAGAGACATGTACACACCGGCATACCCGGTATTAACTTTACAGAGCCCTGGCATCACAAAATGGATGCCGCTGCCACAGACACGGGTCTGGCCTCCTGCTGCTGACCGAAACTCCGGCAGGGGAGGCCTGGACAATAGGTTTCCTGTCGAAGGGAGGTGTAACCACCTCCCAGACAGGATAGAGTGTATTGGGGCTGGGCGGGAGCACTCTCTGGTGCTTTGAAATCCTGCACTGGGGGCACATTTGGTGTCCCTGTGCATAGTCCAGTTCAAACCGGTTGCAGGGGCTACCTGCCCTGCTCTGGCGCGAAACTGGACAAAGGGAATGGGTGTAACCACCCTCTTCCCTGACCCTCCCATAGGTGGGTCCCCAGAGTATGTCCAACCCCTAACTTAGTATAAGTATGGGACCCCAGTCCTTAGGACTTTAGATATCCCTGGACGAAACTCTGAAGCTGAAGCCTGGACCTTCGACGCTCTACATCAGGATTAGAGGACTGAAGAATCTCCCTTGGGGTCAAGGAGTGACTCCCCTGCTTGGCAGGCACCAACGAAGCATCTGTCTGGTCTGCATCACTGAAGCTCCCGCCGGACGCCGAAGTCTTTGCATCACCAGAGGTGGATTTCCAGACTTCCCCGAGGCTGCCCTGAGTCCCCAGCAAAGCTGAGGCCCGTAGCTGTCGTGGGTAACGTGGAACCGTGACCCCTGGACACCGAGCACATTTGCAAGTGCATCAACTTCCTGATATCTCGCGAAGCTGTGCTTTGGGTTCCGAGTATCCCTAGCCCCGAGCACCAACTGCAGCAAAGATCACTGGCCTACACTCCACGACTGTCCCGTGGGCCAGCTCCAAGTGCGACTGCTCGAGGCTCCTTCGCGATCTCTAGTCCGTTGGCTAGTGGGTCCCCACGAAGGCAACTCTTCAACTGCTTGGGCTTTTCTGGTTGCTCCAGACTTGCCCTGACTTACCCTCGCTGGGTGAGTCCCTCAGACCTTGCTGGTCTGCACCGCAGCCTTTTCTTCACTTCCCCGTGACTTGCCGTTGCCAAGGCTTGTTGGGTCCAATCCGGTCGCCGACACTGCAGCACTCGACAGACTTCGTGGGACAGCTCGAATCCAGCTCCTGGTCGTCGTCGACGCCTCCTGGGCCTCGTGGCTGAAGAGTCAAGGCACCCGTCAACTCACCTGAAGCATCTGAGGGCATTCGACTATCGTGCCCCTGGTCACTGGCTAGTGACCCAGACTCTGTCCCCTCTGCTTTCAGGTCTTCCTTTCCCTCGATCCAGGCTTGGATCGTTCCGGACACTCTTCTTCTCCACGGCAGCAGCACTTTTCCAGCGGTCGCCATTGAAAACGACGACAATTCCCGATACCTTTTAACACGTATGCACCCGGCTTCCCTGGGTGAGGTAACTCGAGTATTTCGGTACTCACGTGGGTGTGGGCCCTAGAAACTCTTAAGTTTTAAGGGGTTAACTGGAAGTCCTCTCCGAAGTGTCCCTTTTCTTTAAAAGTCTAACCGCGACTTTCCCCATAGAAGTCAACGGTGGCTCGCGGCTGTGTTCTCACACTGCACACGTCCCCCGTGGGTCCCCTGTGTCACTACCTTGGGTGGTTCCTTGGGGTCCAAGCACTTCTACAGGCTCTAGGCCTTGTGTCTAGTTCAGTCGTGGTTCTTATACCACTATTTTAGTATATGGTTTGGTACGCCCCTAGGGCTCAAACGTGTATTGTGCTAAATACTGCTGATATTTGACTCGTAACTTATGTACTTTGAACTCTAGCCTCATAAAGAGACTAGAGGGGTGTGTTTAAGACTAAATACATATATTTTATATATATACCTGGTGTGGTCCTCTTTCATTTGGTCACTCAAGAGATTATAGACTGGTAAAACAAGCTGCTTTACATTCCTTCAAGACTTAGCCTGAAGGCTGCTCTCCATAGCTACCACTAGGATAGCTTTCAATAAGGTTGTCTTTAACCTATCTCCAATAAGGGGTCGTTTGGACTGGTGCAAGGTGCCCACTAGAACTAGTGGACAGCATATGCCAGGCCAACTTCTCACAGTGTCCATGGGGTGAGTGTCCTGGCCCCTGAAAGGACTGAGCACCTCGTGTTTAGTGTCCAAGGGGTGAGTGTCCTGACCTGGCCCCTGAAAGGACTGAGCACCTCGTGTTTAGTGTCCAAGGGGTGAGTGTCCTGACCTGGCCCCTGAAAGGACTGAGCACATGAGCACCTCATGTTTAGTGTCCAAGGAGTGAGTGTCCTGACTTGGCCCCTGAAAGGACTGAGCACCTCATGTTTAGTGTCCAAGGAGTGAGTGTCCTGACCTGGCCCCTGAAAGGACTGAGCACCTCATGTTTAGTGTCCAAGGAGTGAGTGTCCTGACCTGGCCCCTGAAAGGACTGAGCACCTCATGTTTAGTGTCCAGGGAGTGAGTGTCCTGACCTGGCCCCTGAAAGGACTGAGCACATGAGCACCTCCTGTTTAGTGTCCAAGGAGTGAGTGTCCTGACCTGGCCCCTGAAAGGACTGAGCACCTCATGTTTAGTGTCCAAGGAGTGAGTGTCCTGACCTGGCCCCTGAAAGGACTGAGCACCTCATGTTTAGTGTCCAAGGAGTGAGTGTCCTCACCTGGCCCCTGAAGGAACTGAGCACCTCATGTTTAGTGTCCAAGGAGTGAGTGTCCTGACCTGGCCCCTGAAAGGACTGAGCACCTCATGTTTAGTGTCCAAGGAGTGAGTGTCCTGACCTGGCCCCTGAAAGGACTGAGCACCTCATGTTTAGTGTCCAAGGAGTGAGTGTCCTGACCTGGCCCCTGAAAGGACTGAGCACCTCATGTTTAGTGTCCAGGGAGTGAGTGTCCTGACCTGGCCCCTGAAAGGACTGAGCACATGAGCACCTCATGTTTAGTGTCCAAGGAGTGAGTGTCCTGACCTGGCCCCTGAAAGGACTGAGCACCTCATGTTTAGTGTCCAAGGAGTGAGTGTCCTCACCTGGCCCCTGAAGGAACTGAGCACCTCATGTTTAGTGTCCAAGGAGTGAGTGTCCTGACCTGGCCCCTGAAAGGACTGAGCACCTCATGTTTAGTGTCCAAGGAGTGAGTGTCCTGACCTGGCCCCTGAAAGGACTGAGCACCTCATGTTTAGTGTCCAGGGAGTGAGTGTCCTGACCTGGCCCCTGAAAGGACTGAGCACATGAGCACCTCATGTTTAGTGTCCAAGGAGTGAGTGTCCTGACCTGGCCCCTGAAAGGACTGAGCACCTCATGTTTAGTGTCCAAGGAGTGAGTGTCTCTCACCTGGCCCCTGAAGGAACTGAGCACCTCATGTTTAGTGTCCAAGGAGTGAGTGTCCTGACCTGGCCCCTGAAAGGACTGAGCACCTCATGTTTAGTGTCCAAGGAGTGAGTGTCCTGACCTGGCCCCTGAAAGGACTGAGCACCTCATGTTTAGTGTCCAAGGAGTGAGTGTCCTGACCTGGCCCCTGAAAGGACTGAGCACCTCATGTTTAGTGTCCAGGGAGTGAGTGTCCTGACCTGGCCCCTGAAAGGACTGAGCACATGAGCACCTCATGTTTAGTGTCCAAGGAGTGAGTGTCCTGACCTGGCCCCTGAAAGGACTGAGCACCTCATGTTTAGTGTCCAAGGAGTGAGTGTCCTGACCTTGCCCCTGAAAGGACTGAGCACCTCATGTTTAGTGTCCAGGGAGTGAGTGTCCTGACCTGGCCCCTGAAAGGACTGAGCACATGAGCACCTCATGTTTAGTGTCCAAGGAGTGAGTGTCCTGACCTGGCCCCTGAAAGGACTGAGCACCTCATGTTTAGTGTCCAAGGAGTGAGTGTCCTGACCTGGCCCCTGAAAGGACTGAGCACCTCATGTTTAGTGTCCAGGGAGTGAGTGTCCTGACCTGGCCCCTGAAAGGACTGAGCACATGAGCACCTCATGTTTAGTGTCCAAGGAGTGAGTGTCCTGATCTGGCCCCTGAAAGGACTGAGCACCTCATGTTTAGTGTCCAAGGAGTGAGTGTCCTGACCTGGCCCCTGAAAGGACTGAGCACCTCATGTTTAGTGTCCAAGGAGTGAGTGTCCTGACCTGGCCCCTGAAAGGACTGAGCACCTCATGTTTAGTGTCCAAGGAGTGAGTGTCCTGACCTGGCCCCTGAAAGGACTGAGCACCTCATGTTTAGTGTCCAAGGAGTGAGTGTCCTGCTCTAGTTGGGACAGTCCAGCCCGAACTACGAAGCGAGCGCAACTGCTAAGATCCCATAGCAGCAGTACAGTTTACACCAGTCATGCTACCAGCTAAGGCCTCACACAGCATTAATGATGGGGTCCTAAAAATCGCTTAGTTGATGAATTGCCTCCAAATGTGTTCGGGAAGGTCAGCAAGTGCCCTCTAGTACGAAGGAAACCTGATCAGCAATATGTCTCTTGAATTCAATATGAATTATCACTCAAATAAAAGCTTTAAATATATTTTGATAAAATGCAATCATTTTGCCCCTTGACATCAACTTGTCACTTTTTGAAAATTACACAAATGCTCAAATACAAGTGTTTCTTAAAATAGCCGCCCCCCTCCCCCCCCTTTCAAAGAGAACCTTGTCATTTTAATGGAGTCACTCTTTGTGTCCACAAATAAGAACTTCATTTTAGTAAATAATTGCTGAATCCCCAAACATCAGCTATCACTTCTCTGCCAAGGCTGTCATCCTAAGCTGTTTCCCAGCGTGACTTCGGGATATGAGATGGATGTCCCACCTTCAGATCCAGATGCACCAGTCAAGAAGTGCAGCTGCATTTAAATGTGATGGCAGAAGGGGTGCTGCTCCAGAGCCTGCAGTGCATGCAGTCGGGGTGTGGGGCTAGAATAAATTACAGTTGAAAGGTTGTAGGAGAGCTGTTGAGCAGTAGCTAAGCCAGACCCAAAGGCTCCAGTGAGGAAGTGGATCCTTGACTGAGGGGTTTCTCAAACCTGGCAGTGGCTCCTTGTGTTCTGTGTCTCACTTGAGCATCAACAAACATGTCGCTTGCAAGGCAAGGGGACACCGAGTTTTCTCAATATTACAACTGAATTCAGTTTTAAATGGGCTTCATGGAGAGTTCATTCCCTTATGTTTCACACATACGCACCCCCAAAGAACAATATATAATGACCAGTACCCCCAAATCTGGAGGATTACTCTCCGGGGAGACCCAGTGGAATTGTACTGCTCGTCTTCAAAGGCTGAGAGATCCTTCTAAGGCGTGCACCAGGTTGCACATGAATATCTCTCTAGGTCACAGAGACCACTTTCGGCCATTAGCCTCTCACCAAGGAGCGCGCAAACTCCCTGAACTGGGTTTATTCGCTCCCGGACATTCTTGGCCTTTCTTGTGGTCTCCTTAAACTCAAGGTCTTCAGCCTCCCCCTCCGGAGTCTTCCTCAACTATGGTCTTCTGTCAGTCACTCCTTCTGTCAGTCACTCCTTCTGTCGAGGACCCCACGCAACATTGCTGAGTCTCTCCTTGTCTGAGCCAGCGTGGCCCTCACGTTCTCGGTCTTGACGATTCCTTGCACTGAGATGTCCCTACCTCACGCCCTAGCCCTCACGCTCTCTCTCTGGTGGACCCTCTCACGCCCTAGCCCTCACGCTCTCTCTCTGGTGTACCCTCTCACGCCCTAGCCCTCACGCTCTCTCTCTGGTGTACCCTCTCACGCCCTAGCCCTCACGCTATCTCTCTCTCTCTTGTGGACCGTCTCGCGCTCTAGCCCTCACGCTCTCTCTGGTGGACCCTCTCACGCCCTCTCTCTCTCTCTCTCTCTCTCTCTCTCTCTCTCGTGGACCCTCTCACGCCCTAGCCCTCATGCTCTCTCTCTCTGGTGGACCCTCTCACGCCCTAGCCCTCACGCTATCTCTCTCGTGGACCGTCTCGCGCTCTAGCCCTCACGCTCTCTCTGGTGGACACTCTCTCTCTCTCTCTCTCGTGGACCCTCTCACGCCCTAGCCCTCACGCGCTCTGGTGGACCCTCTCACGCCCTAGCCCTCACGCTCTCTTTGGTGGCCCCTCTCACTCCCTAGCCCTCACACTCTCTCTCTCTGGTGGACCCTCTCACGCCATAGCCCTCATGCGCTCTCTCTCTGGTGGACCCTCTCACACCCTAGCCCTCACGCTCTCTCTCTGGTGGACCCTCTCACGCCCTAGCCCTCACGCTCTCTCTCTCTCTCTCTCTGGTGGACCCTCTCCGCCCTAGCCCTCACGCTCTCTCTCTGGTGGACCCTCTCACGCCCTAGCCCTCACGCTCTCTCTCTCTGGTGGACCCTCTCACGCCCTAGCCCTCACGCTCTCTCTCTCTCTCTCTCTGGTGGACCCTCTCCGCCCTAGCCCTCACGGTCTCTCTCTGGTGGACCCTCTCACGCCCTAGCCCTCACGCTATCTCTCTCTCTCTCTCTCTGGTGGACCGTCTCGCGCTCTAGCCCTCACGCTCTCTCTGGTGGACCCTCTCACGCCATAGCCCTCATGCTCTCTCTCTCTGGTGGACCCTCTCACGCCCTAGCCCTCACGCTCTCTCTCTCTGGTGGACCCTCTCACGCCCTAGCTCTCACTCTCTCTCTGGTGGACCCTCTCACGCCCTAGCCCTCACGCTCTCTCTCTCTCTGGTGGACCCTCTCACGCCCTAGCCCTCACGCTCTCTCTCTTTCTCTCTCTCTCCCTCTCTCCCCCTCTCCCCCTCTCCCCCTCTCTCCCTCTCTCCCTCGCTCTCTCGCTCTCTCGCTCTCTCGCTCTCTCTCTCTGGTGGCCCCTCTCACACCCTAGCCCTCACACTCTCTCTCTCTCTGGTGGACCCTCTCACTCCCTAGCCCTCACGCTCTCTCTGGTGGACCCTCTCACGCCATAGCCCTCATGCGCTCTCTCTCTGGTGGACCCTCTCACGCCCTAGCCCTCACGCTCTCTCTCTCTCTGGTGGACCCTTTCCGCCCTAGCCCTCACGCTCTCTCTCTGGTGGACCCTCTCACGCCCTAGCCCTCACGCTCTCTCTCTCTGGTGGACCCTCTCACGCCCTAGCCCTCACGCTCTCTCTCTCTCTCTCTCTCTCTCTCTCTCTCTCTCTGGTGGACCCTCTCCGCCCTAGCCCTCACGCTCTCTCTCTGGTGGACCCTCTCACGCCCTAGCCCTCACGCTATCTCTCTCTCTCTCTCTCTGGTGGACCGTCTCGCGCTCTAGCCCTCACGCTCTCTCTGGTGGACCCTCTCACGCCATAGCCCTCATGCGCTCTCTCTCTGGTGGACCCTCTCACGCCCTAGCCCTCACGCTCTCTCTCTCTGGTGGACCCTCACGCCCTAGCTCTCACTCTCTCTCTGGTGGACCCTCTCACGCCCTAGCCCTCACGCTCTCTCTCTCTCTGGTGGACCCTCTCACGCCCTAGCCCTCACGCTCTCTCTCTTTCTCTCTCTCTCCTTCTCTCTCTCCCTCTCTCTCTCGCCCCCTCTCTCGGACTTTCTCTCTCTCTCCCTCGCCCCCTCTCTCTCTCCGACTTTCTCTCTCTCTCTCTCTCTCGTGGCCCCTCACACGCCCTAGCCCTCACGCTCTCTCTCTCGTGGACCCTCTCACACCCTAGCCCTCACGCTCTCTCTCTCGAGGACCCTCTCATGCCCTAGCCCTCTCTCTCTCCCTCTCTCTCTTTCTCTCGTGGACACTCTCACACCCTAGCCCTCACGCTCTCTCTGGTGGACCCTCTCATGCTGTAGCCCTCACGCTCCCTCTCTCTCTGGTGGACCCTCTCACACCCTAGCCCTCACGCTCTCTCTCTGGTGGACCCTCTCACGACCTAGCCCTCACGCGCGCTCTCTCTATCTCTCTCTGGTGGACACTCGCGCCCTAGCCCTCACGCTCTCTCTGGTGGACCCTCTCACGCCCTAGCCCTCACGCTCTCTCTGGTGGACCCTCTCACGCCCTAGCCCTCACGCTCTCTCTCTCTGGTGGACCCTCTCACGCCCTAGCTCTCTCTCTCTGGTGGACCCTCTCACGCCCTAGCCCTCACGCTCTCTCTGGTGGACCCTCTCACTCCCTAGCCCTCATGCTCTCTCTGGTGGCCCCTCTCATGCCCTAGCCCTCACGCTCTCTCTCTCTGGAGGCCCCTCTCATGCCCTAGCCCTCACACTCTCTCTGGTGGACCCTCTCACTCCCTAGCCCTCTCTCTCTCTCTCTCTCTCTCTCTCTCTGGTGGACCCTCTCACGCCTTAGCCTTCACGCTCTCTCTCTCTGGTGGACCCTCTCACGCCCTAGCCCTCACGCTCTCTTTCCCTCCCTCCCTCCCTCTCTCCCTCCCTCTCTCCCTCTCTCCCTCTCTCCCTCCCCCTCTCCCTCTCCCTCTCTCCCCCTCTCTCCCTCTCCCCCTCTCTCCCTCTCTCTCTCGCTCTCTCGCTCTCTCTCTCTCGCTCTCTCTCTCTCTCTCTCTCTCTGGTGGCCCCTCTCACACCCTAGCCCTCACTCTCTCTCTCTGGTGGCCCCTCTCACGCCCTAGCCCTCACGATCTCTCTGGTGGCCCCTCTCATGCCCTAGCCCTCACTCTCACGCGCTCTCTCTCTGGTGGACGCTTTCACGCCCTAGCCCTCACGCTTTCTCTGGTGGACCCTCTCACGCCCTAGCCCTTACGCTCTCTCTCGTGGCTACTCTCACACCCTAGCCCTCACGCTCTCTCTGGGGGCCCACCTCACGCCCTAGCCCATACGCTCTCTCTCTCTGGTGGCCCCTCTCATGCCCTAGCCCTCACGCTTTCTGGTGTACCCTCTCACACCCTAGCCCTCACACTCTCTCTGGTGGACCCTCTCACGCCCTAGCCCTCACGCTCTCTCTCTCTCGTGGACCCTCATGCCCTAGCCCTCACTCTCTCTGGCGGACCCTCTCACACCCTAGCCCTCACTCTCTCTCTGGCGGACCCTCTCACACCCTAGCCCTCACGCTGTCTCTGGTGGACCCTCTCACGCCCTAGCCCTCACTCTCTCTCTGGTGGACCCTCTCACGCCCCTAGCCCTCACGCTCTCTCTCTCCCTCCCTCTCTCTCTCGTGGACCCTCATGCCCTAGCCCTCACTCTCTCTGGTGGACCCTCTCACACCCTAGCCCTCACTCTCTCTCTGGCGGACCCTCTCACACCCTAGCCCTCACGCTGTCTCTGGTGGACCCTCTCACGCCCTAGCCCTCACGCTGTCTCTGGTGGACCCTCTCACGCCCTAGCCCTCACGCTCTCTCTCTCTGGTGGACCCTCTCACACCCTAGCCCTCACGCTCTCTCTGGTGGACCTTCTTACTCCTTAGCCCTCACGCTCTCTCACTCTCTCTGGTGGACCCTATCACACCCTAGCCCTCACGCTGTCTCTGGTGGACCCTCTCACGCCCTAGCCCTCACTCTCTCTCTGGTGGACCCTCTCACACCCTAGCCCTCACTCTCTCTCTGGTGGACCCTCTCACGCCTTAGCCTTCACGCTCTCTCTCTCTGGTGGACCCTCTCACGCCCTAGCCCTCACGCTCTCCCTTTCCCTCTCACCCTCTCCCCCTCTCTCCCCCTCCCTCCCCCTCTCTCCCCCTCTCCCCCTCTCGCTCTCGCTCTCTCTCTCTCTCTCTCGCTCTCTCTCGCTCTCTCTCTCTCTCTCGCTCTCTCTGGTGACCCCTCTCATGCCCTAGCTCTCTCGCTCTCTCTGGTGACCCCTCTCATGCCCTAGCTCTCTCGCTCTCTCTGGTGACCCCTCTCATGCCCTAGCTCTCTCTGGTGACCCCTCTCATGCCCTAGCTCTCTCTGGTGACCCCTCTCATGCCCTAGCTCTCTCTGGTGACCCCTCTCATGCCCTAGCTCTCTCTCTCTCTCTCTCTCTCTCTCTCTCGACCTCTCTCTCTCTCGACCTCTCTCTCTCTCGACCTCTCTCTCTCTCTCTCTCTGGTGACCCCTCTCACACTCCTTGGCCGTCTGTTATTCCTTCTCTCTTGGTCACCCCGTCTTATTCTGACCATCAGTTTCAGGAGTGGTCTCTCCCAAATCCAGACCCCTGTTCTTGCCTCGTGTCTTTGATCCTTTAGCAGTGTCTTCCCTTCTGTTGGTGTCTTCCTCAGCTCTGGTCTTTATTCCTCTCTTTCTTGGGTTTCTCTGCAGCGGATGGAACCGGGTCATTGTGGAGAAGCCCTTCGGGAAGGATCTGGACAGTTCCAACAAGTTGTCCAATCACATCTCATCGCTCTTCAAAGAGGAGCAGATCTACCGCATAGATCACTACCTGGGAAAAGAGATGGTGCAGAACCTCATGGTGCTGAGGTGAGTACCTCACAACCCTTCTTGTGTGTCCTTCCCGCCCTTCATTGTGGTGATTTGAACCCTCTGTTTCTTGTGGTTCTGTGGTGAGTCCTGTGTTCCTCTCGCATGTTGTGTTTTCCACATGGTGTTTCTAAGGCCACAGTGTGTCCCCGTGTGACGCTTGTGTGGCTGTGGTGATCCCTGTGTATCCTTCTTGGTGCTGCAGTAAGCTTTGTGTGACGATCCCTGTGTATCCTTCATGATGCTGCAGTGATCCCTGTGTGAAGCATGTGTGGCTGTGGTGATCCCTGTGTATCCTTCGTGGTACTGCAGTAAGCTTTGTGTGACGATCCCTGTGTATCCTTCATGATGTTGCAGTGATCCCTGTGTGAAGCATGTGTGGCTGTGGTGATCCCTGTGTATCCTTCATGATGCTGTAGTGAGCCCTGTGTGAAGCTTGTGTGGCTGTGGTGATCCCTGTGTTCCTTCATGTTGTTGCAGTGAGCCCTGTGTGAACCTTGTGTGGCTGTGGTGATCCCTGTGTTCCTTCATGTTGTTGCAGTGAGCCCTGTGTGAACCTTGTGTGGCTGTGGTGATCCCTGTGTATCATTCATGATGCTGTAGTGAGCCCTGTGTGAAGCTTGTGTAGCTGTGGTGATCCCTGTGTATCCTTCATGATGCTGTAGTGAGCCCTGTGTGAAGCTTGTGTAGCTGTGGTGATCCCTGTGTATCCTTCGTGGTGCTGCAGTGAGCCTGTGTGACGCTTGTGTGGCTGTGGTGATCCCTGTGTTCCTTCATGATGCTGCATTGAACCCTATGTGAAGCTTGTATGGCTGTCGTGATCCCTGTGTATCCTTCGTGGTGCTGCAGTGAGTCCAGAAAGTCCCTCTTGTGCAGATGCATGTTTGTCCCATTTAGTGATTTAGTAAAAAGTCTGTGTTCATGTGGTGCGCTAGTGTGCTTTGTGTGTTTCTGAGGTGACACTTTGTGTCCCTCATGGTGCTGTGATGACTTTTGTGTTTCTCTCTCACTTCCCTCAGCTCCCTCTTCTCTCTCACCCTCGGCCCTTTCTCCCTTCTCACCCTCAGCCCTCTCTCGCTTCTCACCTCAGATCCTCAGCTGCCTCTCTCTCGCTTCTCACCCCCCTGCTCTCTCGCTTCTCACCCCCTGCTCTCTCGCTTCTCACCCCCTGCTCTCTCGCTTCTCACCCCCTGCTCTCTCGCTTCTCACCCCCTGCTCTCTCGCGTCTCACCCCCTGCTCTCTCGCGTCTCACCCCCTGCTCTCTCGCGTCTCACCCCCTGCTCTCTCGCGTCTCACCCCCTGCTCTCTCGCGTCTCACCCCCTGCTCTCTCGCGTCTCACCCCCTGCTCTCTCGCGTCTCACCCCCTGCTCTCTCGCGTCTCACCCCTGCTCTCTCGCGTCTCACCCCCTGCTCTCTCGCGTCTCACCCCCTGCTCTCTCGCGTCTCACCCCCTGCTCTCTCGCGTCCCCACCCCCCTGCTCTCTCGCGTCTCACCCCCTGCTCTCTCGCGTCTCACCCCCTGCTCTCTCGCGTCTCACCCCCTGCTCTCGCGTCTCACCCCCTGCTCTCGCTGCCTCACCCCCTGCTCTCGCGTCTCACCCCCTGCTCTCGCGTCTCACCCCCTGCTCTCGCGTCTCACCCCCCGCTCTCGCGTCTCACCCCCTGCTCTCGCGTCTCACCCCCTGCTCTCGCGTCTCACCCCCTGCTCTCTCGCTTCTCACCCCCAGCTCTCTCGCTTCTCACCCCCAGCTCTCTCGCTTCTCACGCCCAGCTCTCTCGCGTCTCACGCCCAGCTCTCTCGCGTCTCACCCCCTGCTCTCTCGCGTCTCACCCCCTGCTCTCTCGCGTCTCACCCCCTGCTCTCTCGCGTCTCACCCCCTGCTCTCTCGCGTCTCACCCCCTGCTCTCTCGCGCCTCACCCCCTGCTCTCTCGCGTCTCACCCCCTGCTCTCTCGCGTCTCACCCCTGCTCTCTCGCTTCTCACCCCCAGCTCTCGCTTCTCACCCCCTGCTCTCTCGCTTCTCACCCCCTGCTCTCTCGCTTCTCACCCCCTGCTCTCTCGCTTCTCACCCCCAGCTCTCTCGCTTCTCACCCCCAGCTCTCTCGCTTCTCACCCCCTGCTCTCTCGCTTCTCACCCCCTGCTCTCTCGCTTCTCACCCCCTGCTCTCTCGCTTCTCACCCCTGCTCTCTCGCTTCTCACCCCCTGCTCTCTCGCTTCTCACCCCTGCTCTCTCGCTTCTCACCCCCTGCTCTCTCGCTTCTCACCCCCTGCTCTCTCGCTTCTCACCCCCTGCTCTCTCGCTTCTCACCCCCTGCTCTCTCGCTTCTCACCCCCTGCTCTCTCGCTTCTCACCCCCTGCTCTCTCGCTTCTCACCCCCTGCTCTCTCGCTTCTCACCCCCTGCTCTCTCGCTTCTCACCCCCTGCTCTCTCGCTTCTCACCCCCTGCTCTCTCGCTTCTCACCCCCTGCTCTCTCGCTTCTCACCCCCCTGCTCTCTCGCTTCTCACCCCCCTGCTCTCTCGCTTCTCACCCCCCTGCTCTCTCGCTTCTCACCCTCCCTGCTCTCTCGCTTCTCACCCCCCTGCTCTCTCGCTTCTCACCCCCTGCTCCTTTGCTTCTCACCCCCAGCTCTCTCGCTTCTCACCCCAGCTCTCTCGCTTCTCACCCCAGCTCTCTCGCTTCTCACCCCCAGCTCTCTCGCTTCTCACCCCCAGCTCTCTCGCTTCTCACCCCCAGCTCTCTCGCTTCTCACCCCCAGCTCTCTCGCTTCTCACCCCCAGCTCTCTCGCTTCTCACCCCTGCTCTCTCGCTTCTCACCCCCTGCTCTCTCGCTTCTCACCCCCTGCTCTCTCGCTTCTCACCCCCTGCTCTCTCGCTTCTCACCCCCTGCTCTCTCGCTTCTCACCCCCCTGCTCTCTCGCTTCTCACCCCCTGCTCTCTCGCTTCTCACCCCCCTGCTCTCTCGCTTCTCACCCCCCTGCTCTCTCGCTTCTCACCCCCCTGCTCTCTCGCTTCTCACCCCCTGCTCTCTCGCTTCTCACCCCCCTGCTCCTTTGCTTCTCACCCCCAGCTCTCTCGCTTCTCGCCCCCAGCTCTCTCGCTTCTCACCCCCAGCTCTCTCGCTCTCACCCCCAGCTCTCTCGCTTCTCACCCCCTGCTCTCTCGCTTCTCACCCCTGCTCTCTCGCTTCTCACCCCCTGCTCTCTCGCTTCTCACCCCCTGCTCTCTCGCTTCTCACCCCCTGCTCTCTCGCTTCTCACCCCCTGCTCTCTCGCTTCTCACCCCTGCTCTCTCGCTTCTCACCCCCTGCTCTCTCGCTTCTCACCCCCTGCTCTCTCGCTTCTCACCCCTGCTCTCTCGCTTCTTACCCCCTGCTCTCTCGCTTCTTACCCCCTGCTCTCTCGCTTCTTACCCCCTGCTCTCTCGCTTTCTCACCCCTGCTCTCTCGCTTCTCACCCCTGCTCTCTCGCTTCTCACCCCCTGCTCTCGCTTCTCACCCCCTGCTCTCTCGCTTCTCACCCCCTGCTCTCTCGCTTCTCACCCCCTGCTCTCTCGCTTCTCACCCCCTGCTCTCTCGCTTCTCACCCCCTGCTCTCTCGCTTCTCACCCCCTGCTCTCTCGCTTCTCACCCCCTGCTCTCTCGCTTCTCACCCCCCTGCTCTCTCGCTTCTCACCCCCCTGCTCTCTCGCTTCTCACCCCCCTGCTCTCTCGCTTCTCACCCCCCTGCTCCTTTGCTTCTCACCCCCAGCTCTCTCGCTTCTCACCCCCAGCTCTCTCGCTTCTCACCCCCAGCTCTCTCGCTTCTCACCCCCAGCTCTCTCGCTTCTCACCCCCAGCTCTCTCGCTTCTCACCCCCTGCTCTCTCGCTTCTCACCCCCTGCTCTCTCGCTTCTCACCCCCTGCTCTCTCGCTTCTCACCCCCTGCTCTCTCGCTTCTCACCCCCTGCTCTCTCGCTTCTCACCCCCTGCTCTCTCGCTTCTCACCCCCTGCTCTCTCGCTTCTCACCCCCTGCTCTCTCGCTTCTCACCCCCTGCTCTCTCGCTTCTCACCCCCTGCTCTCTCGCTTCTCACCCCCAGCTCTCTCGCTTCTCACCCCCAGCTCTCTCGCTTCTCACCCCCAGCTCTCTCGCTTCTCACCCCCAGCTCTCTCGCTTCTCACCCCCAGCTCTCTCGCTTCTCACCCCCAGCTCTCGCTTCACCTGTCTCACCCTCACCGCTCTCTCGCTTCTCACCCCCTGCTCTCTCGCTTCTCACCCCTGCTCTCTCGCTTCTCACCCCTGCTCTCTCGCTTCTCACCCCTGCTCTCTCGCTTCTCACCCCCTGCTCTCTCGCTTCTCACCCCTGCTCTCTCGCTTCTCACCCCCTGTCTCTCGCTTCTCACCCCCTGCTCTCTCGCTTCTCACCCCCTGCTCTCTCGCTTCTCACCCCCTGCTCTCTCGCTTCTCACCCCTGCTCTCTCGCTTCTCACCCCCTGCTCTCTCGCTTCCTCACCCCCTGCTCTCTCGCTTCTCACCCCCTGCTCTCTCGCTTCTCACCCCCTGCTCTCTCGCTTCTCACCCCTGCTCTCTCGCTTCTCACCCCCTGCTCTCTCGCTTCTCACCCCTGCTCTCTCGCTTCTCACCCCTGCTCTCTCGCTTCTCACCCCCTGCTCTCTCGCTTCTCACCCCCTGCTCTCTCGCTTCTCACCCCCCTGCTCTCTCGCTTCTCACCCCCCTGCTCCTTTGCTTCTCACCCCCAGCTCTCTCGCTTCTCACCCCCAGCTCTCTCGCTTCTCACCCCCAGCTCTCTCGCTCTCACCCCAGCTCTCTCGCTTCTCACCCCCAGCTCTCTCGCTTCTCACCCCCAGCTCTCTCGCTTCTCACCCCCAGCTCTCTCGCTTCTCACCCCCAGCTCTCTCGCTTCTCACCCCCAGCTCTCTCGCTTCTCACCCCCAGCTCTCTCGCTCTCACCCCCAGCTCTCGCTTCTCACCCCCAGCTCTCGCTTCTCACCCCCAGCTCTCGCTTATCACCCCCTGCTCTCTCGCTTCTCACCCCCTGCTCTCTCGCTTCTCACCCCCTGCTCTCTCGCTTCTCACCCCCTGCTCTCTCGCTTCTCACCCCCTGCTCTCTCGCTTCTCACCCCCTGCTCTCTCGCTTCTCACCCCCTGCTCCTTTGCTTCTCACCCCCTGCTCCTTTGTTTCTCACCCCCTGCTCCTTTGCTTCTCACCCCCTGCTCTCTCGCTTCTCACCCCCTGCTCTCTCGCTTCTCACCCCCTGCTCTCTCGCTTCTCACCCCCTGCTCTCTCGCTTCTCACCCCCTGCTCTCTCGCTTCTCACCCCCTGCTCTCTCGCTTCTCACCCCCTGCTCTCTCGCTTCTCACCCCCTGCTCTCTCGCTTCTCACCCCCTGCTCTCTCGCTTCTCACCCCCTGCTCTCTCGCTTCTCACCCCCTGTCTCTCGCTTCTCACCCCCCGCTCTCTCGCTTCTCACCCCCTGCTCTCTCGCTTCCGCTTCTCACCCCCCTGCTCTCTCGCTTCTCACCCCCCTGCTCTCTCGCTTCTCACCCCCAGCTCTCTCGCTTCTCACCCCCAGCTCTCTCGCTTCTCACCCCCAGCTCTCTCGCTTCTCACCCCCAGCTCTCTCGCTTCTCACCCCCAGCTCTCTCGCTTCTCACCCCCAGCTCTCTCGCTTCTCACCCCAGCTCTCGCTTCTCACCCCCTGCTCTCTCGCTTCTCACCCCCTGCTCTCTCGCTTCTCACCCCCGCTCTCTCGCTTCTCACCCCTGCTCTCTCGCTTCTCACCCCTGCTCTCTCGCTTCTCACCCCCTGCTCTCTCGCTTCTCACCCCCTGCTCTCTCGCTTCTCACCCCCTGCTCTCTCGCTTCTCACCCCTGCTCTCTCGCTTCTCACCCCCAGCTCTCTCGCTTCTCACCCCCAGCTCTCTCGCTTCTCACCCCCTGCTCTCTCGCTTCTCACCCCCTGCTCTCTCGCTTCTCACCCCCTGCTCCTTTGCTTCTCACCCCCTGCTCCTTTGCTTCTCACCCCCTGCTCTCTCGCTTCTCACCCCCTGCTCTCTCGCTTCTCACCCTCTGCTCTCTTACCAGGTTTGCTAACCGCATCTTTGGCCCCATCTGGAATCGAGACAACATTGGGTGTGTGGTGCTGACCTTCAAGGAGCCCTTTGGAACTGAAGGTCGTGGGGGTTACTTCGACGAGTTTGGGATAATTCGGTAAGTACAAACCTAAGGCCTGTGGGAGGTTTCTTCGAGGGCCCCATGGGTGGCGTTGTTCACCCTAAACCCCCTTCCTTCCTTCCTCAAGTGTCCAGGAAGGCTGCACCACGCTGTACTGCATCGGGGTGTGACACTAAGAGTGCACAGGCCCCCACTTCATACTCGTGGTACAGCCCTTCTGTATGGGGTGTGCTGGAGCCCTGGGCACAGCTTAGGGGGTCCACTTAAAATTCCTAGGGGTGCCTTGGTTTTCTCCAGTTTTAAAGTATCCGAGACCATCATAAGTCGCTGCGCGGGTGACCCGAAGTGCAGAGACCCACACTTGTCCGCCATCTTCAAAGTTAAGCTTCCCTTAATTGGGCTTGGACTCGTGAGTTTCAGTGTAATGTGTGATTCAGATCCTATGCAGAACAAGTCTCACATTTGTTTATTCTGAGGTTGTTTTATTCGCGGTGGGAAGCATTGAGTTTCCCTGGGTGTAAGGAACTGTACTGTGGGAAGCATTGAGTTTCCCTGGGTGTAAGGAACTGTACTGTGGGAAGCATTGAGTTTCCCTGGGTGTAAGGAACTGTACTGTGGGAAGCATTGAGTTTCCTGGGTGTAAGGAACTGTACTGTGGGAAGCATTGAGTTTCCTGGGTGTAAGGAACTGTACTGTGGGAAGCATTGAGTTTCCTGGGTGTAAGGAACTGTACTGTGGGAAGCATTGAGTTTCCTGGGTGTAAGGAACTGTACGGTGGGAAGCATTGAGTTTCCCTGGGTGTAAGGAACTGTACGGTGGGAAGCATTGAGTTTCCTGGGTGTAAGGAACTGTACGGTGGGAAGCATTGAGTTTCCTGGGTGTAAGGAACTGTACGGTGGGAAGCATTGAGTTTCCCTGGGTGTAAGGAACTGTACGGTGGGAAGCATTGAGTTTCCTGGGTGTAAGGAACTGTACGGTGGGAAGCATTGAGTTTCCCTGGGTGTAAGGAACTGTACGGTGGGAAGCATTGAGTTTCCTGGGTGTAGGAACTGTACGGTGGGAAGCATTGAGTTTCCTGGGTGTAAGGAACTGTACGGTGGGAAGCATTGAGTTTCCTGGGTGTAAGGAACTGTACTGTGGGAAGCATTGAGTTTCCCTGGGTGTAAGGAACTGTACTGTGGGAAGCATTGAGTTTCCTGGGTGTAAGGAACTGTACTGTGGGAAGCATTGAGTTTCCCTGGGTGTAAGGAACTGTACTGTGGGAAGCATTGAGTTTCCCTGGGTGTAAGGAACTGTACTGTGGGAAGCATTGAGTTTCCTGGGTGTAAGGAACTGTACTGTGGGAAGCATTGAGTTTCCCTGGGTGTAAGGAACTGTACTGTGGGAAGCATTGAGTTTCCCTGGGTGTAAGGAACTGTACTGTGGGAAGCATTGAGTTTCCTGGGTGTAAGGAACTGTACTGTGGGAAGCATTGAGTTTCCCTGGGTGTAAGGAACTGTACTGTGGGAAGCATTGAGTTTCCTGGGTGTAAGGAACTGTACTGTGGGAAGCATTGAGTTTCCCTGGGTGTAAGGAACTGTACTGTGGGAAGCATTGAGTTTCCCTGGGTGTAAGGAACTGTACTGTGGGAAGCATTGAGTTTCCCTGGGTGTAAGGAACTGTACTGTGGGAAGCATTGAGTTTCCCTGGGTGTAAGGAACTGTACTGTGGGAAGCATCGAGTTTCCCTGGGTGTAAGGAACTGTACTGTGGGAAGCATCGAGTTTCCCTGGGTGTAAGGAACTGTACTGTGGGAAGCATTGAGTTTCTCCTGGGTGTAAGGAACTGTACTGTGGGAAGCATCGAGTTTCCCTGGGTGTAAGGAACTGTACTGTGGGAAGCATCGAGTTTCCTGGGTGTAAGGAACTGTACTGTGGGAAGCATCGAGTTTCCCTGGGTGTAAGGAACTGTACTGTAGGAAGCATCGAGTTTCCCTGGGTGTAAGGAACTGTACTGTGGGAAGCATCGAGTTTCCCTGGGTGTAAGGAACTGTACTGTGGGAAGCATCGAGTTTCCCTGGGTGTAAGGAACTGTACTGTGGGAAGCATCGAGTTTCCCTGGGTGTAAGGAACTGTACTGTGGGAAGCATCGAGTTTCCCTGGGTGTAAAGGAACTGTACTGTGGGAAGCATCGAGTTTCCTGGGTGTAAGGAACTGTACTGTGGGAAGCATCGAGTTTCCCTGGGTGTAAGGAACTGTACTGTGGGAAGCATTGAGTTTCCTGGGTGTAAGGAACTGTACGGTGGGAAGCATTGAGTTTCCTGGGTGTAAGGAACTGTACGGTGGGAAGCATTGAGTTTCCCTGGGTGTAAGGAACTGTACGGTGGGAAGCATTGAGTTTCCTGGGTGTAAGGAACTGTACGGTGGGAAGCATTGAGTTTCCCTGGGTGTAAGGAACTGTACGGTGGGAAGCATTGAGTTTCCTGGGTGTAAGGAACTGTACGGTGGGAAGCATTGAGTTTCCTGGGTGTAAGGAACTGTACGGTGGGAAGCATTGAGTTTCCCTGGGTGTAAGGAACTGTACGGTGGGAAGCATTGAGTTTCCTGGGTGTAAGGAACTGTACGGTGGGAAGCATTGAGTTTCCCTGGGTGTAAGGAACTGTACGGTGGGAAGCATTGAGTTTCCTGGGTGTAAGGAACTGTACGGTGGGAAGCATTGAGTTTCCCTGGGTGTAAGGAACTGTACGGTGGGAAGCATTGAGTTTCCTGGGTGTAAGGAACTGTACGGTGGGAAGCATTGAGTTTCCTGGGTGTAAGGAACTGTACGGTGGGAAGCATTGAGTTTCCTGGGTGTAAGGAACTGTACGGTGGGAAGCATTGAGTTTCCTGGGTGTAAGGAACTGTACGGTGGGAAGCATTGAGTTTCCTGGGTGTAAGGAACTGTACGGTGGGAAGCATTGAGTTTCCTGGGTGTAAGGAACTGTACGGTGGGAAGCATTGAGTTTCCCTGGGTGTAAGGAACTGTACGGTGGGAAGCATTGAGTTTCCTGGGTGTAAGGAACTGTACGGTGGAAGCATTGAGTTTCCTGGGTGTAAGGAACTGTACGGTGGGAAGCATTGAGTTTCCTGGGTGTAAGGAACTGTACGGTGGGAAGCATTGAGTTTCCTGGGTGTAAGGAACTGTACGGTGGGAAGCATTGAGTTTCCCTGGGTGTAAGGAACTGTACGGTGGGAAGCATTGAGTTTCCCTGGGTGTAAGGAACTGTACGGTGGGAAGCATTGAGTTTCCCTGGGTGTAAGGAACTGTACGGTGGGAAGCATTGAGTTTCCCTGGGTGTAAGGAACTGTACTGTGGGAAGCATTGAGTTTCCCTGGGTGTAAGGAACTGTACTGTGGGAAGCATTGAGTTTCCTGGGTGTAAGGAACTGTACTGTGGGAAGCATTGAGTTTCCCTGGGTGTAAGGAACTGTACTGTGGGAAGCATTGAGTTTCCTGGGTGTAAGGAACTGTACTGTGGGAAGCATTGAGTTTCCCTGGGTGTAAGGAACTGTACTGTGGGAAGCATTGAGTTTCCTGGGTGTAAGGAACTGTACTGTGGGAAGCATTGAGTTTCCTGGGTGTAAGGAACTGTACTGTGGGAAGCATTGAGTTTCCCTGGGTGTAAGGAACTGTACTGTGGGAAGCATTGAGTTTCCCTGGGTGTAAGGAACTGTACTGTGGGAAGCATTGAGTTTCCCTGGGTGTAAGGAACTGTACTGTGGGAAGCATTGAGTTTCCCCTGGGTGTAAGGAACTGTACTGTGGGAAGCATTGAGTTTCTTCTGGGTGTATGGAACTGTACTGTGGGAAGCATTGAGTTTCCCTGGGTGTAAGGAACTGTACTGTGGGAAGCATTGAGTTTCCCTGGGTGTAAGGAACTGTACTGTGGGAAGCATTGAGTTTCTCTGGGTGTAAGGAACTGTACTGTGGGAAGCATTGAGTTTCCTGGGTGTAAGGAACTGTACTGTGGGAAGCATTGAGTTTCCCTGGGTGTAAGGAACTGTACTGTGGGAAGCATTGAGTTTCCCTGGGTGTAAGGAACTGTACTGTGGGAAGCATTGAGTTTCCCTGGGTGTAAGGAACTGTACTGTGGGAAGCATTGAGTTTCCCTGGGTGTAAGGAACTGTACTGTGGGAAGCATTGAGTTTCCCTGGGTGTAAGGAACTGTACGGTGGGAAGCATTGAGTTTCCCTGGGTGTAAGGAACTGTACGGTGGGAAGCATTGAGTTTCCCTGGGTGTAAGGAACTGTACTGTGGGAAGCATTGAGTTTCCCTGGGTGTAAGGAACTGTACTGTGGGAAGCATTGAGTTTCCCTGGGTGTAAGGAACTGTACTGTGGGAAGCATTGAGTTTCCCTGGGTGTAAGGAACTGTACTGTGGGAAGCATTGAGTTTCCCTGGGTGTAAGGAACTGTACTGTGGGAAGTCTAATGCTTGTCGCCAAAGGACCACAGTTGCAGCCTGTCCGAGATCTTCATGGCTTTTTTGTCGAAGGCTAGAATAGCTAGAGCTAAAAGCGCTGAGCCTCGCATACAGCAGCGTCTAGGCACTAGCTCTGGCCTTGTCTACAAATCTGAGCCTGAAAGGGGGCGTAAAAAATAGAATGTTGCCAACCTGAGGCAGGTGCCTTTGAGGACACAACATTGAATTTACATACATGATCACTGCAGTCACTTTGTGTCTGAAGACGTCACAGCCCTCGAGTTCCAGGAGCCTTCGATATACTGAATAAGAGACTCTCGAAAAGAAGGCACCACAGGGTTCAGTGCCAGGCTATCGCGCCTGACCACCAGGGATACCGACGATAACAAGCATTGCCAAATCCAATATGCCTAGCCTTGGCAAGAGGAGGCAATAGTTGTTTTTGTGTGTCCTGTAGATACACATGCTGTGCATAAGTGCCCCATCTAGTGTTGGGCTCGGATGATTACAAGTTGTTTTTCTTCAAAGTTGTGTAAAGAAGAGGTTGTGTGACCCTCCTCCTGGTGATACTGCACATGGGCATCGACTCCAATGTTGAATCGTTTTTTTCTGCTGACTGGTTCGGGTGTATCTGTCACGCTTCTGTTCAAGATCCTTTCCGGCTCCCTTCGGTTCGCTAGTTGATCCTTCAAATCGATGGTATTGTCTCGGTTGCGTAGTTAATCTTGTGTTCCGAGCAAATAACACATTTGCGCGTCGGGTTCTTCGACCTACGGGCCACACCCGGTCGGGCCGCGTCTACTTCGGAGAATGAGCTGCTGAGGGAACGCACTTCATTCCGTTTTTGTCCGAAGTGCCGCTCCAGATACCTCACACCGACCAACATTCAACTTGCAATGTATGCCTCTCACCCGATCATCGAGAGGATACCTGTGAGATCCACGGGCCTGTCGTCAAGAAATGCTTCGCTAACCAGCAGATAACTCACCGGACATCTTGGGTTGACAGGAGGAAGAAGAAGAGGCAGCAGCCCAAGAGGAGTCCCTGCCCATCCGTGATTCCGACTCTGGTTCAGACATGGAACAAGATTCAGCCAGTCCCGAGTCAGCTCAGAAACATCGGACCATGAGTACAACTGTCCCGATCAAAAACAAAAAAAACTGTTCCATCCGAAACAAGCATTGGCATAGCCAATAGGTCCTCGCCTTTGGGACCTTATAAGTGTTTAGTTATGCAGCACAATATCCTTGGTGCAACAACATCAACTGTTGCATGGCTAAACACTTATAAGGTCCCAAACGCGAGACCTATTGGCTATGCCAATGCTTGTTTATTTTGAGAGGGAGAGTACCTGCACTTCTCAAGAAAAACGTAATACTTTTAATTGGAGAGCACCGGCACTTCTCAGAAACAAGCAGGTACTCTGGTACAAAGTACCTGCACTTCTATTTTTCCATTTCAAGTACTGGGGGCAGTACATACATCAGTGGCGTAACACAGGCCCCCACAGCCTCCGCGGTGCGGGCCCACAAGCTCCAGGGGCCCCCTCTGCACAGTATTCTGGCCAGAGAGCTCCAGATTGAGTCTGAAGGGGGCCCCTCCACGTACCTTGCAGGGAGGCCCCTCAAGTTTCGTTACGCCAGTGACATACATCTAACTCGGCTCTCTCTCCTGTATGGGCTAAGCTCCTGCAGAGTAACTGACTGCACCCGACTTGGCTCTAGCTCCTGCAGTGGGCGTGGCGTGCGTCTGTCCTGCGGAAGGACAGTGCATGCTTCAAGCACTGAGGTGTTCCTGCATACGGACAAGGTGCACTCCTGCTAGCTAGCGTAAGAGTAGCGGCAAGGGCCAATCTCTGACGCCTGTCCTAGAGAGAGGGGCAGTCCATGCACCTGGCCCGAAGTAGTCACCACACACACGCAGTAAGGTCCGCTCCCTGAGGCGCTCTTGATGACGGGCAGACCTCTCCCATTAGCACCCGCAGAAGTGTCCGTGCATGGACCAGTCCCTCACGCCTGCCCTACACAGGAGCAGTGCATGTGCCTGAACCCCCTCTGTTGCGTGCACCCCTCTGCAGTCTCTTCCGCTCCTGCCTGCCGGGGGAAGCCCTGCCCTCTACGTGCACAGAGGCACAGTCGGTGTGCACGCAGCTCGCTCCCCCTCCATTCATGCAGCCGACACATCCGAGCCCAGCTCCTCGGGCCTGTCCCCCGCTCCCCTCCCTGCAGCAGGCAGCGCTGTAAACAAAGGCGACCCGGGGAGTGAGGAGCAGCAGGCACGGGCGCAGCAAGCACGAGCAGGGAAGGCACGAGGAGGACGGAAAGGACCTGCAGCAATCACGGGGTGCAGCAAGCAGGCAGGGGGTGGATGAAACCACCGCGAGGGGTGCAAGTAGCGGGCACAGGACGTGCTGCAACCTCAGTGGGTGCAGCGACCAGGCGCCCGGAGGTGAAGTAGCAGGCTCAGGATCACAGAGGCGCCAGGACCAGGCACAAGGAGGTGCAACAATCACAGGAGGCACAGGGAGCAGGCACGGGAGGTATAGGAACAACAGGGCACAGGGAGGAGCGGCAGTCACAGGAAGAGCTGGCACGGACGTCAGGGTCTGCAGGTAAGGCGCTCTGTTTGTGTGCTGTGTGGATGGGCAGCAGCCCTGGTATCCGCAGGTGCAGCGTGTGGGGCTGGTGCTATATAATGAGGAGGCGGCCATGGGCTTCGCCCCACCTTTCCTGAACATTTGGTACATGGGCTACCCCCAGAACTGTTCTTCCAAGAGGTGCAGGCAGAGGAGGTTTGCGGCAGGCTGCAGAGCCAGCAGTTCATGGACACCTGAGCAGGCCTCCGTGATGCCAGGACAGCCCATGGGGGTAACCTTGCAGTCAGCAGCAGGGACACCCTAGCAGGCGCATCGATGCGCCAGATTGCATACAGTCGATGTCACCGGTCTTGGCTTTCCTCCTGTAGCCCTTTGTAATGTAAAACCAAAGGGGATGATGGACGGAGTGTTGAACATTGCAAGCACTCACCCCCAGTCAACTGATCTGGGTTTAATCCATCATCATTCTTTAGCTCACTCCACCACCCCAGTTCAGACATGGCCATATGCAAATCAGTCTGACCCTGTGCCTCATGGGAACAGTCCAGCCCGAACTGCCAAGCCATGTCTTCCCTGGACCGGAAACAAGCATCCTGGAACCGGTTTCTGGCTAACAGCCGTCATCAGCCAGGCTAGCTTGAATCCAGTGGCAAAGTGAGCAAGGGACCCACGTCTGGGCATACCCTGCCAACTTAGGGCGAACAAAGCAAAACCAAAGGGGATGATGGACGGAGTGTTGAACATTGCAAGCACTCACCCCCAGTCAACTGATCTGGGTTTAATCCATCATCATTCTTTAGCTCACTCCACCACCCCAGTTCAGACATGGCCATATGCAAATCAGTCTGACCCTGTGCCTCATGGGAACAGTCCAGCCCGAACTGCCAAGCCATGTCTTCCCTGGACCGGAAACAAGCATCCTGGAACCGGTTTCTGGCTAACAGCCGTCATCAGCCAGGCTAGCTTGAATCCAGTGGCAAAGTGAGCAAGGGACCCACGTCTGGGCATACCCTGCCAACTTAGGGCGAACAAAGCAAAACCAAAGAGGATGATGGACGGAGTGTTGAACATTGCAAGCACTCACCCCCAGTCAACTGATCTGGGTTTAATCCATCATCATTCTTTAGCTCACTCCACCACCCCAGTTCAGACATGGCCATATGCAAATCAGTCTGACCCTGTGCCTCATGGGAACAGTCCAGCCCGAACTGCCAAGCCATGTCTTCCCTGGACCGGAAACAAGCATCCTGGAACCGGTTTCTGGCTAACAGCCGTCATCAGCCAGGCTAGCTTGAATCCAGTGGCAAAGTGAGCAAGGGACCCACGTCTGGGCATACCCTGCCAACTTAGGGCGAACAAAGCAAAACCAAAGGGGATGATGGACGGAGTGTTGAACATTGCAAGCACTCACCCCCAGTCAACTGATCTGGGTTTAATCCATCATCATTCTTTAGCTCACTCCACCACCCCAGTTCAGACATGGCCATATGCAAATCAGTCTGACCCTGTGCCTCATGGGAACAGTCCAGCCCGAACTGCCAAGCCATGTCTTCCCTGGACCGGAAACAAGCATCCTGGAACCGGTTTCTGGCTAACAGCCGTCATCAGCCAGGCTAGCTTGAATCCAGTGGCAAAGTGAGCAAGGGACCCACGTCTGGGCATACCCTGCCAACTTAGGGCGAACAAAGCAAAACCAAAGGGGATGATGGACGGAGTGTTGAACATTGCAAGCACTCACCCCCAGTCAACTGATCTGGGTTTAATCCATCATCATTCTTTAGCTCACTCCACCACCCCAGTTCAGACATGGCCATATGCAAATCAGTCTGACCCTGTGCCTCATGGGAACAGTCCAGCCCGAACTGCCAAGCCATGTCTTCCCTGGACCGGAAACAAGCATCCTGGAACCGGTTTCTGGCTAACAGCCGTCATCAGCCAGGCTAGCTTGAATCCAGTGGCAAAGTGAGCAAGGGACCCACGTCTGGGCATACCCTGCCAACTTAGGGCGAACAAAGCAAAACCAAAGGGGATGATGGACGGAGTGTTGAACATTGCAAGCACTCACCCCCAGTCAACTGATCTGGGTTTAATCCATCATCATTCTTTAGCTCACTCCACCACCCCAGTTCAGACATGGCCATATGCAAATCAGTCTGACCCTGTGCCTCATGGGAACAGTCCAGCCCGAACTGCCAAGCCATGTCTTCCCTGGACCGGAAACAAGCATCCTGGAACCGGTTTCTGGCTAACAGCCGTCATCAGCCAGGCTAGCTTGAATCCAGTGGCAAAGTGAGCAAGGGACCCACGTCTGGGCATACCCTGCCAACTTAGGGCGAACAAAGCAAAAACAAAGGGGATGATGGACGGAGTGTTGAACATTGCAAGCACTCACCCCCAGTCAACTGATCTGGGTTTAATCCATCATCATTCTTTCGCTCACTCCACCACCCCAGTTCAGACATGGCCATATGCAAATCAGTCTGACCCTGTGCCTCATGGGAACAGTCCAGCCCGAACTGCCAAGCCATGTCTTCCCTGGACCGGAAACAAGCATCCTGGAACCGGTTTCTGGCTAACAGCCGTCATCAGCCAGGCTAGCTTGAATCCAGTGGCAAAGTGAGCAAGGGACCCACGTCTGGGCATACCCTGCCAACTTAGGGCGAACAAAGCAAAACCAAAGGGGATGATGGACGGAGTGTTGAACATTGCAAGCACTCACCCCCAGTCAACTGATCTGGGTTTAATCCATCATCATTCTTTAGCTCACTCCACCACCCCAGTTCAGACATGGCCATATGCAAATCAGTCTGACCCTGTGCCTCATGGGAACAGTCCAGCCCGAACTGCCAAGCCATGTCTTCCCTGGACCGGAAACAAGCATCCTGGAACCGGTTTCTGGCTAACAGCCGTCATCAGCCAGGCTAGCTTGAATCCAGTGGCAAAGTGAGCAAGGGACCCACGTCTGGGCATACCCTGCCAACTTAGGGCGAACAAAGCAAAACCAAAGGGGATGATGGACGGAGTGTTGAACATTGCAAGCACTCACCCCCAGTCAACTGATCTGGGTTTAATCCATCATCATTCTTTAGCTCACTCCACCACCCCAGTTCAGACATGGCCATATGCAAATCAGTCTGACCCTGTGCCTCATGGGAACAGTCCAGCCCGAACTGCCAAGCCATGTCTTCCCTGGACCGGAAACAAGCATCCTGGAACCGGTTTCTGGCTAACAGCCGTCATCAGCCAGGCTAGCTTGAATCCAGTGGCAAAGTGAGCAAGGGACCCACGTCTGGGCATACCCTGCCAACTTAGGGCGAACAAAGCAAAACCAAAGGGGATGATGGACGGAGTGTTGAACATTGCAAGCACTCACCCCCAGTCAACTGATCTGGGTTTAATCCATCATCATTCTTTAGCTCACTCCACCACCCCAGTTCAGACATGGCCATATGCAAATCAGTCTGACCCTGTGCCTCATGGGAACAGTCCAGCCCGAACTGCCAAGCCATGTCTTCCCTGGACCGGAAACAAGCATCCTGGAACCGGTTTCTGGCTAACAGCCGTCATCAGCCAGGCTAGCTTGAATCCAGTGGCAAAGTGAGCAAGGGACCCACGTCTGGGCATACCCTGCCAACTTAGGGCGAACAAAGCAAAACCAAAGGGGATGATGGACGGAGTGTTGAACATTGCAAGCACTCACCCCCAGTCAACTGATCTGGGTTTAATCCATCATCATTCTTTAGCTCACTCCACCACCCCAGTTCAGACATGGCCATATGCAAATCAGTCTGACCCTGTGCCTCATGGGAACAGTCCAGCCCGAACTGCCAAGCCATGTCTTCCCTGGACCGGAAACAAGCATCCTGGAACCGGTTTCTGGCTAACAGCCGTCATCAGCCAGGCTAGCTTGAATCCAGTGGCAAAGTGAGCAAGGGACCCACGTCTGGGCATACCCTGCCAACTTAGGGCGAACAAAGCAAAACCAAAGGGGATGATGGACGGAGTGTTGAACATTGCAAGCACTCACCCCCAGTCAACTGATCTGGGTTTAATCCATCATCATTCTTTAGCTCACTCCACCACCCCAGTTCAGACATGGCCATATGCAAATCAGTCTGACCCTGTGCCTCATGGGAACAGTCCAGCCCGAACTGCCAAGCCATGTCTTCCCTGGACCGGAAACAAGCATCCTGGAACCGGTTTCTGGCTAACAGCCGTCATCAGCCAGGCTAGCTTGAATCCAGTGGCAAAGTGAGCAAGGGACCCACGTCTGGGCATACCCTGCCAACTTAGGGCGAACAAAGCAAAACCAAAGGGGATGATGGACGGAGTGTTGAACATTGCAAGCACTCACCCCCAGTCAACTGATCTGGGTTTAATCCATCATCATTCTTTAGCTCACTCCACCACCCCAGTTCAGACATGGCCATATGCAAATCAGTCTGACCCTGTGCCTCATGGGAACAGTCCAGCCCGAACTGCCAAGCCATGTCTTCCCTGGACCGGAAACAAGCATCCTGGAACCGGTTTCTGGCTAACAGCCGTCATCAGCCAGGCTAGCTTGAATCCAGTGGCAAAGTGAGCAAGGGACCCACGTCTGGGCATACCCTGCCAACTTAGGGCGAACAAAGCAAAACCAAAGGGGATGATGGACGGAGTGTTGAACATTGCAAGCACTCACCCCCAGTCAACTGATCTGGGTTTAATCCATCATCATTCTTTAGCTCACTCCACCACCCCAGTTCAGACATGGCCATATGCAAATCAGTCTGACCCTGTGCCTCATGGGAACAGTCCAGCCCGAACTGCCAAGCCATGTCTTCCCTGGACCGGAAACAAGCATCCTGGAACCGGTTTCTGGCTAACAGCCGTCATCAGCCAGGCTAGCTTGAATCCAGTGGCAAAGTGAGCAAGGGACCCACGTCTGGGCATACCCTGCCAACTTAGGGCGAACAAAGCAAAACCAAAGGGGATGATGGACGGAGTGTTGAACATTGCAAGCACTCACCCCCAGTCAACTGATCTGGGTTTAATCCATCATCATTCTTTAGCTCACTCCACCACCCCAGTTCAGACATGGCCATATGCAAATCAGTCTGACCCTGTGCCTCATGGGAACAGTCCAGCCCGAACTGCCAAGCCATGTCTTCCCTGGACCGGAAACAAGCATCCTGGAACCGGTTTCTGGCTAACAGCCGTCATCAGCCAGGCTAGCTTGAATCCAGTGGCAAAGTGAGCAAGGGACCCACGTCTGGGCATACCCTGCCAACTTAGGGCGAACAAAGCAAAACCAAAGGGGATGATGGACGGAGTGTTGAACATTGCAAGCACTCACTCCCAGTCAACTGATCTGGGTTTAATCCATCATCATTCTTTAGCTCACTCCACCACCCCAGTTCAGACATGGCCATATGCAAATCAGTCTGACCCTGTGCCTCATGGGAACAGTCCAGCCCGAACTGCCAAGCCATGTCTTCCCTGGACCGGAAACAAGCATCCTGGAACCGGTTTCTGGCTAACAGCCGTCATCAGCCAGGCTAGCTTGAATCCAGTGGCAAAGTGAGCAAGGGACCCACGTCTGGGCATACCCTGCCAACTTAGGGCGAACAAAGCAAAACCAAAGGGGATGATGGACGGAGTGTTGAACATTGCAAGCACTCACCCCAGTCAACTGATCTGGGTTTAATCCATCATCATTCTTTAGCTCACTCCACCACCCCAGTTCAGACATGGCCATATGCAAATCAGTCTGACCCTGTGCCTCATGGGAACAGTCCAGCCCGAACTGCCAAGCCATGTCTTCCCTGGACCGGAAACAAGCATCCTGGAACCGGTTTCTGGCTAACAGCCGTCATCAGCCAGGCTAGCTTGAATCCAGTGGCAAAGTGAGCAAGGGACCCACGTCTGGGCATACCCTGCCAACTTAGGGCGAACAAAGCAAAACCAAAGGGGATGATGGACGGAGTGTTGAACATTGCAAGCACTCACCCCCAGTCAACTGATCTGGGTTTAATCCATCATCATTCTTTAGCTCACTCCACCACCCCAGTTCAGACATGGCCATATGCAAATCAGTCTGACCCTGTGCCTCATGGGAACAGTCCAGCCCGAACTGCCAAGCCATGTCTTCCCTGGACCGGAAACAAGCATCCTGGAACCGGTTTCTGGCTAACAGCCGTCATCAGCCAGGCTAGCTTGAATCCAGTGGCAAAGTGAGCAAGGGACCCACGTCTGGGCATACCCTGCCAACTTAGGGCGAACAAAGCAAAACCAAAGGGGATGATGGACGGAGTGTTGAACATTGCAAGCACTCACCCCCAGTCAACTGATCTGGGTTTAATCCATCATCATTCTTTAGCTCACTCCACCACCCCAGTTCAGACATGGCCATATGCAAATCAGTCTGACCCTGTGCCTCATGGGAACAGTCCAGCCCGAACTGCCAAGCCATGTCTTCCCTGGACCGGAAACAAGCATCCTGGAACCGGTTTCTGGCTAACAGCCGTCATCAGCCAGGCTAGCTTGAATCCAGTGGCAAAGTGAGCAAGGGACCCACGTCTGGGCATACCCTGCCAACTTAGGGCGAACAAAGCAAAACCAAAGGGGATGATGGACGGAGTGTTGAACATTGCAAGCACTCACCCCCAGTCAACTGATCTGGGTTTAATCCATCATCATTCTTTAGCTCACTCCACCACCCCAGTTCAGACATGGCCATATGCAAATCAGTCTGACCCTGTGCCTCATGGGAACAGTCCAGCCCGAACTGCCAAGCCATGTCTTCCCTGGACCGGAAACAAGCATCCTGGAACCGGTTTCTGGCTAACAGCCGTCATCAGCCAGGCTAGCTTGAATCCAGTGGCAAAGTGAGCAAGGGACCCACGTCTGGGCATACCCTGCCAACTTAGGGCGAACAAAGCAAAACCAAAGGGGATGATGGACGGAGTGTTGAACATTGCAAGCACTCACCCCCAGTCAACTGATCTGGGTTTAATCCATCATCATTCTTTAGCTCACTCCACCACCCCAGTTCAGACATGGCCATATGCAAATCAGTCTGACCCTGTGCCTCATGGGAACAGTCCAGCCCGAACTGCCAAGCCATGTCTTCCCTGGACCGGAAACAAGCATCCTGGAACCGGTTTCTGGCTAACAGCCGTCATCAGCCAGGCTAGCTTGAATCCAGTGGCAAAGTGAGCAAGGGACCCACGTCTGGGCATACCCTGCCAACTTAGGGCGAACAAAGCAAAACCAAAGGGGATGATGGACGGAGTGTTGAACATTGCAAGCACTCACCCCAGTCAACTGATCTGGGTTTAATCCATCATCATTCTTTAGCTCACTCCACCACCCCAGTTCAGACATGGCCATATGCAAATCAGTCTGACCCTGTGCCTCATGGGAACAGTCCAGCCCGAACTGCCAAGCCATGTCTTCCCTGGACCGGAAACAAGCATCCTGGAACCGGTTTCTGGCTAACAGCCGTCATCAGCCAGGCTAGCTTGAATCCAGTGGCAAAGTGAGCAAGGGACCCACGTCTGGGCATACCCTGCCAACTTAGGGCGAACAAAGCAAAACCAAAGGGGATGATGGACGGAGTGTTGAACATTGCAAGCACTCACCCCCAGTCAACTGATCTGGGTTTAATCCATCATCATTCTTTAGCTCACTCCACCACCCCAGTTCAGACATGGCCATATGCAAATCAGTCTGACCCTGTGCCTCATGGGAACAGTCCAGCCCGAACTGCCAAGCCATGTCTTCCCTGGACCGGAAACAAGCATCCTGGAACCGGTTTCTGGCTAACAGCCGTCATCAGCCAGGCTAGCTTGAATCCAGTGGCAAAGTGAGCAAGGGACCCACGTCTGGGCATACCCTGCCAACTTAGGGGCGAACAAAGCAAAACCACTTTGCCACTGGATTCAAGCTAGCCTGGCTGATGACGGCTGAATAGCCAGAAACCGGTCCCAGGATGCTTGTTTCCGGTCCAGGGAAGACATGGCTTGGCAGTTCGGGCTGGACTGTTCCCATGAGGCACAGGGTCAGACTGATTTGCATATGGCCATGTCTGAACTGGGGTGGCGGAGTGAGCTAAAGAATGATGATGGATTAAACCCAGATCAGTTGACTGGGGGTGAGTGCTTGCAATGTTCAACACTCCGTCCATCATCCCCTTTGGTTTTGCTATGTTCGCCCTAAGTTGGCAGGGTATGCCCAGACGTGGGTCCCTTGCTCACTTTGCCACTGGATTCAAGATAGCCTGGCTGATGACGGCTGTAAGCCAGAAACCGGTCCCAGGATGCTTGTTTCCGTTCCAGGAAGACATGGCTTGGCAGTTCGGGCTGGACTGTTCCCATGAGGCACAGGGTCAGACTGATTTGCATATGGCCATGTCTGAACTGGGGTGGCGGAGTGAGCTAAAGAATGATGATGGATTAAACCCAGATCAGTTGACTGGGGGTGAGTGCTTGCAATGTTCAACACTCCGTCCATCATCCCCTTTGGTTTTGCTATGTTCGCCCTAAGTTGGCAGGGTATGCCCAGACGTGGGTCCCTTGCTCACTTTGCCACTGGATTCAAGATAGCCTGGCTGATGACGGCTGTAAGCCAGAAACCGGTCCCAGGATGCTTGTTTCCGTTCCAGGGAAGACATGGCTTGGCAGTTCGGGCTGGACTGTTCCCATGAGGCACAGGGTCAGACTGATTTGCATATGGCCATGTCTGAACTGGGGTGGCGGAGTGAGCTAAAGAATGATGATGGATTAAACCCAGATCAGTTGACTGGGGGTGAGTGCTTGCAATGTTCAACACTCCGTCCATCATCCCCTTTGGTTTTGCTATGTTCGCCCTAAGTTGGCAGGGTATGCCCAGACGTGGGTCCCTTGCTCACTTTGCCACTGGATTCAAGATAGCCTGGCTGATGACGGCTGTAAGCCAGAGACCGGTCCCAGGATGCTTGTTTCCGTTCCAGGGAAGACATGGCTTGGCAGTTCGGGCTGGACTGTTCCCATGAGGCACAGGGTCAGACTGATTTGCATATGGCCATGTCTGAACTGGGGTGGCGGAGTGAGCTAAAGAATGATGATGGATTAAACCCAGATCAGTTGACTGGGGGTGAGTGCTTGCAATGTTCAACACTCCGTCCATCATCCCCTTTGGTTTTGCTATGTTCGCCCTAAGTTGGCAGGGTATGCCCAGACGTGGGTCCCTTGCTCACTTTGCCACTGGATTCAAGATAGCCTGGCTGATGACGGCTGTAAGCCAGAAACCGGTCCCAGGATGCTTGTTTCCGTTCCAGGAAGACATGGCTTGGCAGTTCGGGCTGGACTGTTCCCATGAGGCACAGGGTCAGACTGATTTGCATATGGCCATGTCTGAACTGGGGTGGCGGAGTGAGCTAAAGAATGATGATGGATTAAACCCAGATCAGTTGACTGGGAGTGAGTGCTTGCAATGTTCAACACTCCGTCCATCATCCCCTTTGGTTTTGCTATGTTCGCCCTAAGTTGGCAGGGTATGCCCAGACGTGGGTCCCTTGCTCACTTTGCCACTGGATTCAAGATAGCCTGGCTGATGACGGCTGTAAGCTAGAAACCGGTCCCAGGATGCTTGTTTCCGTTCCAGGAAGACATGGCTTGGCAGTTCGGGCTGGACTGTTCCCATGAGGCACAGGGTCAGACTGATTTGCATATGGCCATGTCTGAACTGGGGTGGCGGAGTGAGCTAAAGAATGATGATGGATTAAACCCAGATCAGTTGACTGAGGGTGAGTGCTTGCAATGTTCAACACTCCGTCCATCATCCCCTTTGGTTTTGCTATGTTCGCCACTAAGTTGGCAGGGTATGCCCAGACGTGGGTCCCTTGCTCACTTTGCCACTGGATTCAAGATAGCCTGGCTGATGACGGCTGTAAGCCAGAAACCGGTCCCAGGATGCTTGTTTCCGTTCCAGGGAAGACATGGCTTGGCAGTTCGGGCTGACTGTTCCCATGAGGCACAGGGTCAGACTGATTTGCATATGGCCATGTCTGAACTGGGGTGGCGGAGTGAGCTAAAGAATGATGATGGATTAAACCCAGATCAGTTGACTGGGGTGAGTGCTTGCAATGTTCAACACTCCGTCCATCATTCCCTTTGGTTTTGCTATGTTCGCCCTAAGTTGGCAGGGTATGCCCAGACGTGGGTCCCTTGCTCACTTTGCCACTGGATTCAAGATAGCCTGGCTGATGACGGCTGTAAGCCAGAAACCGGTCCCAGGATGCTTGTTTCCGTTCCAGGGAAGACATGGCTTGGCAGTTCGGGCTGGACTGTTCCCATGAGGCACAGGGTCAGACTGATTTGCATATGGCCATGTCTGAACTGGGGTGGCGGAGTGAGCTAAAGAATGATGATGGATTAAACCCAGATCAGTTGACTGGGGGTGAGTGCTTGCAATGTTCAACACTCCGTCCATCATCCCCTTTGGTTTTGCTATGTTCGCCCTAAGTTGGCAGGGTATGCCCAGACGTGGGTCCCTTGCTCACTTTGCCACTGGATTCAAGATAGCCTGGCTGATGACGGCTGTAAGCCAGAAACCGGTCCCAGGATGCTTGTTTCCGTTCCAGGGAAGACATGGCTTGGCAGTTCGGGCTGGACTGTTCCCATGAGGCACAGGGTCAGACTGATTTGCATATGGCCATGTCTGAACTGGGGTGGCGGAGTGAGCTAAAGAATGATGATGGATTAAACCCAGATCAGTTGACTGGGGTGAGTGCTTGCAATGTTCAACACTCCGTCCATCATCCCCTTTGGTTTTGCTATGTTCGCCCTAAGTTGGCAGGGTATGCCCAGACGTGGGTCCCTTGCTCACTTTGCCACTGGATTCAAGATAGCCTGGCTGATGACGGCTGTAAGCCAGAAACCGGTCCCAGGATGCTTGTTTCCGTTCCAGGAAGACATGGCTTGGCAGTTCGGGCTGGACTGTTCCCATGAGGCACAGGGTCAGACTGATTTGCATATGGCCATGTCTGAACTGGGGTGGCGGAGTGAGCTAAAGAATGATGATGGATTAAACCCAGATCAGTTGACTGGGGGTGAGTGCTTGCAATGTTCAACACTCCGTCCATCATCCCCTTTGGTTTTGCTATGTTCGCCCTAAGTTGGCAGGGTATGCCCAGACGTGGGTCCCTTGCTCACTTTGCCACTGGATTCAAGATAGCCTGGCTGATGACGGCTGTAAGCCAGAAACCGGTCCCAGGATGCTTGTTTCCGTTCCAGGGAAGACATGGCTTGGCAGTTCGGGCTGGACTGTTCCCATGAGGCACAGGAGTCAGACTGATTTGCATATGGCCATGTCTGAACTGGGGTGGCGGAGTGAGCTAAAGAATGATGATGGATTAAACCCAGATCAGTTGACTGGGGGTGAGTGCTTGCAATGTTCAACACTCCGTCCATCATCCCCTTTGGTTTTGCTATGTTCGCCCTAAGTTGGCAGGGTATGCCCAGACGTGGGTCCCTTGCTCACTTTGCCACTGGATTCAAGATAGCCTGGCTGATGACGGCTGTAAGCCAGAAACCGGTCCCAGGATGCTTGTTTCCGTTCCAGGGAAGACATGGCTTGGCAGTTCGGGCTGGACTGTTCCCATGAGGCACAGGGTCAGACTGATTTGCATATGGCCATGTCTGAACTGGGGTGGCGCAGTGAGCTAAAGAATGATGATGGATTAAACCCAGATCAGTTGACTGGGGGTGAGTGCTTGCAATGTTCAACACTCCGTCCATCATCCCCTTTGGTTTTGCTATGTTCGCCCTAAGTTGGCAGGGTATGCCCAGACGTGGGTCCCTTGCTCACTTTGCCACTGGATTCAAGATAGCCTGGCTGATGACGGCTGTAAGCCAGAAACCGGTCCCAGGATGCTTGTTTCCGTTCCAGGAAGACATGGCTTGGCAGTTCGGGCTGGACTGTTCCCATGAGGCACAGGGTCAGACTGATTTGCATATGGCCATGTCTGAACTGGGGTGGCGGAGTGAGCTAAAGAATGATGATGGATTAAACCCAGATCAGTTGACTGGGGGTGAGTGCTTGCAATGTTCAACACTCCGTCCATCATCCCCTTTGGTTTTGCTATGTTCGCCCTAAGTTGGCAGGGTATGCCCAGACGTGGGTCCCTTGCTCACTTTGCCACTGGATTCAAGATAGCCTGGCTGATGACGGCTGTAAGCCAGAAACCGGTCCCAGGATGCTTGTTTCGTTCCAGGGAAGACATGGCTTGGCAGTTCGGGCTGGACTGTTCCCATGAGGCACAGGGTCAGACTGATTTGCATATGGCCATGTCTGAACTGGGGTGGCGGAGTGAGCTAAAGAATGATGATGGATTAAACCCAGATCAGTTGACTGGGGGTGAGTGCTTGCAATGTTCAACACTCCGTCCATCATCCCCTTTGGTTTTGCTATGTTCGCCCTAAGTTGGCAGGGTATGCCCAGACGTGGGTCCCTTGCTCACTTTGCCACTGGATTCAAGATAGCCTGGCTGATGACGGCTGTAAGCCAGAAACCGGTCCCAGGATGCTTGTTTCCGTTCCAGGGAAGACATGGCTTGGCAGTTCGGGCTGGACTGTTCCCATGAGGCACAGGGTCAGACTGATTTGCATATGGCCATGTCTGAACTGGGGTGGCGGAGTGAGCTAAAGAATGATGATGGATTAAACCCAGATCAGTTGACTGGGGGTGAGTGCTTGCAATGTTCAACACTCCGTCCATCATCCCCTTTGGTTTTGCCCTTTGTAATGTGACAGCTCAGCCCGTTTGTTCTGTTTGACTCAAAGACTACAAGTAGCAGAATGCACTGCGCTGTTAAATAGAAACCCAGGACTGGAGTATTGCGCCCTTCAGGACACCAAGTCACGTAGTGACCATCAAGAGGATGCTGGAGCAGGCAGATGGCATCATAGTAAAGGCAACCAGTACCAGAACAGCTAGGAGGGGTGTCTGTAGGACGGGCGGGCGTATCATAGCAGGAAGCAAGGATGTCCCGTTAGGCATACCAGAGCAGGCATAACAGACCAAGACAGAGTCCTCGAGCATGTAAGGAGAGTAACAGAGGGGGCCACAGCAATAGCAAGGCACACAGGGGGGACGGCAGCAGGGAGCTGTGACAGTAGGACAGAGTACCAGGGAGGGCAGTAGAGATGCCAGACATCAGACAGAAAGGGTAGCAGAGCGCGAATGTCCAGATGGATACCCTTACAGGCACACTGGAAACCAGAGCAGTCAGCAACATTCCAGAAGAGTCCCTGAATACACCTGAGAAGCCGGCGACGTTTAACAGAGCAGGCAACCGAAACATTTCGGGCAGGTAGAAGAGATAGCTGAGCTGATAAGGCAGCAAGGCACCCGAGCAGGCAGCAAGAATATCCTGGGAGACAGCAGGAAGAACAGAGTAGGCAGGAGTAGATTCCCGAGCAGGCGAGGGTCATGCAAGACCAGGTAGCAATCATAATACTTTTTTTTAGCAGGCAGCAAGTGAACCTGAGCACGCAGTTTTGAAACAAGGAAGGGATACCTATGCAGGCAGGAGGAAATACCCGAGTAGGCCGCGGGCATACCATGTCCACGCAGGCAACGGGAGATATCCAAGCTGGCCACAGCGACACCTAAGTAGGCAGAGTGGATATCAGAGCAAGCAAGAGTAAAGGCCAGAGAAAAGAGCACAGGCATCAGGGAGCCGCCGGAACAGCCGACCGTGGCACCAGAGAATGCAGCAGGGGATACTCCACGAGGCAGTCATAGGGGCGGCAGCAGGTGCAGTGGCACCTGGAGCCCATGGGTGCAAAGGGCCCCAATTATGCCTGTTTTTTAGCGCCAGACTGTAGGCGGGAGTATTTGCCTTGCCTGCATGAGGGACCATGGTACCTTTGCTACGCCACTTGGCACCCTGAGCAGCCGCTTACCCAGCAGCTGAGGGGGAGACCAGCGTGTTTAGAGGCAATACCATATCCATTTAAGAGGGCAACAGAGATGCACAAGACGAGCAGACAGAGAGCAGCCTCAAGCAGGCAAAAGGGGCAGACAGAGGGGTAATAGAAGTCAGAGAGAGGGATATAGTAGCAGGCAGAACGGGAAATGCGGAGTCGGATGCCAGAGGAGGCAGGGAGGAGAATTCTAGAGCAGGCAGAGAGGGGCTACCAGAGCTGACTGAAAAGACTCCGAAGAGGTGCGGGATGCTCCCGCGTGGCCAGACGTGATAACCGTGCTGGGAGAGGCAATCACCGTCTCTCGTGATTTTCCTTGTCGGATGAGGGATGGGAGAGAAGAGTCGTACTCTCACCCCTCAGAACTCAGTGGCCGCTGCCTCTCGTGACAGGAAAGGCGCCAAAATCAAAAGAAGAGCCGATAGAGGGCCAGGCAGGCGCAAGGGAAAGGAGGAGTCACCAAGGAGGAACAAGCACGGAATCGAAACGGAGGAGCGAGCGCGGCAGCCTGCTCAGCTGACCAGACGCTCGTGCGTCATGGCCTTTTCCCCGCACGGGCGGCATATGCTTCCAACTATCGCGCACGCGTCTGGGCACGATAATGGGAAACAGATGTCGGCCCTGCGCGCGTAACCGCCCGAAAAGGCCACGACGCACGAGCGTGTGGTCAGCTTCTGAAACCCCCTTACATAAAGTCTTCGCCTAGCAGCGCGCTACTCGAGGCTCGACCTAAAAACTGCTCACGGTTCCCACTGCAGAAAAGACATACAGATTCGGAAGCCCCGCCCTCTGGCTTGGCGGCGAAATCTCGGCCTACAGCAGTGGCCTCCACTGCCTCAAAGTCCGATTCGGCAACTCATTGAACTTCCACTTGGGTCACGGTGCTTTGGGTCTGACCACATCTGCACCAAAACATACTTCAGGTCCAAAATTTTACACATTCAGACCAAAACATTCACTCGAACCAATCCTCGATGTTATGCAGTAACAGCTCGATCCCAGACAAAAAAAAATTGCAAATTCAACCCGGAACTTAGAAGATAATTCTTCAGTCTGCAAAGCCTCAGTCCTTCAACAGACAGTTAGCTTTTGAAGAGGCTATAGACATTCCTGTGCAACCTTTCAAAAAGAAGAAAAGGGACATTGCTACTAGCCCTTTACACACTCCCATGCCTACATCAACACCACCAGCCACTCCACCACCTGATTCACCACAAGATTCTGAAGCTGGCAATATGTCCCCTCATTCACCCATCATCGATGAGGATGATCACATGCCAGAGGACACATATCCGGGGGATGCTTGGGATGCTTATGACAGAGTCACAGGGGGATACAGACCCGGACCTTCACCCCACACATGTCCCCTCATTCACCCATCATCGATGAGGATGATCACATGCCAGAGGACACATATCCTGGGGATGCTTATGACAGAGCGCCACAGGGGGATACAGACCCGGACCTTTACCCCACACATGTCCCCTCATTCACCCATCATCGATGAGGATGATCACATGCCAGAGGACACATATCCTGGGGATGCTTATGACAGCGCGCCACAGGCGGATACAGACCCAGGCCTTTCACCCCACACGTCCCCTCATTCACCCATCATCGATGAGGATGATCACATGCCAGAGGACACATATCCTGGGGATGCTTATGACAGAGCGTCACAGGGGGATACAGACCCAGACCTTCACCCCACACGTCCCCTCATTCACCCATCATCGATGAGGATGATAACATGCCAGAGGACACATATCCGGGGGATGCTTGGGACAGAGCGCCACAGGCGGATACAGACCCAGACCTTCACCCCACACATGTCCCCTCATTCACCCATCATCGATGAGGATGATCACATGCCAGAGGACACATATCCTGGGGATGCTTGGGATGCTTATGACAGAGTCACAGGGGGATACAGACCTTCACCCCACACATGTCCCCTCATTCACCCATCATCGATGAGGATGATCACATGCCAGAGGACATGTATCCTGGGGATGCTTATGACAGAGCGCCACAGGCGGATACAGACCCAGGCCTTTCACCCCACACGTCCCCTCATTCACCCATCATCGATGAGGATGATCACATGCCAGAGGACACATATCCGGGGGATGCTTGGGATGCTTATGACAGAGTCACAGGGGGATACAGACCCGGACCTTCACCCCACACATGTCCCCTCATTCACCCATCATCGATGAGGATGATCACATGCCAGAGGACACACATCCTGGGGATGCTTATGACAGAGCGCCACAGGGGGATACAGACCCGGACCTTTACCCCACACATGTCCCCTCATTCACCCATCATCGATGAGGATGATCACATGCCAGAGGACACATATCCTGGGGATGCTTATGACAGAGCGCCACAGGCGGATACAGACCCAGGCCTTTCACCCCACACGTCCCCTCATTCACCCATCATCGATGAGGATGATCACATGCCAGAGGACACATATCCGGGGGATGCTTGGGATGCTTATGACAGAGTCACAGGGGGATACAGACCCGGACCTTCACCCCACACATGTCCCCTCATTCACCCATCATCGATGAGGATGATCACATGCCAGAGGACACATATCCGGGGGATGCTTGGGATGCTTATGACAGAGTCACAGGGGGATACAGACCCGGACCTTCACCCCACACATGTCCCCTCATTCACCCATCATCGATGAGGATGATCACATGCCAGAGGACACACATCCTGGGGATGCTTATGACAGAGCGTCACAGGCGGATACAGACCCAGGCCTTTATCCCACACGTCCATCACCACCAGATGATGCCTCTGCCTATCAAGATCTAATAGCCGGAGCTGCAGCTTTTCATAACGTGCCTTGACATAAAGGCCCTATAGAAGATGACTTTCTTTCTGAACACTATCCGCTGCTCAAAGGGGGTCACAATGTCTACCACTCCTTAAATGAGTGCTACGTCATGCAGAAGACATTTTTAAGGCCCCTGTAAAGGCAGGAATCATAACACCACGAGTGGACAAAAAATATATGGCTGTACCATCTGATCCTATATACATTAGGGGGCAATTAACACCGGACTCCCTGGTAGTGGCTAATGCACCAAAAGAGCAAACTCCAAAACAACTGGGGACGCGCCTCCCGCAGAAAAGGAGTCAAAACTGATTGACGCCTCAGGTAAAAGGATAGCAGCACAGTCTGCTAGTCAGTGGCATATTGCCAACAGTCGAGCTCTTTTAACTCGTTACGACAGGGCTCTTTGGGATGAAATGGAGGGGCTCCTCCAACATCTCCCAGAAGAATACAAGAAAAGGGGTTCTGAAATTGTTAATTAGGGAAAGCTAATCACCAATAACTCCATAAAATCTGCACCAGACTCTGCAGCTAGAGGCATTATCACCAGAATTCTTTTACGTAGACATGCTTGGCTCCGGGTTTAAACCTGAAGTGCAACAGGCAATTCTTAATTCCCCCTTTGAGAAGGAGCACCTCTTTGACCCTCAAGTAGAAACAGCCCTTGAAAAAATGAAAAAGGACACTGATGTCGCTAAATCAATAGAAGCCTTACAAACTCCCACATATCGGGGGTCCTTTCGTGGGCCCAATTTCAAACACGGTGGTAGGTCTGCCTCCACCAACACCACAGAGTCTTCCTATAAAAATCAGAGCCAGTCCTCCACTGGTAAAACCTTTTACGGGGGGCCTACAAAGGAAATAATTTCAAGGGCTGTGGTCGCGCAAATAATACCAGGACCGCAAATACAAACGCCAAACAAGGACTTTCTTACCATTCTCGCGACCACTTAACACCTGTCGGGAGTACATCTTCAGAATTTTTTACCGGCATGGAAATCCATCACGACAGATCAGTAGGTGTTGGACATTATCCAACATGGTTATTGTCTGGAGCTCATCACCACATCTCCAAATATTCCACCTCGCAAACACAAACTGTCCATACAGCACCAATCTCTCCTCCAACAGTAGAGTGCAGCTCTATTACTCAAAGGGGCTATAGAACCAGTCCTAAAACAATATCACGGAACAGGGGTATATTCATTGTACTTCCTCATTCCCAAAAAAGACGTCTCACTTCGACCCATTCTCGACCTCAGACCACTCAATCATTATATCCTATCAGAACACTTCCACATGGTCACTCTCCAGGAAGTGATTCCACTATGGCAAAAAGGCGACTTTGTGGCCCCTTTAGACCTAAAGGATGCCTATTTCCACATACCCATGCACACCGGAAATTCCTATGGTTTCTCTTCCAAGGAAAACCTTATCAATTCAAGGTTCTTCCCTTTGGGGTCACCACTGCACCACAGGTATTCACAAAATGCCTAGCAGCAGTGGCGGCACATCTGCGCAGACGAAATGTACATGTGTTTCCTTATTTGGACAATTGGCTCATGAAAGCAAACAGCTCCCAACTTTGCAAACAGCATACACAACAAACGCTCACCCTATTACATCAACTAGGGTTTACGATTAATCTTCAAAAATCGCACCTTCAACTAACTCCAGTACAGCCATATTTAGGAGCTATACTCAATGCTCACTCGGGACTAGCATGTGTCACTAATCCAACACCTTCAACTTGAGACCCAAGTCACAGTCAAAATACTCATGCGACTTTTAGGCATGATGGCATCCTGCATCGCAATAGTCCCACATGACTGCTTACATATGAGACCACTGCAAGAATGTCTCTCTCGTCAGAGGACACAGTCACGGGGTCAGCTACACGATCTAGCGTTGATAGACAGCTGCACACATCATTCTCTGCAGTGGTGGAATTCACAAAACCTGTCAAAAGGGTGGCCATTTCTAGACCCAGTTCCCTAAGACATTCTCACAGTGGGTGCTTCACTAAAGGGTTGGGGAGCTTTCCTTCAAAATCTTACGATTCATGTGGTGTGGGACTCCAAATACCAGGGTCTCCATATCAATCACCTAGAGCTTCAAACTGTTCACCTAGCATTGAAAGCGTTCCTACCTCACGTACTGCACAAAGTTGTCCTAATCCGATTGGACAATATGACAACAATGGATTGTCTACAAAAACAGGAGGGGTGACGCACTCTGCAATTATCCTGCTTTACCCAAATCATTTGGCGCTTAGCGATACATCACAACATTCATATTCTGGCAGAACATGTACAGAGGACAAGCAATCAAGTTGAAGATCTCGTCAGCAAGACGCAGCAACAAGTCCCCAAATGGGAACTCCACCCCAAAGTTCTCCTATCGTATTTTCAAAAATGGGGATTTCCACAAATAGATCTGTTTGCAACCCCAGAGAATGTAAAATGCTCAATCTTCATGTCCAGGTTCCCACACCCCCTATCCAAGAGTAATGCTCTATGGATAAACTGGTCAGGGATATTTGCCGACGCTTTTCCTTCTTTCCCACTACTTCCATTAGTGGTCAGAAAGCTCCGGCATACATCACTCACCCTAGTACCAATAGCTCCAACCTGGACTCATCAACCATTGTTGACCACACTACTGGAACTCTCCCTAGTCCCACACAAGAAGCTTCCCCTCAACCCGGACCTTCTCACACAGAACCATGGCAGAATAAGACATCCCAATCCCAGGGAGATGAACCTTGCAATATGGCCCCTGAAGTCAGAGTTTGGGTGCTTAAATTACTCACAGCAATATATGGCTATTCTTAAACATGCTTGTAGGCCTACAAATAGACACTGCTATGCTGCCAAAGGGAAACCAGTTGTTCTATACTGAGAGCATCAAAGGTTGACCCATTACAAGCACAGGTACAAACAATTCTTTTGTATTTGCTGCATCTTCAAACTTCAGGTCTAGCCTTTCAAACTTCAGGTCTAGCCTATACTTCCATACGCCTACACCTTGCTGCCATTGCAGCCTACTCACAAAATAGGCAACATTTATCTCTGTTCAGAATACCTATATTAAGGCATTCCACCTGGGGTTCCACCTTCACCAGCATGCAATCTTAATATTGTACTAACAAGGCTCATGGGGCCTCCATTTGAACCACTACATTCGTGCCAAAACCAATATTTGTCTTGGAAAGTCGCTTTTTTAGTAGCTGTCACTTCACTTAGACTTGTTAGTGAGCTCCAGGAATTCACCTTAGAAGAGCCATTCTTCCAACTACTTAGAGACAAAGTAGTTCTTAGAACAAATTAAAAGTTTCTCCCTAAAGTAGTTTCACCTTTTCACATTAATCAATCAATAGAGTTACCTGTCTTCTTTCCTCAACCAGACTCTGTTGCAGAAAGAGCTTTACAGACATTGAATGTGAAATGAGCTTCAATGTACTACATTGACAGAACGAAAACTTTTAGAAAGACTAAGCAATTGTGTATTGCTTTTTCACCTCTCCACACTGGAAATGTTATTTCTAAAAGTGGAACTTTAAGATGGATAGTAAAATGTATCAAGACCTGTTATGCTGAAGCTAAAAGACTTTTACCTGTTACCTAAAGCTCGCTCAACTCGTAAAATAGGGGCTTCTCTAGCATCTTTAGGCAATATTCCCCTTGCTGACATTTGCAAAGCAGCAACATGGTCCACACCTTACATCTTCACTAAACATTATTGTGTGGATGTACTAGCACGTCAACAAGCCAGTGTTGGCCAATCAGAACTACAGACTCTTTCAAACAACTGCATCCCCCACAGGCTAGCCACCGCTTCAGGAGAGGGACTGGTTTACAGTCGATGCACATCATGTGTAGCTACAGCACCCATGGCTCGAACGCATTATGTTACTTACCCTGTAAACATCTGTTCTTGGCATGTAGTGCTGTAGATTCACATACACCCTCCTTCCTCTCCGGAAGCCTGTGTAGGTCACAGTTTATTTACATTAATTCACATTACTTACATGGACCTCACATTACTACTCCATTCTCATCTACATGCAGTAATACAATCTAACAATAAAGTCGAAGGCCATGCGCAGTATCACCAACAGGAGGAGTCCCACTTACTTGTGACTGGAACAACTTCTTGAAAGAAAAACAACCTGTAATCATCCGAGCCCAACACTAGATGGCAGACTTATGCACAGCATGTGAATCTACAGCACTACATGCCAAGAACAGATGCTTACAGGGTAAGTAACATAATCTTTCTACCTTTGAAAGCAAGCAAATAGCACACAAAAAAGAAAAAGGATAGAAAATGCTGCTACCTAGATGTGGCAGCCATATGTTTGCATTAATATAATTATAAAAATCACATATATTTCCAGTAGAACATTTCTGGTGCTTCTCAGCAGGTGGGTGTACCTACAACAGGTATAGAAATGGTTTATAGTTTTAGTCCGCATCACAGGTAAATTTATGATCCTTATTGGTGCAAATAAAAGTTACTATTGGGTTTCAATTATTAAAGCTTGAAGACTAGGTGTAAAAACACAAGGGTGACTAAAATAACAAATGAAGAATGGGAATAAAAAGCACTGAAAAACTATTGGCCCACCAGCCCTGGCAGTGACATGCTTTTCTTTTGACACAGATGTGCACACGTGATCAGACAATATGCCTTCGCTCACTGCGCAACAGACCCAATGGGCTGAAGTGGGCTGACCCGTTGCCCCATGCTGTATGATGTGGTTGGGTGCAAACAAAATGTGAATGACAGTTGAACAGACCACTAGATGAGCAGGGCTGACCCAAACTATCACAATGATGTATACGCGCATCTATTTTTATTTGTGTATTTTCATTACAGGAGACTGCTGAAACAGTTAAAGCAGTCGCTAGGCTAGGTCGCAACTTGTCTCCAGAGTACAAACAAGTGATGTTAAAACCAGCCCCACAAAGGTGAACTAGACATGCTAATATTTTAGTGCTCAAGATCCTGCATCAAAAACTCACGCTTTTACCCCTAAAACAGTTCTGAGACGCTTCATCATCAAACTTTTGGGAACGAAAACTCTTGAAAAGGCAGCTTTTGAGGTGGCAATTAATACAGTTCCTGCAATCAAAAGCAAAGGAGATTCTTGGGGAAAATGTTCCTCATGACTTGATGACAAAAATGTTTTGTTCTCTCCCAAATATTTTTCTGTACTATGGTGTGGCATTCCTCTTTTTTCAGCCATGCATGTCCATTCAAGGTGACCCATGTTATTTTGATTATTGGAGCTGTGCTGTGATGACTGACAGACAACCAAAGTGTGTCCCTTACTGAGTGGGCCGTCACTACTGCCCCCTCAACCTGGACTCTCCAGACATGGGTGGTAGTGGCAGTGTGAATCTAGGCCAGGGCCCAGGCCTTCCATACATGCCCTATTTAGGAGGCTGCCAACCAGTTCTCGCCACTGAAAGGTGGCGACTGAGTGATTCTCTTCCATCGATAGGAGAACATTATCTAGCCTGCCCCAGACTACAAAGAGGAAGACGGCATATTCAAAGTCAGTGTGTTGAGAGTGTAGATCTGCATCTGTCGTATACTGGCTAACCTGTGTCTCCGGAGAGCTCGCTAATAGACTTTGTGGGGCCTGAGGAGCGGGGTCTGTTCAGTATGGACGGGCTGCACAGTTCAACGGGTACCAGCTCTCACAGTACCGCAGTGCCCAGGACATGTTCCCCAAAGATCCCGGAAGAGATGATAATCCAATGAAGGGCGTAGAAGAAATGCACGATGGATGCAGAGAAGGCAGCGATTCGTAGGGTCTGCATAGGGGAGTACTCCAGATGATCTGTGCAATAACATGGGGTCTCTAGCATGGAGGAGACCCTTAGGAAATACCCGGAGATCAAGAGTGTTCTGTAGCAAAGGTCCAGAAACAAGAGGGAAACTGTCACAAGGGACCACAGGGCGAAAAGAGGGTGAGAAATAACCAAAGTCAGAAACAAATCCTCAGAACGGTGACACTGATGAAGCCACAACCATGAGTCTGCCCAACACCAGAGACAAGGACAACAAATGTGCAACTCCATCTAACTATAATGGACAGTTGTGGGGCACTGACGTGCAGGCCACTTACTTTAATTAATACCTGTGATGGTGACTTCACAGCAATGCAAGCCCATGAGCTGCCGCAGCGTGGATTTTCAGCGGTGTATGATGAGATCAGTTGCCACAAAAAAAGATGAATGCCCTGGCCATCGCCCTGACACGCATAAACAGAGCTGTGTTAAGGGAGCACAACGGCCCCCTGGTACTGGGCCTGTAGTAGCCATTCAGGTCCCTGGATATGGATCTCTGGCTCTTTTGTCCGAACCCTAACGCAAATCTAGATACTGATTATGTTCAGAAGAGGCCCTAGAGGAGAGCTCTTGAAACCAAATGTTCTTCCAGGCCCTTCTCTGCGTGGCCAAGATCTGCCTGTGATTCAAGCCGCACAAACGTTTCGCTTTAAGAAAAGCATCCTGGCACCAAGCTTCCTCTTAGGAGCAGCCACGGGATCTCGTTATTTAAGCCATTGTCATTAAGCGGCTACTAAGATATGTAGGAAGATTCTCTAGCCACGCATCTGTGGTAGCAGTAAAGGCCTGTTGGTGGCCTGCTGGCAGATATCGCCACAAAACTTCACCACTATTCCGACGATACGTAACTCTACTTGAAGTCTCCTCCAGTCCAGACACCCAACTCCTCAGACATTGCCTGCACCTCAACCAGATCTGATCGTCCAGAACATTGGCTCTCTTCACCGCCCGCGTCATCTTCAAAAGCACCTGCATCATTTATTAAGCCATCACACCCAGCACCCCCGCATATCTGGCTGACCAGATGACCCTCTAGGGTAGCTCTCCGCATATCTGCAGCCAGAACACCATCGGACAGGACAGAAAAGTTTAAAATCAAAAAAGGCATCAGGCCTTCTCCTTCTAGGCACCCGGGATCTGGAACAATACCGCAGTATCCGTCAGGACTTCTCCAGTGTAGGAAAGAGCTGCAGGCGCGCCTCTAAAGAACACTACACCATGAAGCAGTCATAGCCACATTTGGCTCTCAGGAGCCAGCGACCCCTCAAGTCCTTCGTTGACTGTATGATTGCCGTTGACTGTGCACAGCATCCCGCTGCCTTTTTGGCTCGATTCTTGCTATACAAGGACCGCAAGGTGCCTTCAGAGCAGGTCCTGGGTGACGCTTCTGTTCTGTGTGTCTAGTGTCAGCCACTCCAAGTAGAAAGAACTACCTTGGATCCAAGGCTGCAGCAGTACTGGACAAGTCGAAGTAAACTGCTTCTCTTTTAGAGTCTTTTATTGGAACCCATTCCTCCATCTCATGCCGGCAAATACGGGCGCCGCCCATCATGTTACAACTTTCAAATGTTAGAGAAGATTGAAGCACTTTCAGTAACTTTGTAGGTCTTTTCGGATGAGTTTAGATGATTGAGTCCAAGACTATTGTGGTGTGTCAGCTCAACTCTTTGCAGCCACGAAACGGGGTGTCCGGTATGGGTGCTGGATCATCAGTGCCGTCTAGTGCAGTCTTCACTGAAATAAGAGGCACAGGACAAGGGCCTTAACCTTCTCTTTGATGAGCTAGGTCGCTTTGCTCTGCTCACTGCGGTTTGTTTTGCGTCTATCAAGTCTCCTTCTAAGCAGATTTGCTCTTAGTCCTTTGTGGTCCCATTGCTCAAAGCTTCTCTCTGCATCGCAAGGTAAGCAAGCTAGCGTGTCGCCATGGGCAGGCCGTCCAGTGGGCCTGGTGCCAGCCAGTGTGTCGCCATGGGCAGGCCGCCAGTAGGCCTGGTGCAAGCCAGCGTGTCGCCATGGGCAGGTCGCCAGTAGGCCTGGTGTAAGCCAGCGTGTCGCCATGGGCAGGCTATCCAGTGGGCCTGGTGCAAGCCAGCGTGTCGCCATTGGCAGGCTGACCAGTGGGCCTGGTGCAAGCCAGCATCTTGCCATGGACAGGCCGTCCAGTGGGCCTTGTGCAAGCCAGTGTGTCGCCATGTGCAGGCCGACCAGTGGGCCTGGTGCAAGCCAGCATCTTGCCATGGGCAGGCCGTCCAGTGGGCCTTGTGCAAGCCAGTGTGTCACCATGGGCAGGCTGCTAGTAGGCTTGGTGCAAGCCATGGTGTTGCCATGGGCAGGCCGCCAGTAGGCCTGGTGCAAGCCAGCGTGTCGCCATGGGCAGGCCGTCCAGTGGGCCTGGTGCCAGCCAGCGTCTCGCCATTGGCAGGCCGTCCAGTTGGTCTGGTGCCAGCCAGCGTCTCGCCATGGGCAGGCCTTCCAGTGGGCCTGGTGCGAGCCAGCGACTTGCCATGGGCAGGCCGTCCAATGGGCCTGGAGCAAGCCAGCGTGTCGCCATTGGCAGGGCACCCAGTGGGCCTGGTGCAAGCCAGCATGTCGCCATGGGCAGGGCACCCAGTGGGTCTGGTGCCAGCCAGCGTGTCGCCAGGGGCAGGCCATCCATTGGGCCTGGAGCACGTTTCTGAGAGTCTGTAGGGGCTTTCATTATGGCCCTTGAACCAGTGAGGAAGGAAGCGGGATTGACGTAGTGTTTTGAGACTGCTGCTTCCGGGTAGTAGGAGAGCTTCACACCTCCTCCTTGCTGAGACGCCATCACTTGGGACTCCCTGGTCAGGGCCGCATGAAGCTTGTGCTCGCACTAGGCATGGCTCTGGTGTTGGCGGAGATCTGAGGGATGGAGAAAGTGCTGCACCCAGTTGCAGTGTAAAAGCAAGTGGCCACGTTTCTGCCACTGTGCTCAGCTCTGCAAAAATGTTATTTCTTTTACTCCTGCTCTTTACAAGTCAAGATTCCTGGTAGACTCTGGCAAAGGCTGTTTGTGGCTGTGAGCACTTAAAGAAGTTATGTTTCTGAATGTTTTATAAGCACAGGCTACGTTTTCTGCTGTTTTCAGGCTGAGATGGGTGCACCACGACTGGAGTAGGCTGTCAAGACAGGTTTTTGAGGCATTTGAGTGATGTTGAAGGAATGTGTTATATTTTTAACATCAAAGAGGAGAGACAAGTAGAGAAAATCTCAGTTAACGGAAGACTTGACAGTGGGAGGGCGAGGGGTACAGCCCAGGTAACGAATTAAGGAGTATGAAATACAACTTTGAGTGGAATCATGCACGTGTAATAGTTGAATCAAAGACAACATTGTAGAATTATTGCATTTGCGGTTAAACAAATGAAGAGAGAGAACACCACTTTATGAATTGGCATTGCATTTGTTATTTGTGTGGCATTTTCATCTACACCCATCCCCGCCAGTTCAGGTGGTCACATGTCACAAACCTTGCAGCTTATTATAGTTTTACTGTTTGGATTGATATATCATACAATGTGTTATATTATAGTACACTGATCCCAGTTGGCTCTAGTCTCTGCAGGGAAGCTTTGCCCTCTGCGCACTATCAGGCAGTCATTCGTGACTGTTCCACCTTTGTTCATCCACTCCGAGCCTGGCTGGGGATGTGGCAGAAAGACTTAGGAGTCCCTTGCAGGCCTCGGGTCCTTGGAGGAGGAGGCAATACCTCATGCTCTGTAGGAGAACGTTAGAGGGGTGTCAGGATCTTGAGAGCGGTGTGTTTGCACTGGCCAGCATGGGGGGGAGAAATTAGAGGGCCGTATTTAGTATTCAGTGCTCAAGATCTTGAGCTGTGTTGTCACTTTACGAGGGCTAAAATGGGACGAAGATACTGAAGACAGAATATCATTGTACGCTGATGATATTCTGGTTTACTTAGCCTCCCCAGACGCATCGATTCATTATCTACTCAATATCCTTGCTAATTTCGGAAAATATTCCGGCTATGCCATAAACTGGTCAAAATCAATACTCTATGTTCTCCACGGCCCCACGCCTAGACTACCTAAGGGATGTAAGGTGGTAGTAACTAGAGAAGGTTTTACATACCTGGGGATCTTCATTACCCCTGACCCCAAAATCTTTTATGAACACAATCTCGCTGCCCTCCTGCAGCGACTAATGGAAGATGTCAGACACTGGAGGTCGCTACCACTGTCGCTGATGGGCCGCGCTGCCCTATTTAAAATGCTAGCGTTACCAAGGTTCCTCTATGCACTTCAAAACTGCCCTTATTCTATCCCGGATACATACTTCGCTGGGGTAGAGGCGGAAGTCCGTACACTGTTATGGGATGGAAGGACACCACGCATAGCCTTAGGAAAACTGACGAAGAGCTGGTATGACGGAGGCATTGCACTCCCGGATCTACGCCTCTACTACTGGGAGTCGCAATTGGTGGCCACCAATCACTGGCTGTATGGTCCACCATCTAGCCTGGCATACCACTTAGAGAGGTATCAGACTGGACGGGAAGGATACCTAGGAGCCTTATACACCAAACCCCGAAAGGGAAGATACCTCGGCCCAATGTCACAAACTATTGCAGTCTGGCAGACAGCTAACAAACGAATGGGATGGCAAGGAAAGTTGACAATAGCTACGCCTCTGTGGTCATCCCAACAACTGGGATTATTATGCTACCAAGTTGGGTTCGACAAATGGGACACAATGGGGATCTCCACGATTGGGGACCTTCTAAAAAAAAAAAAAGGGAAATTACTTACCTTCAAAGAACTACAAGCAAAACATGAACTGGCACCCACAGAGATTTTCCGCTACCTACAAATCCGACATGCACTTCACACGGCTCTACCAGACCTGGCTAACGTCCCCGACTCGTCCCCCTTAGAGGACCGACTATTAACCGAGCCCCTTCTTACTAAGGCAATCTCCCTTACTTATCGCAAACTATGTAATAATATGCCAGACCCCCTCCTTACCCTTAGAGACAGATGGCAATCCGACATAGGACAACTCGAGGACGATGACTGGCAGGCGGCCCTAATGTCCCCCAGGGAAGCGGCTATAAATCAACGCTTCAAACTAATTCAATTGAAGATTCTACACAGGACATACCTCACTGGGGTGACATTGTCCAAGATAGGGACCCGACAGGATGCGTTCTGCCTACGGGGTTGTAACTCTATTGCAACATTTTATCACATTTTATGGGATTGCCCCTACATACGACACATTTGGGAGCGAGCAACAGATCAAATGCAAAAGGCACTGGGCAAACCACTAGTACTGAAACCCCTATTGGGAATCCTAAACATTTGGGACGCAAACGATCTTACAGACATAGAGCAGCAGTTCACCACCCTGGGATATACCCTGGTAAAGAGAGCCATAGCCATGAAATGGGGGGCTGCGGACAAACCATTATTGAATAACTGGGTGGCGGCAATGGACCAATGTATGATAGCTGAAAAAGAAATCTATAAAATCAGAGGTTGCCCTAAGAAATGGGATAGAAAGTGGGGGGCCTGGAATGCTCATCGGGGAGTACTATGCATCTCACCGACTGAAGAACTTGTACTGACACGAAAGAATTTTCTGAAATTGTAACATCTGAACGTATTGTAACACAGCATACAGCATTTTTCTGTTAAATGACGAACTGTATACTATGATTTTACGCATGACAACTGTTTTAATTTTCAATAAAAATTTTTAAACCAAGATCTTGAGCTGTGTGTTTGCCCTGGCCAGCGTAGGAAGCGAGGGTCAGAGGGGCGACTGGTGTACTCGCTGCTCAGAAGTCCATGAGTTGTGTGCGAGTGCTATCTGTATCTCACATTGGCTTCTCTCTCTCTCCTTCCAGAGATGTCATGCAGAATCACCTTCTGCAGATGCTGTGTCTTGTGGCCATGGAGAAGCCCTGTTCTACCGACTCCGATGACGTCCGTGATGAAAAGGTTGGTCCCCAGCTGACAGCTGCATTTTGGCTCAAGCGAGGATGAGACGTGGGAGTGGTACCAGGGTGGGAATTTGGCCGAGACTCTTGCTTTCAACCACTTCATGCTATTCGCACAGTGCCAACTCAATTTTGGGTAAGAAAGCGCATAGAGGACAGTGCTAACCTTCAGAGACCCTAGCGCTGCAGCCTGACGTCTCGCCACTCCTGCAGAGTACTCCTGCTTGGTGTCGGTTCTTGGTGCACTGGTGAAATGTTCCACCAGGCCCAGCAAAGCCTTCTCCATATGAGCTGCCCTCCATGCTGCCTGTGCTGCAGGGCCTGCACTGTTTGCACGACGATGCTGTGCTACGATTTGCGCTCACTCACTAAAATAACTGCCTGTTCGAGGCATGTGTGCTGTAGATCCATATGCTTTGCATACTCCTGCCATCTAGTGTTGGGTCCGGATGTTTGCAAGTAGTTTTTGTCTTCGAAGAAGTTTTTCCAGTCACGAGGTAAGGCAACTCATACTTTCGGTGTCTTCGAAGACAAAAACAACTTGCAAACATCCGGACCCAACACTAGATGGCAGGAGTATGCAAAGCATGTGAATCTACAGCTCTACATGCCAAGAACAGATGCTTACTGGGTAAGTAACATTATCCTTCTGTCCCTCTCCACTGTTGTTGGGAGCAGTTCTTAAACAAGCCCTTCAAATCGTAAAACCCTCCACATATTGCAGGTTTCGGAGCTCAGTGCCACAGCACTCATTCCAGGACACGGAGCCCAGGGCTGCAGCACTCATTCCAGGACACGGAGCCCAGGGCTGCAGCACTCATTCCAGAACACGGAGCCCAGGGCCGCAGCACTCATTCCAGGATTCTGAGTCCAGGGCCGCAGCACTCATTCCAGGACTCTGAGCTCAGTGCCACAGCACTCATTCCAGGACACGGAGCCTAGGGCCGCAGCACTCATTCCAGGACTCTGAGCCCAGTGCTACAGCACTCACTCCAGGAGTCTGAGCTCAGTGCTGCAGCACTCATTCTAGGACTCTGAGCTGAGTGCCTCAGAACTCATTCCAGCTCCTGACTGAAGCAGAGAGCCTCAGCCTCCCATCAGAGGGTGCCAGGGACGGCACAGGTTCACTTACTAAAATGTCATTGTCTGTGCCGCTAGGCGGGCAGTGTGCACTGTACATTGTAGGGTGTCTGTTGTGGGGCTTCAGTGGTAGGGTCTGTTGCAGGGTTGTACTGAAGGGAATCCGCTGGCGTCTGCAGTGTAAGGTGACTGTTTCTGTGGTGTTCATTCTAACATTTGCAGTGTGCGATCTATGTTGTGTGGTGTCTGTAGGTGCTCGTTGTAGGTTTTGCATTGTAGGTGATCTGTTACAGGGTGGCTGTTAATTGTGGCGAGATGTTCATTGTGCGGTTTACAGTGTGGTGTGCGCACTGCGCTTTGTCAGTTGTGGTTTCTGCATTGTGTGGTGCCCGCTGTGCTCGCTTGCACCACTGGTAACACAGATGTTCCCCTTTAGGTGAAAGTTCTGAAGTGCATCTCTGAGGTGACAACGAATGATGTGGTCCTGGGACAGTACGTGGGGAACCCCAAAGGAGAAGGAGAGGCCCGGAAGGGTTACCTGGATGACCCCACAGTGCCCGCCGGCACCACCACGGCCACCTTTGCTACGGCTGTGCTCTATGTACACAACGAGAGATGGGATGGTGAGTACAGGCAGGCACGGAAGTAAGCGGGCGGTGACTGAGGCTGAGTAAAAGAGGTGAAGTGGGAGTGTTAGAGAGTGGAAGAAACAAAGAGGTGGTGGAGGAGCATGAGAAGAGAAGAGGATAAGAAAGCCTGGTGAGATGTGGGATTTTACATGGATGGTGTGGACCAGAGACTGAGGAGGAGGAAACTGGATGTGGCAAAAACTGGTGGCGCGAAGGGACAGAGATGGAACTGGGATAAAACTGTGTGGGAGGGATGAAAGGCTCTTGGATTAAGGTCACTCCAGCAAGGCTCCCACAGTCACTGCCTCTGACGCACACAATTATTAAACCCATTTAATCGATGTTAGAAGGGAGAAATCCTGGAAGCACCCCTGGCAGAGAAGACCCACCAGAGGCTGCTCTGAGATCGCGTTGATCACTTAAAAATGTTGTGTTTCAGCTTAGGCTGTGAAAAAGTGAGCGATCGTGCCAGGAGACGGGGAGTTGTGGAGAAAGGAGACCCAAATTGAACCATAGAAAAAGGGAAGTATTGGTAACAAAATGTGGATTTTATTGGAGAGCACCTGAGGCCCCATTAACTCCTGCAATCATCACAGACTCAGGCAAAACAAAGAAACCAGGAGAGTTTCTAACTTCTCATCTTGTCCCCATACCTGATTCACAATGAAGAATTTCATGAGATCCGAAGCCTTCGAATAAGTATATCCTTAATTTCTGGTTGGAGTCGCCAACAAACATGACCTTAAGATCTGTTTGGAGAGCAGGATTAAGGAGTGTGCCTACAAACTTAGCCCTGGCCCAAGTCGCTGGGCGAGAGGTCAGATTCCTTCCAGCGCTGATCTTTCGTCCCGGTCTGTTTCTAGTTCCCAAGGACCAGGTCATGGCTTAAAGTAAGGAGATCCCTGAAAGGATAAAACATTGATTTTCTGAACGTTGGACTCCGCCACCTCCCCTTGTGATAACCAGTTGAGTAAAGTTAAGCATCACAACAGTATTTACACATTGAAGCTGCATCTCCTTGCTTCAGCATAACTCCCTGATCAATCTGGGATGTCACTTGCTTCTCTTCTTGCTCCACTGGTGCACACAGGAGCATCTCTTTGCTGATGTCGTTTGATTTTATGATCCTCTTTCTGTTTCCCCTTCTCACCTGTGATTTGAACGTCCTTAAAGACACCTGAGAAGCTCTTTTTATTTGTTCCCCCCGCAGTAGACTGCTTGATAGGGGGAGCACCAAACTGCTCCCTCACCCATATTGGAGCGTGGTGTGTGCCACCTCGCCATGCTGACGGTCACTGGTAGCCATTTGCTTAGACAACATTTTCTGGCACGCGCCTGACAGAGACCGTTGCCTGTGGACCCAACAACACTCATTCTAACTCTGCAGACTTCGGCCTACACCTCATAACCCACCCTATGCTCATTTAAGCGAACCCCGCTACCGCGCTCTGTGCAATCGTTGCCAGTTGGGTAAAAGTTTGTGAAATGAAGTTTGCCTTTCTCTCACAGTTGGATGCTTCTCTACAGCCTTAAAGTTGCTACAAGAGCGCCTGGATGAATATAGAACAGGCGCACAAGTAGTGTTTCTGCAGGCCGTGCTGCATCATTTTACTATATTCACTGGTCTGCATCACGCTGAGAGCACAGAGCACTTCTCCGCCTACAATTTAATGTAGCATGACCTATTCTTGTCAATAAATCCCTGTATGTGTATACATTGAATGGCACGCAGGGGCTATTAGATGAATCTCTGTACCTATGTACGTTGAGTCTAAGCACCATTGTTTTGGCAGCCCTGAAATTATAGATCTCTGACTAAGTAAATGCAAAGAGGCCACTGTACTATTGAAGAAATGATTGTAGAGGGTTTTTACCTGAACTCCTGATTACTTTCTTTGTTGAATATGTTCAGCCTCCTGTAACTGGGTGGATGGCTTGTGTGTGTTACATGTTGTGTGTGTAGGTATTTGTGTATTGCAGGAGTGGTGTTCTTCACAAGGACCACACACCATGCGATGCAGGCACCCTACATGAGGCTGTGGAGGTCTTAAAGATCCCATATCCATCAGGACTGCTCCAGTTTGGGAAAGAGCTGAAGGCGACTCTGTAGCAAACACTACATCACGATGCAGCAACAGCTGTGAAGACCAACAGGGCACCTGACTAAATCATACGTTTTGTTGTGTTTTCTTGTTTTTTGTTAGGGGGAAAAAAACAACCAAAAACAAACAGAGTCCAAAGACCCACGAGTGAGCTTAACAGTGACTCTGACATGCGAGCTCGATCATAGGTATCTTTCATTAGAAGGACCGTGCACTTCCTCCTACCTAAGACTGGTAGGATATCTTTGGGCCCTTGAACCGAGGTGCGCTGAACATCTAACTCCATCTCACCCCGAGGGCTACTGAACTCCCATAGTTTGTGGTAGACAAAAGCCAAGCCTTCACATACACTTGGAGTCAGGCCCAGTTACTCACTATCAACACTGGTCATTGAACAGCACAGGGAAGCTGACAAACCTTGAATTACAACACTGTGCTCTGATGGGTCTGAAAAGATTGTATGTCTCTGCTGATTCAGACCAAACTCCCTCGTTCAGCACTCCATCAAATCGATTATTGAAGATCTTTGTGTGTATTCTGGTTAAGGATGTGGAAAGTCCTTATGGAACCAGGACTGTTCACATCGAAGGAGACATATAATTATCAGAAAGGCTTTCCACCATTCTTCCTGAAATTAAATTGTCGGTAGAAGATAATTTGGACTTACATAAAAGTTTGCATCTGTCTTATATCCTCCCCTTGCAAAATGTAATGGGTCATGGCATGCGGGCATGTGCTGGTAGTTTGAAAGTTTTGTTGTGTCACTTGTCTGTCTGGGGGATACGGATCGATGCTTAGCTCTCCGCCTCGTTAGAGGGAGGAGTTGAGCCGTTCAATTTCTCTGCCCCATTAGAGGGAGGAATTGAGCAGTTCCATGTCGCTCTGCCCCATTGGAGTAAGGCGTTGAGCAGTTCCATGTTCAGTGGGGAACGCTCAACAGACCTGCTGTTCATCCTCGATAGCCTTCTCTTGCTCAGGGTTGTTGCATCTCATGTGTTATTTTGGAAAAGGTTTTAAAAGGCAAGAGAAGAGTTCATTCCCCCATGGAAGGATATGCGTAGCGTGTGGATGTCTGTCCTCTCACCACTCAAAGTAAAGAGGGAGTGGCCCCACTATCCAAGAGATAGGGTACCAAATACAACAAGTGTATAAATAGAAATTTCTCTTGGATTTCAACTACCACAGGGTCAATCTACCACATTCAACCAGTTGCAAAACATGCAGATGTTCTTAGTCCACTATTATTTAAGAACCCAAAAATCAATTATAAACACAAGAAGAGTATATATCACAAATAATTGCAAAAAATTCATTTATTAAACAATAATAAAAAATATAAAATACAATGATATCCCAATCACATGTAAATACGTTTAAAAAATATTATTGGACAAACATACACATAACAGATCAGTTTCAATATACATGAGAGACAACAAGTGACACATTAAAAATCATCATAAATGCGTTAATTCGATGAATCTGTTATCTTTGGAGTCTATTAATCCTCTTGTCATTAGACTCAAACGTTCCTCAAATTTAACAAAAAAAGGAGCGTTGACGCGTTTCGGTGTGCTATGTATTTATCCCACCTTCTTCAGGACTTAAAATTAGTGTCTCTCCTAGAATCTAGCACAATGTCGTATGTGCCTGTATTGAGACAAAATGTGTATCAACAATCTAAATATATAACCAAAACAGTTACTATAATCATTTTTAATTAAAAAAAACCTACATTGAAGGTTTACAACATCACATTGTAATTTATAATTGTTTTAGGGTCCCATTTTAAAATTAGCTAACGCCGTTCACACCACACATCAACAGTCATCATCCTTAATCCTTGTTCCAATTCTGGAAATGAATATCACTGATTCCTTCCCAAACGGGACTGTAAGTGTCACCAAAAATACGTGACTATTCCTATAAACCCTTTTTTAATTATATACTGGGATTGCATGTCCATAATTGGACAATGGAGTGTCGGAGGTTACAACTTTTTTAATTCAACATGAAGATGTCTCGTATTAAATACCTCAATGTTGTACTGTTCCATCCAGTAAGGACTCAATTGTAGAGTACTCTAAGCATATGGAATCTTATTTAAAACAATATGTTCTAGATGGAAAAAAGGTTTTGTTTTTTTTTATAGCTAAAAAGGTAATGGAAGACTTATATAAAAATATATTCTTAAAGTTTTTTTCGTAATCAGCTCCTTGACTCCATCTCTCCCAACAGCGCCTTCCTCATGAAAACCTGGACAAAACTACCCTCGACCCCATTTTCTCCGGCTTCACTTTAACCAAACCCACCGTACACAACTGCTGTTTTCCCCCCGCCATAGCTGGAACAAGGTCACTGGAGAACATCTCACTACCGCGCCACCACTCCACCAACATCCACCAAAGCTAATACCTCAGCACGCAACCTCCACAGATGGATCTCCAACTGCTCCGACACTCTGGCGGTCAAGAAGGCACCCGCAAGCAACACTTCAAGAAAGCCAGCTGGTTCACAACTGCCCTCCCAGAGTCCAGACGCACCTGTAGATGACTCCAGAAGAGATGGAGGAACAACAAAACCCCAGAAACCCACCAACCTTCAAAGACGCAGTCACCGCACACCGCCTCCTCCTCAAAACCACAAAGAAAACGGCCCTCCAAGACAGAATCAACGCCAACGCACACAACAGCAAAGAAATCTCAACCATCAACAAGGAGTTCGACAGGCCCAACAGCGAGACCACAGACTTCCCACTCTCCCAAGACCTCTGCAACGAACTCTGCGCCGCCTTCCACCACAACATCGGGCACATCTATGACCGCTTCGACACCCAAGATCCTCCTGCCACGCCCGACACCACCGCACCCGACCACGCTGCACCCCAACAGATCCTGCTCAACTGGACCCCGCTCACCAGAGACGACCCACTCAAGACCATGAAGAGCATCCACTCCGGAGCCCCCTTGAACCCATGCCCGAACCACATTTTCCACAGAGCTGCCACCTTCATCACCCCGGACTTCGCCTCACCATCAACAGCTCCATTGAGACCTCCACCTTCGACGACTGGAAACACACGGAGCTCAACCCCCTGCTGAAGAAGCCATCCACCAACCCGACAGACCAAGAACTTCAGACCCATCTCCCTTCTCCCCTTTCCAGCCAAGGTCATCGAGAAGGCCATCAGCGCCCAACTCTGAGTCCATCGAAGCAAACCACATCCTGGACATCTCCCAATCTGGCTTCTGAAGCAACTACAGCACCCCTTGCTGCAACTGACGACATCCGCTCCCTCCTCTGCCTGGGCGAAACCGCAGCCCTCATCCGCCTGGACCTCTCGGCCGCCTTCGACACCGTCCCCAACAACACCCTAATCACTAGACTCCATGACTGGATCCATTCCTTCCTCACTGGTCGAACACAGCGAGTCAGACTATCACCGTTCCTCTCTGAACCCACAGAGATCTGCTGCGGAGTGCCACAGGGTTCTTTCCTGAGCCCCACCCTTTTCAACGTCTACCTGGCTCTGCTCACAGCCATATTCAGGAACCACGGACTCAATATCGTCTCCTACGCCGACGACTCCCAGCTGATCCTCTCTCTCACCAACTAACCCACAGCCGCCAGAAACAACTTCCACAGCGGGATGAAGCCCGTTGCCACATGGATGAAAGACAGTTGCCTCAAACTTAACTCGGCCAAGATCAAAGTCCTCATCCTGGGACCCACCCCCTCGGCTTGGGACGACTCCTGCTGGCTTGCCGCATTGGGAACGCCCCCATGGACCACGCACGAAACCTCGGCATCATACTGGACACCTCGCTCTCAATGAACCACCAGATCAACGCCGTATCCTCATCTTGCTTCCACACGCTTTGCCTACTTCGTAAGTTATTCAGATGGATCCCCACCGAATCCAGAAAGACGGTCACCCACGCTCTCATTAGCAGCAGACTCAACTACGGCACCGCACTCTATGCCGTTGTCACCCAGAAACTCCTCAGAAAACTAAAGAATGTTCAAAATGCAGCAGCCAGGCTGGTTCTCAACCTCCCCGCCGCAGTAACATCACAGAACACCTTCAAGAACTCCCCTGGCTCCCATTCAGCTAAAGAATCACTTTCTAGCTCCTCACACACGCTTAAAAGCCCTCCACAATGCAGGACCAGCATATCTGCACCACCGCCTCTCATTCCACGTACCCACCAGACACCTCCGCTCCGCCCAACAGGCCCTGGCCACCGTCCCACAGATCTACAAGACTAGAACTGGAGGAAGATCCTTCTCCTACCTCGCTGCCAAAACCTGGATTAACATGCCTCTCCACTCATGCAATCCCCGTCGCTAACCCATTTTAGGAAGCATCTCAAGACCTGGTTCTTTGACTGAACACCAGCGCCCAGACGGCTCAGCAGCCTTCCCCCCGTGCCTTGATACCCTCACGGTTGAGTAGCTGCGCTTTACAAACCCATGATTGATTGATTGATTGATTCTGAAGAATCGTGAATGTGGGAAGCAAGTTTACAGTTGGCTAGAAATGTGCAAGCAGGAGCAAAGGCTAGAATGCTCAAGTTTGCTTTTGCTTTCCATTTGTAATAAACATACAGTTCGAGGCATGTGTGCTGTAGATACACATGCTTTGCATACTCCTGCCATCTAATGTTGGGTCCGGATGTTTGCAAGTTGTTTTTCTTCGAAGAAGTCTTTCCTAGTCACGAGGTAAGGTGACTCCTCCTTTCGGTGATACTGCGCATGGGCATTGACTCCATTGTTAGATCGTTTTTTTTCCGCCATTGGGTTCGGACGTGTATTGCTGCGCTCCGGTTCTAAACTTTCCTTCGGGTTCCCCCGGTGCGCAATCCACTCCAACCTCAACGGTATTGTTATCATACATGTTCTCCTCTCTCCGCGTATCCATTCGATCGGGAAAGTCGCTCATCTTCGGTCGAAAACATTGTGGGTGGCCTCCGGGCCTAGCCGCGTCGATCCACCCCTCTGCCGATGGAACTGGCTCCGTTTCAATTCTGTCCTCTGTAAAACTCCAAGTACCCTTGCACCGATCTACACCAGGTCTGCAACTTGTGCTCATCACTGGAGCACAAGGAAGAAGACTGCGAGGCCTGTCGTTTGTTCAGGTCCAATCCATTCTAATTTGCCATCCCCTCCACCATCTTCACCTTTACCAATACTGCCAGGCTCAGATCCATTACATATAACACCACAGGGATCTCCTCACACACAGCCTGATTTAGGAAATGGGGGTGATGATGATGACGACCATGTTCCTTTACCTACAGATCCGTGGGATGATTATAATATTGATCCCCCCCATTGATTAATGATCAGTCCTATACCTCGCAAATCCTTCACCTCCAGATGATAATGTTTCCTATCTGGAGCTAATTTCCAGAGCAGCAGCATATCATGGGGATACACTGCATAAAGAGGCCTTAGATGGCGATTTTTTTATTTGAGACACTAGGGTCTTCACACAGAAGTTAGTCAGTCTCCCTATGTTAAAAGGCATGATGAGACATGCAGATGAAAGTTTTAACGACCCTGTTCGTGCATGAATTTTAACACCTAGGGTTGATAGAAAATAGAAACCATCACCCTCTGATCCTGTTTTTATTATTTGGACAGCTCCCTCTAGATACCCTGGTAGTTTCCAACGCTCGTAAAAGAGCAAACTCACAGACATCTGGGGATGCACCTCCCCCAGATAAAGAATCTAAGCTTATTGATGCATCTGGTAAAAGGGTAGCTGCTGAAGCTGCTAATCACAGGCGCATTGCCAACACGCAGGGCCTATTAGCTAGGTATGAGATCGAAGGTCTACTTCAGTACCTCCCAGAAGAGCATAAGAAAAGGGCACAAGAGCTAGTTCAAGAAGGAAAGCTTATGTTCGAGGCATATGAGCTGCAGAATTCATACTTTTGCATAGATCGCCATCTGGTGTTCGGCTCGGATACTTGCACCTTGTTGTTGTCTTGGAAGAAGTCTTTTGTAGTCACAAGATAGGTGACTCCTCCCTTGGACGATAGTGCGCATGGGCAGCGACTCCATCTTCAGATTGTTTTTTTCCGCCATCGGGTTCGGATGCAACTTCAGCGCTCCGGTTCGGTACCGTGTTTTCCAAACCTTTTCGACTCGCAAACCATCGCAAACTCGACGGTATTGTTTTCGTTCGCGTGCCTTTCGACGCGCTAACTCAAAACTCGATTCCGGTCGTCGACGCAGGCCGCTGGACCTATCGACGCCTTTCGGGCCTACGGCTAATGGAAAGGACCCCATTCAAAAAATGCCCCCAATGTGGAGCTAAATTCCCACACAGCGACCAACACAAGGTTTGCAACCTTTGTCTCTCGCCCGAACACGAAGAAAAAGATTGTCAAGCCTGCGCCTCCTTCCGGTCTAAGAAGACTATCCGTGATCGCTGGGCTCGACGACACGTTATGGCGCAACGGGCTGCATCGGTGCCAGAAAACATCTTCGATGAAGGCCCCGACGTTCCAGAGGCAGAGGATTCGGAGGATCTCGACATCGTATCCGAAGCAGATGACTCCGACTCCGATGACCACATCACTCCAGGCCAACGAGTGAGTACAACTGCCCCTGCCCCAACCCCACCCGAAAAAAAGAAGGCTCCGGTCAAGACTTCGCCTGAAGGCCTTAGTCGCGACCCAAAGAAAACTTCAGAAGCCCCGCCTCCGGGCCCAGCTCCGAAGACTAAGGAGAAGCCTTCCGGCGGCTTGGGACCGAGCAAGCCGCACGTCGGTGCCCCAAAAACACCGTCGGTGCCGAAAGCGGGAACACATCCTACTCCCGCTGTCTTCAAAAAGGCCGCGGCACCGAGCACTTCGGCACCGAAAGAACACAAGGCCTCGGATCCAAAGAAACCTTGACAACCTTCGGATCCGAAAAAGATTTTGGACTCCACACTGAAGCCGAAGGACCCAAAAACCCCTTCTAAGACTCCAGAGCAGAAATCTAAACCACGTTCGGAACCGAAAAAATCAGCGCCGAAGGGAGACGCCAACGAGGAAGAACTGTTTCTACTGGATCCTATCTATCCGAAACAGAAAACACTGCATGTGGACCCTAAAACAGGCCATATTGTCAATATCCCGCACAACAAGAGGAAATTCGACACCCCACACATCCCTGAGGTGCCTGTGAAGAAAAGAGACTGTGCAACTTCACCAATAAGACCCTCTTCTCCTGTTCTTCCTACTAAGCCATTGTCTCCTCCAAAGTCTCCCATACTTCCTCCATACTCACCACCACCACCACAGGATGATGATGACCTAGGGGGTGGGGGTGGACATAATGACCCTTTCGATGATCCTGATGATGACACTAGCATACCACAGGACACATGGGATGACTACAATCACCCTGTAGATCCTCCAGACCTTCCTGATCCGGATGCATACCCAACAAGGCCATCTCCCCCAGATGACAACATTGGGTTTAGTCAGCTCATGGATAGGGCTGCCCAATATCATGGCATTCAAATGCATTCAGACCCCACAGAGGAAGACTTCCTAGTAGACACTTTTGCACAGTCACAAAAGACAGTACAAACATTACCCATGCTGAAAGGTGTCATCAAACATGCTCCAGACGTCTTCAAAGACCCTGTCAGGACCAGGATTCTCAATCCTCGGATTGATAAAAAATATAAACCCGCCCCTAATGATCCCACCTACATTAAAGGACAACTCCCCTTAGATTCCCTGGTAGTGACCAATGCTAGGAAGCGTGCCAACTCTCAGACCTCCGGTGATGCTCCACCTCCAGACAAAGAGTCTAAATTACTAGACGCTTCAGGCAAACGAGTTGCTGCCCAGGCAGCTAATCACTGGAGGATAGCTAATGCACAAGCATTACTTGCCAGATACGATAGGGCTCACTACGACGAGCTTGAAGGCCTAATGCAGCATTTGCCTGACCAATACAAGGCCAAAGCCAATGATTTGATTCAGGAGGGCAAGTTAATCACAAACGCATCCATTAAATGTGCCCTTGATGCAGCAGACACTGCATCTGGATCAATCAACTCTAGCGTGTTATTACGAAGACATGCTTGGTTGCGCATTTCTGGGTTCAAACAAGAAGTGCAAGCTACTATACTGAATCAGCCGTTCAATCAGGAACAACTTTTTGGACCAGCTGTAGACACAGCCTTAGAGAAATTGAAAAAAGACACGGAGACTGCGAAATCTATGGGAGCATTACAGTCTCCATCTACACGAGGCTCCTTTCGTCGCTCCTTTTATAGGGGCGCATCCAAGAACATCAGCACAGACACTGCTTCCTCCTCCTATAAAAGTCCCACACAAACATCCCCCAACAAAGGATATTTTGGAGGTGGGTACAGGGGAAATAACAACAAAGGCAGAGGCCGAGGTAACAACACTCGCACCTCCCCCACTAACAAACAATGACTTCCCTCCGCTCCCTCCAGACCATTCCACTCCGGTCGGAGGAAGACTCCCACAGTTCCTACCTGTCTGGAATTCCATCACTACAGACAAGTGGGTGAGACAAATTATCCAGTATGGTTACTGCCTGGAACTTACTGCAACTCCCCCCAACATACCGCCCAAACAGCATCCAATGTCCACGGAACATCTAACGCTTCTCAAACAGGAAGTTCTCTCACTGCTTCAAAAGCACGCAATAGAACCAGTTCCCCTAGAGCATCAAGGGACAGGGGTTTACTCCATGTACTTTCTAATCCCCAAGAAGGACGGTACTCTCAGGCCAATACTGGACCTCAGAACTCTCAATTTCTCCATACAGTCGGATCACTTTCACATGATCACTCTCCAACAGGTCCTTCCACTGCTGCAACAAGGCGACTTCCTTGCCACATTAGATCTCAAGGACGACTACTTCCATATTCCCATACACCCTGCTCACAGGAAATATCTAAGGTCCACAGTGGACGGCCAGCACTATCAGTTCAAGGTTCTCCCATTCGGAGTAACCCAGGGTCTTCACAAAGTGTCTCGCGGTAGTAGCCGCACACTTGCGAAGACAGCAAATCCATGTGTTCCCATACCTGGACGACTGGCTGATTAAAAGCCAAGTCACACAGTCAGTGTGTTCATCACACTCACGAAACAATTCAGCTGCTACACCACTTGGGGTTCACAATAAACCACGTCAAGTCACATCTACAGCCCTCCTACCTACATCAGTATCTAGGGGCCACAATAGACACTTCCAAAGCTCTAGCATACCCCAATCCAGCCTGGATAGCCAGTATGCAAACCCTCATCAAAAAATTTCAACCCCAACACTCCCTTCCAGCTCGAGTGTTTATGCAGCTCATAGGAATGATGGCCTCTTGCATTTTCATAGTACCTCACGCAAGACTTCAGATGCGCCCCTTACAAGAATGCTTAGCACGTCAGTGGAATCAAGCTCAAGGTCAACTTACAGATCTGGTGTTGGTGGACAGCCGCACACATCGCTCTCTGCAGTGGTGAAACACACAAAACCTTTCCAAAGGGCGGCCGTTCCTAGAGACAGTTCCACAGATAGTGCTAACAGCGGACGCATCACTCACCGGCTGGGGAGCTCATCTCCTAAGCCACACAATTCAGGGCAGGTGGACCACTCAACAAAAAGTGCTCCACATCAATCACCTAGAACTACTGGCAATATTTCTAGCGCTAAAATCATTCCAAGCACATCTCCTCAACAAGACAGTCCTAGTCCGCACGGACAATGACAGCAATGTATTACATACAGAAACAAGGAGGAACACATTCTTTGCAGCTATCTCATCTAGCGCAAAGTATATGGAGATGGGCCATTCCGCAAAACATATAACTTCTGGCAGAACATCTTCCAGGAGTGCACAATCAGATTGCGGATCTGCTAAGTCGTCAGACACAGCAGATACACGAATGGAAACTTCATCCTCAAGTTCTTCAACCATTTTCCACATGTGGGGCCACCCAGACGTAGATCTGTTTGCCACACACGCAAACGCAAAATGCCCAACCTTCGCCGCCAGGTTTCCACACCCGTTGTCCAAAGGCAATGCAATATGAATGAACTGGTCAGGCAGATTTGCGTACGCTTTTCCGCCAATCCCACTCATTCCACTAGTAGTACGCAAGCTCAAGCAACAGTCTCTCAAAATGATCCTAGTTGCTCCCACATGGACACGGCAACCATGGTTCACAACACTCCTGGATCTCTCAGTAGTTCCACACCAAAAACTACAACTCTCAGGGGGCGTGGCTTGGCGAGTCAACATGGCGGACGCAAGTTAATCGCGCTCCGCGTCGCCCCGCCAAACCTGTGCCAATATCCGCCATAATATCCTTGCGGAGGATCTTCAGACTAGCCGGCCCTGCGGTGGACCGCCTTGGGCCCCACTGGACCGAGCCTGAGTGACCGCCGAGCTCTCCCGGCCCCGTCGCGTCGCCGGAGACTGTGCGGCGCCACTGGGCGCTGAATCCGGAGCAGCCGCCCCTTGCCTGTGGGCGGGCCACGCGCCAGGAGTCACCGGGGTTTGAGGCCTGTGCGGGACATTGCCGGCGAGACCCGAGGGACGCTGCGCTGCCGGGCCGCCGAGGTGTGGAGCTGCTGACCGGCTGATTGTGCGGCGGCCCGGTTGGGGCTGCGGACCTGCTCCTCCTGGTCGACGGTGGCGCCCGGCTGGGCGATCTGGTTGCCACTGCGACGCACGGACCTGTCCTACTTCGGCTGCCTGGGGCATCGGGTGAGTGGGGCGGGGGGGCGCCTCTGCGCTCCCGGCCCCTGAGGACTGGCCTAGTGGGGGGCGGCTGACGCCTTTCCCCCCCCCCTCCTCTTGTCGCCTCCTCCCCGCGGCCCGGGACTTCGGCTTCCCCTCTGCTGCCTTCGGGTGATCGGTGCCGGCCTCCTCTTATATGCCACACTAGAGGGACACGCTAGCCGGCAGGACTCTTGGGGCTCTCGGCACGCCGGCGACCTGCGGCTGCGGGGCTCTGTGTGCTGCGCTGTGGGGCCTGGCGCTGAGCCTGGTGGACTGTGTGCAGAGGGGTGGTGACCCCAACACCGCCTGCGTCGCCTCTGGGGCCCGGGCGCCGGCCTGGGGCGCGGACCTCGCGGCTGGCCAGACCGGATCCTTGCTGCAGGGCCTCGGGGGCCGCCGGGTCCCCCCTGGGTGAGGGGCTGCCTCCGACCCTCAGTCGCACGATGGGCAAGGACAAACCAGGCGGCGCCGGCCCAAAACAGGCTACGCTGGATCACTACACTGCACCGGCTGGTACCGGCCCCCCGGCGGGTGGGGGGGCGAGTCCGCCGCCCGACAACGCGGCCCTCCTGGTGGCGATCAATGGAGCCAGGGACGCATTGGAGGCCAAGATAGGAGCTGTGGGCTCGGAGGTGTCATTCCTCCGTCAAGACCTCCGCAAGGCTGTCGACCGCATTACGGAGGCGGAAACTCGGGTCTCCACAGTCGAGGACACGGTCTCCACCCTACAAAAGCAGGTAAACAAGCTTACAGTGGTGTCCAGGGAACTCGCCTCCAGGGTCGAAGATGCGGAAGGCCGGGCACGCCGAAATAACCTGCGATTTGTGGGCCTGCCGGAGGGGTGTGAAGGGGCCTCCATGACTTGCTTCATTACAAAATGGCTGACCGACCTCATGCCTGCTGATCAGCTCTCCCCCTGCTTCATAATTGAGCGCGCTCACCGGGCCCTGACCCAAAAACCACCCCCGGGTGAAAACCCTAGGCCAGTCATCGCTAGGGTAATGAACTATACAGACCGTGATGCGATCCTCCGATGTGCCCGGCAGCATAAGGATTTGTTCCAACACGCTTCCCGACCTGTCATGGTGTTCCCGGACTACACCCGGCTGGTTCAACAGCAGCGCCAATTTTCACGGCGGCCAAGCGCAAGCTACGCGACATGAACCTGCAGTACATGCTGCTCTATCCGGCCCGGATGCGAATTATCTTCAACTCCAAATCTTTCTTCTTCGACACCCCGGAGGCTGTTCTTGCATGGGCCGAGGAGCGCCCTCAGATACGGCTGGGTTTGCCATGTTCCCGTGATTCGGACTCCTCCCGGAGTCCAAAAAACGTCTCGGCTCAGGACCTGAGAGACTCTCTGCAAGCCCACCACGATTCTCCTGATCATCCGTTCATTGTACTGCCTGTACCCGCAGGGACGCCTCTGATTCTCGGGCCGGGAGGGCCTACAGCAGCACGCTCCTTCTCCGCGTAGCGTGGTAGACACGCCATGGGACTTCCAAGCCACAGACTCTTCTTGAGCACCCCCAAGTTCGACATGTTTGGTGGGAGGGTTGGGTATTGTTGGCGCCGGGGCCCGGGTCTCCCCTGTTGGGGGCTGGCCTCCCCTGCACCGCGACAGATGCTCCTTGTTTTTGGCAGTGGGGGGTCTGAGGGAAGTTTTTCAGTTCATTTGTTATATTTGTTTTCTGCAGACACACATAGATCATCGCATTTCTCTTCTCACAGATTCCGTGACACAGGCTGGATGGCACCTGACGATACAACCCCCCTCGGGGACCTTACAGTGGTCTCGTGGAATGTTCGAGGCCTCCAGAATAAAGTCAAATGGGGCGCCGTCTTGCGCCAGGCGAAGAGATACGGGGCAGACCTCCTTCTGCTCCAAGAGACACATCTCCTGGGTACCAAGGCCCCCTGTTTAGCTCGATTCGGTTTCTATCATGTTTATCATGCTGGGTTCACCAGGGGCTCCAGGGGGGTGGCAATTCTGATTCATCGTCGAGTCCAGTTCCAATACTTAGCACATCGGGCGGACCAGGGAGGCAGATACCTTTTTCTGACCTGCATGCTTGGTTGTGAGAGGGTGACCATAGGCAGTGTGTATGCCCCCCCCCTTTTGGGCTCGACCTTCATCGCCAAGATCACAGCGGAATGGGGCGCCATACACGAAGACCTTACGCTCCTGGGAGGGGACTGGAATGACACAATGGGCCCCCTTGGACTAGCTGCGATCCACAGACCCCCAACAGTCCGCTGGCACATCTAAACTCTATTCCCTTGCGCACACACTGGGTTGGGCGGATGTTTGGAGGGAGTATCATCCCGCGGAACGGGGCTATACATTTCTTTCCACAGTGCACGGGACCCAATCCCGTCTTGACTACTTTTTTGCTCCCCAGGCCTCACTTCACCGTTTTTCACGGGTACTACAACACCCTCGTGTATTGTCTGATCACTCCCCAGTGGCGCTGCTGTTCCACACACGATCCCGTAGACCTCCCTTCCGATGGCGCATGTCTCCCTGGCGCCTGCGATGCCCCAAATACCAGGAAATGCTCCATATGGCTGTCTCCACATACATAGAATTAAATGGCCTCACCGCCCCCTCGGGTAGTATTTCATGGGAAGCCCTAAAGCCCACTCTCCGCGGCGCAGATATAAGCTACTGTACCAATGAAAAACGCTTGCGACGAGAGCGGCTAGCGGTTCTCGAAACGCATCAAATGACCCTTGCACAGCAACTGACTATAGACCCGAGCCCCAGTCTCAGGCGCAATTTACTTCTCGCACAACAAGAATTACGGCAATATCTATTGGGAGAGGCCAAAGAAATCTGGGAAGCATCCCAAAATCGGGTATACCAATGGGGAGACAAGTCGAGCAAGATGCTTCATCGGCTTTGTCAGGCTGACAAATCCCCGGCGGTCGTTCCTACAATCCGGGGTGCGGACGGGTCATTAGTTTCGGCGCCAGCGGAGGTGGCCAAGGAGTTTGCGCGCTATTTCACAGCCCTATACGCCGAGCGGGAAGTAATCTCAGCTGAACTCATCGCCGAGTTTCTACGTGATATTCCGCCGAAGAGGCTCCCTGACCAACTGCGGGATCAGCTCGAGGCACAGATCACGGTGGAGGAACTGACGGGTGCGCTGTGCGCGCTCCGCTCGGGGAAGGCTCCAGGCCCTAATGGGTTTCCGCTAGATTTCTTGCGCCCGCACGCACATCGATTGGGGCCCCACCTTTTGGCAACGATCCGGGAGGCCAGGGACTCCGCTATCCTGCCCCGCGACTGGCGGCATGCTGAAATCGTGCTCTTCCATAAGCCCGGGCGCCCCCCGGAATTACCCTCTTCTTATCGCCCCATATCCCTCATAAATTTTGAACCCAAATTATTGGGGAAAGTTCTCGCCGACCGGCTGCGATCCTGCGTTCTGGACTTAATCCATCCCGATCAGGCTGGATTTATGCCGCAGAGAGCCATGCGCCATAACATTCGGCGGGTGCATAATGCACTGGCTGCAGCTCCAGCTCTCGGTAGGCCGGCGGCCATTCTTCTGGCCGACATAGATAAGGCCTTCGACTCTCTGAGCTGGACTTATCTGTTCCAACTGCTAGAGGCATGCAATTTTGGACCCCAATTCCTTGCGTATGTTGTATACGGACTTGACGGCCTCGGTGCGCATAGCTGGTCACCGCTCAACCCCCTTTCCTATCCGGAGGGGCACTCGACAGGGCTGTCCCTTGTCTCCTCTTCTGTTTGCCTTGGCAATCGAGCCCCTAGCTGCATGGGTTCGGTGGGACCCGGTCCTATGGGGCTTTGACTGGTCGACTTCGCGCTCCGATCGCATTGCACTCTATGCGGACGATGCGCTATTTTTCATCACGGACCCATGGTTCTCTGGACCACGCGTGCTCCAGATACTCAGAGTCTTTGGGGAAACCACGGGGCTGCATACGAACCCGGCTAAATCTGTCTTATTCCCGGTCTGCGGCCCTCAGGGCCGCGACGCCTGGGCGTCGCAGCTCACCCGAGCGACCGACGGTTTTAAATATCTCGGGATTTATATCTCAGCATGCCCAAAGATCTCGTGGATACACAACATCACCCCTCTACTAGTCGGCCTCCAGGCCGAGACCGCGGTCTGGGCCTCTCTTCCGCTGTCTCTTTACGGCCGCTCGGCGATTTTTAAAATGGTGTCATTACCGCGCCTTCTTTACCGTCTTCAAAACTTCCCATACCCGATTCCGCGCTCCTGATTCGCGCAAGTTAATGCCATACAGAACAAATTCCTTTGGAATAACGGTGCGATTAGGTCGCTCTTCGCACCTGTGTGCAATCCACATATTGCGGGGGCATCGCGGCGGCAGATATATATGCGTATTATGTGGCATCCCACATTCTAGTAATAAACGAGTGGTGGCATAACTCCCCTGCCGACCCGGCATACACTGCTGAGCAGGTCGTTCTGGCGCGTACCCCCCCTCCTACATCTCCTATATAGCACGGCGCGATTGGATGCACTACCTCCGGCTGGCAGAGTGGCAATCTCGCTGTGGCGGGCGCCGGTGAAGCAGATGGGTTGGGGTGGTAGGCTTACCCAGGCGACCCCACTATGGCAGGGAACATACCTTCGCCCGGTGGCGGCCCTACAGGGTTTTCAGGGCTGGGACACGTTGGGGATATCAACCCTGGGCGATGTGATGCGGGGCACTACCCTAAAAACGTATCAGCAGCTGCAGACTGAGTACCAGCTTCACAAATCGCAATTTTTTAGATTCCTTCAACTTCGCCATGCACTCACCCCCCTCATTCGCTCTCTGGACGCCCTCCCTGAGTTCCACCCCCTGGAGGGACGTCTACTGATGGGTGACTTAGGCCAACATAAAATCAGGCAAATCTACCAGACCCTCAACACTCACGCCACGACGACGATCAACAAGACACGAGCGGCCTGGACAGCCGACATCCCTGAGTTGACGGACGATGACTGGGACGAAGCCATAGCTAGCCCACGGGGGGCGGCGGTCTCTACCAGATATCGCCTGATACAGTTTAAGTACCTACACCGGGCCTATTTTACGCGAGTCCGGCTGTGGAAGATGGGTGTCATTCAGTCCCCTCTGTGTCTACGGTGTGATCGCGCCGAAGGGACCTTCATACACACGGTGTGGAGCTGCGTTGCGCTGCAGCCCTACTGGCGCAGGGTTAGGTCTTGCCTTCAGGAGGTATTGGCGTGGGAACTCCCCTTAGACCCGCGACTCTTTCTCTTACATGCCACAGAGGACATAGGGGGAAATAAATATAAGCAACATTTGCTGTTCTTGGCACTAGTGGTCGCTAAAGGGGACATAGCGCAGTGTTGGAAGGGAACATCACCCCCGCCGATTGGTAAATGGAAACGGGAACTCGACACTTGTATGGGGGCGGAGATGGCGGTCTTTGTAGCCCGAGGTTGCCCCAAGAAACACAGGAAGATTTGGACCCGATGGGCCACGTACCGTGGCATAGAGCTCCCCCCGTTGCCACCCGAAGACCCGTAAACGTGTTCATGCCTGCTGTCTGCAGTTATGGGATGCCCCCTATAGGCTGGAAATAGATGCCCAGCCAAAGGTGTTATGTGAAGCAACCGTGAGATATTGTGATGTCTGCTGTTTTGTATTGTTGATTGTCCTGCATGTTTCGCAGGTGTTTATATATGTACAAAATGAGGATTTAAAGAGCATATGTATACCTCTTTCATCTATTGGTATTATGGGGCTAATCGCCCAGATTTCTCTTGAAAATCAAATAAAATTTGTTATTAAAAAAAAAAAAAAAACTACAACTCTCTCCAAAGCTGCTAACGCAGAACCATGGAGAGATAAGGCACCCAGATCCAGCACAACTGAATCTAGCAATCTGGCTCCTGAAGTCCTAGAGTTCGGTTATCTTAACCTTCCGCCTGACTGTATGAACATCATTAAAGAAGCCAGACGCCCTACTACTAGAGCTTGCTATGCAGCAAAATGGAAAAGATTTGTCATCTACTGCAAAAATAATAAAATTGATCCACTGGATGCTTCCATCCAGGACATCATTTGCTATTTGCTACACTTACAAAGATGTAATCTAGCATATTCATCCATACGATTACATCTAGCAGCGCTCGCCGCTTATTTACAAAACAGACAACATTTGTCATTATTTAGAGTACCTGCAATTAAAGCCTTTATGGAGGGGCTTAAAAGAATAATTCCTCCCACACTACCACCCTCTCCAGTGTGGAATCTAAACATTGTCCCCCATTTGAGCCTTTACACAAATGTGAACTGCAGTTTCTAACAAGGAAAGTAGCTTTCCTTGTCGCAATTACCTCTCTCAGGAGGGTAAGTGAGATCCAGGCTTTAACCATACAAGAACCATTCTTACAAATACATCGTAACAAGGTGGTTCTTAGAACAAATCCTAAATTCCTTCCCAAAGTAATCTCTGCTTTCCATCTTAATCAATCTGTAGAGTTACCAGTGTTTTTCCAAAACCCAGATTCCGTACCAGAGAGAGCTCTTCACACACTTGACGTCAAAACAGCTTTATATAGCTTTTTATAGATTATATTGACAGGACTAAACCTTTTAGAAAGACAAACCAACTGTTTGTAGCTTTCTCTCCACCTCATAAAGGCAACCCCATCTCCAAAGCTGGAATTGCCAGGTGGATAGTCTAATACATTCAAATATGCTACCAGAAGGCAAAACGCACATTAACAATTCCCCCTAGAGCGCACTCAACACGCAAACTAGGGGCGTCCATGGCATTCTTAGGGAACATTCCCCTAGAAGACATTTGTAAGGCAGCCACATGCTCTACTACACACACCTTCACCAAACACTATTGTGTAGACGTGCAGGCGAAGCAACAGGCTTCTGTAGGCCAGGCTGTTCTTAAGACACTTTTCCAAACCACTGCAACAGGTACAGGTGACCACCGCTAGGGGAGACACTGCTGTACAGTCTATGCAAAAGTATGAATTCTGCAGCTCATATGCCTCAAACGGAAAATGCTACTTACCAGTATGCATCTGTTCTTGGCATGTAGAGCTGCAGAATATCACACGCCCACCCGCCTCACCGGGACCTGTACCTGTTCCAGTGTTATCTTACTTAGATACATTCACATGGACATCTTTTCTGTTTCTTACAACTCCATCATTTCCCATCATGGCGAAAAACAATCTGTAGATGGAGTCGATGCCCATGCGCACTATCGTTAAAGGGAGGAGTCGCCTATCTCGTGACTACAAAAGACTTCTTCCAAGACAACAAGGTGCAAGCATCTGAGCCCAACACCAGATGGCGATCTATGCAAAAGTATGATATTCTGCAGCTCTACATGCCAAGAACAGATGCATACTGGTAAGTAGCATTTTCCTTCCTACTCCTCTATTAGATGCGCTCTTGATGCTGCTGACACTGCAGCAAGATAAGTTAACACCAGCATTCTCTTACGTCGGCATGCCTGGCTTAGAATTTCTGAACCAGAAGTCCAACAATCTATTTTAAATACTCCTTTTTGACAAACAACATCTTTTCGGACCTCAGGTTGATGAGGCTTAAGAAAAGATGAAAAAAGACACAGATGTGGCGAAATCCATGGGAGCGCTTCAGACTCCTTCAAGCAGAAGCTCCTTTCGTCGCTCATTCTATAGAGCAGGGTCTAAAAGTACATCCTCAGACCCTAACACTTCCTCGTACAAATCCAACACGCAACCCTCTTCCGGTAGCGGCTTCTTTAGAGGAGGGTACAGAGGAAACGATTTTAAAGGTAGGGGTAAGGGCACGCCAATGCGTAACCCCCCTTCCCCCAATAAGCAGTGACTTGCCTACGCTTCCCCCGATCATCTAACACCTGTCGGGGGAAGGCTTCAACAGTTTCTCCCCATTTGGCAATTCATAACATCAGACAAATGGGCGTTCGATATTAGCCGACATGGTTATTGCCTAGAGCTAGCCAAACATAAAGTATCCCGCCCTGTATGCATGTGATACGTGGGGCACTACTCTCTTCAGGTGGTACACTGTCCGTTTAGGGGCGGGGAAGGAAAAGATTCCTTTTTGTTATATAACCCTCACACACTCTAGTAGTGTCATGCTTCATCATCGGGTTCACCCTAACTCCTAAAGGTCAGGTTGGGCTCAACCATATTTCAGGGAGCACTTAGGAGAAGTAGACCAGTGGGCTTAAAGATTAAAAATCCTCCTTTAACTGCAAGGTATCCCTTTATTCGTGGAGTTACTGGGGATATTAAATAGGGATGATGTATCCCTCCAGCACCTTTTCCAGCCAGTGGAAGAACCTCTACACCCTCCTGACTTGGGAGAGGGTTTTCCCACCCTTCTCCAGGTCAAAATTTTGCAATATTGCCTAGAGCTCACCAGCAATCCTCCCAACATTCCACCTCGCACTTGCAAACTCTCGTCACAGCACCTGCAGCTCCTCAAACAAGAGGTACAAGCTCTTTTAACAAAAGGATCTATAGAACCAGTTCCATTACAGTACCAACGTTCAGGAGTGTACTCTCTGTACTTTCTAATCCCCAAGAAGGATGGCTCCTTAAGACCAATTTTGGATCTAAGGACATTAAATCTGTGCATACTTTCAGAACATTTCCACATGGTCAGGCTTCAACAGGTCCTTCCACTGCTACAGCAGCAAGGCAATTTTATGTCCACACTAGACTGAAAAGACACATACTTTCATATTCTGGTTCACCCAGCTCATCGCAAATACCTCAAATTTGTGATAGCAGGAAAACACTATCAGTTCCAAGTACTCCCATTCGGAGTAACTACCGCACAAATTGTCTGGCAGTAGTGGCGGCACATCTCAGAAGACAACAAATTCATGTCTTACCATATCAGGACGACTGGCTCATCAAAGCCAGCACACACCAAACGTGTCTACACCACACTCCGACTACATTAGACCTACTCTACCAATTGGGTTTCACAGTCAATGCTCAGAATTCTCACTTTCAGCCTTCACAAATGCAGTCTTATCTGGGAGCGACTCTAAACACTTGCACAGCTCTAGCCACTCCCAATGCAGCCAGAATTCAGAATATTCAATCTCTGATAATACCGTTTCAGACCAATCAATACTGAACAGTCAGGACTTTCATGCAACTGTTAGGAATGATGGCATCATCCATTGCAATAGCGCCTCATGCAAGGTTACACATGCGCCCCCTACAGGAGTGCTTAGCACGTCAGGGGAATCAGTCACAGGGTCCATTAACAAATCTAGTGTTGGTAGACTGCCGCACCCATCGCTCTCTGCGGTGGTGGAACACACCAAACTTATCAAAAGGGCGGCCCTTCATCGACCCTGTTCCACAGATCATGCTAACAGCAGACGCATCCCTCACAGGTTGGGGCGCACATCTTCACAATTTGACAAGTCAGGGTCTGTGGGACAACGAGTACAGAGCTCTGCACATCAACTATCTAGAGCTTCTAGCTGTGTATCTAGCACTGAAAGCTTTTCAGTCTCACCTCATAGGGAAAGTTGTCCTAGTCTGCACTGACAACATGACAGCAATGTACTATATACAAAAACAGGGGAGACACATTCTCTGCAACTGTCACCCCTCTCTCAGACCATTTGGCATTGGGCAGTTCATCACAGTGTCCATCTTCTGGCAGAGCACCGCCCAGGAGTGGACAAACAGATTGCTGACCTCCTCAGCAGAAGGAGACAGCAAATACACGAGTGGGAACTTCATCCCCAGGTTCTCCTTCCATACTTTCGAGAATGGGGATTCCCACAAATCGATCTGTCCGCCACAGTGGACAACTCAAAATGTCTTCGCCTCCAGGTTCTTACACCCTCTATCCAGAGGCAATGCCCTATGGATGAATTGGCCAGGGATATTTGCCTACGCTTTTCCGCTTCTCCCTCTCCTTCCATTTCTGGTTTGGAAGCTGAGGCAAACATCCCTCACACTGATTCTAGTGGCTCCCACTTGGGCCCATCAACCGTGGGTCACAACACTATTGGAACTGTCAGTAGTTCCACATCAAAAGCTACATCTCCATTCCAGTCTTCTCACGCAGAACCATGGAGCAGTCAGACACCCACACCCCAAGGAGCTCAATCTAGCGATTTGGCTCCTGAAGTCATAGAGTTTGGATATCTTAACTTGTCACCAGAATGTATGACCATTCTTAAGGAAGCAAGAAAGCGTACCACGAGAACATGTTATGCAGCAAAATGGAAACGATTTGTTATGTATTGTACTGATAACAGTATTGATCCTCTAAATGCATCTACTCAAAATATCATTTGTTACCTTCTGCATTTAGAGTGTGCTGGTTTAGCCTACACTTCCATTTGTTTGCATCTTGCAGCAGTAGCAGCATATTTGCAAAACAGACAACATCTATCTCTGTTCAAGGTTCCAGTAATGAATGCCTTTATGGAGGGCCTTAAGAGAATAATACCACCCAGGGTACCTCCAGCACCAGTTTGGAATCTCAACATTATGCTTACACCGCTCATGGGTCCACCTTTTGAGCCATTACACAACTGTCCGCTACAGTTTCTTTCATGGAAAGTTGCCTTCCTCATTGCGATCACTTCATTGAGGAGAGTATGTTAGCTACAAGCTTTAACCTTAGAAGAACCCTTCTTCCAACTTTATAGAGACAGGGTAGTTTTTGGCACCAACCCAAAGTTCCTTCCCAAAGTGGTTTCTGCTTTCCATATCAACCAATCAGTTGAGTTGCCTGTGTTCTTTCCTCAACCTGATTCGGTAGCAGAACGAGCTCTTCATACTCTTGATGTCAGTAGAGCGCTATTGTACTACATTGAAAGAACAAAGGATTTTCACAAAACAATTGTTTGTTGCATTTGCTCCACCTCACAAAGGCAATCCCATCGCTAAATCTGGTATTTCAAGATGGATTGTTAAGTGCATTCAAACGTGCTACACTAAAGCTAAACGAACTTTATCTATACCTCTTAGAGCGCATTCCACTCGTATAATAGGAGCGTCTATGGCCTTTTTAGGTAACACCCCTATAGCTGACATTTGTAAAGCAGCAACATGGTCCACACCACACACATTTACTAAACATTATTATGTGGATGTGTTAGCCAGGCAACAAGCTAATGTAGGGCAAGCAGTGCTAAAAACACTTTTTCAAACAGCTGCAACATCTACTGGTTAGCCACCGCTTTGGGAGAATACTGCTATATGGTCTATACAAAGCATGCTTATCTACAGCAATCATTCCTCAAACGGATTATGCTACTTATCCAGTAAGCATCTGTTCTTGGCATGTAGAGCTGTAGATTCACATGCGCCCTCCCACCTCCCCGGGCACCTGTAGCTGTTGCAGTTTTGCAATATTTACATTACATACGCATGGACATCTCTGTACTACACTTATTTACTCCATTCTCACCCTCTTGCGGGAAAACAATCTAACAGTGGAGTCGATGCCCATGCGCGCTATAACCGAAAGGAGGAGTTACCTTACCTCGTGACTAGGAAAGACTTCTTCGAAGAAAAACAACTTGCAAACATCCGGACCCAACACTAGATGGCAGGAGTATGCAAAGCATGTAAATCTACAGCTCTTCATGCCAAGAACAGATGCTTACTGGGTAAGTAGCATAATCCTTTCTTCAGATGTCCCTTTGGGTATGTACTCCTTTACACCCCAGCACTGACTCGATGGCGTCGGCGCCCTGTACCCTGGTCTGCTGAAGTGCTTAACCCACGAGCCGGAGGTGGTTCAGAACGCAGCTGCCAGACTCATCCTTAACCTTCCTCGCCACATGTCCACCTCCTCGCATCTTTGGAAGCTAAGCTGGTCCCTGTACTTGATATAATCACTTATAAAGCTGTCACTGACCTCCCATGCTTTTCACTTTACATGCTGGCCATCATCTCAGATCTTCCAACGCTTTTCTCACTCAACCGCTGGCCATCTTCTTAGATCGTCCAATGCTCTTCTCACTCAACCGCTGGCCATCTTCTCAGAGATTGTCCAACGCTCTTCTCACTCAACCGCTGACCATCTCGTGAGATCAACCAACGCTCTTCTCACTCAACCGCTGACCATCTTCTCAGATCGACTAACGCTCTTCTTACTCAACCGCTGGCCATCTTCTCAGATCGTCCAACGCTCTTCTCACATAACTACTGGCCTTCTTCTTAGATCGACCAACGCTCTTCTTAGTCAACGGCTGGCCATCTTCTCAGATCGACCAACGCTCTTCTTATTCAACCGCTAGCCATCTTCTCGGATCGTCCAACGCTCTTCTCACTCAACCACCCAGATTCTCTGATGTTCGCCTTCCTCGTGAAGCTCCTCCTGAGCCCATCTTATGAAAGAAACTGAAGACTTGGTTTTTCACACACTAACGCCCCTGCAGTCGCCCTTCTGTTTTTCTGACCCGCTGTCACGTGCTTAGCACCAGGAGGCCCATTTCATGGGTAGCTGTAGGTCTCAATACGTTTCCATTCATTCACTGATGGGTGACAACTTGAAGTGCGGATTGGTTGATGTGATTTGCTCTGCCCCTCGACAATAGGGGTCCCAGGTTTTTTTTCTGGGCTATCTTAAGTTATCAGAGTTGTCAAGGAGTTCACAAGTACTCTGCCAGATTCTGCCTGTGGACATCATTGAACAAGATGGGTTTGTAAGTGAAACCCCAGTGGCTTTTTTCGGACTACCTACTGCTTTATGAAATGGGTAATGATTTGTGTACTTACCATAAGCTGTCTGCTTTGATGGGAGTGCTGGGGTCTGTAGCATCTGGGACTGCTGGGGTCTGTAGTATCTGGGACTGCTGGGGTCTGTAGTATCTGGGACTGCTGGGGCCTGTAGTATCTGGGACTGCTGGGGCCTGTAGTATCTGGGACTGCTGGGGCCTGTAGTATCTGGGACTGCTGGGGCCTCTAGTATCTGGGACTGCTGGGGTCTCTAGTATCTGGGACTGCTGGGGTCTCTAGTATCTGGGACTGCTGGGGTCTCTAGTATCTGGGACTGCTGGGGTCTCTAGTATCTGGGACTGCTTTGGTATCTGGGACTGCTGGGGTCTCTGGTATCTGGTAATGCTGGGGTCTCTGGTGTCTGGTACTGCTGGGGTCTGTAGTATCTGGGACTGCTGGGGTCTGTAGTATCTGGGACTGCTGGGGTCTCTGGTACTGCTGGGGTCTCTAGTATCTGGGACTGCTGGGGTCTGTAGTGTGTGGGACTGTTGAGGTCTCTAGTATCTGGGACTGCTGGGGTCTGTAGTGTGTGGGACTGCTGGGGTCTCTAGTATCTGGGACTGCTGGGGTCTCTAGTACCTGGGACTGCTGGGGTTTGTAGTGTGTGGGACTGCTGGGGTCTCTAGTATCTGGGACTGCTGGGGTCTCTAGTATCTGGGACTGCTGGGGTCTCTAGTATCTGGGACTGCTGGGGTCTGTAGTGTGTGGGACTGCTGGGGTCTCTAGTATCTGGGACTGCTGGGGTCTCTGGTATCTGGGACTGCTGGGGTCTCTGGTATCTGGGACTGCTGGGGTCTCTGGTATCTGGGACTGCTGGGGTCTCTAGTATCTGGGACTGCTGGGGTCTCTGGTATCTGGGACTGCTGGGGTCTCTGGTATCTGGGACTGCTGGGGTCTCTGGTATCTGGGACTGCTGGTGTCTGTGGTATCTGGGACTGCTGGGGTCTGTAGTGTGTGGTACTGCTGGGGTCTGTAGTGTGTGGGACTGCTGGGGTCTAGTATCTGGGACTGCTGGGGTCTGTAGTATCTGGGACTGCTGGGGTCTCTAGTATCTGGGACTGCTGGGGTCTCTAGTATCTGGAACTGCTGGGGTCGCTAGTATCTGGGACTGCTTATGAAATGGTTGTTGATTTGTTTACTGACCATAAGCTGTCCGCCTTGATATTGGAGTTGAAGCGCTAATACAGCATCTGTTTTAGGCTCCAAACCTGGACAGGCTCACCCCTCTGCTGCTGCTTTGGGCACCCTGCGCAGCCGAGAGTTGGCAGATGGCCAGAAAGAAGTGGCTTGGGTGCCCCTCAAGGACGAGAGTTGTCACACACTGCTTCCCCAGTGAGGACTACCACACGTTGCACAGCATCTCTTGTTACGTGGCTGTGATGTCCCCTCTCCTGGGAAGGACTATTAAAGTCTACCTTGAAGAGAATGTAATTATGGGCCAGGCAAAGGGAAGAGATTGTGGCAGTCACAGGGGTGCTGTGGTGTTAAGGCATTGGCACGGCAGAGGTGGCTCGTTAATTGTCCAATCTCTGCAGGTTCTAAACTTAACTCCACCAAAGAAGCGCTTGAGCCAGACGTGTATCGAGGAATTCCGACCTCCTGGCAAGGACACGTCCTCAAGAAAAGGAAAAGCCAGTGGCAAGCACTGCGGAAGCGCGCTTGCAGATTGTTACGGCTACGCACAGCGCTTGGAAGAGGAGCGAGGTAGGACCGAGGAGCAAGTGAGGAGGAGCGGCGCCCGCAGTTGTTCTCGGCTTTTCCCCCCGGTCGCGAAGGACCGAGCGGGGCCACGAGGGGTTGTGAGCGGTGCCCGGTTCCTAGGGCCACAAGGCGGCGCAGCAGCACTGGGCAACAAGCACCATTTACCAGGAAGCACGCCGCCGGGAGCGCTCCAGCTCCTGTGTCAGCACTCTCTCTCTTCTGCAGTTCGGCTCGGGGACAACAGTTCGGGACTAAGCCCTGCTCCACAACACCCCGGTGAGTGGCATGCTCGTGGGAAGCCTGCAGTAGCAGCTAAACACTGTGGATAACTGAGGGGGAAGCAATAGGATGCACAGAGAAGGTGTCTTTCACACTGGCAAACAACTAGGCTGCTAACCTCCATCGTGGGCTTTGCGCTTCATAAAGTGCTGCAGAGACTGATTTTCGGCGCTGGAAATTGGCACGTGAGTTCGACCACGAGAGAGGAGATCGGAGAGGCAGGAGTCGTACAGGAACCGTGTTCAAACAGCCTACAGAACTGCCGCCCATACTGCTTCCCCGGCTCTGGACTGGGGGCTTCTTTGCTCCTGACTCTGGTGGCAACGTCCATACTTTGGCCTGCTCCTACTGTAGATTTTCCTCCCCTGAGCTCGGTGGGCTTGTGTCCTGGGGGCGTGAGGAGAGAGGAGCAGGGGCCAGAGGAGGAGCTGGGCTCTGTTTTAACTGTCCATCTGCCTTTGGCCAGTCATATTAAGCATCTACTGTGCGAATCCACCATCCAGGACTACCACCTGGGAACTAGGAATTGTCCCAATCTCTCCTCCTAACCCTTCTCACATCCCTGAGCATAAATCGCAGGTGCTTGGGAAGGTGTCGAGAAGGGCGCCTCTGCCGAAATGACCAAGAAAAGTGCTCGCCTGCCAAGGCCAAAGCAGAAGTCAGAACTTACCGCAGGAGACACGCCTTCAAGCAGGGACGCCTCTAGGAGTACACCCGCTCAGACAAACGTCGGCAAGATGTATGACCTGCGCAGCTGGGCACAGGCCCGCAACCCCTCCCTTTTGGATAGCAGCCCGATGGCATAAGCCAGGATACCCAGGACCTTAAAGTCTCTGGGTTTGAAGCCTTCGCAGTCACAACTAACAACGAGGGACAACCTAAGGCTGCCATTGGTGAAGATGAAACAAGTCCAGCCCCCACAATCACAGGTTCTGAGCCCCCACACCTATCCAACACAAATAAACTGTCCAACCGCCCTACGGCTATATCCCAGGCCTGGGGAAGGAAAAGGTCCCAGTCTTGCCACAACCTGGGAGCCTCTCCAGTCTTAAACAGCGAGTGCAGTCTAAACCAGGAAGCAAATTCTCGAGAAAGTCACCCCGCCGCCACTGTCTGGGATTTACTGGACGACATCGCCAGCCCGCTCAAAATCTCTAAAATCATCGCTGTCAACTTGCGCTCATTCAGCCCAGACACACAGACAGCGCCGCTACGAGATTCAAACATTCCCCAGGGCAAAGGCAAAGAGGGCTCTTGCATCATCATTGACTCCTCTTCTGAGCCATAGCTAAGTTATTCTCTCCACAGAACACCTTCGCTATTGCCTCTTGAATTATCATGTGCACAGGACAATCTGCTAAGGTCAGTCAGTACTTCTCTCTCCACAGCCATAAACGCTTTAACATGGCAATCGGAGAAATTGGAAATACAAATGGAAACCCTCCAAGTCATGGCAATAACAATGGCTGATATGGCAAAGAAGGTAGATAGGATGGCGGCAACCAGCAGCTCTCCAACTCCCCCCTTTGAATGTCGGTGCCCAGAGATAGTCGACAAACTGGCATCCCTCCCAACGGTACTCACCTCACTGGTGGAGGAGTTAAAGTTTAATATCAAATCTTGCTCAGACCCCGAGAGCCCGGGGACTGGCGCAAAGGACTTTACAGCAGCCAGTAGGGACGTAGATCTCGAATCTTCTCAACGCCACCAGCCGACAATAAGGAAAGTAACTTGGCCGCTACAACCAGAGACAACAATAGGGGGCAGTAATCAGACAGCGGTTCCCGCCCCCAACAATTTAGGGACCATATGCTCGCAGGACGCAATTCAGACAGCACCACCAAGGACGCGGAGAGAGAAGAAACGACTTAAAAAACAACAAAAGCACTCAAAGCGACTACTAGCGACAATCCCCCAGCGTAATCCAACAATTTTGGGACCCAAAAAAGACCGATTGAGGCGGTCCACCGAAGCAGAAGATAAACAACCTCTGACCCAGGCCTTACAAGACTTGGGCCCTCCAGCAGTACAAACAACCATTGTGCAGCCAAACGTGCAGGCCACCATGGGGGCCTCCTCCACACAGACTGGGATCGTCACGCATGAGGTTATAGCAACACAGGCAGAGATGACAACACCCGAGACATTCATCACTCATAATCTCCATCCATGGGCCACAAACGCCCAAGATTATGAACAGAGTACGCTGCCCAGTGATCCAGGTATGGCCACCAAAAATCAGCACGCCGTGGGACTTGATCCAATGCCCACTCAACTCTGCCCTGACATGGACACAAGCGCATCAACAATCAAAGCCAAGGAAGCCCGTGTGGCGGTCGTCGACACAGGCGGAGCCCATGCAAATTGGAACAGCACCGCAACTTGGGCTTCAATCTTTAACCCGTTTGCTGCTTCGAACGTTCCGCGCCAGTGCGGAACGTTCTATTAACCGGGCGGGGCCGCGTCGGCCTACGGACTTGCGCAGCACTACTGAGGTAGTGCTCGCGACGGCCGTTGGCCGACAGCAGCAGCAAACGGGTTAATAAAGCCTCTAACGCTCCTGGGCGAGGTGTAAACCAACTAAGAAGCCCTACTAACAACAATGCAGGGTTGACATCACAGCCACATTGGGCTAACGCCGCACCTAGGACAACAGAAGCCACAAGACCAGCCCAAGGGACGGAAGCTGGTTCTTCAGGCCATCTGCAATACCCACAAAGCACGCTTAAACATGTCGACAGAACTTCATCCACACGAAGACCTCCTTACAAGGACTTCAGTCTCAAGCCAGACACCCCAGTTTCAGGGGGAGGTCACTCAGCGAAGATGACTATGACTCCGCTATACACTTCAAAAGGGAACATCGACATTCTCAACAGATCAAACATCCTGAAACTTCTCCAACATACTCAGTCCCTGTTTCATATTACCAGCAGCGACATCGTCAGGATGCAATTTGTCTCTTTGCCCTCGCAACCAGGGAAGGAACAAACCATTATAACCTGGGGCAACTCAAGTATAGCAGCAAGTGTGCATAATGAAAAAGAACAATTCGCAGAATGGGGTATTGACATCTGGATGCTTGAAAATTAAAAGTACCCATTTGTCTTGCATACCCCCCCCAAAAAAACATGCCGATGGCTTGCGTACTGAGGGGGGCCAGCCGAGGGGAATGTTCCGTTGATCAAGCAAACATGAATATTCAGCGCAGTCTCAATGGTCTGCATGGGGGCAGACAGGTCATCTCCACCGCCAAACCCGTTATCCCCCCCTGTGCTCCACCGTTCCCCAACTCGGCTTATTGGGGTTGGGTTGCTTCCAACTTGGCCGATAATAATCTGGCCCCCACCTAGCAAAGATCCCTGCCAACACAGTAGTACAGCAGGAAACACCCAAACCCTAAACATCATGACTTGAATGTCGCAGGGATGCTTAAGATTTTGCAAAGCTCATCAGCGATCTCATTCCTCAAAGGGGCCAATCTTATCTGCGTCCAAGAAACGTGGGCAACTGCACCCACTCCCCTTACAGCGTATGCAGAATATTTCAAACCGGCAATCAGATTCAATCTATTTGGTAGACCCTCTGGGGGTATCTCCATATACATTAAGCACTCCATAAAGCTGCGCTTTACAGAGATAAAGAACTCCTCTGATATGATCCTAGCTGGCATTTTGACCGGCCTCAAGTCTGCAGATGGCCCACTACCTATACTTTTAATCAATGTATATTACAATCCCCATGGACACGGACCCAAAGATAAGCTTACTCGGCTGATCAAACTGATTTGATACTCTTATAACACAACATGCATCCATGGAAATCATCATACTTGGGGATTTTAACACGCACAATATAGGGGAATGGGAGTCCAATGTTAGCTCCTTGGTGAGCACAGGGAGATTCAACGCCCTGCTTCGGACGTACAACTTGGAAACAGCAAATTTTTCGTGCACAGTGTCTGAGCCAGGAATAACCAATGCACCTACTTATAGCAACCGCACAACCATAGACTACATCTTCCTGAGTGAGCGGCTACGAAAACACATGCTAAGCTACGTAGTGCTCCCACGGAGTGAAAGCAACCATGCTGCCTCGTTACTGCACTTAAAGACCATAGCGGAACTCCGTCATTTTCTCTCCCCCCTCGGAGAGTCTAATGGTGAAGAACAACATAGGCTCCTTAGGAGAATTAAATGGGGGGAGATTACCAGCAATAAATTCGCCTCATGGAAATCTACATGGACTGGTTGGCCGACTGGGCCTAACAAGCGGGCACTCATAGGCGAATGGGAAAAACTTGCATATGATCTGGGCACGCTGCTCCGAGAAAGCACCACTCATCGTAAAGCAAGCAAATTAACTCACACCTTAGGCCAAGCTCCAGCGATCAAGCAAAGTGCGAAACAATTGAAAATAAAACAAAGGGCGTATAAATAAATGGGAACGGAAGCTGACAAAACCCAGCTGAAATTAACAGCAAAGACTCACACGCAACTCGTTTGGAAATTAAAACGGGATGCTAAAGAGGCGAAATGGCTTAAGATCATTGAGCTGTTGGCGCCATGTAAGACCCAAGAGTTTTGGCAATACTTAAACAACTTAATCCATGGGTCTTCCAGTAGAGAGAACACGGTCTCGGCAGAGATCTGGGTGGCCCACGTGAAGTCTCTGTATACCGATGACCAAAAAGTTACTTGTCCAAACGGATACATGCCACCGAGGAAGTTGGATAACATCAGAGCGGAGCCTCCTGGGCCACAGGCAGATTCTATAATTCCAAGCGAGGCAGCAGTCCGCACTGTCCTTAAAAAGATTCAGCAAAATGGAGCTCCCGGCCCCAATGGGCTGCCCGGCTCCCTTTTCAGAGAGGATATAGATTTCTGGTCATCAAATCTTTCAGCGCTCTATGCAGAATGTAGGCTTCTGGAAGACGTCCCAGACTCTTGGAGGGAATCATTGTTGCAACCAATCTTCAAAAAAGGGTCAAGCGCCAACCCTAAGAATTATCGGATAATTGCCTTGCTGGACATTGAGAGAAAGGCTTATGCAAGCACACTTCTGCAGGAATTAGTAGACTGGGTACACACTGAAGGCCTGTTGCCGTTTTACCAGACGGGGTTTAGACCAGGGGGCTCAACTGTAGACAACATCACAGTTCTGTCATACTTAGCTGAACAAGCAGTAGCTCAATGCTCTCCCCCGCTCTTTGCCTGTTTCATTGACTACTCTGCAGCCTTCGATGGGGTAGTCCGCAGCACCTTTTGGTAGAAAATGGCACTGTGGAACATCTGCCCGAATTTACTACAAGCCATTAGATCTCTGTACTCTCATACTTGGGTGAGAGTCAAACTCTCCAGGGATTCCGCCACAGAGAAAATTGCCACAGGTCGGGGGCTAAAGCAGGGATGCGTTCTGGCACCGATGCTTTTTAATCTGTATACCGCTGAATGGGGCTCAGCACTGCATGGAGCTTCCCTCGCTACTCCAAAAATTGGCAACACAAATATCCACCTGATGCAATATGCCGACGATCTCGTTCTTTTGGACCCCACCAAAATAGGCCTCCAAAAAGCTCTCACCACCCTGTCAGAATATAATCTCAAGAACGAGCTAGTAGCGAATGCGAGTAAGTCCAAAATTGTGATTTTTGGCTCCCACCCGAAGAAAAAACTCACCAAGTGGTGCTTGGGACCCCTGTTCCTGGAATGTGCACAAAGCTATAACTATCTCGGGGCTTGGCTTAGCGAGACTGGCCGCCCACGGCTCCATTTACAAAAACTGCGGCAGAAAGGGAAAATGGTCACACACGCTCTTTGTAAATTATATGCCACCTTAGATAGTCCAACAACCACGGCAATCCAAAGGGTATTGCGGGCCAAACTATTACCGTCACTTAACTATGCGCAACAGGCATTTCCGGGAATGTTTGCACAGGACCTAGAAAAGATACACTGTACAGCATGCAAAAAGATATTTTGCTTGCCAGCCTGTACAAGAAATACGCTGATCCGCCTCGAATTCGGCCTCACCCAGCAAAAATTAGAAGAGCTGGCCGCCTTGGCAAAATACTTCTACCTGACAACTGTGGCACCCGAGAATTCCTTGAAGGCCCTTATAAAATCCATCTTCCTAAAACCAAGAAACCCCTGGTCCACCAGTCTTACCATAGCCAAAGATCTGCTACAATTAGTGACCGAGAACTGGGGTCCCAGCCCAATCAACTATGCAACCATCAAAACATCTATAAAAAGGCAATCACGCTCCCGTTTTCGCATCCTGGATGTGGAATCCTTGGCAGCCAGAGACTTTCATGAAACCCTCTGTCTTCCTCAAATTGTGCACACCCATAAGCCCCACCTCACGCAGACCGTGGGGAGACGAGCACTACACCGGATCTTAGCCGTAAGACTACACCCGCTCCCCTTAAAAGAACTATATCCATCCTGGAAAGCACGGTCAGACATTCCAGAGTGTCGTCTATGCAACTACAAAAGGGAGTCCCTGGCACACATTTTGCTATGCTGCCCAGTCTTGCGCGAAGCTAGCAGAATCTATCTTAGACCCATCCTTCTTCAACTGGGCACTCGCACAGCAAAGGAGGCTGTCCGTCAGCTCTACACTTTGGACATTGTGAAAAACATGGCCAACTTTGGCAAATTTGTACATCTCACACGCATACTTTTGAAAGACAAGTTGGCACAAGTAGAGGCCGCCAAACAGCCAGTGAGCTCTATTGTACCAGGGACATCCGTCCGGTGGTTCGTCCCTCCCATGAATAGTTGATTTTACCAAGGGGCATCAAAGAGCAACAATCCTGTCCCAATGATTCTTAATCATTAAGACTACACTGGGGGTTTATATATCACGTTGAAGGTTGTTTTAAAGATCGGGAACTTTTCATTTCCATTTTTTATATGACTCGCAATATGTTTTTAAATGTTGTATATTGTAAAGGTTTTAAGTAACACACAATAATAATTATCATATCAAGGTGGCTGGTTACGAAGGATTCGTGTAGTCTAGTGGATTTTGAGGGAGAGATCTTCAACAGCCAGGTACCATTGCCCTAATTTGTGCCAGCGTTCTTAATATGTTTTGAAATAATTATAAAATTATAATTGTCTTGTTAATTTTCTTGTTCAAATCACTGATTACACTTTGCTTATGTGCTTCAGTACACTTGCTCTTAAGGTTAGCGTAGCTGTTTTACATGCCATCCTGCCATGCTATGCCAGGATCACTGATGCCACCATGAAGAAGCTTCACCAGTCACTGAGCATTGAAAGATCACGATTTAAGACTCTTGGGAGTCGACAGTTTTATGTGGCCGTATACCAGTGGACTTCGTCAAGGCGGTCCAGCCATGCAGATTCCAGAGGACGGCCTGCTTAATGCAAATGCAGCTCACTCTGGTGGCTCAGTGGGATAATGGACCCACTGCAGGGATCTGCTTGACCTCATGGTCACAGGTTCAAATCCCGGCTGGTCTACATAGCTCTTCATCCTTCAAAGATACCCTTTTAGGTGAAGGTTTGCTTTACATATACATGTTACTTTATAGGCCTTCCACACACCCTTCTGAAAATGAAGTGCAGGTAAATATGAGCTTCCTACTCACTCTTCCAGTGGCAAAGGATTCTGCAAGTCTTTCTAGGGCTCTGCCCCCTGGAGTGACTTCCCTACCTTCCACAGCACTCTGAGGAGTTCCTGGAGGTTTGAAGTCTTCAAAGCATATCACATCAGGTCAGAGGGTATGGAGGTACATGCTGCGCTGTATACCCCAGCCCACCTAAACCTGGCCCCTAGGAACATTCGAGGTTCACACAAAGTAAAAGCTTGCTTTTCTAGGCAGAAGCACCCCCATAGCAGACATCAGGGTATTACTTTGTCCTTCACAATAATGCCTTCCATTGTATTCTCGGCACAGAAGAGGTACCCAAAGAGCTGGCAATCCTACACCTTGACTGCGTCCGAGGGCCAGCTGAACGCTACTGGGCCTCAGACCAGATCTAGGGGTACATTACAGGAACCTCTCCCCTCAAAGCGCTCCAAGGCACAGCCAAACCGCTCAGGGTCTGTAGGAGACCTTTCATTAGACACCTGACGTGTACAGCTGCCCCAATAAAGCCGTCTTAGGCATAGCTGCATCGACCCAAAACTACATTATACGCCCATAACTGTCTGTGCAGAGGACTGCCAGCCGTGCAGCTCACCACAGTTCACAAGCACGAACTGCACTCCGCCATGGATTCAACATAGAGGGAATAGGAATGGAAAGAATAGAGCTGGAGGGGAGCGTGGGGCAGTAAGAGCAGGATGATACTGGATAAAAGGGAGAGCCAAGGGTGTTTGGACGATAGGTAAAGTTTAGAAAGTAGGAGGGCATGACTTGAGGAAGGGAGTAATGAAGGCAGTTGGGGACCTGAAGTGAGGCAGGTAGGAAGAGGACATGGTCTGAGGCATGGAGTTAGGACAGGACTTGGTGAACAGGGAGTGAGAAACCTTATGCGTCACTTGACCTCTGAACCTTCTCAATCCCAGGTGTACCCTTCATCCTCCGCTGCGGTAAAGCCCTCAATGAGCGTAAGGCTGAAGTGCGGCTTCAGTTCCGCGATGTCCCTGGCGATATCTTCAATCAGCAGTGCAAGCGCAACGAGCTGGTGATCCGCGTACAGCCCAACGAAGCCGTCTATGCCAAAATGATGACCAAAAAACCCGGAATGTTCTTCAACCCTGAAGAGTCTGAGCTGGACCTCACCTATGGCAACCGGTACAAGGTAAGCAGAATTTGCACCTGGGACTGTGGGGGTCTCTAGTATCTGGGACTGCTGGGGTCTCTAGTATCTGGGACTGCTGGGGTCTGTAGTATCTGGGACTGTTGAGGTCTGTTAAATCTAGGACTACTGAAGTCTGTAATAAATGGGAACTTTTGGGGTCTGTAGTATCTGGGACTGCTGGGGTCTGTAGTATCTGGGACTGTTGAGGTCTGTTAAATCGAGGACTACTGAAGTCTGTAGTATATGGGAACTTTTGGGGTCTGTAGTATCTGGGACTGATGGGGTCTGTAGTATATGGGACTGCTGGGGTCTGTAGTATCTGGGACTGCTGGGGTCTGTAATATCTGGGACTGCTGGGGTCTGTAGTGTGTGGAACTGCTGGGGTCTGTAGTGAGTGTTACTGCTGGGGTCTGTAGTGAGTGTTACTGCTGGGGTCTGTAGTGCGTGTTACTGCTGGGGTCTGTAGTGCGTGTTACTGCTGGGGTATGTAGTATCTGGGACTGCTGGGGTCTCCAGTATCTGGGACTGCTGGAGTCTCCGGTATCTGGGACTGCTGGAGTCTCTGGTATCTGGGACTGCTGGGGTCTCTGGTATCCACAACAGCTAAAAAAGTTTCATGAAATCCCAAATAGGATCCTTTCCGCACCATGATCTATATTTCTGCCAAATTTTATGAAAATGTGTTTGGTCGTTATGTCGCTACACTTGTCTAAAAGGTCTGTGGAAAATGCGTTGGTTCAAAAACACATTTTGGAACCTCCCTTTTTTCTTTGTCCCTCTTAACGAATCAATAAGAAACTTAGCGTATATCGCCAGTGTAGATAAAGGAATAGCTCTGCAACCTTTTGTGGAGATTTGTCAAACGGCAAAGTTATTAGCGAGCAAACATCTGAGGAATTCCTATCTCGGGGAATCCTAACTATAACTACAAAGTGGCTGCCGCCACGCTCTATCCTGTCGGCTGCCGCCACTCTGTATCCTGTCTTTCCACCTCTTCTGTTACTCATACTGCTTGTTCTCTCTCACCAGGATGTGAAGTTGCCGGATGCTTATGAGCGGCTGATCTTGGACGTGTTCTGTGGTAGTCAAATGCACTTTGTTCGCAGGTGAGTGGCAGCTGCAAGACTGTGCTCTTGGTAAAAAAAAAAAAAATGTAAGTCCGTTTTTATATAGCGCAGCTACTCACCCTTACGGGTCTCAAGGCGCTGGGGGCCGTAGTGGAAATTAAGTGAGCTATTGCCCAGAGTCACATGGTGCTGAGCTGCCGCCGGAGCCGGGGATCGAACCGTGAACCCTGTGCTCTGAAGTCAGCTGCCCTGGCCGCTGCACCACACCTCTCCACTTGGTATGATCAGCATCTTTCGTGTGTTGTTCAAAGAGTCGTAAACTGCTGCGTGGTTTTTCTCCTCCGTGTCTAGAGAGCTCATCACTTAAACACAGGGCTGTGGAACATTCACCAGCACCTGGCACCACCCATAATGTCTTTCATATATTTTAAGAAGTTGTTTGTGACTGTGACGAAAGACTCTCAAAGCAGGTGAAAGTTATCTTTTGCTTCTGAAACTTTAAAGCCTCCTTTACATGGTGACAACATGCCATCTGGGTGTGGACTTCTAAGCACATCCCCTGGCAGCTGCATAGGGTTATCTCGGCAGTGAGCGCAGTGTAAAGTGAACTACACTGGCCTGGCAGTGCATAGGCATTCAGAGCATCTGAGAGCTGAGAGTAGTAGGGTCTGACTGAATTCCTGGTAGTCCTAGAATGGAGCACTCTGTAGTGACTCTGCAGGCGCCCTACCAAACACTTAGCTTCATCTCCTCAAAGCATCTGTCCAACCCTTGGGTTTCATCCTCTTAGTGTATGAATTTCCTATCAGAACCTGTCCTAGTCTCCATAACTTCTTCAGCGACAGCAGAATCTGGAGAGCAGAGACTCTTCACCAAGAGCTGATGCATGAAGTCCTTGTAAGGTTACCAAGAAGACAAGCAGGATTGTGCCAACAAGGCCCTTCCAGGTTGGCACAGCTTTTTTTGAAGATGTGAAAGACGAGCACTGCAGGATCAGTAAGGCTTGGTAAGCATCCCGACTCCGCTCTTGGAGATCAGTTGGCGCATTTCGTGGGCATAGAGGTACTACTAGCAAACATTGCCAGTTCCCTGAACAAAAGGTGTGGAGTTTGTGTTAGCAAAACACTAGACGCTTGGTGCTAGGCAGCTGAATGTGATCCGCAGAGGACTGTAAAATTAATCACATCTTAAGAGCATGATCTGCTGAGATGCCCGTGAGCCGGCTCTATATTTGAAATATCTACCTTTAAGGGCAGTCCTGGAGCAAGGGTGCTCGATTACCTGGTTTCAAGAGTCTCTCCTGGGGCAAGTGCTTAATTTGTGCAGATGTTGCTTACTGGCACTCATTTCGTAGGCTTATCATCATCATCCGAATTTGACCAGAGCAAGAGCTAGAAATGTAGAAAAGGGAGTGTAAAGTAGGGAAGAGCAAGGTAGGTGATAACGGTGACAAAGGGAAAAAACCAGTGTATGACCAAGAACTTACAGAAACGAACTGGAGACATCATAGAGCAGCATGAGTTGGAATCAACATTAGGCAGGCTTGGCATCTGGCAACCACCTCATTCTGTTAAGAGCAGAAGTGACACCTGTACGGCCATGTAAATTAAAACCCTGCGCAAAGAGTGCCTGTGAAGACCAGAAGTGACTCCTCCACAGTCACTTAAACTAAAGCCTTGCTCAAAGAGTGCCTGTGAAGACCACAAGTGACACCTGTACGGTCATGTAAATTAAAACCCTGCGCAAAGAGTGCCTGTGAAGACCAGAAGTGACTCCTCCACAGTCACTTAAACTAAAGCCCTGCTGAAAGAGTGCCTGTGAAGACCAGAAGTGACACCTGTATAGTCACGTAAACTAAAGCCGTGCTGAAAGAGTGCCTGTGAAGACCAGGAGTGACACGTGTACGGTCACGTAAACTAAAGCCTTGCTCAAAGACTTATTGTGAAGACCAGAAGTGACGCCTGTACAGTCAATTAAACTAAAGCCCTGCTGAAAGAGTGCCTGTGAAGACCAGAAGTGACGCCTGTATAGTCACGTAAACTAAAGCCGTGCTGAAAGAGTGCCTGTGAAGACCAGGAGTGACACCTGTACGGCCACGTAAACTAAAGCCTTGCTCAAAGAGTGCCTGTGAAGACCAGGAGTGACACCTGTACGGCCACGTAAACTAAAGCCTTGCTCAAAGACTGATTGTGAAGACCAGAAGTGACGCCTGTACAGTCAATTAAACTAAAGCCTTGCTCAAAGAGTGCCTGTGAAGACCAGAAGTGACGCCTGTACAGTCATGTAAACTAAAGCCTTGCTCAAAGAGTGCCTGTGAAGACCAGAAGTGACGCCTGTACAGTCATGTAAACTAAAGCCTTGCTCAAAGAGTGCCTGTGAAGACCAGAAGTGACGCCTGTACAGTCATGTAAACTAAAGCCTTGCTCAAAGAGTGCCTGTGAAGACCAGAAGTGACGCCTGTATAGTCACGTAAACTAAAGCCGTGCTGAAAGAGTGCCTGTGAAGACCAGGAGTGACACGTGTACGGTCACGTAAACTAAAGCCTTGCTCAAAGAGTGCCTGTGAAGACCAGAAGTGACGCCTGTACAGTCAATTAAACTAAAGCCCTGCTGAAAGAGTGCCTGTGAAGACCAGAAGTGAAGGGATATATGTTTGTTGTGTAGTGTGGAAGGATGCAGACCTTACGGTTGTAAAGACATGCACCTATCTAATGTAACTGTTCCATTGCGGCGTGTGCTTCACAGCAAGATCTGTGTACAATGAACATGTGTATACAGTTGCGTACTAAATATGCTGCACGTGTGCTTTGTAGTTTTATCACGTGTTGCTTGCACAGATGTGCATGCCTATACATTTAGAAATATGTGTATCGTTATTACATATGTATAATCCGTGTGTGTATTCATATATGGTAATGGCCACCACTGAACAATGGCAGGCAGTAGTTTAAGCTCTCTGTTCAAGGCCTGTGTGCTGTAGATACACATTCTGTGCATAAGTGCGCCATCTAGTATTGGGCCCGGATAATTACAAGTTGTTTTTCTTCAAATTAGTTGTTGGAGTCACAAGGTTGTGTGACTCCTGCTGGTGATACTGCGCATGGGCATAGACTCCATTGTGAGATAGTTTTTTTCCGCCAATGGGTTTGGATGTAATCTCTTGCGCCCTCGTTCGAGATCCTTTCCGGCTCCATTTGGTTCGTTAGTGGATCCTTCAAATCGACAGTATTGTCTCGATCGTGTAGTTACTCTTACTCTTGTGTTCCGAGCAAATAGCATATTTGTGCGTCAGGTTCTTCGACCTACGGGCCACTCCCGGTCGGGCCGCTTCTACTTCGGAGAATGAGCTGCTGATGGAACGCACTTCATTCCGTTTTTGTCCGAAGTGCCGCTCCAAATACCCTCACACCGATCAACATTCAGTTTGCAACCTATGCCTCTCTCCCGATCATCGAGAGGATACCTGTGAGGCCTGCAAATCTTTTAAGTCCAAAAAGACTCTTCAAGATTGACGTCGTCCACACAAGAAATGCTTCGCTAACGAGCAGATGACTCACCAGCCATCTTCGTTCGACAGAAGGAAGAGGAGGCATCTGCAGCCCATGAGGAATCCTGGTCCATCCATGATTTCAACTCCTGTTCAGACATGGAACAAGATTCAGTCAGTCTCGAGTCTGCTCAGAAACATCGGACCGCGAGTACAACTGTCCCCGATCCAAGGACAAATAAAATCGGTTCCATCCAAAACAAGCATTGGCATAGCCAATAGGTCTCGCCTTTGGGGCCTTATAAGTGTTTAGCCAGAGCTATTGACTTTGCCAATGCCTTCAAGCTGTGCTGTAGAGAAGTGTGGCTGCTGTGCAGCATGCTGAAAAGTTATAATAAAAAAGTGTCAGAAGCATTTTTGTTACTTTATATATGACCAAGAAGGCATTATGTAAAACTGAACGACCATATTAAAAAAAGTATTTACAATAAAAAATTTCCTCAGTTTTCTTTTGTTCTTGCAATGCTGGCAACTTGTTTCTGCCTATTGCAATGGTTGTTTGTTAAAGCTTTTTTTTTGAGGGGGCATAAACAATCGGAGGGTGAAGGTTGGGAACTAGTACCTGTATTATAACACTAGCAGCGGCCAGACGCTAGGGGAGAATCAACAGATGCCAGATTCCGAGAGCAGGCTGTGGCGGCGCTGAGTGATGCTGTGGTGGTGCTGAGTGATGCTGTTGCGGCGCTGAGTGATGCTGTGGCGGCGCTGTGTGATGCTGTGGCGGCGCTGTGTGATGCTGTGGCGGCGCTGAGTGATGCTGTGGCGGCGCTGAGTGATGCTGTGTCGGCGCTGAGTGATGCTGTGGCGGCGCTGAGTGATGCTGTGGCGGCGCTGTGATGCTGTGGCGGCGCTGAGTGATGCTGTGGCGGCGCTGAGTGATGCTGTGGCGGCGCTGAGTGATGCTGTGGCGGCGCTGAGTGATGCTGTTGTGGCGCTGAGTGATGCTGTTGTGGCGCTGAGTGATGCTGTTGTGGCGCTGAGTGATGCTGTTGTGGCGCTGAGTGATGCTGTTGTGGCGCTGAGTGATGCTGTGGTTGTGCTGAGTAATGCTGTGGTTGCGCTGAGTGATGCTGTGGTTGCACTGAGTGATGCTGTGATGGCGTTGAGAGATGTGTTGGTGCTGAGTGATGCTGTTGTGGCGCTAAGTGATGCTGTGGTTGTGCTGAGTAATGCTGTCGTTGCGCTGAGTGATGCTGTGGTTGCACTGAGTGATGCTGTGGTTGCACTGAGTGATGCTGTGATGGCGTTGAGTGATGCTGTGATGGCGTTGAGAGATGTTGTGTTGGTGCTGATTGATGCTGTGCTGGCTCTGATTGATGCTGTGCTGGCTCTGATTGATGCTGTGGTTGCGCTGAGTGATGCTGTGGTGTTGCCGAGTGAGAGAGAGAGTGAAGATATAATGCCCAATTAGAGAAGGTGGTGAGAGAGAAAGAGAGAGAAAGGGTGTACATAGAATAAAGAGTGGAGCGGGATAGAGAGAGAGAAAGAAGGGGAGAGAGAGTGAATGAAGGAGTTTGAAAGAGAAATAGATAAAGGGGTGAGAGAGAATGAAAGGCTAAAAAAGATAGAGAGGGGAGAGTTAATTAAGTAGAGAGAGAATTAGAGAGGGAGAGAGAGAGAAGGAGAGAGACAATAAGAGTGGGGGTGTGGAGTTTAAATAGAGTGAAGAAGTGACGCGGAAAAAGTAACCTTAAATATAGCTTTGTGCTTTACGCGAATAAATATAATTAAAAAAAACAGAGTGAGACAAAAATACTGGTAATTAGGCTGTGACTCCCAATATAAAACAAATAGCGATATAAGGTGAAATCAACCCACCGAAGCAATATTTCTAACTAGACAAAAAAAAGCTTGCATTTCAATGCTAATCGCGGTTGTTTTTCATGTGACTGATGTCCAGGGCCCTCAGTTGGTAATGTGAGCTGCTGCTGCGATTGAAACATCAGAGTCCAGAGAGTTAATGAGCCATGACGAGGAAATGAGGAAGAGATAGGAAACCCAGATGGCAGCTGCGCGTGCACGCCATCGTGAACTCAAGCTGGTCGCCAGCCGAAAGCCAGTGTTTGCACTTCCAAAACCCGCTTACTAAAACTCTCGGCCAGACCAGCGCAAGCGCTGGTGCAGGCCGAGACCTAAAAACTACTCACGGCCCGCCACTGCAGAATAGCCATGGCGCGCACTGACATACAGATTCGGAAGCTCCGCCCTTGGCCTCCACTTCCTCAAAGTCTGATTCTCCAACAACTCACCACTTTGGTTCCGAAAGACAAAAGTCACAGTGCTTTGGGTCTGACCACACTGGCACTGAAATAATCTTCGGCTCTGAAATGTTACACATTCGGACCGAAAACTCCACCTGATCCAATCCTCGATGTTCTGCAGGAACGGCTCAATCCGAGGCAAAAAACAATGCAAATTCAACCCAGAACTAAGAAAAGAATTCTTCAGCCGGCAAAAGACAATTAGCTTTTGAAGAGGCTATAGACATTCCTTTACAACCTTTCATAAAGAAGAAAAGGGACATTGCTACTAGCCCTTTACACACTCCCATGCCTACATCAACACCACCAGCCACTCCACCACCTGATTCACCACAAGATTCTGAAGCTGGCAATATGTCCCCTCATTCACCCATCATCGATGAGGATGATCACATGCCAGAGGACACATATCCGGGGGATGCTTGGGATGCTTATGACAGAGTCACAGGGGGATACAGACCCGGACCTTCACCCCACACATGTCCCCTCATTCACCCATCATCGATGAGGATGATCACATGCCAGAGGACACATATCCGGGGGATGCTTGGGATGCTTATGACAGAGTCACGGGGATACAGACCCGGACCTTCACCCCACACATGTCCCCTCATTCACCCATCATCGATGAGGATGATCACATGCCAGAGGACACATATCCTGGGGATGCTTATGACAGAGTCACAGGGGGATACAGACCCGGACCTTCACCCCACACATGTCCCTTCATTCACCCATCATCGATGAGGATGATCACATGCCAGAGGACACATATCCTGGGGATGCTTATGACAGAGCGCCACAGGCGGATACAGACCCAGGCCTTTCACCCCACACGTCCCCTCATTCACCCATCATCGATGAGGATGATCACATGCCAGAGGACACATATCCTGGGGATGCTTATGACAGAGTCACAGGGGGATACAGACCCGGACCTTCACCCCACACATGTCCCCTCATTCACCCATCATCGATGAGGATGATCACATGCCAGAGGACACATATCCTGGGGATGCTTATGACAGAGCGCCACAGGCGGATACAGACCCAGGCCTTTCACCCCACACGTCCCCTCATTCACCCATCATCGATGAGGATGATCACATGCCAGAGGACACATATCCGGGGGATGCTTGGGATGCTTATGACAGAGTCACAGGGGGATACAGACCTTCACCCCACACATGTCCCCTCATTCACCCATCATCGATGAGGATGATCACATGCCAGAGGACACACATCCTGGGGATGCTTATGACAGAGTCACAGGGGGATACAGACCCGGACCTTCACCCCACACATGTCCCCTCATTCACCCATCATCGATGAGAATGATCACATGCCAGAGGACACATATCCGGGGATGCTTGGGATGCTTATGACAGTCACAGGGGGATACAGACCCGGACCTTTACCCCAAACATGTCCCCTCATTCACCCATCATCGATGAGGATGATCACATGCCAGAGGACACATATCCTGGGGATGCTTATGACAGAGCGCCACAGGCGGATACAGACCCAGGCCTTTACCCCACACATGTCCCCTCATTCACCCATCATCGATGAGGATGATCACATGCCAGAGGACACATATCCTGGGGATGCTTGGGACAGAGCGTCACAGGCGGATACAGACCCAGACCTTCACCCCACACATGTCCCCTCATTCACCCATCATCGATGAGGATGATCACATGCCAGAGGACACATATCTTGGGGATGCTTATGACAGAGCGCCACAGGCGGATACAGACCCAGGCCTTTCACCCCACATGTCCCCTCATTCACCCATCATCGATGAGGATGATCACATGCCAGAGGACACATATCCGGGGATGCTTGGGATGCTTATGACAGAGTCACAGGGGGATACAGACCTTCACCCCACACATGTCCCCTCATTCACCCATCATCGATGAGGATGATCACATGCCAGAGGACACACATCCTGGGGATGCTTATGACAGAGTCACAGGGGGATACAGACCCGGACCTTCACCCCACACATGTCCCCTCATTCACCCATCATCGATGAGAATGATCACATGCCAGAGGACACATATCCGGGGGATGCTTGGGATGCTTATGACAGTCACAGGGGGATACAGACCCGGACCTTCACCCCACACATGTCCCCTCATTCACCCATCATCGATGAGGATGATCACATGCCAGAGGACACACATCCTGGGGATGCTTATGACAGAGCGCCACAGGGGGATACAGACCCGGACCTTTACCCCACACATGTCCCCTCATTCACCCATCATCGATGAGGATGATCACATGCCAGAGGACACATATCCTGGGGATGCTTATGACAGAGCGCCACAGGCGGATACAGACCCAGGCCTTTACCCCACACATGTCCCCTCATTCACCCATCATCGATGAGGATGATCACATGCCAGAGGACACATATCCTGGGGATGCTTATGACAGAGCGCCACAGGCGGATACAGACCCAGGCCTTTACCCCACACATGTCCCCTCATTCACCCATCATCGATGAGGATGATCACATGCCAGAGGACACATATCCTGGGGATGCTTGGGACAGAGCGTCACAGGCGGATACAGACCCAGACCTTCACCCCACACATGTCCCCTCATTCACCCATCATCGATGAGGATGATCACATGCCAGAGGACACATATCTTGGGGATGCTTATGACAGAGCGCCACAGGCGGATACAGACCCAGGCCTTTCACCCCACATGTCCCCTCATTCACCCATCATCGATGAGGATGATCACATGCCAGAGGACACATATCCGGGGGATGCTTGGGATGCTTATGACAGAGTCACAGGGGGATACAGACCTTCACCCCACACATGTCCCCTCATTCACCCATCATCGATGAGGATGATCACATGCCAGAGGACACACATCCTGGGGATGCTTATGACAGAGTCACAGGGGGATACAGACCCGGACCTTCACCCCACACATGTCCCCTCATTCACCCATCATCGATGAGAATGATCACATGCCAGAGGACACATATCCGGGGGATGCTTGGGATGCTTATGACAGTCACAGGGGGATACAGACCCGGACCTTCACCCCACACATGTCCCCTCATTCACCCATCATCGATGAGGATGATCACATGCCAGAGGACACACATCCTGGGGATGCTTATGACAGAGCGCCACAGGGGGATACAGACCCGGACCTTTACCCCACACATGTCCCCTCATTCACCCATCATCGATGAGGATGATCACATGCCAGAGGACACATATCCTGGGGATGCTTATGACAGAGCGCCACAGGCGGATACAGACCCAGGCCTTTACCCCACACATGTCCCCTCATTCACCCATCATCGATGAGGATGATCACATGCCAGAGGACACATATCCTGGGGATGCTTATGACAGAGCGCCACAGGCGGATACAGACCCAGGCCTTTCACCCCACACGTCCCCTCATTCACCCATCATCGATGAGGATGATCACATGCCAGAGGACACGTATCCGGGGGATGCTTGGGATGCTTATGACAGAGTCACAGGGGGATACAGACCCGGACCTTCACCCCACACATGTCCCCTCATTCACCCATCATCGATGAGGATGATCACATGCCAGAGGACACATATCCTGGGGATGCTTATGACAGAGCGCCACAGGGGGATACAGACCCGGACCTTTACCCCACACATGTCCCCTCATTCACCCATCATCGATGAGGATGATCACATGCCAGAGGACACATATCCTGGGGATGCTTATGACAGAGCGCCACAGGCGGATACAGACCCAGGCCTTTCACCCCACACGTCCCCTCATTCACCCATCATCGATGAGGATGATCACATGCCAGAGGACACATATCCTGGGGATGCTTATGACAGAGTCACAGGGTGATACAGACCCGGACCTTTACCCCACACATGTCCCCTCATTCACCCATCATCGATGAGGATGATCACATGCCAGAGGACACATATCCTGGGGATGCTTATGACAGAGCGCCACAGGCGGATACAGACCCAGGCCTTTCACCCCACACGTCCCCTCATTCACCCATCATCGATGAGGATGATCACATGCCAGAGGACACACATCCTGGGGATGCTTATGACAGAGCGTCACATGCGGATACAGACCCAGACCTTTACCCCACACGTCCATCACCACCAGATGATGCCTCTGCCTATCAAGATCTAATAGCCGGAGCTGCAGCTTTTCATAACGTGCCTTGACATAAAGGCCCTATAGAAGATGACTTTCTTTCTGAACACTATCCGCTGCTCAAAGGGGGTCACAATGTCTACCACTCCTTAAATGAGTGCTACGTCATGCAGAAGAAATTTTTAAGGCCCCTGGAAAGGCAGGAATCATAACACCACGAGTGGACAAAAAATATATGGCTGTACCATCTGATCCTATATACATTAGGGGGCAATTAACACCGGACTCACTGGTAGTGGTTAATGCACCAAAAGAGCAAACTCCAAAACAAGTGGGGACGCGCCTCCCGCAGAAAAGGAGTCAAAGCTAATTGACGCCTCAGGCACAATGTACATGTGTTCCTTATTTGGACGATTGGCTCATAAAAGCAGACGGCTCCCAACTTTGCAAACTGCATGCACAACAGATGCTCGCCCTATTAAATCAACTAGGGGTTACCATCAATCTGCAAGAATCAGACCTTCAACCATCTGCAATACAGCCCTATTTATGAGCCATACGCAACGCTCACTTAGGAAAAGCATACCCAAATGCAGGCAGGATACTAACCATTGTGTCACTAATCCAACACCTTTAACCTCGGACCCAAGTCAGTCCTAATAATCATGCGACTTTTAGGCATGATGGCTTCCTGCATATCAATAGTTCGACATGCCCGGTTACACGTGAGACCGCTGCAAGAATGTCTCACATCAATGGACAGTCACAAGGTCAACTATGTGAGAAGTTGGCCTGGTATATGCTGTCCACTAATTATAGTGGGCACCTTGCACCAGTCCAAACAACCCCTTATTGGAGATAGGTTAAAGACAACATTTATTGAAAGCTATCCTAGTGGTAGCTATGGAGAGCAGCCTTCAGGCTAAGTCTTGGAGGAATGTAAAGCAGCTTGTTTTACCAGTCTATAATCTCTTGAGTGACCAAATGAAAGAGGACCACACCAGGTATATATATAAAATATATGTATTTAGTCTTAAACACACCCCTCTAGTCTCTTTATGAGGCTAGAGTTCGAAGTACATAAGTTACAAGTCGAATATCAACAGTAATGGCACAAATACACATTTGAGCCCTAGGGGCGTACCAAACCATATACTAAAATAGTGGTATAAGAACCACGAGTGAGCTAGACACAAGGCCTAGAGCCTGTAGAAGTGCTTGGCCCTCAAGGAACCACCCAAGGTAGTGACACAGGGGACCCACGGGGGACGCGTGCAGTGTGAGAACACAGCCGCGAGCCGCCGTTGACTTATATGGGGAATGTCGCGGTTGGAGTTTTAAAGAAAAAGGACACTTAGAGGAGGACTTGGAGCAAACCCCTTTAGAACTAGGCTGTTCTAGAGTCAATACCCACGGGAGCACCGGAGTACTCGAGTTACCTCACCCAGGGAAGCCGGGTGCATAGGTGTCTTTCGGGGTCGGGTTTCGTCGTCGTTTTCAGTGGCGATCTGCTGCAAAGTGCTGCTGGCGACCAAGTCGAAAGTGTTCGGGTGGATCCAAGGGTGGATCGAAGATTTGAAGAACCTGAAAGCAGAGGGGACAGAGTCTGGGTCACTAGCCAGTGACCAGGAAGGCGATGAGCAGATGCCCACCGATGTCGGGTGCTTCAGGTAGGTTGACGGTCGTCTTGACTCTTCAGCCACGAGGTCCAGGAGGCGTCGACGACAACCAGGAGCTGGATTCGAGCTGTCCCACGACGTCTGTCGATTGCTGCGGTGTCGGTGACCGGATTGGACCCAACAAGCCTTGGCAACGGCAAGTCACGTGGAAACAAAGAAAGGACGTTGATGCAGACCAGCAAGGTCTGGGGGACTCACCCAGCGAGGGTAAGTCAGGGCACCTCTGGAGCAACCAGGAAAGCCCAAGTAGAAGAAGAGTTGCCTTCGGGAGGGCCCACTATCCAACGGACTAGCGACCGCGAAGGAGCCTCGAGTGGACGCACTTGGAGCTGGCTTACAGGACACTCGTGGAGTGGAGGCCAGTGATCTTCGGTGCAGTCGGTGCTGGAGGCGGGGGCTACTTAGAGCCCAAAGCACAACTTCGTGGGAGACCAGGAAGAGGATGCACTTGCAAAAGTTCTCGATGTCCAGGGGTCACGGTCCCACGTTACCCACGACAGCTACGGGCCTCAGCTTCGCTGGGGACTCAGGGCAGCCTCGGGGAAGTCTGGAAATCCACCTCTGGTGATGCAAAGACTTCGGCGTCCGGCGGGAGCTTCAGCGATGCAGACCGGACAATTGCTTCTTAGGTGCCTGCCAAGCAGGGGAGTCACTCCTTGACCCCAAGGGAGATTCTTCAGTCCTCTAATCTTAAAGTAGAGCGTCGAAGGACCAGGATTCGGCTTCAGAGTTTCATCCAGGGTAATCTAAAGTCCTAAGGTCTGGGGTCCCATACTTATACCAAGTTAGGGGGTTGGACCTACTCTGGGGACCCACCTATGGGAGGGTCAGGGAAGAGGGGTGGTTACACCCATTCCCTTTGTCCAGTTTCGCGCCAGAGCAGGGGCAGGTAGCCCCTGCAACCGGTTTGAACTGGCATATGCACAGGGACACCAAATGTGCCCCCATTGCAGGACTTCAAAGCACCAGAGTGTGCTCCCGCCCAGCCCCAATACACACTATCCTGTCTGGGGAGGTGGTCACACCTCCCTTCGACAGGAAACCTATTGTCCAGGCCTCCCCTGCCGGAGTTTGTCAGCAGCAGGAGGCCAGACCCGTGTCTGTGTCAGCGGCATCCATTTTGTGATGCCAGGGCTCTGGAAAGAAGTTACCGGGTAGCCCGGTGTGTACATGTCTCTCCCTCTAGAAGGGTGGAATGCTACCCCCGCCGCCAGTATTGGCGGGGGGGTGACACCAAACACGACATGTTTTGGTGCAGCCAGTCCAAAGTTAGCATTGTACCGCGAGGATATAATGCACTTAAGAGTATATGGTCAGGCTGTACCACAAACAGCATCAGAGGAGGGACTCCGACTTCTGCAGAGGGGCTCTGCTCATGCAGGGGCACCCTCTCACATAAAAACCAAGCACTCTGCCTTCAGGATTGTTAAGGCCTGCCATAGGAGTGACTTATAGGTTTATATGTGTGTGCAATGGTAGTGATATAGGTAGCCTATATCACAGTAAGGGGTGCATGCACCACCTTACCCAGGCTGCAGTAGCAGACCTGTGGTGTCATTTTGGCTGGCCTTCCAGGGGTGGCATGATACATGCTTCAGCCCCTGGCAGGCCTCTGGGGTACCTATGCCCTGGGTACATAGTATACCATATACTAGGGACTTATAAGGGCACTCCAGATTCCAATCAAAGATGTACCTAAGGTACATGGAAACCATTTTAGAGAGGAAGCAGCTAGGCTGGGGTTCTGATTAGCAGGGCCCCAGCCAGACTAAAGTCGAAAAACAGTGAAGCATCAGCAAAAAGTGGGGGTACCCATGTGAAGCAGATCCTACTCTCCTACACAACCCCCCCAAACGCAGGGACATTAAACTAACCTTGACCAGTTGAGTCTTCATGTTCTAAGTGGAAATACCTAGAGAGTCCATCTGCATTGGCATGGTTACTCACAGGTCTATGTTCCACTGTAAAGTCCATCCCCTGTAGGGAAATGGACCATCTAAGCAGTTTGGGGTTTCACCCTTCATTTGTTTTAGCCACAAGAGGGGCTTATGGTCTGTTTGAACAAGGAAGTGAGTACCAAACAAGTATGGCCTCAACTTCTTCAGAGCCCAGACCACAGCAAAGGCCTCCCTCTCAATGGCTGACCAACGTTTCTCTCTAGGGGTCAGCCTTCTGCTAATAAAAGCTACTGGCTGATCCTGACCTTCATCATTCAATTGTGACAGTACAGCCCCTACCCCCAATTCAGATGCATCTGTTTGGACAATGAACTTCTTGGGGTAATCAGGATTCTGGAGAATGGGAGCAGTGCACATGGCCTGCTTCAGGTCATCAAATGCCTTTTGACAGCTAGCTGTCCACTGAACCTTTTTGGGCATTTTCTTAGAGGTTAAGTCATTCAGGGGTGTCACTATTGATCCATACCCCTTGACAAATCTCCTATAGTACCCAGTCAGGCCTAAGAAGGCTCTCACCTGAGTCTGGGTGGTTGGAGCAACCCAGTCCATGATGGTCTGGATTTTGCTCTGCAGTGGTTGAACCTGGCCTCCACCCACAAGGTGGCCCAGGTACACAACCTGACTCTGCCCTATCTGGCACTTGGTGGCCTTGATAGTGAGGCCTGCCTTTTGCAGGGCCTCTAAAACATTCCTTAGGTGGACCAGGTGATCCTCCCAGGTGGAGCTAAAGACAGCAATATCATCAAGATAAGCTGCACTGTAGGCTTCCAGACCTGTGAACTGTATTCACCAACCTTTGGAAAGTGGCAGGTGCATTCTTCAGACCAAAGGGCATTACCACAAATTGATAATGCCCACTAGGGGTTGAGAATGCTGTTTTTGGCTTTGCATCATCAGCTAGCCTGATCTGCCAGTAGCCAGCTGTTAGGTCAAATGTGCTTAGATACTTGGCTGAGGCCAAAGTGTCTATTAGCTCATCTGCCCTGGGTATTGGATGGGCATCAGTCCTAGTGACTGCATTGAGACCCCTGTAGTCCACACAAAACCTCATCTCTCTTTTCCCACCACTGGTGTGAGGTTTTGGCACAAGGACCACTGGACTAGCCCAAGGGCTATCTGAGGGTTCAATAACTCCCAAATCCAACATCTTCTGGACTTCTGTCCTGATACAGTCCCTGACATGGTCAGGTTGCCTATAAATCTTATTTTTAATAGGCAGACTGTCCCCAGTGTCCACTTTATGAGTGCACCAGGTGGTCTAACTTGGAGTCAGAGAGAACATATGTCTGTACTGATTGAGCACTTGTCTGCAATCAGTTTGCTGCTGAGCAGTGAAGGCTGCCTGCCAAGGCTACACCATCCACTGACCCATCATCAGGGTTCTGTGAGAGCAGGTCAGGGAGTGGGTCACTCTCTTCCTCCTGTCCCTCATCAGTAGCCATGAGCAAGCCCATGTCTGCCCTGTCCACATATGGTTTCAGTCTGTTGACATGGAGAACCCTGTGGGGACTCCTGGGTGTTCCTAGGTCTACTAAATAGGTAACCTCACCCTTCTGTTCAACAATGGTATGGGGTCCACTCCACTTGTCTTGGAGAGCTGCTGGGGCCACTGGCTCCAGCACCCACACCTTCTGTCCTGGCTGGTAAACAGTCATTACAGCCTTTTGGTCATGCCAGGCTTTTTGGAGTTCCTGGCTAGCCTCAAGGTTTTTAGTTGCCTTTTTCATGTATTCAGCCATCCGGGAGCGGAGACCAAGTACATAGTCCACTATGTCCTGCTTTGGGGGCTTGAGAGGTAACTCCCATCCTTCCTTCACCAAGCACAATGGACCCCTGACAGGGTGACCAAACAAAAGTTAAAAAGGGCTGTAGCCAACCCCCTTTTGAGGCACCTCCCTGTATGCAAACAAAAGGCAGGGCAAGAGTATGTCCCATCTTCGCCTAAGCTTTTCTGGGAGCCGTTTAATCATGCCCTTTAAGGTTTTGTTGAATCTCTCAACTAAACCATTGCATTGTGGGTGATGGGGTGTGGTGAACTTGTAAGTCACGCCACACTCCTTCCACATTGCTTTCAAGTATCCAGACATAAAGTTTGCTCCCTGTCTGATACAACCTCCTTAGGGAAGCCCACTCTTGAGAAAATTCCCAGGAGGGCTCTTGCCACTACAGGTGCTGTAGTGGTCCTAAGGGGAATAGCCTCTGGGTACCTAGTGGCATGGTCCACCACCACCAGGATAAACCTGTGCCCAGATGCTGTTTGGGGATCCATGGGACCAACAATATCAATCCCCACCCTTTCAAAGGGAACCCCCACCACAGGTAGTGGTATCAGGGGGGCCTTTGTGGTGTCACCTGCCTTCCCACTGGCTTGGCAGGTTACACAGGAGCGACAAAACTCCTTGGTGTCTTCAGATATGTGGGGCCAGTGAAAGTGAGGGACAAGTCTGTCCCAAGTCTTGTTCTGGCCCAGGTGACCTGCTAGAGGAATGTCATGGGCTAGGGTCAATAGGAAGCCCCTGAACTTCAGAGGTATAACCAACCTCCTGGTGGCACCAGGCTTGGGGTCTCTAAACTCTGAGTACAAGAGTCCATCATCCCAATACACTTTATGGGGACCACTAGCATTCCCAGCAGCCTCAGCAGCAGCTTGCTGTCTGAGGGGTTCAAGAGAGGGGCAGCTCTGCTGCTCCTGGCTCAGATCTGCCCTGGAAGGGCCCCTGTCCCTAAGAACTCAACCTGATCAGGCTCAAGCTCCTCTGGGACAGTTCCTTCCTCAGGACTGACATCATCTCCCTGAAGAGACTGATCTTCCTTCTGAGCCAAGGGGGAAGGCACTGCCTTTACCCTACTACTCCTCCTCTTGGATGGCACTTGGTCCATTATTCCAGGATCCAAGGCCTGTTCAGTGTTGGACATTTTGCTCTGTGACCTGGTCACAGCAAACACATCTGCAGGGATGCCCAGCATTTGTGCATGGGTCCTGAGCTCCACTTCTGCCCAAGCTGAAGTTTCTAGATCATTGCCAAGCAAGCATTCAACTGGTAGGTTTGCACTCACCACAACCTTCTTAAGGCCAGTTACCCCTCCCCAGGAGAAGTTAACAACTGCCAGAGTATGGTCTGTTCTGATATTGCTAGCATTGGTCACTTGGTACATTTCACCCAGTATAATCTGCCCAGGATCCACAAGGTCTTGTGTCACCATTGTGACACTTGCCCCTGTGTCCCTAAATGCCAAAGCCTCTTTTCCATTGATTAATGGCTGTTGCCTGTACTTGCCCAGATTACTGGGACTCACAGAGGAGGTCACATCCATGCCTCCATCACAGACTAGGACAGCCTGAGTGAGTTCTCTGACTAGGCCAGAGCTCATCTCATTACCCAGGGTCAACCCTACTAAACCCTTGGCTTGTGTACTCCCACCACCAATTGTAACTGCACTAGGGGGGAACAGGTGCCTTAGGGGCATTGGTGGTGGCTGGAATAGAGTCTTTGGACTTGGTGCAATCAGTGGTCCAGTGTGTCTTTTGCTTACAGACTTTGCACCATGGTTTCTTTTGGCCTTTTCCTTTGTTAGACTGTGAATCCTTGTAGGAGAGTAGGATCTGCTTCACATGGGTACCCCCACTTTTTGCTGATGCTTCACTGTTTTTCGACATTAGTCTGGCTGGGGCCCTGCTAATCAGAACCCCAGCCTAGCTGCTTCCTCTCTAAAATGGTTTCCATGTGCCTTAGGCACATCACTGATTGGGATCTGGAGTGCCCTTATAAGTCCCTAGTATATGGTATACTATGTACCAAGGGCATAGGTACCTCAGAGGCCTGCCAGGGGCTGCAGCATGTATTATGCCACCCCTGGAAGGCCATCCAAACTGACACCACAGGTCTGCTACTGCAGCCTGGGTAAGGTGGTGCATGCACCCTTTACTGTGATATAGGTTACCTATATCACTAAATACATACACACATATAAACCTATAAGTCACTCCTAAGGCAGGCCTTGTCAATCCTAAAGGCAGAGTGCATGGTTCCTATGTGAGAGGGTGCCCCTGCATGAGCAGGGCCCTCTGTAGCGTTCGGAGACCCTTCTCTGATGCTGTTTGTAGTGCAGCCTGACCATATACTCTTAAGCGCATTATAACCTCGCGTTAAATGCTAACTTTGGAATGGCTGCACCTAAACATGTCGTGTTTGGTGTCAAACATCTTGGAATACTACTCCCCCGCCAATTCTGGCGGCGGGGGTAGCATTCCACCCTTCTAGAGGGAAAGACATGTTAACTCTGGCTAGCCCGGTAACTTCTTTACAAAGCCCTGGCATCACAAAATGGATGCTGCTGCCACAGACACGAGTCTGGCCTCCTGCTGCTGGACGAAACTCCGGCAGGGGAGGCCTGGACACAGGTTTCCTGTCCCAGGGAGGTGTGACCACCTCCCCAGACAGGATAATGTGTATTGGGGCTGGGCGGGAGCACTTTCGGGTGCTTTGAAGTCCTGCACTGGGGGCACACTTGGTGTCCCTAGTGCATACCCCAGTTCAAACCGGATCAGGGCTTGCAGCCCCTGCTTTGGCGCGAACTGGACAAAGGGAAAGGGGTGTAGCCACCCCTCTGCCCTGACCCACCCATAGGTGGGGCCACAGAGTAGTCCAACCCCTAAACTTAGTATAAGTATAGGAACCCAGTCCTTAGGACTTTAGATTATCGCTGGACGAAACTCTGAAACAGAATCCTGGACCTTCGACGCTCTACTCACGATTAGAGGACAGAAGAATCTCCCTTGGGGTCAAGGAGTGACTCCCCTGCTTGGCAGGCACCAAAGAAGCATCTGTCCGGTTCGCATTTCTGAAGCTCCCATCGGACGCCGAAGTCATCGCATCACCAGAGGTGGATTCTCGGACTTCCCCGAGGCTACCCTGAGTCCCCAGCAAAGCTGAGGCCCGTAGCTATCGTGGGTGACTTGAGACCGTGACCCCTGGACACCGAGCACATTTGCAAGTGCATCCTCTTCTGGGTCTCCCACGAAGTCGTGCTTTGGGCTCCGAGTAGCCCTAGCCTCCAGCACCAACTGCACCGAAGATCACTGGCCTCCACTCCACGAGTGTCCTGTGAGCCAGATCCACGTGCGACGTCTCGAGGCTCCTTCGCGGTCGCTAGCCCGTTGGCTAGTAGCCCTTAACGAAGGCCAATCTTTTTCTTACTTGGCATCCTGGTTGCTCCAGGCCTGCCCTCACTTACCCTCGCTGGGTGAGTTCCCCAGACCTTGCTGGTCTGCACCATCGACGATCTTCCTCTGCATCGAGACTTGCCGTTGCCAAGGCTTGTTGGGTCCAATCCGGTCGCCGACACCTCAGCACTCGACAGACATCGTGTACCAGCCCGAATCCTGCTCCTGGTCGCCGACAACGCCTCCTGGACCTCGTGGCTGAAGAGTCAAGACGACCGTCAGCGCACCTGAAGCACTCGACATCGGTGGGCATCTGTCCATCGCCTTCCTGGTCACTGGCTAGTGACCCAGACTCTGTCCCCTCTGCTTTCAGGTTCTTCAGATCTCCGATCCACTCTTGGATCCACCCGGACACTTTCCACTTGGTCGCCAGCAGCACTTTGCAGCAGATCGCCATTCAAATCGACGACGAAACCCGACCCCGAAAGGCACCTATGCACCCGGCTTCCCTGGGTGAGGTAACACGAGTACTCCGGTGCTCCCGTGGGTAGAGACTCTTCAAAGTCCTAGATCTCAAAGGGTTTGCTCCAAGTCCTCCTTTAAGTGTCCCTTTTCTTTAATTTCCCGATCACAACTTTCTCCATAGAAGTCAACGGCGTATCGCGGTTGTGTATTTACACTGCACGCGTCCCCGTGGGTCCCCTGTGTCACTACCTTGGGTGGTTCCTTGTGGTCCAAGCACTTCTAGAGGCTCTAGGCCTAGTGTCTAGTTCAGTCGTGGTTCTTATACCACTTTATTGGTATATGGTTTGGTACGCTCCTAGGGCCCAAACGTGTATTTGTGCTATTACTGTGTTTAAATAACTTCTAACTTGTGTACTTCGAACTCTAGCCTCATAAAGAGACTAGGGGGTGTGTTTAAGACTAAATACATATATTTTATATATATACCTGGTGTGGTCCTCTTTCATTTGGTCACTCAAGAGATTATAGACTGGTAAAACAAGCTGCTTTACATTCCTTCAAGACTTAGCCTGAAGGCTGCTCTCCATAGCTACCACTAGGATAGCTTTCAATAAGGTTGTCTTTAACCTATCTCCAATAAGGGGTTGTTTGGACTGGTGCAAGGTGCCCACTATAATTAGTGGACAGCATATACCAGGCCAACTTCTCACAATCCCCACCTGAAGAAGATTTTTGGGGGCCTTGTGAAGACTTCTGGTCTTTACCCTTCTCCCCACCCTTATCAGAGTTTTTAGAATCTTGCTTCTTAGGGTCACCACCTTGGTTCTGTACCTTCTGCCTCACCCTGGTTCTGACCCATTTGTCTGCCTTCCTTCCCAATTCTTGGGGAGAGGTCAGATCAGAGTCCACCAGGTACTGATGCAACAGCTGATTTTGACAGTTATTAAGAATCTGCTCCCTCATGATAAGATTGTACAATCCTGTGAAGTCACATACCTTAATGCCCATCAACCAACCTTCCAGAGCCTTAGCAGAACAATCAACAAAGTCCACCCAGTCTTGAGTCTGTGCTTTTTGGGTATCTCTGAACTTTAACCTGTATTGTTCAGTTGTTAGGCCAAACCCATCAATCAGAGCACTCTTCAAGACTTTGTAATTGTCAGCATCCTCTTCTCTAACAGTGAGGATCTTATCTCTACCTTTGTCTGCAAAGGAGAGCCACAAGATTGCTGCCCACTGCTCCTGAGGGACCCTCTGTATTTTACAGGCCCTCTCCAGTTCAGTTATCCACTTGTGGATGTCATCCCCACTCTGGTAGGGAGGGACAATCTTGCTCAGGTTTCTATGGTCATAAGACCTTTCCCTATCTCTGGGGAAATTGCTGCCACCATGGGACTCTAGTCCCATCTTTTTTCTTTCTCTAAAGAGATCTAGGGACTCCCTGTCTATAGCCAACTGCTGTTTTCTGAGCTCAAGCTGGGCTTGTTCATACTGAAGCAGTCTCTTTCTCCTCTCATGAGAGGATTCCCTCCTATGAGAAGAAACAGAGGTCCCTACTGAGGTGTCAGAGTGGTTAGACTCCTGAGAAGGAGATCTAGACCTTCTGTGCACACTCAACTCTTCCTGGGGGGACAAAGGGGAGGTCATCCTGGGCCTCCTCCTCATCCTCAGGAGTAGCTGCATTGTCCAGGTCAGGATCATTGTCACCTTCCTGGCCAGTTTCAGAGACAGGTCCTGGGCATTTTCATCCCTGGCCCCTCCCTCATCTTCTGCCCCACCCTCTCTGCCTACCCTTGCAGACCCTGGGGGTCTTCTAAGATCATCTAGCAGAAGCATCTCCAGGAGACGTTGGGTGTTGGCACTTTTGCCTGTCTTCAACTTCCTAACCTTGCACAACTCTCTTAATTCCAAGAATGTGAGGTTGTCATATCTGGATTGCAGGAGCTCACTGGTTCCTGGCAGTGAAGACATTACTAGTGTGGTGTGGTGTATGCACTACCTACTCTAGTGTGGCCTACTAAACTCTCTTGAGTTGTAGAAAGGGTGTGCTATCCCTTAACACACAACTCTAAGTTCAGTAGAACTTACTGTATCCTAAGCTTGATTTATATGTACCTAAGGTACCCTTAGTGGTTTTCAGTTGATCAATTCAATTGAGATTATCTGGTAAAACAATAGCAAGCTGGAATCCCACACGCTGCACACCAATGTGAGAAGTTGGCCTGGTATATGCTGTCCACTAATTATAGTGGGCACCTTGCACCAGTCCAAACAACCCCTTATTGGAGATAGGTTAAAGACAACCTTTATTGAAAGCTATCCTAGTGGTAGCTATGGAGAGCAGCCTTCAGGCTAAGTCTTGGAGGAATGTAAAGCAGCTTGTTTTACCAGTCTATAATCTCTTGAGTGACCAAATGAAAGAGGACCACACCAGGTATATATTTAAAATATATGTATTTAGTCTTAAACACACCCCTCTAGTCTCTTTATGAGGCTAGAGTTCGAAGTACATAAGTTACAAGTCGAATATCAACAGTAATAGCACAAATACACGTTTGAGCCCTAGGGGCGTACCAAACCATATACCAATAAAGTGGTTTAAGAACCACGACTGAGCTAGACACAAGGCCTAGAGCCTGTAGAAGTGCTTGGCCCTCAAGGAACCACCCAAGGTAGTGACACAGGGGACCCACGGGGGACGCGTGCAGTGTGAGAACACAGCCGAGAGCCGCCGTTGACTTCTATGGGGAATGTCGCGGTTGGAGTTTTAAAGAAAAAGGACACTTAGAGGAGGACTTGGAGCAAACCCCTTTAGAACTAGGCTGTTCTAGAGTCAGTACCCACGGGAGCACCGGAGTACTCGAGTTACCTCACCCAGGGAAGCCGGTTGCATGGGTGTCTTTCGGGGTCGGGTTTCGTCGTCGTTTTCAATGGCGATCTGCTGCAAAGTGCTGCTGGCGACCAAGTCGAAAGTGTTCGGGTGGATCCAAGCGTGGATCGAAGATTTGAAGAACCTGAAAGCAGAGGGGACAGAGTCTGGGTCACTAGCCAGTGACCAGGAAGGCGATGAGCAGATGCCCACCGATGTCGGGTGCTTCAGGTAGGTTGACGGTCGTCTTGACTCTTCAGCCACGAGGCGTCGACGACAACCAGGAGCTGGATTCGAGCTGTCCCACGACGTCTGTCGATTGCTGCGGTGTCGGTCACCGGATTGGACCCAACAAGCCTTGGCAACGGCAAGTCACGTGGAAACAAATAAAGGACGTTGATGCAGACCAGCAAGGTCTGGGGGACTCACCCAGCGAGGGTAAGTCAGGGCACCTCTGGAGCAACCAGGAAAGCCCAAGCAGAAGAAGAGTTGCCTTCGGGAGGGCCCACTAGCCAACGGACTAGCGACCGCGAGGGAGCCTCGAGTGGACGCACTTGGAGCTGGCTTACAGGACACTCGTGGAGTGGAGGCCAGTGATCTTCGGTGCAGTCGGTGCTGGAGGCGGGGGCTACTTGGAGCCCAAAGCACAACTTCGTGGGAGACCAGGAAGAGGATGCACTTGCAAAAGTTCTCGGTGTCCAGGGGTCACGGTCCCACGTTACCCACGACAGCTACGGGCCTCAGCTTCACTGGGGACTCAGGGCAGCCTCGGGGAAGTCTGGAAATCCACCTCTGGTGATGCAAAGACTTTGGCGTCCACCGGGAGCTTCAGCGATGATACCGGCCAAGCAGGGGAGTCACTCCTTGACCCCAAGGGAGATTCTTCAGTCCTCTAATCTTCAAGTAGAGCGTCGAAGGTCCAGGATTCGGTTTCAGAGTTTCTTCCAGGGTAATCTAAAGTCCTAAGGACTGGGGTCCCATACTTATACCAAGTTAGGGGGTTGGACATACTCTGGGGACCCACCTATGGGAGGGTCAGGGAAGAGGGGTGGTTACACCCATTCCCTTTGTCCAGTTTCGCGCCAGAGCAGGGGCAGGTAGCCCCTGCAACCGGTTTGAACTGGCATATGCACAGGGACACCAAATGTGCCCCCAGTGCAGGACTTCAAAGCACCAGAGAGTGCTCCCGCCCAGCCCCAATACACACTATTCTGTCTGGGGAGGTGGTTACACTTCCCTTCGACAGGAAACCTATTGTCCAGGCCTCCCCTGCCGGCGTTTCAGTCAGCAGCAGGAGGCCAGACCCGTGTCTGTGGCAGCGGCATCCATTTTGTGATGCCAGGGCTCTGGAAAGAAGTTACCGGGTAGCCCAGTGTGTACATGTCTCTCCCTCTAGAATGGTGGAATGCTACCCCCGCCGCCAGCATTGGCGGGGGGGTAGTATTCCAAGATGTTTGACACCAAACACGACATGTTTTGGTGCAGCCAGTCCAAAGTTAGCATTGTACCGCGAGGATATAATGCACTTAAGAGTATATGGTCAGGCTGTACCACAAACAGCATCAGAGGAGGGACTCCGAACGCTGCAGAGGGGCTCTGCTCATGCAGGGGCACCCTCTCACATAAAAACCAAGCACTCTGCCTTCAGGATTGTTAAGGCCTGCCATAGGAGTGACTGATAGGTTTATATGTGTGTGCAATGGTAGTGATATAGGTAGCCTATATCACAGAAAGGGGTGCATGCACCACCTTACCCAGGCTGCAGTAGCAGACCTGTGGTGTCATTTTGGCTGGCCTTCCAGGGGTGGCATAATACATGCTTCAGCCCCTGGCAGGCCTCTGGGGTGCCTATGCCCTGGGTACATAGTATATCATATACTAGGGACTTATAAGGGCACTCCAGATTCCAATCAAAGATGTACCTAAGGTACATGGAAACCATTTTAGAGAGGAAGCAGCTAGGCTGGGGTTCTGATTAGCAGGGCCCCAGCCAGACTAAAGTCGAAAAACAGTGAAGCATCAGCAAAAAGTGGGGGTACCCGTGTGAAGCAGATCCTACTCTCCTACAAACTACATGATCTAGTGTTGGTAGACTGCCGCACACATCACTCTCTGCAGTGATGGACTCCACAAAACCTACCCTAAGGGCGGTCGTTTCTAGACCCAGTTCCCCAAGCCATTCTAACAGCAGATGCTTCCCTGACTGGTTGGGGAACTCCCCTGCAGAATCTTACAATTCATGGGGTGTGGGACTCCAAACACAGGGGTCTCCATATCAATTACCTAGAGCTTCAAACTGTTCACCTAGCATTGAAAGCGTTCCTACATCACCTACTGCACAAATTTGTCCTAATCCGAATGGACAATATGACAACAATGTATTGTCTACAAAAACAGGAGGGGTGACGCACTCTGCAACTATACCGCTTTGCCCAGATCATTTGGCGCTTAGTGATGCATCACAACATTCATATTCTGGCAGAACATGTACCAGGGACAAGCAATCAAGCTGCAGACCTGCTCAGCAGGATGCAGCAACAAGTCCACAAATGGGAACTTCACCCCAAAGTTCTCCTACGATACTTTCAAAAATGGGGGGTTCCACAAATAGATATGTTTGCAGCCCCAGAGAACGCAAAATGCTCAAACTTCACATCCGGGTTCCCACACCCCCTATGGAAGAACTGCCCTATGGATGAACTGGTCAGGGATATTTGCCTATGCTTTTCCACCTCTCCCACTACTTCCATTAGTGGTCATAAAGCTCCGGCAGACCTCCCTCCTCCTAGTTCTCATAGCTCCAACATGGCCTCGCCAGTCATGGTTCACCACACTACTGGAACTCTCACTAGTCCCACATGAGAAGCTTCTCTCAACCCGGACCTTCTCACACAGAACCATGGCAGAATAAGACATCCCAATCCCAGGGAGATGAACCTTGCAATATGGCTCCTGAAATCATAGAATTTGAGTACTTAAATTTATCACTGCAGTGTATGGATATTCTTAAACACACTCGTAGGCCTAAGACCTCACACTGCTACGCTGCCAAAGGGAAACTATTTGTTCTATATTTGCAGCATCAAAAGGTTGACCCATTACATGCACAGGTACAAACAATTCCTTGGTATTTGTTGCATCTTCAAACCTCAGGTCTAGCCTATACTTCAATACGCCTACACCGTGCTGCCAGTTCAGCCTACTTACAAAATAAGCAGCATTTATCTCTGTTCAGAATGCCTGTTATTAAGCCATTTATGGATGGACTTAAGAGTTATTCCGCCTAGGGTTCCACCTGCACCAGCATGGAATCTTAATATTGTACTAACAAGGTTTATGGGGCCTCCGTTTGAGCCACTACATTCGTGCCAAATACAATCATTGTCTTTGAAAGTCGCTTTTTTAGTAGCTGTCACTTCACTTAGACGTGTTAGTGAGCTCCAGGCATTTACCTTAGAAGAACCATTCTTCCAGCTACACAGGGCCAAATTAGTTCTTAGAACAAATCCAAAGTTTCAACCTAGAGTAGTTTCACCTTTTCACATTAATCAATCAATAGGGTTACCGGTCTTCTTTCCACAACCCGACTCTGTTGAAGACAGAGCTTTACAGACATTGGATGTCAATCAATCAATCAGGGAATTGTAAGCGGGCTACTCACCCGCGAGGGTGTCAAGGCGCTGAGAGGGGTTCTCCGCAGATCTGTTTAGCCGAAGAGCCAGGTCTTGAGGGTCTTCCTGAAGGTGTTCAGGGAGGGGGCGTGTATGATGTCTGCCGGTAGCTCGTTCCAGGTCTTGGCTGCAATGTGAGAGAAGGATCTTCCGCCTGCTCTGGCTCTCTGGATGCGCGGGGTTTCAGCCAGTGCGAGGTTGGAAGATCGGAGGTTTCTTTTGGGTACGTGGAAGTTGATTCTGTCGTTGAGGTATTTGGGTCCGTTGTTGTGTAGGCATTTGTAGGCGTGAGTGAGGATTTTGAAAGTGACTCTTTTCTCCACGGGGAGCCAGTGGAGACTTCATAGGTGTTGGCTGATGTGTTCGTGTCGGGGGATGCCGAGGACGAGTCTGGCGTCGGTGTTCTGTATTGTCTGGAGTTTGCGGAGTAGGGACTTGTTGATGCCGGCGTAGAGTGCGTTTCCATAGTCCAGTCTGCTGGTGATGAGTGTGTGGGTGACTGTCTGCCTTGACTCAGGGGGGATCCACTTGAAGGTCATGCGGAGGGTGTTGAAGCAGCTGAAGGTGACGGCGTTGACCTGTCGGTTCATGGTGAGTGATGAGTCGAGTACGATGCCGAGGTTCTTGGCGTGGTCTGAGGGGGTAGGTGGGCTTCCGAGGGCGGTCGGCCACCAGGTGCTGTCCCATGCAGAAGGGGTGGTACCGAGGACGAGGACTTCTGTCTTCTCAGCGTTGAGCTTCAGGCAGCTGTTGGTCATCCAGACTACGACGTCTTGCATTCCTTTCTGGAAGTTGAGTTTGGCAGTGGTGGGGTCTTTGGTGAGGGAGAGGATGAGCTGGGTGTCGTCGGCGTAGGATACGATGTTGAGTCTGTGTTGTCGGACGATGGCTGCGAGGAGGGCCATGTAGATGTCGTCTGTGGCGGCGAGTAGGGCGGTCTCTGTGCTGTGGTTGCTTCGGAATCCGGATTGGGATGTGTCGAAGATGGCGTTCTCTTCAATGAATCGTGTCAGTTTCCTGTTGACTGTTTTCTCTGCAACTTTGGCTGCGAAGGGGAGGAGCGAGATGGGCCGATAGTTCTTGAGGTCGGTGGGGTCAGCTGTGGGCTTCTTGAGCAGGGGTCTGACTTCTGCGCGCTTCCAGTCGTCTGGGAAGGTGCCTGTTTTGAAGGTGGTGTTGATGGTGCGTTGTAGTTCGGGAGCGATGGCGGCCGCGGCTTTGTGGTAGATGTGAGGGGGGCAGGGGGAAACGAGCTTCGATGTACTACATTGACCGAACAGAAACCTTTAGAAAGACTAAGCAATTATGTATTGCTTTTTCATCTCCCCACACTGGAAATGCTATTTCCAAAAGTCGAATTTCAAGTGTGGTATTTAGATGACGGATGTCTCTTGCTGATGTTATTTGTAGTAGTGTTGTGTGTCGTCAGCATACAGGTGATATTTGACCCCTGCATGATTTAGAATACCCGAGGGGTTCAAGGAAGAGATTAAATAGGGCTGGAGAGAGGATTAAGCCTTGAGGTACACCTTGTAGACCTGGCGAAGGCCTCAAGCGACAGCTGTTGATTTGTATTTGCTGAGACTGATGTTATAGATGCACGCGAGACACCTCAGGACTGTGCCGTTGATACCAGTGCGCCTTTTGAGTGTCTCGAGTAAAGCTTGATGATTAACTGTATCAAATGCGCCGATAAGTTGAGTAGTATTAGGAGGAAGGAGTCCCCTTCATTTCGGGATCTGTGAATTTCATCTGATATATTAAGCATCGCAGTTTCCGTGCTACAGCTGTTTCTAAATCCTGATTGGAATGTGTCTTGGACGCTGATTTTCTCAATGTGTTGAATGAGTTGTAGTAGGACACGCTTCTCAATGGTCTTAGCTAGGAAAGGAAGTTGGTGACAGGTCTTCGGTTATTGAGGTCATTCGGGTCTGCCCCTGGTTTTTGAGAATGGGTGTGACTTGTCCTATTTGGAGGGAGTCAGATGCACAGCCTGACGAGAGAGAGGCGTTGATGATTTTGGTCCAAAATGGAGAGATGATGTGGTTGAGGTTTTTTATCAGGGTGAACGGGAGGGGTTCGGAAGTGTGGAATGTGGACTTAAAGTTCCAAATTATTTTGAAGACTTCCCCTTCTATCATAGGTTTGAAATCAGTCCATTTAGTATTCTTTTTCAGTTGTAGAATATCATTATGGTCTGTAATTATTTTGGGGGAACTCCATTCCTTAGTTGAATCATGGGAGATAGTTTTTATGGTGGTTTGTGTGTCGACGGGTCGGATGTGCTGGGAAGTCTGTTTTGTGTTCTGGATAATAGATTGTTAAATTTTAGAAACTTTTGTCAGTGAAGAAGTTGGCTTTTTCTTCGCAGCGTTCATTGGTGGCTGTTGTTTCATGTTGGGATGTCAGGGTTGTTTGTTGTTTTATTATATTGAAGAGCTCCCTTGGTCTATTCTTCACACAGACAAGTTAATTACAAAAGAAAGTGGCTTTCTCCCTAAAGTTGTGTTTCTTATAGGAGAGCTGTTCCGATCTGAGGATTGCAGGGTGTGCCGGTGAGAGGTTCTGTCTCCATAACCTGTCAGTCCTTCTTAGTTGTCTCCTCTCTTTAAGGTCCGAGTTGAGCTAAGATCTAGGTTGAGCTTTTGTAGAGTTCTTTCATTTGAGTGGGGCACTTGGTCAAGAACACCGGTCATTTCTAAGCTGTAGTCGTTCATGAGGTCATCTACAGAGTGAAGGAGAGGCTGAGAATGAAATTGGGCACTGATCCTGGTTTCCAGCTCCGTTAGAGGGATTTGTTTGATGTTCCTTGCCAGTTTGTGGGTTTGTTGGATGGGGCTGGGTCGGATCTGAGGTAAACCTTGATATTGAACAGTCCGACCAGTCGATGGGCATGATGGATCCGAGGGAGACAAGTCAGAGGGAGACAAGCTCCTGTCTGGTAATTATCACATCTAGAGTAGATCCTTTGATGTGGGTCTGTCGTTAGTGTTGCTTGAGGTCGCTGATTTCAAGGAGGTTTGTTAGGTTACAGATTGAGGCGCCATCAGGGTCGTTCCAGTGCAGATTGAAGTCACTTAAGAACACGTAGTTAGTGTCAGTTATGGAGAATCGAGTTAAGTTGGTTAGTTCTTCAGTGAGCAGTATGCGATCGCCAGGAGGGTGATAGATGGTGTGGCGTTTGATAGGAGTGATTCCTTTTGTCCTGAGCTCGACTCCGAGGTATTCGAAGGTTGAGTAGTTCGTAATCTCCAAGGTGTTGATCCGGGATTCTTCTTTATGGATGATTGCTAGCCTGCCCCGTATTCGTCCTGGTCTGTCCTGTCTAATGATGGAATAGCCTGGTGGAAAGAGCAAGTCCAGGATAGAGGTTGAGTGATCATTAAGCTAGGTTTCCGTTAGGAATGCAGTGTCGATTCTGTTCGCTAGTATAGTTTCTGCTATTTCTGTGGCGTGTGTAATAGCTGATCTGCAGTTAAGGGGCTAGGAGTATTATTTGTAGGGTATAGTGTCTGGATTGAGCAGGTGTTCTGGGTGATATGTTACCTCGAGGGATTCTGTTAGTGCCCATGATTACTGGGATGCTGGACGGATGTTTGGAATCAACTTGTAGGGTTTTTGTGATGCATGATTCGTCGACTACTTCTACTTCATTAATTAATCATTAATTTTATTTTCAACCAAAACGTACATAACAACCCCCACTTCCCACCCATTCCCACCCGCTCAGTGATGTCAGGGAACCACATCTCAGCTTGTAATAAATAGGGAATTAAATATACCCTCACTTCATTTAAATACTAATGCATTATAAATCTCAGCTTATCAATTGAACCATTATTATCACACATTTAAAGCGCACAGTGCTAAAGTTAAACTTACTGTGTGTTCACTCAAGGGGCCCCGGGGTCCCTTAAGTAAAGGATCACCTCAGCCACCTGGTTAATGGTGGCCACATTTTTAATCCTTTCTTTCTTACCTGATTACCCTTTCTGGCATAAACAGATTTTTCTAGGTTATAAACTGATCATAATTGGGCCAGCCACTGTTGGAACGATGGAGGGTTATGGTCCCACAATGCGGAGGCGATGGTTAATCTGAAAATGGCCATAGACACAGAGAAAAGACTCTGCACCCTCCACCATCTCTCCTTTTTGTATTCCAGGTAAAATCAGTGTTGGAGTTGAGGAAACTTTTAGCTCAAGTTTGGAATACAAAAAACTTGGGATTTCGTTTTTCAAAGGAAGAAGGGTTCTACATGTAGCAAAAATATGTACTATGTCTGCGCTAAACAAAGCACCCGGGGACAACTGGTCCCTTTACCATCACCCCAGTTCGTGATCCTAGATGGTGTGTAAAATAGAAAAAAAACAAGTCTTCTAGAACTGCGCTTGTAAATTCGCTGACATTAAACAGTTTGTGATAATGTAAAAGCTCTAAAAAAAACAAAAACCTGTTTCCGTTGTTGTCAATTTGTCTTGCCATTTTAAAGAATACTTTCCAAGATCATCTTTCATTTCAGAGTTTAATAGGTGATATAATGTCCCAATACTACACGTACTCTGTGTGGATAGACGGTTGAAGGCTCGGTAGGGTCTGTAGGACAGGCGGCACATGGGAATAGAGGTCCCGTCGATAAGCCGGCTATTGTTTGGAGGTTCTTTAAGGGGTGCCCAGTTCTCCATTCTCTGAGAGTGATTGAGTATTTTAGGAGTCCTGCTCCATATAAAGGTGGACATGCAGCGGGTCCCGTGTCTAAAGAAGGTGTGTGACCTTCAGTAGAGGGTAGGGCGGTGTCATGGAGGTTAGAAGTGGAGAGGGTTCGGTTGGACTGGATGTGTTCCACCTTGGGAGTCAGGGATGTGCTCAAGGGGGACTCTGTGGTGAACGGTCTTGGGTTGGGCCTGGCAGTATCGTGATCACTGTGCACGGTGAGGGGCCGTGTTTCAGTGCGGCCACTGGCTAGGGTGGTAGGACGGGGGCTTTCCTTACTATGGCATGTGTCTGGGGGAGGGGGTTGTAATAGTGCAACATGAGGCAGAGGAGTCTGGCGGTAGATGGAATCAGAATTAACACTCGGAGGTAGGGCGAGGGGGTGCGTGGGGATCATGCCCATCTTGTGACAATAAGACGAGAAGTGACGGTCAAAGATGGTGAGGTGATGGTCTGTCACTTGAATTAGTATGTTCCCTGTCCTGAAGATAGATGTGGAGATCTCCCCTCTGAAACTTTGGGAGGAGGTGATAGAGAGTGTAGGCCATATGGAATTTTGATTGATTTCGTAATGTGTAGGTGACGAAGGAAGATGTTTCTCCATCTTGCTGGGCGTTTTGAGTAGAAAATAAAGTTAGTTTGCAGGTTGCCGTTGCTCTTGGTGTAGTAGGTATCGCCTATTAGTTTCTCCGGAAGTTGTTTGAGTAGGTTGTGTTTTAACTTTTTCATTGCATTGTTTGATGTAGGTGAATATTCTGAAGTGTACGTTCCTCCACACAAGGAATTCATGGTTTTATGTGTTGCCAAGATTGCATTTTCTGTGGTGGTGGCTGCCAGAGCTGGTAATGCTTATGATGTTTTTAACATACCGATAAATGTATTGTTTAAAAAAGAGAGCGAGACGCTTAGCAGGAGTCTACCGACTAGTTCATCAGGTTTTTCTTGTTAATGCCCTGTGACTTTCTGTAAGTGAATAGATTGCGTGCATCTTGCTTCAACAACTGTATATGTGTCTTCTTGTATGTATATACATGTATGTATGTGTGCAGTGTTACTACATTTACAGATGCAGGTGTATAGCTCAGCTTGATGCACTAGATAGCCCAGACAGACTTTCGCCAACGTTACTTCTACAGCAAGGACTGTGCTATGAGGTACAGCCTGCTTTAGTTTAACGCTAGACCACATGTTATTTCTACAACAGGCACTCGTGCTAAGAGATACATCCTGGTTTAGTTTAACTCTATAGCACAGGTTATTTCTACAACCGGGACTTGCGCTAAGTAGTATAGCCTGGTTTAGTTCAACGCTAGACCACAGGTTATTACTACAGCAGGGACCCGCGTTAAGAGATACCTCCTGGTTTAGTTTAACTCTATAGCACATGTTATTTCTACAACAGGCACTCATGCTAAGAGATATATCCTGGTTTAGTTTAACTCTATAGCACAGGTTATTGCTACAGCAGGGACTTGCGCTAAGTAGTGTAGCCTGGTTTAGTTTAACGCTAGACCACAGGTTATTACTACAGCAGGGACCCGCGTTAAGAGATACCTCCTGGTTTAGTTTAACTCTATAGCACATGTTATTTCTACAACAGGCACTCATGCTAAGAGATATATCCTGGTTTAGTTTAACTCTATAGCACAGGTTATTGCTACAGCAGGGACTTGCGCTAAGTAGTGTAGCCTGGTTTAGTTTAACGCTAGACCACAGGTTAGGTTTCCTTCATTTTGCAGAATATCCGCACTAGAACCTCCAGTTTACGTGCAGTCTTTAGCCTTACATTATATCCACGGAGTTTCCACTCGTGCCCACTTTGGCTCTCTTTGCATGGGCTTGTATCTTTCACATCCTCAGAATGAGCATGGTTGCGTACTTACACCGCAATGTGGTTCTGCGATTCTGTGTCAAATTTAATTACATGGGAGTGTCAAGAGACGGCTAATGTCATTATTGTTCATTCTCTGCTACCTTAAGTACCCTACTCTCGCCCGCAAAAGGAGAGGAGTTTCTACTTGAAAAATACAGCACACCGCATAATGGTTCATATTTCTGCTTTTGGTCAATAAATGAAAATAAATTGGGTATTTATCAAGATTTGCAAAACACACAAGATGATGGACGGAATGCTGCACATTGGCAAACATTCACCCCCAGTCATGGACTGTTCCCATGAGGCACAGGGTCAAGACTGATTTGCATATGGCCATGTCTGAACTGGGGTGGCGTGGTGAAGCAAAATAACGATGGATTAAACCCAGATCTGTGACTGGGGGTGAATGTTTGCCAATGTGCAGCATTCCGTCCATCATCTTGTGTGTTTTGTATTTATCAAGATTTTCCAGAAACAAGCCCAACTTTAATAAATGTATGTACGTTGTAAGGGTGACTGTAGCATAGGCAGTAGAAGCCCAAGTGGACCACATTTTTATCTCAAGTGAGAAATGCAAGAATGTGTGGCTGCACAGTAGTTGTTAGAGTTAAGCTGTGATACTGTGATGCTTTCTTGGCCCCTGGGAATGTGGCCTCCATCTGTTCAGACTGTGTGGATTAGTTATAAGAGTTGTTTATATTTAATACCTATTAAAGCTAATACGCATTTCTCAAGGAATTTGTGTTGATTGAGTGCAAACCTACTTCAACATTTCAGAGGACGACGTTTAGAAAACTAGAGGCACCTAGAACGGGAAGGTTAGTGGCATGAATAGAGGTACCTGGGCCTCTCGATAGCTGTGGGGCTGGTTACGTTTTGCCATAAACTATTCTGCATCAGTATTAAATAGCTCTGCTGAAGAGTTACCATCTTACTAGGTGGGACATTCTGTTTCGTTAATCTGAGTCAGATGTCGAAGTACTTTCATCCTGGACTTGTCTGGGCTCTCGTCAGCAGTCAGAAGCACCAGGGAGTGTCACCTGTAAACTGAAGCTGGTACCCCCTCTGTAGAAGGGGTCACTGCAGAGATCCGTAAAGGTGTCGGAGCAGAGGCTTTATGATAGGTCTCTGTCTAAGAGCTCACCCATAGGCACATAGACTGTAGAATCACAAGCCTGGCGGAGGTCTCTGTAAGAATAGGAATCCAGGCTCCATGGGGGGTCCTAGCGCAGGATAAGGAATGATCGTGAAATGCTCTGGTGAAGGATGCTACTTATGGACTTCAGTCTTTGAAGCTGGTCTTGGAGGGAGAGCAGGATCTCAGTAAAGAGAACAGCAGATACTCAAGATGTTTGCATGTTTGAGGTTTCCTATCCTCACGGCTCTGCCACTTCCTTTGGTTCATGGTTGAGCTTGCCCTTGTGTTCGGTGTTCATGAGTCTTTATGAAGACACCGTGATGGCGAGGACAGTGTTAGCTGTCCTACCTGTTCTCTATAAAGGAGCCTGCATTAAATGATTAAACAGCCACCCCTCCCTCCTGAGAGAGCCAAAGGGAGGGAACTTCCTTGGCATTCTGCAAATCTCGGTGGAATGTCCAAATGAACTGGGGCGTCTAACAGACTTCTTCGACTCTGTGGCTTCTTCGCTGCCTTAAAGGCACAGACGAGTAGCTTTCCCATGTACTATGTGTTTTATTAGATGCTCTGTATGGTGTTCAGAAATCCTATGGGTTATGAGATTAACACTATAAATAACTTAAACTATGAATACTATTTTTTTTTATCTTGGCAGTGATGAACTGAGAGAAGCCTGGCGAATATTCACTCCTCTTCTCCACACAGTGGAGGCTGAAAAGAAGCCGCCGATCCCCTACGAGTATGGCAGGTAAGACCACAGCAGCCGCTGCAAATGGATCCCAAGCGTCATTGCGCGCAGTGGTCTCTGCGCCACCAGAACTGACCGACTCGCTTCATCCTCAGTAGAAGGGTAATGTTCAGAACCACAGGTGTAGGAGGCCTGGGTGTACCACAGGTTTAGGAGGCCTAAGTATGCCACAGGCGTAGGAGGCCTGGGCGTACCACAGGTGTAGAAGGCCTGGGTGTACCACAGGTGTAGGAGGCCTGGGCGTACCACAGGTGTAGGAGGCCTGGGCGTACCACAGGTGTAGGAGGCCTGGGTGTACCACAGGTGTAGGATGCCTGGGCGTACCACAGGTTTAGGAGGCCTAAGTATGCCACAGGTGTAGGAGGCCTGGGTGTACCACAGGTGTAGGAGGCCTGGGTGTACCACAGGTGTAGGAGGCCTGGGTGTACCACAGGTGTAGGAGGCCTGGGTGTACCACAGGTTTAGGAGGCCTGGGTGTACCACAGGTTTAGGAGGCCTGGGTGTACCACAGGTGTAGGAGGCCTGGGTGTACCACAGGTTTAGGAGGCCTGGGCGTACCACAGGTGTAGGAGGCCTGGGCGTACCACAGGTGTAGGAGGCCTGGGCGTACCATAGGTGTAGGAGGCCTGGGTGTACCACAGGTGTAGGAGGCCTGGGCGTACCACAGGTTTAGGAGGCCTAAGTATGCCACAGGTGTAGGAGGCCTGGGTGTACCACAGGTGTAGGAGGCCTGGGCGTACCACAGGTGTAGGAGGCCAAAGTATGCCACAGGCGTAGGAGGCCTGGGTGTACCACAGGTTTAGGAGGCCTGGGCGTACCACAGGTGTAGGAGGCCTGGGCGTACCACGGGTTAGGAGGCCTGGGTGTACCACAGGTGTAGGAGGCCTGGGCGTACCACAGGTGTAGGAGGCCTAAGTATGCCACAGGCGTAGGAGGCCTGGGTGTACCACAGGTTTAGGAGGCCTGGGCGTACCACAGGTGTAGGAGGCCTGGGCGTACCACAGGTTTAGGAGGCCTGGGTGTACCACAGGTTTAGGAGGCCTGGGTGTACCACAGGTTTAGGAGGCCTGGGTGTACCACAGGTTTAGGAGGCCTGGGTGTACCACAGGTTTAGGAGGCCTGGGCGTACCACAGGTGTAGGAGGCCTGGGCGTACCATACGTGTAGGAGGCCTGGGCGTACCACAGGTGTAGGAGGCCTGGGCGTACCAAAGGTGTAGAAGGCCTGGGTGTACCACGGATTTAGGAGGCCTGGGTGTACCACAGGTGTAGGAGGCCTGGGCGTACCACAGGTTTAGGAGGCCTAAGTATGCCACAGGTGTAGGAGGCCTGGGTGTACCACAGGTGTAGGAGGCCTGGGCGTACCACAGGTGTAGGAGGCCTAAGTATGCCACAGGCGTAGGAGGCCTGGGTGTACCACAGGTTTAGGAGGCCTGGGCGAACCACAGGTGTAGGAGGCCTGGGCGTACCACGGGTTTAGGAGGCCTGGGTGTACCACAGGTGTAGGAGGCCTGGGCGTACCACAGGTGTAGGAGGCCTAAGTATGCCACAGGCGTAGGAGGCCTGGGTGTACCACAGGTTTAGGAGGCCTGGGCGTACCACAGGTGTAGGAGGCCTGGGCGTACCACAGGTTTAGGAGGCCTGGGCGTACCACAGGTGTAGAAGGCCTGGGTGTACCACAGGTGTAGAAGGCCTGGGTGTACCACGGGTTTAGGAGGCCTGGGTGTACCACGGGTTTAGGAGGCCTGGGTGTTCCACAGGTGTAGGAGGCCTGGGTGTACCACAGGTGTAGGAGGCCTGGGTGTACCACAGGTGTAGGAGGCCTGGGCGTTCCACAGGTGTAGGAGGCCTGGGCGTTCCACAGGTGTAGGAGGCCTGGGCGTACCACAGGTGTAGGAGGCCTGGGCGTACCACAGGTGTAGGAGGCCTGGGCGTACCACAGGTGTAGAAGGCCTGGGTGTACCACAGGTGTAGGAGGCCTGGGCGTACCACAGGTGTAGGAGGCCTGGGTGTACCACAGGTGTAGGAGGCCTAAGTATGCCACAGGCGTAGGAGGCCTGGGTGTACCACAGGTTTAGGAGGCCTGGGCGTACCACAGGTTTAGGAGGCCTGGGCGTACCACAGGTGTAGAAGGCCTGGGCGTACCACAGGTGTAGAAGGCCTGGGTGTACCACAGGTTTAGGAGGCCTGGGTGTACCACAGGTGTAGGAGACCTGGGCGTACCACAGGTGTAGGAGGCCTGGGCGTACCACAGGTGTAGGAGGCCTGGGCGTTCCACAGGTGTAGGAGGCCTGGGCGTACCACAGGTGTAGGAGGCCTGGGCGTACCACAGGTGTAGGAGGCCTGGGCGTACCACAGGTGTAGGAGGCCTGGGCGTACCACAGGTGTAGGAGGCCTGGGCGTACCACAGGTGTAGGAGGCCTGGGCGTACCACAGGTGTAGGAGGCCTGGGCGTTCCACAGGTGTAGGAGGCCTGGGCGTTCCACAAGTGTAGGAGGCCTGGGCGTACCACAGGTGTAGGAGGCCTGGGCGTACCACAGGTGTAGGAGGCCTGGGCGCACCACAGGTGTAGGAGGCCTGGGCGTACCACAGGTGTAGGAGGCCTGGGCGTACCACAGGTGTAGGAGGCCTGGGCGCACTCACAGGTGTAGGAGGCCTGGGCGTACCACAGGTGTAGGAGGCCTGGGCGTACCGCAGGTGTAGGAGACCTGGGCGTACCGCAGGTGTAGGAGGCCTGGGCGTACCACAGGTGTAGGAGACCTGGGCGTACCACAGGTGTAGGAGGCCTGGGCGTACCACAGGTGTAGGAGGCCTGGGCGTACCACAGGTGTAGGAGGCCTGGGCGTTCCACAGGTGTAGGAGGCCTGGGCGTACCACAGGTGTAGGAGGCCTGGGCGTACCACAGGTGTAGGAGGCCTGGGCGTACCACAGGTTTAGGAGACAGGCTACTGGTGCTTTGAAAGGCTGGATGCGCAGGGCACTAGGAAAGGGCCTGAGAGAACAGCGGAACCAGAACTTAAATAGGGACCAGAACAAGGGCAACTGGATAAGGCTTGCGTGCGGCCGAGGATGGCCTGAGAGGAGCTGAACAGAAAAGGATCGTGCGGAGTCAGCGAGACCATCTCTCACATGGAAAGGAACAATTCAACAGAATGAGCTATAAAGATTAGACCGGTTTATAGAGAAAACTGCATACTAGACCGAAGATACGACGCAACTGCTAAGCTGTACTAGACCCCAGATGAAGTGTGGAGGGATGAACGCTGCCACAGTGAGGGAGGGATCACATGCATGTAGAGCTCCGGTATAGTGAACTCCTTCTAGACACTCTTGATATGTAAGGCAGGGTTATCAGCACTAAGAACAGCAAAGTATTCCACAGCAAATGCAGGCTTTGGCTGTAAATTGGAAGGAATAACCTTCCACTCTTCAGGGGCTGCAAGCCTGCAAAAAGCTTCACACTGGAAATGTAGCCACATGGTGTCTGCAAGTGCACTTCAGAACGAGACGTCTAACCACACACAAGCTTGTGTGCACATTTCATCCTGGAAAGTATAATCACCCACGAGCATACTAGCGTGCCTCATGCTTGGAGGTGTAACCAGGCGTGACTCTTCAAGCGTGCTTCAGGATGGAACATAAGGGCCTGATTTATATGTTGGCATGAAGGATACTCCTTATCACCAACACAATGCCCCCCTTCCCCCCCAGTTTAAATGCGAGTGGACCATAGGTCTGTCTACAGCTGTGACTACTCCATCACCGCTATAGCCGAACCTCTCTGACGCCCGACGGACTAAGGACTGCCGGAGAAATATGTCTGCCCACCCAATCAGGATGGGCGGACAGTCTGCCATTTATTTTACTGTGGGTCACCACCTGGGGGGCAGTACTCTAGAAAAGCTAATAATGCTCCCCTGCCATGGGAGATGACTCCCATGGCAGGGGGAGCATTACATTTTTTTGAGCTTTTCTTAAAAAAAAAAAAAAACTGTGTGGTGGGGGTCTGATAATGCATTGACTGGGGCCCTTTCCTTCCCTATGTGCTGTCAGTGGGGCAGCAGCTTTGTTGAAGCTGGTCCTTCTGGTGCGGACACATGCCTTACCATCTATGCAAGGTTTATTTCTTTGTCAAGTAAATTATAAGACATTTAGGGCCCATGCATTTTTTGTCATGAAACACAGAACCACAAACATCATATTTGAAAACGCTAAAACGGATGACCATTAAATTCTACAAGAATAAATAAAAAAAATAAAAAATTACAAGAAAGTCATTGGTTTTGCAAATTTGTATAAAACCTAAAACTGGCTTCTGAACTGTGACTACCTCTAACTAGGGCCCACACACCTTACAGAGAGTTATTCATATGCCAGGTGTAGGCAAAAGGTCACAATGTAACAGAATGAGAAGGGAGCGTTGTGCGGTGTCCCTCCTATAAAATTGTGTGTTCCAAGTGTGGGTTTGCCACACGCATTATACTGTCTCCGTCCAGAATCTTCTTGTACAAGTGTTTTTCCTTATCCCTCCCTTCATTTGCTAGCAGGTCATGCTCTCCACTTCCAAGCTTCTCGTAGGAAGTCTGCCTCATTCTGTTTTCCTCCATGCCTTTGTACCCCGAGATCTCTTTAGTGCTGCTTCTACCGGAGTCACTGAAAGGTTGCTTTTCCCTCCTTGTTGTAACATTTAGGGCAGCGTCTGTTTTGATGGCAGCCCACATGTCCATGGTGGGTTCTTTTGTTTTTCTCCATATTCACTGTCTTTCAAGCAGTTTGTTTTGCTTCTTACCTTAAATAATGGCCTTCCCGCCATACTGGTCACATATGTGAGATACGGTTGGACGCAACCATCAAAATCTCCTTTCATGGGATGGATATTATATTTCGTTCAGAGCATTTGTCACACTTTTTTTTTTTTTTTATTTTTTTTTTTTGCAGACTTTGGTTTTCTTTAGCTTTTTCACTGTCTCTTGAGAGTATAATGGAAGTTTCTTTGATATTGAGAGTTTCCCAGTTTTCGCTGTCGAATGCCAGTGTCAGATGCTAATTTTTTCATGGTCTGGTCTTGGTCAGTGAGAGGCGTATGCGACAATGCCAGTCCGTGTAGATTTGAATCAGATACTAATGACTGAGATCTGTCTTCCTTGCAGCCGCGGTCCGCCAGAAGCAGATGAGCTGATGAAGAAGGTGGGATTCCGTTATGAAGGAACGTACAAGTGGGTGAACCCAAACAAGCTCTGAATCCAGGACCTAGAAGAATGGAAAGTTGAGTAAAGATGAAAGCATTTAGCTCTCCAGGACATTAGCCCGGCCTGCACCCTTTTTTTTCCAGAGCCTATTCCTGTTCCTGGAAGCCCCTCTGGTCCACACTTTCCTAGTGTCTGATTTCAGTGTCTTCTGGTGGCTTTGCATATCAGTTGGCGGCTTTGATTTGGTTCTTTGTGACCTGTTGTAATGTGGACCTCTCTGGAGATCACAGGGATCACACAGGGTAGGTTACTTGTTGCTTTGCTGTGTGTGCAGTGTGGGGCAGCAGGCGGACCTGTAGTCACACTGCTCCCACTGCGCACCTTGGCACATAAATGCAATGAGAGGCTAAAGATGCCTCCGTAGGACCTCAGTCCTTTTCGATATGGCCACGATTGCTGTTCTGAATAGTCCAAGTACTGGGTCCATATATCCACCCACCCCATATAGGGCCCCTTCTGATAATCCACATGATGTCACTACTATACCTACTTGTTCATCTCCCCCTCCCTCCCTTTGGGCCACTTCCAAGAACCCCTTCCTAGAGAACCTTTTTGGGGATCCTCCCAAACCAGCCCTTTTCAAACCCCACCATACACACCTATTCTGAGCTGAACCCCTATCCAGAAGAGTCCCAATCTGGCCCCCTCTGCAGCCCTCATAAAATACATTTGAGGACCCCAGAAAATGTTATAAAGAACTGTAAAGACACCTTTCGAATAATTGCACACCCCAGTCCCAGTACGCTTTGCACCTTGAGGGTCCAGTTCTGAGAAACTAAAGGTATCTTTGAAGACCCCCAACTAATTCCTAGACCACAAATTGTCCCTTTTTAGATTCTCTGCACATGCAGAGAAATGTTCGTCTTTACTGTGCCTCTTCTCAGACACTGTAGAAGAACCTCTTGACAGGCTGAAGGGCCCATTACGGGACGCCTGTGCAGGAGCCCCATATTGGCCTTTAAGGGAGACCCTTCTCCAGTTTAAAAGCTTCCTCATGGTCTGTAGAGTTGCCCTTTCTTGGCCTGGGCTGCAGCCCCTTCTATGCTTTACTGAAGACCCCTGGCATGTAGAGGAAATCTTTCTGGCCCATGCTGGAAGACCCTTCTCCGCCGGTAGAGGAGTTACTTTTGGCCCATGCCAGAGCCGTTCTCAACTGTAAGAGAGCCTTTGTTCGACTGCGTCCAAGTCCCTTCTTGGCTGTGCCCAAGCCCCTTGTTGAAGAGGAACACTTTCATTGCATGTGCCACAACAATTTTTTGTCCAGAGTCTCCCGTTATTTCGTTTGAAGAATTTTTATTGACTTAGCTCAAAATCCTTCATTTGTTGTGCCAGTCACCCTGTTCTTTGTCTCGGCTGACAGGTCGAAGGGGACCACATGTTTTCAAGTGGAGACTCTGCCATTGTAGCATTCTCACTCTTTCCTTCCATATGGGCGTTTTGGTGACCAGCCAATATGTTGGGTACTCTTAGGAATCTGCATCTAGTTCTGGAGCTGTCCTGCGTCCTACACACCTAATGATCACGAGTTCCATTAGTTGAGCCAGTCTGCACTCTCCTTGGCAATGAGTATGAGCAACTACTCCAGTTCCAGGACGCCAGTCTTTGACCCTCCATCCCACCGTCCGCTGTACATCCCAGACTGTGTACACCCCCCCCCCCCCTGCACTCTCAATTGTTCATTGACCCACACCTGGCAGGCACTTCACCTTGTGATTGTTACATTCCATGTAAGCTGCAGGGCTTTTCTGATGTGTGCCAGGAGATGACTCTGCTCCCCCCCTTGGAGAGAGGCTGTACTAACGCTACATTGCCTAGGGGCTTCCTTTGCTTCTGTGTGCCGGTGCTACCAGGTCTCCTCGTCTACAGCTTTTGGCATCAATGTATTGAAAATGGCCTCCACTTCATAGGCATTTATAGCTTGTGACTTATTTTGTACCAACCTAATAGTGTAACTTTATTAAATAAGGTTTTTGGCAAATCTGTTGTGTTCATTTCTTTGTTGTCTGTAAATAAAAGTGTGAATTTGTGACTGGTCGTTTGATGCACGTCTGTGAGAGCCCAGCTCCGTACTTGGCTCCTCTGTTGGATTCTTTGGCAGTAGACAGAGAGAGCCAGAGCTTAGCTGCAAGTGTGCCTGTAAGAGTGCATTCTGTGCCTCCTCTCTTCTGTCTTGGATTTTGTAGCTGCTCCATTCTGTGCTGGCTTGCCTGGCCTGTCTAGTAGCCGATATTCTATTCAGTCAACCTAGAGCTGCACGGACTGGCCTTTGCAGTGGGCTCCAGGATGCGTCTGATTTCTTTTGTATTCCGTATGAAGTTATGCTTGTGCCGAGGGCGATGAAGATTTTTCAGTGATGGCTCAGCTGATCGAGAGAGATGAAGGTGCGATGGAAGAGACAACCGACATGCCTCAGGTTGTTGGTAGTATCTGCTGTGTCTGGAGGAATCCTTGCTATAAAAATTAGCAGGTAAATTGTTTTGGGGTTGCCATTTAAATGCACCTTATAAAGTAGTAGGCTGTTTTGGAGTGTTTTTCTTAAAAAAATATACTCACTGACATTTCTTCATATGCTTCTTTAGAGACTGTATTAGGTTTTGTGCTGTAGGAACCATGGAAGCTGAGGTTTAAGGAAGCGCAAGATGAGAATGGCGGGCATGGCAAACAAAACACCAGGTTCTGTTTGCATGTGTGTTTTTATTTAAACTGCACAGCAGACAGGAGGTCTGTTTTGGTCTGGTCTCTTTAATAAATACCATTGGGGTGTTGGCGTAATTCCTAATCATGCTCATTATTGCACCGTTCATGCTATTTGTTTTCTTTCCTCCGGCCTCCATGGACCTCTTCAGCCAATCTTTCCTGTACCTCGAAGACTGGCTGCTGAAAGCGAGCTTGCTGCAGCTAGTTTCATACTACCTACAAACCCCTGTGTTATTGCTGTCCATCCTGAGGCTCTCCATCAGTGAGCCCAAATCCAGTCTCCAGTCAGTGCAGACGATTCCCTTTATTGGGGCCACCTGGACTCAGTTGCTCTGAAGGCCCCCCTCCCCCAAGCCTATTGTTGCCCCAGGGACCCCATCCCCTGGGGCCTGTCCTAATTGTAGGTGGGTGCCCATCTGGGGCATCCACCAAGCAGCACCTTGCGGGCTGCTGTCGGGGGACCCCTAGCCCCGGCGGCCCCAGCCAACACCCCGCATGCACCCATCCCGGATGCTGCGTGAGCCGGCATTGCTTCCGCCCAGTGGGAACAGCTGTTTATGCTTGCTCCCGCTCCGTTAGTCTGCTCCCAGCAAGAGGAAGCATTTTTAAAGCTCCCGTCCGGTGAGAGCAGATGTGCCTTTCCTGCCCCCAACATGGACAAAAAAGGTGTGGGTGCCCTGAGTGGTCACCAGGGCACCCAGAAAAAATCTAAAACAAACCTTGCCTGTGCCTTAAAGTAACTATAACTTGCACCCTGGCCATGCACTGCTATTACCTCCAATATTACATCACTTATTTCATGTTCTGTGCTGCCTTAGATAACATCACTGCAACATCTGAAATGACATCATTGATGACAACTCGGCACATGGCGTGTGCCTGAGTTAAAAGTTACTTTAGGGCACCAGTTACACTTACTTAAAATAATAATTGGTGAATTTCAGTGGTGTTGATTGTTAAAAACGGTAGGTTTTTACTGACATTTTCACCTAACTAGAACGTCTCTTTAACCTTTGTTTGTTTCAGTGTAAATATATATATAACCTACTTGCAGTCGCCAGTAGGTAGTTATAATTAGGACCAGAGTTTCCATAGGAAAAGCGTTTTTTGTTTTGCCAATAACTTTGGCGACGCTCGGCGAATCTTCACAAAATTTTCAAAAAGCTTCCCCTTTTTGGTTCAGCTGCTGTGTTAAAGTTTTGGGGTGATCCATCAAGCGGGGGCCGAGGGGAAAAAAAAGGGGGGGTCCCAAACATGTTTTCCCCATGTTATGTCAATGAGGATTTTTTATTTTTTGAACACGACTACAGCCCGAACCGCTGAACAGAATTATACCAAATTGGGTAGAAAGCTAGATGTTAGTCCAGAAAGCATGCTTTTTGTGATTTGGTGTAAATCCGTTTAGTAGTTTCAGAGATATTTAAGTTTAAAAAATATAGATATTTGAGAGCCCAACAGCCTACTGAGACCCTAACGAAATTTGATTGGCTGCCAACACTTCAACCAGGAAGTATTGGCAGCCATCTTGGGACTCGGTTGAACCGAGTCCCACAAAAAATGTAAAAAAGAAAAGGGGGCAGGGTAGAAACACACTGACCCTCCGCGCTTTGTTTATTGTCGGCCCCCCGGTGGGCCAAGTCCCAGGGGCATTGTTCTAATAAGGGAGCGGAACGCAAGGGCCCACCCTCCTGGGACCACCTCCTCCCTGGTGCTTCTTAACTTAATAATGAGGGGGAGTCCCATATGGCCTCCCCCGCGGACCGCCACCTCCCGGGGCTTATTTTGTTTTAAACAGGGGGGCTCTCACACTCCCCTCCTGCCAGCCCCGGGGACCGCCACCTCCCAGGGGATTCATTATAATTTGATGCTGGGGGCCACGCCACCTCCCCGGGGCTTTTATTAGAGATAATGCGGGGGCCATGTGGCCCCCCGCAGCCCCCGGGACCATCACCTCCCCGGGCTTTAATTACACAATGTGGGGGGGGTGCGCCCCCCACCCCCGGGGACCACCACCTCCACGGGGCTAAATCATGCAATGGATGGGGGCCGCGCGCCAGCCCTCCTGGAGCCAAAGATGGCCCTGGGGACCGCCACCCCCTAGGGCCAGCTCCAGCAATGCCCCGGGGTGCCCACCCCCAGGATATTTCAGTTTGCTATGACTTGACAGGAGTGACGCTCCCTTCAAGCCATAGCAAAATGTGGAAGTAGGCCATAGCCTACTTCCACAAACCCCTCCATCCAGCTCACCGGGAGCTACTTCCGCTTCTTGATAATCGACCAGCACTTCCAGTTCAAAGCATTGCCCTTTGGAGTCTCCACAGCCCCAAGGATCTTCACCAAATGCCTAGTGGTAATCGAGGTGGAAGGCCTCTCGGTTCCCTGGGGCCCAAAGACACACCAGACGGAGTCGGTAGGAATCCGAAGAACCTGAGCATAGCTGTGCAGGACTCTTCCATCTGGCATGATGTGGCTGAAGGCCCCAGGAACTCCGGTTGTGCCGGAAATAGCAGTTGAATCGGCTCCGAAGTTGGCTGACTTCGGGAGCAGGACTGGGACTGTTGGTGCTGCCCACGCGTCTCAGGTGAGTGGGAATGACGAGAAGGAGCAGAAAGCTGCTTCACCTTATGTTTTTTGTGCTTACCTGAGAACTTGGAATGCGATGAAGACCGGCCTCGAGAACGACTGTCAGCTCGTGAAAGCAAAGCAGGAACATGATCAGACCTTTGACTTGGAGCTGTCCGCACGCTGCATCTTGTGCTTGGGGACATAGTTTCACTTTGCGTTCCTTGATTGCTTTGGGTGCATCAGCGCTCGGGATCAACAGGTCTTGGAGTCTTGGTCCAACCCCAGACACCATAGGCAAATCTCGTGGGGATCTATCACAGACAGCTGGTTACAACAGTACTTGCAGAGTTTAAATCCTGTCATCTTTAAGGGCGACATCTCTTGCACGCTGTTAGGAATTTGGAAGGAAGTAATAAAAAGTGGTCCTTGAGAGATGAGAGAAGCTCTGGATCCTCGTCTGTAAGGTGCGGAAAGAAAGGAACTGATATTGGTGTGTGGGACTGGCACCTAGCTATGCCCAGCAGTCATTTCTGTAGTGCTACGGCATCAGTGCAGAGCCACAAGATGCCACCCTCCGGCACACAGGCATTCCTGAAAAGTTTCTCTATCCAGTCTGACACTTGGGGAATATTCCAAAGGTGAGGAATCTGATTCTAGAAGCCTCTATCAGAAACAGGCGAGGCAGCAATACAGATGGAGTGCTTCACAGTTGTCTGGGGTTAAAGAGCATATGCCCACCTGCATTGGCCTGGCCTTACTGCCCAAACAGACCACGAACCATTCAAGTGATGAAAAAGGAGGAAATTACCAAGCCTCGTCCTACCTGCTTGGGGCCTGGCCTAACCAGTCAGCTGACTGCCAACCCTTCAAGTGAACCACTAAGCCTCGTCTTACATGCCTGGGCCTGACCTTACTGCCAAGACAGACCAGCAACCTTTTGAGTGATGTGAAACGGGGAACCCAGCAGGCCTCACCCTCCACACTTGGGTCCAGTCTTACAGTCAAGACAGACCACCAACCTTTTGAGTGATGAGGAAAGTTGAACTACTTGAAGCGAGATTTAGAGAGATGCTAATGCTGCGTCGTCTTATGCTTGGCGACGTAGCTTCTCCTTGCTTTCGCTGACTGCTTTGGGTTCATTGATGCTCAGTCTCCGCAGGTCTTGAAGTCGTGGTCTGACCCCATAGGCAAATCTGTAGGGCATCTGTCACGGACATCTGTTTGCGACAGTCCTTGCAGGGTTTAAAATCTGTCATCCTAGGGGTAATTTTCCTTGCACGCTGTTAGAAATTTGGAAGAAAGTCATAAAAAGCGGTCTCTGAGACATTGAGAGAAGCTCTGGATCCGCGTCTGTAAGGTACAGAAAGAAAGGACCTGCACTTCATTTCTGGAGTGGAATGGCGTCAGTGCGGAGCCACGAGGCTACACCTTCTGGTATGCAGAAGGATGGCTGAAAAGTTTCCAGATCCAGTCTGACGCCTGGGGAATATCCAAAAGGTGATTAATCTGCAGCTAGAAGTCTCTATCAGAAAGAGACCAGGCAGAAATACAGAGTGAGTGCTTCACAGTTGTCTGAGGTTACTGGGGTTCAAGAGCGTACTCCCTACCTGCTTGCGCCTGGTCGTACTGCCCAGACAGACCACCAACCCTTCCAGATTGAGGTGAATTTCACGGGCTGGGACCATCGACAATGATAAAACTACAAAGGTGACCAAGACAACTCTTAACACCGAAGGTAACATCTCCAGGCAAGGTTTCATCTCTACCCCCAAGTCACCTATTAGACCTGGAGGAGTCAGACAATGATGGGCCTTTTGGGCAAGCACACAGTCCATCAGAACTCCAGGTCAAATACCAGGATGAAGACGACATGGAAGAAGAGGAGCAATATTATAAAAATGAGTATGGTCCTCCCAGGAGGCGTTATGAGCACTATCAATATCGTGCTCATCCACAACCCAGGCACGATGAGGTACAGGTACCCGTGTCGTTCTTCCAAGATCTGCGGGTCATGCTGCAAGACTACAGAAAGACGGTCCCTGAACCTCCGCAGGAGCAACCAGTAGTACCACCCTGACACGCCTCTCCTGCTACTCCAAGGCACATTCCTGCGGCTATCACGCCGAGGATGACACCCGCGTCTTATATAGCTGTGGCACCAAGGGACGACCCAACATCAGAAGATGAAAGAGAAGAAGGCGAGATCCCGGAACCTCAACCTCCAAGGGATGAGTGGGATGATTACCTTATCCCTTCTCTGTCGCCTCCGCCACATCCTTCAGATTCTCCCCCAAAGGACATCGGGGGCTTTCATAATTTAATGGACCCGCGGCAACAAGATTCCACCTCCCAATTTCTGTTAAAAATTCATACTGTTTTCTTTATGACTTCAAAGAACAAGCAAGGAAGTCAGTCGGAGCCATCACCATTATTGACTATATCTGAGGGGGATGGGGGTGGGGTTTAAATAATGAAGAACCCAGCTGCAGTGCCAGCTTGCATAGACGAAAAGTACAGGGCTCCAGAGGATTCCCCCGCTTGCCTCACTGGTCATCCCAAGCCAGATTCTGTTATTTCACAAGCGGCTCAACGTCGCTCCAAGAATCCTTCTACTCTTATATCTACACCACCAGACAAAGAAGGCAGGCAATTAGACAACATTGGAAAGAGGTTTTCCTTCAGGTCTGCCATCACCGTTCGAGCAGCGAACTCTCCAGCAGTGCTGGGTTGATACGATCGGCAGATGTGGTCCGATAGTAGCAGCCTCATCGACCTAGTGACTGATGACAAAAAGCAGAAGCAAGAAAATTCTTGCAAAAGGGTGAGTGCACTTCCTCAGATTATAGATTGTGCAGTGGACAACGCCTGCACAGGCTTTCCCCAACTGGCTGGGGCAGCGGTCTTGAGACACCAAGGTTGGCTTAAATCCACATCCTGTAGACCGGAAGTGCAATCTAAGGGCTTAGATATGGCCTATGACGGGGAAACACTGTTTGGTAAGCATATAGACGATATCAGCTGCGGTCCGTGCAGGTAACAGCGGTGGGGCCGGGTAAGGGGGGATTTCGAGGGACGATGCTGAGGGAAAATTATTTATTTAATTTTCCCTCTGCATCGTCCCTCGAAATCCCCCCTCCCCACCGCTGTTACCTGCACGGACAGCGGCTGGACGATATGCTATTGGCAATTGAAACTGGCACGGCTAGGTCCCAGGACACCCTCCAATTCAAGAAATTGCCCTTTCGAGGGACGTGTGGAAGAGGTTTTTCAACCTACAGAGGAGGTTATCAACACTCCCAGCAATACCAGCCCTTCCAATTTCAATACAGACCTGCCTACCGATAGACGTACCATCAGCCGCCCACAGCGGCCTATGCCAAACAATGCCCCTGCTGGAAGCTACTCCCCCAGGTCGAGAAACAGGTCATAAACGGTGACCTAGACTAGGTGTTGGCTACATCCACTTCTTCCCATCCTGCGAATGCGAAAACTGCCAACTACCTCCTCCAATGGAGAGTGAAACATCAGACAAATGGGTATTGGACCTGGTCGCCTTTGGGCAGAGACCATCAAACAATCCTCCAAGGGGAGCTCACCCCCCTTGTCTTCACTTATTGAGAAAAGAAGCCCTCATAATGCTTGCTAAGGGAGCAATAGGCATGGGAATTTACTCCTGTTTTTTCCTTATAAGAAAGAAAACGGGGAAATGGAGACCCATCCTAGACCTCAGGAAGCTAAACAAATTCTTATGCAAGCAATCCTTCCGCGCGATTACTCTCTCCGACATCCTGCACCTGTTAAACAGTGGAGACTACGTGATCTCTCTGGACCTACAGGATGCGTATTTCCACATTCCCATACATACCAAACACCGCAAATATCTCCGCTTCACCGTAGCCGGTATCCATTACCAGTTCAGAGTCCTCCCATTCAGCCTCAAATCAGCACCCCATACATTCACCAAATGTCTGGCCCCAGTAGCAGCTACTCTCAGAAAACAAGGTCATCAGGTGTTCCCCTACCTGGACGAATGGCTTCTAAAATCCTTAACACCACAGCAAGCTTCCAAAGCTACGAAAGCTTGCCTCTCATTTCACAGTCATATTGTAAACTATCCAAAATCTTCAACTGTTCCAAAACAGACAAAGTTTCTAGAAGCCAACCCCGATACAAAACAAAGCCTTTCTCTTGCAGGACAGACCGCGAAGGTTAACAAATTTGGCTCTAAAGATTTCCAAAAGAAAGTCTGTTTCAGTACAGCTGTACAAGTCGCTGCTGGGCACGATCTCTTCAGCAATCAGCATGGTCCCGCTGGCGCGGCTGAAGATGAGGCCATTGCAAGAGGAGCTGCTAGCACAATGGATCCAATCGGAAGGGTCGTTCGAAGACTTGATAAACATCACCCTGAAAATGGTGGAAGCATTAGCGTGGTGGTCTCAGATACCTCCTCTTTCGAAAGGCTTCCAATTTTTGGATTTGGTACCCAACTTCCTCATCACCACTGATGCCTCTCTAGAGAGCTGGGACGGCCACATTCAGGATCTGCAAATCCAAGGGAAGGAGTCTCCGTTTCAGAGCACAATGCATATCAACTGCTTGGAGCTGAAAGCGATAGCTTTTCTTCCAAGAATAGCAGGAGCCTCAGTGCTGGTACGTATGGACAATACAACCAGCATGCTTTATATCAACAAGCAAGGGGGTACAATGTCGCTAACACTGTCGCAGGAAGCCCAAGAGCTTTGAAGTTGGCTTGCAACACACAGCATATCTCTGAAGGCCGAGCCCGTGTCCGGAGTAAACAACATCTTAGCGGACACGCTCAGCAGAGCCAAAGACAGTCGCCACAAGTGGGAACTGGATCAATCAGAACTGGACAAAATATTCTCATAGTGGGGCAAACCAGCATTGGATCTCTTCGCGACACACAAGAACACCAAATGCTGATTGTATGAAAACTGATCCAGCGTGATATTAGCAAACAGCATTCATACACCAGATACTCACTTGGGCCCATACATTCATACTACGCTAATACTTACGCTGGGTTTTATCAGTTGTTACTCTCTATCAAAATGCCTGCTACCAATTACCTTCTGATTGAAGAGTAATGATTTACCAATGAATCCTTTGCTAATTGGGAAATTTAAAATGAGTGACATTCATTATAGTACATAATCCTGAAATAGCCACTGAGTAAGGAAGTTTTAAAATGTTTATCTAAAGATTTAGCAGAGCAAATTACAGAAAACACATGGTACTTAATCGAAATACCCAAGATGAAGCATAGAATAATTATTGCTAATAAATGACGGTGTTTAAGGAAAAGGAGAGAATAGAGACAGCAGCGCAACTAAAGGTTGCATTATATTTACCTAAGTGCGAGAACCAAACCCCTTGGCCAAGGAGTTGGAAAGAATAGGACCCAGGAAGGATGAAGAGCAAAGACCTCCTCCAGGATCAGGACAGGACCGGTGACCTCTCTATAACGACGCCTGCGTCGTTCCCTCTCTGATACTCGACTTCTCCTCGATTCTCCCGTGTCTTCCTTCTAACGGACTCCGCCGCCCCCTCCTCAGGACCTCTTCAGGACCTCTTCAGGACAGGGATTCAGTCTGCAATCGATCAGCTTAGCGGTCTGGAGCTCTTCTTGTGCGTGCTGTGGTCTGAGCTAGAAGCTCTCTGACAGCATGGACGCCTGTTCTCTACAACATCTCCTTCTAACTAATTACTAATGCTATATTCTATTATACCCTTCTACGCCCATGTACCGCCCCTTAATGTTGCTAAAATATGGGACCACTACTTCTGATTGGACAGGGACAGGGGGTGGATTGTCGCACCATATCGATTTGACCTAAATTGTAAAGCCTATTGTCTTTAAATTCCCACCCCTTCAAATTAATACATTCGCTTTACTTCCCACCCGTCTCACGACAAATGTAAACCAATTTTCATAGACAATGTATCAATATAAAACAGGAAAGGCAAGAGTACAGCATCTTCGGCCATCAGGTCGCGGCCTTGGACTTCGTCCAGATTGACTTCATTTGGCAGGCACACAGGACACATGCGCAGAACCATTTGCCTCTCGAGTTTCAGGTCACCAACCCAGGCCCAAGTTTACGAACTAATAAAAGTGCAAGAAGCAAATATTAAAATCACAAATAAAATGTTTCACTGTATGCCCACTTTTTCTATTCTATTCCCATTTAATTATAAATTCTATCCCGCGTTAGTAGCGTTAGGAAACGACAATTTAGCAATGACATGAGAGCAAGCTGAAGCATGTGAAAACATCAAGCAGCCATTTTAATACACACTGCGCAGAAGCAGAAATTTCCCACCAAGCAAAGAGAGACGTCACAACACGTGCTGTGGTTGAGACATGCGCAGATAGTTTCCCTCGCTTTAGCGGCCATTTTAGATTACAGACCAGCGTTATTCATTAGTAAAACACATAGGCAAGCTTCCTTCCCTTTCGTGTAGTGTATGCAAAGATTAGTATTAACAATACAAGTTTTAATAAATTAATACTGTGATGAGGATTGAATACAAGCAAGTTTCGTTTATGAAACCTTGCTCCATCAATCCCCTCTCTGATGGCGTTTCTGAGCCATCAAAACACTACCCTCAATCAGATGCCAACTTCTAGCAAATTACTTCATTCTCATCTTTACACTTTCCATTTTTACAATCTCCTTTTAATTTCTTGTATAATTCACTTCTCCACTCTTCAAGTTCGATTTCATCTACCTTTCGTTTCTTTCCTCTTCCTGTCACCTTATATGTTCCATTCTTTTTACAGCATTTGCACCATATTGTTATTGCCAAGATTATTATTGCTATCCCTGCTAAGGGTACTAATATTTGACCTATAAGTCCTTTTCCTATATTAGCAAACCAGGTTCCAATTGACGAGATACTATTTGTCAATCTTTCCCATACACTATCAACTTCCAGTGGTTTAAGTTCTTTCTCAAGTTTAGTTATATTCTGTATATATGTTCCAATTTCTGCACTCTTATCAGGAATATAAGTGCAACAATGTTTTGTCTTCAATAATTTACAGACTGCGCCCTCTTTTGCCAATATTATATCAAGAGCAAGTCGATTTTGCATAACCATAGATCTAATCGCAACCATTTCCGCATTAATCATTAGAAAACCTCCAGCAGTATCTGTTGATAAACGATCAACTACTGTAGACAATTTACATATTTTCCTTGAGTTCAGAATTATTCCCACTGAAGGTATCAATGCACCAAATATATCACCTACAATTTCTGAAAAACTAGCTCTTTTACTACGTATTAATTCGCTATTGTTTTCATTGCTCCCAGTGTTTCTTTTTACGTGGTATATCTTTGGAAATACTATTCCAAAATAGCAACTTCCATACCACCGGGCAGGAAGCCTAAAGTAAGCCTTATTCTCACACACATAATAGATTCCAGGAAAAACTGAATCTGTTCCTCCTTTGAGTCCCCAACCTCCGAGAATTAAAAAATTGTGTTCACATTCACTGGTACCAATGAAAACATTGTTATAATCCGTCTTTAACCTATGAAGACAAATTTTCCCTGTCTTTACGAAATCCAGAGCCATAGCAGCTTGAGCCTTGCCAGGTGTGTAACTCCCTTCTTTCTCTGCCCAAGGTGGTAAATGAGCCTTATGCTCAGAAGCTTTCTTTTGGAAATCTTGTCTTCTATCTTCTACTAAATTCAAAAATATCTTTTCTTCTTCAAGTAAAGAACATGTTAGATTGTGTCTATGTGCATGTGTTATATCTATCGATTTCATTGTTAAGAAAAATTCTCCCATAAACTGTGCATCTTGACTACTAAACACTGGGTTCATACTCTTGCGAATCGGAACCTCAGAAAATATCACATCTAAGTTTGAATAATAATACTGAAGTCTCCCTGTTCTATAAAATAAACTTGTTAATACACTACATGATATGCCATATGTCAGTGGTAAATGGTGATATGTTAATCCTTCTGCTACTGATTCAGGTAACTTCATACAGACATAACAATTACTAACTTCCATGGTGTCTACATACTGAAACAATAACTTTGTGAAAACATTTAAACTAGTGTCGTTATCAGCTATTTCATGATGAATTTCTGGTTCATTCTCTGCCATTAGTTCTACTCTATTGCCCTTCATGTTTGCTGTCCTCCCTTTAGTTTCATTATTAATCTTTTTATCCATTATCATAAGGTAAGGAACTGCTACAATCAGGACTAACCATACTATAAGCACCATTACTAGACTACATATGCATAATGCACAGCATCTTCTACAACACTTCTGTTTTGGTCTCCCAGTAACTCTATCGTCAGGCATTTTTCGACAAGGAAGATTGCTCTTCTAATCTTTTCTTCTTTTCTTTAGCTTATTCTTTTGCTTAGTCAGGGTGGTCTTGTTTCTTTTTCGTACGTCAGTTCTGCACTTGTTTCTTCGCCACCACTGTCACTTGACTCTGAGCTTTCAAAATCTTCAAGGATGATGTAAGTCCAGTCAGGACCCTTGAATTTGTTATTCACAAGTTTCAGACTTTTACTTCTTCTTTTCCCAGACTTTTTCTCTTGATCGGTTTGACTTGTTACTTCAGGTACTTGATCTGGATCTTCACTTCTGGTTGTTATGTGGTACTTTACTCTTTTAATGACACTCGGCCAATGATCTCCTTTTCTTGTTTTCTTTGCTTGCACTGTTTCTTTATCTTTGTCTTCAGAGATCTCGTTATTTTCACTGCTTAGTACTGCTTCGTTTTCTTCTATTACTGTTTCTTCTGTTTGCTCTTTTTCAGGTCTGATTGGTTTCTCTTCAACAGCTCCACTATGAGTTTCCAATTTTTGACTTTGTTCTTGATTTAATTCTTCAAGTTCATGTCTTTCGAAATTTTCTTCTTCTTTGTGCTCTTCTTGATCTGACTTGTTCTGATCAGGGCTTATTGCACTGTGAACTTCTGCAGCCTGACCGGATACTTCTAGACCTGTCTGTCCCTGCTCAAAGTTTATCAGATCTTTGTTGCTTTGAGCCCAGTTTCCTTTCCCTATCTGCTCTTGTTCAGGATTTCTTAATGTCTTTTCTTCTTGTTCCTGAACTGCTTCTTCTTCACCTATCTGATCTTCTTCAATTTCTTCCAATTTCGCTTGACTTCTTGTTCTGTGATATACTTCAGGAACTTCTACCACTGGTATCCAATCCTGACTTGTGCTGGGTTGTTCTTCTTCAGCTTCTCTTGAATCTCGAACCTGAGATCCTTCAGCTGGGCAACCTTCAGCTTCTTCAGTGATTGGCGTTGTCTGAGGATTCTCTTCCTCGGGATCTGGTACTCTCTTGGTGTGACTTACATGAATCCAATTAGGAAATCCGGCACACTTCACTGCTGTATTCGTTGTCAGTATGACTTGACACGGTCTGCCCCATCTAGGTGATAGACACGTTTCTCTGGTGTGATTCTTCACTACCACCCAGTCACCAGGATTCAGATCATGTTCTTGCTCGGGCTGCCTGGAAACTGCGTCTTCTCCAACCTGATGAGAGACAGAACGCACTAGGTCAGCCAATCCTTTGCAATAGTCCAGAACCATATCATCAGATATATTCACTAGTTTGTTTGTGGGAACATGTGTTTGTCTCATTGCTCTTCCCATCATTATTTCATGTGGGCTCAATCCTGTGGTTCTGTCAGGTATACTTCTGAGTCCCATTAAAACAAGTGGCAATGCATCTGGCCACTCTAATGATGTTGATGCACACATTTTTCCCAGTCTTGACTTTATAGTGCCATTCAATTGTTCAACCACTCCAGAAGCTTCTGGACGATATGCACAGTGCAGTTTGTTTGATTTGAAATGCTTCACAGATTATTTGGATCACTTCACTGTTAAAATGTTTTCCTCTATCTGATTCCAAAGTTACTGGAAAACCAAACCTAGGAATGAGCTCTCGTAGCAACAGTTTTGCAACTGTAATGCTGTCATTTCTCCTAGTAGGGTAAGCCTCCACCCACTTTGAAAACAGACACACTATGACTAGTACATATTTCAGCCCTCTACATGGTGGTAACTGTATGAAATCAAACTGAAGTCTCATAAATGGACCCTCTGCCTTTCCAATTTTTCCAAATCCAATTACTGTCTTCCTCCCCGGATTATGCATTTGGCAAGTTAGACATCTCTGGCAAAGACTCTCTGCAACAGCCCTGAATTTGGGATTGTACCAATTTTGTCTGAACAGCCTAATCATTGCATCTCTCCCTATGTGTGTGTCTCCATGATACATCCCCAACAATCTGGTTTTCGCCCAAAGCATTCCACGGAATCGGCACTTCTGGAATTAACTGATACCTTAAAAATGTTAGCGGATAAAGGACAAAAGGCGGTCCTGATATTACTCGATCTATCGGCCGCCTTTGATACCATCTCACACTCCATCCTCTTGCAAAGGCTGGAATTCTGTGGTATTTCAGGTACTGTGATTCAGTGGATAAAGTCTTTTCTTACCAATCGTAGACAAGTAGTGACCCTGGGATCTTTTCTTTCTGTTGAACGGTACATTACAACAGGAGTACCACAGGGTTCGTTGCGGAGTCCCTTACTGTTTAACATTTATATGACCCCACTCATTTCTTTGATATCATCTTTCGGGATCATAGTTACTTCCTACGCAGATGATACTCAAATGATTATTTCGCTGGACAATAATTCCACAAACGCCAAACTTAATTTTAAACATTGTTTATCCAAGATTATTCAGTGGATGAAGGATAATCACCTCAGATGTAATACTGACAAAACAGAGATTCTGCCAGTAGGAAAAGATGTCCTATTCCACCCACATGAGTGGTGGCCAGAGGGGACGACACCGCCACCGGATATGGTGAAGGTAGCTAAAAATTTAGGAGTCCATTTTGACACTGCTCTATCCTTTCACCCACATGTAACGGCAGTAGCAGGGACCTGCTTTAGCCTTATTAAATCTCTGAAAAAATTCTTTGATTTAATACCACTCTCTGCTAGGAAATCAGTGACAGTGGCATTAATCCTCTCGCGTTTGGATTATTGCAACAGCCTCTTAGCAGGAACAAAAAAATCAATCTTGAAAAGACTACAAATAGTCCAACATGCGGCAGCGCGCTTAGTGTTAAAGCTGCCTCGTAGGTCCTCGGCATCGGCAGCGTTGAAAGCCCTCCATTGGCTCCCACTCCACAAAAGAATACATTTTAAAATCCTTTTAAACCACACTTCATCATCTCCTCTTTGAGAACAACCCACTTTGATCCACAAATTCTTCTCACTTTCATCATCCTCATCTTGCAATTTCTTCACCTCATTCCAAGTTTCAGGTGGCATATACAGCATAAGTTGGCAGCTGATTCCCATTCTTTCCACCCTCTTATTGACTGACATTCTGGTTTTGGCACAATGTTGAGCCACCAGATCTGCATATCTGTTGCCGACTACCACCCAGTCATCTCCTGACTGGTGTGCGGCACATTTCACCACAGCCAATTCTTTTGGTGATTGTATTGCTTCTAGCAATTCCCTTACAAATTGTCCATTTTTAATGGGGGATCCTGAAGAAGTCATGAAATCTCTCTGCATCCATAGTTGGCCAAAATCGTGCACAACCCCGTAACCATATTGACTATCGGTAAATATAGTTACTTTTTGATTCCTCCCAATTTTGCAAGCTTTTATCAACGCAATCAATTCAGCTACTTGTGCAGATTTGACTCCTGGTAAATAAGATGCTTCTACTATTCCAGTTAATTCACATACCGCATAGGCAGCAGTTAGTTTACCGTCTTCATGTCTTTGACATGAACCATCAACAAATAGCTCCCTGTCTGGCTTTTTAAGAGGCTGTTCCTCAATATCTGGGCGTGGTTTTGTGCAGAATTCTGTAATTTGTAAACAATCATGTTCATCTTCTTCGTCATCTTTAATTTCCTCATGATATGGGTCTGGTAGTAAGGTTGCTGGATTTATTATAGTACACCTTACCATGCTCACATTTTCAGCTCCCATTATTATTCTTTCATATTTAGTCAGCCGACTAGGAGTAAGATGCTGAGTTTGTGTTCTTGTCAACAGAATCACAACCGCATGTGGAACATACACCTTTACAGGATGTCCCATCACAATTGACTCACTTTGTTCAATGCTCAAACAAGTAGCCGCCACTGCTTTTAAGCATCCTGGCAACGCGGCTGCTACTGGGTCCAATGTAGCAGAAAAATATGCTATAGGACGTCTTTCTAATCCATGTCTCTGAGTTAAGACAGAAAGTGCACAATTTTCTCTCTCATGACAGAACAATGCAAATTCTCTCTTATAATCAGGCATGCCTAAGGCAGGTGCTGAACATAGGGCATTTCTCAATTTTACAAAGGCTTCTACACTTTCATCCTCCCATTCAACAGGGTCCTTTGCTTTCTTTTTTGTCATGTTAATTAAGGGCTTAGCTAACATGGAGAATCCTGGTATCCATTGTCGACAGTAACCTACTATTCCTAGGAACATTCTCACTTGTCTTTGTGTTACAGGCATTTGCATTTTCTTTATTAAAGCTACTCTTTCAGCTGTTACTCTTCTTTTTCCCCTCTCAATTTGGTGTCCCAGATACTTAACAGCTGTTGTACAGAATTGCAATTTTTCAGGTGAGACTTTATGTCCTTCTTCTGCCAAAAGATTTAATAATGCTATGGAATCAACAACACAGTCCTCTCTGGTATTCGATGCCACCAATAAGTCGTCGATATATTGGACTAAGACTGAGCTTCCTGGCATCACCAGTTTCTCAAGGCACTTTTTCAGTATCTGGTTGAAAATAGAAGGACTTTCTGTGTACCCCTGAGGAACACGATTCCACACATAAACCTTGTTCTCAAATTTAAATGAGAAAAGGTCCTGAACAATCCTATATTTTCCACTAGGTTTCTTTAACCCCATTATAGGTGAATTACATGGGCTACTCATTACTTCTTTTAGGATATTTTGTTCTATCATTCGATTTATTTCTTCAATGACTCCTGCTTTTACTTCTGCACTCATTTTGTACTGTCTGGTATTTGGGAAAATTGCACCTTCTTTTACAGTAATTTTAAATGGATCTATTTTAGCCATAAGTCCTACTTCCTTTCCAGTGAAATCCCATACTATGGGGTTTACTGTACCTTTTAATTCTTCTGGCAACTCATCTTTTGTTATTAACGAAAACATCTCGTCTACTTCTGTACCTTGTTTTGCAATCATAATTTTATATTCATGATCTTCATCTGGTGTCTGAACTGCCACACCATCCGGTGTGCAGAAAATTGTACAATTCATCTTGCACAACAAATCCCTACCTAATAAGTTTACTGGACTAGAATCACACACTACAAATTGATGCATTTCTCTGAAATTTCCGATTTTAACTTCCATGGGTTCGGTAAGAGGTGTTCTAATCCGCTGATTAGCTACCCCCACTACTTGGATATCTTCACCAGAGAGAGGAAGGTCTGGAATGTCTGCTGTTCTCACAGTAGACCGGGTAGCACCAGTGTCCAAAAGGAAAGTAATATTATTACCTTTCACATTCCCTTCAACATATGGACCTGACTGATCTACCTGTAAGGATGCGCCAAGTATGCACTCCTTCTTCCCCTCTCCTAGGCACCGTCATGGACTGAATTGACAGAAATCATCCTGCAAAAGAAATTGTGATGTCATTGTGACAGGGAGCCCCGGGAGGACGGCGGAGAATACCCCGGGGGCACCAGGGGGCGAGCATCAGTTCCGTCTCTAAGGAAACCGGAGGACGTGGAGACGCCGGATATAAAAGACCCGGAAGCCGCCAAACAAGAAAAGGTCGGGAGCAGCGAACGGGGTCCCGGAGGCAAAGAAAGCGAAGGAGAACCAGAGAACGAGAGCGGGAGAGACGACGACGCGAGGAGACCGGAGAGCGGCGGAACCACCAACAACCACAGGGCGGAGGCGTCCCCTGCGAAAGGCGTGCTGGACGAGGCGGCCGTGACCCCGTTATCGGGTCACGGCTTCAGGCAAGTCCTCAGGGGAACTGGGCACCGGCTGGGCGGGTGGCTGCACACACAAGCGTTGTTTACAGGATTGTAGGGACCGGTGAGGAAAGCAGGGAAAGAGAAGGGGGAAAGTAGAGACCTCTTTCTCCTCCCTGTACATATTACACTGCACGGTCGGGTGTTAGGCTTGTTCTACTGTTTGGGGTGAGTTCGTGGGTCTATGTTAATAGCCGCTGGGAAGGGGAAGACCGAACAGTGCCAGCCACTAGCAGGGCACCAATAGGGTATCTGGGCCCGGGATAGCCGCTGAAGCAAGAGGCTCCTTAGTGTCTGCGGGGCTGAGAGATCACCAGGGTGGGTGCAGTACTCAGGTGGAGAAAGCAGTGGAAAAAGGAAGAGAGCAGGAGCGTGCAAGAAAACAGGAGGTAAACACTAGAGGAGGGGACTCTTGCTAATAGCCTCTCTCTTCTTCTTCGAGGGGTCGACTGCCGCCAGAGAAGAGAAGGGGCGGAAGAGGAGACGGCCTAGCCTCTACAGCGACGTAGGGAGCCGCGACGGATCAAGACACCAGACTCTCCTGAGGAACCCACACCTTGCTTTGTACCGGACACAATAAAAACCCACTTCCCACAACAGCGCAATAGTCTGTGGTCCTTGGCCGGGTGACACTCATATAATCATTCTTACCACTTCCTCCTTGATATCCGATGTCTGTACCGTGCTTTGCTCTGCTTACATTACCCTGAATAGGTGCAGGTGGCAATTGACTCTGAGGATTTACACCCTGCTGTGAGTCATTCTGCGTCTGTGGATTTAAATTTTGATTTGGGCTATTATTATTCCGGATCTTTTTACATTCATCCTTTCAATGGCCCAATTTTCCGCATCCATGACAAGGAAATTTCTTTTAGCTTCTTCTCTACTCATTCGTCCTCTATATTTTCCACCATTCCCAGTATCACCATTCGTTCCAGAATCTTTTCCTTGATTTTCACTTGGATTTTCCAAATTAATTCCCTGTTTCTCAGCCATTTTCACCTGAGCCCACATCACTTTTTCCTGCAATTTCTTGTGTCTATCCTCAATATCGTCTCCACAATATTTTGCATACTTCAAAATCTCATCAATGGGCTTCCCTTGCCAACACAGCATGTGTTGTTTAATCATCTGACAAATCTCTGGCTTCAAACCGTAAACAAATCGATACACAAACTGACTCATGTTCTTGTCTCCAATGTCCTCAAATCCACTATACTGTTTAAATACCTGTAATAGACGCTCATAGTAGGAATGCACCGATTCATTAGCTTCTTGGGTAGTTCGATCTATTTTTACCCAATCTGTTTCTTTCGGGGGTATTTTCCCTTTCAGGTAAGTTATCACCTGCTGATACTTTTTCATCACATCATTTGACGGGGCACCTGTTTTCGGATCTCTAGGATATTCGTCACTTGGCCAATCCACTGTGATTTTGCAATCTGTCCATAAATCGGCAGGTACCACTATGTCAAACAAACCATCCAAATCCTTCAACAATACCTTTGACACCTTCACAAACCTGTCAACCTGCTTGTACCATTCAATTGGTTTTTCTCTCAACTTTGGAAAATCATTCGTAAATGACAAAATATCCTGTCTGCTCCATGGGACATGTACATATCCTCCTCCCGCAACTTCTCGCATTGGATACATTTGTTCTGCTTTCCCTGTTTCCTTCATCACATATTCAGATGCTGTTCTACTTGTTCGTGCTTCTTCCTTTTTCTTGGCCCACCTAGTTCTCCATTTATCTAGGTCTCCCCATTTTTGCAAAACTAACATTAATTCTCTTATTTGTAATCTTCTTCCAGAGGCATTCATATTTTCTAAATCTTTGTCTGAAAATTCTGCTCTATGGGGTTTCTGTAGTACCTTTGATCTCCCTATTTCTATTCCCATCTGTAGTGCTAAATTGGATAATTTTTCATGAAATAACCTTACATTTCTGGTGATACTCCTGCACAGGAACAATAATTCTTCTTCATCATAAGTATTTAATCGTTCTAGTCCTACATTTCCTGCTATTATTTCTTCTAATTCGACTTTCAATTTATGAATGTCCATTATTTTCGGAGGTGTGCACTGTTTAACTGACCCTTGCACCCATCTTTCTAGATCTTCAGGTGTTACTATGGTGGCACTTTTTGCTCCCGATGAAGTTATTAAACTTACATCTTTTGAACATCCAGGTACATTTTTTCTGGGAGTGCTATTTACAGTACCTCGAATAGGCAAGTCCATGAGTGATATCGTGGATTCACAGTCACTAAATTGATCCTCAATTATAACTGGAGCTTCAGTTTTGGAATTATTCACAGGAGTAGGTGCAAGTATCGGTGGAGGACAGCTTCCCTGAGTACCATCTAATGGAACTACTGGACCAATTGTTACTGGTATGGTCAACGAATCAGGATGTATTTTTATCTGAGTTATTTTCTGTATTAATTCTGTTCTGGTCTTTTCTAGGGCTTCTTTTTCTTTGTCATGAAGTATTCTACTCGGGGTGAATTCATGCATTACCTGTGGCACTAATGGAGTTTTTGGTGGTGCACTTGGTGTGCATCCACTTGTCCCTTCCTGATATGGTGGGGGGTTTCTTAACATTTCCTCCATAAATTCGTCTTCAGACTCCTCATTTCTCATTAAATGTTTTGTCTTTTCTGTGCATTTACTTCCTAATTTCTCCTCTGCTGAGAACAATGGATATAATCCTTCGGTAATCATTGCCCTTCTCCATTGTTTCATCTGACCGTTCCTAGACTCATGTAGGTATCTGGGGAAAAATCCTGGATAACCCCTATTACTCCTAGATCGGTCCCTCTCAAATGCCTGAGTTAATCTAGGTCTGGGTTCTAAGTCATTCATCCTCAATCTCAAGTTTTGTAGAATTCGCCCATTGAACGTGCCATTCTCGGGAAACGCTAGTATTCCATCATTTTTGGTATATTCTATCCAATTCTCCATCCATACACAAGTATGATAACCTCTCTCCATCATCATGAATGAAGCAGGCGTTTTAGCTGGTGGAATAATAGTTCCTTCTCTAGTTTTGATTGGTTTGTCCTTTTTAAAATAATTCTTTATCTTTTGTAAAAATGACATTTTTCTCCTTTCTCCGTACATCTTGGGTAAGTACCGATGTATAAAATTATATTCTGCAAAGCCTAAATATCTCCTATCCTGACGAATTCCTGTTAAAGTCGGATCGCGTTTTAACATGCAATCCTTATCCACTAAGAATTTTGCTTCTATAATTTTGACCAATCAAATGTTTGCTATCTTTTATTTCCGAGCCAATCCTTGCGCGGTCTTTTGGTGACGTCTATCTGTCAACCCCTCCTTTACAATCTGCTCTTTCCTGTCCTTGCTGGTTCAACCAATCCCAGCGCGGCACTTGTGACGTCAGTACTACTCCTGACTACTGACCCCTCCTTTACAAGGGTTTTTCCACACCGCTGATTCAACCAATCCCAGCGCGGCGTTTTGTGACGTCAGCTCCCTCTCCAGCAACTGAACCTCCCTTTACAAAAATTTACGCAAACTTATTTTCTCTACAATTCTTAATTTCAGTAACAACATAAAACATTCGATATCGTGCCAGTTTCTTCTAAATTCGAAAAAGATAGTTTCTTTTACACTTAGTAAAACTCTTTCCGTTTACTAACATATACTACGAGTAAAACACTTCCGTTTACTCTTCACACAAGCTCCAGAAGTACCTGTTACTTCTTCAATGTTACCCTTTCTAGGTGATATAACATCAAATTTTCACCAGCGTACTCTTCTGCTATACTCACACGCATAGAATCCCTAACGAGTACTGAAAGTCCTGCTTAACTTTTCAGTACTATTTCTGCCTGGCAGATAACCTCACTGCAGTATGGCTTCCACTTACCATCCGCTATTCCTTTTACCCCGGGATTCTAGACAACATAAAACAAAACTTCGAATACACGGATGTTAGTTCATAAAAATAAAATTCTCATTACCCAATTAACAAAGAGTAACCATCCTCTGATTACCAGAAAACTGATCCAGCGCGATATTAGCAAACAGCATTCATACACCAGATACTCACTTGGGCCCATACATTCATACTACGCTAATACTTACGCTGGGTTTTATCAGTTGTTACTCTCTATCAAAATGCCTGCTACCAATTACCTTCTGATTGAAGAGTAATGATTTACCAATGAATCCTTTGCTAATTGGGAAATTTAAAATGAGTGACATTCATTATAGTACATAATCCTGAAATAGCCACTGAGTAAGGAAGTTTTAAAATGTTTATCTAAAGATTTAGCAGAGCAAATTACAGAAAACACATGGTACTTAATCGAAATACCCAAGATGAAGCATAGAATAATTATTGCTAATAAATGACGGTGTTTAAGGAAAAGGAGAGAATAGAGACAGCAGCGCAACTAAAGGTTGCATTATATTTACCTAAGTGCGAGAACCAAACCCCTTGGCCAAGGAGTTGGAAAGAATAGGACCCAGGAAGGATGAAGAGCAAAGACCTCCTCCAGGATCAGGACAGGACCGGTGACCTCTCTATAACGACGCCTGCGTCGTTCCCCTCTCTGATACTCGACTTCTCCTCGATTCTCCCGTGTCTTCCTTCTAACGGACTCCGCCGCCCCCTCCTCAGGACCTCTTCAGGACCTCTTCAGGACAGGGATTCAGTCTGCAATCGATCAGCTTAGCGGTCTGGAGCTCTTCTTGTGCGTGCTGTGGTCTGAGCTAGAAGCTCTCTGACAGCATGGACGCCTGTTCTCTGCAACATCTCCTTCTAACTAATTACTAATGCTATATTCTATTATACCCTTCTACGCCCATGTACCGCCCCTTAATGTTGCTAAAATATGGGACCACTACTTCTGATTGGACAGGGACAGGGGGTGGATTGTTGCACCATATCGATTTGACCTAAATTGTAAAGCCTATTGTCTTTAAATTCCCACCCCTTCAAATTAATACATTCGCTTTACTTCCCACCCGTCTCACGACAAATGTACACCAATTTTCATAGACAATGTATCAATATAAAACAGGAAAGGCAAGAGTACAGCATCTTCGGCCATCGGGTCGCGGCCTTGAACGACGTCCAGATTGACTTCATTTGGCAGGCACACAGGACACATGCGCAGAACCATTTACCTCTCGAGTTTCAGGTCACCAACCCAGGCCCAAGTTTACGAACTAATAAAAGTGCAAGAAAAAAATATTAAAATCACAGAATAAAATGTTTCACTGTATGCCCACTATTTCTACTCTATTCCCATTTAATTATAAATTCTATCCCGCGTTAGTAGCGTTAGGAAACGACAATTTAGCAATGACATGAGAGCAAGCTGAAGCATGTGAAAACATCAAGCAGCCATTTTAATACACACTGCGCAGAAGCAGAAATTTCCCACCAAGCAAAGAGAGACGTCACAACACGTGCTGTGGTTGAGACATGCGCAGATAGTTTCCCTCGCTTTAGCGGCCATTTTAGATTACAGACCAGCGTTATTCATTAGTAAAACACATAGGCAAGCTTCCTTCCCTTTCGTGTAGTGTATGCAAAGATTAGTATTAACAATACAAGTTTTAATAAATTAATACTGTGATGAGGATTGAATACAAGCAAGTTTCATTTATGAAACCTTGCTCCATCAGTATGTCAGTCAGTATCCGCTCCCAGGGTTGTGGGGCGATGCCCTTTTGATGAGATGGTCCGGGGTGTATGCATATGTTTTATCCCCCTTCCCTTGCACACCGAGGGTTCTCAACAAGATGTAAATGAAGCGGTGTCACCTCATCCTGGTTGCTCCCAAGTGGCCCAAGCAGCATTGGTTTATGGAGCTCCTCCTGCTGTGGAGTCCAATCCTATTCGCCTACCGTCAACACAGACGCTGCTAACGAGGGCCAGATCCTACACCCAGAAGCAGCCTCTCTCCACTTGCATGCATGGTGCCTGATTTCAGAGACTTGGATATCCCTCAGGACTGTAAAGAGATTCTATCCAAAGCAAGAGCGGAAGCCACGAACACGACATACAAGCTACAATGGAAGAGATTCTGTTCAAGGTGTCAACAATCTAATCTGCATCCATTGGAAGCGCCACCTCAGCAGATTCTGCTTTGGCTTCTATCTCTAGCTAGGTCATGATTGGTGCATGCGTCTGTAAAGGTTCATCTTGCCGCAATCTCAAGGTACAGGTGCTCTGCACATTCTCGCTCTATTCCACAAGAATAATCAAACAATTCATGAAGGGGTTGTTCAGAGCTTTTCACCCAGTACCTGTTCCTTCCCCAGAATGGCATCTTAATGTGGTTCTCTCTCAGCTTATGAAGCCTCCATTCGAACCCATTCACAAATCATACCTGAAGTACCTCACGTGGAAGGTCGCTTTACTGTTGGCTCTCACTTCGAATAGAAGAGTCTTCAAGATACAGGCTTTCACAACGCAGAAACCTTTCTTGCGTTTCACTCATGATTATGTGCTTCTCAGAACAAACCCAAAATTCATCCCCAAGGCTCCATCGCAATTTCATCTCAATGAACCTATCATACTATGTACCTTTTTCCAAATCCGGCATCTACGGCTGAAAGGTCTCTCCATACTTTGGACATTAAACGATGTCTAAAATTCAATCTATATTGCACTAAACAGCTTCGAAAATCCGATCAACTATTGGTCCCTTATGGGCAATCGTGACAAGGTACTGCAGTCACTAAAGCGACCATTGCCAGATAGATTTCAGCTACCATACAGCTTTGCCACTCAAAAGCTGGCAAACCACTCACAGCGAAGGCGCGCTCAACGAGGACAGTGTCCACTTCGGCTGCTCCGTTTGCAGGTGTGCCGCTTGAGAAGATATTTCGTGCTTTGATGTGGAAGAGCACCCACACGTTCACGCAGCACTACTGCCTGGAATCGGCACAGTGCAGCGATGCAGCCATAGGACAGGCGGTGTTGTGTCATCTGTTCCAATAAGGTGAGCCTCTGTAACTGATTAATAATGTCTATACAGATGCATATGATATTGTTGTATACTGCATGATCGTTTTTATCATATATGGAATATTTATGCAATGTTATTGATAAATATATATTAGACTGTTACCCATCATCCTCAGTACTTGTATTACTAAAATGTTTACCTACAAGAACTCCTTGCTATTCTGATTCAAGCATGTGAATCTATGAAAGATCCAATACTAGAGAAGAAAATTAGTTACTTACCTGTAACTGCAGTTCTCCAGTATTGGTATCTTTCATAGATTCCCATGCGACCCGCCCTCCTCCCCAGAGATGCTCTCCTTAGAGCTCAGGATTAATTTTTCCCACTTGTGCTTGAAAATTGGAGGGACTCGGCCTCTCTTGAGTGTTGTCGCCTGATTGGTTATAGTTCAAGTTTGGTCATATATATCATACATAGATAGGCTATTAAACTGACTGTTCATTGCCATTATATCGTATGATAGTGATACATCCTGCTCTACTATGGTACTGCGGGACTCACACATTGACGACGGGGAATGATTGAAGCATGTGAATCTATGAAAGACACCAATACTGGAGAAGTGCAGTTTCAGGTAAGTAACTAATTTCCTTCTCCTCGTTACACCTCACCTCGGGAGGTGTACGGATTTGGGGCTTCCCTATGTTTACATGATTTTGTAAATTTGGGGGGCAATGTCTAAATCCATGGGTGTTGTGTGGGAAAACCAACCGCAATGCCCATGGAACGCCTCCCAGGCGCAGAGTAAGGAAATGCAGCGATTTGCTCTGCGTTGCCTTACTCAAGATTTAAGAGGCCACTCAAAGCCACGCAGGGCGGCTTTGTGTGGCTTCATGAATCGTTTTCAGAGCCTGCTTCACGCATGTACCACTTTACGTGGTGCAAAGGCGACGCAGGGCTCTCATACATAAGCCCCTTAAGGCCTCATTTATGGGGATTTGACGTAGGGCAGCGCAGGAAATCACCTTGCTGTGCTGTCCTTCGTCAAAGTGAAAGAGCAGGAATGCACCGTATTTATCTAATACGGTCCATTCCTGTCAGTGGCGTAACGAAATCTGAGGGGGCCCCCCTGCAAGGTACCTGGAGGGGCCCCACTCTGGATTTAATCCGGAGCTCTCAGGCCTGAGTACCTTGCTGAGGGGGCCTCCTGCAGCTCGGGGGCCCCCCCACACCGCGGGGGCTGCGAGGGCCTGTGTTACGCGCCTGATTCCTGTCCTTACCCCCAGCGCTGGCGCCGTTTTGGCAGCCTAGTGCTAATGCAGGCACACTTGCACCATGCTGCAAGGGTGCCTGTGTTGTCAGCAGCATTGTTTTTGTGCAGGAAGGACAATCTTGAGAGGCGGTTTCCTCTTTCTATGTGTGTTCCTCATTACACCTCACCTCAGGAGGCGTAAGGTTTCAGCGCTTCCCCTGCTTTGCATGCGCTGCAAGAAAGGGAGAGGGCAGGAATGCAAGATCAAGATATGGCGCATTCCTGCCCTCTGCCTGCACTGGCGTACAAGCTGATGCCTCGGGCCAGTGCAGACACCCTTGACCATGGTGAAGGGTGCCTGCATTGTAGGCAGGATTGTTTTTGTGCAGGAAGGGACTCCATCCAGCACAAAACCAATCCTTTGAGGCAGTTTCCTCTTTGTATGTGTGCGCAGTACGCAGCGCACACACAAAGAGGCAAAAAAACGAGGAGAAGTAGATATTTCTCCTCTTTACGCCTCTTCTGGGAAGGTGTACCATTTTGACACATTGCCAGGTTTACCAGGATTGGTAAATCTGAGAATGCTCCAAAATCCATGGGTGGATGAGTGGGAACACCCACAATCACCCAAGGAGCACCCACGCTCCACCCATGGAACACCCCCGCTCCACCCATGGAACACCCACGCTCCACCCATGGAGCACCCACGCTCCACCCATGGAGCACCCACGCTCCACCCATGGAGCACCCACGCTCCACCCATGGAGCACCCACGCTCCACCCATGGAACACCCCCGCTCCACCCATGGAACACCCCCGCTCCACCCATGGAACACCCACGCTCCACCCATGGAACACCCACGCTCCACCCATGGAACACCCACGCTCCACCCATGGAACACCCCCGCTCCACCCATGGAGCACCCCCGCTCCACCCATGAAACACCCACAATCACCCAAGGAACACCCCCGCTCCACCCATGGAACACCCCCGCTCCACCCATGGAACACCCACAAGTGCCTAATTTCGAGCACTATTACTTAGCAGCTCAGCTGCAATGGGTAGTCAGATGGCTAGCTTCACGACACCCGTCAGATACAGCCACACTGCAGCCACCAATGGCGCTCCACACTTTACTCAGCATGTTCCATCCTTGCGCAAAACCCAGAAAGGCGGACTCCTTGCTACTTTCCATAGTGTACAAATGTTACCGTAGAAGCCTATACATTACCCACGCCACCACGCCTTATGCCCCGGCTATTCCTCTACTGGGAACACCAAGGGGTGGGTCGTCTATCACGGCAGCTGAGCTGCGCAGTTGGGAAGCAGCGGACATTCATGACACTAGGGACCTTTTTAGAGACGCCGCTTTAATCCCATATGCAGATCTAATCTCGGGGGACGGTCTATCCCCGGGGCATTTCCTATTACACCGTGCGCTCATAGCTTCATTCTCATCTAGGTGGGGTAGCTTAACAACAGAGCCCCCCACGCACCACCTGATGCAATACTTTCATATAATGGGCACAGGGGGACACTTGATACGTTGGTTTGCCTCTTCCCTCCGTCAGCATACTGCGATCCCACTGACTCCCCAGAAACAGCATTGGGAGGAGGACTGAGGGCATGCCCTGTCGGAGAAGGAATGGGTGGCAATACTGGAAAGTAAGACGCGGGTCCCTCGTAACCAGCGCTTGCGGCAGATTGAATATTTCACTCTACATTGCACATACTTCTCCCCACCCAGATAAACAAATATTTCCACTGCGCCGTCTCCGTATGTCCCAGGAGCGCCTGCCAGATGCAGACCTCCTACATATGCTCTGGCACTGCCCTGGGTGAGTACTGGACTGGCATAGCGGCCACTTTAGCCCGTTGCACCAAGCGTGAAATTCCCTTTCATTGGGAGGTGTATGTATTACATCTTTTTAAGAGGAACATGAAACACAAGGTCACCTCACGATTCTTAGACCTGGGCCTAGTCATGGCAAAACGCCTGATTACTGAAAGATGGAAAGGACCGGTGGCACTTCATGCATTGACCTGGCCCTGCTCCTTGCTCAACTGGGCCAGGGCAGAGGGCGTGGCTCTGCAAAGGGAAGACCTGCTGGGGCTTCGCAAGATCCCCCTAGCTATAGACTGGGGGACCATTGTGAATGAATTGAAGAAGATAGTTACACCCACGGAGGACACACAGGAGGAATCAGGGGTCTCATCAGCTCTAATGTAACATGCCACTATCGCTACTGCGACTCCTCAGTGGTGGCAGCGTCCCACAACCCCTACCCAGCCGGGCGTATCATAGGACCCTACTGCACGCTACAATCAGTCATTCACCTGATGCAACACTTTAAGGCCTTAGGTCAATGGCAGTTACCCCCTTCCCTCTGAGTTCTTTTGTCCTCATTTTGTTGAACCCTCTGCCCACTGTTCAGAGATGCACTGCACCACGCATAGATCAGTGCTGAACTACACAGCAGGAGGCAGAACATCCACTGCACCTTCACTCAGATGCCCTAACATTGCCGATATCATGCTGGACACATTACCCACCTGCTATCACTGCTGCGTCCTCAGCATATGATTTGCAATTGTATTATCCTTTAGTATACGGTGTCATTGATCTATTGCTGTACTGCACTGTTAAAATTGTAAATGACAATAAAAAGATTTAAAAAAAAAAAAAAAAAACTCTTTAAAAACGTTGTTATTCCTGTGAGGCATGGGGGGGATCTAGGTCCTGTGGGTTGCGGTATCCTGAAATTTCAATTTTTTCTTAATTAATTTTTACAATTCTGTGTATAGTTCGGGATGCCAAATCTTGTAATTGTTCAGAGTTTTAACTACCCTCGAGGACAGAGCCCTCTATAAGTTGAAACACTTTGTGGTGCTTGGTGGGGATTTTAATGCCAAGATAGGTCGGACCGTACTGAGATGGATCCGTTTGCCCGTCAAAAGTGGTTGGAGGTTGATAAGTGCCCTGGGGCAGACTGATCTACTTGATCTAGGGTCAGTAGTAGGGCAAAGCCTTATCCAAAAACCAACTTTTGTGGGATGGGGTAAGGGATCATTAATTGATTATATATTCCTCCCGCGGTTGCTGCGAGCAATGGTTCGGGCAGGGGAGGTTCTAGATACTTGTTTCAGTGACCATAGCCCTATTGCGTTTGATACGATAACACATACGGGTGATACAGACGCAAGCAACCCAGGTCAAGCAGGACTGAGGACAAAGGGCTCAGACTCCGATGGCTCAGTATATCCATCTCTGTGCTGTTTACTTCTCTTATTGGGGCTAACTTGACCAAACTTATGGACCCGCTGCTTACAGTTGACACCCCCCTCCCCCCTGATGTGGTTTTAGAGGCCTTTAGGGCTCTTCATCATTTGGCCATGCAAAGTCTTACTGCTTCTAGAAGACCGGGTAAAACAGGGTGGTTTGATCATAACTGTAGGGTTGCAAATAGCTTAGAGAGGCCCTAATGTCCGGCCAAAAATCCAAGAAGAGGTTTCCCTTGCTGGATCTAATTATAGGTCGGCCATCAGGGAAAGGAAACAAATCCTGAAGGAAGAGGCATGGGAACGACTAATGCACACCTGTATTGCGGGTGATTCCAGGGGATTCTGGGAGTACGTTAGGGGCAAGCAAACTATACCCAGATGTCCCTGAGCATATAGATACACACATATCCCCAAAGCAGTGGTTGCCTCTTTTACTACAATCTATTCCGTGGTTTAAGCAAGCCACAAGATTGTGGTGAGGGAATACCTAAGTTCCCCATAGACATTAGGTTTGAGATGGAGAAGGTATGTGAAGATATTCGGAATAGTTGTGATAACAAGGCCCTCGGGCCCCGATGGGGTCCCTATGGATTTATAAAAGACGAATATTCACTTTTGGGCCCCAATAATCACCAATGTTCTCAGTGCAGCTGCTTCAGAAGGTATTTCAAAGGAATGGAAAGTTGCCACAATAGTGCCCGTGTTTACAAAATAAAATCGTCAGGACCCTACCTACTACAGGCCTATTTTTTGTTAAACTCGATTATCAAAGTGGCAGGTAGAATTATATTGAATCGCGTAGATGAGTGGCACAGCTGAATAACATCCTTAGTCCTGTCCAGTACGGGTTCAGGAAGGGTAGGGGCACAATGGAACAATGCCTAAACCTCAACCTGTTGATTGGGAAAATATGTGGTGGCGAAGCAAAGTACTATTTATTTCGTGTTCATGGACCTAAGTAGTGCTGTTGACTAAGTTAATCGGTCTGAGGTGTGGATCTTACTCGCGGACTCAGGATCGCCCCAAGCCCGGTTAGATTTTCTACGCACTTTGCACACCGATATAGCTGCTGCCGTTGGGTATGGACAAGCTGGGGAGTGTACAGAATGCATAAATCTCCCCGAGGCGTTAGGCAGGGTTGCGTCTTGGTGACCCTCCTATTTTTGCTTTACATTATGGACTGAACCAATTTTTGATATCTAATGGGAAGGACATGCCCAAGGTTAACTCGGCTATCTTCCCGTCTCTGCTATATGCCGATGCCGCTTTTTTTTATCTCGCAACCCGAATGGCCTTAATGGTTTGGTGGATCTATTTGTTAATTTTATGGATGATATTGATCTAGACACCAATCTCTCTAAAACCCAGCTAATGGTCTGTGGGAGGCAGTCCTCTAAAATGAGGCCCATAACCAAAAGGAAAGTTATCTCCGGCGTTCCTTTCCATATTTTGGTGTCACTTTTGACCATCATAATAATTGGACCCCCTGTTTGGCTGTTGGATGTCAGTGCTTTAATCAAGCATGTGGAGCCCTTTTTAAGTTTTCGGCATCAATTGGTAGTAAACCTATAGTTCCTTTGCTCAAAATCTTTAAGATGAAATATTTGCCGGTACTCACCTATGGCGCTGCTATGTGGGGATACCCGGATAGTAGGAAAGTGCAGCAGGAAGAGAACCGGCTATGTAGGGAACTCCTAGTGGTAGGTCCAGCCAGCCCAAGTTCTTTTGTCCGTGATGAGTTGGGTTTGGGGTATGTAGAGGACTATGTAAAATTAGCCCCACCCCTTTTATGGGTATCTGTTTGGAGCGGGGACCATACATCTCACAATAGGAAAGTAAATCAGGATTGTCTAAACTGTGGTTTTGGGCACAAAATCCCGTGGCTACTTTACATTAAAACTTGGCTGCTATGTTGGGACATCCTGGGCTGTGTGATGCTCACCAGCTTATTGTTGAAAGTGATGGGAAGAGGATGAAGGATCTGTTTTTAAATCAAGCCGCGGCGAGAAGGGAATCTGATTATGAGAGTCTGTGGGATCATCCAAACTAGTGTTGGTCCAAAGCCCAATCGCACCCAGGTCGGATATCCCTGGGAGAGAACTTTGCTCGCCAGTTTTCGGTTGGGGTCTATACGTTACAGGCTCCGTTTCACCCAGGCCAGTAGGATCCTAATTCTATCTTAAGTTGCCATGGCGATGGTACATCATTACAGACCCTGGAAGATGTATGACTACCCTCGAAGAAGTTACCTGCCCCCATGTTAAGATCCAGGGGCTTCTACCAATACAGACCTGCTTTCCTCAACCTCCAGATGTTGGCCGATCCAGCTGTTCTAGCTGCGCTTGCGTCCTTTTTGAAAAGTGCCTTGTATCTGAGTGCTGCTATAAACATGTAAATGTATATTTAGGTAAACAAGGCACTGTGATATACTGTATATGAATTGATTTTATTGTGTGTGTTTAAGTAATTTATCAAGGTTGTTTGGTTTTAATGTTTATGTAACACTTTTTGGAATTACATTAGTTATGTGTTATTTGTGTTTTTATGCTTGTCCTCTTTATATGTACTTTTATGATTATTAATCAATAAACGAATAAAGATTTTTATTCATTCAAGGACAACTCCTGCCTCTTGATTGACGGCAGATGATTTAATCTGCGAAGACACCTTTTTACCTTTGACCCCTGAACATGGGCCAGTTGACCCTTAACCCATCCTCGGAGACTGTGGTCTTTCCCTTGGCCCACAGTGTGCTGGCTGGTGGTATTAAGGTGGTGTGAGTGGACACCATCTGATGTGTTCCCTCTCCTTGCCGCAGACCCTGCGGTACAGAGACCTGGCGTTGGCTTCTTGGCTCAGTCCACATATAGCCCTCAGCTCTGCCGTCATGTCCCATCAAACTAAACCCCAGTACCTGCCTGCTGCTCCCCAGGACTCGTCTACACAGCTAGAGCTCGACCCTCCTGGGGACCCCAGACCAGTGCCCTCACAACACACTCTCCAGTGACTGCAGCCGCCCGGGTCCCCGCACCCAGTTTGTGCACGCGTGTAGACATGTGTTCACAAGCACCGCGCAAGCTGTGTAGGGTGAGTTGGGTGTAGACAACATCACAAAACAGACACATGGAAAGACGGCAGAGACTCTGCATCCTCAGGAGCATCTCTTTATTGCTGGTTGGGTTCTGGAGGTGGCTCTGGTGTGGTCAGCGGTAAGACAGCTCAAAAGAGACTTTTTCCCCCTTTGCCCAGTGCTCTCCTTGGCAGTGACCCTCCACCATAGGGCCCTGTGGTTCTGGCAGACCAGCTGACCCAGGTTTCAGTCTACGTGGAGATCGGGGGGAGGGGCAACGCTAATAAATAACAATACTTGGGCGACCACCGTGCTCCTACAACCAACTAACACCAACATCTAATGGCAGCAGAATCCAATACTAGGTCCTACCAGGTTTTACTTGTAGCAGAATCTAACACCAGAATCTGACAGGACACAAGCCGGTCTCCCAGAATCAAAAGACTGAGGGGCATATTTATGAGAACTGTCACGCAGCGCAGCAAGTCACCTTGCTGCGCTGCATGACAGGGAAAGGGCAAGAATGTGCTGTATTTAAATGAATATGGTGCATTCCTGCCTTTTCCCCTGCGCTGGTGCCGTTTTGGCTGCCTAGCACTAATGCAGGCACCCGTGTACCTTGGTGCAAGGGTGCCTGCGATGCATGCAGGATTGTTTTTGTGCAGGAAGGGGCACCTTCTTGAACAAAAACAGTCCTGAGATGCATATTCCTCTTTCTAAGTGTGCTGCAGAATGCATCCCTCATCGAAAGAGGAAGTAACAAGAAGAAATAAAGATATTTCTCCTTGTTGCGCCTCTCCTGGAAAGGCTTACCTTTTTTGCATGTTCGCAGGTTTACCGGTTCTGGTAAATCTGGAAATGCGTCAAAAACCATGGGAGTTGCGTGGGAACACCCATGGAACGCCTCCCTAGCGCAGTGTAAGGCAACGCAGTGATTTGTGCTGCGTTGCTTTACTCGAGATTTATGAAGCCACTCAGGGCCACACAAAGTGGCCTTGCATGGTTTCATAATTCTCATTTTTGCGTTGCGTCCTGCATGTACCACATTGCGTGGTGCAATCACGACGCAACTGGGGTCATAAATATGCCCTTGAGAATTCTTTTCTTGGAAGAGGGAGACCAGCTCAAGCTTCGTTCACTTTGTTGCAGGGATTCTGCACATACACAGAGCTATGCACAGGATAATAGGACCGCGGAGTATAGTGGTGAGCCAACCATGCCCCTTAGTACCCACAATCCCAATCCGACTAGCTTTAGTGTCTCATTCGCAGCGCAGCTACCAATGATTAGACAACCCAGAACACGGTCTCTCTCAGGACTCGCGGGAGCAAGAACACTCTTTCATAACTCACTCATACTGGTCCACAACTTGCGTAATAAGAGACACTGTATAGTTTAAAATGTTTATTTCAACTACCGTGCTCTAAGATACAGTACACGTGCCAGTACTATCAGCATAATGCATAAGGATAAAATAATAAGCATGGTTACAATTCCATAGAATACAAACTGGGAAAGCATTTTATAAAGACAGTGGATATAGGACTAAATGGCCTTACCACCCTCCCCGTGCTAACAACTAGTGTATTATAAAAACAGAAGACCTCTGGGCTTTGTCGGACGGACCCCCATACCTCAATATCTAGATGCAAGGTTTACATCATCAGACAAGCACAGCTCTTCTCTCTGGAAAGGTTTTTCTCCAAGTGTCCCAAGTTGCGAGAACACAATATTAAAGGCACCCGAATTCTTCCAGTGCAGCTGCATTATATGTTATGTCTAAGTGCGAGAGTCTGACCAGATCAGCAAGAACAAGGGACGTTGTTTTTCGACCTTGTACATGGTGTGTGTAGACGAAACCCACAGGGAACATGAGTATAGGTGAAAGTCCCGCGTGGATATCGTAGCGTGTGGAGGCAACCCTTATCCGGCATCTTTAAAACGTCCTAAAAATATAATTTTTATCTATTTGTTAACTATCGGAATTAAAATCATTTAGACGATCCAAATTGAGGTGGACGTCAGTCTTTTAAACCCTTGGGTTGTGATGTTAGGTTAAATCCATTTACAAATTGGACATCTATTGCTTAAAGATTTTGGACATGTTTCAATAACAGTAGCAGTCTTCGTCACTCTTTCACCATCCTATAGGAGTGAATTAAGAAATCATCCTTGATCCCTTGTGGCCCCTTTTCCTGACGAAGGCACTGGTTTGTGCCGAAACGCGCGTAGAACGAACAGAATAGTTCATTTTGCCACATTGTACTTTATTGATCAAGACTATTAGACATTAAGTGTTTTTATTATACTGTCAAAATCAATTGTGACTTTTTAATGTATGAATGATAGTATGATTGAATTAGTATAATTGGGGTATTGTTTTAATATTATACATTTCTGCCATTATCTTATTGTTCATTAATAAAACATTTTTTAAATTTTATATATAACTATCAGATATTGTGGTTCTCTCTTTGTTTATATATGTGTCTCAATTCATTAGGTTATTGCTGTGATTTTATATCATTGTTGCCTTAAGTCTATTACATTAGGCAAAAAATGCAGACAGTTCTAAAATAGCCGGGCACAAGCAGAGGCTGAAAAACAAAGGGGCATATTACCAAGGATTAGCGATATTTATCGCTAACCGCGCTTAGCGCGTTATTTGGTAACGCCACCTATCGCTGGAAATTATCGCTTAGATAACACCCTATTAGTAAGGTTTATCTCCATAGCGATAATATTTCCAGCGATAGCGGCAAAGTGCGAGAATATCGCTGGAAAACCAGCGATATTCTTGCATTAACGCTAAGGTGGATTCAGCATTAGAATCCACCTCCTATACTTCAAACAGGTAAGTCATCCTCACTAGCAGGTGTTAAAATCTAGCGATAAACGCGCTTAGCGCGAATTATTATATCGCTTCACCTGCCTTGCTAATAGGGGGTAGTGGTGTTAGCGACTGTTTTCAGTCGCTTTTAGTAGGGAACGCCTTCCTTGCATGTCATTAGCGATAATTATCGCTGACATGCAAGGCGATGGAAAACGCGGCCTCTAACGCCTGAAAGCTGTCGCTAACACCTGTTAGCGACAGCTTGCTAATAGGGCGATAAAATTATCGCCGCTTTAGCGGCAAAAAGTGCAGCTAAAGCGGCGATAAAGCCCTTGATAATATGCCCCAAAGTCACAGAGTAACGTGTGCAAAAAAGGCATCATGGCAGCCAGGCCTAAGCTAACTTGGCAATGAGGCCACAAACCACACTACACCCTCCCCTGGTCAGTCCATAGGCCAAGATATAGGATGAAAACAGAGTTCAAATAGATGGAGCAGAATGTAAACGTCTATTAGTCAAAAGTTCCCATGAAGGACATCGAATGAGAAACGAATATATTTATAGGGCAAAAAGAAAACTCCAGAAAAGCAGGACGCAAAGGTCTCTAATCCAAGAGAGTGTAAGTGCAGAAAAACGCCACACCTTCCAAGAGGACATCATTGGTATTGTCCGAAAAAAGAGATGCCATCCAGTTCAACAAATTAAAACTGCACTCATGTTCCTCATAACAGGGTGCAGTGATCAGCATTGCGGGACAACTTGCGTGATACTCAATATGACTTCGTTGTAGGAGATTCTGAGCAGCTGCCCAGATATCCCATTGCGCCAAAACTCCAAGTGCAGCCGCACGCGCCATCAATCCAGTGCCGGAACATTCCTGTTCATGGGTCACTAAGGGACTCATCAACTGGGCAAAATCCGGGTCCGACAGAGACACATTGGAGAGGCAAACATCCAAGGACCATGAGAATGAACATCTTAAGCAAGACATCACAGGTTGCACGCAAGTGAAATACGCAAAGCGAAAAGAAAGTCGATAGGACACACTGAGTGTCGCCAATGGCAGGATGCCGAAGCTGAGGAGCATTCGCTCACAGAGCAGCCGGAGCCGACCTTGTTCGAGTAGGCCCCCAGGAAATGCAGCCATTGCGCAGCAAACAAATTAAAAGTAGTATTCCAGCAGCTAACGCTAGGATCAACGGAAAGCCGCCAAAGACGCTGGAAAAAATAGAATGAATAAAAGCCGGTATTACACCAAATATAGCTTGAAAGGAGGTAACAAGGCCAGAGCCCACAACTTTAAAAAAAGTGCACAAGACCTTCGGTGCGAGATGCATTGAAAACGCGGTGAATCAGTTCACCGAAATGTTGTGGGAGGTTTGTGTTCAAAAGGGCCTGTATCTCACTGTGGGTACTAGCCACCTGGAGGATGAAGGTCTCCCGTGCAGACATGAGCATAACCTCCTGGTTCAATAATAGCGCCTTTATTCTGCTCAATTTATTGAAATCTGCCTTCAAAGTTGGAATGGAAGGCCAAATGGAACTATCTACTATATCGTGCGGGGGAGGAAAAAGCACATTCTTGCAACACACAACCCGGTGGGAAACTGTTACAATGTAGGGGATGCCGGCAAGCATTCCACAGCAGTCCTGATTATTCAGAAGGAGATAGCTACCATTTGCAAGCACAGTGAAAGTAGGTGATATAGCAGGAGCAGGAATGCCCTTTAAAACACAAGCAAGATTCGGAGCCGAAACGTTACAAGCTCCGTGTAATTTAATGTTTTTACAAATGAGGGAATGACCCACTGCAGAAACGCAAGACTCTCCTGTGAGAAAAACCTCTTTTCCGTCCCTAATGCACCTGTACATGAAAGGCAGGGACCAAAGTTCATGCAAGAAGGCACTGCCCAAAGGCTGAAAACGGCCCACAGGGTAATGTTTCATGCAGGAACTGAACTCAAACAAAGAAAAAGGCAAAGCGATAACCCCGTGAACTAGCCACACTGCGGAGTCCAACTCTGCCACAGAGAATGGTAACGGCTCTATCTTTTCGATATGTAATAGAGTGTATGTTGCATCCTTCATGGACATGAATTGCTGTTTTTCAGTTAAATTAAACGGCAAGAATAAGGCAGAGGTGTTCAAAAAATGCCAAGGAACTTTACCCATTTTCAGTGTTTGCAAAGTCCATGCAAACTGCATCACCGAACGCAATTGATTCTGACCATGATATAACACAGACACATCATCCTGTACAATATCAACAACAGAGGAAACAATATTCTCTAATGTGTAAATGCGGGAAGACAGGGTATTAATACTATTGTCAACAACAACAAGCACTTTTTCTAGATTTGCTTGATCGATTTCCCGAAGACGGGAAGCAGCTTCAATTTGGGAAAGCTTCCAGAGTTCATTGTAAGTTTCATAAATGAATCTCTTAGGTCGAGGACCACGAGGCCCCAGAACAAAATCGGACAGATCAATGTTGCCTGATAGGAGGGATAAATGGTCTTTTACAGAATCTAATGAAGAGTGCTGCAACCACTGTTTACACAGTTTACCAACAGAATATGTTGTAACAGTACGAGAGTCAGGAAACCTCGAATCTGGCTTATCCTGTTTGTAACCAGGAGCTGAGTCAGGAAAACGCAGTTGGCAGGCATCTGATGCTACGGGCCAGGCCAACCAGGGTGACTGAACAATCGTCCAGATATTAAACAAATTGTTTCGAAACGACGCTTGCAAATCTGTTAGGGAAATATTAAAATGCAAGCTTTCGTTGGGAGTGGAAGACATGTCGGGAATGGAGGGGGCATTCAATTGTTTAGAAGTAGCCAAACCCCAGCAGGTCGTTTGGTAGATCGTACTATTTAAAAATAGAATCTGGGCCGGGATTAGGCAAGCACGGTGCAAGGCTTCCGTACCTCGGACCTGCCATGACTTAGTGCCCCAGATTGACTTCAAGTCAATGGTGTCCTGCCAGTGCTCATAACCACCCACTGCTAACGCGTTCAAAAAGGAACCTGAATACAGCAATTTGGTGTGGTCATCATGATCTTCTGAGTGGATGAAGCATTCAATTTAAAATAATAGGACCCAGGGTTCGACCTATCAAAATCTGTAAAATAAGTAAATTTATTTCTAAGAGTTTGGGAGCTACCTGGCACAGGGGTCGGACAATGTTCCCATTGGGTGTAATTAAAAAGACCCCGAAGAGTACTTGGTTTATGGAGAAAATGGTTGCCCCAATGCTGGTAACAATATAAATCAGCATAACTTGCAGAATTTAAATACAGATCTTCAGCATTAAATGCAGCATAAAATTTCAAATCAGAAAATAACGATTCAAATGCATGCACATCCCAATCGTCAGAATGAATGTTATTTTTAACGACATCACCCATTGAAACACGAAGGACATTTGGTACATTAATAATCTCGGTTGGTCCATGAATTTGGAAATTTACCGCATCCCATACGATGCCATCAGCAACTGGGAAAGCTGAAATGTTCACAAATGCGTGGTCACGCTTCATGATGTGAGATGAAGAATGTGGAGACAAGGTTCCAGCGACAGTTCACCGCAGAGCGTTCTGGTAAATAGTGACCATTAATGAGCAAGAAGAAAACTGTCACAAAGCCAATGGACATGAACAGAAAAATCAGGAACAGTACCAACCAGATGTATGTCCATGGTGGGACCAGGAAATTGTCTCTGAACCAGGATACAAAAATACTGAAGCTGGACGGGATAAGTGATGAGGTGGAATCCGAATCAAATGAAAAACGTGTTGGGCTCAGTGGTGTTGTTGGTAAATGAGCCACCGACTCGGTGGCGGGATAGGTGTACTCTGTCTCCTCGTTGCAGGAAGAAGCCGGGAAGTCGAGCAGACGATCAGGCAAATTGACCATCTCAATGGCAACATCAGTGTCTGTGTAAGATGGAGGGCCACAAACAGGAGTACGTGAAATGGCTGGACAGGAGACCGCTGGTGTTACGCTATTCAGGATCGGCCATACGTTGTAGCTTGACATTTTCCACTGAGATGTATCTGTTGTCCTTGCGACCAGGAAGCGGTGGTAAGATGACTGTACGAGTACCCTTCAAGCCAAGGACTGGAACCGGCGCGCGATAAAAGGGGCCAAATTCTTTTTGTTCTCCACCTTCTCTCGGACCAGTTCTCCAACCTTCGGAAGCCAGCCGGCAACCGGAATCTGCAGCGCAGCGTCAGTGGCTGAAGGCAAGTGTTCGTGTGCAAGTTTGTCACGGGTCTCTTGTAGGTCCTGTAACATATTAGAATGATTATCTACGTCAAAGATTGCGGCTTGTGCCGCCATGTCTAGATCATCAAGGTCTGGCACAAACATTTGTATGCCAAAGAGCATTTCGTAGGGGGTCCGCCCACCCAGAGATCTTCTAGGGAGATTATTAAGTGCACGTTGCACGCTATACAAGTGGGCCAGCCAGTTCCTGCCAGTACCTAAGACTCTAGCTGTCAAGTATTGCTTTAAGTCACGGTTCATTCGTTCAAGAATCGAATTGCCCTCAGGCCGATATGGAGACGAAAATTTCACCCGCACCCCCAGTGACCCCATTGCGTCCTTGTAGGCCTTAGAGGCGAACGCTGGACCTTGGTCGGAATGGAAGGTGCCACAGGCAAAAATTCCCACAAAGACACGCAAATCCCTGATGACATTTCGAGCGTCAGCACTCCGTTGTGGCCAGACCCAGATGAAACGTGTGCACGAATCCACTGCAACTAAGATGTATTTATATGCAGTGTCCGATGAAAATGGACCGCAGTGATCCAGGTAAACACACCCAAAAGGTCTGTTAGAAATGCAGAGCGGTGTTTGTGGTGGTCGTTGAACCGTTGAAGGCTTAATTTGCTGACAAACGTCACAAGAAAGCACATAAGTACGGGTCTGTTTATATAAACCACGCCACCAGTAACGCCGCTGCAAGATAGAAACAGTCGCAGACACGCCAGCATGGGCCGAAGCCAAGCCTTCGTGTGCGGCCGTTATCAAGGAAGGTCTGCGGTCCGCGTTGGGAATCAGCCGATCACCAACGTCTGGAATTGTTACGTAAGGAGCCTGTTCAGGACTTAAGTGATAAGAGTACTTGCAAGGGAAACCCCGTGGGTAATTAGCACCTTCCTTTGTTGCAGCAATAGCTGCCAAAATATCATTATCTATTTTAGTCATGGATCTTGTAACTGCTGCTACTGTGCATGTGGCTACTGCTGATTTGGCAGCTTCATCTGCCAAACTGTTACCGACAGCGTGTGCGCCCACACGCTGGTGGCCAAGGGTGTGTATCACCTGTGTGAGAGGCAGACGTTGTTTAAGATCTGCCACTCGAACCCAAAGCGTTTTATGCTTAATTGTGCTGCCTTTTGCATCTCTATAGTCGTTTTGAAACCAAAAGAAGAGGTTGTCATTGAAAGACTGAACACAGTAGAATGAATCGCATACAAGAGTAGTCACTTCTGGATTGGCAAACTCAAGTGCTAGCACCAAAGCACACAGCTCGGCCAATTGTGCAGTACTGTCTCCTAGTGCCTGTGTGTGCACTACACTCAACTTGAACTTTCCGTTCACCATAGTACCTGCAACAATAGCACATGCTGCGGAATAAGCATGCTTGGAACCCGTGGCCGGTTGTGCCGAACCATCGGTGTAAATAATACATTCGTACTCCTCAAGCGGTAGCAAAGACAGAAGAGGAGGATGAACGAACTCATACTGTAAGAACTCCTGTGTCTGAAGTGAGGAATCAAAGATAAAAGTGACATCCGGGGATGTCAGAGATGTAGCCCATTGAATCCAACGGGGGAGCAAAGTCTTAGAGTTTGGCACACTTGCCTTTGTCACTGCCTCAAGGGCAGGATATGGTGTTACCACCAAAATGCGTTTTCCCTGTGCCAGTGCGCGTTCCTTTAGAATCGCCATTTGCACTGCAGTCAAAACTTTCTCCACAGAGGAAAAGCGCAAATCCGCTGAAGTGTAAAGATGTGACTTGTATGCAATCGGTACTGTGTCACCTTCGTTAAAGGTTAAGTACGTGAAACCCACTGTCCCTGGCACAATTCTACTTACCAGGTTCGTGTGGTTATCACGAGTCAACAAGAATTTAGATTCAAGTAGATCAGATTGCAAAGACTGCAGTATAGCAGAATGCTCAGGAAGCCAGCATGACTTCGAAAAGGTAGGTTGTATCAAGGCATAAAGAGGCTTGATACGCTGGGCATATTCGGGAATGTAAGTACGCCCGAAGTTTAGAAAACTCAGTAATGACTGAAGTTTCTTCAGTGTGGTTGGAGGGCGCAAAAGTGCGCACTTCTCCAAGAAATGGGGGGCTAAGCCCTTACCTTCATTGTTGAGCTCATAGCCCAAAAACAAAACTGTTAATTCAGCAATGTGAGATTTGGCAAAATTAAATTTGTATCCTAAGACCGCAAATTCAAGAATAATGCGGTCCACTCGGGAAAGATGCGGCCATAATTCGTCGTCTGTCAGATAGATATCGTCGACGTACGAACACGCATCTGAGTCTATGCTGTCCAACAAAGAGACAGCACGGGCGGCGAAGACACCCGGGCTGTTCTTGTAGCCCATGGGCAAACGCCGAAATTTGAAATGTTTACCACCGGAAGTGAAAGCGCTCCATTGGCTGCACTCCGGGGACAAGTTGTGCGTGTAAAATCCATTGGATAGGTCAAGTGTCGTTTTATATTTTTTACGAACAAGACTGTCTACAAGCGCAGAACTGTGTGTATTTCGTACCGCAAAGGTCCGACAATGAGAGTTCAAATGTCGGTAATCCAAAACTAGGCGGTACGATCCATCGGGTTTTGAAACCGCAAAAAGGGGATTATTCATTGGTGATACGCATGTTTCAATTACTCCTTGATATTCTAACTGTGTCAGAATGTCTGAAACAGGACCTTTAGCTTCCCGCCGGATGGGATATTGGGGTTGTGGCTGAGGCAGAGACCGCAATGGTATTTCATGGGAGGGTGAATCCTCATCCCAGCCCACGTGATTACGGTACAGCGCCGGGGCCAGGGCCACAGCCCATTCAGCTGCGAGAGCCTCCGCTTTGTCCTTGGGGACATGACGGGAAAAGCTCGGAAGGATTACCTCCTCCCCTCTACGAGCAGCCAATACGAATGGGGGCGGCCAATCCGCTTCTGCTAACAAAATGTCATATGAAGAGGTCAGATTCTCCCAACAAATCCCTTTAATAACACGCTCAATGTCACATTCAATTTGAATGACAATATTAAATAGTCTGTCAGGGGGTGCCACTCGGGTGTCAGCTGTCTCGACAGTAATGAATGTATCAGTTGCTGTCGCCTCCACATGAGGACGCAGTGCCTCCCGCACTATGGTAACTTCCGCGGCGCTGTCTAGCAGCGTCACAGCCCATGTCCAATTCAGGAGTCTCGTTCTCACCGTCTGTGGCATACCGCGCTGTTACTGCTGCAACTTTTTTCTTCTGAAACTGTGGGCGAGGATGTAGAAATTCTTCTGGTTTCCCTCGGACTTGTTGTCGAGGTTGGTCTCGTCCCGGTGGAGCCTCAAGACCCCTGCCTCTATCCTGGCGATCTCCTCCACCAGTCTGGGAGGTCGACGGTGCCTGTGAAGAATGAGGAGAACGCGGATCAGGGACTTGAAATCTCTCTGGAGATTTAATTCTCGCTCTGTCGTGCAAATCATAAGTGCGTTCAGAAGATACGGAAACCGGGGATGTAGTACGCGACCCTGGCTTTTTCTGTCGCTTACCCTGCTTGTTCAACCTCCAGTTCTTTTTAGTAAAGAACGGTTTCTCATCTTTCTCAGATTGATATTTTTGTTGTGGTTGTGATTGAGTTTGCGTTTTAGCAAAAGGCTTAACTCCCAAACTATTGCGGCCAATGGTTTTATAAGCTTGAGCAATAATTTTTGGTAATTCGCGTGGCTTGTCCGGTTCTGGGATCAAAGCCAAAGCATTAGCTACTTGAAAGTTCACTGCATCACCCTTGACGTTAGCAAGGATTCAATCAGCCACTACATCGAACACTCCCACCAGTCACATCCCTAATTCCACAGCCGCCTCAGGGCCATGTTCATCCTGCACTCGTTTAATTACAGAGGGGAGTACTGTCATTGAAGGGGTGCTGAAACACTTCGCATATACTGCTGCAAATACCTTGCCCCAGTTGTTGCAATCTGCCAACTCGGGGAATTAAGTCTTTTAGCAAACTAATCGTCAAAATCCTGTGTTTTTCCACAGGAGAAGTATTAGGAAAAACTGCCTCCAGCTGGTCAAATTTCTCTGCAAGCCAATAAGGTAAATCATCCTTATTCTGTGGGCGTTTGCCCATCACCGAATTAACCATGACGGGACTTATGGTTACACCGCCCGGTCCAGCTGGATGCGCTGCAACTCCAGGAGGGGCTCCCTGGACGTTGCCTGTAACATACTGTACCAAAGCTCTGTGAACGCGTATCAAAGACGTATGCAAGACACGCAGTTCATCAACCGTAAGCGTCAAATAACGCGGATGTGGGGTATACCCGGCCAAGACTGGCCAAGTGGCCCCTTCAATCGATAAGGGGCCTAAACGAATCGGGGTAACCGGTTGTGGGAGGGCGCCATTAAACCAAACATGGTGTTGCCATGCCGTGAGCGGTACTTCAAGAGTCCGATAAGGCCTATAAAGAATTTGGAAGAGCGGTGGCTGTATATTCGTGGAACAGATTATCAGTCCCATCCACCGCCGGGAAAGTGACCCAAGAGTAAAACACCTCAAAGTGGTAAGCAGGATCCGCTTGTACCACAAAGATCAGTTCGACACCCTCGTCAGGCACTCCATACGCTGTCAAATGAGCTCGGAGCGCTGCGCGGCTATGTGCCGCTATGGTGACAGCCATTAGGGCTAAAAATGTCCGACAACCTTGTATGAGGCAGCGCTATATAGGGTTTATTTTAACACCTTTTAATAACTTCAAGCTTGAAAAAACCTATAAAAACATCAATATAGGAGGTATCACCCTCGCACACGTTTCCGGAAACGTATGCGAAGGGTGTTGTGGACAAGCACAAGCACTACTCAAGCGTCTCGCAGATAAGCAGCCCCACGTTGGGCGCCATGTTGCAGGGATTCTGCACATACACAGAGCTATGCACAGGATAATAGGACCGCCGAGTATAGTGGTGAGCCAACCATGCCCCTTAGTACCCAGAATCCCAATCCGACTAGCTTTAGCGTCTCATTCGCAGCGCAGCTACCAATGATTAGACAACCCAGAACACGGTCTCTCTCAGGACTCGCGGGAGCAAGAACACTCTTTCATAACTCACTCATACTGGTCCACAACTTGCGTAATAAGAGACACTGTATAGTTTAAAATGTTTATTTCAACTACCGTGCTCTAAGATACAGTACACGTGCCAGTACTATCAGCATAATGCATAAGGATAAAATAATAAGCATGGTTACAATTCCATAGAATACAAACTGGGAAAGCATTTTATAAAGACAGTGGATATAGGACTAAATGGCCTTACCACCCTCCCCGTGCTAACAACTAGTGTATTATAAAAACAGAAGACCTCTGGGCTTTGTCGGACGGACCCCCATACCTCAATATCTAGATGCAAGGTTTACATCATCAGACAAGCACAGCTCTTCTCTCTGGAAAGGTTTTTCTCCAAGTGTCCCAAGTTGTGAGAACACAATATTAAAGGCACCCGAATTCTTCCAGTGCAGCTGCATTATATGTTATGTCTAAGTGCGAGGGTCTGACCAGATCAGCAAGAACAAGGGACGTTGTTTTTCGACCTTGTACATGGTGTGTGTAGACTAAACCCACAGGGAACATGAGTATAGGTGAAAGGCAAAAAATGCAGACAGTTCTAAAATAGCCGGGCACAAGCAGAGGCTGAAAAACAAAGTCACAGAGTAACGTGTGCAAAAAAGGCATCATGGCAGCCAGGCCTAAGCTAACTTAGCAATGTAGGCAATGAGGCCACAAACCACACTACAACTTCACTGGCATCAGCTGATCCTTCTGAGATGCCGTCACCATCCCAGGTCTGGCCGATGTTGCTCTGGGTCCTGTTGAGGTGCCGCCGTCTGCCAGGCTTGAGGTGAGCGAGACCTGCTTGAAGTGCCTGTTTGAGGATGTCGGAAGGATGTGGCGATGAGGCTTGGCTAGTATTTGAAGAGTGAGGCCTGCCGCACTCCTTCTATCCCACGGGCGAAGAGATTTATCAGCTGGCAGTGCACCCTGGAAGAGAGGAGGCAAAAGTTCGACAGAATGTGTAAAGCGTGTTGTGTATCATGACACTCCTACATGCCTGCTGCCTTCAGTTTCCCCTTGAAGGACCTGTGTGGGGTCCTCTCTTGTCCGCCCTGGAAATGTTTTAAAGACTTATCTCAGTCTTATACCCATTAATCCGGAGCCCACATTGGCAGCAGCCCAGCTGGGATTTTCCAGCTCAATGTTTCACCACAGTTAGTACATTTCTCTAATCCCTGCTGCCGCTCTCTTGGTACACACACACACACACACGCACACGCACACGCACACACACACACACACACACACACACACACACACCCCCCCACACTCCCCCCCTCATCATCACCATTGAGGAGACAGCAGCTGTACCTGTATTCTCATTGTCCGGGCCCTGCCCCAGATACTGTCATGTGGCCGATAGGGACATTGTCGACATCGCTAGGTTAGCATGAGCCCAGCAGCCATGATGCTGCTTTTGCACACGTTACTACATGGCTTTATTTATGCAAAACTCTGTTTATGCCTTTCACATGAGAGGGAGCTTTCCAGGGAGAAGAGCAATGCGGTTCATATGATGTAGATATACCATCTAGGCGCTAAGGTATGGGGTCTGCTGACAAAGCCCAGAGATCTTCTATTATATAATAATACTTCTTCTTACCAAGGGGAGTGTGGTTAGGCCTTATAGTCATTTATCCACTGTTTTTATATGATGACATCTCCCTTTATGATATATGGCCTTGCTGCAATGCTAACTGTATTAGTTTTATGCATTTTACTGCTGGTTGTGGCTCGTATACTGTGTTTTGGAGCACAATAGTTAAAATAAACATTTTAAACTATATTCGAGTTTCGGTCAGTTCTTACTGTGGACATGTGCAAGAGAGCGAGCGAAACGGTGTGTCTTCTTACCGCGATTCCTGAGAGATCTGGGAGTGTTGTGTTCTGGGGTGTCCAATCATTTGCTTCTTCATGAGTGTGTAGGAGAGCGAGTGAGACCCTATAGCTAGTCGGTCCTGGGTTTGTGGGCACTAAGGTGGTGGGAAGGCTTAGCCCCTATACACTGAGGTCCCATTTTCCTGCGCATAGTTCTGTGTATGAGCAGAATCCATGCAACATGGCGCCACCAACATTTGGTCTGGTACTTATTCGCAGCACCCCTGAGTAGCAATTGTGCTTGCCCACAATACCCTCTCACCAGTTTCCGGAGACGTCCGTGGTGTGAGGGCTTAGCCTCCTATATTTGATGTTTATAGGTTTTTCAAGCTTGAATACTCAAAAGTTCTTCTTTCTATTTTGGCCCGTTTGTACGTTACCGTTCTTTTGTGACTTACCTCTCTTATGGTGGTCGCTATTGCGGCACCCAACTGCGCTGCGGTCACAGCTTACTTGGCTCAACATGCAGATCCTAATGGAGGGGCTGATTTTATCTTTGTTGTTGAGGCGGATGTAGCATACCGCTTCGAGGTTTTCTATGCTTGGGTTACCTTTCCGGCCGTGGATGGGAATGATAATTTGTTTCACGAATATACTGCCTCCGTGGTCCCGCGGGATTATCGCCCTTATCGATCACTTGAAGTTCCTTTAGCAGCTTGGCAGCATACCTTCTGGTTTAATGGCACCCTTCCTCACCCTGTTTCTGTGGTCCGTTTAGGCCCCTTATCAGTAGATGGGGCCACATCGCCCATTTTGGCTGGGTTTACACCTCATCCAAATTACCTTAATGTTCCTATCGCAGAACTGAGACAATTGCATACATGGAGAAGTGTGGCTCAATGGTTAGAGCGGCAGACCCTGATGCAGAGATCTGGCCCGGGACCAGGGTTCAATTCCCGCCTCGGCGGGTCTTGGGCTCAATTTCCTCGGACCTGATAATTCTCGCCTCGGTGCCTATTCTAATCATGGGTCCCACTCTGCAACTCTGGGCAATAGCTTGCTTAATCTCCACAACGGCCCCACCAGCGCTGGGATGCCTGGCTTCACCTTGGGGGTGCCCAGGAGTGGACATTTCACAGGGAAAAGACAGGAAGGGTTCCACAGCGGTATGCGTACAGCGCCAGGACACCCTAGGGTAACAGTGCGCTTTACAAGTACAAATTTCATTTCATTCATTTCATATACGTAGAGCTGTAATACAGTTTACGTCACGTAATATTCAGGTGGCTCCGCCTGGAGCTGCTGCTCAACCATCTGGACATAGTGGTGGCCTTGTTATTAGTCCCATCATGATTAATTCAGTGATGGGTAAATGTCCCCAGAATAGGTATGATTTCCCTTACTGGCTTGCAGAAAAATTTGAGCAACTCGAAGCTGTCTTTCCACATACTTTGTCTGTGGAGAAACACAGGATCCTTTCCATGAGTTTACCTAAAGGACTTATTCCCAATTTGGCTGATTGCACCACCTGGGGGAAAGTTTTTGCAGCTGTATATTCGCTGTGTTTTGGCACTCCCTCCATGACCGTTCTCCTGTCTGTACTTAAAAAGGTTCAAGATGAACACGGGGCAGAGGCTGCCCTGGAGTTGGGGATGAGATTGGTGGGGGTGTTCCCTATTGTTTCTGATATGATCCTTGCTAACGTTAAGGGGGAAGCAGTTAGCTTACAGGTGAGTCAGCGCCTAGAGGCAGTTGCTGACGTCGATAAGCAACGTGAATTGCCAAAGATTATTGCTAAAGTTTATAAATCCTTAGGGCGCAATAATCTGGGAAATAAGCCTTTTCACAAACGCAACAAAAGACCCTACCTGAGAAGGACGGGCGTCCTGTCTTTCCTAAAAAGACTTTGGGGGAGATTTTCAAAGCTTTTGCGCTGGTTTGGCGTCAAAAAAAGTGACGCTAACCAGCGCAAATTTTGTTTTTGCAATTTTCTTTCCAGCGCAAAACTTGTTTTGTGCTGGAAAGCACTCTTTAAGTAGCGCAAAGCAGCGCAAAGCACTGCTTTGCGTTACTTTGTGCCGAGGGGGCGTTGCATGGGTGTTCCCATGCAACCACACATGTCTTTTGACGCAAAACCATATTTACAAATATTTGAAACATGGTTTTGCACCAAAAGTTAACGCCCCTTCAAAGGAGGCGCTAACAGGAGAAATGCATTCATTTCTCCGTGCTTTTCCGACTTTCCATGCGTGCTGCACTGTGCAGCACGTATGCAAAGTGGGAAAAGCTTTGCATCATGCCTTGCACAGTATTTTGTACAGGAAGGGTAACCTTCCTGTACAAAACCTATGCTACACTCATGCACACACCCTAGCGCTGTGGCGCTAAGGTGTGTGCATGGCGCACGGCAGCTGAAATCTGCACTGTCGTAAGGAAAAGGGGAGGAGAGAGCCATATCTCTGAAGATATGGTGCTCTCCTGCTCCCTCCCTGTCGCGCAACGCGGCGCAGCCTCGCGGGGGGCTGCGCTGCGCGACTTTTTGAAAATCTACTCCTTGGAATAGGAATCAGTGGCAGCAACAACAGAAGCAAGGTTCGTGTTCTGGTTCACTGACATCTGAAGCTTCTGAGCGTAGATTAGATTTGCGTGACCGCTCTAAAATTAAGACACCGGAGAGGTTTCAAGTTCCTGATCCACGCTCTCCTCGTTCTTTTCAGGACTAATCGGATTCACAGTTCGGTGGTGTAGAGCGCCAGGATCGCAGACAAGGCAAGACGACTCAGCAGAGATGTGATCCATCACGCCAGTTTGGCGTTAAAGCCAAACGGAGGGACTACCTCCTTTTCGAGCCCCGTTTCAGAAGAAGAAAGTTGCCGCTTTGACAGTAAAGTATGCCTCAGACGGTGAGAACCCTGCTCCTCGATTGGAGATGATACTCCTCGACAGCGCTGCGGAAGTTACCATAGTGCGGGAGGCACTCCATCCTTGTCTGGAGGCGAGAGCAACTGATAATTTCATTACAGTGGAGACAGCAGATACGAGAGTTGCACCCCCTGATAGGCTTTATGAAATAGTCCTCCAAATTGAAGGTGATGTTAAGAGAACCATTAAGGGAGTCTTTTGGGACAACCTTACCTCCTCATATGACATTTTGTTGGCGGAGACAGATTGGCCTCCTCCATTTGTTTTGTCTTCTTCCCGAGGGGAAGACGTGATACTCCTGAGTTTTTCCCGGTACGTCTCTGAAGAGGCTAAACAAGCTTACGCTTCGGAATGGGCTTTGCGCAAGTACCGGCTGTGTATCGTAATCAGGTTGGCTGGGATAAGGATTCACCAGCACATGAAATTCCTTTACGATCTATGCCACAGGCACAATATCCGTTCAGGCGTGAAGCAAAAGCATCCGTAAGTGAAATTTTGACCAAGTTGGAATATCAGGGTGTCATTGAACCCTGTGTTTCATCCATGAATAATCCTCTTTTTCCGATATCGAAACCGAACGGTTCATATCGTATAGTTTTGGATTACAGACAATTAAACAGTCATGTTTGTACGTTTGCCGTACAAAACACACACAGCTCTGCATTAGTGAATAATATTGTTAGTAAAAAATACAAAACGACACTGGATATTTCCAATGGTTTTTATAGTCCTAATTTGGCTCCAGGTAGCCATGACTTATCCGCATTTACCGCGGTCGGCAATCGGAAGCGCTTTTCGCGTTTGCCTGTGGGCTATAAGAACAGTCCCGGGGCATTTGCTGCACGTGTTGTGTCTCTGTTACACGACATTGACCCTGATGCGTTCTCATACGTCGACGACATTTATTTGACAGATGACGAATTGATCCCGCATCTTGTGCGTGTGGATCGCATCATTCTCTCTTTTGCGGACTTGGGTTACAAATTAAATTTTGCCAAGTCACACATCGCTTGTCTGGCGGTACTTTTCTTGGGCTACGAGCTCAATAACGAAGGTAGCGGTTTAGCACCCCACTTCCTGGAGAAATGTGCACAGTTGCAACCTCCGTCCACTGCAATCTTTGCTGGGATTTTTTAATTTCGGGATGACATACATTCCTGATTATGCCCAGCGTATCAAACCGCTTTATGCGTTGATACAACCCTCTTTTTCATCTGCCAGCTGGCTTTCCGGAACATACTACGATTCTTCGGTCTTTGCAGTCTGCTCTGCTTGCGACTAACTTTTTGTTAACACGTGATAATTCTACGAACTTGGTCATAAGAATTGTGCCAGGGACAGTAGGTTTCACTTATTTTACATTCAATAAAGGTGACACAGTACCAATAGCATATAAATCGCATTTGTACACAGCGGCGGAAATGCGATTTTCCACTGTTGAGAAAATTTTGACTGCGGTCCAGATGGCAATTCTGAAGGAACGCTCTCTGGCGCAGGGAAAACGCATTCTTATGGTTTCGCCTGTACCTACTTTAGAAGCAGTGACTAAGGCGAGTGTACCGAATTCTAAAGCTCTGCATCCACGTTGGATTCAATGGGCGAGTTCATTGACATCTGCTGATGTCATGTTTATCTTTGATCCCTCGTTGCAGACGCAGGATTTTTACAATATGAACATGTTCATCCTCCTCCGTTGTTGTTACTTACTTTGGATCAGTACAAATGTAGCTGCTCAGCCAGCTGTCGGGTCAAAGCATGCTTATTCAGCGGCTTGCGCTATTGTGGCTGGCTCAATTGTAAATGGTGAATTTAAGTCTTCTATAGTCCATACACAGGTACGTGGGGACTGTACGGCTCAATTGGCGGAGCTGCGTGCTTTGATTTTGGCTCTAGAATTCGCAGATCCTGAAGTGAACATTCTTCTTGGGGGCGATTCTTACTACTGTGTGCAAGCTTTCAATGATAACTTATTCTTTTGGTCTCAGAATGACTATCGAGACTCTAAAGGTAGCATAATAAAGCATAAAATGCTTTGGGTCCGAGTGGCGACACTTAAGGAACGTTTACCGCTCACACAGGCTATGGCTATTTATACTCTTGGCCATCAGCGTGTGGGAACACATGCTGTGGGTAATTCTTTGGCTGATGAGGCAGCCAAATCTGCAGTAGCCACGTTCAGTAGCAGCGGTTACTAGGTCCATGACTAAGATTGATAATGATATTCTTGCAGCGATAGCTGCCACGAAGGGTGGGACAGACTTCCCACAGGGTTTCCCTTCTAAGTGTTCTTATCATTTATCACCTGAGCAAGTCCCATTTGCTACAATACCGTCCATTGGGGATCGGCTGATTCCCAACGAGGACCGCAGACTTCCTTTGATCATAGCCGCACATGAAGGCATGGCTTCTGCACATGCCGGAGTTTCTGCGACTGTTTCTATTTTACAGCAATGTTATTGGTGGTGTGGTTTATACAAACAAACCCGTAATTATGTACTATCTTGTGACATTTGTCAACAGATTAAACCATCTACGGTTGCACGTCCACCGCATACACAACTATACATTTCTAATCAACCGTTGGTTGTATTTATCTTGATCACTGCGGTTCCTTGACTTTCGACACTCATATAAACATATTTTAGTTGCAGTTGATTTGTGCACTCGATTCCTTTGGGTTTGGCCACAACGCAGTGCTGACGCTCGAAATGTCATTAGAGATTTGCGTGTCTTTGTCTGGACTTTTGCCTGTTGCACCTTCCACTCTGATTAAGGTCCTTCGTTTGCCTCTAAGGCGTACAAGGATGCAATGAGGTCTTTGGGGGTGCTGGTGCAGTTTTCGTCTCCATACAGGCCTGAGGGCAATTCTATAGTGGAGCGAATGAACCGTGACTTAAAGCAATCTTTGACAGCTAGAGTCTTAGGTACTGGCAGGGGTTGGCTGACTCATTTGTATGGGGTTCAACGTGCACTAAATAATCTCCCAAGAAGATCTCTGGGTGGGCGGACCCCATACCAAATGCTCTTTGGCATTAAAATGTTTGTAAACACAAGGAGATGATGGACGGAGCGCTGAAACTTTTCAGACACTCACCCCCCAGTCACAGATCTGGGTTGAATCCATCATCGTTCTTTAGCTCACTTTGCCACCCCAGTTCAGACAAAGCTATATGCAAATCAGTCTTGACCCTGTGCCTTATGGGAACAGTCCAGCCCGAAGTGCCAAGCCATGTCTTCCCTGGACCGGAAACCAGCATTTTGGGACCGGTTACGGGGTAACACCTCTCATCAGCCAGACTAGCTTGAATCCAGTGGCAAAGTGAGCAAGGGACCCACGTCTGGGCATACCCTGCCAACTTAGGGCGAACAAAGCAAACACAAGGAGATGATGGACGGAGCGCTGAAACTTTTCAGACACTCACCCCCAGTCACAGATCTGGGTTGAATCCATCATCGTTCTTTAGCTCACTTCGCCACCCCAGTTCAGACAAAGCTATATGCAAATCAGTATCGACCCTGTGCCTCATGGGAACAGTCCAGCCCGAACTGCCAAGCCATGTCTTCCCTGGACCGGAAACAAGCATTCTGGGACTGGTGCTCACGTTGCCACTGGATTCAAGCTAGCCTGACTGATGGGGGCTGTTAGCCTGAAACCGGTCCCAGGATGTCTGTTACCGGTCCAGGGAAGACATGGCTTGGCAGTTCCAGCTGGACTGTTCTCATGAGGCACAGGGTCAAGACTGATTTGCATATAGCTGTGTCTGAACTGGGGTGGCGAAGTGAGCTAAAGAACGATGATCGATTCAACCCAGATCTGTGACTGGGGGTGAGTGTCTGAAAAGTTTCAGCACTCCGTCCATCATCTACTTGTGTTTGCCATTAAGATGTTTGTGCCAGACCTTGATGGTCTACCGTTTGACGTAGATAACTATTCTACTATGTTGCAGGAACTACAAAAGGCCCGTGACACACGGACTAAAGATCATTCACCCTCGTCCACTGAAGCGGCGGTGCTGATTCCTGTTGCTGGCTGGCTTCCGAAAGTTGGCGAACTGGTACGAGAAAAACTGGAGAACAAAAAAGAATTTGGTCCCTCTTATCGCGCACCTGTCCCAGTTCTTGGATTGAAGGGTACTCGTACAGTAATTTTACCTCCTTTGCCTGGCCGCAAGGATAACAGATTTATTTCAATTGACAATGTCAAGCTACACCATATGGCTGATACTGAATATTGTGACTCCCAGTATTCCAAGCCGGGCTGTTTCACTGAATCCGATGGCTTCTACTTCTTCGACTAGTACACGCGTTATGGAGGGGGAGTTGGAAACTTCTATTGACTTTTTGCCAGTTGTGCCTTCCTCTTCCTCCAATGCAGACGTCGAGTATGATTCTCCTCCTATTGAGTTTCTCGTTGACGTTGCCAACAGTACTATACAGCATCCATCTGATGCTGCACAACCTCCAATGTTGCGCTTGGGAGCAAGCAGTTATTACATGGATCGTACAAGTTTTTCTTACGATTTTTCTTCTTTGTCCTCATCTGTCATCACAACCGACACGTACCAGTCTTTTCCTGGCCGGGTTCAAGAAGACTTACCTGGTCCCACCCTGGACATACATCTGGATGGTGTTTACACTTATATTCCTTTTCATGTGGATTGGGTTTGTGACCGTGTTCTTTTTGCTCATCAATGGTCATTATTTGCCTGAACGCTCTGCTGTGAAATTTGTTGATGGAGTTCTGGCTCCCCATACATCGTCCCATATCATGAAACGTAATCAAGCCCTCGTGAACATTTCGGCCTTTCCTGTTGCTGATGGCATCGTTTGGGACAAAGTTGCATTCGATATCCATGGTCCGACAGAGGTCCTGAACATTCCATACGTGTTCCGCGTTTCACTGGGAGATGCGGTAACACAGGACATACACTCAGACAACTGGGATGTTCAGGCAGTTCATTCTTTGTTTTCTGATTTAAAATATTATGCTACTTTTGATGCTGAAGATCTGTATTTGAATTCAGCCAATTATGCAGATTTATTCTGTTACCAACATTATGGCCATCACTCCCTACACAGAGCAAACACTTTAAGACCACTTTTTAATTTTACACATTGAGAACATTGTCCGACTCCTTAACAGGGGAGTTCTAATGCTCTACGGAGTAAGTTCACATACTTCTCCGATTACAATACGTCCAATCCAGAATCCTATTTCTATAAGTTAAAAGTGCCATCTCCATCTAAATTCATATTGACTTACACTAAATTGATTTATTCTAATTCCTTTAGGACCGATTTGGCCTTACATGGTTACGAACATTGGAAAACCACCATTGATTTGAAATCCATTTGGAGTACCAAAGATTGGCAGGTCCAAGGTACTGAAGCTCTGCATCGTGCGTGTCTAATTCCGACTCAAATTTTATTTTTAAATGACAAGGTGCAGCAGACTACTTGTTTTGGTTTGGCTACAGCCAAAAATTTGAATGTTCCTTCTATTCCTTCATTGGCTGAGTACGATACTTGGCATACACACACCAATCATACAACTGATGTATTGCTTGCCCTGTTTAAAAATGGTAGTATAAATGTTTCTGATGTTGACCACTTGGGATGGTTGTTGTGGCCAACAAGTTCCAATGCATGTCAACTAAGGTTTCTTAATGCAATGGCAGGTTTCACACAAAGTAGACCTGATCCACGTTTCCCACATTCTCATTCAGTCACCACCTATTCGGTGGGTAAGTTGTGTTAGCAATGGTTGGGACACTCCACACTGTCATCCGTGAAACAACACCTGTCCCTTTTGTCGAGTGACATCAATTTTGCTGATTTTATTTTAGTACCAAAATCACCTAGATCAAAACGATATATTTATGAAGCATATAATGAATTATGGAAACTATCGCAGATGGAAGCTGCAGTACGTCTGCGACAAATTGACCAAGCTTATTTAGAAAAAGTTCTTGCAGTGGTAGATAACAGCATTAATACATTATCTTCCCATATTTACACCTTGGACAATATTGTTTCCTCGGTTATTGATATTGTACAGACTGATGTATCTGTGTTGTATCATGGTCAAAATCAATTGCGCTCTATAATGCAATTTGCATGGATGTTACAAACGCTCAAAATGGGCAAAGTTCCGCTTCTGCGCTGTTTTTGCCATTTAATTTGACTGATAAACAGAAATTTATGTCCAAGAAAGACGCAACTTACACAATGTTATACATTGAACAAATAGAACAGTTATCTTTTTCTGTGGCTGAGACGGATTCAGCTGTGTGGTTAATACACGGGGTTATTTCACTGCCCTTCTCACAGTTTCAGTTCACATCTTGCATGAAACACTTCCCAGTTGGGCGCTTTGAGCCCCTTGGAAGTGCTTTTATCCATGAATTGTGGTCATTGCCTTTCACCTACAGATGTCAGCGTGCGGATAACGAGGTTTTCCTAACAGGGGAGGATTACGATTCCACAGTAGGACATTCCCTAGTTTGCAAACAAGTTAAATTGCACAACGCCTGTAACGTGTCACACCTAATCTGGCTTGTTTTTTTAAAGGAACACCCGTCCCAGCTATTATTCCTGCGCTCACGTTGCTTTCAAATGGCAGTTATCTTATTTTGAATAACCACGACTGCTGTGGCTTACGGGCCGGCATCCCGTATATAGTAACGGTTTTGCAATGTTACTTGTTGCAGCTATGTCCTTTTTCCACCCCGCTTGGGTATGTAGATAGTTCGCTTTGGCCTTGCATTCCTACTTTGAAAACAGATTTCAATAAACTAAGCAGACTCAAAGCGCTATTGTTTCAACAAGAAGTGGCTCTCACATCAGCGCGAGAGACCTTCGAATTGCAGGTGGCGAGAACCGCAAGTGAGATACACTCACTACTAAGCACCAATCTCCCACTCCATTTTGGAGAATGAATACACCAAATATTTAATGCGTCTGATACTGAAGGCCTTGCTCATTTTTTAAAACTTGCGGGATCCGGCCTTGTGTTCTCCTTTCAGACGATTTTTGGAGTAATACCGGCCTTTATGCATTCTATTTTTTCCAGCACGTTCGGAGGGTTTCCATTGATCCTCTTGCTGGCGTGTGGCATGCTGGTACTTCTGCTCCTGTTACGCAATGGCTGCCCATCTTGTGGTACTGCACAGACCCGGCCAATTGCAACTTTACTGTGACCGAATGCAACAACTGTTTGGATGTTTGCCATTGGCGTCACTTGGTGTGAGTTATGGACTTACCTTTCGCTTTGCCTACTTCACTTGCGTGCAACCTGTGTTCTATTGCCAATGGTGCCCTTTCCATTGGACCTTGGATTTATGCCTCTCCAATGCATCCGGCACTGACCTGGATTATGATCTGCTGATGGGTCCATTACTGGCCCATGACCAGGCCTGTTCTGGGGACGGACGTTTGATGCGTGCGGCTGCACTTGGAGTGTTGGCAGACTGGAATACCTGTGAGGCTTCGCAAAGCCTCTTGCAATGGAGTTTCATCGAGTATCACGCAAGTTACCCGGATATGCTCCTGGAGGCATCGAATTATGAGGAGCACGTGTGTTCATTCGAGCTGCTCAACTGGATGGCTCCCTCTTTGCTGTGAATGACGGGGATGACCTTTTGGAACGGCTTGCATTCCTCGGTTCACGTAATCTGATGAATTTTCCGGACTCGCCTTAAAAACTTTTTTATTTTTTTCTTGAATTTTGACATTTGCCAATTTGGCCCTTTGTCGAAGCTATTTGATTCTGCTTACAGTTGCATTCTGTGCTTTCTATATGCTACGTCCTGGCCAAGCGGAGGGTGTCATGTGGCCGATAGGGACATTGTCGACATCCCTAAGTTAGCATGAGCCCAGCAGCCATGATGCTGCTTTTGCGCACGTTACTACTTGGCTTTATTTTTGCAAGACTCTGTTTGTGCCTTTCACATGAGAACCGTCTGCTTTGTTCGTTCTCTGCCTGTTCCTGGAATTTAGTCTGAACACTATGACCAAGGTCAATAAACATTGCCCCTTGTTATTCTGTTCTGGTCAGTCCCTAGCACCTAGACAAAACATACTAACACAGCTGCGGCTGGAAACTCGTACTTTGATATTATGGGGATGCATGTTTAGGTAACACACACTTGGAGAGGGAGCTTTCCAGGGAGAAGAGCAATGCGGTTCCTATGATGTAGATATACCATCTAGGCACTAAGGTATGGGGTCTGCTGACAAAGCCCAGAGATCTTCTATTATATAATAATACTTCTTCTTACCAAGGGAGGGTGGTTAGGCACTATAGCCCTTTCTCCGTTGTCTTTATATGATGACATCTCCCTTTATGATATATGGCCTTTCTGCAATGCTAACTGTATTAGTTTTATGCCTTTTACTGCTGGTTGTGGCTCGTATACTGCGTTTTGGAGCACAATAGTTAAAATAAACATTTTAAACTATATTCGTGTTTCGGTCCGTTCTTATTGTGGACAAGTATGAGAGAGCGAGCGAAAAGGTGTGTCTTGTTACCGCGATTCCTGAGAGATACGGGAGTGTTGTGTTCTGGGGTGTCTAATCATTTGCTTCTTCATGAGTGTGTATGAGAGTGAGTGAGACACTATAGCTAGTCGGTCCTGGGTTCGTGGGCACTAAGGTGGTGGGAAGGCTTAGCCCCTATACACTGAGGTCCCATTTTCCTGCGCATAGCTCTGTGTATGTGCAGAATCCCTGCAACAATACCTCTGCGTTATAGACGGTCATTTCAAGATGACCGTGGTGGCCCTATAGTATATTTGAAACTCCCACGGTCTTGGGTGCTGGTGACCTGGCACTGATCATTTTAGGAACAGCTGGAAGCCTGAGACATCTGTTGAGTTTTGTACTGCTATAAGCCAGCCTCCTCCCTAGAGCCTGATGCAATTCTCATCCTGGGCCACGCCCACCAACACACCCAGCAGATACCCTTGGGCCACTTTCTTCATTCGCTGTACAATCGTAATCATGAGTGCCGGGAGCATTGGTGATGGCTTAGGAGTCTGGAGGAAGTGGAACTGCAGGACGAGACTGTCAAGATGCATGGTGGTGAGTGGACAGCACTTACACCGATTTCCTGGATATGTCTCTTTGGTTGTGGATTAGTTTTCAAGGGCTTGAGCACCTGGTCAGGCTAGGCTGTCTCTGCCTCAGAGGGGACCAGAGCTCTCATCAAGGGAGAGCCATATGGATTTTAGGCAGGTCTGTGCTTGGAGTGTGTGGATGTGTGTGGTCATCTCTGCCTAAGGGAATCCAGGAGTGGTCTTGAAGAAACTGTTACTTACAATATGGGCATGTGCCTGCTTGAGGAGTATTTGGTGCACATCGTGGTCTGTCAACGATCGGTCTCTGGGTGTTTCTCTACCACTAGAGTGTTCTTCCAGGGCCTGTCACACAATCAGTCATCGGATGTGCCTTTGCTTCAGACCTGTCACAGGGTTGAGGGCATATGCCTGCCACAGGCGGTGTTATAGTAGTTTTCCAGGACCTGTTAGTGGGCGTGTCTCTCTCTCAGGAGATGTTAGAGTGGTTTTCCAGGACATGTCACTGGGCAGGACTCTGCCCTGGGTTTGTTAGAGTGGTCTACCAGGACCTGTTAGTGGGATTGTCTATGCCTCAGAAGGTGCTCGAGTGGTCTTCCAGGACCTGTCAGTGGGCATGTCTATGCCTCAGGAGGTGCTAGAGTGGTCTTCCAGGACCTGTCAGTGGGAGTGTCTATTCCTCAGAAGGTGCTCGGGTGGTCTGGACCTGTCAGTGGGCGTGTCTGTGCCTCAGGAGGTGCTAGAGGGGTCTTCCAGGACCTATCAATGGGCATATCTCTGCCTCAGGAGGTGTTAGAGTGGTCTTCCAGGACCTGTCAGTGGAAGTCTCTCTCTTCCAGGACCTGTCATTGGACATGTCTCTGCTTCAAGATGTGTTTGAGTGGGCGTTAAGATCTGCCGGTAGACATGTCTCTCCCTCAGGAGGTTTTAGAGTGGTCTTCTCTGACCTGTCACTTATCAGTTGTCATGTATCTCCCTCAGAAGGTGTTGGACTGGTCTTCCAGGTTCTGTCGGTGGACATGACTCTGCCTCAGAAGGTGTTCAAGTGGTCTTGTAGGATCTGTTGGTGGGTGTGTCTCTCCCTCAGGAGATGTTAGAGTGGTTTCCCAGGACCGGTCACTAGTCAGTGGTATGTCTCAGCCTCAGGAGGTTTTCAACTGGTCTTCCAGGACCTGTCGGTGGGCATGTCTGGGCATGTCTCTACATCAGGAGGTGTTTGAGTGGTCTTTCAGGACCTGTCGGTGGGTGAGTCTCTGCCTCAGGTGGTGTTAGAGTGGGACCTGTCATTGTTAATGTGATCCCCTCGGCATGTGTTAGAGTGGTCTTCCAGAACCTGAGTGGGCATGTCTCTCCTCCAGGATGTCTTAGAGTGGTCTTCCAGGACCCGTCAGAGGGCGTGTCTCTGCCCTGGAGGTGTACTCGAGTGGTCTTCGGGACCAGACAGTGGGCACGTTTCTCCCTTAGGAGGTGTTAAAGTGGTCTTCCAGGACCTGTCAGTGGTCGTCTCTCTCTTCCAGGATTTGTTAGAGTGGACTTCCAGGACCGGTCATTAGTCATTGGACATGTCTCTACCTCAAGATGTGGTCGTTCAGACCTGCCAGTAGGCATGCCTCTTCCTCAGGAGGTTTTATACTGGTCTTCCTGGACCTGTCACTGATCAGTGGGCTTGTCTCTCCCTCATGAGGTCTTATAGGGGCCTTCCAGGACCTGTTGGTGGGCATACCTCTGCCTCAGGAGGTGTTCAATGTGTCAAGTGATCTTCCAGGATCTGTCAGTGGGCATGTCTGTACATCAGGAGGTGTTCAAGTGGTCTTTCAGGACCGGTCGCTGGGCAAGGGAAGACCTGTGGGTGGGCGAGTCTCTGCCTCAGGTGGTTTTAGTGTGGTCATCCTGGACCTGTCATTGGTCATGTCTCTCCCTCATAAAGTGTTAAGAGTCTTTTTCAGAACCTGTCAGTGGGCGTCTCTCTGCCTCAGAAGGTGTTAGAGTGGTCTTACAGGACCTGAGTGGGCATGCCTCCTCCTTAGGGTTTGTTAGAGTGGTCTTCCAGGATCTGTCAGTGAGCGTGTGTCTCCCTCGGGAGGTCTTGGAGTGGTCTTCCAGGGCCTGTCAGTGGGCATGTCTCTGCCTCAGGAGATGTCAGAGTGGCTTCCAGGACCTGTCTGTGGGCATGTCTCTGCCTCAGGAGGTATACAAGTGCTGTTTGAGGATCTGCCACTGGGTGCAATGATTGGAGAATGATGGAGGCCGGTTATCACTTACCTTACGCCAACGTCCGCACACGGTAGCACTTCCCCATCGCAGTTCCAGCAGCTCTGGGAGGGGGGAGCCCCACGGAGACTCCCAAAGAAACTCTTTTTACTGGCAACCCCACCCTCAGCGTCGCTCTCCTCCCTCCTGGGTGTGAATCGCAGGGCCCTCACCCGATATACATTCACAAAGGGCAGGTCAAACTGTAGTGAGAAAAGAGAAGCTGCTGTCAGTTCAGAGCCTTCCTAGATATAGCTGAGAGCCTCAGATCAAACCTCTCACCAGAGAACGTTAAGATCTTCATGGCCTACCTACAGACAGCTGAGGTCTTCTGAACAGGTCTCCAAAGAACTGAGACCACTGGCTCGAGTTCCTCGCTTTATATATACTCCAAAGATGAGCCCAGATCCTGCACCTTCACATGCCCTCTAGATCACCGAAAGCTCTCTCCACCTGTAACATCCTGTCAGTCTCCTCAAAGTACCTTCCTCCTGACATACTCTCTGAATCCCCCCTGCTCCTCTACCTCAGCCACACCCGGTGGATTGCTCTGGGTCCTACACCCCTCAGAAGCGTCATGGAATGCCCCAGGGACTGCGCTGAAGGAAAGCATGGATCACATCAGTGTCTCTACCTCAGTCACACCCAATAGATAGCTCCGAGTCCTCCACCCCTCAGAAGTCTCATGGAACCCCTCCAGGAACTGCGCTGATGGAGAGCACGGGTCACATCCGTGTATCCATCTCAGTTACACCCAATGGATCGCTCTGATTCCCCCACCCCTCAGAAGCCTCATGGAACCCCCATCTCCCCCCCCCCGGGACTGCGTTGATGGAGAGCACGGGTCACATCAGGGTATCTACCTCAGTCGCACCCAAACGATCGCTTCGGGTCCTGCTCCCTGACATGCTTCATGGATCACCTCACCTTCCTCCCTCCTGGCTGCCATGAGACTCGCCCAGCTCCACCTACCTGGTCCTTCTGGTTGGTGAGTCGGCTCAGGTGCCGTAGGAATTGGAACATGGAGCATTTCTTGACTAGGATGAGGTCCGCTGAGCCATCAGCAAGGTGGGCCGTGGGCGAGAGTCCATCCGGGCTCTTTGGACAAGCACTGGAGATGGCGGTCAGGTTGATGGCAATGAAGGAGCCTTCCGCGCTCTGCCAGTTGCTGTCTGCGGAAAAAGAAATGATTCAAGATATAACTAACCAGCCACCTTCAGGGTAGAGGGGATCTGCCAGGCTGTGAGAGAGAGAGGCCTGGGAGAGCAGGGCGGGACCATCTGTTACCTCAGGGGCAGGATAAACGGCCAACGGAAGGACAGAAAAAACCCTGCACCCCTCAGGTGTCATGTCCAGGACAAAGAGCCAACTGGGGGGCACAAGCAAACACACTATGCCCTCAGAAGTCCATGTCCAGGGCAGAAACGTGACCATGGGAGACGAGGTGGACGACATCAGTACCTCACGAGGCACTGGATCTATAGCGTCTAGGGGCCTCATGTATGAGAGGGTTGCATCACGTTTCCACCATGCAACATAGTACATGCATGACGCAAATCTCTAAGACAGATTTTTGAAGCCACGCAAAGCCACTTTGCGTGGCTCTGAGTGGCTTCAAAAATCTGGAGTAACGCAATGCAGCGCAAATCGCTGACTTGCATTATTCTGCCCTGTGTAGATGTTCCATGGGCGTTGCGTGGGTGTTCCCACACAACACCCATGGATTTTGTCGCAGCTCCAGATTTAAAAGAACTTGTAAACCTAGGGATGCGCCAAAAACGTACACCTTCCCAGGAGAGGCATAACGAGGAGAAATCTCCATTTATCCTTGTTCCTTCCTCTTTCTGTGTCTGCTGTATTCTGTAGGACGCATAGAAAGAGGAATATGCCTCCCAGGATTGTTTTTGTGCAGGAAGATGTCCCTTCCTGCACAAAAACAATCCTGCATGTAACACAGGCGCCCTTGCACCATGGTGCAAGAGTGCCTGCATTGGTGCTAGGCTGCCGAAACGGCGCCAGCGTGCGGGAAAGGGCAGAAATGCACTGTATTGACTTAAAAACGGCGCATTCCTGCCCTTTCCCTGTCACGCAGTGCAGCAGGGTGACTTACTGCACTGCATCACAAGCTCACAAATGAGGCCCTAGGTTTGGAGTCTAGTACAGGTTGAAGCATTTGGTAGACGCTTTGAGAGCCTTCTGCATCCAATGGTACCCAGAGATTGGGGTGCTTGGGAGGTCTCTGAGCGAGGCGGGGGGCTTACCTTGATTCTGGAGCTGCTGGATCTGGTTGGCTTCAGCCTCATCGCAGTCTTCCTTGAGTCTTCCTGAGGACTCTGAACAGACGAGGCACCTAGAACAGAAGAGGCCAGCGGGTCAGAGAGCGAAGGCGGACTTTGATGGAGCGGCCACAATCATATGAACATCTCAGGCCCAGGTGTGCTGCAGAAGGCCAGGTGCTGTCATCAGTCCACCTGGGAATGGACCGTGGCTAGTGAGTGGGTGTGACCACAGAAGGGTGGCCGGTGGAGGGAGCAGGACGACTAGGTTTCTTTGGGTAGTTACTTTATGGTAAGTGCTATATAAATAGTTATTTGTAATTACTCATGTAGCGAGCGAGACATTCTTACAGTGCATGCGTATCTCCTTCATATAGAGCTTGGCAAAGTCAAAACCCTGCCTTGAAATGCTGCATCTGTTTCCTTGATGACGAGGCTAGATCTTAGGCTTCTGTGATGCTTCCCCCACAAGCATCCCCCACACAAGTACTCCCCCAACTCCCCCACAAGCACCCCCTCTATTACTTCTCCCACAAACTTCTGGGGGAAAAAGAAAACACTTTTGCTCTACTGTTTTCTTGTTTACTGATCCATCTTGGATCAGTAAATAAAAAGTAAAAAATGGCGCCCATGTCATTTTGTAGGCACGTACATGGTTGGTGATGCATACGCCATGTATGCAAAATGACGCAACCACAGCAGCACTTTTTTTTCTCTCTAGCCAGGCTTTAAAGCAAAGGGGACGCTGTACAGCATCGCAAAAAAAAAAAAAGTGTGCCAATATGTCGCAAAGGCGAGACCTATTGGCTTTGCCAGTGCTTGCTTGACATCTTACGGCATCATGTATCCCAGTCCACAGGGCATGCAGCCCCCGTTCCAGCAGCATGCAGCACTTATTGTGGTCGGACCAGCGTGCACAATGTGATGATGGCTTCTTCTGTGTCTGCCTGAAGAGCTGTTCTGCAGAGCGCAGCGCTGCCAATGGATGTCACCCTGGTAGGCTCTCCTTCCTGACCAAGCACAGTCAGCAGACGGGGAGGTCTGGCCAATTCCCCAACTCTGACAATATGGTGAAGTTCGGTGGGGGTCCAGGCCATCACTCACTGTTCGGTATCTACCTACCATCCCCACTCCTACAGATGTTCATGGACAACGCGGTGCAGTGACTGCAGCTGGGGCTCACCTTGGAACCAAGGACACCACTGAGGGCCGGGTCCCTCGATGAAGATTTTGCCAAGAACCAACAATTTATTAAACAATCCTTGCCCCCTCTTCCAGACTCATGGAGGAATCTGAATCTTACTTGTAAATCCAAGATCCATTTTGATCTAATCTCAGCATTCAATCTTTTAAAACTGTTAATAGGTGAAACCTTAAAATCTTTTGACTGACTCCATTCTGGGGAATGCAGCTAAAGATCTGTCTTACCTGCTTTTTAGGTCTCGCAGACCTAGCGCTGGAGCGCGCATGCGCTCCTCGCTCTGCGAGGCTTATTGTAATCGGTAAGATTTCAGAAGTGGTGTTTAAGCCCCGCCCCTGCATTTCATTGGCTTGCGTCATCATCCATGCTAAACGCTGGTTTTGGATTGTACAGAAGGCTTCTTAGTTCCTCCTTGTTACCGCCCTGTCTAATTTTAGCCCCGCCCATCCGGACTGCACGGTGTACTTGCGGCAGTACACTATTGACTTTATTAGTTGGTGTAGGCACTTTTTCATTAAAGTGAATCTGCTTTCACGTCTATGCATAGCATACATTTTTGCGGCGTTACACTGTTTTCTTTATTATTATTATTGGTTGTAGGCAATTTTTCATTTAAGTGAAGCTGCTTTCACGTGTTCGTGTTGTGTTGATGCGTGGCAAAGGAAGCGCTCGAATGTCCTCCGATTGTCTAATAATAAGCCACGGAGAGGTTAGTACGTTCGGGGCAATACGCTGCATGTTCAATTGTTGCTCTTCTGCTTTCACGGGAGAGGTTAGTACGTTCGGGGCAATACGCTGCGTGTTCAATTGTTGCTCTTCTGCTTTCACGGGAGAGGTTAGTACGCTCGGGGCAATACGCTGCGTGTTAACTAGAATGGGGCAAGCCATGAGACAAAGAGGGAGGTAGAGGCTCACGGGGAAACAGAGCGAGAGAGACACAGAGGCAGTAAGAGCTTTCACGTGTTCGTGTTGTGTTTATGCGTGGCGAAGGAAGCGCCGAATGTCCTCCGATTGTCTAATAAGCCACGGAGAGGTTAGTACGTTCGGGGCAATACGCTGCGTGTTCAATTGTTGCTCTTCTGCTTTCACGGGAGAGGTTAGTACGTTCGGGGCAATACACTGCGTGTTCAATTTTTGCTTTTCTGCTTTCACTTGGCTGTACATGTTTGTGTTGTGTTGATTTGTGGCGAAGGAAGCGCCGACTGTCCACCGATTGTTTAATAATAAGCCACAGACAAGTTAGTACGTTCGGGGCAATACGCTGCATGTTAACTAGAATGGGGCAAGCCATGAGACAAAGAGGGAGGTAGAGGCTCACGGGGAGACAAAGCAAGAGAGACACAGAGGCAGTAAGAGTGAGTGATATGCGCCAGTACTCGCCAGTGTGACAGGGAGCCACGGACAGGTTAGTACGTTCGGGGCAATACGCTGTGTGTTCAACTCTTGCTCTGCTGCTTTCATGTCGCTGTGCATCTTTGTGTTGTGTTGATTTGTGGCGAAGGAAGCGCTGACTGTCCACCGATTGCCTAATAATAACCCATGGACAGGTTAGTACGTTGAGGCTTCTTAGTCCCTCCTTGTTACCGCCCTGTCTCCTTTTGGCCCCGCCCACCCGGACTGGATCTTTCACTTGCGGCGTTACACTGCAGATGCCAAGCTGAGTCTCCAGGGGGAGGAGGGGAAACGAAGAAGGTAAACAAGCCTTCCAGCCGCCCTCTCGTCCCTCCCTCCCAGTCAGGCGCTATCCTCCAAGCGTGGTGTAAATACACTGATGGCCTTCTGTCCGACCCAAGGGGTCCGATTTTCGCCTCTGCTCTTCATCCTTCTGTAGTTACTGAAAGGTGCCACTGAAAAATCCTCCCCGTTTTAGGTGCTCGTGTTTTTTATTTGCATGGAAAGTAGAGGGACAAAACTCTAGGGTGCTAAAGCCAGCCTCTTCCTCGTTGTCCAGTTTAACTGCTGACGTCATCACAGCTCATAAAATGGCCAAGGCGTCCTTAGAACAGGGCTATGCCGCCAGCAGGCAGTGGTCTGGCAGCGTCGCGGGACCGTTTCTCGGGGTGAGGAAGGTCATCGAGGACACAGCACGGCTATACACAGCGTAGAAGTATGCTCACAGCCCCTCGTTGTTGGTATAAAGGCGGTCACAACAGGCCCTAAATAGAACAGATTTCCTAACGTCCCAAAGCGACTCCTGCGATCTGGTTGCAGTAAGGCTTTCTGGTCACATTGCAGATCCGTACCGTGACACGATCCGCTGAGGACACGCTGGCTTGTGCCCCGTCCATCTGCTCTTCTATTAAGACCCTAGTCTGGTCTGAGCTATTGACATTGCAATGACAATGCCTTTTATTTTTGTTTTCGTTTTTAAAACATAACTAAAAGGCATTGTCATTTACAATGCCAATAGCTTAAACTCGTGTAAATGCGAGACCTATTGCATTGCAAATGCTTGTTCTTCATTCGACCAAATCAGTGCCTCTCCCTCTGGGAGAGAAGTGTTCCCGACCATCACAAAAATGACTAAATTATTCCTTTATTCTGTCCCCATTCTCGCTAAAGTGATTGAAAGTTGTGATGCAGCACAATTTTCAGAGCACATCTCAACAATGTTTGTGAGGGGCTTCAGTCGGGCTTCAGAGAGATACAGCATTAAAAGCTGCTTCACTCCAGGTAGCTGGCGGTGCACTTCGCATTCTGGATTCTGGCGATTCATGCGGACTTGTTCTGCTGGATTCGACACAGCAAATCACTCCCTGCTCACTAGGCTTCTCAAAGAATGTATGGATGGTGATGGTGTCGTCCTCACGCGGTTTGATTTGTGTCTTCGATCTGGCTGGGTCAGATTAAATGGACAACTGCTTCTTCAGTTCAGCTATGCTGGTGCAAGGGATCCTGAGAGATTCAATGATCGCCCTCCTCTTTATGTTGAATCCCCCGGAGTCTTCTGCAAGAACTCGGGATCCCTTATCCTCGCCCAAAATGTAAAAAGATAACGAAGTCTATTTTAGAAATAGCTGTTCTCCTCCCTGCCCAAACACTGCAAACGGTTCAGGATTGGATGACCGCCTGTCATCTGAAACGCAATCTCTTAAAAGCTGAATTCAGCTGATGTCATCTTCACACTCGATTTGATCAGTCCAGGACTGACACCTGTTCTACCTCTGGCTGAAAACAAGCCGTCATCGACCACGCCACACCACTGGGTGTCATTTTTGATAAAAGGTTCAACCTACAAGGGCAAATCACCAGTTTATCCCAGAGCAAGACCCACATACTATAGTCCAATCCCTTGTGTTGTCAATGATTGACTATCAATTTTGTTTAGCCTGGAGTTCTTAAGATGCACCGTGCCAAGTGAGCCGCGAGGAGGAGACGTTCGTGCGAGGCAGTACCCTGGTGCATAGTGCGAATAAAGGCACTTGTCCCCCTCGTTTCAAAGGCTCATGAGGCATTGCCCTTTCATACAACAAATTACCCTTTAGGATATTCCTTTTTGGTATCGTATTTTAATTAAGACAAGTCTGTCTCTAACACGTAGCATTCACTACCTGTATATATAGCACTTTATAAAATTTGACATTATCAATAGAGCTATGTGAGAACGGAAGGATCTGTTAACCTGTCCTGAAGAAGAAGCAGCACGCTTCGAAACATGTTGACACACACAGGAGGCTTTGTACATTGAAGCAACACACCTCCGACCCACTTTTTTAACAATACCGGCCCCATGGAATATTAAAGTCTTCTACCCACAGGAGCTAGGTATTTTTAAACTCACCTTCACTCACCCCTGACCCTTCCACTCACTCATTCCTACACCACACATAGTCAATAATATCAGTGCTCCCACGTATCCGTAGGTCGTAGCACGCCGCGTCCCGTAGAGGGCGCGAAGACCCCTATGAAGAAGCATGACACCAAGGGCCCTTTGGTGTGTGAGGGGTATTTAAGAAACACTATGTGCTTCCAACCATTGTAGGTAATGCACATGACCCTTGAATCAAAAACCTCTATTGAGTCCCTGAAGGTGGATCCTAGTGTTTATGATACATTACAAGGGGAGGACGTATCCACCCCCGGTGTTCGGTTAGGACACTACCTCATCACTCCCTCTTTTGTTAAATATACCCTTAAGACTAAGCTGACATGCCTTCTCTCACTTCTTGCCGGGTCCAAGTTACATGTATCAGTCTGGTCGGGCCCACCTTGGACTCCTCTTTCTTGCCTTCCAGTCCTCCCTTCCCTGCTCCCATGTTTGCTTCTCCTGCTGTCGGTCACACTCACACCCTTCACTCCCGGGGCTACTCATACCTTCAGCTTCGCACGTCCATGGTCGTGTCCTTGGTTTCTGCATTTGTTTTTACTATCTTGTGTACTTTGCAACATTGATTTGCCGACGATCATTATTGGACTGACGTTGGTTGCGACATTTGTACTAATTTGTGCCTTTCGGTTGTTTACTCTGTTCTCTACACACCAAAGCTGATTCCCTGCTGACTGATATTGTGTAATGGGTTCCTTGGTATGTTGATCACTTCCCACCACCTTTCCTTGTTTAACTTGTCACTGTCATGTACAGTTTCCATGTTTTCTCATTACAAGACCAGAGGCCGTCTTTATGCATAAACCTTTATGGCTGCTCCAACCAGCTGCCCTTAAAGAGCATCAAAACATCACAAAACGCACAGTTCCAATCGGGCCTATAAACCCCGCGCGCAGCTCATTTCTTTCATTGCAGCTCCTACTGATATGGACAGCTGCACATTTACTATTCAACACTTTCTCAGGTTTACGCTTTACTTCTTGTCTTTCCGTTTTTTAGGCTTTAACTTATAGTCATTCCTGTTTATGGAATGACCTTCCTTCATGTTTGTGTTGAATTTCTTTTTTTATATTAGGTAAGGTTTATTTATTTCGTTTTCTGAATGAGCGCAACGCAAGACCGCTCTAAAGCGGTCTGGTTTCAGTGTTTTTTCCCCTTCAGTGACTCCGTCTGGAGTTTTATTTTAAGCAGGTGTGAAAGAGTGAGTGACTCGCCGTTATTTTTGTTTGAAGTGTGGAACGAAGGCAGCGCGACTTCCTGCTTGATGTGCACAAGAGCACACGCCTGGGGAGAGGCGCGCCTGAACACAGCTCACTCCTCCTTCCCTCAGTTTCGGCCCCTTCGGTCTAGCGTATATGATGCGAATGGACCATTGAAAAAGAAAGGGGACTGGGGATAGTTTATGGCTGCCATGTTCGCTTGGAAATGTTGTTTTTCTCCCCGTGGGAACTCATTTCCAAGCAAGCGACAGTGAGTCAGTCACCTGCTTCTTTGTGAATTGAGTTCATTTGAGCTGCAGGATGTAGTTACGGCCTTTAGGCTACTTTGGTAGATGAAAAGCGAGTAGTTGTTTGATCAGCTGGCTGGCTGGTATCGTCAACCACCGTAGTGTGTACTGCGACTCTGAGTGGTGCTTGTTGGTCCAAGGAGCTATATGGTTCCTAGTAGTCCTGCTGAGGTGAAACTATCCTGTCTATCCCTTCGTTTTGCAAGTAACAAGCACGTGGATCACGGTCACTTGGGTTTAATGACTCTCACATTTTGCGGACATTTTTCTAACTGGTGCCCCTGACTGGGTGTGTTGTTTCCTATTGGGCTGTCCTGGCTCGATCGGTGGACCATGGGATGAGTAATTCACATAATTGGCGCCCACTTTGCTCTCCTCTAATTGTGCTCTTGGTTGAGGTATGGTGTCCATTTGGGCCTCCTCCCTGGGGAGCCGAAGAATGTCCTTCCCCATCACTGCGATCCTATAGGCGACTCCCATTTCCATGCGGGTTTCCACACTGGGAGGTCCCAATCCCGGGTGGTAGGGTTTGCCCCTGCATGATCCCACACCCTCTCCACTGCTGGAGGCAAGCCAGCCTTCTATCCCACTGGTATGATGTTTTATTAGGGAGTTAGACCAGAGTCTCTGGCCCTGCATGTCTAGTAGCTTCCTGACCGCTATCTCATTGGATTATCCTCACTCGCCTTCTGGCTTATGTGCCCTCCTCTTCATATTATTCTTTTTGATCTATCGCTACCCTAGTGGCCCTCCTCTCCTATCATGGCTTCCATTCGAATTAAGTCGGGAGTTAACTGCTTCAAAGTCATCTATCCCCCAATCTGTCCAAAGCAGCAGCAAAATGGTTCAAGCACAACACCATTGAACACTTCCCTGATTCCCTCTTTGTTGATCAATTCCATAATGGGCACCTAGGGAAGCTAAAAATGACTTAATTTTTTTCACCCATGACATCCCTTCCTGGTCCACCAGCTTCTTCAATTTCTTCAACGTCTCCTCCTCCTCATCTATCCCGCATGGACAGCGGCTAAAAATTTCCCTCCACGAGCTTTAAGGGCTCGCCACCATAACACTCTACAATAATGGCACCACATGATTCAAGCGACAGACTCCTGTCTCTCCCTCTTTGACCATCTCTTCCACTCCCTTCGTCCAACCCACACAACTATGATTTCCCCAACTCTTCTTTGAACTCCTCTCCTTTCTCCCTTTCTCCCCCAGACCCCCGATACTCCAGCAGGCCGCTTATCCCGGGAGGCGCAGGCCTACCCTTTGTTCTCCCCAGCCACTGCTCCTCATCTCCCTCTCTCCCCCTTCCCAAAATGCCCCTCCCCTATCTTGTCTTTTCCGGCCTCTGGCCTCCACCCCCTCCCCACCCTACACCTGCTCGATTCTCCAACATTTTCGCCGCCCCCTAATCCCACTAAATCTGCCCTCCGCCCCTCTTAACTCACCTCTCTACAACCTGGTCTTCCGAACAACTGTCCTTACCTTCCCCCTTCCCTCCCCTTTCGCCTCATCCCTTTCCGCTCTTCCCCGTCCCCTGTACCCTAAATTCTTCTCTTCCACCTCCCATCTTTCCTCAACCCCACCTTCCTCTTCCCTTGCTTCCCAACCTTGTCTCCCTCCCTGACAATTCCTTCCTCGCTCTCCCTCTGACCTTGCAGTCCCTTTCTCCTCCCTCAGTTTCCCCTAGTCAATTCCCCCACTCCAACTGTTACCTGTCCCCTACATTCACCTTGTATAGCCTACAGTACCTATTTTGCACCATCCTCTCCTTTCTCCCCATTCCTCTGGCCCTCCTTGGACCCCCCGCCTCTCCCCTTTACAGCCCCCTTCTCTCTTCGGCTCCATGCACATTCGGACCTCATCTGTCCCCCGCCCACCCCGCCCCGGTCAGTCTCGTCTCCCCTCTTCTCCCCTTACCTCCGGCCTTCTTTTGTCCCCCCTCCTACTCCTCAACTTCCTCCTCTGACGTATGCCCTCTTCTCTTCCCCTCTGTTCAACTCCAGTAAAAATATTTCTCTTCCCACCGCTGTTTCACCATCCACTCCCTCTGTCCACCATCGTTCCTCACCCTCTTCCCTCTTCCCTTGCTCCCCAACTCCCACCCATTCCCCCACCCCACCCCTCCCCTCCCTCCCTCACCCTCTGCACTCCCTCACTTATCCCATTCCACCACCCCGCCCTCCCTCACCCTCTGCACTCCCTCTCATATCCTGCTCCTCCAGCCCGCCCCTGTCCTCCCTTACCTTCTGCACCACCGCCCTCAACTTGTTCCCCCACCCCCTCCCTGTCCTCCCTCACCCTCTGCACTCCCTCCTTTATCCATCGAGCCACCAAACACTCCGTGCTCAGCTCTCTCTCTCTGGAAAATAAACTTGATTCTCTCATCTATTCCATCTCCCAGCTTGTATCGTGTCCATCTCACGTTTAAGCGCCAAGTTGTCCCCTGTCCCTAACACCCTCCCGAGGAGTCTCCTTGCTCCCGCGCCCCAATAAAACCAACCACAGTCTGCCCTTTGCTGACATCACCAACTTACGGGCCAGCCTCAAGACCACCAACGCTACTCCCCACCGCCCTCCTCTCCTAAGAATTTTACGCAGTTTCCTATTCAGGTCATCTCCTCTGTCAGACCTCACCAACCTCCCTCTTGCCGGGCTCCCTCATTCAAGAATCTTATCCCTATCTCCCTGAACAACCCTAACACCCCCATCACCAAAACATCTGCGTCAGAGCTTCACTGTTTGCTCCACAACTGCAGATCTGCAATCAAACACAAAGTGGAAATCTCTGATACTATCACACACCAACATCTTGACATGTTCTTTCTCACTGAGACCTGGTTTAATGACTCCTCTCATACTTTGTTTGATCTGTTGGTACCCACTGACTATTCTATCCTCAGAAATGACAGGGCAGACAAAATTGGAGGAGGTGTCGCTATCATCTTCAGAAACTCCCTTCAAATTAAAGCGGTCCCAACCACCCTCTTCCGTACATTCGAATGCCTTTCCCTAGAACTTCAAATACATCACGGCTCACCCTTTAGATTCCATGCCATCTACCACCCGCCTGGTTACTTTGTGGAGGAACTGACTGACTTCATCAGTGACCAATTCTCTCAAAGTGACAGACAGATCTTCCTGGGTGACTTTAATCTCCACTGGGGCCTCCTGGAAGACTCGGCTGCCAACAAGCTGGCCTCCTTCCTCTCAGCCAATGATCTCCTCCAACATTGCTCGGAAACCACACATTCTAAGGGCTCTATTCTGGACCTTGTCATATCCAAAGCAGACCTGCTGACCACTGCTCCCCCATCCATGTAGACTGGTCTGACCACCTCCTCATTCCCTTCCGCTTCACCTATCGCACGTTATAACTCTCGGCCAACCTAAAAGAGCTACTACCTGGTTCCGTAACACTAAGAACATTGATCTTGACACTTTTTGTGATTCCCGCTGTGCGGGCACTTCCTAGACTAGACTCCTAGCGTGGATGTCAACGTTCTCACTTCTCAGTGCCTCTCAGTACTAGCAGTCGAAATCGACATTGTTGCTCCTCTCCAAAGCAAAAGGAAAAGACCCACCCCCTCAGCACCTTGGTTCAATAAAGCGCTCTACGATGAAAGGAAAACCTTAGATTCCTGGAGAAGCATTGGAGAAAATCTCCTTCCACCTCCAATCTCTCTTTACGCTCAGCAAGATCCAAATATCACAACCACATCTTCCTTGAAAAAGCATCACATTTCAGATCCCTCCTTGACTCGGCTAAAAACAGACCCAAAAACTTTTGACCTCTTCAAAACCCAAACTGTTCTCCTCAACCATTAAGCCTGAGGATTCCTCAAAGAAAGCAGCAGATTTCGCTATATTCTTCGATGAAAAGGTCAAAGCACTGGTGGATCAGGTCGCCCAACCCCCCCCATGGAGGAGCGGAAATCCTTAGTCACCTGGCAGAACTTTGACGTCATCTCGAAGATGACCTCTCAAATGCATCCGCGAAACTAAACCCTCCAACCATTCCTCCGACCCCATCCCTAGCGACATCGCCATCGATTTCTACACCTACAATCTCTCTTACTGGACCAGGCTAGTCAATCTCTTCCTCAGTCAAGGCTCCCTCCCGGTTGCCCTCAAATTAGGTCAGGTCACCCCTCTTCTAAAAAACCGCCGCCGATGCGAACGACCTCAACAACTTCCGCCCTATCACCAACCTCCCTTTTCTTTCGAAAATCACCGAAAAATGTGTGGCGAAACAACTTTCCTCACATATTATGGACAATAACCTCCTCGACGTCTTCCAGTCGGGCTTCATCCAAAATTGCAGCACTGAAACAGCCCTGCTGCAAGTGATTGACGATGCGCTGCATATACTCTGACGCTGGGGATTCATGTCTTCTGATTCTTCTAGACCTCTCTGCAGCCTTTGACACGGTTAATCATCATGGCACCCTCCTCAACACTCTTCAACAGAGAATGGGACTGGATGGCACAGTGCTCAAATGGTTTGCCTCTTTCCTCTCGGACAGATCCCAAATGATCAAGATAGGGAACAGTCTTTCATCTCCTGTGGCCGTAGGAGTCAAGGCGTCCCTCAAGGTCCTATCCTGGCACCCACCTTGTTTAATCTCTACCTGGAACCTTTAGGGAACCTCCTAAGCAAATCTGGGATCCTTTACCATCTGTATGCGGACGACACGCAAATCTACCTTAAGGTGTCCTCCGCACACGATCTCTCCCTACTCAATCCTACCCTCAACTCTATTCACAACTGGATGTCAGCTCACCAACTCATTCTGAATCCCGCCAAAACTGAATTCCTCCCTCCTCTCTACCTCTCTCTCACCTCCTCCTGTTCAATCTTGGATGGATCAGCTGAACCTACTCAACAACAAACCCATCATTGTCGACAGCGCTAAATCCCTAGGTGTCATTCTTGACAAAAAGACTCAACCTAATCTCCCACATCAACTCCCTATTGCTAAGAACGCACGGTACCAGCTGCGCCTCTTTGGGGGATCCATCGGTTCTTCCCGGAGAAAGACTTAAAACCTTGGTACAATCTCTGGTTCTCTCAAGACTGGATTACTGCAATTCTCTTCTGACTGGCCTACCCAAATCCCACCTCTCCCCTCTCAAATCCATCCTCCATTCAGCAGCTCGCTTCATTTCAGGGTCTAAACGAAGCGTACCACATCACTCCTATCCTGTCCTCTCTTCGATGGCTTCCGATCGAGGCAAGATCTATTTACAAAACTGCCTGCATCACACACCAAAGCCTTACACACGTCCCCTCCCCTCGTTACCTGGCGAATAAATTGAAATTGTCCGGTGGCTCTCGCCCTTCTCGCAATGCGGAAAAGCTTCTGCTTGAGCCCCCTGTCTTCAAAAGGGAAAGATCGATGGCTCAATCCTCTCGGGCAATGCGTGAGAATCTGGAACTCGCTTCCCCACTGCTCCGTGCCACCTCCTCTACCCGGATCTTCAAAGCTGACCTCAAGTCTCTTTCTCTTCCAAAGACACTTCCAGAACTAATACGTTCGCTCTCAGGCCCCTCTTGGAAGTTCGCTGGTCAGTGTAAAGTTGTACTTGTGTCTGTTCATTCCTTATTTTGTGTGTTGTGTTGGTTTTTATGTGCGTGTTCCCTCATTACAAGTCCCCTGTGAAGTCACGCCTCTCTACTACCTCAAGGAAGCTCTTCCACTATAGGAAACTCTGTATTCCAAGCCTATAGAAGTGCCTTCCCAGTGTGTTTTGAGTTACTGCCACTTATTACAGTATTATGCCTTTAGTGGTATTTTGTACCCCATGTATCATATATTTTGTACCCATGTACCCCTGCTGAATTCACGCCCTCTCTACTACCTCAAGGAAGTTCTTCCACTATAGGAAATTCTGTACTCCAAGCCTATAGAAGTGCCTTCCCAGTGTGTCATTAGTGACTGCCACTTATTGCAGTATTATACCTCTATTTGTATTTTGTACCCCATGTTTCATGCACACCTGTCACTTTTTCCTCTTGGAAATTATTCCTCTTTTGTATTTGGTTTGTTTGTTTTTGCACAATTGTCACTTTTTCCTCATGCAATGTAACGCTTGCCTTTGTATTATGCTCATTTGTATCCTCCTCCTTATGTAATGTTGCTGATCCTGTTGTGAAGCGCTCTGACACCTCGGGTAAAGTCCGCGCTATATAAAACGCATAAATAAATAAATAAATAAAGTCTTTCTTTTTCAAGCAGTTCTAGAGGAGTTTGAGCCACGACAGAGAGAGCAGAAGCCGCAGGCTCACCTCCTGAGATGAATGAGGCATTAAGAAGTATTTTGAGGCAGGCCCAAGACCTTTCACCAGGGAAGCAGTGGAGGCCGCTTTGGGGGTCATCCTTCAGGGTGTAATGTCCTGCCGGACACGTTCTAGTGTTCCGCAGGAAGCTGTAACCCCAGCCACTCCCTTGAGGGCTGGACACACTGCACCCCCACACCCATCCATCACGGGTGTCACGAGTGACGTGGCCCCGGCAATAAAAGGGCCCGGGTGCACGTGCTCGTGGCCAGTTACTGTACCACACTAGCCTGTGTCTGTTACTGTCTCACCATGTGGGCCTGAGGCCCAACACCACACTGGCGACGAGGCGGGTAGCCCACCCCGCGTGCCCGCAGCTCGGCACTTCACCGTCCCTCGTGGGGGAGGAAACGAGCCAGAGAGGCGGCACCCCCACAGCGATATCCACGGCCACCAGTGACTGCTGTGGTGACCAGGCGCGACACCGCTCCCCACAACCCACGGAGTGTCGCCCGGAGTCCAGCCGTGCCTCAATCCCCACTGATGCACGAAGGGAGGAAGGAGGGACAGCCTGGCGATCCCGGTGAGTGCGGAAACCCCGCTCACCAACGTACCTGCAGGGCCCAGTGACCCGCGAGCGAATCCCCCGCTCAGTGACCCGCGAGCGAATCCCCTGTGTCACCTCCCCTCGCCAGTGCAGCTGGTGCCCACTCAGCGTCCGCCCGAGTCCAGTGAGAGCGCCGACCTCCACAGTGACAGAGAGGAGCGCCGCGCGGCCTTTCACGGAGCAGAGAGCGCCGCCCCCATCGGTGCCACCCGAGGGAGCGGGAATCATGCCCTGCGCTGCTGCATCGCTGGACCTGCATGGCCCGGAGAACCGGGAGTAAGGCGACTCGGGGGCAGTTGCTTCAGCGCCACCTGCTGGTCACTCACCGCACCAGCGTCCCCACAAACTGCCACAGCCTGCGAGGTGTTAGCTTTCAGAAACATTTTGTTCATGCAACCATCAGCCATAGGTTACTGATCAACCTTGGCTCACCCATTGTGAGTACCCGCATTAACTTTGACCATAGGTTATTTATTAACCTTGGCCCACTCTCCACGAATACCAGCGCCAATTGAGCCCACAAGGCCCACCATACTAATTCTTCAGCCTGGATTTTTCTCGCTGTTACTGGTGCCCACCATCCCCTTCCTTGGTCCTGAGGAAGACCCCACTTTCAAGGCGTGAAGTCTGCTGGTTTATATAGGGGCCGAAACGTCGACATTATTATATATTTAAATCTTTTTGTCAAACTTAGATGACAGAGAATATATATCTGCATCTTCTCTCATTTTTTGTTATGTTCTATCATTCATGTATATGCCAGTCAGCTTTGTTCGCCCTAAGTTGGCGGGGGTATGCCCAGACGTGGGTCCCTTGCTCGCTTTGCCACTGGATTCAAGCAAGCCTGGCTGATGACGGCTGGAATGCCAGAAACCGGTCCTAGGATGCTTGTTTCCGGTCCAGGGAAGACATGGCTTGGCAGTTCGGGCTGGACTGTTCCCATGAGGCACAGGGTCAGACTGATTTGCATATGGCCATGTCTGAACTGGGGTGGTGGAGTGAGCTAAAGAATGATGATGGATTAAACCCAGATCAGTTGACTGGGGGTGAGTGTTTGATTGGCTCAAATGTTCCGTCCATCATCCCCTTTTGTATCGCTTTGTTCGCCCTAAGTTGGCGGGTGATGCCCAGACGTGGGTCCCTTGCTCGCTTTGCCACTGGATTCAAGCAAGCCTGGCTGATGACGGCTGGAATGCCAGAAACCGGTCCTAGGATGCTTGTTTCCGGTCCAGGGAAGACATGGCTTGGCAGTTCGGGCTGGACTGTTCCCATGAGGCACAGGGTCAGACTGATTTGCATATGGCCATGTCTGAACTGGGGTGGTGGAGTGAGCTAAAGAATGATGATGGATTAAACCCAGATCAGTTGACTGGGGGTGAGTGTTTGATTGGCTCAAATGTTCCGTCCATCATCCCCTTTTGTATCGCTTTGTTCGCCCTAAGTTGGCGGGGTATGCCCAGACGTGGGTCCCTTGCTCGCTTTGCCACTGGATTCAAGCAAGCCTGGCTGATGACGGCTGGAATGCCATAAACCGGTCCTAGGATGCTTGTTTCCGGTCCAGGGAAGACATGGCTTGGCAGTTCGGGCTGGACTGTTCCCATGAGGCACAGGGTCAGACTGATTTGCATATGGCCATGTCTGAACTGGGGTGGTGGAGTGAGCCAAAGAATGATGATGGATTAAACCCAGATCAGTTGACTGGGGGTGAGTGTTTGATTGGCTCAAATGTTCCGTCCATCATCCCCTTTTGTATCGCTTTGTTCGCCCTAAGTTGGCGGGGGTATGCCCAGACGTGGGTCCCTTGCTCGCTTTGCCACTGGATTCAAGCAAGCCTGGCTGATGACGGCTGGAATGCCAGAAACCGGTCCTAGGATGCTTGTTTCCAGGTCCAGGGAAGACATGGCTTGGCAGTTCGGGCTGGACTGTTCCCATGAGGCACAGGGTCAGACTGATTTTGCATATGGCCATGTCTGAACTGGGGTGGTGGAGTGAGCTAAAGAATGATGATGGATTAAACCCAGATCAGTTGACTGGGGTGAGTGTTTGATTGGCTCAAATGTTCCGTCCATCATCCCCTTTTGTATCGCTTGTTCGCCCCTAAGTTGGCGGGGGTATGCCCAGACGTGGGTCCCTTGCTCGCTTTGCCACTGGATTCAAGCAAGCCTGGCTGATGACGGCTGGAATGCCAGAAACCGGTCCTAGGATGCTTGTTTCCGGTCCAGGGAAGACATGGCTTGGCAGTTCGGGCTGGACTGTTCCCATGAGGCACAGGGTCAGACTGATTTGCATATGGCCATGTCTGAACTGGGGGTGGTGGAGTGAGCTAAAGAATGATGATGGATTAAACCCAGATCAGTTGACTGGGGGTGAGTGTTTGATTGGCTCAAATGTTCCGTCCATCATCCCTTTTGTATCGCTTTGTTCGCCCCTAAGTTGGCGGGGGTATGCCCAGACGTGGGTCCCTTGCTCGCTTTGCCACTGGATTCAAGCAAGCCTGGCTGATGACGGCTGGAATGCCAGAAACCGGTCCTAGGATGCTTGTTTCCGGTCCAGGGAAGACATGGCTTGGCAGTTCGGGCTGGACTGTTCCCATGAGGCACAGGGTCAGACTGATTTGCATATGGCCATGTCTGAACTGGGGTGGTGGAGTGAGCTAAAGAATGATGATGGATTAAACCCAGATCAGTTGACTGGGGGTGAGTGTTTGATTGGCTCAAATGTTCCGTCCATCATCCCCTTTGTATCGCTTTGTTCGCCCTAAGTTGGCGGGGGTATGCCCAGACGTGGGTCCCTTGCTCGCTTTGCCACTGGATTCAAGCAAGCCTGGCTGATGACGGCTGGAATGCCAGAAACCGGTCCTAGGATGCTTCTTTCCGGTCCAGGGAAGACATGGCTTGGCAGTTCGGGCTGGACTGTTCCCATGAGGCACAGGGTCAGACTGATTTGCATATGGCCATGTCTGAACTGGGGTGGTGGAGTGAGCTAAAGAATGATGATGGATTAAACCCAGATCAGTTGACTGGGGGTGAGTGTTTGATTGGCTCAAATGTTCCGTCCATCATCCCCTTTTGTATCGCTTTGTTCGCCCCTAAGTTGGCGGGGGTATGCCCAGACGTGGGTCCCTTGCTCGCTTGCCACTGGATTCAAGCAAGCCTGGCTGATGACGGCTGGAATGCCAGAAACCGGTCCTAGGATGCTTGTTTCCGGTCCAGGGAAGACATGGCTTGGCAGTTCGGGCTGGACTGTTCCCATGAGGCACAGGGTCAGACTGATTTGCATATGGCCATGTCTGAACTGGGGTGGTGGAGTGAGCTAAAGAATGATGATGGATTAAACCCAGATCAGTTGACTGGGGGTGAGTGTTTGATTGGCTCAAATGTTCCGTCCATCATCCCCTTTTGTATCGCTTTATGCCAGTCAGCTGGTAGGACAGGTAGTCATTATTGAATGTTGATGTATATATGCGCACTACCTTCCCTTTGCACATCACCTGCACTTATCCTCATTATGCACTTGTCACTTCACTTTGTGTGCACCTGTTTTTCATTAATGTATAAATGTGAAATACATTACTATCTATAGATTTTGATTCATTTCAAATCCCTGTGATTTAATTAAATCATAACCATTTATGGCATGAGTTAACTGGTGCTGTCATACTTTGTCTATTTTTACCATTTACTGTATCTTAACGCTTCTTGAATGCTCTCCACTATGACATTATCTTATGTACCACAGCCTGCGAGGTCAGCCAGCACCACGGCATATAGAGAGCAATGCCCTGCGGGCCGCCCCGAGGCCCAACATATGGATGAGCACTAAGACAAATCGTGCCCCGAGCAGCCACGTCCCTGCCGCAACCAACACGAGCAGACAGCCAATAGTTGCTCACCTGCCAAAGTACAAGAGCCGCAACCTCACCATGCGACCACGGCGTGTCCAGACTCCAACACGAGGCCGGCGGCATCAGCAAAACACCACACCGCCTAGTGCCTGCATCTCCGTGACGGCAGAGGCCCGCAGTTCCAAGACAAACTGCCGGGGCCTGGGAGTGTGAAGCGCGGCACTGCCATCTAGTGGCCACCGGACATACTGCACCTAAAACCAAATGAACACACTACAAGGAAATGCACGCAAAGGTACACAGACTGCGGTGATCCTTCGGCTTACAGCACTGCATCACTTACTAGAGTAACGTGTGGGAGGACACATTACCCAGAATACCAGCAATAAAGGACTGGGGACGTGTTAGCACCACTAGTCCACCTTGCAGTTGCATCTCCACCCCAGTGTGGCGTCCACTTTCGGCAACACTGCCACACACCAGCAAGCAAGTACCCGGTACCACGCTGACGCGCTGCCACCCCGAAGGGCTGATGCGACCGGACGTCTGCTGAGCCACGTGGTGCTTACTGCAAGGCACCAGCAGGTAACCTCATCTCGCCCAAGGCCTGCAGTGAGGAAAGCCGAGAGTCCTCCACGCCCAGCAATACAGGCATCAACTCTGGCAAACAGTCGCTGAAAAGCAGAAAACTCTAAACGGGCACTGTCCAGTCAAGCTGCAACCAAGTACTTCCAAAAAATCTCTCCAGAATCTCTGCTGCGTGCACCACATGCCCCCAACGGGCTGCCTCTCCGTCGGAGGGAGGAAAACTACCACGCCACACTCGAGCCCCAAGGTGCCCCAAGTTGCTCCGGGCACAGCAAGCCGTGCCCTCCGACAGGAGTGCTCAGAGAGTGGCCCTCTGCACCCTGCAAACAAAAGCAGCAAGGACACCCACCAAGAATCAGCGAATGCCCTGCACAGCCGAAGGAGCCACAGCGGCACAGGAGAAATAGTCAGCGGCAACGCAAATATTTCCATGTCCACCCAACGGCCCCAAGAAGTCCAAGACACAGACCGGCCGTTCGAGCCAACGCAAGCAAGCGGAACAGACGGCAACGTCTCAAGGGGGCTGTCCCCATCAACAGCACAAGAAAAGACTGATGTAGAGCACGCACCGCACGTGGCTGCCCGACGCCACTGCCGGAGAGGAAATCACACCGTGTGCCAGAAGAAAGCGTCCCGGAAGAAGACGAAGCGCACCACGTCAGATGCGCGCAGAAGGCAGCGCCTATGAACCTGCCAGCGCAGGCAGATGCCCAGGAGATAGAGACATCTCCACCGAGAGAAGCACTGATGAACGCAGTACAGAGAGCGACCAAATCTCCATTGCACCAGGGTTGAAGAGGAGAACACAGCACCAAGCAAGTGCACAGCAGCACAGGGACAGCTGCTACTGTTCCAGGAGTGACAAACCGAAGAGAATGCGCAGCCAGCGCGTCCATTGAAGCAAACGAAGGGCCCAGTCGGATGCGCGCCAAAAGAGAAGCCGTCCTGCCAGACAGTCACAAAGGAAAAGACGACCTGCCAGACGGTCGCCAGGAAGAAGCCGACCTGCCAGACAGTCGCAACGAAGAAGCACTGCTGGAGGGAGATCCCCTACATCTCCACCTCCCCAGCGAAGCCCCGCGGTGGGCCGAAGACAACACAGAGTGTCCTCCCTCACACTGCCTCAAGACGGAGTCAGCGGTGACCCACGACAGGCAAGAGAGGAGTTGCACACCCCACGTGGCAGGCCGCCACAGCGACAGGCGCTCTGACAACAGGGCGACACGTGACTGGACGTCACGTCGCACAGCAACCAAGGAGCACGTCACACGAAGTGACCAGTCCTGCAAAGCACACCGGAACAAAGGCAGAAGCAGGCGCCACGACAGCGCCGCCTCGAGGTCCCAGCACAACACCCTCGAGAAAAGAAGAGTGACAGCCATGTCACACAAAAGGGAAGAAGAATGACAGCCCGACAACACCCTCGAGGAAAGAAGAAGTGACAGCCATGTCACACAAAAGGGAGGAAGAGTGACAGCCCTGTCACACCGAAAACTGGACGAACACAGGTGTGGTGAAAAGACCAACAAAGGGAGAAGACAGAGGACTCACAGCAAGCCAAGAGCACACCCTGACACACCAGACAGCCACCAAGGTGGACCGACGTCCCAGGGCACAGCCTCACGGATGAACCGAACGTAAGCCTCAGCAAGCGCAGACCGCGTCTCATCCCAACGCTTCCCCAGGCGTCTCATCCCAACGCTTCCCCAGGCGACCGTCCATCCCAGAGTATCGGCAGTCCAAGTCAACGGCATCCCTGCTCCAGGCCGCAGATGCCGTGGGTGGAGATCAGCACCGAGTGTCCCTCTTCACACCGCCTCAAGAGGGAGTCGGCAGTGGCCCCAAGTCAGGCAAGAGAAGATCTGCACACTCGCCGTGCCAGGCCGCCACCAAAGATCAATCTGAGCACGACGGGAGACACCTGGCAGCTAAGTCCCTCCTCACTTTCAACTCTCCCAGCAAGTCACCACCACCTATCATTCCGACTCACCACATGGCTGGCAACCGCCATCATGCCAGCCATCAGCACATGCGTCAAACACCACCCCCGAGTACCGATGGACGGGAGTCCGACACCGTTGCCACACCAGCCGACTAAAAGAAATCAGAAGCCACCTGTGAACCTGGCCTACACCGGAACCGCGGCAGCGAGTGCAAGCCTCAGCCAAGACTCATCCACCCGTGAGGGTTGTGCGTGTGACTAAGTAACGGCTCCTCAGCGGTCCTGCAGCTGCCCCCAGACGGCACACAAGCGGCCCCCAGCGCAGCCCTCCTACAGTCCCGCAGCAACCCCGACGACGGGCCTCCCCAGGCGGGAGAGCGAGAAGAGACGTTGCCCCACCGACAGGTTACCGGCAACAGCCAAGCAGTTCAACAGGGACAGTCGGTCCAGCAACACCTCTGTGAATCCTCACCGTGGACTCCATCCATGTTCATGACGCAACCCACCAAATGAACTGTTAGAACCCACCACAGACCATCCCGGACGTCAGCAACGTGGAGCCATGCAAGACATGTCATCATCAGAGAACTGACGGTATGCAGCCGGACTTCATCAAAGCCAGCGGTCGTGTCCTGAGCCCCTCAGGTTAAACTACGAGTGCCCGCCGAGATGGTCCTGCTGCAGGCCGAGTCCCCGACCCATGTCCTATGTCTTCCCGCCACCTGACTCAGAAGACTGATGGACCCTGTGGTATTTCTGTTAACTGTTTGTTTTGTCCCCACAGGTTTGGACTAAAGTTTTATTTGTTCTTCAATAAAGTTGGGGAGGAATGTAATGTCCTGCCGGACACGTTCTAGTGTTCCGCAGGAAGCTGTAACCCCAGCCACTCCCTTGAGGGCTGGACACACTGCACCCCCACACCCATCCATCACAGGTGTCACGAGTGACGTGGCCCCGGCAATAAAAGGGCCCGGGTGCACGTGCTCGTGGCTAGTTACTGTACCACACTAGCCTGTGTCTGTGTCCGTTACTGTCTCACCATGTGGGCCTGAGGCCCAACACCACACAGGGGAGGATATTTACACTTTACCACTGGAGCCTCATCCTATGTTAAAGGGTCTAAAAAGATGAAACAGCCCGAAAAGAGAGGTGTTAATGTTTATTGAGAAGAAACATTCTACGGGGGGCTACCTCATGCCCCTTCAGGGAGAGGTGACGCTGGTGCTGCGGTGGAATGTGGGGTCTCCAGCGGCACAAAGCGAGGATGCGATACTCTGTTTCGGAGGAATGCGGCTGTCCGCGGCCCCCGCAGGGGGCCACCTCAGCAGGGCGGCCCTTTAGTGCCATCTTGGCACCTCCCACCCGCTCTAGTCTTTGGAGGGGTCTGCTGAGCCCTCTAGCTAGGTCGCCTCCGTGACGTCCTTCCGGTGCGCCAGGGGGGGGAGGGCATATATGCCTCCCCTGCCCCTCCTGGCGGTCTCTGTTTGCCAGCCACGCCGTCTAGAGTGGAGGGCGCCTCCACACGCCGTCTATGGGTCGATCTTGGTTCCGCGTCGCCTGCGTCGGATCGGCAGCGTCGGTCGTTCAGGGGTGAGTCCGAGCTATGGGGGCAGTTTGTGCAGTCTTTTGAGACGCTCTCTTGGGGCTGGAGGCCCCTGCCCTTAGGCATGTTTAATGGAGCTCACCGCTCCGGAGGTACCGTGTGCCTCGTTTGAGCCGGGCGTGTGATTTCAGCTACAGCACATGCAGTTGTCCCCCAGGGTATTGTGGGGAGGCGCAGTGTAGTTCTGGTGGCGAGGACGTGGCTTTGTGTCATGCCGTTTGGTCTTGCGTAGGCCTGGCTTCATCCCTCTGTCTTGCGAGCGGTGGCTGTCCTCGTCTGGGTTGCGGTGAGTCGGGCCCCTATTTCCCGCAGTGGGGGGGGTCGCTGTAATTTGCGGGTGTGCGGTCCTCATAGGCACCGCATTCTCTGTGTTCCCGTCTGGTGGAGGGTCCAATAATATACGGTCTGAGTGGCCGGTGGGCCCTAAGGTTTACGCGTCCGATGCGGTCACTGGTGAGAATATTCAACTGGTACAGGTCGCCTCTTTCGCCGGCAGTGGCCGAGGCAAGGCACACTCCGCTTTCCATCATCCACGCGACGGGTACTTGTCTCAGGGGCAGTGGCGGTGTCTTTCGGGGTGAGTCTCCTCCCTGGAGGCACTGTATGTGGTGTAGATCTCCCCAGGCGTTTTATCAGGTGCGAGAGCGTGGTGAGGCAAGGTCCCAGCAGAGTGCGGACCAACTGTTCCTCCGGGACGGAAGTAAGACTTAGCTGCCAGATTGCTAGGATTGAATTTTTCATAGTTTGTGTGGTTGTGAGGGACATTTCGGTGAATGTGTGGCGATGCCTTGCGAGCAAGGTCAAGCAATGAAGAGGGAGCCGATAAATGAGAAATTACAGCCATTTGAGCAACGGAAGTTGGTAGATTCACGTGTACAGGTTAGAGTGGGGGTGTGCAGATCTATGTGTGCAGTGTGTTAGAACAGGCTTGCTGACTGGACTGTGCTGTTTTAGAGCAGAGTAATTTTGTCGGCGCCCCTCGTGACATGGAAGTATCGCCTATCACAACCTCCACACTTCCGCCGGGATATACAGCAGCTGGAAGGTCAGCGTTAAGAGCTATACTGCTTCAACATTCCGGGGAGGCTGCCCTTCGGTATATCCAAGGAGGAGGGCAGAGCGCAGCAAGAAGCATTGGTTGATCATGGCTAGTCAATCTAGCTCAATGCCTGAGAATCACAATGCATGTTTTCTTTTATGGCGGCTGTAAGTTAATTAAGGCGGTTACCATGCAGTTCTGCTGCAGAGCGCTAGGGTAACATTCAAAGTTGGCGGGATCTGATGTCTCCTCGAACTGGGCCTGGTTTGGTCGCAGCAGGACACAGGCGACGGTGCGGGCACAGGCGAGCCTAAAACTTTCAAACATAGCTTCCGCTCGCTCACGCCTCCCCCTTAATGAATTACGTAGCAATTTGGCCCGGTGGTGTCACCATTGAGGCGGGAGCGACCGGAACCTCCTCCGGGCTGATGAGATGTATTTTATACAGATAATTCGACAGCGGAGCAGTGCAGACAGTTGCTCTTCACAACGTTGGCATGGCTAATAATGGTAACTGACCTGTGTTTAAGCTGCGGATTTTGTGGTGTGCATTCTTGAGGGTTGCTTGATTGCAGGGCCCAGTGGCACGTGCGGGCTGGACCCCTGGCCCGTGACTGCGAGTGGGGCAGGATGGCCTCCTCCGTGGCCTGCCCGTGCCTTGAGGAGTTTGGGGCACGTCGGGCGGTCAGGTCGTGGAAACTGGGTAGTGTTGTGGACAGCGCTGCTGCCTCGGTTGTTGCGGGGCTGGTCCGGGCTCCCGCGGGTGCACTGTCGTGTCCCTGGTCGGTTTTGTTTTCTGGGTCAGGGGCAGCACCTGCCCACAACAGTTGGGGTACGGGGGGCTGTCCAGGCCTGGTGGGGTGTGTGCGGGCTGGGGCGGCATGGGTTAAGGGACTGCAGGGCTTGCGGAGGTTTACAGCCCAACAGAGGGCACCGCGATAATGCTTTCTCAAGTTTTACAATGGCCATAGCACACGTTATTACAAGTTTTGTAACGCAAGGGTTGCATTCGGGGCAGTCATCGGATTACTGTTCAATTGTGTAAGAGCAAAGGGGGACAACAGATGGTCCAGTGTCTACCCGGTTAGTGCGTCTACTTGCTGCCTTTCAAGTTGATTTCTCCTTCCAGACAGCGGGGAAAGGTCGCCGCGGCAAGGAGTGCACCGGTTGATGCTTATGAATCCTTTCAAGGGCCTTTAGAAGGCAATAATATTGTCCTTCGGTAGAAGTGTGGTGAAGCAGCCAGAGCGGCCTACTGCAGAGCGCAGGGGTCACGGTTCGATTCCCGGTTCCGGCAGCTGCTCAGCTCGGCAACACGTACTCTGGGCAATGGCTCACTTAATTGTCAGTCTTGGCTTTGACGGTGGGGCCACACAGGTGGCCTTGGGGAGCTCACACAATGGTGCAGAGCGTTAGGTTGTGCCTTCGTTTCCCGGTCGGTCCAGTGTGGGGGCAACAGGCAGTGCGGGATGTTGTGGTGCAGGGCCACACGGTGTCGCGCGGGCCAATGGTCTGGGGTCCTTTTGCCTAGCGGGATAGGCATGGCAACCTTCAGAAAGATGGTATCACAAGCTAACCTCGGCGGTAGCATTCAGGCACAAGGACTGCGGAATCCTAAGGGTAGAACCTGGCGCTTAGTAAACCTAGATGAGGCACAGGGAAATGCATAGCCCGTAGGTCCCCAGCGATCCCCAGTCGCACCCTTGCACTGTCGCACCCTGTCTGGTTTGTTACTTTGTAGGAAAGTCCATGGAAGAAAAAAAAAAAAAATAATCCATCAGGTTAAAGACGTCAAATGTCACACAGTTGGCACACACTAAGACCATTCTGCCTGGACTCCAACTCTTGGTCCAGCTGATGCAATAAAGCCTTTGACTTGTTTAATCTCATTGTGGACACATATTGTCACGTTACTGGCCAAGTAGTGTTTGCATTGAGCGAAGACCTCAATGCTTGGCCAACAAGGTCCTTGTGCCAACAGGGGTTATGCAGGTTGCCCTCCAATGTCTTGTTGATGAATGTTGCTACTTCTGACAGATGGAAAAACGGTTGTCGGTTCTGGCCGGGGCTCGGCGAGTATGGGTTCATCTTTCTCACCTCAGGGGTTGAGACAGTTGGTCAGGACAGGTGCACGATGGGTTTGGGCCTTTATTTGAATTGCACGTAGCATCATTGTCGGGCGTATCAAGAGTGCCGTTAGTTTAATAACTCCTGGTCCCTCACCTGGACCTCCTCCTCAACCTGCCAGTGCAGATAATTTTAATTTATGATTATGATATAGAATGTCTTATCAGGATGGGCCCTGTGCGGTCATGCCATTGACTATTATGCGGTGTCTGGCATCTGGGCCACGTCCAGGTCAAGCAGGGTGGGGCGAGTGCCTAACCGCCATATGTAAGTTTCGGCGGCGGGGCAAGCAAGTGATGCTGGTCTGCACGCCGGGTCGTGCGATTTCTTCATGGGGGTTAGCTGTGCAGGCTACCCTGCGCCCGGGTTTTAACAGACTAGGACACGCAGCGAAATTTGGGGCAGGCAGGCGCCAAGAGATGGGTTTTCCCATATATATATATATATATATATATATATATATATATATATATATATATTATCATCTACTGGCGGTCGCCAGTAGATAGTTATAGTTAGGACCTATTATCCATAGGAAATCCGCGACATTCTATTTGCAATAACGTTGGCGCCGGTTGACGAATCTTCGCGAAAGCTTCCAACTTGTTGGGGCGCTCCGGTCCGCTCCTACCCTGAAAGTCTCGGGTGATACGTCAAGCGGGGGCCGAGAAAAAAGGGGGTCCCAAAACGCGTTTTCCCCATTCATTTTTCCATAGGAACCTTTAGTCGCAGCTACAGCCCGAACTGCTGAACGGAATTACCCCAAATTTGGCAAAGAGGTAGCCCTTGGTTCAGACTGGTGCCTTTTGCTAAAATGGTGTAAATCCGTTCAGTAGTTCCTGAGAAATTCACAATTAAAATCACATATATATCTATGGGCGCGTCGGATCCGCGTACCCTCCCGATCACGAGCTGCATGCTAATTGGCTGTCAACACTCCAAATCAAGAAGTGTTGGCAGCCATTTTGTCCTCGGTAGAACCGAGGGACAGAAACAAGTGCGCAAAGTGCAAAAGGGGGCAGGGTAGAAACACCCTGACCCCTAGGTCTGCTCAGGGGGTCCCACAAGGACCCTCTGGGCAGAAAAAAGCATTTTTTTTTCCTAAAATCGGCGGGATGCGCTTAGGGTGCGCGGATCCCGCCGAGAAAAAAAGAAACAAGTGCGCAAAACGCACAAAGGGGGCAGGGTAGAAACACCCTAACCCCTAGGCCTGCTCAGGGGCTCCCACAAGGACCCCCTGGGCAAAAAGCATTTTTTTTTTTTTAAATCGGCAGGATGGCGCATCCTGCAAAAAACAAAAATCGGGCGCGGTCTCCGCGCTTCGATGAAATTTGCCCCCGGGTGGGCCAAGTCCCGGGGGCATGCTGGGGGGGTTTATTTTATGTCTGGGGGCCTCTAATTTGAAAGTAGCGGGAGGGCTCTGAGCCCTCCCGCAGCCCCGGGGACCACCACCTCCCGGGCTTCTTTATTAAATTAACATGTGGGGGGCTCCAGCCCCCACACGCCCGGGACCACCACCTCCCCGGGCACTAACAAAGTTGAAAATGGGGGTCCGTTAGGACCCCGAGCCCCGGGGACCACCACCTCCCGGGGCTGTGCATTTGGATGGGAGGGGGCCGCGCGGCCCCCTCCTGGAGCCTGTGGTGGCCCTGGGGACCGCCACCCCCAGGGTCGGCTCCTGCAGTGTCCCGGGTGCCTACCCCGGGACACTGCTGTTTGCAATGACAGGATGGAGCCTCGCGGCTCCCGTCCTGTCATTGCAAACTGCTTTGGATATTGGAAGAGAGAGCAGGGAAACCTGCTCTCGCTTCCAATATCCAAAGACAATTGCTTTCCACATGGGGAGCAGCATGTTAGCTGCTCCCCATGTGGAAAGCAATGCCGGCTCGCGCAGGAGGCGGGGAGCCGGCGGGACTGTGGGGGTTTGGGGACCCCCACAGTCCCCAACCAGAGGCCAGGCCCCGGGGGATGGGGTCCCCGGGGCAAGTAGTGGCCCGGGAGGGGGCCACGCGGCCCCCTCCCCAGAAATAATTTTTTTAAAATAAAAGGCCTGCCCCGGGGATGGGGTCCCGGGGCAAAGGAGGCCTGAGGAGGGGGCCACGCAGCCCCCTCCTTAAAAATTAATGAAAGTGTGGCCATGCCCCGGGGGATGGGGTCCCCGGGTAGGATTCGGCCAGGGAGGGAAGCCACGCGGCCCCTTCCCGTATAATTAAAAAAAAAAAAAAAGGGGATAAGGCCCTGGGGGATGGGGTCCCCAGGGCCCAAAAATAGGAAAGGAAGGGGGCCACACAGCCCCCTTCAGGAAAAAAAGAAAAAAAAAACGATCGGGCCGCAGGCCCCGCCCCTTCCTTCACCACTTGCAAACGCGCCCTGGCGCGTTTGCAGATGGGGAAGTAATTCCCCTTCAATACTGGGGTCCCTGGAGCCAACTAGCCCACCAGGAACCTCCAGTATGCGCCAGGGCTGCGTTGCAGAGAGGTGTAAAGAGGCCACGCCCCTTTTACACCTCTCTGCAAGGCAGCTCTGTGGCGCTTTTGGATATACCTGTTGGGCTAGTTGGCCCCCAGGGACCCTCAGGATTCAAGGGAGTTAATCCCCGACTTAAAACGCGCCACGGGGCGCGTTTGCACAGTGGTGAAGGGAGGGGCGGGGCTTCAGGTGACATGTGTGCAAACAGGCCCCGTGGCGTGTTTTAAGATGGGGGATTAAGTCCCCTTGAATCCTGAGGGTCCCTGGAGTCCAACTAGCCCACCATGTACTTCCAAAAAGCGCCACAGAGCTGCCTTGCAGAGAGGTGTAAAAGGGGTGTGGCCTCTGTACACGTCTCTGCAACGCAGCCCCTGGCGCATACTGGAGGTTCCTGGTGGGCTAGTTGGCCCCCAGGGACCCTCATGATTAAAGGGGACTTAATCCCCCAACTTAAAACGCGCCACGGGCGCGTTTGCACAGATGTCACCTCAGGCCCCGCCCCTCCCTTCACCATTGTGCAAATATTCCGCTAAAATCAGCCGAAATACGAATTCCGATTTACTCACCTGTTATCAGGAGAGACCTCAGTGCTGCATCTTTCAGCCCAGTACTGATCCTGAAAAGTAATTTTAACCGTACTTACCAGTAACTTGAATTTCCTTCCATAGGATATCATTGCCTGCTTTTTGCTGAAAAAGTTTCTAAGTGTCGATTTTTGAAACATACAAATATTCCTCTAAAATCAGCCAAAATACGAATTCCGATTTACTCACCTGTTATCAGGAGAGACCTCAGTGCTGCATCTTTCAGTCCAGTACTGATCCTGAAAAGTAATTTTAACCGTACTTACCAGTAACTTGAATTTCCTTCCATAGGATATCATTGCCTGCTTTTTGCTGAAAAAGTTTCTAAGTGTCGATTTTTGAAACATACAAATATTCCTCTAAAATCAGCCAAAATACGAATTCCGATTTACTCACCTGTTATCAGGAGAGACCTCAGTGCTGCATCTTTCAGTCCAGTACTGATCCTGAAAAGTAATTTTAACCGTACTTACCAGTAACTTGAATTTCCTTCCATAGGATATCATTGCCTGCTTTTTGCTGAAAAAGTTTCTAAGTGTCGATTTTTGAAACATACAAATATTCCTCTAAAATCAGCCGAAATACGAATTCCGATTTACTCACCTGTTATCAGGAGAGACCTCAGTGCTGCATCTTTCAGCCCAGTACTGATCCTGAAAAGTAATTTTAACCGTACTTACCAGTAACTTGAATTTCCTTCCATAGGATATCATTGCCTGCTTTTTGCTGAAAAAGTTTCTAAGTGTCGATTTTTGAAACATACAAATATTCCTCTAAAATCAGCCGAAATACGAATTCCGATTTACTCACCTGTTATCAGGAGAGAACCCAGTGCTGCATCTTTTAGCCCAGCACTGACCCTGAAAAGTAATTTTAACCGTACTTACCAGTAACTTGTATTTCCTTCCATAGGAATCCATTGTCTGGTTTTCAGCAGAAAAGTTTCAAAGTGTCGATTTTCACAAACTACAAATATTCCTTAAAAATCGCCTGTATGACTTAAACGCATTCTTTCAACTGTTTACAGGAGATGCACCAGTGCTGGATCCAGGATCCACCACTGAGTGAGAAAAAGTCACGATAACACTACTTACCTGCTAAGTGAATTTCCTCCCATAGGATAACATTGGTGATTCTATGTGAAAAAGTTTCTAAGTGTCAACTTTTAAAATACAATAATATTCCTTAAAAATCACTACTGTAACCAAAACGCTTTTACTCAACTGTTTACAGGAGATGTCCCAGGACTGAATCTAGGATCCAGTCCTGTGGTTAGAAAAGTAATCCATAAAGTAACTAATTGCATTTAGCTAGAAATTCACATTGAGCTCAATGTTGCATTGTGTTTGAAATTGTGTTGCCCATTGCAACAACTGTAACTACTGTACTTAAAAGTCTATTGCCTATTTGCAAAGTATTTAAAGTAAATTAATTCATTCTGAGAAAGTATATTTTGTAATGTAATGTATAATGTAATTACAATGTAATTTAAAAAATAAAATATCTAAAAATAAATAGTTTAAAAAAATGTAGTAAATCAGTATGAAAAAAATAAAAATAACAATTAATACATTTAAAAATTGGCATTTACAAAACCTTTGAAATTCACTGAAAAAAACCATAGGTTTCAGACATGTTATAGTTAGGAATTAGCATTTAAAAAACCTTTGAAATTCACTGAAAAAACCATAGGTTTCAGACATGTTATAGTTAGAAATTAGCATTTAAAAAACCTTTGAAATTCACTGAAAAAACCATAGGTTTCAGGCACGTTATAGTTAGAAATTAGCATTTAAAAACCTTTGAAATTCACTGAAAAAACCATAGGTTTTAGGGACAGTTGTAGTTACTTGGACATTGCACTCGTACAAAACCCGTGAAATTCCCCGTTATAGTTAGTTCAGCTAACTATAACTCGCGCCCCGCAATGCACTGCTGATGACGTCACATATTACATCACTCATGACATGGTCAGTGACATCACTGATGACATCTCAAATGACATCACTGATGACATCAACCATGTGATAATTTCATGCATCTTCTCACACCCTAATATAACTTTTGATACACCCACTCTAAATTACAGACTGCCATTCTCAAAAACAAAGACACTCCAACACCAATAACTACATACCCACTCACTGATTCTTAGGTCTACACACACATCCACTCACTCACCCGTACAGTCACTCATACTTACGGTCACTCAGTACAGGACTATCATATGCACTCATACACCTATATAAACACTGACACACCGCCACTCATCCATAGAGGTACTCACACACCTAGTCAGTCATGCAAAAATTTAATCACACACCCATTTACTCACCTATACAGTTATACACACACCAGCTCACTTACTCATACAAATACTAGCACATTCTTACGCTCTTATACAATAACTGATACAAGCACACACGCATCCATACAGCCACTCTCACAATCACACACTCTCACGTATAGCCTTTTAAATACTCTAACACATATATATACTTCCTTTTACATATGTAGTTACTCGCACATGTACCACTGAGATATACATTCACTCACTAACACACCCATACACACACTCACCCACCCAAGCAGTCCATCACAGACGCACTCTTCAAATCATGCACCCAGTGAATCACCCACTCACACATCTATGTACAGAGTCGCACACACCCCACCCACACAAACACTCAGGCACCCATACAGATACTCAGACAACCAATCAATAACTCATATAGACACTCATGTAGCTATTCACAAACCCATGCAGCCACTTACACAGCAACAGACAGACGGATACAGACATTCACCCAGTTTAGTCACTAACCATTGCATTCAGTAAGATAAGTTTAATCACTCACTTATACAGTTAGTCACGCACCTACTAAATCATCCATTCAGACACTTATACACCCACTCACTCTTCAATACGCCTTTCCCTATATATATTAAACATATTTAAACTTTACAGAAACACACAGTCACTGGATGATGTCATCAGTGATGTCATCAGTGATGTCATTTGAGATGTCATCAGTGATGTCATCAGTGATGTCACTGACCATGTCATGAGTGATGTAATATGTGACGTCATCAGCAGTGCATTGCGGGGCGCGAGTTATAGTTAGCTGAACTAACTATAACGGGGGAATTTCACGGGTTTTGTACGAGTGCAATGTCCAAGTAACTACAACTGTCCCTAAAACCTATGGTTTTTTCAGTGAATTTCAAAGGTTTTTTAAATGCTAATTTCTAACTATAACGTGCCTGAAACCTATGGTTTTTTCAGTGAATTTCAAAGGTTTTTTAAATGCTCATTTCTAACTATAACATGTCTGAAACCTATGGTTTTTTCAGTGAATATATATATATATACCTGGTTTAGTATCCAGGCTACGGAGTGGCTGCGTGACACTCTGGGGTGGGGAGCGGTCAGCCGGTTGGCAGGCCTTCTAGATCTGGGTTCCAGGTCGGGCCTGTCCAAGTAAGGGTTCTAGTGCCAGAAGTCAACCCTGGGATACAATTTCACAGGCTTGGGGAGCGGCAGAACAGTAAGTGGCTTGTTTCAACCTCTTGGTCACAGGTTCAGATCCTGGTAGGTCCACTCAGCATTTATCCTCCTGAGGTCGATAAAACGAGTAACATGGAGTTGAGTAACAATAAACATGTTATGCAGCGCCAAGATACCATGGGGTGAACGTGTTTTTTGGGTGAATACAGTGGGCTCACTCAGCAGTGTAGTAAGCGAGAGTGCAGCACTATTTCCATGGGGCTGTATGGTGGCGCAGGCAACAAAGTTGACACAGGCAAAACGACAAAGCTTTCATCAGTGCCGCAGGTGCAGTGGCACGGGGGCCTCAGGAGAGTAATCTAGCCCACTGCACCCTTACTATGTACTGTGCAGCCCAACTTGATGGGAGGGGGTAGTTTACTTGTGCATTATCGACCATGAAGCCTAGTATGCATCGCGGGGCTCTGCTCACACTAAAGTGGGCCAAGATCACACAAAGCATAGGATGAGTGCGGTGTCAGTTATATATGGCGATTTATGAGAATATGCCAGAGGTAGCGAATATGACATCACAGACTTGATCAGTGGTAATATCATGGTTCTTCTTTTGTCCCAATATAGACAATAGTTACGGACAGGCTCTCTTTTGCAAAGAATAGTTATTTTGTCTCATTCGAGTGCCGCCGTGCCTCTTTCGCAGTATAACGAGGTCTAACTCTTCAAAGGATGAGCCCCCCACCTGGGGCAGGAGTCTCCAGTGGTCATGGGGAATTCTGTGCAGTGCTGGTAGAATGTCACGTACCATTAAGGGCATTTTACTACCAACGTTGTCCCAAAGTTGGGGTCAAACTGGGCTGAAGCAGTAAGTTAAAGTTAAAAGCACAAATAGGCTACAATGTATTAAAGAACATTTGACATTCCCAGTATTCAAGAAAGGGCCGGTATTGATATATATTGTTCCCACTGCCTTGTCTGCTCCCTGGTATACTAGCAGAAGTTTGGGAGGGCATGACTTCACCTAGGGTGGTGACTGGCTCAATTCGATGGACAAATCCTGACTTAAGTTTGAGGGACAAGTCCTATGTGTCACATTTACTAAACGTCCACAAATGTTCTAGTATCTCGCAAGCTGTGGTGCCGCAGAGTTGGGGCAGGTTAGCATCCCCTCCTTGCTTTCAGCACTCCAACAGCCCAAAAGTTGATAGAACATGGGGAAACGGCTTCCCAAATCCGGCACCAGAACACAAGGTTAGTCAGGGCCAACTTGTCTGTTGGGCGACTCGTGCAGGCGAAGGCTCACTACACTTCTTGCACAGTCACACCAGTTCGGAATGGAAGGCCAGACAAGCAGCCAGGGGGTCACAGAGCAGGTGCACTCTGCTCTTAGCATAGTAGGTCGGGCTGCATCACCCCACCTAGGATGCAAGCACTTCTTTGAGTGCTGGGTGGACCAAGACAGGACAGCAAGTAATAATTGAGCTATGTTAACTGCTGGTGAAGATCATTTTATCGGGGAGCAATCGAGCGCTGCAGGTGGCCATTCCTTGCTTGCGATAGATGATCGCTTAGGTCCCTGATAGTACTCACATACTGGTCCAGTGGCTACCAGGCCATCGCATCCCAGGTTGGGGGGGGTCAACCCTGTTAAATCCTAGGGTGGACTAGGAGGGTACGGGACTGGTGCTTAGGAAACCAGGACGGAGCAGGGGAGATGCTGGCAGTAGGCCCAGCACTTCCCCTGTTCCCCCCCACCAGTGGTATTACAAGTATCCCCAATTTTCACCATGTGAACTACACATAAGAAGGCTTGGGATAAAATGTCACCGGTCCGCTGAGCACAGCAGGCCGTTCCATTTAAGGGAAAACTACAGCAGAGACTGGTAGGGGGAGGTCCCCCAACACATCCTGCCCATCCTCTTTGCTCTTCACAACTGCGCATATGGGAGGCCATTTACCTGTGCATAGTTCATTCAGACTCGCAGTATCATTTCAATTAAACAATCGCTGTAGTCACAAGTTGCAAGCGTGAGATTCCCCCCAAGGTAAACTGGTCACATTATCAGCAATAATGCTGCCTGGGAAGTCTGTGTGCAGCCACCACAGATCAAACTGAACAAGCCACAGTCCGGCAGGAAAGGATGGATGTTGAATTGATTGCCCACTTAGCAATATGACTACTGGGGGGGGGGGTTTCACCACAGAGGGAACTGAGCAGGCAAAATTCCCATAAGGAATAAGGGATGCATGGCAAGGGAAGTAGGGCACCCTCGATCATTGGCACATACTTCCAGTTATGACCATGCCCATGCGTCATGATTTAGAAAGCAGAGGGACAGTGCAAACGTTAAGCACATTTCTCCTCGCCCGAATAGCCAAAGTAGGCAGGCGGGGTGGGGAGCGGTTACCTAACCAGTGGGATGCTGTCCCATAGATGGGGACACAGGTGCTCAGGCACACACGGTGCTAGTAGGACGGCAGCTAGGTGAGATCAGCAAATAGATGGGGCAATGTGAGCCATGGTGTCTGAACGCGGCCCGCCCAGAGTTGGCACGGGGCTGGGTCATGTGAGGCAGTGGAACGTTCCTGCAGGAGGGGGATTAGTTCTTGGCACAGGTTCACAGGCCAGAAGGGCCTTTGGTTTCATCAGATACTAGCTGATCCAGGCTAACGTCAAGGTCTATTGTGATATTGATGGGGCCCATCTATCACCAGTAGGGAGGGATCCCTTTCCTTTAGATTTGCAGGAGCCCTGGAAATGAGCTGTTTGGTGAGAAATGAGCTGTTTGGTGAGATCAGCAACTACATGGGTCAATGTAACTCTGGTGGTCCGAGATGATCCCCCGCAGAGGTGGCGCAGAGCTAAGTCAGAGGAGGCCGTTGAACATCCCTGTAAGCGTGAACAGTTCATGGTGTAAGTCCTGGACCAGAGACTAGATGATCCAGGCTAATGTTAAAGGCTACTTTGCTAAAGATGGGGTCCATTGCCACCATGCCATCCAGGCGTACGCCTAGGTTAGGTTGACTAACTTGGGGTGCAATTGTAACAGGTGGGCATGGATACTTTCCACTGGACATGCACGAAGCCTTAGAAAGCAGGTTGCAGGTCGGAAATGAGCTGTTTTTGTGGGGGGCTCTCGCGGCGACGGGAGCCGCCTCCAGAGCTGTGGCGGAGTTACAGGGCGATCTGGAAGCAGACCGGTACAGTAAGGGTACCTCTGCGCGGCACAGTAGGGGTGCCAGAGCCAAAGACCAGGAGCCTCGGCAGGTTCCTGGAAAACCGCGACAGCGCCCCGTTAGTCCTTCGGGCGGTTGGGGGCCTGACCAACCGGGTGTTTGCCCTGCTACGCTCCGCCCTGGAAAGGGCGTGAGTAGAACAGACTCACGTGATCCGGAAGAGGATCATCAAAGGTAGCACTGACGGGGTGCCCCAAAGTGCTGGCTCACCAGGCGGGCGGGGGCAGCATAGGTTGGCACAGCTGCCCCGCCCTTGGATCGCCCGTAAGATAACCCACATATTGCATACTCCTGTATGGAATAAACCTGCAGCAATATTTTCCCACTACAAAGTTGTCTTGTGTATTTATTCATTCTTGCATGCTCAGACAGGGGGTGGGAGAAGTTGCCAATAATGGCACTAGAGCTCGAGAACGACCAGATGGAGTTTGATGAATGTGTTTGACCCGGAGGAGGGTTCGGATATTTTGGAAAGTCTGGATGAAGGCGTACAATGCCCTTCAACCTCAAAGGCATTAAGGGCCCTCTGGGTGAGGACATGTTTAATCTAAATACAAAAAGACATCCTCGTAGCTCTGTGGGGGCCCCTGAAACATCTTGCAAAATGTATTAAGTTATGGTTGAGGAAACCGGAGAAGGTGGCTCGAAAGCTAGTGAGAATTGAGTGTCCCAGACTTTTATATAAACTAGTTCTGCACTGCTCCTGATCTGGATCCGATAACTTTGCTTTTAAGGATTCATTTGGGTGAATCTTGGGTGCCGGGTACCAGGAAAAGGCACAGGGGGTTTGGATAAGATGGAGTAGTCGGTGCATGGAAAGGAATTTGGAGCCCGTTGAACCTCCTATAACTGAGGTGGCAAATATTTCAGCTGAACGGTTTAAATCCGGTTTATCCTGTAGAACCATTAATTATTATAGGGCAGGAGTGTTGGCTGGGCGTGCTGTAGTAAATGACTATGCTACAGGAAGTGATGCTTTGATCCGTAGACTAATAATAAAAGGAATGAGGCTTAAAAGACCGCCTACATCTCGCTATGACTTCTCTTGGGATGTGAATTTAGTTTTCAGTTTATTTGTGACCTGGCTTCTCTTTCATTGAAACCAATATTTCATAGATTAGAAACTTTATTTTGCTTCATCTCTTTGAGGCGGGTATCACGTTACAACCCTGGAGATGTGTAACATGTATTATTCACCAGGTGGCACGTATTCTGATATTTGGAAATGGACCGATAGTATGTCTGAGAGTATTTTGTATCCACTGTTTCAGGATTGCACAAAGTTGAGTGTGGTTCATCGTATGATAGCGTACGATTAGGACATGATGGAGTTTAGACCAGAGGGTGAAGTACAATTGTTGATTTCGTATGTGAAGCCTTACTACAATGCGTCATCAACTGCTACGATAGCAAGGTGCGTTAAGACAATAATGAAAAAGCAGGCGTAGACTTATCAAAGTTTGGTACACATTCTTTTAGGGGTGCTGTGGCTGGCAAGGTCTTTTAGGCAGGAGGAAATCTTACTGATATTTTGAAAGCCGTAGACCGGTCGAATGCTGGGGTTTTTGCAAAGTTCTATCGGAGGACAGAGGAACATGTGAGCAGTTTTATCAGTGGAGAGCTTTAAACATTCATAATGGCAGCCTCCGCTCTCGGAATTAAATGGCGATTCTCCAGTTGATATGTAGAGAGAATCTTAATTTCATTAAAGACATAGATGCTAGTATTATCCTGCCCACCTCTCTCAATTCAGTATAAAAAAAAGTCAAAAAAAGAGCGGGATGAGGGAATGGAAATGCGTAACTGAGTTTAAAAGTTTATTGTTTTCGTTTAAATGAAGCTGTTGGTTTTTGCTGGTAATACAGTTCCTTGAGGAGTAGTTTGCCTATTTTTGTTTCTTTTGCAGACATCGGCACGCAATAGCACATCACTCGACGGAGGTTAAAAAAAGAAGAGAGATGTAAAGATGGGGTAAAGAGTAGAGATGGTTTTTGGTAGATAGCTAATTGAAACATTTTAAGATGGTTTGGAGTTGTTTGTCGAAGCCTAAAGAGGAATGCAGTTGTTAGCAGGGGTTATATACGCTGCATGAAGCTTACAGAATGGAACAATGTGTTTTGTGATATTTTAATGACCGTTAAAGGGCTGCATTTTGGGGCAGCAATAATGGTTTATGCATAATGCTAGCCTCTGTGTCTTTAATGAAATCAAGATTCTCTCTGCATATCAATTAGTAAATTGCCATTCTCTTTTGTAACTATAGCTGTTGTGTGGGGGTAATTACCCCAGTCTGAGAAGTGCGGGTTGGATTACCCTTCTGTGCTGAGTGTGGGAGGGGTTAATACCCCTACTCCACCCATTGGCAGGTGGGTGGGAGTGTTGGATTACCCTGGATAGGATAGGGGTAATTACTCTGCTCTCAGGAGTGCGGGTTGGATTACCCTGCTGCAAGGAGAGTGGGAGGGGTTAATTCCCCTGCTGCACGCAGTTGGGTGGTGGGGGTTGGATTACCCTCCCTTGACAGGAGAGGGGTAAGTAACTTGCTCTGAACAGTACAGGGTTGGATTGCCCTGCTGTGAGGAGTGTCGGAAGGGTTCATTGCCCTGTTCTACTCAGTGGGGGTTAGACGGCCCTAGATAGGAGTGGGGGTAACCACCCTACTCTGGAGTGGGTAAATACCCGGCTCTGGGCAGGAATCTTACCCGGTTCTGCAGCGGCTGTTGTCCCTGGGGTTGGACTCCACATGGTCGGCAGCCTGAAACTCCACAGTGCCCTCGTAGCATCTGTTGCTGAGAATGGTCTTGAACCCTGAGGAAAAAACAGTGAAAGTGACATCTCCAAATGAAACTTGGGTGTAAGAGAAAAAGAGGGGGTGAGATCTCCTACAGGGTGGCTCTCAGGTGTGTTCATTTAATTGAAATTGTGGGTTCGTTTGTTTCCATACAGCAAGGAAGGTGATTCAGTATGGTCATCAAAACTTGTACTTTTATTTAAATTCTCCAATCAGTCAAGCACAGCGCATGCGTACAAACCATCCAGATCATTTAATGTATCTATTTTTTGTTAAGTTGATTATTTTATCAACTGTTAGTCAAACATATTTCCTTATTCAAAGCTCTGCAACTTTTTTCTACCAGTATTAAAAATATTTTATTCACAATTATACATACATCATTAAAAAAAATATGCCCATAAGTCCACTGTGTTCTTACTCAATACATTTTAATCTTTTCAGTCCAACTGTTTTTGTTACCCAGAAAGAAAATGTCAAGTATGTTTCTTTACAATACTTCTCGCAATTGTCCTGAACTTAATGACAGTCACATATGGTTTTGACATGTTTTACTCTTTTAACGCGTACTAATCGCTTAACACTAACCTCGTTAAGTGCTTGCCGGCCATACGGCCGCCGCGAGCACTACCTCTGTAGTGCTGCGCACGTCCGTTGGCCGACGCGTCCCGCTCAGCTAATAGAACGTTCCGCACTGGCGCGGAACGTTCTAAGCAGTTAACCGGCTAAGCACGTCATTAAGCTAATGTTTACTCACATTCAGTGATGCACATGCAGGTAAATCAACCCAATGATGCTTTGAGATTAGATGGCCTCAAGTTGACTCTATTTGTAAAGTTTCAACTTGTAGGTTCAAATCAATAAGCCTTCTTCAGGACTCCAGGTGAGAACTGTTGACTCCTTCGCGAGAATCTTTAAACACAATAGGGCAGCCCTCTTTTGTACGCGAGAAGGTGGGTAAATGTACAAAGCAAAACCATGTTCCTTCCAGAATTATTAAAGAGAAATAGTTATATCAGCAACATTTAGTCTCCTGAATCAATACCTCACAAGGTTGGTTTGTGAAAAAAGCGAATGGGAAACTGTAGTAAACTGAACCAGTCAGTTGAGAGGATGATGCTTTTGCGCGACAAGGTAAATGCGAAAATGCGTACGTTTGAGCAGTAGCGATCAACAATTATCACAGCCCTCAATGCGAAGGTGCAGGATGCAACTGGTAAATTTAGGAGAAGAAAACAAAATCCTTTTTTTCTTTTTTACAGAAAAGGGATAAATCTAACAGTTGTGGAGCAGTCAGAGGAAGTGCAAAGAATTATTTTTTTGAACTAAATGACAGGTTAGCAGACTTCTTTCCACTGCAAATGATCTCTGGGTAGAGTTTATTGATGTTTCATCCCTCTGGGATAGAGATCATTTAACAGTATTGTAGTCCCCATTCATGTCAAGGATAAGGGAGCAGGGGTCAGGGGTCAGCCATGAACGACAGTCAAACATAGCTAAGAAAATCAGGTCAAATATTAGATGCAGTAAAACGAGGGATCCGACTGGATGAGAGAAGAGAGTGAGGGAATGGATTCTCTGCAGCTCAGCACATTCAGTGCAATGCTGATCCTTAAAAGAGCATTGCTACCTTATTATTGTCCGCATTGCTACCTTATTATTGTCAGCATTGCTACCCTATTATTGTCAGCATTGCTACCTTATTATTGTCAGCATTGCTACCTTATTATTGTCCGCATTGCTACCTTATTATTGTCAGCATTGCTACCTTATTATTGTCAGCATTGCTACCTTATTATTGTCAGCATTGCTACCTTATTATTGTCAGCATTGCTACCTTATTATTGTCAGCATTGCTACCTTATTATTGTCAGCATTGCTACCTTATTATTGTCAGCATTGCTACCTTATTATTGTCAGCATTGCTACCTTATTATTGTCAGCATTGCTACCTTATTATTGTCAGCATTGCTACCTTATTATTGTCAGCATTGCTACCTTATTATTGTCAGCATTGCTACCTTATTATTGTCAGCATTGCTACCTTATTATTGTCAGCATTGCTACCTTATTATTGTCAGCATTGCTACCTTATTATTGTCAGCATTGCTACCTTATTATTGTCAGCATTGCTACCTTATTATTGTCAGCATTGCTACCTTATTATTGTCAGCATTGCTACCTTATTATTGTCAGCATTGCTACCTTATTATTGTCAGCATTGCTACCTTATTATTGTCAGCATTGCTACCTTATTATTGTCAGCATTGCTACCTTATTATTGTCAGCATTGCTACCTTATTATTGTCAGCATTGCTACCTTATTATTGTCAGCATTGCTACCTTATTATTGTCAGCATTGCTACCTTATTATTGTCAGCATTGCTACCTTATTATTGTCAGCATTGCTACCTTATTATTGTCAGCATTGCTACCTTATTATTGTCAGCATTGCTACCTTATTATTGTCAGCATTGCTACCTTATTATTGTCAGCATTGCTACCTTATTATTGTCAGCATTGCTACCTTATTATTGTCAGCATTGCTACCTTATTATTGTCAGCATTGCTACCTTATTATTGTCAGCATTGCTACCTTATTATTGTCAGCATTGCTACCTTATTATTGTCAGCATTGCTACCTTATTATTGTCAGCATTGCTACCTTATTATTGTCAGCATTGCTACCTTATTATTGTCAGCATTGCTACCTTATTATTGTCAGCATTGCTACCTTATTATTGTCAGCATTGCTACCTTATTATTGTCAGCATTGCTACCTTATTATTGTCAGCATTGCTACCTTATTATTGTCAGCATTGCTACCTTATTATTGTCAGCATTGCTACCTTATTATTGTCAGCATTGCTACCTTATTATTGTCAGCATTGCTACCTTATTATTGTCAGCATTGCTACCTTATTATTGTCAGCATTGCTACCTTATTATTGTCAGCATTGCTACCTTATTATTGTCAGCATTGCTACCTTATTATTGTCAGCATTGCTACCTTATTATTGTCAGCATTGCTACCCTTATTATTGTCAGCATTGCTACCTTATTATTGTCAGCATTGCTACCTTATTATTGTCAGCATTGCTACCTTATTATTGTCAGCATTGCTACCTTATTATTGTCAGCATTGCTACCTTATTATTGTCAGCATTGCTACCTTATTATTGTCAGCATTGCTACCTTATTATTGTCAGCATTGCTACCTTATTATTGTCAGCATTGCTACCTTATTATTGTCAGCATTGCTACCTTATTATTGTCAGCATTGCTACCTTATTATTGTCAGCATTGCTACCTTATTATTGTCAGCATTGCTACCTTATTATTGTCAGCATTGCTACCTTATTATTGTCAGCATTGCTACCTTATTATTGTCAGCATTGCTACCTTATTATTGTCAGCATTGCTACCTTATTATTGTCAGCATTGCTACCTTATTATTGTCAGCATTGCTACCTTATTATTGTCAGCATTGCTACCTTATTATTGTCAGCATTGCTACCTTATTATTGTCAGCATTGCTACCTTATTATTGTCAGCATTGCTACCTTATTATTGTCAGCATTGCTACCCTTATTATTGTCAGCATTGCTACCTTATTATTGTCAGCATTGCTACCTTATTATTGTCAGCATTGCTACCTTATTATTGTCAGCATTGCTACCTTATTATTGTCAGCATTGCTACCTTATTATTGTCAGCATTGCTACCTTATTATTGTCAGCATTGCTACCTTATTATTGTCAGCATTGCTACCTTATTATTGTCAGCATTGCTACCTTATTATTGTCAGCATTGCTACCTTATTATTGTCAGCATTGCTACCTTATTATTGTCAGCATTGCTACCTTATTATTGTCAGCATTGCTACCTTATTATTGTCAGCATTGCTACCTTATTATTGTCAGCATTGCTACCTTATTATTGTCAGCATTGCTACCTTATTATTGTCAGCATTGCTACCTTATTATTGTCAGCATTGCTACCTTATTAGTGTCAGCATTGCTACCTTATTATTGTCAGCATTGCTACCTTATTATTGTCAGCATTGCTCTACTCTTATTATTGTCAGCATTGCTACCTTATTATTGTCAGCATTGCTACCTTATTATTGTCAGCATTGCTACCTTATTATTGTCAGCATTGCTGACCTGCTATTATTGTCAGCATTGCTACCTTATTATTGTCAGCATTGCTACCTTATTATTGTCAGCATTGCTACCTGTATTATTGTCCAGCATTGCTACCTTATTATTGTCAGCATTGCTACCTTATTATTGTCCGCATTGCTACCTTATTATTGTCAGCATTGCTACCACCTTGTGTATTGTCCAGCATTGCTACCTTATTATTGTCAGCATTGCTACCTTATTATTGTCAGCATTGCTACCTTATTATTGTCCGCATTGCTACCTTATTATTGTCAGCATTGCTACCTTATTATTGTCAGCATTGCTACCTTATTATTGTCAGCATTGCTACCTTATTATTGCTCAGCATTGCTACCTTATTATTGTCAGCATTGCTACCTTATTATTGTCAGCATTGCTACCTTATTATTGTCAGCATTGCTACCTTTAGCATATTGTCAGCATTGCTACCTTATTATTGTCAGCATTGCTACCCTATTATTGTCAGCATTGCTACCTTATTATTGTCAGCATTGCTACCTTATTATTGTCAGCATTGCTACCTTATTATTGTCAGCATTGCTACCTTATTATTGTCAGCATTGCTACCTTATTATTGTCAGCATTGCTACCTTATTATTGTCAGCATTGCTACCTTATTATTGTCAGCATTGCTACCTTATTATTGTCAGCATTGCTACCTTATTATTGTCAGCATTGCTACCTTATTATTGTCAGCATTGCTACCTTATTATTGTCAGCATTGCTACCTTATTATTGTCAGCATTGCTACCTTATTATTGTCAGCATTGCTACCTTATTATTGTCAGCATTGCTACCTTATTATTGTCAGCATTGCTACCTTATTATTGTCAGCATTGCTACCTTATTATTGTCAGCATTGCTACCTTATTATTGTCAGCATTGCTACCTTATTATTGTCAGCATTGCTACCTTATTATTGTCAGCATTGCTACCTTATTATTGTCAGCATTGCTACCTTATTATTGTCAGCATTGCTACCTTATTATTGTCAGCATTGCTACCTTATTATTGTCAGCATTGCTACCTTATTATTGTCAGCATTGCTACCCTATTATTGTCAGCATTGCTACCTTATTATTGTCAGCATTGCTACCTTATTATTGTCAGCATTGCTACCTTATTATTGTCAGCATGCCGCCCAGTGTTCCTGAATTCACGAGCTTTGCCTCTTACTAAACAGGGCTATATTTCTGCTCCTTGAGTTCCTCATTGGCACTGACCTTTCACCTCAAGCCTTGCATTACCCATTCACTCAGACAGCTTTGTGAGCGTCATCTTTCAAATGTACATCATTTGTTGGGCTGGAAAGCGTCATACTCTACCAGCTGCCTCAGTTTACTGCCGGTTCCTTTTAAGTTATTAATTAAATGACATGCTTAGATGGCACACAACTAACCCTTCCTTCTCTTAAATTAGGATCGGTCTCAAATTGTTCAATAATTCGAGATGGAACATGAAGGCAAATTTATGAAAATAATTGCTGCGCAGCCTTGCGTCAGAGAGAAAGGGCAGAAATGCACCACATTTATCCAATACAGCGCATTCCTGTCCTCTTTCCTTGTGCCAGCCTAGTGCCAACACAGGCGCCCTGGTGCGAGGGTGCGAGTGTTGTAGGCTGGATTGTTTTTGTGCAGGAAGGGGCGCCTTTCTGCACAAAAACAATCCCCTGAGGTTTTTTCCTCTTTCTGTCTGCGCTGCACAGAAAGAGGAAAAACACAGGAGAAATAAGGATATTTCTCTTCGTTCTGCGTCTCCTCGGGAGGCGCATATCCAGGTTCACCAGATTTCGTAAATCTGGAAATGCGTCAAAAACCATGGGAGTTGCGTGAGAACACCCACACAATGCCCATGGAACACCCACACAACGCCCATGGAACGCCCACACAACGCCCATGGAACGCCCACAATACGCCCATGGAACGCCCATGGAACACCCACACAACGCCCATGGAACGCCTATGGAACACCCACACAACGCCCATGGAACGCCCATGGAACACCCACACAACGCCCATGGAACGCCCACACAACGCCCATGGAACACCCACACAACGCCCACACAACGCCCACACAACGCCCACACAACGCCCACGGAACGCCCATGGAACGCCCATGGAACGCCCATGGAACACCCACACAACGCCCATGGAACGCCCACACAACGCCCATGGAACGCCCACACAACGCCCATGGAACGCCCACGGAACGCCCATGGAACGCCCACACAACGCCCATGGAACACCCACACAACGCCCATGGAACACCCACACAACGCCCATGGAGCGCCCACACAACGCCCATGGAACGCCCATGGAACGCTTCCCTGGCGCAGAGTAATGCAATGCAGCGATTTGCGCTGCGTTGCCTTACTTCATATTTTTGGAGCTATTTAAAGCCACGCACAGTGGCCTTGCGTGGCCTCAAAAATATGACTTAAGGTTTGCGTTGCTCTTGCACCACCTTGCGTGGTGCAAGAACGACGCAAACCGGGTCATGAATATGGCCCGTAGTCTGTATCATCCATTTCAGAAAAGGCACCCAAAGGCCCTTGATCGAATTCTGTCCATTAACTGGCAAGGGATATATGTCGTAGACTTGATGAATAGTAACAAAAGGCAAGAAGATCTGCTGATCAACGAACGCAAGTGTTTTACTGTCCACGTCGTCAGTTTGGTGAAACCCTGCCACAAGAGGACGACTGTCTGCACAGCGGTGGATGTGAATGAGCGGGTGGAAAAGACATGCGCAAACAAATATCCCACATTACACTGATTGATTGAGACAGTTAATAATTACACAAGGCTGAGTGACCATGAAATTTAAAGCCAATGACATCCTGAATTGGTCAGCAGGCTTCACTGTTCTTGGTCATTCACAATTAACTAATTACGAAAGGACTGGGTTTTCTTGACTGACCATCTATTCAATTTGCTTATGATTGTGATCTCTGAATACAAAGTCCTGAAGAAGGATTAGCGATTCGTGCACCAACATGAAACTTTACTAAAGAGTTGACTATTTAGATTTTAATCTGAAATAAATAAGGGCCTCATTTATGGGGTTTTGGCGTAGGGCAGCGCAGCAAGTCACCTTGCTGCGCTGCCCCACGTCAAAGTGAGAGGGCAGGAGTGCACTATATTTATCAACTACGATGCATTTCTGTCCACCCCCTCCCGTTTCGGCAGACTAGCGCCATCGCAGGCACCCTTGCACCAGGTGCAAGGGTGCCTGTGTTGTTGGCAGGATTGTTTTTGTAAGGAAGGGACACCTGCAGAAAACAATCCGGGGAGCCTTTTCCTGTTTTACACACATGAAAAGAGGAAAAAACAAGGAGAAATAAAGTTATTTCTCCTCGTTGCGCCTCCCCTGGGGAGGCGTATGGTTTTGGCTAATCCCCATGTTTACATGGTTTTGTAAATCTGGGGAAGTGTCAAAATCCATGGGTGTTGCGTGGGAACACCCACTGAAACGCCCATGGAAGGCCTCCAGAGCGCAGAGTAAGGCAACACAGCGTTTGCGCTGCCTTGCCGTACTCCACATCTATGAGGTAATACAAAGCCATGTGAAATGGATTTGTGTGACCTCATAAATATGATTTTGTAGTTTGCGCCGCCAGAGCGTCACCAAAAGTGATGCTCCGGCTGTGCAAGGGGCTCATAAACGTGCCTCGAAGTGTCTCAGATAAATCGGTGCTTCGATGTATTCACATCTGAAGGGCTCTCGCTCATGAGTTTCATCACATGTAGATGTGTTTAGCAAGCACGAAAGTTGAGACAATATATGATGAGTATTAAGACCGGAGCTATTGTGAAGAAGTGCCGTAAATTAACATATTTGATGCTTTCCAGCAAGTGAACTAAAGCAGTTAAATAGATAGAAATGAAGGGCCGTGGGCATCGCTCTTGCACTGCGCAAGCCTTACTTGTGATTTATGAAGCCTCGCACGGCCACTCTCGGGGCCCTGAGAGGCTCCATAGACCTGGAGTACGGCAAATCGAGTCATTGCCTTACTCTACCCTGAGCAGGGGTTCCATGGGCGTTGTGGGGGTGCTCCAGTGCAACTCCCATGGCTTTTGGACGCATCCCCAGATTTACCAGAACAGGTAGACCTGGGAATGCGCCACAAAGTTACGCCTTCTCAGGTGAGGCGTAACGAGGAGAAATATCTTTATTTCTCCTCGTTTCTCCTCTTTCTATGGGTGCCGCATTCTGCAGCACACATAGAAAGAGGAGTATGCATCTCAGGATTGTTTTTCTGCAGGAGGGTGCCCCTTCCTGCAGAAAGACAATCCTGTATGCAACGCAGGCACCCTTGCACCATGGTGCAAGGGTGCAAGCTTTGGCGCTAGGCTGCCAAAGGGGTGTCGGTGCAGGGGAAAAGGCAGGAATGCGCCGTATTGCCTTAAATATGGTCCATTCCTCCCCTTTGCCTATCATGCAGTGCAGCACAGCAAGGCGACTTGCTGCGCTGCATGACAAGTTCAGTAAATGGGCCCCTAAAACTATTAGTTAATCAAGAGCTCGAAGTCCATCTTAACACTACGGAGCAGCACAGACCACTGCGGGGTCTTGCACGCACACCCATGGACTCGCCGGCTGTCGTCCCTTCCTTTGACTCTCATGAGGCTTCAGCCAAGCTCTTCAGGGTCGCCCCACTGGACTCCAGAGCCCAGTCTTCCCTCACAAAGGCAGTGATCTGGAGTTTCTTATGCTAAGCCCGTACCATGACAACAAGCGGACACCATCGATACAGGTTTGGGTGGCGTCCAGGAAGCGTTGATTGAATGTTTCAAAGCCAAATGTCAGATCCCTACTGACTCTTGTTCTCAAGATAGACTGATCTCGGAGGACTTCAGGCCACATATGCAAGTCTCCGTCACTATGGGAGGCCCTACAGAGAGTCCTTACTCTCCCCAGATGTTAATTCTACACTGTCCCGGAGACGTCACCTATGGATCCGAGCTCCAGCGAGCGAGAGAAGTCCCAACATGAGCAAGTCAAGACCCCCATCTCAGAAACGAAAGGTAGACTCCACTGGAGTTATCAAAATATTTTATTTTAAAAAATAAGTACGCCTAGAGTCGATGAAAAAATTATTCTCGATTCTTTAACAAAAAAATCCAAATTCATAGATTGGATAAAATCAAAATTTATATATTACACATTATCTAGTAGCAAAAATTGCTGAACGGAATTATACTAAATTCAGCAGGAAGCTAAATGTTGGTCTTCAGATTGTCATTTTTGTGAAATGGTGTAAATCCTTTAAGTAGTTTTTATTTTTAGAAATAAAGGGTCAAAGAAATATAGATATCTGAACGGTTGGGCTTGAGAGCGGCAATTTAAAAATGGAGCTTTCTGATTGGCCCGTGGATCTTTATTTTCTTTGGGCCATCTCGCTCCCGCAGGAGTCAGGCTCCTGTGAGAGTGCTCTGATTGGCTGCCAGCAATGTGAGAAAAATGTTGATGGCAGCCATTACAGGACTCATGGGCTTAGCCCCCTGTCCTGAAATTTATTAAAAATAAATAAATTGTATAAGGGGGAAGGGTTGGGATACCCCGACCCCCTAGGCCCATGAGGGGAACCAGAGGGACTCCCAGGGGTCAAGAAAGAAAAGAAAGTTGGCAAAAAATACTGTAATCCTGTGAGGCTTTAGCGGGATTGGAAGAAAAAAAAATGGCAGGTAGTAGTTTCGACCCCGGGGCTGTGTTTATGAATGGAAGGGGGGCTGCATGCCCCAGGCGCCTCCAGAGGCCACGGGGAGCCAACCCCTGGGGTCGAAAGTACTTTTTATGGGGAATAGAGACCGCTCGGCCCCCCTCCCCGAGCCACCAGGGACCCCAGAGAGCCCACCCCTAGCGCCAAAATTTGTTTGTATGGAGGGGGGCCCACGTGGCCCCCCTCCCTGAGTCTCGAAAGGTCCGGTGATCCCAGCCCTGGTGCTGAAACTTTATAAAATGGGGAGGGGGGCTGCCCTGTCCCTCCTCCCTGAGCCTCAGAAGGCCTCAGGGAGCCCACCCCCGGGGCAAAACTTTCTTAAATGGGAAGGGGGTGTGCAGCCCCCACACTGAGTCTCAAAAGACCCCAGGCCAATTACCTGAAGGTGGGGGGCCGCAGTTTCCCTGCCCACAGAGGTGCAGGCAGGGAAGCCGGTAATTGCTCTCGCTTGGTGGGAGCATCTTCAAATCTCCTGCCAAGCGGGAGCAAACACCAAGTCTGCTCCCAGTGGGCGAGAACTTCAGAAATGCCCACTGCGACTGGACTTTAGATCTGTTTCCCTGCCTGCATTATTAGCTGCTCCCTACGAGCAGGAACAATGCCGGCTCCCACTGGATGCAGAAAGCTGGCTCAGGCCTTGGGACTCCCTTGTGGCCCCCAACGAGAGCGTGGGGGGTGCCCTGGGTAGGCACCCACCTTTACCAGTACCAGGTCCCAGGGGATAGGGTACCTGGGGCCTAAATCAGCCCGGGGAGAGGGAGTGTGTGCCTCCCTCCGCCTAAAAGCAAATCCAGGCACCGGGGATGGGGTTACCCGGACCAAAATAGGCCTAGGGGGATGAGGTCCCCAGTGCCTATCAAGTCTTGGGGAGGGGGCCACACGGCCCACATCCCCTTTAATACAAAAAAAGGCCCTGGGGGATGGGGTCACCAGGGCCTAATAAGGCTCGCGGAGGGGGGCACGCAGCCCCCCCTCCCTTTAATATTCAGTGGCCCTGGGGGATGGGGTCCTCAGGGCCTAATGAGGCTCGTAGAGGGGAGGGGGGCCCGCTCCCCTTTAATAAAATAAAAGGCCGTTACGTATGGTAATGTGGTATTGGTTGCCTTTACAGGGGTTGGCCACAGGGACAGCCAACCGGCCGGGAGTGGTGGAGGGGTTGGATTTACGTATGGTAATAAAATATTAACTTGCATTTAAAAAATCCTAGAAATTCACTGAAAAAAGCAACGGGTAAAATAACGTTATAGTTAGGTGAATTTGTCAGTGGCATTAATGTTTTGAACTAAAAAAAAAAAGTACCATTTATTGTTGGCAGCGCTAACTATAACTTGTGCCCCCACCATTCACTGCTTATGACCTCACATATGACATCACTCATGACATGTTCCATGACACCATTTATGACATCACTGATGACATCATCCAAGCTTCTTTTGATGTCGCGGTATCTACTTAGACGCCGCCCTCGCGCGCTGACGTCAGTTCTTTCTTTTTCCACGCCAGCCAGCGCAGATCTGGAGAAAGCGGTACCTCGAGTCACTTTTTGACTCAGTTTTTGCGACTTTTGTCGACACCTTTTTTGAGTCGATCGACTCCTGGTGCACGGAGGGATGTCACGTCGGACCAGCTTCAAGGCTTGTGACTCCTGTCACAAATTGATGTCGGTCACGGGCCCGTACCTCATGTGCCTTTGGTGCCAGGAGCGTGACCACGACCCGAAGTCTTGCTCCGACTGCCGGGCCATGAACCCGAAGTCTTTGCGGGAGCGGCCCCGAAAGCTTCTCGAGGCCCGGCAGTCCGCTCCGCGCCGTTCGAGGTCCCGTTCGAGAGGGAGGTCGAGGGTCTAGTCGCGGAGCCACCACCACCACTCGTCATCGAAGTCTTCGGGTAAGTCGAAGCACAAAAAGAAAGCGAAGAAGCATCGTCTCTCTTCGCGTTCTCCCCGTCCGTCTGCCGACGCGACGCTGGAAGCGGAAGGTAGTCGTCCGGCTCTGCCCACGGAGCCTGTTGGGTCGACTCCGGCCTTCCCTCCCTTTCCGGGAGCCGGAGCGACCCCTGCCCAGCTTCAAAGCTTTTATGAAGCCTTGCACTCCATCTTCGGGCAGCCCAACTCTGCCGGCGTGCCCTCAGGCCCCGCGTACTCGGTTGGGGGCTCTAGGCCTTCGATGCCGGCGGCTTCGGCGCCGCAGGGCCCCCCAAGGATCCAGGCCTGGATCCGGATCGGCGCCGGTCGACCTTGTGACACCTCGTCCGGTGCCGAATCCAGTGACGATACCTCCGCCGCCTCCGACGCCGGTTGTGTCCCCAGCCGGCGTCGGCCCCGGCCTCCCCCTCATTGAGGACACGGAGCCGGACCGACGTCATCCTACGTCGGGACCGGCGCCAGCCGGTACTTTTGTACCCCTGTTCTCCCCTGATGTTTCCTACCGCCCTGAGTGGCTACCAGGAGAGGGTGAAGAGGACTGGGAGGGGTCTGTGGACCCTCTTGCAGACCAGTTAGAGGAACCGGACTGGAGGGAGGAGTTGGGTGATGCTAGTGGTCTGGATACCTCCCCAGACCATGGCATGCTTTCTCCCCCTACCGTGGCTACGGAGGAGGGTGCGTCTTACGCAGTGGTGTTGCGTAGGGCAGCTGAGGCCCTAAACCTCGGGCTTCCTGCGGTGAAGGTCAGGACTAACCTCCTGACTGAGGTGCTTCAGCCGGCAGCGGCCTCTTCGGAGCCCCTGCAGCCATTCAATGAGGCCCTTATGGACATCCTTTTGAGCACTTGGTCCAGGCCCAACAAAAGGGCTGCTGTGGACAGGATGATTGCCCGACGCCACCGCCCGGCCCCGGGCGACCCCATTTTCCTCTCTTCCCATCCTACCCCAGAGAGCTTGGTAGTCCAAGCCTCCACGTCCAAAGGCCTGATAGGAATCCAAGAAGCTGGACCACCTTGGGAAGAAGATGTTTTCTTCCTCCAGCGTGGTACTGCGGTCGGTGAACACCGCATGTCTCTTGGGCTGTTACTCCCACTCAGTGTGGGATATGGTTGCGCAGGTGCTGCCACAGTGCCCGGAGGAGGCCCGGGCCGTGGTCTCCCATGCTGTTGCCGAAGGGAGAGACGCAGCGAAGTTCCCCATCCGGTGTGGGCTGGACACCGCCGACTCACTGGGCAGGATGATTTCCACGTCGGTAGCACTGAGACGCTATGCCTGGTTGAGGTCCACTGGCTTCTCGGGTGATGTCCAAGCAACGCTTTTGGACATGCCCTTTGATGGCCGTCGCCTGATTGGCGACAAGGCAGACAACGCGCTCGAGCGCTTTTAAGGATTCTAGGGCTACGGCCAGATCCTTAGGCCTCGCTTCCACCTCCCGCCCAGCACAGTCTGCATTTCGCCCCTTTCGTGGCTACGGAAGGGGTGCCCCGCCACGTTCCACCCAGAGCCACATGCCTGCGTAAGCTGTCCAGCCTCTGCGAGGCCGGGGACGTGGATCCCAACGCCGTGGGTCAGGGGGCCAGCGGGCGGCCCAGTCCACTAGCGCCTCCTCTGCAGCAGCCTCCTAGGCCAGCCTTTCAGGCCCATCAATCGCCAGTGCGCGGCAGGATTCGCCATCACCTCCTCCACTGGCAAAACATCACGTCAGACAGGTGGGTTTTGCAGATAGTCCGAAGGGGCTACTCCCTCCCCTTCGAGACTACCCCTCCATCATGCCACCTCAATTCCATTGCATGTCGGAGGATCATTTGGCCCTTCTCCGCCAGGAAGTTGCGGCTCTCTTGGCCAAGGGAGCTATCGAGCGCGTCCCTGTGCCAGAAGTAGGACGTGGTTGCTATTCCCACTACTTTCTGGTACCCAAGAAGGACAAGGGCCTGCGTCCTATCTTGGACCTCAGGGACGTCAACCGCTTCCTCCGGAAGGAGAAGTTCAAGATGTTGACTTTGGCTCAGGTTCTGTCTGCCCTCGACCCTAGAGACTGGATGGTAGCGTTGGACTTGCAGGACGCCTATTTCCACATCCCCGTCACAGTAGGCCACGAGCATTTTCAGTTTACCGTGCTCCCCTTTGGCCTTACCTTCGCCCCTCGGGTGTTCACAAAAGTGATGTCGGTGGTCGCAGCTCATCTGCGCAGATCGGGGGTTCCAGTCTTCCCCTATCTCGATGGCTGGCTATTGAAGGCGGGCTCGCCCCAGGCTGTCGTCTCCCACCTCCAGACTACGGCGGACCTCCTGCATTCGCTGGGGTTCTCTATCAACATGTCGAAGTCACACCTGAGTCCCTCTCAGAAGCTCCTCTTCATCGGAGCGGTTCTGGACACGACGCAGTTTCAGGCCTATCCTCCCAAGCAGCGAGTCCGGGATATTCGGGCTATGATTCCGATCTTTCAGCCTCTATCCCGGGTTTCGGTCAGAATGACCCTGAGGCTGCTGGGCTTCATGGCCTCCTGCATCCTGCTGGTGGATCATGCCAGGTGGCATATGTGGGCTCTGCAGTGGGACCTGAAGTTCCAGTGGGCACAGCATCAGGGGAATCTTTCTGATTGCGTCCAGATCTCAGAGGGAACTGCACACCAACTGCAGTGGTGACTAACGAACCAGGATTGGGTCAATGGCAGATCCCTCTCCCTTCCCCAACCGGAGTTCACGGTGGTGACAGATGCATCACTTCTGGGATGGGGTGGCCACATGGGAGAGGTGGAGATCAGAGGCCTCAGGTCTCCGGCGGAGTCCGGGCTCCACATCAACCTTCTGGAGCTCCGGGCGATTAGTCTTGCACTGAAGGCATTCCTTCCCTCTGTCCGGGGAAGAGTTGTGCAGGTGTTCACGGACAACCCCACGCCATGTGGTACTGCAACAAACAGGGCGTGGTGGGATCGTGGACCCTATGTCAAGAGGTCCTTCGCCTCTGGACATGGCTGGAACGTCAGGGCATATCCCTGGTGGTTCAACACCTGGCAGGTTCACTGAACGCCAGGGCGGACAAACTCAGCCGCAGGTGCATGATGGATCCACCGAATGGCGTCTTCACTCGGAGGTGGTGCAAGGTCTCTTTCAGCAGTGGGGAGAGCCTTGGTTAGATCTATTCGCCACCGAAGAGAACGCGCAATGTCAGCAGTTCTGCGCGTTGGAATTTCCAAGGCGGCACTCGCTAGGCGACGCTTTTCGTCGCAAGTGGAATTGCGGTCTTCTATACACCTTTCCGCCTATACCACTTCTGCCCAGAGTGCTGCAGAAGATCAAGTGCGACCGGGCCCAAGTCATCCTTGTGGTTCTGGATTGGGCACGAAGAGCCTGGTATCCCGAGCTGTTACACATGGCCATCGATCCTCCGATCCGACTGCCTCTTCGGGAGGATCTTCTGTCGCAGCAGCAGGGGACGGTCCTCCACCCGAACCTGTCCAGCCTCCACCTCCTTGCGTGGAGATTGAGCGGCGACAGCTGACGGCTTTTGACCTTTCTCCCGATATCTGTAATGTCATCTTGGCAGCCAGGCGTCCCTCCACTAAGACGGTATACGCCTGTAGATGGAACAAATTTGTGGCATGGTACACAGCAAAGGCTGTGGATCCCCTTTCTGCCCCTCTGTCAGAGGTTCTCCTCTTCATTCTTTCTTTGGCCCAGCAGGGCTCTGCTCTGGGCAGACTTAAGCGCTATCTTTCAGCCATCTCAGCCTTTCTTTGGCTGCCTGATCAGCCTTCTCTTTTCAAGTCCCCCATTGTAAATAGATTCCTTAAGGGCATTACTCACCTCTTTCCTCCTATTCCTTTCGTAATGCCTCAGTGAGACTTGAACTTAGTTCTGACATACCTTATGTGCGCTCCTTCCGAGCCACTACATAACTGTCCTCTCAGACTTTTAACATTAAAGCCTGCTTTCCTAGCTGCCATCACCTCTGCTCGCAGGGTGAGTGAGCTTCAGTCTCTGTCCTCTAAGCCTCCTTTTCTTGCTGTACATCCGGACAAGGCTGTCCTAAGAACCAGACCTTCCTTTCTTCCCAAAGTGGTTACTTCTTTCCACATTGGTCAAACCATCACTTTGCCCACCTTCTTTCCGCCTCCGCATCCTTCAAAAGAGGAAGAGAGGCTCCACCGTCTGGATCCAAAACGTGCGCTATCTTTCTATCTGGATCGCACAAGACAATTCCGGGTGGATGACCAACTCTTTGTTGGCTATGTGGGCACCAAAAAAGGTCGGGCCATGCAAAAACGGACCATCTCTCGGTGGGTCGTTTTGTGCATTAAAGCTTGCTACTCTTTGGCAGAGAAGGAAACTCCAGTGGGACTGCGCACCTATTCCAGCAGGGCGACGGCAGCCACTACTGCTTTGGGACGTGGAGTTCCCCTTCATGATATCTGCCAGGCAGCCACGTGGACATCTCTGCACACGTTCACCAAACACTACTGCCTGGACTCTCAAGTCCGGAGAGACGGCTTCTTTGGCCGTTCTGTTCTCCAGGACTTCCTGGTGTGAACTTGGTTCGTAGACCCACCTCCAGGGTTGGTTTGCTGGGGTATCTATTCTAAGGTAAGGAATCAATAACTAATAGTCTCTTTCAGATGAACTAGTTACTTACCTTCGGTAACGATATATCTGTAAGAGACCTATATTAGTTATAGATTCCTTACCGCCCCACCCGTCCTCCCCGTTCTGTGAACTGACTTCTAGGGTTAAGGACTTCTTTCAGGGCCCTAGTTTTGTGCACCAGCGGTCAGTGTCTTGCATGGTTCTGCGTTTCTGGCGTGGAATGTCGTGTAAAGAACTGACGTCAGTGCGCGAGGGCGGCTTCTAAGTAGATACCGCGACGTCATCCCGGTGACCACGACGATGAACGCGGAATCGACTGACGCCACCTATCGACGCGCAGGGGTACTGCTACGAAAAAATTTCTCCGGATCCAGTCTGATGCCTGGGGGTAATTCTAAGGTAAGGAATCTATAACTAATATAGGTCTCTTACAGATATATCGTTATCGAAGGTAAGTAACTTGTTCTTTACTGCCATCATACATACAATCTCCATAGGTAAAGCAAGCTTGTGTTATGTGCAGCACTGACCATGTACCATGCAGTTCACGGGTAGCCGAGTTCATGTTGACTATGAACCACAGATGAAAGGGTAACAGATCCTGCACAAGGTGTTCAGTCTGTATACAACAGTTCAGAGAAAACCAAGTTCCCTCCAGATACTGAAGCCCTGTTACATAACTAATGCCCTACTACGGACACTCTTTACCTGTATCAAACCCCTGACGGTCACTGAACCTACACTGAGAAACAATATGGATACGAGTAGAAAAGTGGGCACTGTAAACACTGTTTCTTCGTTGTAGAGAGTTTACTCTGTTCCACACAGTTTGCAGACAGTGAAACTCTCATGGGAAATGCATCACAGAGGATTAAAAAGTATCTACTTAGAACAGTGTGCACTCTATGCACAACGTGCCCATAGAGAGACCATGCACGGCATCGATCCAGAATATTTACAGAAAACGTTTATCCGGTACACTCCTCCAAGAGCTCTGCGTTCTGCATCAGCACTCAGTCTGGTCACCCCTAAATTCAGGAGAGCTCATTGGGGCGGTGGAGGCTTTGTTCTTGGCACTGCTCACCGTTGGAAGCCATGCCGTTACATCTGAAGTCCTGTACATCCTTGTCTGCTTTTAGGAAGAATCTTAAGACTTGGCTCTTTACTCTTGGTTAGTCTCTCTTTTCTTTCCCTTTCGTTGTTCTGGTTACCGCCATGACACCTCAGGCCATATGCTTGCGCTTTATAAATCTTATTCCCATTCCATTTCCAAAATAACCAAGGTCCGAAGGTGCTAAAGATCGTACTACCTGCAGCCTTCATGCTGTGGTGAAAACTGTACAGACAGCCCATCTTCCGAAGCAAAACAAGCAGATGTACATAGGTTAATACCTGGTGCACACAGTCTTCTATGTTAACTAGACATGATTCTGTCCAATAACTCAAGGCCTCTTACAAAAGTTAGCGTCTACTATGTAGAATCTTTGCCTCGCTGGAAGCTTTTTCTGCAGAACCAAAAAACTTGTGTGGAACATAATGAACACAGCCAACTGTCACCTGCACCCAGAGTTACTCTTGAATACAAAGGTTAAGAACGTGTTCATATATGTGGGTGTGCGTACAGGTTGGATCAGTGCTAAAAAAATAAGTATATAAATACATAAATGAGAAGGTGTGTCGTGCAAGTAAACTATATTATTGTAGACTATCAATAAAAAGACACAGGGTTACAGCTACTGGGTTAAGTCTGGGGCCTGCTTTAAATTTGTTGCAAAAAGCGAGGAAGACATATTTTGCTCTTGATCAAATCCCGCCATCACGCCCCCCCCCTTGAGATCCTGCTGGAAATGGGAGTTTTCACCCAAAATGGAACCAGCCCCATGGTTGTAAAGACAACGATAGATTTGAGGATAGCACATGCAGTTTTCAGGCCTGAAGAAGGGGCGTCTGGGGTCTCGGTTACCTGCATAGTTGTATCTGAAGGGGCCCATCCACCGGTGCCGGTCGCTCTCCCGGAGCACGTCCCCGAAGAACCCGTAGCCGGTCAGAGAGACCGAGTATTTCACCAGAGTGTCCTGATGGTGAACAGCACAGACGTCCAGAGGCTGAGAGTCACCTGAGGGTGCAGAGCAGAGGGAGGTGATTGCTCACCTGAGGTCACAGAGTCAAGGGCACCCCTAATATCCACTGAGATACCCAGCAAGAGGGGACTTACCTGAGGTCACACAGAGAGTCGGGGACACAGCTGGGGTGAGACAGAGATACGCAGAGCTAAGGGGCTTTATTGAGGTCACAGAGGCAAGGAAACCTCTAATGTCCACTGAGATACCCAGAGCTAAGGGCCTTACCTGAGGTCACACAGAGAGCCAGGGGCATAGCTGGGGTGACACTGAGATACCCAGAGCTAAGGGCCTTACCTGAGGTCACACAGAGAGTCAGGGGCATAGCTGGGGTGACACTGAGATACCCAGAGCTAAGGGCCTTACCTGAGGTCACACAGAGAGTCAGGGGCATAGCTGGGGTGGGACAGATATACCCAGAGCTAAGGGCTTACCTGAGGTCACACAGAGAGTCAGGGCCATAGCTGGGGTGGGACAGAGATACCCAGAGCTAAGGGTCTTATCTGAGGTCACACAGAGAGTCAGGGACATAGCTGGGGTGTGACAGAGATACCCAGAGCTAAGGGCTTACCTGAGGTCACACAGAGAGTCAGGGCATAGCTGGGGAGAGACTGAGATACCCAGAGCTAAGGGTCTTACCTGAGGTCACACAGAGAGTCAGGGGCATAGCTGGGGTGGGACAGAGATACCCAGAGCTAAGGGCTTACCTGAGGTCACACAGAGAGTCAGGGGCATAGCTGGGGTGGGACAGATATACCCAGAGCTAAGGGCTTACCTGAGGTCACACAGAGAGTCAGGGGCATAGCTGGGGTGGGACAGAGATACCCAGAGCTAAGGGTCTTATCTGAGGTCACACAGAGAGTCAGGGGCATAGCTGGGGTGGGACAGATATACCCAGAGCTAAGGGCTTACCTGAGGTCACACAGAGAGTCAGGGGCATAGCTGGGGTGGGACAGAGATACCCAGAGCTAAGGGCCTTACCTGAGGTCACACAGAGAGTCAGGGGCATAGCTGGGGTGGGACAGAGATACCCAGAGCTAAGGGCTTACCTGAGGTTGTTAGATTTGAAATGTTATTCTCGTGATGCACACATTTGAAATGCTCCCTTTGCAATGCTTATACTTTATTTCGTATTAAGTTAGCATTCATGGTGCCATCTTTCTTGGCGCCATCTTGTTTTGTAACCGAGATTGAGCTCCTGTCTCATAACGCCTGCCTAAGCAAAAAGGCTGCCTCTGCGCCTCCAGCTTGTACTTCTCAAGGTTAAAGCTTCGTTGCACTAATGAATGTATTATCCATTGTTGCATACCTTTGCTGTTAGATAGACTCGTTCTCACATCTTAGAATGATAGGCACCGCCAGGCGGCCTTGGGATCGAGATAGCATGTACCCAGCCCTGTGCCATGGCTCATCCTTGTTTGCCTCCTTTGTTCACCATGGCCTGAGCTGGAAAATTCCAGTTTGGGAGGGATTTCAGAGGTGTTGGAAATGTATATTTTTGTGTTACCGTGTGTACGGGGTCAGTCCCTCTGCAGTCATCTTAGGAGACTGGTCAGACTGGGCTCCGCTGCAGCGCATTGTCAATAAATTGTCTGGTTTGTATTCTCTACTGTCTGACCGACTCTTCATTTTCGTGGGAAGGCAGAGAGGTGGTCGTGAGTGACCCGGGTGACCCTAATCGGGTCACTTCCTTCAAGGTCACACAGAGAGTCAGGGGCATAGCTGGGGTGGGACAGAGATACCCAGAGCTAAGGGTCTCACCTGAGGTCACAAGTCAAGGACACACCCGAGGTGACACTGAGATACACAGCAATAGGGGACTTACCCGAGGCCACACAGAGAGTCAGAGGCATAGCTGGAGTGACACTGAGATACCCAGCAATATGGGTCTTACCTGAGGTCACACAGAGAGTCGGGGGCACAGCTGGGGTGAGACAGAGATACGCAGAGCTAAGGGGCTTAACTGAGGTCACAGAGGCAAGGAAACCCCTAATGTCCACTGAGATACCCAGAGCTAAGGGCCTTACCTGAGGTTACACAGAGAGTCAGGGGCATAGCTGGGGTGAGACTGAGATACCCAGAGCTAAGGGCCTTACCTGAGGTCACACAGAGAGTCAGGGGCATAGCTGGGGTGAGACTGAGATACCCAGAGCTAAGGGCCTTGCCTGAGGTCACACAGAGGGTCAGAGGCTTAGCTGGGGTGAGACTGAGATACCCAGAGCTAAGGGCCTCACCTCTGGTTATACAGAAAGTCCAGGGCATCTTTGGGGTGAGAGTAAGGTAGGAGGAAGTGAAAGAACTTGACCTAAATTGGCACAAGGAGTGACTGGTAGAAGAGGGATTAGACAGACTTCAAGAAGGACAGGTGTGCAGTGCACAGGTGACCCTTGTGCCAACGTTAGACGTGGACACATTCAGCCTCACCTAGGAGGCCACCGTGACAAGGACTTGGTGCAAACACAGATTGCCCCCCATCTTCCCTTTCTCAAATGTAGTGACCTTGTCTTTCCACATCACATGATGGTTTTCACCACCACAGGGTTTCTGAACACTAAACACAGATACATGTGAAGACATTACCGCAGGTCGCTCTCCACGAACTGTGGAGTGAGACCGGGCGGTAACGCGTTTAGCGCTGGGCGGTATTAGCTCGCCCTGCACTTCATGTGTGGATGAAGGAAATCAGCGATTGCCCAAAACTCTCAGAAAGTGAGGTCACACTGAATACTTGGGGGCTGAAGAGAGGCATCTGGGGCCCAGAGTCTATTAGAGAGCCGAGGTCACTGCTAGGAGAGGGCAGAGGTCACAGCCGGGGTCACTGCCAGGAGAGGGCAGAGGTCTCAGCCGGGGTCACTGCCAGAAGAGGGCAGAGGTCACAGCCGGGGTCACTGCCAGAAGGGGGCACATAATGCACAGCCGGGGTCACTGCCTGGAGAGGGCAGAGGTCTCAGCCGGGGTCACTGCCAGAAGAGGGCAGAGGTCACAGCCGGGGTCACTGCCAGAAGAGGGCACATAATGCACAGCCGGGGTCACTGCCAGAAGAGGGCAGAGGTCACAGCCTGGATCACTGCCAGAAGAGGGCACACAGTGCAGAGCCCGGGTCACTGCCAGGAGTGGGCACACCGTGCAGGGCCTGGGTCACTGCCAAGAGAGGGCACAGTCCAGAGCTGGGGTCACTGCCAGAAGAGGGCACAGTGCAGAGCCGGGATCACTGCCAGGAGAGGGCACACAGTGCACAGCCCGGGTCACTGCCAGGAGAGGGCACAGTGCACAGCCCGGGTCACTGCCAGGAGAGGGCACAGAGTGCACAGCCCGGGTCACTGCCAGGAGAGGGCACAGTGCAGAGCCGGGGTCACTGCCAGGAGAGGGTACAGTGCTGAGCCAGGGTCACTGCCAGGAGAGGGCACACAGTGCACAGCCCGGGTCACTGCCAGGAGAGGGCAGAGGTCTCAGCCGGGGTCACTGCCAGAAGAGGGCAGAGGTCACAGCCGGGGTCACTGCCAGAAGAGGGCACATAATGCACAGCCGGGGTCACTGCCTGGAGAGGGCAGAGGTCTCAGCCGGGGTCACTGTCAGAAGAAGGCAGAGGTCACAGCCGGGGTCACTGCCAGAAGAGGGCACATAATGCACAGCCGGGGTCACTGCCAGAAGAGGGCAGAGGTCACAGCCGGGATCACTGCCAGAAGAGGGCACACAGTGCAGAGCCCAGGTCACTGCCAGGAGTGGGCACACCGTGCACAGCCCGGGTCACTGCCAGGAGAGGGCACAGTGCAGAGCCGGGGTCACTGCCAAGAGAGAGCACACAGTGCACAGCCCGGGTCACTGCCAGGAGAGGGCACAGTGCAGAGCCGGGGTCACTGCCAGGAGAGGGCACAGTGCAGAGCCGGGGTCACTGCCAGGAGAGGGCACACAGTGCACAGCCCGTCACTGCCAGGAGAGGGCACAGTGCAGAGCCGGGGTCACTGCCAGGAGAGGGCACAGTGCAGAGCCGGGGTCACTGCCAGGAGAGGGCACACAGTGCACAGCCCGGGTCACTGACAGGAGAGGGCACAGTGCAGAGCCGGGGTCACTGCCAAGAGAGGGCACATAGTGCAGAGCCGGGGTCACTGCCAGGAGTGGGCACATAGTGCAGAGCCAGGGTCACTGCCAGGAGAGGGTACACAGTGCAGAGCCGGGGTCACTGCCAGGAGAGGGCACACAGTGCACAGCCCGGGTCACTGCCAGGAGAGGGCACAGTGCACAGCCCGGGTCACTGCCAGGAGAGGGCACACAGTGCCCAGCCTGGGTCACTGCCAGGAGAGGGCACAGTGCACAGCCGGGGTCACTGCCAGGAGAGGGCACATAGTGCAGAGCCGGGGTCACTGCCAGGAGAGGCCACAGTGCAGAGCCGGGGTCACTGCCAAGACAGAGCACACAGTGCACAGCCGGGGTCACTGCCAGGAGTGGGCACATAGTGCAGAGCCGGGGTCACTGCCAGGAGAGGGCACATAGTGCAGAGCCGGGGTCACTGCCAGGAGAGGGTACACAGTGCGGAGCCGGGGTCACTGCCAGGAGAGGGCACACAGCGCAGAGCCGGGGTCACAGCCAGGAGAGGGCACAGTGCAGAGCTGGGGTCACAGCCAGGAGAGGGCACACAGTGTTCAGCCCGCGTCACTGCCAGGAGAGGGCACAGTGCAGAGCCGGGGTCACTGCCAAGAGAGGGCACATAGTGCAGAGCCGGGGTCACTGCCAGGAGAGGGCACAGTGCAGAGCCGGGGTCACTGCCAGGAGAGGGCACACAGTGCACAGCCCGGGGTCACTGCCAGGAGAGGGCACAGTGCAGAGCCGGGGTCATTGCCAGGAGAGGGCACACAGTGCACAGCCGGTGTCTCTGCCAGGAGAGGGCACATAGTGCAGAGCCGGGGTCACTGCCAGGAGAGGGCACACAGTGCAGAGTCGGGGTCACTGCCAGGAGAGGGCACACAGTGCACAGCCCGGGGTCACTGCCAGGAGAGGGCACAGTGCAGAGCCGGGGTCATTGCCAGGAGAGGGCACAGTGCAGAGCCAGGGTCACTGCCAAGAGAGGGCACATAGTGCAGAGCCGGGGTCACTGCCAGGAGTGGGCACATAGTGCAGAGCCGGGGTCACTGCCAGGAGTGGGCACATAGTGCAGAGCCAGGGTCACTGCCAGGAGAGGGTACACAGTGCAGAGCCGGGGTCACTGCCAGGAGAGGGCACACAGTGCACAGCCCGGGGTCACTGACAGGAGAGGGCACACAGTGCACAGCCCGGGTCACTGCCAGGAGAGGGCACAGTGCAGAGCCGGGGTCACTGCCAAGAGAGGGCACATAGTGCAGAGCCAGGGTCACTGCCAGGAGTGGGCACAAAGTGCAGAGCCAGGGTCACTGCCAGGAGTGGGCACATAGTGCAGAGCCGGGGTCACTGCCAGGAGTGGGCACATAGTGCAGAGCCAGGGTCACTGCCAGGAGTGGGCACATAGTGCAGAGCCAGGGTCACTGCCAGGAGAGGGCACAGTGCAGAGCCGGGGTCACTGCCAGGAGAGGGCACAGTGCAGAGCCGGGGTCACTGCCAGAGAGGGCACAGTGCAGAGCCGGGGTCACTGCCAGGAGAGGGCACATAGTGCAGAGCCAGGGTCATTGCCAGGAGTGGGCACATAGTGCAGAGCCAGGGTCACTGCCAGGAGAGGGCACAGTGCAGAGCCGGGGTCACTGCCAAGAGAGGGCACATAGTGCAGAGCCAGGGTCACTGCCAGGAGTGGGCACAAAGTGCAGAGCCAGGGTCACTGCCAGGAGTGGGCACATAGTGCAGAGCCGGGGTCACTGCCAGGAGTGGGCACATAGTGCAGAGCCAGGGTCACTGCCAGAAGTGGGCACATAGTGCAGAGCCAGGGTCACTGCCAGGAGAGGGCACAGTGCAGAGCCGGGGTCACTGCCAGGAGAGGGCACAGTGCAGAGCCGGGGTCACTGCCAGGAGAGGGCACAGTGCAGAGCCGGGGTCACTGCCAGGAGTGGGCACATAGTGCAGAGCCAGGGTCACTGCCAAGAGAGGGCACATAGTGCAGAGCCGGGGTCACTGCCAGGAGAGGGCACAGTGCAGAGCCGGGGTCACTGCCAGGAGAGGGCACAGTGCAGAGCCGGGGTCACTGCCAGGAGTGGGCACATAGTGCAGAGCCGGGGTCACTGCCAGAAGTGGGCACATAGTGCAGAGCCGGGGTCACTGCCAGGAGGGCACAGTGCAGAGCTGGGGTCACTGCCAGGAGAGGGCACAGTGCAGAGCCGGGGTCACTGCCAGGAGAGGGCACAGTGCAGAGCCGGGGTCACTGCCAGGAGAGGGCACAGTGCAGAGCCGGGGTCACTGCCAGGAGTGGGCACATAGTGCAGAGCCGGGGTCACTGCCAGGAGTGGGCACATAGTGCAGAGCCGGGGTCACTGCCAGGAGAGGGCACATAGTGCAGAGCCGGGGTCACTGCCAGGAGAGGGCACACAGCGCAGAGCCGGGGTCACTGCCAGGAGAGGGCACACAGTGCAGAGCCAGGGTCACACCCAGGAGCGGGTCCCAGGGCTCTGCATTAGACCATCGTTCACTGGACGTCCCTTAGTTCGGAGGTTGTTTCTGCAAAACAAACCCTATGCGTCTCACTCACTCTTGACATGGCAGCTGACTGGACATTCGGCCTGATGGAAGCGCCCAGTTGTCCCTCGACGAGGAGAGGTTTGTGAGGGGCCCTCCCCATGGACATGAGGTCCCCCTAGGAGATCCTAACAACACCCACCACACCCACCCCCTCATACCTGTGATGATGTGAAGCGCCGAAGTGATGGGGTCGTTGATTCCGACGGTGGCGAAGCAGATGCAGTCAGTGGACCCTGAGGGAGAGAAAAGGTGCAGTGGGTGAGTGCGAGCCTGTGGCGCCCCTGCACTGCGACCTGTGCATCGTGACAGGTGCAGCAACCAGTGCACTGCGACCTGTGCATCGTGACGTGTGCAGCAACCAGTGCACTGCGACCTGTGCCTCGTGACATGTGCAGCAACCAGTGCACTGCGACCTGTGCAACAACCAGTGCACTGCGACCTGTGCATCGTGACATGTGCAGCAACCAGTCCACTGCGACCTGTGCAACAACCAGTGCACTGCGCCCTGTGCATCGTGACATGTGCAGCAACCAGTGCACTGCGACCTGTGCAACAACCAGTGCACTGCGCCCTGTGCATAGTGACATGTGCAGCAACCAGTGCACTGCGCTCTGTGCATCAAAACCTGTACAACATCATGTGCACTGCGACCTGCGCATCGTGATGTGTGCAGCAACCAGTGCACTGCGACCTGTGCAGCAACCAGTGCACTGCGCCCTGTGCATAGTGACATGTGCAGCAACCAGTGCACTGCACTCTGTGCATCAAAACCTGTACAACATCCTGTACACTGCAACCTGCACATCGTGATGTATGCAGCAACCAGTGTGCTGCAACCTGAGCATTATGAAGTGCGCACCATCCTGTGCACTGCAACCTGCGCATCGTGATGTGTACAGCAACCAGTGCACTGCAACATGCGCATTGTGAAGTGAGTAACATCCTGTGCGCTGCGACCTGTGCAACATCCTGTGCACTGCAACCTGTACAATAAAACCTGTGCTTTGTGACGTATCCAGCAACCAGTGCGCTGCAACCTGAGCATCATGAAGTGCGCGCCATCCTCTGCGACCTGTGCAACAACCAGTGCACTGCGCCCTGTGCATCGTGACATGTGCAGCAACCAGTGCACTGCGACCTGTGCAACAACCAGTGCACTGCGCCCTGTGCATAGTGACATGTGCAGCAACCAGTGCACTGCGCTCTGTGCATCAAAACCTGTACAACATCATGTGCACTGCGACCTGCGCATCGTGATGTGTGCAGCACCCAGTGCACTGCGACCTGTGCAGCAACCAGTGCACTGCGCCCTGTGCATAGTGACATGTGCAGCAACCAGTGCACTGCACTCTGTGCATCAAAACCTGTACAACATCCTGTACACTGCAACCTGCACATCATGAAGTGCGCACCATCCTGTGCACTGCGACATGCACATCGTGACATGTGCAGCAACCAGTGCACTGCGCTCTGTGCATCAAAACCTGTACAACATCATGTGCACTGCGACCTGCGCATCGTGACGTGTGCAGCAACCAGCGCACTGCACCCTGTGCATCACAACCCGGGCATCAAAACCTGTACAACATCATGTGCACTGCGACCTGCGCATCGTGATGTGCAGCAACCAGTGCACTGCGACCTGCGCATTGTGACAAGTGCAGCAACCAGCGCACTGCACCCTGTGCATCACAACCCGGGCATCAAAACCTGTACAACATCATGTGCACTGCGACCTGCGCATCGTGATGTGCAGCAACCAGTGCACTGCGACCTGCGCATCATGACGTGCAGCAACCAGTGCACTGCGCTCTGTGCATCACAAGCCGGGCATCAAAACCTGTACAACATCATGTGCACTGCGACCTGCACATCGTGACATGTGCAGCAACCAGTGCACTGCGACCTGCGCATCGTGACATGTGCAGCAACCAGTGCACTGCGCTCTGTGCATCAAAACCTGTACAACATCATGTGCACTGCGACCTGCGCATCATGACGTATGCAGCAACCAGTATGCTGCAACCTGAGCATTATGAAGTGCGCACCGTCCTGTGCACTGCAACCTGCACATCGTGATGTGTACAGCAACCAGTGCACTGCGACATGCGCATTGTGAAGTGAGTAACATTCTGTGCGCTGCGACCTGTGCAACATCCTGTGCACTGCAACCTGTACAATAAAACCTGTGCTTTGTGACGTATGCAGCAACCAGGGCGCTGCAACCTGAGCATCATGAAGTGCGCACCATCCTGTGCACTGTGACATGCGCATCGTGACATGTGCAGCAACCAGTGCACTGCGCTCTGTGCATCAAAACCTGTACAACATCATGTGCACTGCGACCTGCGCATCGTGATGTATGCAGCAACCAGTGTGCTGTAACCTGAGCATTATGAAGTGCGCACCATCCTGTGCACTGCAACCTGCGCATCGTGATGTGTACAGCAACCAGTGCACTGCGACATGCGCATTGTGAAGTGAGTAACATCCTGTGCGCTGCGACCTGTGCAACATCCTGTGCACTGCAACCTGTACAACTAAAACCTGTGCTTTGTGACGTATGCAGCAACCAGTGCGCTGCAACCTGAGCATCATGAAGTGCGCACCATCCTGTGCACTGCGACATGCACATCGTGACATGTGCAGCAACCAGTGCACTGCGCTCTGTGCATCAAAACCTGTACAACATCATGTGCACTGCGACCTGCGCATCGTGACGTATGCAGCAACCAGTGTGCTGCAACCTGAGCATCATGAAGTGCGCACCATCCTGTGCACAGCAACCTGCGCATCGTGATGTGTACAGCAACCGGTGCACTGCGACATGCACATTGTGAAGTGAGTAACATCCTGTGCGCTGCGACCTGTGCAACATCCTGTGCACTGCAACCTGTACAATAAAACCTGTGCTTTGTGACGTATGCAGCAACCGGTGCGCTGCAACCTGAGCATCATGAAGTGCGCGCCATCCTCTGCACTGCGACATGCGCATCGTGATGTGTACAGCAACCAGTGCACTGCGCCCTGTGTATCACAACCAGGGCATCAAAACCTGTACAACATCCTGTGCGCTGCGACCTGTGCATCGTGAAGTGTGCAACATCCTGTGCGCTGCGACCTGTTCAACGTGACGTGTGCAAACTCCTGTACACTGCAACCTGTGCAACGTGACGTGCGCAACATCCTGTACACTGCAACCTGTACAACGTGATGTGTGTAGGAACCAGTGCACTATGCCCTGTGCATCACAACCCATGTGCCAAAACCTGTACAACATCCTGTGCACTGCAACCTGCACATCATGAAGTGTGCAACCTTCTATGCGCTGCAACATGTGCATCGTGACGTATGCATCATTCAGTGCACTGCAACCTGAGCATCGTGAAGTGTGCAACATCATGTGCACTACGACCTGTGCAATGTAATGTGTGCAGCAACCAGTGCACTGCGACCTGTGCAGCAACCAGTGCACTGCGCCCTGTGCATAGTGACATGTGCAGCAACCAGTGCACTGCACTCTGTGCATCAAAACCTGTACAACATCATGTGCACTGCGACCTGCACATCGTGACATGTGCAGCAACCAGTGCACTGCGACCTGCGCATCGTGACGTGCAGCAACCAGTGCACTGCGACCTGTGCATCGTGACATGTGCAGCAACCAGTGCACTGCGACCTGTGCAAAAACCAGTGCACTGCGCCCTGTGCATAGTGACATGTGCAGCAACCAGTGCACTGCGCTCTGTGCATCAAAACTGTACAACATCATGTGCACTGCGACTTGCGCATCGTGATATGTGCAGCAACCAGTGCACTGCGACCTGTGCAGCAACCAGTGCACTGCGCCCTGTGCATAGTGACATGTGCAGCAACCAGTGCACTGCGCTCTGTGCATCAAAACCTGTACAACATCCTGTACACTGCAACCTGCACATCATGAAGTGCGCACCATCCTGTGCACTGCGACATGCGCATCGTGACATGTGCAGCAACCAGTGCACTGCGCTCTGTGCTTCAAAACCGGTACAACATCATGTGCACTGCGACCTGTGCATCGTGACGTGTGCAGCAACCAGTGCACTGCGACCTGTGCATCGTGACAAGTGCAGCAACCAGCGCACTGCACCCTGTGCATCACAACCCGGGCATCAAAACCTGTACAACATCATGTGCACTGCGACCTGCACATCGTGACGTGTGCAGCAACCAGTGCACTGTGCTCTGTGCATCAAAACCTGTACAACATCCTGTACACTGCAACCTGCACATCATGAAGTGCGCACCATCCTGTGCACTGCGACATGCGCATCGTGACATGTGCAGCAACCAGTGCACTGCGCTCTGTGCATCAAAACCTGTACAACATCATGTGCACTGCGACCTGCGCATCGTGACGTGTGCAGCAACCAGTGCACTGCGACCTGTGCATCGTGACAAGTGCAGCAACCAGCGCACTGCACCCTGTGCATCACAACCCGGGCATCAAAACCTGTACAACATCATGTGCACTGCGACCTGCGCATCGTGATGTGCAGCAACCAGTGCACTGCGACCTGCGCATCGTGACAAGTGCAGCAACCAGCGCACTGCACCCTGTGCATCACAACCCGGGCATCAAAACCTGTACAACATCATGTGCACTGCGACCTGTGAATCGTGATGTGCAGCAACCAGTGCACTGCGACCTGCGCATCATGACGTGCAGCAACCAGTGCACTGCGCTCTGTGCATCACAAGCCGGGCATCAAAACCTGTACAACATAATGTGCACTGCGACCTGCACATCGTGACATGTGCAGCAACCAGTGCACTGCGACCTGCGCATCGTGACATGTGCAGCAACCAGTGCACTGCGCTCTGTGCATCAAAACCTGTACAACATCATGTGCACTGCGACCTGCGCATCATGACGTATGCAGCAACCAGTATGCTGCAACCTGAGCATTATGAAGTGCGCACCATCCTGTGCACTGCAACCTGCGCATCGTGATGTGTACAGCAACCAGTGCACTGCGACATGCGCATTGTGAAGTGAGTAACATCCTGTGCGCTGCGACCTGTGCAACATCCTGTGCACTGCAACCTGTACAATAAAACCTGTGCTTTGTGACGTATGCAGCAACCAGGCGCTGCAACCTGAGCATCATGAAGTGCGCACCATCCTGTGCACTGTGACATGCGCATCGTGACATGTGCAGCAACCAGTGCACTGCGCTCTGTGCATCAAAACCTGTACAACATCATGTGCACTGCGACCTGCGCATCGTGATGTATGCAGCAACCAGTGTGCTGCAACCTGAGCATTATGAAGTGCGCACCATCCTGTGCACTGCAACCTGCGCATCGTGATGTGTACAGCAACCAGTGCACTGCGACATGCGCATTGTGAAGTGAGTAACATCCTGTGCGCTGCGACCTGTGCAACATCCTGTGCACTGCAACCTGTACAATAAAACCTGTGCTTTGTGACGTATGCAGCAACCAGTGCGCTGCAACCTGAGCATCATGAAGTGCGCGCCATCCTCTGCACTGCGACATGCGCATCGTGATGTGTACAGCAACCAGTGCACTGCGCCCTGTGTATCACAACCAGGGCATCAAAACCTGTACAACATCCTGTGCGCTGCGACCTGTGCATCGTGAAGTGTGCAACATCCTGTGCGCTGCGACCTGTTCAACGTGACGTGTGCAAACTCCTGTACACTGCAACCTGTGCAACGTGACGTGCGCAACATCCTGTACACTTCAACCTGTACAACGTGATGGGTGTAGGAACCAGTGCACTATGCCCTGTGCATCACAACCCATGTGCCAAAACCTGTACAACATCCTGTGCACTGCAACCTGCACATCATGAAGTGTGCAACCTTCTATGCGCTGCAACATGTGCATCGTGACGTATGCATCATTCAGTGCACTGCAACCTGAGCATCGTGAAGTGTGCAACATCATGTGCACTACGACCTGTGCAATGTAATGTGTGCAGCAACCAGTGCGCTGTGCCCTGTGCATTACAACCTCACATCAAAACCTTTACAACATTCTGTGCGCTGCAACCTGTGCAATACAACCTGTGCATCGTGACGTACGTAGCATCCAGTGCAGTGCAACCTGACAATCGTGATATTTGCAGCAACCTGTGCACTGTGACCTGCGCATAAAAACCTGTGCAACATCCTGTGCACTGCAACCTGGGCATCGTGAAGTGTGCAACATCCTGTGCACTGCAACTTGTGCATCATGACATATGCACTGCAACATGTGCATCATGACATGTGCATCAAAACCTGTACACTATCTTGTGCACTGCAACCTGTGCATCGTGATGTTTTCAACATCCTGTGCACTGTGACCTGTGCATCATGACTTGTGAAGCCTCCTGTGCACTGTGCATCAAAACCTGTCCCAACATCCTGTGCACTGCAACCTGTGCATCATGACGTGTGCAACATCCTGTACAGTGCCACCTGTGCATGGTGACATGCAGAAACCTGTGCATCGTGACATGTGCAACATCCTGTGCCTCAAAACCTATGCATCAAAAGCTGTACAACTTCCTGTGCACTGCGATCTGTGCAGCATCCTGTGCACAGTGAGGTGTGTAACATCCTGTGGAATGCAACCTATGCATCGTGACGTGTGCAACATTCTGTTTGCTGCGACCTGTGCATCAAAACCTATTAAACATCATGTGCACTGCGGCCTGTGCATCAAACCTTTACAACATCTTGTGCACTGTGACCTGTGCTTCAAAACCTGTACAACATCATGTGCACTGCGACCTATGCATCATAATGTGCAGCAACCTGTGCATCAAAACCTGCACAACATCCTGTGAGTCACACCTTGTGCCTCACAACCTGTGCATCGTGACGTGTGCAGCAACCTGTGCTTCACAACCGATACAATATCCTGTGTATCGTGAAATGAACAAGCATCTGTGCATCACACCTGGTGCACCACAACAAATTGTGCCTCATGACCTGTACACCAATCTGTGCACCACAATCTGTGTCGCAAACTGCGACAAGTGCAACAACATGTGACTTGTGACCTGTGCTGCAACCTATGCATCGTGACGTCTGCAGCAGCTTAGTTCGTGTATGACATGTGCAACATATGCAATGCAACCTGTGCTTTGCACCCTGTTTGCCACAGACTTGTGCACTGTTGAACTGTTCACTGTGACGTGTGAACTGCTATATCTGCAGATGACCCTGTACAGCTACCTGTGCATCACACATCTGTGCACCACAACCTGTGCTCTGAGGTCACTGCATCATATGTGTGCACTGACCTCTGCCCTGCGGTATGTGCACAATGACCTGTGCAGAAGCCCATGCACCATGACTCGTGAAGCAGCCGGTGCACTGTGCAATGCTCAGTACATCCAGAGCTCATGGTCACATTAACTCTGCACTGGTGGAAATAGCGAGGCTGCTGAGGGCCAGGAATGAGGTGCACAGGCAGAGCTGTGGGATAGGCTCAGTGCAGGCAGAGACTGAGGTGCACTGAGAGAGCTGCGTGTGTTGTTCAAGACTGAGGTGCACTGAGAGAGCTGTGTGTGTTGTTCAAGACTGAGGTGCACTGAGAGAGCTGTGTGTTGTTCCCAAGACTGAGGTGCACTGAGAGAACTGTTTGTGTTGTTCTCAAGACTGAGGTGCACTGAGAGAGCTGTTTGTTGTTCTCAAGACTGAGGTCACCGAGAGAGCTGTGTGTCGTTCTCAAGGCTGAGGTGCACTGAGAGAGCTGTGTGTGTTGTTCAAGACTGAGGTGCACTGAGAGAGCTGTGTGTGTTGTTCAAGACTGAGGTGCACTGAGAGAGCTGTGTGTGTTGTTCAAGACTGAGGTGCACTGAGAGAGCTGTGTGCGTTGTTCCCAAGACTGAGGTGCAATGAGAGAGCTGTTTGTGTTGTTCTCAAGACTGCGGTGCACTGAGAGAGCTGTTGTTGTTCTCAAGACTGAGGTCACCGAGAGAGCTGTGTGTCGTTCTCAAGACTGAGGTGCACTGAGAGAGCTGTGTGCTGTTCCCAAGACTGAGGTGCACTGAGAGAGCTGTGTGTGTTGTTCAAGACTGAGGTGCACTGAGAGAGCTGTGTGTGTTGTTCAAGACTGAGGTGCACTGAGAGAGCTGTGTGTTGTTCCCAAGACTGAGGTGCACTGAGAGAGCTGTGTGTTGTTCCCAAGACTGAAGTGCACTGAGAGAGCTGTTTGTGTTGTTCTCAAGACTGAGGTGCACTGAGAGAGCTGTGTGCTGTTCCCAAGACTGAGGTGCACTGAGAGAGCTGTGTGTTGTTCTCAAGACTGAGGTGCACTGAGAGAGCTGTGTGGTGTTCTCAAGACTGAGGTGCACTGAGAGAGCTGTGTGTTGTTCTCAAGACTGAGGTGCACTGAGAGAGCTGTTTGTTGTTCTTGAAACTGAGGCGCACTGAGAGAGCTGTGTGTGTTGTTCAAGACTGAGGTGCACTGAGAGAGCTGTGTGTTGTTCAAGACTGAGGCGCACTGAGAGAGCTGTGTGTCATTCTCAAGACTGAGGTGCACTGAGAGAGCTGTGTGTTGTTTCAAGACTGAGGTCACCGAGAGAGCTGTTTGTTATTCTCAAGACTGAGGTGCACTGAGAGAGCTGTGTGTTGTTCTCAAGACTGAGGTGCACTGAGAGAGCTGTGTGTGTTGTTCAAGACTGAGGTGCACTGAGAGAGCTGTGTGCGTTGTTCTCAAGACTGAGGTGCACTGAGAGAGCTGTTTGTTGTTCTCAAGACTGAGGTGCACTGAGAGAGCTGTTTGTTGTTCAAGACTGAGATGCACTGAGAGAGCTGTTTGTTGTTCTCGAAACTGAGTCGCACTGAGAGAGCTGTGTGTGTTGTTCAAGACTGAGGTGCACTGAGAGAGCTGTGTGTTGTTCAAGACTTAGGCGCACTGAGAGAGCTGTGTGTCGTTCTCAAGACTGAGGTGCACTGAGAGAGCTGTGTTGTTTTCAAGACTGAGGTGCACTGAGAGAGCTGTGTGCGTTGTTCTCAAGACTGAGGTCACTGAGAGAGCTGTGTGTCGTTCTCAAGACTGAGGTGCACTGAGAGAGCTGTGTGTTGTTCCCAAGACTGAGGTGCACTGAGAGAGCTGTGTGTTGTTCTCAAGACTGAGGTACACTGAGAGAGCTGTGTGTTGTTCTCAATACTGAGGTGCACTGAGAGAGCTGTGTGTCGTTCTCAAGACTGAGGTCACAGAGGGAGCTGTGTGTCGTTCTCAAGACTGAGGTGCACTGAGAGAGCTGTGTGTGTTGTTCAAGACTGAGGTGCACTGAGAGAGCTGTTTGTTGTTCTCAAGACTGAGGCGCACTGAGAGAGCTGTGGGTTGTTCTTAAGACTGAGGTGCACTGAGAGATCTGTGTGTTGTTCAAGACTGAGGTGCACTGAGAGAGCTGTGTGTTGTTCAAGACTGAGGTGCACTGAGAGAGCTGTGTGTTGTTCAAGACTGAGGTGCACTGAAAGAGCTGTGTGTTGTTCTCAAGACTGAGGTGCACTGAGAGATCTGTGTGTTGTTCTCAAGACTGAGGTGCAGAGAGAGAGCTGTGTGTCGTTCTCAAGACTCAGGTGCACTGAGAGAGCTGTGTGCTGTTCCCAAGACTGAGGTGCACTGAGAGAGCTGTGTGTTGTTCTCAAGACTGAGGTGCACGAAGAGAGCTGTGTGTGTTGTTCCCAAGACTGAGGTGCACTGAGAGAGCTGTGTGTTGTTCTCAAGACTGAGGTGCACTGAGAGAGCTGTAGGAGAGTAGGATCTGCTTCACATGGGTACCCCCACTTTTTGCTGATGCTTCACTGCTTTTCGACTTTAGTCTGGCTGGGGCCCTGCTAATCAGAACCCCAGCCTAGCTGCTTCCTCTCTAAAATGGTTTCCATGTACCTTAGGTACATCTCTGATTGGAATCTGAGTGCCCTTATAAGTCCCTAGTATATGTGTATACTATGTACCCAGGGCATAGGTACCCCAGAGGCCTGCCAGGGGCTGAAGCATGTATTGTGCCACCCCTGGAAGGCCCTCCAAAATGACACCACAGGTCTGCTACTGCAGCCTGGGTAAGGTGGTGCATGCACCCCTTACTGTGATATAGGTTACCTATATCACTACATATGTACACACATATAAACCTATAAGTCACTCCTATGGCAGGCCTTATCAATCCTGAAGGCAGAGTGCTTGGTTCTTATGTGAGAGGGTGCCCCTGCAGGAGCAGAGCCCCTCTGCAGCGTTCGGAGACCCTTCTCTGATGCTGTTTGTAGTGCAGCCTGACCATATACTCTAAAGTGCATTATAACCTCGCGTTAAATGCTAACTTTGGGATGGCTGCACGGAAACATGTCGTGTTTGGTGTCAAACATCTTGGAATACTACCCCCCAGCCAGTTCTGGTGGCGGGGGTAGCATTCCACCCTTCTAGAGGGAGAGACATGTACACACCGGCATACCCGGTATTAACTTTACAGTGCCCTGGCATCACAAAATGGATGCTGCAGCCACAGACACGAGTCTGGCCTCCTGCTGCTGACCGAAACTCCGACAGGGGAGGCCTGGACAATAGGTTTCCTGTTGCAGGGAGATGTAACCACCTCCCAGACAGGCTGATGTGTATTGGGGCTGGGTGGGTGCACTCTCAGAGTGCTTTGAAGTCCAGCACTGGGGGCACATTTGGTGTCCCTTTGCATACCCCAGTTCAAACCGGTTCAGGGGCTTCCAGCCCCTGCTCTGGCGCGAAACTGGACAAAGGGAATGGGTGTACCACCCCTCTTCCCTGACCCTCCCATAGGTGGGTCCCCAGAGTATGTCCAACCCCCTAACTTAGTATAAGTATGGGACCCCAGTTCTTAGGACTTTAGATTACCCTGGACGAAACTCTGACACTGAATCCTGGACCTTCGACGCTCTACTTCAAGATTAGAGGACTGAAGAATCTCCCTTGGGGTCAAGGAGTGACTCCCCTGCTTGGCAGGCACCTAAGAAGCAATTGTCCGGTTTGCACCGCTGAAGCTCCCGCCGGACGCCAAAGTCTTTGCAACACCAGAGGTGGATTTCCAGACTTCCCCGAGGCTGCCCTGAGTTCCCAGCGAAGCTGAGGCCCGTAGCTGTCATGGGTAACGTGGAACCGTGACCCCTGGACACCAAGAACTTTTGCAAGTGCATCCTCTTCCTGGTCTCCCACGAAGTTGTGCTTTGGGCTCCGAGTAGCCCCTGCCTCCAGCACTGACTGCACCGAAAATCACTGGCCTCCACTCCACGAGTGTCCCGTGAGCCAGCTCCAAGTGCGTCCACTCGAGGCTCCTTCGCAGTCGCTAGTCCGTTGGCTAGTGGGCCCTACCGAAGGCAACTCTTCTTCTGCTTAGGCTTTCCTGGTTGCTCCAGACGTGCCCTGACTTACTCTCGCTGGGTGAGTCCCCCAGACCTTGCTGGTCTGCATCAACGTCCTTTCTTTGTTTCCACGTGACTTGCCGTTGCCAAGGCTTGTTGGGTCCAATCCGGTTGCTGACACCGCAGCAATCGACAGACGTCGTGGGACAGCTCGAATCCAGCTCCTGGTCGTCGTCGACACCTCCTGGACCTCGTGGCTGAAGAGTCAAGACAACTGTCAACCTACCTGAAGCACCCGACATCGGTGGGCATCTGCTCATCGCCTTCCTGGTCACTGGCTAGTGACCCAGACTCTGTCCCCTCTGCTTTCAGGTTCTTCAGATCTTCGATCCACCCTTGGATCCACCCGGACACTTTCGACTTGGCCGCCAGCAGTCTGCTGCAGCAGATCGCCATTGAAAACGACGACGAAACCCGACGACAAAAGACACCTATGCACCCGGCTTCCCTGGGTGAGGTAACTCGAGTACTCTGGTGCTCCCGTGGGTATTAACTCTAGAACTGCCTAGTTCTAAAGGGATTTGCTCCAAGTCCTCCTCTAAGTGTCCTTTCCTTTTAAAATTCCAACCGCGACTTTCCCCATAGAAGTTAACGGCGATTAGCGGCTGTGTTCTCACACTGCACGTGTCCCCCATGGGTCCCCTGTGTCACTACCTTGGGTGGTTCCTTGTGGTCCAAGCACTTCTACAGGCTCTAGGCCTTGTGTCTAGCTCAGTCGTGGTTCTTATACCACTATTTTAGTATATGGTTTGGTACGCCCCTAGGGCTCAAACGTGTATTTGTGCTATTACTGTTGATAACTGGCTTGTAACTTATGTACTTCGAACTCTAGCCTCATAAAGAGACTAGAGGGGTGTGTTTACGACTAAATACATATATTTTATATATATACCTGGTGTGGTCCTCTTTCATTTGGTCACTCAAGAGATTATAGACTGGTAAAACAAGCTGCTTTACATTCCTTCAAGACTTAGCCTGAAGGCTGCTCTCCCATAGCTACCACTAGGATAGCTTTCAATAAAGGTTGTCTTTAACCTATCTCCAATATGGGGTTGTTTGGACTGGTGCAAGGTGCCCACTATAATTAGTGGACAGCATATACCAGGCCAACTTCTCACAAGAGCTGTGTGCTGTTCTCAAGACTGAGGTCACCGAGAGAGCTGTGTGTTGTTCTCAAGACTGAGGTCACCGAGAGAGCTGTGTGTGTTGTTCAAGACTGAGGTGCACTGAGAGAGCTGTTTGTTGTTCTTAAGACTGAGGTGCACTGAGAGAGCTGTTTGTTGTTCTCAAGACTGAGGCGCACTGAGAGAGCTATGTGTGTTGTTCAAGACTGAGGTGCACTGAGAGAGCTGTGTGTTGTTCAAGACTGAGGTGCACTGAGAGAGCTGTTTGTTGTTCTCAAGACTGAGGTGCACTGAGAGAGCTGTGTGTGTTGTTCAAGACTGAGGTGCACTGAGAGAGCTGTGTGTTGTTCAAGACTGAAGTGCACTGAGAGAGCTGTTTGTTGTTCTCAAGACTGAGGTGCACTGAGAGAGCTGTTTGTTGTTCTTAAGACTGAGGTGCACTGAGAGAGCTGTTTGTGTTGTTCTCAAGACTGAGGTGCACTAAGAGAGCTGTGTGTGTTGTTCAAGACTGAGGTGCACTGAGAGAGCTGTTTGTTGTTCTTAAGTCTGAGGTGCACTGAGAGAGCTGTTTGTGTTGTTCTCAAGACTGAGGCGCACTGAGAGAGCTGTGTGTGTTGTTCAAGACTGAGGCGCACTGAGAGAGCTGTGTGTTGTTCTCAAGACTGAGGTCACTGAGAGAGCTGTAGAGACTGAGTTGTACTGAGGGAGCTCTGTGTTGTTCTCAAGACTGATGTGCACTGAGGGAGCTCTGTGTTGTTCTCAAGACTGAGGTGCACTGAGGGAGCTCTGTGTTGTTCTCAGGACTGGATGAGCTGATCACAGATCTAGGACAGTTTCGCAATGCAGGACCCGCCCACCCCACCCACAACCACTGCACCCAAACACTCCAGATCACAGCCAACCCTGCTCAACCGGACGACCCTCACCACCGACAACACCTTATGGATCATGAAGACCATCCACTCTTGAGCCCTCTCGCGCCCCAGCCCCCACCACATCTTTAACCGAGCCAGTACCACCATCGCCCCCAAACTCTGCCGCACCACTGCCAACCCCACGGACCTCAAGAATTACAGACCCTTCTCTCTGCTCCCCTTCCCAGCCAAAGTAATCGAGAAGGCCGTCAACGCCCAACTCACCAAATTCATCTAAACAAACCGCATCTTTGACACCTCCCAATCAGGCTTCAGAAGCAACCACAACCCCAAGACAGCACTCCTTGCCTATAGACGACATCCACAGTCTCGTTCGACTGCATCTCCCACCACACCCTCTGCGCAAGAATCCACGGCAGACGGCAACTGCGGCAAAGCCTTAGAGTGGGTCCTCTCCTTCCTCACCGGCCGAGCCCAGAGAGTCAGGCTCACACCGTTCTCCTCAGATCCTACAGAGATCTGCTGCGGAGTCCCTCAGGGCTCCTCCTTGAGCCCCACCCTCCCTGAGCCCCACCCTCCCTGAGCCCCACCCTCCTCAACATCTACATGGCCGTCTCCTACGCCGACTACACCCAGCTGATTCTCTCCCTCACCCACCAACCTACAGCCCCAAAGAACAACTTTCACAACCGGTTGAAGGCAGTCACCACCTGGATGAAGGGCAGCTGCCTCAAACTCAACTCTGACAAAACCAAAGTCCTCCGCCTGGGACAACTCCTGGTGGCCCACAGTGCAACGAGCACCCCCCCCCCCACACCCACCGACCACGGACAAAACCTCGGCATCATCCTGGGAACCTCCCCGTCTGCCTGGGACAACTCAATCAATCAAACAATCAGGGTTAGTAAAGCGCAACTACTCACCCGTGAGGGTCTCAGGGCACTGGAAGGGAAGGGGGGGGGTAGCTCCGTTGAGTGCTGGGGTCACGCTGATGGCCCGCAGTGCTCGGAGCCCCCCCACACCCACCGACCACGCAGGAAACCTCGGCATCATCCTTGACTCCTCGCTCTCAATGAACCCCCAAACCAACGCCCACACGCTCGCCTGCTTCAAAAGATCTTCAAGTGGATCCCCACCGAGTCCAAAAGAACGGTCGCCCAGGCGCTCATCAGCAGCAAACTCGACTACGCAACGCACTCTACGCCGGCACCACCCAGAACATCCAAAAGAAGTTGCAAAGAATCCAGAATGCCGCCGCAAGACTAATACTGGACATCCCCCGCCGCAGCCACATCAACAATCACCTGAGAAACCTCCACTGACTCCCGATCAACAAAAGAATCACCTCCAAGCTCCTCATGCACGCCTACAAGGCCCTCCACATCGGACCTGCATACTTCAACCACCGCCTCTCCTTCTACACTGCCACCAGACATCTCCGCTCCACCCATCTGTCCCTGGCCACGATCCCACGGATCCACAAGACCTCGGCTGGAGGAAGATCCTTCTCCTACCTCGCTGCGAACACCTGGGACTCTCTACCTCTGCACCTCAGGCAATCACCCTCACTGCCTCAATTCAGGAAGAACCTCAAGACCTAGTTCTTTGACTGAACTGCAGATCCTCCCCCCCCCCCAGCGCCTTGAAACCCTAACGGGTGATTAGCTGCGCTCTATAAGAACCCTGATTGATTGATTGACTGAGGCAGTACAGGCAGAGACTGAGGTCACTGAGGGAGCTGTGTGTTTTTCTCAAGACTGAGGTGTACTGAGAGAACTGTAGAGACTGAGGTGCACTGATAGAGCTGTGTGTGTTGTACTCAAGACTGAGGTGCACTGAGAGAGCTGTAGAAACTGAGGTGGACTGAGAGAGCTCTGTGTCTTTCAAGACCAAGGTGCACAGAGAGCTGTGTATTGTTCTCAGTCCTGGATGAGCTTCAGGCAGAGACTGGGGTCACTGAGAGAACTGTAGGGACTGAGGTCACTGAGAGAGCCGTAGAGACTGAGGTCACAGAGAGCTGTAGAGACTGAGGTCACAGAGAGCTGTAGAGAATGAGGTCACAGAGAGCTGTAGAGACTGAGATCATTGAGAGAGCTGTAGAGACCGAGGTCACTGAGAGAGCTGTAGAGACCGAGGTCACTGAGAGAGCTGTAGAGACTGAGGTCACTGAGAGAGCTGTAGAGACTGCGGTCACTGAGAGAGCTGAGGAGGCTGAGGTCACTGAGAGAGCTGTAGAGACTGAGGTCACTGAGAGAGCTGTAGAGAATGAGGTCACTGAGAGAGCTGTAGAGACTGAGGTCACAGAGAGCTGTAGAGACTTAGATCATTGAGAGAGCTGTAGAGACTGAGGTCACAGAGAGCTGTAGCGAACGAGGTCACTGAGAAAGCTGTAGAGAATGAGGTCACTGAGAGCTGTAGAGAACGAGGTCACTGAGAGAGCTGTAGAGAATGAGGTCACAGAGAGCTGTAGAGACTGAGGTCACAGAGAGCTGTAGAGACTGAGATCATTGAGAGAGCTGTAGAGACTGAGGTCACAGAGAGCTGTAGAGACTGAGGTCACAGAGAGCTGAGGAGGCTGAGGTCACTGAGAGAGCTGTAGAGACTGAGGTAATTGAGAGAGCTGTAGAGACTGAGTTGCACCGAGAGAGCTGTGTGTTGTTCTCAGTCAGTCCTGGACGAGCTGGAGGCAGTGCAGGCAGCGACTGAGGTCACTGAGAGAGCTATAGAGACTGATGTCACTGAGAGAGCTGTAGAGACTAAGATCACTGAGAGAGCTGTAGCGACTCAGGTGAACTGAGAGCTGTATATTGTTCTCAAGACTGAGGTGCACTGAGAGAGCTGTGTGTTGTACTCAAGACTACGTGCACTGAGAGAGCTGTGTGTTGTTCTCAGTCAGTCCGCGATGAGCTGGAGGCAGTGCAGGCAGAGACTGAGGTGCACCGAGAGCTGTGTGTATTGTTCTCAAGATGGAGGTGCACAGAGAGCGCTGTGTGTTGTTCCCAAGACTGAGGTGCACTGAGAGCTGTTTGTTGTTCTTGAGACCGAGGTGCACTGAGAGAGCTGTGTGTTGTTCTCAAGACGGGGGTCACTGAGAGAGCTGTAGAGACTAAGGTGCACTGAGGGACCTCTGTGTTGTTCACAAGACTGAGGTGCACTGAGGGAGCACTGTGTTCTCAGGACTGTACAAGCTGAGACACTGCAGGCAGAGACTGAGGTCACAGAGAGTTGTGTTGCTCTCAAGACTCAGGTGCACTGAAAGAGCTGTAGAGACTGAATGCACTGAGAGAGCTGTAGAGACTGAGCTGCACTGAGAGAGCTGTGTGTTGTTCTAAGTCAGTCCTGGACGAGCTGGAGGCAGTGCAGGCAGCGACTGTGAGAAGTTGGCCTGGTATATGCTGTCCACTAATTATAGTGGGCACCTTGCACCAGTCCAAACAACCCCTTATTGGAGATAGGTTAAAGACAACCTTTATTGAAAGCTATCCTAGTGGTAGCTATGGAGAGCAGCCTTCAGGCTAAGTCTTGAAGGAATGTAAAGCAGCTTGTTTTACCAGTCTATAATCTCTTGAGTGACCAAATGAAAGAGGCCCACACCAGGTATATATATAAAATATATGTATTTAGTCTTAAACACACCCCTCTAGTCTCTTTATGAGGCTAGAGTTCGAAGTATTTATTAATGGCTGTTGCCTGTACTTGCCCAGATTACTGGGACTCACAGAGGAGGTCACATCCATGCCTCCATCACAGACTAGGACAGCCTGAGTGAGTTCTCTGACTAGGTCAGAGCTCATCTCCTTACCCAGGGTCAACCCTACTAAACCCTTGGCCTGTGTAGTCCCACCACCAATTGTAACTGCACTAGGGGGAACAGGTGCCTTAGGGGCATTGGTGGGGGCTGGAAAAGAGTCTTTGGACTTGGTGCAATCACTGGTCCAGTGTGTCTTTTGCTTACAGACTTTGCACCATGGTTTCTTTTGGCCTTTCCCTTTGTTAGACTGTGAATCCCCACCTGAAGAAGATTTTTGGGGGCCTTGTGAAGACTTCTGGTCTTTACCCATCTCCTCACCCTTGTCAGAGTTCTTAGAATCTTGCTTCTTTGGGTTACCACCTTGGTTCTGTACCTTCTGCCTCACCCTGGTTCTGACCCATTTGTCTGCCTTCTTTCCCAATTCTTGGGGAGAGGTCAGATCAGAGTCCACCAGGTGCTGATGCAACAGCTGATTTTGACAGTTATTAAGAATCTGCTCCCTCATGATAAGATTGTACAATCCTTTGAAGTCACACACCTTACTGCCCACTAACCAACCTTCCAGAGCCTTAGCAGAACAATCAACAAAGTCCACCCAGTCTTGATTCTGTGCCTTTTGGGTATCTCTGAACTTTAACCTGTATTGTTCAGTTGTTAGGCCAAACCCATCAATCAATGCACTTTTTAAGACTGGATAAATATCAGCATCCTCTTCTCTAACAGAGAGGAGCTTATCTCTACCTTTGTCTGCAAAGGAGAGCCACAAGATTGCTGCCCACTGCTCCTGAGGGACCCTCTGTACTTTACAGGCCCTCTCCAGTGCAGAAATCCATTTGTGGATGTCATCCCCACTCTGGTAGGGAGGGACAATCTTGCTCAGGTTTCTATGGTCATTAGACCTTTCCCTAACACTAGGGAAGTTGCTGCCACCATGGGACTCTAGTCCCAACTTTTTCTTTGCCTTTCAAGCTCTAGGGACTCCCTGTCTATAGCCAACTGCTCTCTTCTGAGTCTCAACTGAGCTTCTCCATACTTGAGCAGTCTCTCTTTCCTCTCACTGGAGGATTCCCTCCTATGAGAGGAAACAGAGAGTCCCTACTGAGGTGTCAGAATGGTTAGACTCCTGAGAAGGAGATCTAGACCTTCTAGGCACACTCACAACTCTTCCTGGTGGGACAAAGGTGAGGTCATTCTGATCCTCCTCTTCCTCCACAGGAATAGCTGGGTTTTCCAGGTCAAGGTCATTGTCACCTTCCTGGCCAGTTTCAGAGGGGGGGTCCTGGGTGATTTCACCCCTGGCCCCTTCCTCATCTTCTGCCCCACCCTCTCTGCCTACCCCTACAGGCCCAAAGGGTCTTCTGAGATCATCCAGCAGTAGCATCTCTATGAGGCGTTGGGTGTTGGCACTTTTGCCTGTCTTCAGTTTCCTAATTTTGCACAGCTCTCTCAAGTCCAAGAATGGGAGGTTGTCATATTTGGATGGCAGGAGCCCACTGGTTCCTGGTCCTGAAGACATTACTATTGAGGTGTGGTGTATGCACTACCTACTCTAGTGTGGCCTACTAAACTCTCTTGAGTTGTAGAGAGGGTGTGCTAGCCCTTAACACACAACTCTAAGTTCAGTAGAACTTACTGTATTTCTAAGCTTGTATTTATATGTACCTAAGGTACCTTTAGTGGTTTTCAGTTGATCAATTCAATTGAGATTATCTGGTAAAACAATAGCAAGCTGTAATCCCACACGTTGCACACCAATGTGAGAAGTTGGCCTGGTATATGCTGTCCACTAATCATAGTGGGCACCTTGCACCAGTCCAAACAACCCCTTATTGGAGATAGGTTAAAGACAACCTTTATTGAAAGCTATCCTAGTGGTAGCTATGGAGAGCAGCCTTCAGGCTAAGTCTTGAAGGAATGTAAAGCAGCTTGTTTTACCAGTCTATAATCTCTTGAGTGACCAAATGAAAGAGGCCCACACCAGGTATATATATAAAATATATGTATTTAGTCTTAAACACACCCCTCTAGTCTCTTTATGAGGCTAGAGTTCGAAATATTTATTAATGGCTGTTGCCTGTACTTGCCCAGATTACTGGGACTCACAGAGGAGGTCACATCCATGCCTCCATCACAGACTAGGACAGCCTGAGTGAGTTCTCTGACTAGGTCAGAGCTCATCTCCTTACCCAGGGTCAACCCTACTAAACCCTTGGCCTGTGTAGTCCCACCACCAATTGTAACTGCACTAGGGGGAACAGGTGCCTTAGGGGCATTGGTGGGGGCTGGAAAAGAGTCTTTGGACTTGGTGCAATCACTGGTCCAGTGTGTCTTTTGCTTACAGACTTTGCACCATGGTTTCTTTTGGCCTTTCCCTTTGTTAGACTGTGAATCCCCACCTGAAGAAGATTTTTGGGGGCCTTGTGAAGACTTCTGGTCTTTACCCATCTCCTCACCCTTGTCAGAGTTCTTAGAATCTTGCTTCTTTGGGTTACCACCTTGGTTCTGTACCTTCTGCCTCACCCTGGTTCTGACCCATTTGTCTGCCTTCTTTCCCAATTCTTGGGGAGAGGTCAGATCAGAGTCCACCAGGTGCTGATGCAACAGCTGATTTTGACAGTTATTAAGAATCTGCTCCCTCATGATAAGATTGTACAATCCTTTGAAGTCACACACCTTACTGCCCACTAACCAACCTTCCAGAGCCTTAGCAGAACAATCAACAAAGTCCACCCAGTCTTGATTCTGTGCCTTTTGGGTATCTCTGAACTTTAACCTGTATTGTTCAGTTGTTAGGCCAAACCCATCAATCAATGCACTTTTTAAGACTGGATAAATATCAGCATCCTCTTCTCTAACAGAGAGGAGCTTATCTCTACCTTTGTCTGCAAAGGAGAGCCACAAGATTGCTGCCCACTGCTCCTGAGGGACCCTCTGTACTTTACAGGCCCTCTCCAGTGCAGAAATCCATTTGTGGATGTCATCCCCACTCTGGTAGGGAGGGACAATCTTGCTCAGGTTTCTATGGTCATTAGACCTTTCCCTAACACTAGGGAAGTTGCTGCCACCATGGGACTCTAGTCCCAACTTTTTTCTTTGCCTTTCAAGCTCTAGGGACTCCTGTCTATAGCCAACTGCTCTCTTCTGAGTCTCAACTGAGCTTCTCCATACTTGAGCAGTCTCTCTTTCCTCTCACTGGAGGATTCCCTCCTATGAGAGGAAACAGAGGTCCCTACTGAGGTGTCAGAATGGTTAGACTCCTGAGAAGGAGATCTAGACCTTCTAGGCACACTCACAACTCTTCCTGGTGGGACAAAGGTGAGGTCATTCTGATCCTCCTCTTCCTCCACAGGAATAGCTGGGTTTTCCAGGTCAAGGTCATTGTCACCTTCCTGGCCAGTTTCAGAGGGGGGGTCCTGGGTGATTTCACCCCTGGCCCCTTCCTCATCTTCTGCCCCACCCTCTCTGCCTACCCCTACAGGCCCAAAGGGTCTTCTGAGATCATCCAGCAGTAGCATCTCTATGAGACGTTGGGTGTTGGCACTTTTGCCTGTCTTCAGTTTCCTAATTTTGCACAGCTCTCTCAAGTCCAAGAATGGGAGGTTGTCATATTTGGATGGCAGGAGCCCACTGGTTCCTGGTCCTGAAGACATTACTATTGAGGTGTGGTGTATGCACTACCTACTCTAGTGTGGCCTACTAAACTCTCTTGAGTTGTAGAGAGGGTGTGCTAGCCCTTAACACACAACTCTAAGTTCAGTAGAACTTACTGTATTTCTAAGCTTGTATTTATATGTACCTAAGGTACCTTTAGTGGTTTTCAGTTGATCAATTCAATTGAGATTATCTGGTAAAACAATAGCAAGCTGTAATCCCACACGTTGCACACCAATGTGAGAAGTTGGCCTGGTATATGCTGTCCACTAATCATAGTGGGCACCTTGCACCAGTCCAAACAACCCCTTATTGGAGATAGGTTAAAGACAACCTTTATTGAAAGCTATCCTAGTGGTAGCTATGGAGAGCAGCCTTCAGGCTAAGTCTTGAAGGAATGTAAAGCAGCTTGTTTTACCAGTCTATAATCTCTTGAGTGACCAAATGAAAGAGGACCACACCAGGTATATATATAAAATATATGTATTTAGTCTTAAACACACCCCTCTAGTCTCTTTATGAGGCTAGAGTTCGAAATACATACTTTACAAGTCAGTTATCAACAGTAATAGCACAAATACACTTTTGAGCCCTAGGGGCGTACCAAACCATATACTAAAATAGTGGTATAAGAACCACGACTGAGCTAGACACAAGGCCTAGAGCCTGTAGAAGTGCTTGGACCACAAGGAACCACCCAAGGTAGTGACACAGGAGACCCATGGGGGACGCGTGCAGTGTGAGAACACAGCCGTGAATCGCCGTTAACTTCTATGGGGAAAGTCGCGGTTCGTATTTTAAAAGGAAAGGACACTTAGAGGAGGTCTTGGAGCAAATCCCTTTAGAACTAGGCAGTTCTAGAGTCAATACCCACAGGAGCACCGGAGTACTCGAGTTACCTCACCCAGGGAAGCCAGGTGCATAGGTGTCTTTTGTCGTCGGGTTTCGTCGTTGTTTTCAATGGCGATCTGCTGCAAAGTGCTGCTGGCGGCCAAGTCGAAAGTGTCCGGGTGGATCCAAGAGTGGATCGAAGATCTGAAGAACCTGAAAGCAGAGGGGACAGAGTCTGGGTCACTAGCCAGTGACCAGGAAGGCGATGAGCAGATGCCCACCGATGTCGGGTGTTTCAGGTAGGTTGACGGTCGTCTTGACTCTTCAGCCACGAGGTCCATGAGGCGTCAACGATGACCAGGAGCTGGATTCGAGCTGTCCCACAATGTCTGTCGATTGCTGAGGTGTCGGCAACCGGATTGGACCCAACAAGCCTTGGCAACGGCAAGTCACGTGGAAATAAAGAAAGGACGTTGTTGCAGACCAGCAAGGTCTGAGGGACTCACCCAGTGAAGGTAAGTCAGGGCACGTCTGGAGCAACCAGGAAAGCCCAAGCAGAAGACGAGTTGCCTTCGGGAGGGCCCACTAGCCAATGGACTAGCGACCGCAAAGGAGCCTCGAGTGGACGCACGTGGAGCTGGCTCACAGGACACTCGTGGAGTGGAGGCCAGTGATCTTCGGTGCAGTCACTGCTGGAGGCGGGGGCTACTTGGAGCCCAGAGCACAACTTCGTGGGAGACCAGGAAGAGGATGCACTTGCAAAAGTTCTTGGTGTCCAGGGGTCACGGTTCCACATTACCCACGATAGCTATGGGCCTCAGCTTCACTGGGGACTCAGGACAGCCTTGGGGAAGTCTGGAAATCCACCTCTGGTGTTGCAAAGACTTCGGCGTCCGGCGGGAGCTTCAGCGATGCAGACCGGACAATTGCTTCTTAGGTGCCTGCCAAGCAGGGGAGTCACTCCTTGACCCCAAGGGAGATTCTTCAGTCCTCTAATCTTCAAGTAGAGCGTCGAAGGTCCAGGATTCGGTTTCAGAGTTTCGTCCAGGGTAATCTAAAGTCCTAAGGACTGGGGTCCCATACTTATACCAAGTTAGGGGGTTGGACATACTCTGGGGACCCACCTATGGGAGGGTCAGGGAAGAGGGGTGGTTACACCCATTTCCCTTTGTCCAGTTTCGCGCCAGAGCAGGGGCTGGAAGCCCCTGAACCGGTTTGAACTGGGGTATGCACAGGGACACCAAATGTGCCCCCAGTGCAGGACTTCAAAGCACCAGAGAGTGCTCCCGCCCAGCCCCAATACACATTATCCTGTCTGGGGAGGTGGTTACACCTCCCTGCGACAGGAAACCTATTGTCCAGGCCTCCCCTGCCGGAGTTTCAGTCAGCAGCAGGAGGCCAGACCCGTGTCTGTGGCATTGGCATCCATTTTGTGATGCCAGGGCTCTGTAAAGAAGTTACCGGGCAGGCCGGTGTGTACATGTCTCTCCCTCTAGCAGGGTGGAATGCTACCCCCGCCGCCCGAACTGGCGGGGGGGTAGTATTCCAAGATGTTTGACACCAAACACGACATGTTTCCGTGCAGCCATCCCAAAGTTAGCATTTAACGCGAGGTTATAATGCACTTAAGAGTATATGGTCAGGCTGCACTACAAACAGCATCAGAGAAGGGTCTCCGAACGCTGCAGAGGGCCTCTGCTCATGCAGGGGCACCCTCTCACATAAGAACCAAGCACTCTGCCTTCAGGATTGATAAGGCCTGCCATAGGAGTGACTTATAGGTTTGTATGTGTGTATATATGGAGTGATATAGGTAACCTATATCACCGTAAGGGGTGCATGCACCCCCTTACCCAGGCTGCAGTAGCAGACCTGTGGTGTCATTTTGGCTGGCCTTCCAGGGGTGGCATAATACATGCTTCAGCCCCTGGCAGGCCTCTGGGGCTACCTATGCCCTGGGTACATAGTATACCATATACTAGGGACTTATAAGGGCACTCCAGATTCCAATCAGAGATGTACCTAAGGTACATGGAAACCATTTTAGAGAGGAAGCAGCTAGGCTGGGGTTCTGATTAGCAGGGCCCCAGCCAGACTAAAGTCGAAAAACAGTGAAGCATCAGCAAAAAGTGGGGGTACCCATGTGAAGCAGATCCTACTCTCCTACAGCGACTGAGGTCACAGATAGCTGTAGAGGCTGATGTCACTGAGAGAACTGTAGAGACTGAGATCAATGAGAGAGCTGTAGCGACTGAGGTGAACTGAGAGCTGTGTATTGTTCTCAAGACACAGGTGCACTGAGAGAGTTGTGGGTTGTTCTTAGTCCTGGATGAGTTTCAGGCAGTGCAGGCAGAGACTGGGGTCACTGAGAGAGCTGTAGAGACTGATGTCATTGAAGGAACTGTAGGGGCTGAGGTCACTGAGAGAGCTGTAGAGACTGAGGTCACAGAGAGCTGTAGAGGCTGAGGTCACTGAGAGAGCTGTAGAGACTGAGGTCACAGAGAGCTGTAGAGGCTGAGGTCACAGAGAGCTGTAGAGACTGAGATCATTGAGAGAGCTGTAGAGACTGAGGTCACAGAGAGCTGTAGAGAACGAGGTCACAGAGAGCTGTAGAGAATGAGGTCACAGAGAGCTGTAGAGAATGAGGTCACAGAGAGCTGTAGAGACGGGGTCACAGAGAGCTGTAGAGACTGAGATCATTGAGAGAGCTGTAGAGACCGAGGTCACGGAGAGAGCTGTAGAGACTGAGGTCACTGAGAGAGCTGTAGAGACTGAGGTCACTGAGAGAGCTGTAGAGACTGAGGTCACAGAGAGCTGTAGAGACTGAGGTCACAGAGAGCTGAGGAGGCTGAGGTCACTGAGAGAGCTGTAGAGACTGAGGTAATTGAGAGAGCTGTAGAGACTGAGTTGCACTGAGAGAGCTGTGTGTTGTTCTCAGTCAGTCCTGGACGAGCTGGAGGCAGTGCAGGCAGCGACTGATGTCACTGAGAGAGCTGTAGAGACTAAGATCACTGAGAGAGCTGTAGCGACTGAGGTGAACTGAGAGCTGTATATTGTTCTCAAGACTAAGGTGCACTGAGAGAGCTGTGGGTTGTTCTCAGTCCTGGATGAGCTTCAGGCAGTGCAGGCAGAGACTGGGGTCACTGAGAGAGCTGTAGAGACTGACGTCATTGAGAGAACTGTAGAGACTGAGGTCACTGAGAGAGCTGTAGAGACTGACAGTGGCGGCTGGTGACATTTGAAAGTGGCGAGACGTAAAATAATCGTCGTACTGTACTGTGGCAAGCGAGCGTAGCGAGCGAGCCCGAACACCCTACGGGGTGGATGCGGGAGGGTTCTACCCCCAAGAAAATTTTGAAAAAAAGAGTGAACAAATGGTGCATTTTCAAGCAAATTGGAGAAATTAAGATAATAATAATACATTTAAATGACCTAACACATGAAGTGAAGTTGGAATAAAGTAATTAGAAGTAGCAATGAGAAGAAGACCTTAAAACATGTTTGCATAGCTTCATGTTATATGAGCCAGGGAGAGCGGGAAGGCACCTTCACTGGCATCGGCACTCTCCCTCAGCGCGCCTCGAGTCCTTCCACTCCAGACTGAAACGCTAATCTATGCATTAAGGGGTCGTCCAATTACAAGGAAAGAACTCCTCTGGCATGTTTTCCAAGACTATATTTTCAGCAACTGTATATGCGGCTAGAGGCTACTCTCCCGACCCCTTCCCCGCTGCAGGTGAAGGCAGAATGGCAGAGATGTGGAGAGATTTGGCACGCACATGCTGCAGGTAAGTAAGATCATAGAAGGCCTTGTGCATACACGGAATTCCACTGCCTGCATGTTGGAACGGCTGCATGTAAAGACAAACTGTGGCAGTAACTCAGACAATAAGCATGCATGTGTTGCATGGCGAAGGCAACTTTGAACTGACTGAGAAAACGAGTCTACATGCACTTCCTGCAGCAAAGTCAGATTGGTAGAAAAGAGACGGTCTCTTTTGCCGCATGCAGCAAATACCCAAGCAAAAATAACACACGAGGTGCTGCAAATACAAATGATAATGTGCAGCTTTCGTACTGCAGATGCCACCGTACTGCAAACACCACGTCCAACATGATCCAAATACCTACCACAGCAAACCTCCACTTGCATGCTGCAAATACTCCAGCAAATACCTCAGGGCAGCAAATACACACCCAACATCCTGCCCCCTATAAGCACACCCGCTGAATGCCGCAAATATCCCAAGACTGCACATGCACATTCAACATACCACAACATAACAGGTGCACACTGATCACCCTGGAAAAATGTAACACTGCAAACACACCCTTAGGATTGCAAATATCCTGAACTGCAGATACAACCATGACACGGTACAAAATAACCCTACAGCAATACAAAACGTGGATGATGCAAATACGTAACGTTGAAAATACACACCCAACATACTGTAAATACTCAGTACAGCAAAAGCAGTCCAATTATGCTGCAAATGCCTCTATGCAAAAACACCCCACGCACGCACAACTAACCAACAGGTGGAAATACCCAAAACACATGCTGGCAATATTCAGCAGCACTATAAATGCATATTCTACATCCGCCAAACAAATGGCAACGTACTGGAAATACCACAACCTCACAAATTTCCCATCACTGTAAATGCTCTGCTCTGAAAATTCTCCCACACCACTAAGGGTCAGTACTGAACATATCATAACACTGCAAACATATCAATCACTGTAACTCCCATAACAGTAGAATGCCCCTAAACTGCAAATAAGACACTACAAATACCCCCAACGCAAGGACCCCAGAGCAAAGACATGCAAAGCACTGCCAGCGCTCAAAAGGTGCAATTGTCTCAACACTAAAATGCACAACCAGTCAGATGTCCGAGGCGCGGCAAATCAGCCAGGTCAGTAAATCCCTGCCCACTACTGCACATGGTCCAGTACTATAAATGCCAGCACTGTAAATGAAACGCCCACCACGGCGAATGGTCCACACTGCAAATAAACCTCACACGTCCTGCAAAGCTACCATCTCTGTAGGTACGCACCAGCATATTCAAAGAGACCGTTACAGCAAACAAACACCCTGCAATCCCGCGCGCACGCTGGGTAGCAGCCAGCCCAGCCCCCGGGTACTTACCGTCGCCGGAGCCCAGCAGGACAAGGAGAAGGTGGGAGCAGAGCGCGAGCCGAGACATCTTCACCGCGTGAGTCGCGGCCGGCAAGACAGGCGGGCAGGTGGGGGGGACGATTATTAAAATAAAATAAAATCTTACCTTGGCTTCCTCCGATTCACGCACCGCCGCCTCAGCTCCTGCTGCTCCTGGCCGTGTTTCACCTAGGCAGCCTCCCTCCCCTCTCCTAAGCCAATCCCAATGCTGCAATGGCAGCGTTGTGATTGGTGGGGTGTAGCAGGACGGCGCCCCAGCCGGGCGCCTAGAGGAGGCCATTTTTCTCTATGTAGGCTGCATGCAGCCTACATAGAGAAAATGTACAGTGCGCATGACTGCTTTGGGCGGTCCTGGGGCCTACCAAACAGTCAGGGTCCATAACATTGGGCAAGCCACTTCTCCCTGCCCTCGAGCAGGACCGCCCACCCCCAACCAGGCACTTCTGCTTTCTCGCAATGCGAGAAGCAGAAACATAAAATGGTAGTTTTACCATTTTATCTTTCTGCTTCTCGCACTGCGAGAAAGCAGTGGGGCGACGCCCCCCCCGCCCCAATGGAGGAGCCGCCACTGGAGACTGAGGTCACAGAGAGCTGTAGAGACCGAGGTCACAGAGAGCTGTAGAGACTAACGTAATTGAGAAAGCTGTAGAGACTGAGGTCACAGAGAGCTGTAGAGACTGAGATCATTTAGAGAGCTGTAGAGACTGAGGTCACTGAGAGAGCTGCAGAGACTGAGATCACAGAGAGCTGAGGAGGCTGAGGTCACTGAGAGAGCTATAGAGACTGAGGTAATTGAAAGAGCTGTAGAGACTGAGGTCACAGAAAGCTGTAGAGACTGAGGCCTTCTCCTATCCTTCTCCTCTCTCCCTACAGACTTTCCTTCTCCTCTATCCTTCTCCAACCGTAAGCCCCTCCTTCTTCCCCGCCTACAGTCCTTCATTCTCCTCTCTACTCCCCATCCACAGACCTTCCTTCCGCTCTCTTCCCTGTCTATAGACCTCTCTTCCTCCCTCTCTCCCTCCCTCCTGCCCCGCCTACAGACCTTCCTTCTCTCTCCTCTCTGCCTACAGACCTTCCTTCTCTCCTCCCTGCCTACAGACCTTCCTTTGCCTCCCTGCCTACAGACCTTCCTTCTCCTCTCTTCTCCCTGCCTACAGACCTTCCTTCTCCTCTCTCTCTACAGACCTTCCTTCCTCTCTCCTCTCTGCCTACAGACCTTCCTTCTCCTCTCTTCTCCCTGCCTACAGACCTTCCTTCTCCTCTCTGCCTACAGGCCTTCCTTCTCTCTCCTTACAGACATCCTTCCTCTCTCCTCCCTGCCTACAGACCATCCTTCTCCTCTCTCCCTACAGACCTTCCTTCTCTCTCCTCCTCGCCTACAGAAGTTCCTTCTCCTCTCTCCTCTATGCCTACAGACCTTTCTTCTCCTCTCTTCCTACCGACCTTCCTTCTCTCTGCCTACCTACCTTCTTTCTCCTCTCTCCTCCCAATCCACAGACATTCCTTCCGCACTCCTCCCTGCCTATAGACCTTTCTTAATCCCTCCCTCCCCACCTACAGACCTTCTTTCTCTCTCCTCCCAATCCACAGACCTTCCTTCCGCTCTCCTCCGTCTATAGACCTTCCTCTCTGCCTACAGACCTTCCTACCTCCTCCCCACCTACAGACATCCTTCCTCTCTCCTCTCTGCCTACAGACCTTCCTTCGCCTCTCGCCTCCCTGCCTCCAGACCTTCCTTCTCTCTCCCCCTGCCTACAAGAGTTCCTTCTCCTCTCTCCTCTCCACCTGCAGGTCCTCCTCTTACCGATGCTGGCCCTCCAGGTCATGAACTGGTTCTCCTGGTCCTGATCCCCATCCTCTTGGTTCTGGTCCTCGTGATCCTACTGGCCTGACCCTGGCTCTCCTCATCCTCCTGGTGCTTCTCCTTCATCCGGTCAGGTCCTCCTCTTCGCGATCCTGGCTCCCCAGGTCCTGAACTGGTTCTCCTGGTCCTGCCCCTCAAGGGACCCGTCCTTCTGGTCTTGATGCTCCTCCAGGCCTGGTCTTATTCTCAGTCCTCCTGGCCCCATCTTCTTCTTGTTAGCCCTGGTCTTAGCTGGCCCTGGTCCTTCTGGCCCTAGTCTCTTTGATCTTCCTCCATCTGGTTCTCCTGGCCCTGTCCCTCCTGATCCTCCTGGTCCTGCTAGTGTTCCTGGTTCTCGTCCTCCTGATGGTCCAGCTTATGATCGTGCTCCGGTCCCCTCTTCTCCTCCTCCAGGGCCCCCCTTGTCCCTCCCCTGCCCCACCCGGTCAGCCAGGTGCTGCACCCGCTCAGGTGTTTGTTTTTCATTTTAGAGGCTTTTGATGCTGAGGGCAGGCTCTAGGGAGGAGAAGAGAGTCCAGTAAGGACTGTGCCAATAGCCACTGAACACTCTGGGGTTAAGGCACCTGCTGCGGAGATCTGTGGGCTCCAGGAAGTTTCAGAGAATAACAGTGGCCAGTTAACTCTGGTGGTCTCCCCTGCTGCTTCCCTTGGCCACTCACCTTGCATATTCCCTCCCTTTCCCCCTATACCTTCTGCCACCATCTGAAGTTGTCATTTTGCCTAGCTTGTCTCTTCCTGCAGTTTCGGTCTCCCTTTCACTGCTCTCTGCCTGTCTCTCTGCCTCTCACTACAGCCCACTCTGCCCCCCCCTCATACTGCCTGGATGAGGCCAAGTGCAGCTCAAAGCTCTGCGCAGACACCAAGGCCCATATTTACTAAGTTTTTTGCAGGGCAACAAAAAATGCTTATTTGGGATTTATATGTCCTTGGCTGGCTCTGTAAAGAAATGTAACGCAATGCTGTGGCCTGGCTTTGTATAGAAATGTAACGTAATGCTGTGGCCTGGCTTTGTATAGAAATGTAACGCAATGCTGTGGCGTGGCTCTGTAAAGAAATGTAACGCAATGCTGTGGCTGGCTCTGTAAAGAAATGTAACACAATGCTGTGGCTGGCTCTGTAAAGAAATGTAACACAATGCTGTGGCTGGCTCTGTAAAGAAATGTAACGCAAGGCTGTGGCATGGCTCTGTAAAGAAATGTAATGCAAGGCTGTGGCTGGCTCTGTAAAGAAATGTAACGCAATGCTGTGGCATGGCTCTGTAAAGAAATGTAACGCAATGCTGTGGCATGGCTCTGTAAAGAAATGTAATGCAGTGCTGTGGCTGGCTCTGTAAAGAAATGTAACGCAGTGCTGTGGCTGGCTCTGTAAAGAAATGTAACGCAGTGCTGTGGCATGGCTCTGTAAATAAATGTAACGCAGTGCCGTGGCTGGCTCCGTAAAGAAATGTTACGCAATGCTGTGGCATGGCTCTGTAAAGAAATGTAACACAATGCTGTGGCCTGGCTTGGTAAAGAAATGTAAGGCAATGCTGTGGCCTGGCTCTGTAAAGCAATGTAACGCAGTGCTGTGGCTGGCTCTGTAAAGAAATGTAACGCAATGCTGTGGCATGGCTCTGTAAAGAATTGTAATGCAATGCTGTGGCTGGCTCTGTAAAGAAATGTAACGCAAGGCTGTGGCTGGCTCTGTAAAGAAATGTAACGCAATGCTGTGGCATGGCTCTGTAAAGAAATGTAACGCAATGCTGTGGCATGGCTCTGTAAAGAAATGTAACGCAATGCTGTGGCTGACTCTGTAAAGAAATGTAACGCTGTGCTGTGGCCTGGCTTTGTAAAGAAATGTAACGCTGTGCTGTGGCCTGGCTCTGTAATGAAATGTAACGCAGTACTGTGGCTGGCTTTGTAAAGAAATGTAACGCTGTGCTGTGGCCTGGCTTTGTAAAGAAATGTAACGCAATGCTGTGGCATGGCTCTGTAAAGAAATGTAACGCAATGCTGTGGCCTGGCTCTGTAAAGAAATGTAACGCAATGCTGTGGCATGGCTCTGTAAAGAAATGTAACGCAGTGCTGTGGCTGGCTCTGTAAAGAAATGTAACGCAATGCTGTGGCATGGCTCTGTAAAGAAATGTAACACAATGCTGTGGCTGGCTCTGTAAAGAAATGTAACGCAGTGCTGTGGCCTGGCTCTGTAAAGAAATGTAACGCAATGCTGTGGCATGGCTCTGTAAATAAATGTAACGCAGTGCTGTGGCTGGCTCTGTAAAGAAATGTAACGCAATGCTGTGGCATGGCTCTGTAAAGAAATGTAACACAATGCTGTGGCCTGGCTTGGTAAAGAAATGTAAGGCAATGCTGTGGCCTGGCTCTGTAAAGAAATGTAACGCAGTGCTGTGGCCTGGCTTTGTATAGAAATGTAACGCAATGCTGTGGCCTGGCTCTGTAAAGAAATGTAACACAATGCTGTGGCCTGGCTTTGTAAAGAAATGTAACGCAAGGCTGTGGCCTGGCTTTGTAAAGAAATGTAACGCAAGGCTGTGGCTGGCTCTGTAAAGAAATGTAACACAATGTTGTGGCCTGGCTTTGTAAAGAAATGTAACGCAAGGCTGTGGCCTGGCTTTGTAAAGAAATGTAACGCAATGCTGTGGCCTGGCTCTGTAAAGAAATGTAACACAATGCTGTGGCCTGGCTTGGTAAAGAAATGTAACGCAAGGCTGTGGCCTGGCTCTGTAAAGAAATGTAACACAATGCTGTGGCATGGCTCTGTAAAGAAATGTAACGCAGTGATGTGGCCTGGTTCTTTAAAGAAATGTAAGGGGACGCTGTGGCCTGACTCTGTAAAGAAATGTAACGCAGTGCTGTGGCTACCTCTGTAAGAAATGTAACACAATGCTGTGGCCTGGCTCTGTAAAGAAATGTAACGCAATGCTGTGGCTGGCTCTGTAAAGAAATGTAACGCAGTGCTGTGGCCTGGCTCTGTAAAGAAATGTAACGCAATGCTGTGGCATGGCTCTGTAAAGAAATGTAACACAGTGCTGTGGCTGGCTCTGTAAATAAATGTAACACAATGCTGTGGCATGGCTCTGTAAAGAAATGTAACACAATGCTGTGGCCTGGCTCTGTAAAGAAATGTAACACAGTGCTGTGGCCTGGCTCTGTAAAGAAATGTAACGCAGTGCTGTGGCATGGCTCTGTAAATAAATGTAACGCAGTGCTGTGGCTGGCTCTGTAAAGAAATGTTACGCAATGCTGTGGCATGGCTCTGTAAAGAAATGTAACACAATGCTGTGGCCTGGCTTGGTAAAGAAATGTAAGGCAATGCTGTGGCCTGGCTCTGTAAAGCAATGTAACGCAGTGCTGTGGCCTGGCTTTGTATAGAAATGTAACGCAATGCTGTGGCCTGGCTCTGTAAAGAAATGTAACACAATGCTGTGGCCTGGCTTTGTAAAGAAATGTAACGCAAGGCTGTGGCCTGGCTTTGTAAAGAAATGTAACGCAAGGCTGTGGCTGGCTCTGTAAAGAAATGTAACACAATGCTGTGGCCTGGCTTTGTAAAGAAATGTAACGTAAGGCTGTGGCCTGGCTTTGTAAAGAAATGTAACGCAATGCTGTGGCCTGGCTCTGTAAAGAAATGTAACACAATGCTGTGGCCTGGCTTGGTAAAGAAATGTAACGCAAGGCTGTGGCCTGGCTCTGTAAAGAAATGTAACGCAGTGCTGTGGCTGGCTCTGTAAAGAAATGTAACACAGTGCTGTGGCCTGGCTCTGTAAAGAAATGTAACGCAATTCTGTGGCCTGGTTCTGTAAAGAAATGTAAGGGGACGCTGTGGCCTGACTCTGTAAAGAAATGTAACGCAGTGCTGTGGCCTGGCTTTGTAAAAATGTAACGCAAGGCTGTGGCTGGCTCTGTAAAGAAATGTAACACAATGCTGTGGCCTGGCTTTGTAAAGAAATGTAATGCAATACTGTGGCCTGGCTCTGTAAAGAAATGTAACGCAAGGCTGTGGCTGGCTCTGTAAAGAAATGTAACACAATGCTGTGGCCTGGCTATGTAAAGAAATGTAAAGCAATACTGTGGCCTGGCTCTGTAAAGAAATGTAACGCAATGCTGTGGCCTGGCTCTGTAATGAAATGTAACGCAATGCTGTGGCCTGGCTTTGTAAAGAAATGTAACGCAAGGCTGTGGCTGGCTCTGTAAAGAAATGTAACACAATGCTGTGGCCTGGCTCTGTAAAGAAATGTAACACAATGCTGTGGCATGGCTCTGTAAAGAAATGTAACGCAGTGATGTGGCCTGGTTCTGTAAAGAAATGTAAGGGGACGCTGTGGCCTGACTCTGTAAAGAAATGTAACGCAGTGCTGTGGCTGCCTCTGTAAAGAAATGTAACACAATGCTGTGGCCTGGCTCTGTAAAGAAATGTAACGCAATGCTGTGGCTGGCTCTGTAAAGAAATGTAACGCAGTGCTGTGGCCTGGCTCTGTAAAGAAATGTAACGCAATGCTGTGGCATGGCTCTGTAAAGAAATGTAACACAGTGCTGTGGCTGGCTCTGTAAATAAATGTAACGCAATGCTGTGGCATGGCTCTGTAAAGAAATGTAACACAATGCTGTGGCCTGGCTCTGTAAAGAAATGTAACACAGTGCTGTGGCCTGGCTCTGTAAAGAAATGTAACGCAGTGCTGTGGCATAGCTCTGTAAAGAAATGTAACGCAGTGCTTTGGCTGGCTCTGTAAAGAAATGTTACGCAATGCTGTGGCATGGCTCTGTAAAGAAATGTAACACAATGCTGTGGCCTGGCTTGGTAAAGAAATGTAAGGCAATGCTGTGGCCTGGCTCTGTAAAGAAATGTAACGCAGTGCTGTGGCCTGTCTTTGTATAGAAATGTAACGCAATGCTGTGGCCTGGCTCTGTAAAGAAATGTAACACAATGCTGTGGCCTGGCTTTGTAAAGAAATGTAACGCAAGGCTGTGGCCTGGCTTTGTAAAGAAATGTAACGCAAGGCTGTGGCTGGCTCTGTAAAGAAATGTAACACAATGCTGTGGCCTGGCTTTGTAAAGAAATGTAACGCAAGGCTGTGGCCTGGCTTTGTAAAGAAATGTAACGCAATGCTGTGGCCTGGCTCTGTAAAGAAATGTAACACAATGCTGTGGCCTGGCTTGGTAAAGAAATGTAACGCAAGGCTGTGGCCTGGCTCTGTAAAGAAATGTAACGCAGTGCTGTGGCTGGCTCTGTAAAGAAATGTAACACAGTGCTGTGGCCTGGCTCTGTAAAGAAATGTAACGCAATTCTGTGGCCTGGTTCTGTAAAGAAATGCAAGGGGACGCTGTGGCCTGACTCTGTAAAGAAATGTAACGCAGTGCTGTGGCCTGGCTTTGTAAAGAAATGTAACGCAAGGCTGTGGCTGGCTCTGTAAAGAAATGTAACACAATGCTGTGGCCTGGCTTTGTAAAGAAATGTAATGCAATACTGTGGCCTGGCTCTGTAAAGAAATGTAACGCAAGGCTGTGGCTGGCTCTGTAAAGAAATGTAACACAATGCTGTGGCCTGGCTTTGTAAAGAAATGTAATGCAATACTGTGGCCTGGCTCTGTAAAGAAATGTAACGCAATGCTGTGGCCTGGCTCTGTAATGAAATGTAACGCAATGCTGTGGCCTGGCTTTGTAAAGAAATGTAACGCAAGGCTGTGGCTGGCTCTGTAAAGAAATGTAACACAATGCTGTGGCCTGGCTCTGTAAAGAAATGTAACGCAATTCTGTGGCCTGGTTCTGTAAAGAAATGTAAGGGGACGATGTGGCCTGACTCTGTAAAGAAATGTAACTCAGTGCTGTGGCCTGGCTTTGTAAAGAAATGTAACGCAAGGCTGTGGCTGGCTCTGTAAAGAAATGTAACGCAATGCTGTGGCCTGGCTCTGTAATGAAATGTAACGCAATGCTGTGGCCTGGCTTTGTAAAGAAATGTAACGCAAGGCTGTGGCTGGCTCTGTAAAGAAATGTAACACAATACTGTGGCCTGGCTCTGTAAAGAAATGTAACGCAATGCTGTGGCCTGGCTTTGTAAAGAAATGTAATGCAATGCTGTGGCCTGGCTTTGTAAAGAAATGTAACGCAATGCTGTGGCCTGGCTTTGTAAAGAAATGTAACGCAGTGCTGTGGCATGGCTCTGTAAAGAAATGTAACGCAGTGCTGTGGCATGGCTCTGTAAAGAAATGTAACGCAGTGCTGTGGCTGGCTCTGTAAAGAAATGTAACGCAATGCTGTGGCCTGGCTTTGTAAAGAAATGTAACACAATGCTGTGACTTATTTTGTTACATTTCTAGGTGACAGGTGTTCCAGGGGTGGAGCATAGACTGATAGGTCGCTCCCCCACCACACAGCTCCGTCTGTGTGCCCTCCTGCTGCCCCTGATTGTGCTCGTTTTTCCTTTCTGTGCCCCCCCTTGCTGCCCCTGATTGTGCTCGTTTTTCCCTTTCTGTGCCCCCCTTGCTGCCCCTGATTGTGCTAGTTTTTTCCTTTCTGTGCCCCCCCTTGCTGCCCCTGATTGTGCTCGTTTTTCCTTTCTGTGCCCCCTTGCTGCCCCTGATTGTGCTAGTTTTTCCTTTCTGTGCCCCCTTGCTGCCCCTGATTGTGCTCGTTTTTTTTTCCTTTCTGTGCCCCCTTGCTGCCCTGATTGTGCTCGTTTTCCCTTCTGTGCCTGTTTCCCGCCGCTGCGCCTGCGGCCCCGCCCCCTCACTGCCCATTCGCTGCCCCATTCCCTGCTCCTCCCTCCCACCTCCCCATTTATGGCGGCCGCTGCGTGGTGAAGAGAGCGACCCTGACCTTGACTGGTAGGTCGCTCCCCCACCACACAGCTCCGTCTGTGTGCCCTGCTGCTGCCCCTGATTGTGCTCGTTTTCCTTTCTGTGCCCCCTTGCTGCCCCTGATTGTGCTCGTTTTCCTTTCTGTGCCCCCTTGCTGCCCCTGATTGTGCTCGTTTTTTTAGGTCGAGCCTCGAGTAGCGCGCAAGCGCTGCTTAGAGGCGAGACTTTAGTAGCGAGTTTCAAAAGCAGTCCCAAAACGCTTGTGCGTCGTGGCTGGCCTTTTTGAGATGGGTCACGCGGCAAACATGTGTTTCCAATTATCGTGCCCAGACGCGGGCGCGATAATTGTAAACACATGCCGGCAAAGGCCATGACGCACGAGCGTCTGGTCAGCTGAGCAGGCTGCCGCGCTCCCTCCTCCCCCTCCGCTCCTCTGTGGTGCGCGCGCACCACTGTTTATTTTATTTTTTGTTTCTGCTGTTTGTTTATGTCATTCCCCTACATTGTGGTGTCTGAATTTCTGACCTAGTGTTATACCTGTATTTTCCCTTGCGTTTTGTGCTATTTATACTTGTTTAAGCATTGCGGGCCGAATCCGTTTGCTTCACCACTGCCCTCTAAAGTGCCCCATATATGTAACATGCACTTGCATCGGTCTGATTTTTTTTCCACCGAGTGGGAATTGTTTGACCCAAACATCTCGTGTCACTTCTCTTACACCCATCTCGCCTACATTACTAATTATTTCCTTGTACTGGTGCGTAGCAGCCTACTCACACTACACCTTTTTCATCCCACATAGCTGCGTCAGTTCTGAAGTTTTCAAAAATAGCTTTCAAAAACGTGATTTTTGTTATTTTAATTAATGCCGAATAAAAATCTGTTGTTGATGTGATCTCGAACATGTTCGTCTACGACTGGCTTACGTTTATTTAGTGGGGCTTTCTACAACGGCTGGTTTCAATCATATCAGCTGCTCGGTCAAGTACGTCTTTTTAAAGCTCCCTCTAAACGGCGTTTCTAAACCTATTGTTCACAAATGAAATGAAGCGGGTACATACTGTGGTCACACACATGAGATATCGCTATTGAGCTCGGAGCTTGGCCCCAGTGGTGGGTGCCCTCGCGTGTCAGGCACTGCCCGGTGGCACCCGCGTTCCTGTGTGACTTAGTCTGGGGTGGGCGCTGCGAGTCCCCCAGCCTCTCTCCATTGTTCCAGGACCTACAAAGAGTGCAGTAGGTTTAGTGGCACCAGGGTGTACCCCCCCCCCCCCAACCCACCTCGGTTGTGGCTAACCAGCTAGAGTTAACGGAGCCCATTGCCTTTCCTTGCACCATGACCTGGCGCCCTTGCTAGGCCGCTGTGTCTGGCAAGAGCAACATAGGGAACAAAACCTCCCATGAGGTGGTCTCAGAGGGAGCGTCGCTTGTGCACACATAAAGACATGAGCACAGGGGCTCACATATTACATACAGGGTCAACAAATACACACGCACAGGGGCGCATGTACAGCACCAGAGAAGGGGCATGGCGCAGGCCCCTACACCCCTACGGAGCAGGTGGGGGGGGGCTTCAGAAGTTCAGGGGGGACCCAAAAACTTCCCGGGGGGCCTTTCAGACCAAGACCAATGTATTTCTGTGAGCTCTGGGAGACTCTGGCCCTTCATCACATTCTGCGGGGGGCATCCTTTTGCGTTACGCCACTGACTCAAAGACAACACAACTGACACATTCAACATGTGCACAGTACACAAACAACACACACAGGGCACACGTTTCACGGACAGGAGTGAAGATTTGAATCCAACTGACTCGCATGAGTCGGATTTGTGTGATTTGTTTTGTGTATAAAAATTATCCAAAAGCCTTAACTAAAACCAGGAATCCACTGCGCGCCCTCTGATTGACAGCGCGCAGAACAGCACAGCCATAATACACTTCGGACGGGTTTCTTGTTTGACACACTCAGCACTTCTAAAAGTCGGGGCGTTCATAGTGGAGGGCACAACACCTCGGGCACCTTCTATGTTTAACAAAGGCAGGGCCACTGGAAATCTGGGATTTCGCGGCCACACTGTTTTCCACAAAAGTGTTGATTTACCAAATCATTCATCTGCAGCATAATCTGCAGACTTTAAGCAACAAAAATATGTTTGTTGATCAAACGGATCTATGAACTGCAGATCACACTACTTCTCAGTAGGGAGCTCTAAACTTCGCCTTCAGCCCATCCTATTTCCGTGCACGCATGAGCGGCTTCACAAAGAAATCAGAGGGGCTGTCCGGAGATTCACAATAAAACCGCAGCCTCCCGATAGATGGCGGGGGGGGCTCTTGGATTGTTTATGAGGACTTTGTTGGGGGAGGGAGCGGGTCACCGGCAAATCGTTTTACCAACGCAGGTTCTTAATGCACATTTTTTTACCCGGACTTATTTCAATATTGCCTTTCCCTTGCGCCTACTATGGCACGTAGTATCGTAGTTACGGTACTCCTCTGAAGGGCCCAGTACTACCACAGCAGTCCATAGGGAATGCATTCGACACTTGGAAGCCTCTCGACTCGCTTCTAGGCGCTTCTCTGCGGAACACGCGCTTTTCTTTCTACGTACATTTCATAGTTACTTATTTTGCATCCCGAGTCCTCCGATGTTGGAAGTTGTATAATTGGAGCAGAGGGAGGCAAAAACCTACTCTCGGCGCTCTTCCGAGGTATGTGGCGCTATATTATTTAAGGCTCGCAGTGTGTGAGCATGCCAGTGGGGGATAATGTACTGCATTGCTAAACACTTATAAGGTCCCAAAGGCGAGACCTATTGGCTATGCCAATGCTTGTTCCTTTCTGTGCCCCCCCTTGCTGCCCCTGATTGTGCTCGTTTTTTCCTTTCTGTGCCCCCTTGCTGCCCCTGATTGTGCTCGTTTTTTCCTTTCTGTGCCCCCCTTGCTGCCCCTGATTGTGCTCGTTTTTCCTTTCTGTGCCCCCTTGCTGCCCCTGATTGTGCTCGTTTTTCCTTTCTGTGCCCCCTTGCTGCCCCTGATTGTGCTCGTTTTTCCTTTCTGTGCCCCCTTGCTGCCCCTGATTGTGCTCGTTTTTCCTTTCTGTGCCCCCTTGCTGCCCCTGATTGTGCTCGTTTTCCTTTCTGTGCCCCCTTGCTGCCCCTGATTGTGCTAGTTTTTCCTTTCTGTGCCCCCTTGCTGCCCCTGATTGTGCTCGTTTTTTTCCTTTCTGTGCCCCCTTGATGCCCTGATTGTGCTCGTTTTCCCTTCTGTGCCTGTTTCCGCCGCTGCGCCTGCGGCCCCGCCCCATCACTGCCCATTCGCTGCCCCATTCCCTGCTCCTCCCTCCCACCACCCCATTTATGGCAACCGCTGCACCGCCGCGCCGCTGGCGCGCCGAAGGTGCGCCTAAGGCAAGCCCGTCTGCGCCCGTCTGCGCCGTGACCGCGCCCAGCGCCAGACCCCTGGTCCGGGCATCCCCGCGCCCGCCACATCAACAGACGCCGATACGACGCCAGCACCCTCCACGCACTAAACCCCGGAAAAGATCACGCCTGCTACCAGGCCACCCGAAAGCGCACCCAAGGGCCCTTCACCTGCCGGAACTGCAGCTTCGCCAGCACCCGCCCCGCCAAACCACCGCCCAGGAAAGAACCCAACTACCTCAGATGCATCCTCCTCAACACCCGCTCCGCCCGCAAACACGCCATCGAACTCTGGGACCTTCTCGACTCAACCTCCCCAGACGTCGCATTCCTGACGGAGACCTGGCTGAATCCCGCTTCAGCCCCCGACATCGCCATTGCCATCCCGGACGGATACAAGATCACCCGCAGGGGACCGCACTAACGGAGTCGGAGGAGGCATCGCCATCGTCCCACAGGAACACCCTCAGAGTCTCAACCAACACCGACGACACCCTCAGCACCGCCGAACACATGCACTTCCAGATCCACACCGATCCCAACACCACCCTCAGAGGAACCCTCATCTACAGACCCCCGGACCCCGACCACAGTTTAGCGATTCCATCGCTGACTCCGTCAGCACACACGCCATCGCCTCCACGGACTACATCCTCCTCGGGGACCTGAACTTCCACCTCGAGAACAACAAGGACACCAACTCCACCACCCTGATCGACAACCTCGCCACCCTCGGGCTCAGACAGCTCGTGACTACACCCACCCACGCCGCCGGCCACACGCTAGACTCCATCTTTTCCGCAAGCCCACACGTCTCCTTCAACCACACCTCCGAACCCCACTGGACTGACCACCACTGCATCCACTTCACCTACAGGAAGCCCACCACACACCACCGCACCGAACAAATGCCTCGCCGCTGCTGGAGCAGAGTCACGGAAGACCAGCTAACCACAACCCTCGCCCTGAGCCCACCCGCCGAACCCTCCGACCCCGACACCGCCGCCCGCAACCTCAGACAGTGGATCGACGACTGCGCCAACACCCTCGCCCCGCTCAAGAATCCGCCCAACAGCCACACCCAGTAAGAAAGCCACCTGGTTCACCGAAGACCTCCAGGCCTCCAAAGCGAACATGCCGAAAACTGGAGAAGATCTGGCTCCACGAACGGACAGCGGACAGCTACGCCGCCCACAAGAGCGCCACCCGCAGTCACCATCACCTCATCAGATCCGCCAAAGGGCCTCACTCAAAGACCGCCTAGACAACAACGCACACAACAGCAAAGAGCTCTTCAACATCGTGAAGGAACTCTACAACCCCAGCTCCAACACCAACGACATCCAGCCGTCGCGAGACCTGTGAGACTCACTGGCCACCTTCTTCCACCGCAAAATCGCCGACATCCACAACAGCTTCAACACCACGACCGCCCGGCAACCACCGAGACCACTGCCCCACAACCACCAACCGCCTGCTCTCCTGGACCAACATCAACGGCGAGGACACCAGCGAGATCATGAACACCATCCACTCCGGTTCACCGCTAGACCCGATGCCCTCACCACATCTTCAACAAAGCCAGTACAGCCATCGCGCCCCATCTCCGGAAAATAATCAACATCTCCTTCGAGACAGCAACCTTCCCGGAAAGCTGGAAGCACGCCGAGATCACCGCCTTACTCAAGAAACCCAAGGCAGACCCCAAGGACCTCAAGAACTTCCGACCCATCTCTCTGCTCCCGTTCCCCACGAAGGTCACGAGAAAATCGTCAACAAACAACTGACCCGCTACCTCGAGGAGAACAACATCCTGGACCCTTCCCAGTCCGGCTTCCGCAGCAACCACAGCACCGAAACCGCCCTCATCGCCGCCACCGATGACATCAGGACCCTGCTAGAACAACGGAGAAACAGCAGCCCTCATCCTCCTGGACCTATCAGCCGCCTTCGACACGGTCTGCCACCACACACTACGAACTCGCCTTCACGACGCCGGGATCCAAGAGAGGCCCTGGACTGGACCACATCCTTCCTTTCCGGCCAGAACACAAAGCGTCCGCCTCGCCCCCTTCCGATCCAAGGCCACCAAGATCATCTGCGGCGTACCCCAAGGCTCCTCCCTCAGCCCAACGCTGTTCAACATCTACATGGCACCCCTCGCCCACGTCGCCCGACAGCACTAACCTCAACATCATCTCCTACGCCGACGACACCCAGCTGATCCTCTCCCTCACCAAAGACCCTCACACCGCCAAAGCCCACCTCCACGAAGGAATGAAGGCCGTCGCCGAATGGATGAGGACCAGCCGCCTGAAGCTGAACTCGGACAAGACGGAGGTCCTCATCCTTGGTTCCAACCCTTCTGCCTGGGACGACTCCTGGTGGCCAACATCACTGGGAACAGCCCGCCACCCACCGACCACGTACGCAACCTAGGGGTCATCCTCGACCCCACCCTCTCCATGACTAAGCAGGTCAACGCCGTTTCCTCATCCTGCTTCAACATCCTCCGAATGCTCCGCAGGATCTTCAAGTGGATCCCCACCGAAACAAGAAAAACAGTCACCCAGGCCCTCGTCACCAGCAGGCTGGACTACGGAAACGCCCTCTACGCAGGAACGACGGCTAAGCTCCTGAGGACGGCTGCAACGCATCCAGAACGCCTCTGCACGTCTTATCCTCGACATCCCCCGACGCAGCCACATCACACCCCACCTGAGAGACCTGCACTGGCTCCCTGTCAACAAGAGGATAACCTTCAAGCTCCTCACCCACGCACACAAAGCACTCCACAACTCCGGATCAGCCTACCTCAACAGAAGACTCAGCTTCTACACCCCCACCCGCCAGCTCCGCTCGACCAGCCTCGCCCTCGCCACAGTCCCCCGCATCCGGAAAACGACCGCCGGCGGCAGATCCTTCTCCCACCTCGCCGCCAAGACCTGGAACACCCTCCCCACCAACCTCCGACAGACCCAAGACCTACTGGCCTTCAGAAGACTCCTCAAGACCTGGCTCTTCGATCAGTAGCAGCACCACCCCCCTCTTCCCCCAGCGCCTTGAGACCCTCGCGGGTATGTAGTGCGCTTTATAAGTGACATGATTGATTGATTGATAGGCGTTCCTGTGCACTTACTCATGGATTTCACTCATTTCCAGATTTTCTAAGGTTTGTCAAGTTGGAAGGAGGAAAATGTTTATTTCTCCTCATTACTTTCTCTTTCTATGGGTGATGTGTTATGCATCACACAAAGAAAGAAGAATTTGCCTCTTTGGATTTTTTTGTGCAAGAAGGTGTCCCTTTCTGCCCTAAAACAGTCCTGCCGGTATCGCAGGTGCCCTTGTACCACGGCACAAAAGGTGCGTGTGTGGGCACTTAGCAGCACACAGTGCGGCAGCGCTGGGAGAGAGCTGAAGAGTGCCATATCTTTGTAAATATGGAGCATTTTTGCTCGTTCCCTTTCATGCAGCGCTGCGCCACGCTGCATTGTGTGAAATAATAGTAAATGTGCCTTTAAGTACACTACGCCGCCCGCCCCTGGATGAGTGCCGCTCCACTGCCTAGTGGTAGCTGTGGGTCTTGGGTGGCGGGGGGAGGTCAGTTATAACTCCTACCTGCTGGGATGATTCCAATGCGGATCGCAGAGGGCCGGAGCTCCGTGTCTTCCTCGTCCTCAGACACGTCTGCTTCACGCTGAGTGCGGCCGATGAGTCCGTGCATCAACTCACTGAACATCCCGTCACCTCCGACACAGACCAACCTGAGGAGGAGTAAAGTACAGAGCTGAGGACTGGGGTGTGAGGTGCTGGGAAGAGATGGCGCAGGGCTCGGGACCAGTGGACATGCCACACCAGACCCCTGGCCTGCACTACCCCCTAGAAAGACACTGTGACTAGTGGACATGCCTGCTCCAGACCCCCGGCCTGCACTGCACCCTAGGAGGACACTGTGACCAGTGGACATGCCTGCTCCAGACCCCCGGCCTGCACCCTACCTCTTAGAAGGACACTGTGTCTAGTGGACATGCCTGCTCCAGACCCCCGGCCTGCACTGCACCCTAGGAGGACACTGTGACCAGTGGACATGCCTGCTCCAGACCACCGGCCTGCACTGCACCCTAGAAGGACACTGTGACTAGTGGACATGCCTGCTCCAGACCCCCGGCCTGCACACTACCCAACTAGAAGCTCACTGTGACTAGTGGACGTGCCTGCTCCAGACCCCCGGCCTGCACTGCACACTAGAAGGACACTGTGACTAGTGGACATGCCTGCTCCAGACCCCCGGCCTGCACTGCACCCTAGGAGGACACTGTGACCAGTGGACATGCCTGCTCCAGACCACCGGCCTGCACTGCACCCTAGAAGGACACTGTGACTAGTGGAAATGCCTGCTCCAGACCCCTGGCGTGCACTACCCCCTAGAAAGACACTGACTAGTGGACATGCCTGCTCCAGACCCCAGCCTGCTCTTTACCCAATAGGACACTGTGACTTGTGGACATGCCTGCTCCAGACCCCCGGTCTCCACACTACCCGCTAGAAGGACACTGTGACTAGTGGACATGCCTGCTCCAGACCCCTGGCCTGCACACTACCCAACTAGAAGCTCACTGTGACTAGTGGACGTGCCTGCTCCAGACCCCCGGCCTGCACTGCACCCTAGAAGGACACTGTGACTAGTGGACATGCCTGCTCCAGACCCCCGGCCTGCACTGCACCCTAGGAGGACACTGTGACCAGTGGACATGCCTGCTCCAGACCACCGGCCTGCACTGCACCCTAGAAGGACACTGTGACTAGTGGACATGCCTGCTCCAGACCCCTGGCGTGCACTACCCCCTAGAAAGACACTGACTAGTGGACATGCCTGCTCCAGACCCCCGGTCTCCACACTACCCGCTAGAAGGACACTGTGACTAGTGGACATGCCTGCTCCAGACCCCTGGCCTGCACACTACCCAACTAGAAGCTCACTGTGACTAGTGAATATGCCTGCTCCAGACCCCCGGCCTGCACTGCACCCTAGAAGGACACTGTGACTAGTGGACATGCCTGCTCCAGACCCCTGGCCTGCACACTACCCAACTAGAAGGACACTGTGACTAGTGAATATGCCTGCTCCAGACCCCCGGCCTGCACTGCACCCTAGAAGGACACTGTGACTAGTGGACATGCCTGCTCCAGACCCCCAACCTGCACACTACCTCCTAGAAGGACACTGTGACTTGTGGACATGCCTGCTCCAGACCCCCAGCCTGCACACTACCTCCTAGAAGGACACTGTGACTTGTGGACATGCCTGCTCCAGACCCCCAGCCTGCACACTACCTCCTAGAAGGACACTGTGACTTGTGGACATGCCTGCTCCAGACCCCCAGCCTGCACACTACCTCCTAGAAGGACACTGTGACTTGTGGACATGCCTGCTCCAGACCCCAGCCTGCTCTTTACCCAATAGAAGGACACTGTGACTTGTGGACATGCCTGCTCCAGACCCCCGGTCTCCACACTACCCCCTAGGAGGACACTGTGACTAGTGGAAATGCCTGCTCCAGACCCCCGGCCTGCTCTTTACCCCCTAGAAGGACACTGTGACTAGTGGACATGCCTGCTCCAGACCCCCGGCCTCCACACTACCCCCTAGAAGGACACTGACACTAGTGGACATGCCTGCTCCAGACCCCAGGCCTGCACACTACCCCCTAGAAGGACAATGACTAGTGGACATGCCTGCTCCAGACCCCCGGCACTGCACTGCACCCTAGGAGGACACTCTGACTAGTGGACATGCCTGCTCCAGACCCCCGGCCTGCTCTTTACCCAATAGAAGGACACTGTGACTAGTGGACATGCCTGCTCCAGACCCCCGGCCTGCACCCTACCTCCTAGAAGGACACTGTGACTAATGGACATGCCTGCTCCAGACCACCGGCCTGCACTACCCCCTAGAAGAACACTGTGACTAGTGGACATGCCTGCTCCAGACCACCGGCCTGCACTACCCCTAGAAGAACACTGTGACTAGTGGACATGCCTGCTCCAGACCCCCGGCCTGCACCCTACCTCCTAGAAGGACACTGTGACTAGTGGACATGCCTGCTCCAGACCCCCGGCCTGAACTGCACCCTAGGAGGACACTGTGACTAGTGGATATGCCTGCTCCAGACCCCTGGCCTCCACACTACCCCCTAGAAGGACACTGTGACTAGTGGACATGCCTGCTCCAGACCCCTGGCCTCCACACTACCCCCTAGAAGGACACTGTGACTAGTGGACATGCCTGCTCCAGACCACCGGCCTCCACACTGCACCCTAGGAGGACACTGTGACTAGTGGACATGCCTGCTCCAGACCCCGGTCTGCACTGCACCCTAGGAGGACACTGTGACTAGTGGACATGCCTGCTCCAGACCCCGGCCTGCACCCTACCTCCTAGAAGGACACTGTGACTAGTGGACATGCCTGCTCCAGACCCCCGGCCTGCACCCTACCTCCTAGAAGGACACTGTGACTAGTGGACATGCCTGCTCCAGACCCCCGGCCTGCACTACCCCCTAGAAGGACACTGTGACTAGTGGACATGCCTGCTCCAGACCCCCGGCCTGCACTGCACCCTAGGAGGACACTGTGACTAGTGGACATGCCTGCTCCAGACCCCCAGCCTGCACACTACCTCCTAGAAGGACACTGTGACTAGTGGACATGCCTGCTCCAGACCCCTGGCCTCCACACTACCCCCTAGAAGGACACTGTGACTAGTGGACATGCCTGCTCCAGACCCCCGGCCTGCACTGCACCCTAGGAGGACACTGTGACTAGTGGACATGCCTGCTCCAGACCCCCGGCCTCCACACTACCCCCTAGAAGGACACTGACTACTGGACATGCCTGCTCCAGACCCCCGGCCTGCACCCTACCTCCTAGGAGGACACTGTGACTAGTGGACATGCCTGCTCCAGACCCCCGGCCTGCACCCTACCCCCTAGAAGGACACTGTGACTAGTGGACATGCCTGCTCCATCCAGACCCCCGGCCTGCACTGCACCCTAGGAGGACACTGTGACTAGTGGACATGCCTGCTCCAGACCCCTGGCCTCCACACTACCCCTAGAAGGACACTGTGACTAGTGGACATGCCTGCTCCAGACCCCCGGCCTGCACTGCACCCTAGGAGGACACTGTGACTAGTGGACATGCCTGCTCCAGACCCCCGGCCTGCACCCTACCTCCTAGGAGGACACTGTGACTAGTGGACATGCCTGCTCCAGACCCCCGGCCTGCACCCTACCTCCTAGAAGGACACTGTGACTAGTGGACATGCCTGCTCCAGACCCCCGGCCTGCACCCTACCTCCTAGAAGGACACTGTGACTAGTGGACATGCCTGCTCCAGACCCCCGGCCTGCACCCTACCCCCTAGAAGGACACTGTGACTAGTGGACATGCCTGCTCCATCCAGACCCCCGGCCTGCACTGCACCCTAGGAGGACACTGTGACTAGTGGACATGCCTGCTCCAGACCCCTGGCCTCCACACTACCCCCTAGAAGGACACTGTGACTAGTGGACATGCCTGCTCCAGACCACCGGCCTCCACACTGCACCCTAGGAGGACACTGTGACTAGTGGACATGCCTGCTCCAGACCCCCGGCCTGCACTGCACCCTAGGAGGACACTGTGACTAGTGGACATGCCTGCTCCAGACCCCCGGCCTCCACACTACCCCCTAGAAGGACACTGTGACTAGTGGACATGCCTGCTCCAGACCCCCGGCCTGCACCCTACCTCCTAGAAGGACACTGTGACTAGTGGACATGCCTGCTCCAGACCCCCGGCCTCCACACTACCCCTAGAAGGACACTGTGACTAGTGGACATGCCTGCTCCAGACCCCCGGCCTGCACTGCACCCTAGGAGGACACTGTGACTAGTGGACATGCCTGCTCCATCCAGACCCCCGGCCTGCACTGCACCCTAGGAGGACACTGTGACTAGTGGACATGCCTGCTCCAGACCCCTGGCCTCCACACTACCCCCTAGAAGGACACTGTGACTAGTGGACATGCCTGCTCCAGACCACCGGCCTCCACACTGCACCCTAGGAGGACACTGTGACTAGTGGACATGCCTGCTCCAGACCCCCGGCCTGCACTGCACCCTAGGAGGACACTGTGACTAGTGGACATGCCTGCTCCAGACCCCTGGCCTCCACACTACCCCCTAGAAGGACACTGTGACTAGTGGACATGCCTGCTCCAGACCCCTGGCCTCCACACTACCCCCTAGAAGGACACTGTGACTAGTGGACATGCCTGCTCCAGACCCCCGGCCTCCACACTACCCCCTAGAAGGACACTGTGACTAGTGGACATGCCTGCTCCAGACCCCCGGCCTGCAATGCACCCTAGGAGGACACTGTGACTAGTGGACATGCCTGCTCCAGACCCCCGGCCTGCACCCTACCTCCTAGAAGGACACTGTGACTAGTGGACATGCCTGCTCCAGACCCCCGGCCTGCACCCTACCTCCTAGAAGGACACTGTGACTAGTGGACATGCCTGCTCCAGACCCCCAGCCTGCACTACCCCTAGAAGGACACTGTGACTAGTGGACATGCCTGCTCCAGACCCCCGGCCTGCACTGCACCCTAGGAGGACACTGTGACTAGTGGACATGCCTGCTCCATCCAGACCCCCGGCCTGCACTGCACCCTAGGAGGACACTGTGACTAGTGGACATGCCTGCTCCAGACCCCTGGCCTCCACACTACCCCCTAGAAGGACACTGTGACTAGTGGACATGCCTGCTCCAGACCCCAGGCCTGCACTGCACCCTAGGAGGACACTGTGACTAGTGGACATGCCTGCTCCAGACCCCCGGCCTCCACACTACCCCCTAGAAGGACACTGTGACTAGAGGACATGCCTGCTCCAGACCCCAGGCCTGCACACTACCCCCTAGAAGGACACTGACTAGTGGACATGCCTGCTCCATCCAGACCCCCGGCCTGCACTGCACCCTAGGAGGACACTGTGACTAGTGGACATGCCTGCTCCAGACCCCCAGCCTGCACACTACCTCCTAGAAGGACACTGTGACTAGTGGACATGCCTGCTCCAGACCCCCGGCCTGCACACTACCCCCTAGAAGGACACTGTGACTAGTGGACATGCCTGCTCCAGACCACCGGCCTGCACTGCACCCTAGTAGGACACTGTGACTAGTGGACATGCCTGCTCCAGACCCCCGGCCTGCACCCTACCTCCTAGAAGGACACTGTGACTAGTGGACATGCCTGCTCCAGACCCCCGGCCTGCACCCTACCTCCTAGAAGGACACTGTGACTAGTGGACATGCCTGCTCCAGACCCCCGGCCTGCACTACCCCCTAGAAGGACACTGTGACTAGTGGACATGCCTGCTCCAGACCCCCGGCCTGCACTGCACCCTAGAAGGACACTGTGACTAGTGGACATGCCTGCTCCAGACCCCCGGCCTGCACTGCACCCTAGAAGGACACTGTGACTAGTGGACATGCCTGCTCCAGACCCCAGGCCTGCACACTACCCCCTAGAAGGACACTGACTAGTGGACATGCCTGCTCCAGACCCCCGGCACTGCACTGCACCCTAGGAGGACACTCTGACTAGTGGACATGCCTGCTCCAGATCCCCGGCCTGCTCTTTACCCAATAGAAGGACACTGTGACTAGTGGACATGCCTGCTCCAGACCCCCGGCCTGCACCCTACCTCCTAGAAGGACACTGTGACTAATGGACATGCCTGCTCCAGACCACCGGCCTGCACTACCCCCTAGAAGAACACTGTGACTAGTGGACATGCCTGCTCCAGACCACCGGCCTGCACTACCCCCTAGAAGAACACTGTGACTAGTGGACATGCCTGCTCCAGACCCCCGGCCTGCACCCTACCTCCTAGAAGGACACTGTGACTAGTGGACATGCCTGCTCCAGACCCCCGGCCTGCACTGCACCCTAGGAGGACACTGTGACTAGTGGACATGCCTGCTCCAGACCCCTGGCCTCCACACTACCCCCTAGAAGGACACTGTGACTAGTGGACATGCCTGCTCCAGACCACCGGCCTCCACACTGCACCCTAGGAGGACACTGTGACTAGTGGACATGCCTGCTCCAGACCCCGGCCTGCACTGCACCCTAGGAGGACACTGTGACTAGTGGACATGCCTGCTCCAGACCCCCGGCCTGCACCCTACCTCCTAGAAGGACACTGTGACTAGTGGACATGCCTGCTCCAGACCCCCGGCCTGCACCCTACCTCCTAGAAGGACACTGTGAGTAGTGGACATGCCTGCTCCAGACCCCAGCCTGCACTACCCCTAGAAGGACACTGTGACTAGTGGACATGCCTGCTCCAGACCCCGGCCTGCACTGCACCCTAGGAGGACACTGTGACTAGTGGACATGCCTGCTCCATCCAGACCCCCGGCCTGCACTGCACCCTAGGAGGACACTGTGACTAGTGGACATGCCTGCTCCAGACCCCCAGCCTGCACACTACCTCCTAGAAGGACACTGTGACTTGTGGACATGCCTGCTCCAGACCCCCAGCCTGCACACTACCTCCTAGAAGGACACTGTGACTAGTGGACATGCCTGCTCCATCCAGACCCCCGGCCTGCACTACACCCTAGGAGGACACTGTGACTAGTGGACATGCCTGCTCCAGACCCCTGGCCTCCACACTACCCCTAGAAGGACACTGTGACTAGTGGACATGCCTGCTCCAGACCGCTGGCCTCCACACTACCCCTAGAAGGACACTGTGACTAGTGGACATGCCTGCTCCAGACCCCCGGCCTGCACTGCACCCTAGGAGGACACTGTGACTGAGTGGACATGCCTGCTCCAGACCCCCGGCCTGCACCCTACCTCCTAGAAGGACACTGTGACTAGTGGACATGCCTGCTCCATCCAGACCCCCGGCCTGCACTGCACCCTAGGAGGACACTGTGACTAGTGGACATGCCTGCTCCAGACCCCTGGCCTCCACACTACCCCCTAGAAGGACACTGTGACTAGTGGACATGCCTGCTCCAGACCCCTGGCCTCCACACTACCCCCTAGAAGGACACTGTGACTAGTGGACATGCCTGCTCCAGACCCCCGGCCTGCACCCTACCTCCTAGAAGGACACTGTGACTAGTGGACATGCCTGCTCCAGACCCCCGGCCTCCACACTACCCCCTAGAAGGACACTGTGACTAGTGGACATGCCTGCTCCAGACCCCCGGCCTGCACTGCACCCTAGGAGGACACTGTGACTAGTGGACATGCCTGCTCCATCCAGACCCCCGGCCTGCACTGCACCCTAGGAGGACACTGTGACTAGTGGACATGCCTGCTCCAGACCCCTGGCCTCCACACTACCCCTAGAAGGACACTGTGACTAGTGGACATGCCTGCTCCAGACCACCGGCCTCCACACTGCACCCTAGGAGGACACTGTGACTAGTGGACATGCCTGCTCCAGACCCCCGGCCTGCACTGCACCCTAGGAGGACACTGTGACTAGTGGACATGACTGCTCCAGACCCCTGGCCTCCACACTACCCCCTAGAAGGACACTGTGACTAGTGGACATGCCTGCTCCAGACCCCTGGCCTCCACACTACCCCCTAGAAGGACACTGTGACTAGTGGACATGCCTGCTCCAGACCCCCGGCCTCCACACTACCCCCTAGAAGGACACTGTGACTAGTGGACATGCCTGCTCCAGACCCCCGGCCTGCACTGCACCCTAGGAGGACACTGTGACTAGTGGACATGCCTGCTCCAGACCCCGGCCTGCACCCTACCTCCTAGAAGGACACTGTGACTAGTGGACATGCCTGCTCCAGACCCCCGGCCTGCACCCTACCTCCTAGAAGGACACTGTGACTAGTGGACATGCCTGCTCCAGACCCCCAGCCTGCACTACCCCCTAGAAGGACACTGTGACTAGTGGACATGCCTGCTCCAGACCCCCGGCCTGCACTGCACCCTAGGAGGACACTGTGACTAGTGGACATGCCTGCTCCATCCAGACCCCCGGCCTGCACTGCACCCTAGGAGGACACTGTGACTAGTGGACATGCCTGCTCCAGACCCCTGGCCTCCACACTACCCCTAGAAGGACACTGTGACTAGTGGACATGCCTGCTCCAGACCCCCGGCCTGCACTGCACCCTAGGAGGACACTGTGACTAGTGGACATGCCTGCTCCAGACCCCCGGCCTCCACACTACCCCTAGAAGGACACTGTGACTAGTGGACATGCCTGCTCCAGACCCCAGGCCTGCACACTACCCCTAGAAGGACACTGACTAGTGGACATGCCTGCTCCATCCAGACCCCGGCCTGCACTGCACCCTAGGAGGACACTGTGACTAGTGGACATGCCTGCTCCAGACCCCCAGCCTGCACACTAGCTCCTAGAAGGACACTGTGACTAGTGGACATGCCTGCTCCAGACCCCCGGCCTCCACACTACCCCCTAGAAGGACACTGTGACTAGTGGACATGCCTGCTCCAGACCACCGGCCTGCACTGCACCCTAGGAGGACACTGTGACTAGTGGACATGCCTGCTCCAGACCCCCGGCCTGCACCCTACCTCCTAGAAGGACACTGTGACTAGTGGACATGCCTGCTCCAGACCCCCGGCCTGCACCCTACCTCCTAGAAGGACACTGTGACTAGTGGACATGCCTGCTCCAGACCCCCGGCCTGCACTACCCCCTAGAAGGACACTGTGACTAGTGGACATGCCTGCTCCAGACCCCCGGCCTGCACTGCACCCTAGAAGGACACTGTGACTAGTGGACATGCCTGCTCCAGACCCCCGGCCTGCACTGCACCCTAGAAGGACACTGTGACTAGTGGACATGCCTGCTCCAGACCCCAGGCCTGCACACTACCCCCTAGAAGGACACTGACTCAGTGGACATGCCTGCTCCAGACCCCCGGCACTGCACTGCACCCTAGGAGGACACTCTGACTAGTGGACATGCCTGCTCCAGACCCCCGGCCTGCTCTTTACCCAATAGAAGGACACTGTGACTAGTGGACATGCCTGCTCCAGACCCCCGGCCTGCACCCTACCTCCTAGAAGGACACTGTGACTAATGGACATGCCTGCTCCAGACCACCGGCCTGCACTACCCCCTAGAAGAACACTGTGACTAGTGGACATGCCTGCTCCAGACCACCGGCCTGCACTACCCCCTAGAAGAACACTGTGACTCAGTGGACATGCCTGCTCCAGACCCCCGGCCTGCACCCTACCTCCTAGAAGGACACTGTGACTAGTGGACATGCCTGCTCCAGACCCCCGGCCTGCACTGCACCCTAGGAGGACACTGTGACTAGTGGACATGCCTGCTCCAGACCCCTGGCCTCCACACTACCCCTAGAAGGACACTGTGACTAGTGGACATGCCTGCTCCAGACCACCGGCCTCCACACTGCACCCTAGGAGGACACTGTGACTAGTGGACATGCCTGCTCCAGACCCCCGGCCTGCACTGCACCCTAGGAGGACACTGTGACTAGTGGACATGCCTGCTCCAGACCCCCGGCCTGCACCCTACCTCCTAGAAGGACACTGTGACTAGTGGACATGCCTGCTCCAGACCCCCGGCCTGCACCCTACCTCCTAGAAGGACACTGTGAGTAGTGGACATGCCTGCTCCAGACCCCCAGCCTGCACTACCCCCTAGAAGGACACTGTGACTAGTGGACATGCCTGCTCCAGACCCCCGGCCTGCACTGCACCCTAGGAGGACACTGTGACTAGTGGACATGCCTGCTCCATCCAGACCCCGGCCTGCACTGCACCCTAGGAGGACACTGTGACTAGTGGACATGCCTGCTCCAGACCCCCAGCCTGCACACTACCTCCTAGAAGGACACTGTGACTTGTGGACATGCCTGCTCCAGACCCCCAGCCTGCACACTACCTCCTAGAAGGACACTGTGACTAGTGGACATGCCTGCTCCATCCAGACCCCGGCCTGCACTGCACCCTAGGAGGACACTGTGACTAGTGGACATGCCTGCTCCAGACCCCTGGCCTCCACACTACCCCCTAGAAGGACACTGTGACTAGTGGACATGCCTGCTCCAGACCCCTGGCCTCCACACTACCCCCTAGAAGGACACTGTGACTAGTGGACATGCCTGCTCCAGACCCCCGGCCTGCACTGCACCCTAGGAGGACACTGTGACTAGTGGACATGCCTGCTCCAGACCCCCGGCCTGCACCCTACCTCCTAGAAGGACACTGTGACTAGTGGACATGCCTGCTCCATCCAGACCCCCGGCCTGCACTGCACCCTAGGAGGACACTGTGACTAGTGGACATGCCTGCTCCAGACCCCTGGCCTCCACACTACCTCCTAGAAGGACACTGTGACTAGTGGACATGCCTGCTCCAGACCCCCAGCCTGCACTACCCCCTAGAAGGACACTGTGACTAGTGGACATGCCTGCTCCAGACCCCCGGCCTGCACTGCACCCTAGGAGGACACTGTGACTGGTGGACATGCCTGCTCCATCCAGACCCCCGGCCTGCACTGCACCCTAGGAGGACACTGTGACTAGTGGACATGCCTGCTCCAGACCCCCGGCCTGCACACTACCTCCTAGAAGGACACTGTGACTTGTGGACATGCCTGCTCCAGACCCCCAGCCTGCACACTACCTCCTAGAAGGACACTGTGACTAGTGGACATGCCTGCTCCATCCAGACCCCCGGCCTGCACTGCACCCTAGGAGGACACTGTGACTAGTGGACATGCCTGCTCCAGACCCCCAGCCTGCACACTACCTCCTAGAAGGACACTGTGACTTGTGGACATGCCTGCTCCAGACCCCCAGCCTGCACACTACCTCCTAGAAGGACACTGTGACTAGTGGACATGCCTGCTCCATCCAGACCCCCGGCCTGCACTGCACCCTAGGAGGACACTGTGACTAGTGGACATGCCTGCTCCAGACCCCTGGCCTCCACACTACCCCCTAGAAGGACACTGTGACTAGTGGACATGCCTGCTCCAGACCCCTGGCCTCCACACTACCCCCTAGAAGGACACTGTGACTAGTGGACATGCCTGCTCCAGACCCCCGGCCTGCACTGCACCCTAGGAGGACACTGTGACTAGTGGACATGCCTGCTCCAGACCCCCGGCCTGCACCCTACCTCCTAGAAGGACACTGTGACTAGTGGACATGCCTGCTCCATCCAGACCCCCGGCCTGCACTGCACCCTAGGAGGACACTGTGACTAGTGGACATTCCTGCTCCAGACCCCTGGCCTCCACACTACCTCCTAGAAGGACACTGTGACTAGTGGACATGCCTGCTCCAGACCCCCAGCCTGCACTACCCCTAGAAGGACACTGTGACTAGTGGACATGCCTGCTCCAGACCCCCGGCCTGCACTGCACCCTAGGAGGACACTGTGACTGGTGGACATGCCTGCTCCATCCAGACCCCCGGCCTGCACTGCACCCTAGGAGGACACTGTGACTAGTGGACATGCCTGCTCCAGACCCCCGGCCTGCACACTACCTCCTAGAAGGACACTGTGACTTGTGGACATGCCTGCTCCAGACCCCCAGCCTGCACACTACCTCCTAGAAGGACACTGTGACTAGTGGACATGCCTGCTCCATCCAGACCCCCGGCCTGCACTGCACCCTAGGAGGACACTGTGACTAGTGGACATGCCTGCTCCAGACCCCTGGCCTCCACACTACCCCCTAGAAGGACACTGTGACTAGTGGACATGCCTGCTCCAGACCCCCGGCCTGCACCCTACCCCCTAGAAGGACACTGTGACTAGTGGACATGCCTGCTCCAGACCCCCGGCCTCCACACTACCCCCTAGAAGGACACTGTGACTAGTGGACATGCCTGCTCCAGACCACCGGCCTCCACACTACCCCCTAGAAGGACACTGTGACTAGTGGACATGCCTGCTCCAGACCCCCGGCCTGCACCCTACCCCTAGAAGGACACTGTGACTAGTGGACATGCCTGCTCCAGACCCCTGGCCTCCACACTACCCCCTAGAAGGACACTGTGACTAGTGGACATGCCTGCTCCAGACCCCCGGCCTGCACCCTACCCCCTAGAAGGACACTGTGACTAGTGGACATGCCTGCTCCAGACCCCTGGCCTCCACACTACCCCCTAGAAGGACACTGTGACTAGTGGACATGCCTGCTGCAGACCCCCGGCCTGCACCCTACCCCCTAGAAGGACACTGTGACTAGTGGACATGCCTGCTCCAGACCCCTGGCCTCCACACTACCCCCTAGAAGGACACTGTGACTAGTGGACATGCCTGCTCCAGACCCCCGGCCTGCACCCTACCCCCTAGAAGGACACTGTGACTAGTGGACATGCCTGCTCCAGACCCCTGGCCTCCACACTACCCCCTAGAAGGACACTGTGACTAGTGGACATGCCTGCTCCAGACCCCCGGCCTGCACCCTACCCCCTAGAAGGACACTGTGACTAGTGGACATGCCTGCTCCAGACCCCTGGCCTCCACACTACCCCCTAGAAGGACACTGACTAGTGGACATGCCTGCTCCAGACCCCCGGCCTGCACCCTACCCCCTAGAAGGACACTGTGACTAGTGGACATGCCTGCTCCAGACCCCTGGCCTCCACACTACCCCCTAGAAGGACACTGTGACTAGTGGACATGCCTGCTCCAGACCCCCGGCCTGGGGTGCAGACACGAGTCAGTTGCTGCTGCTGAAACTGACCTGAATTGTGATTGATCGTCTCCTGATTTTTAAAACCAACACAGATTTTATTTTACTGCTTTGACTCATTATTATTATTATTTATTCTGTAGCCCACATTCTGCTCCTTACTCGCATTTTGCACTGTTGAGTTCCCGCTCGCATCCCGGTGCACCACGGGGTTTCCCCGATTGTTGTGGAGGGTGCCGGCGTTTCTGAGTCCTGGTTTTCCGTTGCTGGGGGCTGCTGGGGGCGGAGCAGAGCGGTTAGCGCTCTAGTGCTCGCAGCCTATATAATTGGCATGCCTTCCTCGTCACGCAGCAGGCGCGCCAAAGGCAAGCCCGTCTGCGCCCGTCCGCGGCCGGCCGGGGCCAGGGGCCCTACACTATGCCCATTCCCTCACCTATTCGGCATTAGACCTGAAGCGGCTGCAGGGCAATTGGCCTGTCAATATTGAAATCTTGGCTAGAGCTGACAAGGCGGGATTCAGTCACACAGGGACACCTTCCCAGAAATCTACTGTAGCTGCCGAGAGCCTCCTATCGACGTAAAGGGCCAGCCAGACTTAATCTTTCCTGAGCGACAGAAGGGGGGGGGGGGGACTTACTATTATTTACTTGTATACCCGCTCAATGGTGAAACATCAGCTCGAGATTTTCCAGCTTTTAGACGCTGATAAACCAGATATCCTCCTCCTTTCCGAAACATGGCTTACTACCGAGTCCACTCCTGATATCTTAGCAGCAGTCCCTGACGGCTACTACATTCTTCAGGCCAACAGATCCACTGGTAAAGTTGGGGGAGGGGTTGCAGCTATCATTCATCGAAAACACCACTTTACTTCACTAGGGATCACAGGTATACCCTCGGTTGACAGCCTCATACTGAAATTTGAATCTCCCCAGTCCCCTTTTATCTGCGCTTTACTTTATAGACCCCCTCACCACATGCCCTCCTTCCCCCAATTGTTAGGTGAAATGATCTCCCATTTAGTAATTAATCATGCCAGAGTTCTTATAATTGGAGGCTTTAACTATTGGCCTAACGATGCACGGGAGAGTGCTGGTTCTGTAGAACTAACAGACCTCCTTTCGGGAATTAATTGTACTCAGCATGTGAACGCAGCTACCCATATAAAGGGGCACATTTTAGACCAGGTTTGGACATCCAATTTGGAAATTTCAAAGTTATTAATCTCCCCATGTACATGGTCAGATCATTATGTTATCACATTCACTATTTCCTGTGAACCCCCAGCAAACATTCCCCAGTTAGGAAATCATTTGGCTAGAAACTGGAATCTGCCAATATTGGCGAATTCTGCTCATTATTAACGGCCGCTGCGCCTACTGAACGGGCGTCCCGCTGCAATCAGGCAATAAGCATCAAGAATTGGCTTGAAGCTGCCAGTGATAGCATTGCCCCTTTTAAGAAAATCAAGATGAAGCGACTTCTTGACGCCCAACGCTGGTTTTCTGACGACCTAAAATCAAAGAAACTAGCCTTAAGGCAAGCGGAACGTAGTTGGAGACGCCATTATTCTTTAGATAAAAGGTATTTTATATAACTCAGCTCAAAGAATATAAAAATGCCATCCTCCAGACCAAGGCAGCTTACTTCTCCGCAAAAATTGTAAACTCAGCTAACAAGGCCAAGGATATCTTCTCTATAGTCGATGAGCTCGCTCAACCGGACAGAGTTATGGCGAAACCTGTTCCCTCACAATCCTTATGCGACTCTCTCAACTCTTATTTTATTGAGAAAATTGCCACAATCAAGGCTAGCATCCCTATCCCCATCCCTTCCATGACCTCTCCTATCATATGCAAAAACCCGCTCCTACTTGACCAAACTCCTTTAATCTCAAGGGAAGAATTCCGTGCACTGCTTAAAAAAGTTGGATCTGGTTCCCCTACAGACTGCTGTCCTCCTCATATTTTACGGGAAGCTTTCCTCATTTGCCCAGAACCACCCATCTCATTCCTGAACAACTCTCTTAAATTAGGGATTGTCCCAGACACCTTTAAAAGCGCCGAAATTGTGCCGATTCTGAAGAAGCCCGGTTCTGTCCCTCTGGTCCTTAGCAACTACTGTCCCATTTCCCTATTGCCTTACTTAGGCAAAATTTTAGAAGCCCACGTGGCCAGCTGTCTCAGTTTATTCATTGAACACTCCCACTTCCTTGACTCCCACCAGGCAGGATTTAGACCTGCACACTCAACGGAGTCAGTCATCCTTGCAGTTATGGATGAACTCAGAAGGGGGGCCGACAAAGGCCTCACCCAAGCTCTGGTACTCCTGGATCTGTCAGCTGCTTTTGACACGGTCGACCATGGTCTCTTGATCGACCGTGTCAGCAATGCCGGGATCCAGGGTTTGGTGCTGAAGTGGAGTTCTTCTTTTCTTAGCAATTGATTTCAAGCAGTTCGCCTTGTCAATTTCTCCTCCAAAAAAATGAAACTGACCTGCGGGGTTCCTCAGGGTTCTTCCCTATCGCCCCTTCTTTTTAACCTATACTTATTACCTTTGGTTCGGTCTCTGCGTGAAAGAATGGTTGAAACTTTTAACTACGCTGATGACCTTCAGTTGGTGTTTGATATCAATTCCTCCATCTCTTCACTGTCCAATTTCCAGTCCACAATGTGCTTCATCAGTGAATGGATGAACGACAACCAACTGAAACTGAACCCCGATAAAACAGAGTTGATTTTAACAGGAGGAACTGCGAATCCATGGAATCATAATTTCTGGCCACTGCTGCTGGGTAGCCCCCCCCAAGCCCAGTCAGCTCCGTTAAGAGCTTGGGGATTGTGATCAGCAGTGATCTGTCCATGAAGGCCCAGATTGGCTCATTGGTCTCTGCCTGCTTTTTCCATCTGCGCAGAATCCGGAAGATCAGTAGATTTTCGACCACTGAGGCCTTGACCCTGGCTATCCTTGCCTTGGTAATCTCCCGCATTGATTATGCTAACTCATTATATGTGGGTATCCCAGCATATCAATTACATTGTTTGCAGCTGGTGCAAAATCAAGCGGCTAGGCTAATCTATCGCCAACCCAGACACCACCATGTTAGACCTTTGATGAAGAGTCTACACTGGCTTCCGGTGGCTAAACGCTGTGCCTTTAAACTGGGATGTACCATCTTTAAAGCCCTCGCCGGGAATGGCCCAGCTTTCATCTCCTCAAGGATCGAGCGCTATATCCCTTCTCAGGAATTACGGTCTTCCAACCTGAACTTGTTAACCATTCTCTCATTCAAACGTAAAAAACATGGGGGCCTCAGATTTGCGGTCCTGGCTCCGCAATTCTGGAACTCGCTCCCTGCGGAACGAAGGTCTATGACTCTCTATGCACAGTTCAGGAAACAGCTAAAGACTTGGCTATTTTCTCAGGCATATGACCAAGCCATCTGTCCCGTCGATGCCGCCTCCTCTTTGCTTACAGCGCCATGAAACCGCTTGGTGTACGCGCGCTTAATAAATATGTTTAACATAACAAGGACACTGTGACTAGTGGACATGCCTGCTCCAGACCCCCGGCCTGCATTGCACCCTAGGAGGACACTGTGACTAGTGGACATGCCTGCTCTAGGCCTGGAGAACTGGCCTGTAAACACGGAGGCCCCTGGGGCACACCAGAGTTGAAGCTTTGAGTATTACCGGATTTTGAGTGGGATGGGGTTGTCTCTGAAGGCCAGTGTCTAGGCCTTCGAGAGGTTGCTTGAGCCAGGGTTCCAGAGACACTGAAGGGCTCTGGGTAACAAGACTCCCTTTCATGCACACACTCACCCGTCCACACCTTGCAGGTCCTCGTGGAGGATGTGGTCTCTGGCATGGTTGGCCCGGGTGGTTTCTGAAACAGAGAGTGCATTAGTATCTTAAAGAGCAAGGTCAACCAAACAGGACCGATTATGGTCACCCAGAATCAGGTGTGCCCACCCTGATCACCCAGACCACCATGAAGACACACCACAGTCCAGATCACAGGGGCTCATCCAGGGCTTCTAGAAGCATCCTGGCCACCCACAACAATCATGTCCACTCAACACAATCTAGAACACAAGGGCTCATCCGTGGCTCGTACAGGAATCCTGACCACTCAGACCACCATCACCACACAATCCAGATCACAGGGGCTCATCTATGGCTTCTAGAGGCATCCTGACCACCCAGACCACCATGACCACTTAACACAGTCCAGATCACAGGGGTTCACCCAGGGCTTCCAGAAGCACCCTGATTACCCAGACCACCATGACCACTCAACACAATCCAGATCACAGGGGCTCATCTATGGCTTCTAGAGGCATCTTGACCACCTACAACCACTCCCAGGTGCTAGGATGAATACTAACACCATTCCACCCTGATCGTCTGGGACCACCCAGAGCCACAGCAGCCACCCATAACCGCCCTACCACCCAGTTTTACCCTCACCACATGGAACCACTCTGGATCATCTGGGGCCACCCTGTACCTCCCAGGATTGGGGACTCTCTGAAACAGAAAGAATGTGCATTAGTATCCTGTAGATAAAGGCTGACCACACAGGAACAGTCATGCTCATCATGACCACTTGGGGTCACATTGACCACTCGGCACAATCCTGACCACAGCGGTTCATACAAGACTTCTGGTGGTACCCTACCACCCAATGCCACCCACGAGGTGCTGAACTCACTATAAAGAACCTCCATACCCATGCTGGCATCAGCCTACAATTCTGACCGCCCAAAATCTCCCTGCCATCCAGTTTCACCCTCACCACATGGAACCACTATGGATTCTCTGGGACCACCCAGGAGCACCCTAAATATGCAAGATGATGCTGGTCACCCAGCAATCTCCCATGGCCCACCTTACTCACGTGAGTTTGCCAACGACATTCTCTACCACCTCACCACTCACTAACGCCCGAGTACTCGAAACAATACAGATCGCTCAGTACCACTCCAGACTTTCAGGTCCAAACCAACCATTCGTGCCAAACCAGAACAATCCCAAGCAAGAGAGGATACAAGGAACAACTAGTAAGTACAACAAGGAGGGGAGAGGAGTGTACTAGAGTGAGGAAGAGAGCAGTGAGCGGAGACGAGGAAGGGAGCAGTAGAGGGGAGGGATGGAAGAAAGTGAGGATGGGAGCATGAGAAGGAGAGGAACGAAGGAGTGGAGAGAGAAGAGGAAGAGAGCACAGTTAGCAGGAGTGAGATGTGTACCAATCACTTGAGTCCGGATTCCTGCCAGCTGGAAGAGCGGGGACACCTTGGAGTAGATCCGGTTGGCCTGACCACGACCACCAAAGGGATTGATGAAGACCAAGAGATCCTTGGGCCGCCTCTCACCTGAGGGGATAAAAGGAGGGATTAGACACATTGTGGACCAGGAAGATGCAATACCAAAGGGGATGATGGACGGAGCGTTTGAGCTAATCAAACACTCACCCCCAGTCAACTGATCTGGGTTTAATCCATCATCATTCTTTAGCTCACTCCACCACCCCAGTTCAGACATGGCCATATGCAAATCAGTCTGACCCTGTGCCTCATGGGAACAGTCCAGCCCGAACTGCCAAGCCATGTCTTCCCTGGACCGGAAACAAGCATCCTGGGACCGGTTTCTGGCTATTCAGCCGTCATCAGCCAGGCTAGCTTGAATCCAGTGACAAAGTGAGCAAGGGACCCACGTCTGGGCATACCCTGCCAACTTAGGGCGAACAAAGCGATACCAAAGGGGATGATGGACGGAGCGTTTGAGCTAATCAAACACTCACCCCCAGTCAACTGATCTGGGTTTAATCCATCATCATTCTTTAGCTCACTCCACCACCCCAGTTCAGACATGGCCATATGCAAATCAGTCTGACCCTGTGCCTCATGGGAACAGTCCAGCCCGAACTGCCAAGCCATGTCTTCCCTGGACCGGAAACAAGCATCCTGGGACCCGTTTCTGGCTATTCAGCCGTCATCAGCCAGGCTAGCTTGAATCCAGTGGCAAAGTGAGCAAGGGACCCACGTCTGGGCATACCCTGCCAACTTAGGGCGAACAAAGCGATACCAAAGGGGATGATGGACGGAGCGTTTGAGCTAATCAAACACTCACCCCCAGTCAACTGATCTGGGTTTAATCCATCATCATTCTTTAGCTCACTCCACCACCCCAGTTCAGACATGGCCATATGCAAATCAGTCTGACCCTGTGCCTCATGGGAACAGTCCAGCCCGAACTGCCAAGCCATGTCTTCCCTGGACCGGAAACAAGCATCCTGGGACCGGTTTCTGGCTATTCAGCCGTCATCAGCCAGGCTAGCTTGAATCCAGTGGCAAAGTGAGCAAGGGACCCACGTCTGGGCATACCCTGCCAACTTAGGGCGAACAAAGCGATACCAAAGGGGATGATGGACGGAGCGTTTGAGCTAATCAAACACTCACCCCCAGTCAACTGATCTGGGTTTAATCCATCATCATTCTTTAGCTCACTCCACCACCCCAGTTCAGACATGGCCATATGCAAATCAGTCTGACCCTGTGCCTCATGGGAACAGTCGAGCCCGAACTGCCAAGCCATGTCTTCCCTGGACCGGAAACAAGCATCCTGGGACCGGTTTCTGGCTATTTAGCCGTCATCAGCCAGGCTAGCTTGAATCCAGTGGCAAAGTGAGCAAGGGACCCACGTCTGGGCATACCCTGCCAATTTAGGGCGAACAAAGCGATACCAAAGGGGATGATGGACGGAGCGTTTGAGCTAATCAAACACTCACCCCCAGTCAACTGATCTGGGTTTAATCCATCATCATTCTTTAGCTCACTCCACCACCCCAGTTCAGACATGGCCATATGCAAATCAGTCTGACCCTGTACCTCATGGGAACAGTCCAGCCCGAACTGCCAAGCCATGTCTTCCCTGGACCGGAAACAAGCATCCTGGGACCGGTTTCTGGCTATTCAGCCATCATCAGCCAGGCTAGCTTGAATCCAGTGGCAAAGTGAGCAAGGGACCCACGTCTGGGCATACCCTGCCAACTTAGGGCGAACAAAGCGATACCAAAGGGGATGATGGACGGAGCGTTTGAGCTAATCAAACACTCACCCCCAGTCAACTGATCTGGGTTTAATCCATCATCATTCTTTAGCTCACTCCACCACCCCAGTTCAGACATGGCCATATGCAAATCAGTCTGACCCTGTGCCTCATGGGAACAGTCCAGCCCGAACTGCCAAGCCATGTCTTCCCTGGACCGGAAACAAGCATCCTGGGACCGGTTTCTGGCTATTCAGCCGTCATCAGCCAGGCTAGCTTGAATCCAGTGGCAAAGTGAGCAAGGGACCCACGTCTGGGCATACCCTGCCAACTTAGGGCGAACAAAGCGATACCAAAGGGGATGATGGACGGAGCGTTTGAGCTAATCAAACACTCACCCCCAGTCAACTGATCTGGGTTTAATCCATCATCATTCTTTTTTTTTTTTTTTTTAATTCTTTTTATTAACATTGCTCATGTTCAAGTGCATTACACAGCGGTAGTTCATAATATATTCACAGGGATCACAGTTCGTCACATTTTTACATGCATGGAAACGCCGAGAAGTGATTGCAACAGTCCTCTATCCCATCCCCTCTTGTACAGCACGAAACCTTTGCCAGGGACCCCACACCTTCCTCCATTTATTCACAGATCCCCGGGACCTGTAGACCGTTTCCTCCGCCCTCTGACACCAATCCAGGTCACAGAGCCACTGATCCCACGAGGGGCGCCTGCGCACCCCAGTACCTGGCAATATTGCGTTTAGCCACCCCTGCTGCCAGCCCCAACCAAATCTCATTATGACGTGTCCAGTCCGTGGCACCTTTGATCATGAGCAAGAGCCACTTGGGCTCCAGTGGGACCGGGGCCCGCACTACCCCTCCATCGTTTGCGTCACCCTGGTCCAAAACGGAATTATGAGTGGGCAATCCCATAGAATGTGGTAAAAGGAGCCCTCCCCTTGACAGCCCCTCACACACAGGGGTGACAGTGTCCTACCCCAGGAGAACAGGTGGGTGCGGGGATAGTAGACCCTGTGGAGTATTTTTAGCTGCACAAGGCGGAATCGTGGCCGGATCGCTACCTCGCGGGGGCTCTGCAGGGCGTCTTGCCAGTCGTCGTCATCTAGTGCTCCAACGTCTCCCTCCCATCTCGCCCGCAGGGGACCCAAGGAGTCCGGCATGTTATTAATAAGTTTTCGGTAAATCGTTGACGTGGGCTTCGTTAGAATGGGGTCGAGGAGGAGCCTGTCCTCCATAGGGGAGTATTCCGGGATGGAAGTGCCAGCACGGATGTGGGCCCGCAAGGCATGTATGAGGCGCAGGTAATGGTAGTGCTGGGAATCATGAAGTTGATACTCTTTTTCAGAGCCGCAAAGGGAACCGGGGCCCCCCCTTCCACACATCCCCGAGATGCTCAATGCCGATCAGTTTCCACCCCCTATAGCCGGATAGTCCCGTCACCTCCTTTAGCCGATCGCCCGTCCAAAGCGGGGTCTGTCCCGTTAGGGTGTTCGTCCAGCCCAAGAACTTGTTGGCCTCCCTCCAACAGTGGAATACCACCGCAGTATGCGTGGGTAGATCACGACCCCGCCCGCGGGAGTAGAGATACGGCTCACAGGTTCCTCCAACCATCGCGTGCCTATCCATTCTGTAAGCTGGCTCCGAGGTCGGCGCATAGACCCAGTCATTGACCACCTGCAACTGAGCTGCCCAATAATAGAGTTGCACGTCCGGGAGGGCCAGCCCCCCGTCGTACACCCCCGCGTAAGCTTCTGCAACGCAATTCTCGGGTTGCCGCCGTCCCAAAGTAACGTCCGCAGCCCCGGGAGATACGCTTAAATGTCGCCGTCGGGACCAGGTACGGTGTGTTTTGGAGGATATATAGAAGTCTTGGCAGCGCCAGCATTTTAAAGAGCGCCACGCGCCCCATCATCCATCATCATTCTTTAGCTCACTCCACCACCCCAGTTCAGACATGGCCATATGCAAATCAGTCTGACCCTGTGCCTCATGGGAACAGTCCAGCCCGAACTGCCAAGCCATGTCTTCCCTGGACCGGAAACAAGCATCCTGGGACCGGTTTCTGGCTATTCAGCCGTCATCAGCCAGGCTAGCTTGAATCCAGTGGCAAAGTGAGCAAGGGACCCACGTCTGGGCATACCCTGCCAACTTAGGGCTAACAAAGCGATACCAAAGGGGATGATGGACGGAGCGTTTGAGCTAATCAAACACTCACCCCCAGTCAACTGATCTGGGTTTAATCCATCATCATTCTTTAGCTCACTCCACCACCCCAGTTCAGACATGGCCATATGCAAATCAGTCTGACCCTGTGCCTCATGGGAACAGTCCAGCCCGAACTGCCAAGCCATGTCTTCCCTGGACCGGAAACAAGCATCCTGGGACCGGTTTCTGGCTGTTCAGGCGTCATCAGCCAGGCTAGCTTGAATCCAGTGGCAAAGTGAGCAAGGGACCCACGTCTGGGCATACCCTGCTAACTTAGGGCGAACAAAGCGATACCAAAGGGGATGATGGACGGAGCGTTTGAGCTAATCAAACACTCACCCCCAGTCAACTGATCTGGGTTTAATCCATCATCATTCTTTAGCTCACTCCACCACCCCAGTTCAGACATGGCCATATGCAAATCAGTCTGACCCTGTGCCTCATGGGAACAGTCCAGCCCGAACTGCCAAGCCATGTCTTCCCTGGAACGGAAACAAGCATCCTGGGACCGGTTTCTGGCTATTCAGCCGTCATCAGCCAGGCTAGCTTGAATCCAGTGGCAAAGTGAGCAAGGGACCCACGTCTGGGCATACCCTGCCAACTTAGGGCGAACAAAGCGATATCAAAGGGGATGATGGACGGAGCGTTTGAGCTAATCAAACACTCACCCCCAGTCAACTGATCTGGGTTTAATCCATCATCATTCTTTAGCTCACTCCATCACCCCAGTTCAGACATGGCCATATGCAAATCAGTCTGACCCTGTACCTCATGGGAACAGTCCAGCCCGAACTGCCAAGCCATGTCTTCCCTGGACCGGAAACAAGCATCCTGGGACCGGTTTCTGGCTATTCAGCCGTCATCAGCCAGGCTAGCTTGAATCCAGTGGCAAAGTGAGCAAGGGACCCACGTCTGGGCATACCCTGCCAACTTAGGGCGAACAAAGCGATACCAAAGGGGATGATGGACGGAGCGTTTGAGCTAATCAAACACTCACCCCCAGTCAACTGATCTGGGTTTAATCCATCATCATTCTTTAGCTCACTCCACCACCCCAGTTCAGACATGGCCATATGCAAATCAGTCTGACCCTGTGCCTCATGGTACCAGTCCAGCCCAAACTGCCAAGCCATGTCTTCCCTGGACCGGAAACAAGCATCCTGGGACCGGTTTCTGGCTGTTCAGGCGTCATCAGCCAGGCTAGCTTGAATCCAGTGGCAAAGTGAGCAAGGGACCCACGTCTGGGCATACCCTGCCAACTTAGGGCGAACAAAGCGATACCAAAGGGGATGATGGACGGAGCGTTTGAGCTAATCAAACACTCACCCCCAGTCAACTGATCTGGGTTTAATCCATCATCATTCTTTAGCTCACTCCACCACCCCAGTTCAGACATGGCCATATGCAAATCAGTCTGACCCTGTGCCTCATGGGAACAGTCCAGCCCGAACTGCCAAGCCATGTCTTCCCTGGACCGGAAACAAGCATCCTGGGACCGGTTTCTGGCTATTCAGCCGTCATCAGCCAGGCTAGCTTGAATCCAGTGGCAAAGTGAGCAAGGGACCCACGTCTGGGCATACCCTGCCAACTTAGGGCGAACAAAGCGATACCAAAGGGGATGATGGACGGAGCGTTTGAGCTAATCAAACACTCACCCCCAGTCAACTGATCTGGGTTTAATCCATCATCATTCTTTAGCTCACTCCACCACCCCAGTTCAGACATGGCCATATGCAAATCAGTCTGACCCTGTGCCTCATGGGAACAGTCCAGCCCGAACTGCCAAGCCATGTCTTCCCTGGACCGGAAACAAGCATCCTGGGACCGGTTTCTGGCTGTTCAGGCGTCATCAGCCAGGCTAGCTTGAATCCAGTGGCAAAGTGAGCAAGGGACCCACGTCTGGGCATACCCTGCCAACTTAGGGCGAACAAAGCGATACCAAAGGGGATGATGGACGGAGCGTTTGAGCTAATCAAACACTCACCCCCAGTCAACTGATCTGGGTTTAATCCATCATCATTCTTTAGCTCACTCCACCACCCCAGTTCAGACATGGCCATATGCAAATCAGTCTGACCCTGTGCCTCATGGGAACAGTCCAGCCCGAACTGCCAAGCCATGTCTTCCCTGGAACGGAAACAAGCATCCTGGGACCGGTTTCTGGCTATTCAGCCGTCATCAGCCAGGCTAGCTTGAATCCAGTGGCAAAGTGAGCAAGGGACCCACGTCTGGGCATACCCTGCCAACTTAGGGGCGAACAAAGCGATATCAAAGGGGATGATGGACGGAGCGTTTGAGCTAATCAAACACTCACCCCCAGTCAACTGATCTGGGTTTAATCCATCATCATTCTTTAGCTCACTCCACCACCCCAGTTCAGACATGGCCATATGCAAATCAGTCTGACCCTGTGCCTCATGGGAACAGTCCAGCCAGAACTGCCAAGCCATGTCTTCCCTGGACCGGAAACAAGCATCCTGGGACCGGTTTCTGGCTATTCAGCCGTCATCAGCCAGGCTAGCTTGAATCCAGTGGCAAAGTGAACAAGGGACCCACGTCTGGGCATACCCTGCCAACTTAGGGCGAACAAAGCGATACCAAAGGGGATGATGGACGGAGCGTTTGAGCTAATCAAACACTCACCCCCAGTCAACTGATCTGGGTTTAATCCATCATCATTCTTTAGCTCACTCCACCACCCCAGTTCAGACATGGCCATATGCAAATCAGTCTGACCCTGTGCCTCATGGGAACAGTCCAGCCCGAACTGCCAAGCCATGTCTTCCCTGGACCGGAAACAAGCATCCTGGGACCGGTTTCTGGCTATTCAGCCGTCATCAGCCAGGCTAGCTTGAATCCAGTGGCAAAGTGAGCAAGGGACCCACGTCTGGGCATACCCTGCCAACTTAGGGCGAACAAAGCGATACCAAAGGGGATGATGGATGGAGCGTTTGAGCTAATCAAACACTCACCCCCAGTCAACTGATCTGGGTTTAATCCATCATCATTCTTTAGCTCACTCCACCACCCCAGTTCAGACATGGCCATATGCAAATCAGTCTGACCCTGTGCCTCATGGGAACAGTCCAGCCCGAACTGCCAAGCCATGTCTTCCCTGGACCGGAAACAAGCATCCTGGGACCGGTTTCTGGCTATTCAGCCGTCATCAGCCAGGCTAGCTTGAATCCAGTGGCAAAGTGAGCAAGGGACCCACGTCTGGGCATACCCTGCCAACTTAGGGCGAACAAAGCGATACCAAAGGGGATGATGGACGGAGCGTTTGAGCTAATCAAACACTCACCCCCAGTCAACTGATCTGGGTTTAATCCATCATCATTCTTTAGCTCACTCCACCACCCCAGTTCAGACATGGCCATATGCAAATCAGCCTGACCCTGTGCCTCATGGGAACAGTCCAGCCCGAACTGCCAAGCCATGTCTTCCCTGGACCGGAAACAAGCATCCTGGGACCGGTTTCTGGCTATTCAGCCGTCATCAGCCAGGCTAGCTTGAATCCAGTGGCAAAGTGAGCAAGGGACCCACGTCTGGGCATACCCTGCCAACTTAGGGCGAACAAAGCGATACCAAAGGGGATGATGGACGGAGCGTTTGAGCTAATCAAACACTCACCCCCAGTCAACTGATCTGGGTTTAATCCATCATCATTCTTTAGCTCACTCCACCACCCCAGTTCAGACATGGCCATATGCAAATCAGTCTGACCCTGTGCCTCATGGGAACAGTCCAGCCCGAACTGCCAAGCCATGTCTTCCCTGGACCGGAAACAAGCATCCTGGGACCGGTTTCTGGCTATTCAGCCGTCATCAGCCAGGCTAGCTTGAATCCAGTGGCAAAGTGAGCAAGGGACCCACGTCTGGGCATACCCTGCCAACTTAGGGCGAACAAAGCGATACCAAAGGGGATGATGGACGGAGCGTTTGAGCTAATCAAACACTCACCCCCAGTCAACTGATCTGGGTTTAATCCATCATCATTCTTTAGCTCACTCCACCACTCCAGTTCAGACATGGCCATATGCAAATCAGTCTGACCCTGTGCCTCATGGGAACAGTCCAGCCCGAACTGCCAAGCCATGTCTTCCCTGGACCGGAAACAAGCATCCTGGGACCGGTTTCTGGCTATTCAGCCGTCATCAGCCGGGCTAGCTTGAATCCAGTGGCAAAGTGAGGAAGGGACCCACGTCTGGGCATACCCTGCCAACTTAGGGCGAACAAAGCGATACCAAAGGGGATGATGGACGGAGCGCTTGAGCTAATCAAACACTCACCCCCAGTCAACTGATCTGGGTTTAATCCATCATCATTCTTTAGCTCACTCCACCACCCCAGTTCAGACATGGGCATATGCAAATCAGTCTGACCCTGTGCCTCATGGGAACAGTCCAGCCCGAACTGCCAAGCCATGTCTTCCCTGGACCGGAAACAAGCATCCTGGGACCGGTTTCTGGCTATTCAGCCGTCATCAGCCAGGCTAGCTTGAATCCAGTGGCAAAGTGAGCAAGGGACCCACGTCTGGGCATACCCTGCCAACTTAGGGCGAACAAAGCGATACCAAAGGGGATGATGGACGGAGCGTTTGAGCTAATCAAACACTCACCCCCAGTCAACTGATCTGGGTTTAATACATCATCATTCTTTAGCTCACTCCACCACCCCAGTTCAGACATGGCCATATGCAAATCAGTCTGACCCTGTGCCTCATGGGAACAGTCCAGCCCGAACTGCCAAGCCATGTCTTCCCTGGACCAGAAACAAGCATCCTGGGACCGGTTTCTGGCTATTCAGCCGTCATCAGCCAGGCTTGCTTGAATCCAGTGGCAAAGTGAGCAGGGGACCCACGTCTGGGCATACCCTGCCAACTTAGGGCGAACAAAGCGATACCAAAGGGGATGATGGAAGATGCAGCCATGGCTCAGCCAAGGCCTTCAGGCACCACTGAGAGAGACTGACAATGAAGACAGGCCTAGAACATTGAATGACCTAGAACCATTCCGTTAATGCCTTGATTGTGCGTTTACCTACACTCCGAGAAGCCCCTACCTATATACAAGGCCCGCCACCCTGCCATATAGGTAGGGCAGTACGCCGGCATCCCAGGCCCCCACTGAGAGAACTCCCATGTTTTGCTATGTTTGCTTATTAAGGGTTAACAAGGGGAGGGGTGGGAACCCCAACCTAGTTGGGGGGTTGGTGTGGGTGGAGGGTGGATCAGGGAAGTTAACAAAGTTGGCGGGGAAGGGAGGTTAGGGTTTTGTGGATACTTGATGTAGACCATACTTGCGAGCACAAAGGCAGGACACGCAATTCAGTGCATGAACTACACTATCTCTGCAACACACATCACTGCATAGACGGCCTAAACGCAGAGCATTTCACGCCTATCTTCGCATCATTGTAATGCAACGTCCAGATAGATGACGGCTGTAACGTTCCTAACATGGAACATTAGAGGACTAAACAACCATAGGAAGGCTAGACTCGTACATTCATATCTAATCAGGCATAAAATTGACATTTGCTTCTTACAAGAAACGCATCTTAGAAGTACTGCAGACCCCAAACTCCATAATAGACACTGGGGAGAGATACACTCAGTGGCATACTCTAATCATGCTAGAGGTGTAGCAATAATCATTAGACACGAGGCTGGCTGGAAAACCTCTCGAACAATAATAGACCCCGAAGGTCGCTACATCATCCTAAGTGGTACACTGGTGACTGCCCCAGTAACACTGGTCGCAATCTACGGTCCTAACGTGGATGACCCTGACTTCTTTGATACCATTTGGTCAAAAATCACACTGATTGGCTGCGATTTAGTAGTATGGGGGTGAGTTTAACGTCATCATGCACAACTCCCTAGACCGTGTGGGCTCCTCCCGCCAACTGCACCCTACAGCCAACCAAAAAATTCTCTCCTTGACTCAAGATAACGGACTGATAGATATATGGTGTAATTGGCATCCTGAAACTAAAGAGGGCACTTGTATCTCCTCGCACAACAACGCCTGGTCCAGGCTGGATTTTTGGCTTCTCACTGGAGACGTTGCGACCTGGACCACAGACACTAGACATATGCCACACACACTATCTGACCATGCCCCATCCCTACTTAGCTGGATCATACCACAGACCATGCCTCGGCCCTTCTGCTGGCGCCTTCCCCCAAACGCCCTACTAGATACAGTTTTTAGGGAGGAGATACGAGTGGAACTCACACAATTCTTCTCCATCAATGAAGGGTCTGTAGCCTCCCCCTCAACGCTATGGGAAGCTTTCAAGGCGGTGATAAGGGGGGCTTGCATAGCTTAGCAGTCGGGGTGCTAAAATCAATTAGGCAGACGCTGGTGGGACTGGAACGGGACATCCGGGATACCGAACTCCTGTACTATCAAAATGGATCGGCCGCGCACCTTGCCACCCTTAGAGGGAAAATATCTGAATACGGTGAAGAGGCGCGTAGGGAAACACACTTCCTGGGTAAACATGCTCGGGCCAGACGGTACGGTGAGGGAGATCGCCCAGGCAGAGCTCTAGCAAACACACAGACATTCACATACTTCGTGCTATATTACTGAACTTCTAGACAACGACTCTAATCCAGTAAGAGGGCAGACTGCCACACCAAAATGGCTGGCTGACTTTTACACCTCCCTTTACACTGTCAAACATGACGGCCCTAACCCGGAGCTGCAAACCTATCTGGACTCAATTGAGTTGGTGTGGCTAAGTGACACACACCGAGCTTACCTGGACGAGCCCTTCACTACTGATGACATCGTTCAGGCCATAAAAGGCATGCCTGGAGACAGGGCCCCAGGACTTGATGGACTGACGGCTTCATTCAACAAGACATATGCTGTCGAGCTTGCCCCCCACCTCCTGGCGGTCTACCAAGAATCTCTTGAACGGGGCTCTTTACCACCGACAATGCGTGAAGCTGTGATAATATCACTCCTGAAGCCAGAAAAGCCGGCCAGCAAGTGCGACTCCTACTGTCCACTCTCACTCATTAACATTGACGCCAAAGTCCTTGCTAAGCTGCTTGCTACTAGGCTACAACCACTCCTTTCACTTATCGCCGGGCCGGACCAGTTGGGGTTTATCCCAGGCAGATCCACAGCACACAATTTGCGCACATTCTTCTCCACACTGCACCAAATAGACCCCCAATTATCAGCCCTCACAGCCTTTCTAGACGCAACTAAAGCGTTTGATTCATTAGAATGGCCATACCTCTTTAACATATTACCCAGACTGGGAATTAGCTCCAACTTCATCCAGCTTATCTGATTGCTCTACACCCAACCTACAGCGCGTCTGAAAGCGAACGGTTTGCTATCCAACCCGTTCCCGATAACGTGCGGAACTAGGCAGGGATGCTCTCTTTCGCCTCTTCTATTTGCGGTGGCCATGGAGCCACTGGCTGCTAGAATGCGCCAGTATCACACAGCAAGAGGGTTGGGATTCACAGACAGGGGTTTAATAATATCAATGTACGCAGAAGATATCACCCTATATTTACGAGCACCTGAAGAGAACCTGAACCCTGCATTGAGGGAAGTTGTCCAATTTGGAGGCATGTCTGGAATAGGTATCAATTGGGCCAAATCGACACTCCCGCCCTTGACTGCTGCCCCACTTAGGATTGAGCTAGACGTCCCATTAAATTGGGCTGAGGGCCCGATTAAGTATTTAGGGATTTGGCTTAGCAGAGACATACAGGAGATCTGGCGCATGAACTATGGCCGATTGATGGAGTGGCTGGAGGGTGGGACAGCCACCTGGTCGAGACTACCGCTATCCCTGGCTGGCAGAATTGCCATGGCTAAAATGGTAATACTGCCCACATTATTATATTTATTTGCAAACATACCGTTACCGCTCACACAAGCATTCTTCAAGAAACTCCGATCCCTGATGGTGTCCCATACATGGGCAGGTAAACCACCACGCGTAACCTGGGAACTCTGGACACTGCCACTCTCGCAGGGAGGCATGGGGGTGCCTGATTTTGAACTATAAGCGCTATGTGCACAAGCCCAATACCTACACTACTGGGTGCACCCAACTCCGTTTCAGCCTCATGTAGCCATGGACTGAGACGTCGCTGCGCCTATACCGCTACAAGTTGCCATATATCAAACTTGTAGGAGAACAAGCGAAGAGATAAACACAGTGGAATCTCTGCGGTGAGCATGGGAGGGATTAAGGAGACGTGCAAACATTCCGACACTTTATGCGCCTTCAATATCACTTGCATACCACCCGCTCATTCCCCCTTTACATGAAAAAGGGGCCATACAACATGCTCATAAAATGGGCCTATCTACCTTTGATGATCTCTACCCAGATAGTTAATTCCTAGCCCGTCCAACCGGCTCTGATGGATCCCAGGCACCCATTTTGGAACTACTCTTATATTATCAACTCAGAGCCACATGTAGACAACTGTACACTTCCTTCCCGACTGCACCACCTGTTCTGGCAACACTAGAAAATGTATTAACCAACCCATCACCTTGGAAACTAATCAGGTGTCTTTACAACATTACACAATCTACCTCGCCGGTCACGACGGCTAGAGCATTAGCAAAATGGTGTACAGAACTTGACCCGCCAACCACAGATGTACAATGGGCTTACTGCTGCTCTCAGCTTTAGCAACTCTCCCCTAATTACAGATTGAGACTCATACATTTTGAATTTCTCCATCGACTGTATTGCACACCCCTACAAATGCATAAAATGGGACTGAGATCAGATGCAGACTGCTGGAGATGCAAACATGCACAAACGTCATTCCTACACTTAGTGTGGCTCTGCCCACCCATATCTCGTTACTGGGACAGAGTCTACGAGACAATACACAAAGTCACGGGTTTCCGCTTGGATTGCACAACACTCGTAGCCCTATTGGGACATGTCAAAGAAGCCCCCCAAATATAAGCCGTCTATCCTCTATGATGCGATCGCTGGCCAAGCGTAGAATTGTAATGCACTGGGGATCAACTACGGTCTCTCAAATAGACACCGGGATACATGACATCACCGACTGCCAAGAACAGCTCATGGCCTACTGGGACCCAATGCCTCTGGCGTCTAGGCCCAAAGATATTTGGGGCCCAATCATATCGTGAGCCAACACGAGAAATGCAGCTGAGATAAACACAACCTAAGATGCGATGTGTAAACAGTCTTCCATTTCTAGACAGCCTGGGTCTGAAGAGTAAACATAGAATGGGGTTACCCGTGAGCTGAGAAGCAAAGGTATATTGCAAACCAATCAGGGCAGTGCACTGCTCAAGTATCTATTCAGTGCATTAGCTATCAACAACGCGTCTACCAGCTTAACGTTGTACTGACTGCTGTATAAAAAGCATGTACATTGTAACTTGATATATCATGTCATGTGCTTTGTCTCATGAATACGATCCTTTAGGTTATGGTCTACTCTAATTATAAAATATGCCTTGTAGTACTGAATGCTGTTGTTACCGTGTTAATGCTACGGCATGTAGTGCCTTTATGTATGGTAAAACTAATAAATATATATATATATATTTTTTTATTTAAGTAAAAACAAATGCTTACCGCCTGCTAACAGTTCCAGAAACTGTTTTGTAGCTCTAGCATTTACCAGTGGTTCTAATGCTGCTACCGCGGTTTATTACCCCTCTTTACTCCATCTGCTGAATACTGCGGTAACGCCGCTTGGCAGTGTTTTTACCACTGCGGGATGATACCGCTGAGGTTATAACAAAGGCTCTTGAATTGTCACCAGTTCTGCAGGTTTTGAGCTTACTCCATCCAATGCCATGTTTGTCAAAATGTTCTACACCTTATGACTGTCCCTCAGTTCCACAATAAATAGTCGACAGGAACATTCTGTTTGTTTTCTCTTCTGAAAATTCAGCAAAACTCTGTGAAAAACCAAGTCCTAATAACCAACAGTTCTTCTGCTCGATGAATTGATAACTCTTCTATTTCACTTGAACAAACAAGTCTGCAACGATGGTCTCTGCACTCCAGGGTGTCTAGACCCTCTTCCTGAAGGCTTCTGGGAGCACTGCTGTCACTCTTGCAATGGGAGGGGGCACAGGGTGACTACTTCTTACATAGACTAGGACCCAACGTCAGCATTCAGGCCTCTCATGTGTTCCAGTGAGCCTGGCTATGGGGAATTGCCATAATGTACATTTCTACATTGTATAAAAAGCACACATTGCCATGCAGTTTATATCTTGAACCAGTATACGTCCATGCCCTCTGACCTCTTCTCCCATACTTCCATGCCCTCTGCTTCCCTCTCCATGCCCTCTACCCTTCTCTTCCATGCCCTCTGTCCTCCTCCCCCTTTTCCTCTACCCTCCTCTCCCATGCTTCCATGCCCTCTGCCTTCTTCTCCCATGCTGCTGTGCCCTCTGACCTCCACTCCCATCCTTCCATGCCCTCTGCCCTCCTCTCCCATGCCCTCTGCCCTCCTCTCCCATGCTGCGATGCCCTCTAACCTCCTCTCCCATGCTTCCATGGCCTCTACCCTCCACTTCCATGCTCCCATATCCACTGCCCTCCTCTCCCATTCCCCCCTACCCTCATCTCCAATGCTCCCATGCCCTCTGTTCTCCCCTTACATGCTCCCATGTCCTTTGCCCTCCTCCCCATTTTTCCATGCTCCCATGCCCTCTACCCTCTGTTGTCATGCTTCCATGCCCTCCTCTCCCATGCTTCTATGCCCTTTACCTTCCTCTGCTCTACCCTCCGCTCCCATGCTTCCATGCTCCCTGCTCTCCTCTCCCATGGTTCCATGCCCTCTGCCCTCCTCTCACTTGCTCTCTTCTCCCATACTTCCATGCCCTCTGCCCTCCTCTCCCATGCTTTCATGCCCTCTGCCCTCCTCTCACATGCTTCCATGCCCTCTGCCCTCCTCTCCAATGCTTCCATGCCCTCTGCCCTCCTCTCCCATGCTTCCATGCCCTCTGCCCTAATCTCCGATGCTTCCATGCCCTCTGCTCCCCTCTCCCATGTTTCCATGCCCTCTACCCTCCGGTCCCATTCTTTCATGCCCTCTGTCCTCCTCTCCCTTGCCCTCTGCCCTCCTCTCCCATGCTTCCGTGCCCTCTGCTCTCCTCTCCAATACTTCTGTGACCTCTGCCCTCCTCTCCCATGCCCTCTACCCTTCCCTCCCATGCTTCCATGCCCTCTGCCCTCCTCTCCAATGCCCTCTGCCCCCTTCTTCTATACTTCCATGTCCGCCTCTTCCATTCTTCCATGCCCTCTGTCCTCCTCCCCAATTTCCTCTACCCTCCTATCCCATGCTTCCATGCCCTCTGCCCTCCTCTCCCATGCTTCTGTGACCTCTGCCCTTTTCTCCCATGCTTCCATGCCCACTGTCCTCCTCTCCCATGCTTCAGTGCCCTCTGCCCTCCGCTCCCATGCCCTCTACCCTCCTCTCCCATGCTTCCATGGCCTCTCCCCTCCACTCCCATGTCCTCTGCCATCCTCTCCCATGCTTACATGCCCTCTACCCTCCTCTCCAATGCTCCCATGTCCTTTGCTCTCCCCTTACATGCTCCCATGTCCTCTGCCCTCCACCCCCATTCTTCAATGCTCCCATGCCCTTCTATCCCATGCTTCCATGCCCTCTACCCACTTCTGCCATGCTTCCATGCCCTCCTCTCATGCTTCCATGCTCTCCTCTTCTATGCTCCAATGCCCTCCGCTCCCATGATTCCATCTCCTCTACCATGCTTCCATGTCTTCCTCTCCCATGCTTCCATGCCCTCTGCCTTCCTCTCGCATGCTCCCATGTCCTCTCTCCCATGCCCTCTACCCTCCTCTTCAATGCTTCTATGCCCTCTACCCTCCTCTGCTCTACCCTCCGCTCCCATGCTTCCATGCTCCCTGCCCTCATCTCCCATGCTGCCAAGCCCTCTACCCTCCTCTCCAATGCTCCCATGCCCTCTGCCTTCCTCTCCCATGCTCCCATGCCCTCTACCCTCCTCTGCTCTACCATCCGCTCCCATGCTTCCATGCCCCCTGCCCTCCTCTCCCATGCTCCCATGTCCTCTGCCCTCCTTCCCCATGCCTCCATGCCCTCTGCCCTCCTCTCCAATGCTTCCATGCCTTCTACCCTCTTCTCCCATGCTTCAATGCCCTCTGCCTTCGGCCCCCATGCTTCCATGTCCTCTGCCCTCCTCTCCCATGCTTCTGTGCCCTCTACCCTCGTCTCCCTTGCTTCCATGCCCTCTGCCCTCCACTCCCATGCTTCTGTGCCCTCTGCTCTCCTCACCCATGCTCTCCTCTCCCATCCTTCCATGCCCTCTGCCCTCCTCTCCCATGCTTCCATGTCCTCTTTCCTCTACCCTCCTGTTCCATACTTCTATGCCCTCTGCCCTCCTCTCCCATGCTTCCATGCCCTCTGCCCTCCTCTCCCATGCTCCCATGCCCTCTGCCCTCCTCTTCCATGCTTCCATGCCCTCTGCCCTCTTCTCCCATGCTCCCATGCCCTCCTCTCCCATGCTTCATGCCCTCTGACCCTCACTCCCATGCTTCCATGCCCACTGTCCTCCTCTCCCATGCTTCCATGCCCTCCTCTCATGCTTCCATGCCCTCCTCTTCTATGCTCCAATGCCCTCCGCTCCCATGATTCCATGCCCTCTACCCTCCTACCCCATGCCCTCGGCCCTCCTCTCTCATGCTCCGATGCCCTCTACCCTCCTCTACCATGCTTCCATGTCTTCCTCTCCCATGCTTCCATGCCCTCTGCCTTCCTCTCCCATGCTCCTGTGTCCTCCTCTCCCATGCCCTCTGCCCTCCTCTTCCATGCTTCTATTCCCTCTACCCTCCTCTGCTCTACCCTCCGCTCCCATGCTTCCATGCTCCCTGCCCTCCTCTCCCATGCCCTCCTCTCCCATGCTCTCATGTCCTCTGCCCTCCTTCCCCATGCCTCCATGCCCTCTGCCCTCGTCTCACTTGCTCTCCTCTCCCATGCTTCCATGCCATGTGCCCTCCTCTCCCATGCTTCCATGCCTTCTACCCTCCTCTCCCATGCTTCAATGCCCTCTGCCTTCGGCTCCCATGCTTCCATGCCCTCTACCCTCCTCTCCCATGCTTCCATGCCCTCTGCCCTCCTCTCCCATGCTTCCATGCTCTCCTCTCCCATACTTCCATGCACTCTGCCCTCTTCTCCCATGCCCTCCTCTCCCATGCTTCCATGCCCTCTGTCCCCCACTCCCATGCTTCCATGCCCACTGTCCTCCTCTCCCATGCTTCCATGCCACCTGCCCTCCTCTACCCACTTCTGCCATGCTTCCATGCCCTCCTCTCATGTTTCCATGCCCTCCTCTTCTATGCTCCAATGCCCTCCTTTCCCATGCTTCCATGCCCTCTACCCTCCTACCCCATGCCCTCTGCCCTCCTCTCTCATGCTCCCATGCCCTCTACCCTCCTCTACCATGCTTCCATGCCCTCTGCCCTCCTCCCAATGCTTCTGTGTTCTCTGACCCTCACTCCCATGCTTCCATGCCCTCTTCCCTCCTCTCCAATGCTCCCATGCCCTCTGCCCTCCTCTCCCATGCCTCCATGCCCTCTGCCCTCCTCCCAATGCTTCTGTGTTCTCTGACCCTCACTCCCATGCTTCAATGCCCTCTACCCTCCTCTCCCATGCTTCCATGCCCTCTGCCCTCCTCTCCCATGCTTCCATGCCCTCTGCCCTCATCTCCCACGCTCCCATGCCCTCCTCTCCCATGCTTCCATGCCCTCTGACCCCCACTCCCATGCTTCCATGCCCACTGTCGTCCTCTCCCATGCTTCCATGCCATCTGCCCTCCTTCCCCATGCTTCCATGCCCTCTGCGCTCTTCTCACATGCCCTCCTCTCCCATACTTCCATGCCCTCTGACCCCCACTCCCATGCTTCCATGCCCTCTGCCCTCCTCTCCCAAGCTTCCATGCCCTCTGTGCTCTTCTCACATGCTCTCCTCTCCCATGCTTCCATGCCCTCTGCCCTCCTCTCCCATGCCCTCTCCCTTGCTTCCGTGTCCTCTGACCCCCACTCCCAAGCTTCCATGCCCACTGTCCTCCTCTCCCATGCTTCCATGCCCTCTGCCCTCCTCTCCCATGCTTCTGTGACCTCTGCCCTCCTTCCCCATGCCTCCATGTCCTCTGTCCTCTACCCTCCTGTTCCATGCTTCTATGCCCTCTGCCCTCCTCTCCCATGCTTCCATGCCCTCTGCCCTCCTCTCCCATGCTCCCATGCCCTCTGCCCTCCTCTTCCATGCTTCCATGCCCTCTGCCCTCTTCTCCCATGCTCCCATGCCCTCCTCTCCCATGCTTCATGCCCTCTGACCCTCACTCCCATGCCTCCATGCCCACTGTCCTCCTCTCCCATGCTTCCATGCCCTCCTCTCATGCTTCCATGCCCTCCTCTTCTATGCTCCAATGCCCTCCGCTCCCATGATTCCATGCCCTCTACCCTCCTACCCCATGCCCTCGACCCTCCTCTCTCATGCTCCGATGCCCTCTACCCTCCTCTACCATGCTTCCATGTCTTCCTCTCCCATGCTTCCATGCCCTCTGCCTTCCTCTCCCATGCTCCTGTGTCCTCCTCTCCCATGCCCTCTGCCCTCCTCTTCCATGCTTCTATTCCCTCTACCCTCCTCTGCTCTACCCTCCGCTCCCATGCTTCCATGCTCCCTGCCCTCCTCTCCCATGCCCTCCTCTCCCATGCTCTCATGTCCTCTGCCCTCCTTCCCCATGCCTCCATGCCCTCTGCCCTCGTCTCACTTGCTCTCCTCTCCCATGCTTCCATGCCATCTGCCCTCCTCTCCCATGCTTCCATGCCTTCTACCCTCCTCTCCCATGCTTCAATGCCCTCTGCCTTCGGCTCCCATGCTTCCATGCCCTCTACCCTCCTCTCCCATGCTTCCATGCCCTCTGCCCTCCCTCTCCCATGCTTCCATGCTCTCCTCTCCCATACTTCCATGCACTCTGCCCTCTTCTCCCATGCCCTCCTCTCCCATGCTTCCATGCCCTCTGTCCCCCACTCCCATGCTTCCATGCCCACTGTCCTCCTCTCCCATGCTTCCATGCCACCTGCCCTCCTCTACCCACTTCTGCCATGCTTCCATGCCCTCCTCTCATTGTATTGTATTGTATTGTAATTGCATTTGTATAGCGCTTACTACCCCTGACGAGGCGTCGAAGCGCTTTTTCGGCGAGTAGCACGCTACTCCGGGACCCATAGAGGATTAGTGTGAATTAGTATAGTGAAACATGCAAGTAAATTTTAAGTGGTGGATATGTTAGTCAGTTATTTGGATTCAGAAGGATAGCGGAGGGATAGAAGAGGGAAAAAAGGTTTGCATATATATAGCGCTTCTAACCCCTGATGGGGTGTTGAATTGCTTTTTTTTTTTTTTTGGGCGAGTAGCACGCTACTCCGGAAACCCATAAAGGATTAGTGGTGAATTAGTATGGTGAAATATGAAAGTAATTTGAGTGGTGGATATTAGTCAGTTATTTGGAGTGAGAAGGATAGTGGAGGGATAGAAGGGAAAGAAAGGTTTGCATTCATATAGCGCCTGTTACCCCTGGTGGGTGTTGAAGCGCTTTGTTGGCGAGTAGCACGCTACTCTGGAACCCATAAAGGATTAGTGGTGAATTAGTATAGTGGAATATGGAATTAGTGAAGTGAACATGCTAGTCTGTTATTTTGATTGAAAAGGATAGTTGTGGGATAGAAGAGTGAAGGATTTCTTTTTGTAGGTCATAGCAGTAGGAGGAGGCTTTTTGATGAGTAAAAAGGGTTTTTGGAGGGGAAGAGTCAGAGGGAAGAGTTTAGAAAGGTTTGTCTTGGGCATTGGTACAGTAAAGGAGGTGTCAGAAGATACAAGGAGGGTTAGAGTAGGAGAGAGTCAAGAAAGGGTTATTTTGGGGAACATAGTAGTGGTATGGCGTTTGGGATAAATGAGAGAGTGGGTGTAGAGGATATAGTGATAGATGTATAGGGTGAGATAGGGTAGTGAATTGGAAAAGTAGTAGAAAGAAGTTTGAGATGAGTCAAAAAGTTGGGCTAGAAGATATATTGAGGGAAGTATAGGCTGAGAAATAGGGTAGTGCATTGGAAATGCTAAATTAGAAGAAAGTGATAAATATATAGATCCATAAGTACATTGAAAGTATATAGATGCATAAAGGAGGTAAGTATATGCAGATTAAAAATATTGATAGAGGTACAGGATGAGAAATAGGGTAGTGCATTAGATATGCTTTTTCAGGAGAAAAGTAATAGACACATTAATTAATGGGAAGATGGGCAGCATTCCTGGCCCTGGCCCGCCTCGAACAGGCTCAAACAGGCACTCACCCTTGTCCTCTCTGCCCTTAACAGGCTCAAACAGGCACTCACCCTTGTCCTCTCTGCCCTTAACAGGCTCAAACAGGCACTCACCCTTCTCCTCTCTGCCCTTAGCCTCGACGCCCGGGCTGAGACGCCCTAACCCTGGCCTTTGATACCCCTAGTAATGAGGTGACCCCGTCAGCCAATGGGAACCCTAGCCCTAATACTATCCAATCACAACACTAGCCCTAAAAGCTAGAACCAATAGGAGATCAGGACCTTACAGCCAATCTTAGCCCTACTCCAAGCATCCAATCAGTTAAAAACCCTGATCTCTATGTCCAATAGAGGCCCTAGCCCTACCAGTAGTCCCAACCCTAGTCCAAGCAACCAATGGGACGGGAAGCCCTAGTCACTACTTCCAATAGAAAGCCTAACCCTACTCTTAGTCCCACACCTAGTCCAGCAACCAATAACACCAGAAGCCCTAATCGCTACTTCCAATTAAAGGCCTAACCCTAGTCCTAGTTCCACCTTAGTCCCAACAACCAATAAAACAGGAAGCCCTAGTCCCTGCTTCCAATAGAAATCATAACCCTAGCCCTAGTCCCAACCCTACATTGATTGAATCACAGACCCAGAAACCAATCAGAACCCTCAAATACCCAACAAATGAGGACACTAACCCAATCCAATAGAAACATCAGATACAACCACCAATCAGTGTATACATGTAGCAGCCACTAGCAGACTATATAAGGTCCCAGCAACCTCAGACAAGGTTTGCTGCCCAGGGAGTTGGAAGCTGCTTCTCCTGTCCAGAATCTCCTAGGAGGCAGACAGGCTCAATCCACACTTTGGATTTCTGCAGGTAAAGGCCTCACAAACTTGAAATCTAACAATACTGTTTGAATACAACTTTACTCCCTCTCCTGGCCAAAAACGAGGTGCACAGTCCCTATTAAACACAGTTTAAACAGCTCACAGAAGCACCCTCTGATGTAGAAAATCCCTGTTGCTGGAGGGGGAGGCAGGGGGGGCTGGTTTCACTGGCTTGATAACACAAAATGGTGGCTGGGGGTGCACTGTTTAACATACAGGTCTTAGCACAGAGCAAAGGAGAAATTTGGAGGGAAAACTGAATAGTCACCAGGAATGAGAGCGACAAACTACAGTGTTTGGACTGCAAATCCCACAATTCAACACGTTAAATGGAAGCAATCATGGGCAGGAAAACCACAAGTTTAACACACAAAACAGGTGATAAAATATACAATCACAGGCAGGTTAAAACTACATTTTTAAACTGTAACAACCACAGGCAAAGACAGTAATCACAGAAAGGGAAAATCGTTTTTTTAAAAACTTTTTGGAGGAGGGAAGAGACAGCACTAGTCTGCCTCCTTACCACTTGCTGGACTCTGCTCACTGCAATCTGGGGCACAGGTAGGCTGCAACTCACAAGATGGAGGAGAATGATTTGGGGTGCACCCAGCAAAGCCTTAAGGGACCTGGGCAGGTGTGAGGAGGGCTCAGAGTTGCCTGGGAGCTGAATAGCCAATCCCCAGTCCTAGGCCTGCTGGCCTGGGGGTGGGGGTGGGGGGCTGCTTCTCCTGTCCAGAATCTCCTAGGAGACAGACAGGCTCAATCCACACTTTGGATTTCTGCAGGTAAAGGCCTCACAAACTTGAAATCTAACAATACTGTTTGAATACAACTTTACTCCCTCTCCTGGCCAAAAAACGAAGTGCACAGTCCCTATTAAACACAGTTTAAACAGCTCACAGAAGCACCCTCTGATGTAGAAAATCCCTGTTGCTGGAGGGGAGGCAGGGGGGCTGGTTTCACTGGCTTGATAACACAAAATGGTGGCTGGGGGTGCACTGTTTAACATACAGGTCTTAGCACAGAGCAAAGGAGAAATTTGGAGGGAAAACTGAATAGTCACCAGGAATGAGAGCGACAAACTACAGAGTTTGGACTGCAAATCCCACAATTCAACACGTTAAATGGAAGCAATCATGGGCAGGAAAACCACAAGTTTAACACACAAAACAGGTGATACAATATACAATCACAGGCAGGTTAAAACTACATTTTTAAACTGTAACAACCACAGGCAAAGACAGTAATCACAGAAAGGGAAAATCGTTTTTTTAAAAAACTTTTTGGAGGAGGGAAGAGACAGCACTAGTCTGCCTCCTTACCACTTGCTGGACTCTGCTCACTGCAATCTGGGGCACAGGTAGGCTGCAACTCACAAGATGGAGGAGAATGTTTTCATGCCCTCCTCTTCTATGCTCCAATGCCCTCCTTTCCCATGCTTCCATGCCCTCTACCCTCCTACCCCATGCCCTCTGCCCTCCTCTCTCATGCTCCCATGCCCTCTACCCTCCTCTACCATGCTTCCATGCCCTCTGCCCTCCTCCCAATGCTTCTGTGTTCTCTGACCCTCACTCCCATGCTTCCATGCCCTCTTCCCTCCTCTCCAATGCTCCCATGCCCTCTGCCCTCCTCTCCCATGCCTCCATGCCCTCTGCCCTCCTCCCAATGCTTCTGTGTTCTCTGACCCTCACTCCCATGCTTTCATGCCCTCTACCCTCCTCTCCAATGCTCCCATGCCCTCTGCCCTCCTCTCCCATGCTTCCATGCCCTCTACCCTCCTCTCCCATGCTTCCATGCCCTCTGCCCTCCTCTCCCATGCTTCCATGCCCTCTGCCCTCTTCTCCCACGCTCCCATGCCCTCCTCTCCCATGCTTCCATGCCCTCTGACCCCCACTCCCATGCTTCCATGCCCACTGTCGTCCTCTCCCATGCTTCCATGCCATCTGCCCTCCTTCCCCATGCTTCCATGCCCTCTGCGCTCTTCTCACATGCCCTCCTCTCCCATACTTCCATGCCCTCTGACCCCCACTCCCATGCTTCCATGCCCTCTGCCCTCCTCTCCCAAGCTTCCATGCCCTCTGTGCTCTTCTCACATGCTCTCCTCTCCCATGCTTCCATGCCCTCTGCCCTCCTCTCCCATGCCCTCTCCCATGCTTCTGTGTCCTCTGACCCCCACTCCCAAGCTTCCATGCCCACTGTCCACCTCTCCCATGCTTCCATGCCCTCTGCCCTCCTTCCCCATGCCTCCATGTCCTCTGCCCTCCTTCCCCATGCTTCCATGCCCTCTGCACTCTTCTCACATGCTCTCATCTCCCATGCTTCCATGCCCTCTGTCCTCCTCTCCCATTTTTCCATGCCCTCTGCCCTCCTCTCCCATGCTTCAGTGTCCTCTGACCCACACTCCCATGCTTCCGTGCCCTCTGCCCTCGGCTCCCATGTTTCCATGCCCTCTGCCCTCCTCTCCCATGCTTCCGTGTCCTCTGACCCCCACTCCCATGCTTCCATGCCCACTGTCCTCCTCTCCCATGCCCTCTGCCCTCCTCTCCCATGCTTTTGTGCCCTCCGCCCTTCTCTCCCATGCTTCCGTATCCTCTGCCCCCTCTCCCATGCTTCTGTGTCCTCTGCCCTCCTCTCCCATGCTTCCATGCCCTCTTCTCCCTTGCTTCCATGCCCTCTGCCCTCCTCTCCAATGCTTCTGTGCCCTCTGCCCCCTCTTCCATGCTTCCATGCCATCTGCCCCCTCTCCCATGCTTCCATGCCCTCTGCCCTCCTCTCCCATGCTTCCGTGTCCTCTGACCCCCACTCCTATGCTTCCATGCCCACTGTCCTCCTCTCCCATGCCCTCTGCCCTCCACTCCCATGCTTTTGTGCCATCTGCCCTCCTCCATGCTTCCATGTCCTCTGCCCTCCTCTCCCATGCCCTCTGCCCTCCTCTCCCATGCCCTCTGCCCCTCCTCTCCCATGCTTCCATGCCCTCTGCCCTCCTCTCCCATGCTTCCATGCCCTACTCTCCCATGCTTCCGTGTCCTCTGCCCTCCTCTCCCATGCCCTCTGCCTTCCTCTCCCATGCTTCCGTGTCCTCAGACCCTTACTCCCATGCTTCCATGCCCTCTGCCCTCCTCTCCCATGCCCTCCTCTCCCATGCTTCCATGCCCTCTGCCCTCCTCCCCCATGCTTCCATGTCCTCTGCCCTCCTCTGCCCTCTGCCTTCCTCTCCCATGCCCTATGCCCTCCTCTCCCATGCTTCCATGCCCTCTGCCCTCCTCTCCCATGCCCTCTGCCCTCCTCTCCCATGCTTCCATGCCCTCTGCCCTCCTCTCCCATGCTTCCATGCCCTCTGCCCTCCTCTCCCATGCCCTCTGCCCTCCTCTCCCATGCTTCCATGCCCTCTGCCCTCCTCTCCCATGCTTCCATGTCCTCTGCCCTCCTCTCCCATGCCCTCTGAACTCCTCTCCCATGCTTCCGTGCCCTCCTCTACCATGCTTGCATGCCCTCTGCCCTCCTCTCCCATGCTTCCATGCCCTCTGCCCTCCTCTCCCATGATCTCTGCCCTCCTCTCCCATGCCCTCTGCCCTCCTCTCCCATGCTTCCATGCCCTCTGCCCTCCTCTCCCATGCTTCCATGCCCTCTGCCCTCCCCCCATGCTTCATGTCCAACGCCCTCCTCTCCCATGCCCTCTGCCCTCCTCTCCCATGCCCTTTGCCCTCCTCTCCCATGCTTCCACGCCCTATGACCTCCTCTCCCATGCTTCCATGCCCTCCTCTTCCATGCTTCCATGCCTTCTGCCCTCCTCCCCATGCCCTCTGCCCTCCTCTCCCATGCCCTCTGCCCTCCTCTCCCATGCTTCCGTATCCTCTGACCCCCACTCCCATGCTTCCATGCCCTCTTCCCTCCTCTACCATGCCCTCTGCCCTCCTCTACCATGCTCCCATGTCCTCTGCCCTCCTTTCCCATGCCTCCATGCCTTCTGCCCTCCTCCCCCATGCTTCTGTGTCCTCTGACCCTCACTCCCATGCTTCCATGCCCTCTACCCTCCTCTCCCATGCTTCCATGTCCTCTGCCCTCCTCTCCCATGCCCTCTGCCTTCCTCTCCCATGCTTCCGTGTCCTCAGATCCTCACTCCAATGCTTCCATGCCCTCTGCCCTCCTCTCGCATGCCCTCTGCACTCCTCTCCCATGCTTACGTGCCCTCTGCCCTCCTCTACCATGCTTCCATGCCCTCTGCCCTCCTCTCCCATGCTTCCATGCCCTCTGCCCTCCTCTCCCATGCCCTCTGCCCTCCTCGCCCATGCTTCATGCCCTCTGCACTCCTCTCCCATGATCTCTGCCCTCCTCTCCCATGCCCTCTGCCCTCCTCTCCCATGCTTCCATGCCCTCTGCCCTCCTCTCCCATGCTTCCATATCCTCTGCCCTCCTCTCCCATGCCCTCTGCCCTCCTCTCCCATGCTTCCATGCCCTCTGCCCTCCCCATGCTTCCATGTCCTCTGCCCTCCTCTCCCATGCCCTCTGCCCTTCTCTCCCATGCCCTCTGCCCTCCTCTCCCATGCTTCCATGCCCTATGCCCTCCTCTCCCATGCTTCCATGCCCTCCTCTTCCATGCTTCCATGCCCTCTGCCCTCCTCCCCATGCCCTCTGCCCTCCTCTCCCATGCCCTCTGCCCTCCTCTCCCATGCTTCCGTGTCCTCTGACCCCCACTCCCATGCTTCCATGCCCTCTGCCCTCCTCTCCCATGCCCTCTGCCCTCCTCTCCCATGCCCTCTGCTCTCCTCTCCCATGCCCTCTGCTCTCCTCTCCCATGCTCCCATGCCCTCTGCCCTCCTCTCCCATGCTTCCATGTCCTCTGCCCTCCCCCATGCTTCCATGCCCTCTGCCCTCCTCCCCATGCCCTCTGCCCTCCTCTCCCATGCCCTCTGCCCTCCTCTCCCATGCTTCCGTGTCCTCTGACCCCCACTCCCATGCTTCCATGTCCTCTGCCCTCCTCTCCCATGCCCTCTGCCCTCCTCTCCCATGCCCTCTGCCCTCCTCTCCCATGCTTCCATGCCCTCCTCTTCCATGCTTCCATGCCCTCCTCCCCATGCCCTCTGCCCTCCTGCCCATGCCCTCTGCCCTCCTCTCCCATGCCCTCTGCCCTCCTCTCCCATGCTTCCATGCCCTCTGCCCTCCTCTCCCATGCTTCCATGCCCTCTGCCCTCCACTCCCATGCCCTCTGCCCTCCTCTCCCATGCTTCCATGCCCTCTGCCCTCCTCTCCCATGCTTCCATGTCCTCTGCCCTCCTCTCCCATGCCCTCTGCGCTCCTCTCCCATGCTTCCGTGCCCTCCTCTACCATGCTTGCATGCCCTCTGCCCTCCTCTCCCATGCTTCCATGCCCTCTGCCCTCCTCTCCCAAGCCCTCTGCCCTCCTCTCCCATGCTTCCATGCCCTCTGCCCTCCTCTCCCATGATCTCTGCCCTCCTCTCCCATGCCCTCTGCCCTCCTCTCCCATGCTTCCATGCCCTCTGCCCTCCTCTCCCATGCTTCCATGCCCTCTGCCCTCCCCCCATGCTTCCATGTCCAACGCCCTCCTCTCCCATGCCCTCTGCCCTCCTCTCCCATGCCCTTTGCCCTCCTCTCCCATGCTTCCATGCCCTATGCCCTCCTCTCCCATGCTTCCATGCCCTCCTCTTCCATGCCTTCTGCCCTCCTCCCCATGCCCTCTGCCCTCCTCTCCCATGCCCTCTGCCCTCCTCTCCCATGCTTCCGTATCCTCTGACCCCCACTCCCATGCTTCCATGCCCTCTGCCCTCCTCTACCATGCCCTCTGCCCTCCTCTACCATGCTCCCATGTCCTCTGCCCTCCTCTCCCATGCTTCCGTGTCCTCTGACCCCCACTCCCATGCTTCCATGTCCTCTGCCCTCCTCTCCCATGCCCTCTGCCCTCCTCTCCCATGCCCTCTGCCCTCCTCTCCCATGCTTCCATGCCCTCTGCCCTCCTCTCCCATGCCCTCTGCCCTCCTCTCCCATGCTTCCATGCCCTCCTCTTCCATGCTTCCATGCCCTCCTCCCCATGCCCTCTGCCCTCCTGCCCATGCACTCTGCCCTCCTCTCCCATGCCCTCTGCCCTCCTCTCCCATGCTTCCATGCCCTCTGCCCTCCTCTACCATGCTTCCATGCCCTCTGCCCTCCTCGCCCATGCTTCCATGTCATCTGCCCTCCTCTACCATGCTTCGATGCCCTCTGCCCGCCTCGCCCATGCTTCCATGCCCTCTGCCCTCCTCTCCCATGTTTCCATACCCTCTGCCGTCCTCTCCCATGCCCTCTGCCCTCCTCTCCCATGCCCTCTACCCTCCCTGCTCCCGGTACTCACCATGCTGCTGAGTTCTCTGCTGCAGGAGCTGCACCCACTGATGACTGAGGTCTCGGTCCTGGGCTGTGAACAGGAGCGCCTCCAGGGACCACTGCCGCTTCTTGCCCCTCTTCACGTAGAACACTGAGGGGACAAGGGAGTCAGTGACCAATGGGCACAGTGAGAACAAGATGAGTCAGTGACCAATGAGCACAGTGAGAACAAGAAGAGCCAGTGGCCAATGAGAACACCGAGAGCAGGAAGATGAGTCAGTGAGCACTGGAGAAACACTGAGGGTCAGAAGGGGGTCCAGGCAGGTGAGGCATTCTTAGGGAACCTTCAGGCCTCAGCAGGGAATTCAGAGGAAAGCCTCAGAACCTGAAGACAGACGTCCCAGTGGAGGGTCAGGGCCTGAGGATAGAAACCTCAAGGGAGTCTCAGGGCCCGAGGATAGAAACCTCAAGGGAGTCTCAGGGCTGAGGATAGAAACCTCAAGGGAGTCTCAGGGCTGAGGATAGAAACCTCAAGGGAGTCTCAAGGCTGAGGATAGAAACCTCAAGGGAGTCTCAGGGCCTGAGGATAGAAACCTCAAGGGAGTCTCTGGAACTGAGGGCTGAAACCTCAGGGGAAGCCTCAGGGCCTGGACACACTGGGCTGGAGGAGGGGAAGGGGGGGCCCGAGCACAGCATCCTCAGGAGAAGCCTCGAGGGATGAAGAGTGCACCCCCCGGGGGCCCTTGATGGAGAGGGGAGGGGCCAGAGCCCGAGCACCCTCGTGGCGCAGCCTCCTCCCCTGCTCCCTGAGCTGGTGCTTTCATCTCACGCCTTTGTGTCCCTCATTGGCTGCTCCATCGGTCCCTCTAATGAACACATTTTGATGGTTTTCAGTCACACAGTGTTGAGTGACTGCTCTGCTCGGAGCCCTCCACTTCGGCGACTCCACCCCAGATTCACTTTATTTATTCTCTATCTTGATGAAGGAACTAGAACATTCTGTAGCGCCTCGAGTTACTGACGAGCTTTAAATGGGCCAGTACTCACAGGCACTGAGGGGCTTGTTTATGGGCCCTTGCGTCACTTTTCGTGACGCACCAGCGGTGTAAAAAATGCGCCATGTTGCGCCATATTTACAAAGTGACGCATCTAGGTAGATGCGTCACTTTGTAAACCCCTGCGCCACATTAGACATGCGCCAGGAATAATGTATGCAGGGAGGGCGTTCCGACGCAAGAAAGGGTCGTAGAAGTGACGCAGTGAAATCTATGAGATTTCACTGCGCCACTTCTAGGACGCAAATGCGTCAATATCTTACGCCTGCCTCACAGCAGGCGTAAGACTGACGCAGGCACATTTAACATGGGACTTGCCCATGTGTAATGATCCATTGCTGGAGTTGCGTCACTTTTGTGACACACTCCAGCAATGCGTCATTTTTGCGCCTACAGATGCGTCAGAAATACTGACGTATCTGTAACTCCTTGCGACATGATGCGTCATACTGTAAATATCACGCATCATTGGTGTCGCAAGGAGGGCGCAATGAAAAGTGACGCATCACTGTTTTCTCGCAGCAATGCGTCACTTTTCATAAATGAGGGCCTGAGTACTCACACTTCGTTACGCTGAGAGGGAGAGTACCAGCCCTTCTCGACAGGGGGGCAAACTGTAGTAGTGCAGAGGTCCTCTGGGTAGGGAGTATCGGTACTTCTACACCCCCCCCCTGCTGCATATGCTCCGCTGTCCTGCAGACACCCCAGTATCTTTAAAGAATAAGCATTGGTAAAGTCAATAGGCTTTGGGACCTATTGGTTTTGCCATGGTTTTTAGTGATGTTGTCATAGCATCCCTGATGTGTAGTGGCTAAACAGAAAAAAGGGGCTATGATGGGGGATCTGTGGCCGCGTGATACTGTAGGTGAGAACATGCATCACCACACATGCACGGGCCTACAAAATGTCAGGACCGTTTAAAAAAATATATATATATATATATTCACTGAAAAAACCATAGGTTTCAGGGGCGTTATAGTTAGTTGGACATTTCACTCTTACAAAACCATAGAAATTCCCCCGTTATAGTTAGTTCAGCTAACTATAACTCGCACGCACCACAATGCACTGCTGATGACGTCACATATTACATCACTCATGACATGGTCAGTGACATCACTCATGACATCACTGATGACATCTCAAATGACATCACTGATGACATCACTGATGACATCATCCTTGTGATAGAGTGGCAGACCTCCTCTCACCCTAATATAACCTTTGATACACACACTCAAAAATACAAACTAACATTTTCAAAACAATGGACATACCAATACCAGTTACAACACACCTATTCAGTAATTCCAAGATCTACACACACATGCACTCATTCACCAACAGTCCCTATACAGTCACTCATACATGTACTCACTCATCATATGTACTCATACACCTATACATCCTGTTACACACCGCCACTCATCCATAGAGTTACTCACACACATAGTCACACATGCAAACAAAGTATCAAACATCCATTTACTTGCATATACAGTTATACACACACTACCACACTTACTTCTACAGAAACTTACACATACTTACTCTCTTAAACAATCACTTATAGAAACACCTACTTATTTGTACAGGAACTCTTCCAATCTCTAACTCTCACATATACTCACTTATATACACCAATACTCACATATACTTGTTTAAAACATATGTAGTTACTCATAAAGACACTATTGAGACAGTCATTCACTCACTAACACACCCATACACATACTCATCCACCTATACAGTCCTGCACACATGCTGTCTTCAACACATACAAACAGTGAGTCACTCATTCATGCATCTATGCACTAAGTAATACCCCCACCGAACCATACAGACACTCAGACACTCATACTGATACTCAAAAAACCAACTAATAACCCATATAGACACTCATGTAGCTACTCACCAACCCATGCAGCCACTTATACACAAGTGAGAGACTGATACAGATATTTTCATACTTAAACATTACTCACTAACCCATGTGTTCACTAAGATACACTTAGTCAGTTATACAATCAATTTTACAAAAACAAATCATCCATTTAGACACTTATATACCCATTTATTCTTCCATCGACCTTGAGATATACATATATAAATCATATTTAATTTTCAGAAAAACACACATTCACTGGATGATGTCATCAGTGATGTCATTTGAGATGTCATCAGTGATGTCATGAGTGATGTCACTGACCATGTCATGAGTGATGTAATATGTGACGTCATCAGCAGTGCATTGCGGGCGCGCGAGTTATAGTTAGCTGAACTAACTATAACGGGGGAATTTCTATGGTTTTGTACGAGTGAAATGTCCAACTAACTATAACGCCCCTGAAACCTATGGTTTTTTCAGTGAATTTCTAAGGTTTTTTAAATGCTAATTTCTAACTATAACGTGCCTGAAACCTATGGTTTTTTCAGTGAATTTCTAAGGTTTTTTAAATGCTAATTTCTAACTATAACGTGCCTGAAACCTATGGTTTTTTCAGTGAATATATATATATTTATTATACTATGTATACATGTGAAAATGTCTCGGTCCCCTGTTTGCCTCGGTGGCACGGAAAAAATGGGTGGAACTGACGTCAGCACGCCGACGAGGTCCTCTTATGGCTCCGATGACGTCATACGGTGTCGCGAGCGGAGCCGTGCTATTATGACGTCCTCGTTGACGTGGGAGAGCTAGGAAAGAATTTCCGTGGAATGCTGGTGCAGGGGATATTCACCTAAGTGTTCAGGCTAGTCCTTTGGGAGCAACTGTTTATGTTGCCACTCCAGAAACCGAAACCAGTGATCCGAGGGCAGAGGCCCTGCAGATGGCACACGAGGTGGGGTGCCCAGTCTTGTGCACCGGCGGGGCAGCGAAGTGACAAGCACCACAACCCACAAAAAAGGTAACGAGGGCACTGAATAACACAGGATCTTCTCTTTGTATCTGGCAGGAACAACGAAGTTAAAATGCCCTAGTACCAAAATGTAGAATTAGTGCTACAACGGTCTTCAAGAGGACCTGCGATGCCGCTTCTGCCTCCCGTACCCTGGAGGTGGCACATGGGTCACGCGGTACGGTCATACTGCGGTGGGACGCACACTCGTTGACCTCTCATGGCACTGCTCCACACTTCAGGGAGGACGCTTTCAATTAGCTATGTTTTCTGATGACATGTCGCGCCGGCCCCGTCCAACAACAGAACTCCTTTAGATCCAAACAGACTCTTCCACTCTCTCACCGGAAATGAAACCAGGCCACGCGGACACTTTCACAATACAACAGCCGGGAATGCACTTTTCGGTAAAAAACCACATTCCTTCCTCCTAATTAATCAAATAAACGTCTCACTGAAGAACAGGGGCCAGCTTCGATCGGTAAACAGCCGTTACAACGACTTTTTTACTTTGCGATACCATTACAACGCATGCATTACCACGCATGCGTTGTACTTCACGAAGTCATTACTACGCATTTTTTTAGAACGCATGGTCATTTACCACGCATGCCTTTACAACGAATTTTGTTGTAAAGGTATGTATGGTAAATGACCATGCGTTCTAAAAAACATGTAGACGATCCATGTTGTTGTAAGGAAACAGAGGCTGTTCCGTTTCCTCACAACGACGTGCACCGCCCCTCAGAGACGACGTGAAGCAGGAACCACGAGGAGAGAGGAACCACGAGGAGTGAGAGGTAAGGGGTATTGGGCATGGGGTGGGGGTTTCTTTTCTAGGGTTTATGGTAGTGCAGTGGTGTTTGGGTGGTGATAGGGGGTCGTGCTGGGGGTAGTGTTTTAGGGTTTAGGGTAGTGCAGTGGTGTTTGGGTAGTGTAGGGGGTCGTGCTGGGGGTAGTGTTTTAGGGTTTAGGGTAGTGCAGTAGTGTAGGGGGTCGTGCTGGGGGTAGTGTTTTAGGGTTTAGGGTAGTGCAGTGGTGTATGGGTAGTGTAGGGGTCGTGCTGGGGTAGTGTTTTAGGGTTTAGGGTAGTGCAGTGGTGTTTGAGTAGTGTAGGGGGTCATGCTGGTGGTAGTGTTTTAGGGTTTAGGGTAGTGCAGTGGTGTTTGTGTAGTGTAGGGGGTCATGCTGGGGGTAGTGTTTTATGGTTTAGGGTAGTGCAGTGGTGTTTGGGTAGTGTAGGGGGTCGTGCTGGGGGTAGATTTAGGGTTTAGGGTAGTGCAGTGGTGTTTGCGTAGTGTAGGGATTCGTGCTGGGGGTAGTGTTTTAGGGTTTAGGGTAGTGCAGTGGTGTTTGTGTAGTGTAGGGGGTTGTGCTGGGGGTAGTGTTTTAGGGTTTATGTTAGTGCAGTGGTGTTTGGGTAGTGTAGGGGGTAGTGCTGGGGTAGTGTTTTAGGGTTTAGGGTAGTGCAGTGGTGTTTGTGTAGTGTAGGGGGTAGTGCTGGGGGTAGTGTTTTAGGGTTTAGGGTAGTGCAGTGGTGTTTGGGTAGTGTAGGGGTTCATGCTGGGGGTAGTGTTTTAGGGTTTAGGGTATGGCAGTGGTGTTTGGGTAGTGTAGGGGGTCGTGCTGGGGGTCGATTTAGGGTTTAGGGTAGTGCAGTGGTGTTTGTGTTGTGAGGGGGTCGTGCTGGGGGTAGTGTTTTAGGGTTTAGAGTAATGCAGTGGTGTTTGTATAGTGTAGGGGGTTTAGGGTAGTGCAGTGGTGTTTGTGTAGTGTAGGGGGTCATGCTGGGGGTAGTGTTTTAGGGTTTAGGGTAGTGCAGTGGTGTTTGTGTAGTGTAGGGGTAGTGTTTTAGGGTTTAGGGTAGTGCAGTGGTGTTTGTGTAGTGTAGGGGGTCATGCTGTGGGTAGTGTTTTAAGGTTTAGGGTAGTGCAGTTGTGTTTGTGTAGTGTAGGGGGTCGTGTTTTAGGGTATAGGGTAGTGCAGTGGTGTTTGGGTAGTGTAGGGGTCATGCTGGGGTTAGTGTTTTAGGGTTTAGGGTAGTGCAGTGGTGTTTGGGTAGTGTAGGGAGTCGTGCTGGGGGTAGTGTTTTAGGGTTTAGGGTGGTGCAGTGGTGTTTGTGTAGTGTGGGAGGCCATGCTGGGGGTAGATTTAGGGTTTAGTGTAGTGCAGTGGTGTTTGGGTAGTGTAGGGAGTCGTGCTGGGGGTAGGGTTTAGGGTAGTCCAGTGGTGTTTGTGTAGTGTAGGGAGTCGTGCTGGGGGTAGTGTTTTATGGTTTAGGGTAGTGCAGTGGTGTTTGGGTAGTGTAGGGGGTCATGCTGGGGGTAGTGTTTTATGGTTTAGGGTAGTGCAGTGGTGTTTGGGTAGTGTAGGGGGTCGTGCTGGGGGTAGATTTAGGGTTTAGGGTAGTGCAGTGGTGTTTGGGTAGTGTAGGGAGTCGTGCTGGGGGTAGTGTTTTAGGGTTTAGGGTAGTGCAGTGGTGTTTGGGTAGTGTAGGGGGTAGTGCTGGGGTAGTGTTTTGGGTTTACGGTAGTGCAGTGGTGTTTGTGTAGTGTAGGGGGTCGTGCTGGGGGTAGTGTTTTAGGGTTTAGGGTAGTGCAGTGGTGTTTGTGTAGTGTAGGGGGTAGTGTTTTAGGGTTTAGGGTAGTGCAGTGGTGTTTGTGTACTGTAGGGGGTCGTGCTGGGTTCTAGTGTTTTAGGGTTTAGGGTAGTGCAGTGGTGTTTGTGTAGTGTAGGGGGTCGTGGTTTAGGGTTTAGGGTCAGTGCAGTGGTGTTTGGGTAGTGTAGGGGTTGTGCTGGGGTAGTGTTTTTGAGTTTAGGGTAGTGCAGTGGTGTTTGTGTAGTGTAGGCGGTCGTGCTGGGGGTAGTGTTTTAGGGTTTAAGGCAGTGCAGTGGTGTTTGTGTAGTGAAGGGGTCGTGCTGGGGGTAGTGTTTTAGGGTTTAGGGTAGTGCAGTGGTGTTTGTGTAGTGTAGGGGGTTGTGCTGTGGGTAGATTTAGGGTATAGGGTAGTGCAGTGGTGTTTGGGTAGTGTAGGGAGTTGTGCTGGTGGTAGTGTTTTAAGGTTTAGGGCAGTGCAGTTATGTTTGGGTAGTGTAGGGTGTCGTGCTGGGGGTAGAGTTTCAGGGTTTAGGGTAGTGCAGTGGTGTTTGGGTAGTGGAGGGGGTAGTGTTTTAGGGTTTAGGGTAGTGCACCCAACCAGCCACAATATCCGTGGACAAAGGGGATCCTGACTCTTTGGAACGCTCCGTCAATTGAATAATTTGGGTCAAGGGCCCTACCACGTCCAAGACCTATCAATTCCTTTCTTGGGATCCCTCATATACTTGGAGAAAAAGGTACATAGTTTCTCATCAATTTCAGGCGTGTGTGCCACCTTCCCCTTCAGTGAGGGCCTGGGGCATTCTCCCTCATCCTATTCCTGACCTCCCTTTCAAGGGGTTGATGGATTTTCCCCACCACATACTCTGCCACTTTGGCGTCAGGTGTCCACTCCGCTGACCTAGGATGGTAAATTTGGGTAGGCTCGAACATGTCCGAGTGGACCCCGTCCCCAACCGGGGACTGAGAGGAGTGGGACTCTGGACGCCAGGGACGCCCGAGTCCTTATCCTCATCGGAGGAGAAATCGTCCTCCGATACAGCCTCTCCCTCTAAGGGAAACCCGCCGTCGGGGTCTACAATAGTGGTGACAGTGTCGCAATTTTCTCCGGGCCCCTCCTCCTCCCGGCAGGGTGCATGTTTTAGCGTTCGCGCACTCTTGAGGAAGGTCTCCGTAAGTTTATCAAATCCTTCCAAGTGCCCCGCGTTATGCTTAACGGCCCTTTTATTCCCCATCTGGGAGCTACTGGGACCCGCCACCACCAGATCTGGGTCACTGAACACCCCAGGGATGCTTTTCGCCAGCTTATCAACCTGATCCCTAAGAGGAGCCAGCGCCCTAGAAATAGCCAGAGAGAGGCTGGTCCACTGCTGGAGGGAGAAGTTGGGGGCCATTCCTCCTCCACTTCCTGGTAGGAGGAGTAAAAATGGTCTTCTGGAGAAGGCATGATAGCAGAGGGTGTGAGCACAGAACAAATGCCCTTAAAATCCTTAAGGCAGCCCCCTCGCCGGTGCTCCAACAGCTGGGCTTTCCCCGAAGCTGTTATAAGAATAGACTGAGGCGCAATACCAATTACCACCACCAGGTGACGCTGGTCACTAACGTGGCCGTGTGGGGAAATCACCGCGTAGCGGTGTCAAAATTAGGCGAGGGTTGGTCGGGAATCAAGCGGACACTAAAGGAGTGACCGGATTCCCAAATGCGCGTAAAGACCAGCGGGAGCGCTCGACGGAGCTGCCTCGCTCGGACCAGACGCGCCTGACAGGATCTCACCGCGCGCAGAGCACACAGCGGGAGAAACTGCGAGGGGGAGAACGCGCTCAGGCAAGAGCCTGCTGCGCAGGGAATATGAAACAATACCAAGGCAATAATGCTAATAACGTGCACAAGAAACCGCTATACAAACAGCAACAACGTCAGATTAAGCCAAGAATGTAAGAAATGCACTTAACTGACGAGCAGTGAAGGAAGAGGAAGCGGAAGGGACGTCACGATATTATATACGATGGACTGTGATATGATTGGACTATAGTTGCCTTGGAGACTACCCCCCTAATGGTTCATGGGTTGTGTAGTCTTTTGTTTAATGATTGTTGTGTTATGTTTTCTTTGAACTGCTATGCAAATAAAGTGAGGAAAGATATGCATAATCTTCGCCTCCATCCTGCCATAGAATTCATTAAACTTTATTTGATCTGATTTAGAAACATAGATCATAAAAGTGTACATAAAAACAGTAAATCCTCTTTCCTAATACAATACAGTGAGAATTAATTAAAACCAGTAGGTAAAAACGGGTGTTACAAAGCCCGGTTCAGAGCAACTTCAGGTTAACAGAATCGTAAAGTTCAATCGTTTCGCAAGATCAATCTCATGTACTTCGTGCAAAATACGCAATAAGGGGTCCAAGTAAGATGTAACGCTCCAATACCTGACCAGTTTGCACTATATAAAACTGCAGAAAAACTAAAAATAAAAAGTGTTTTGCACACTTCTGTCATTGGGCTATATGTGGGCTACATCTGGGTGATATTTGTGCTACATTTGGGCTCTTTTTTCTCTGGTGGCCATCTTGGGAGACTTATTTGTTATGAAGTTTCCTAATTTCGTCATTTACTGCAGTCTCCTCAGTAGGAAATGCTTTCAGTTTTTTACTTTGATTCCATCAAGAAGGCATTCAGATGTCTCACATTTGCCATAAATTCAGAATGTTAGCACTCTAGTTGTTCAATAGATCACTGTAGTAAAGCTACTGCTCACCAGGGAGTTAACTGGAAGTCTACTGCTGGTATTGAAAGTGATTGTTTCAGTCTGCATGTCAGAATTTTCTAATGAAATAGAAGAGGATTTGAGATCTCACTTAAAACATGCCCTAAATTTTCTTTCTGCAGCACTAACCATAATTTCTATGGCAAAATGAACCCCTCATTTTGTTCCTTTTTAAATTAAATGTTTTAAGTGTTACCAGTTTATTCCAATCAAGATGGCTTCAGGTGTGCCATACTTTTGTCATAAGTAAGGCTGTTAGCACTCTAGTTGTTCTTTAGAACACTCAGGGAAGCTGCAGTAGAACACAAAGGCATCAACTGACAGGCTGCTCCTGTTGAAATATAACAGGAAGATATTTGAGATCTCACTTAAAACATGTCCTAATTTTTCTTTCTACAGCACTAACCATAATTTCTATGGCAAAATGAACCCTCTCATTTTGTTCCTTTTTAAATTAAATGTTTTAAGTGTTACCAGTTTATTCCAATCAAGATGGCTTCAGGTGTGCCATACTTTTGTCATAAGTAAGACTGTTAGCGCTCTAGTTGTTCTTTAGAACACTCTGGGAAGCTGCAGTAGAACACAAAGGCATCAACTGACAGGCTGCTCCTGTTGAAATATAACAGGAAGATATTTGAGATCTCACTTAAAACATGTCCTAATTTTTCTTTCTACAGCACTAACCATAATTTCAATGACAAAATGAACCCCCTCATTTTGTTCCTTTTTAAATTAAATGTTTTAAGAGTTACCAGTTTATTCCAATCAAGATGGCTTCAGGTGTGCCATAATTTTGTCATAGGTAAGACTGTTAGCGCTCTAGTTGTTCTTTAGAACACTCTGGGAAGCTGCAGTAGAACACAAAGGCATCAACTGACAGGCTGCTCCTGTTGAAATATAACAGGAAGATATTTGAGATCTCACTTAAAACATGTCCTAATTTTTCTTTCTACAGCACTAACCATAATTTCTAATGACAAAATGAACCCCATCATTTTGTTCCTTTTTAAATTAAATGTTTTAAGTGTTACCAGTTTATTCCAATCAAGATGGCTTCAGGTGTGCCATACTTTTGTCATAAGTAAGGCTGTTAGCACTCTAGTTGTTCTTTAGAACACTCTAGGGAAGCTGCAGTAGAACACAAAGGCATCAACTGACAGGCTGCTCCTGTTGAAATATAACAGGAAGATATTTGAGATCTCACTTAAAACATGTCCTAATTTTTCTTTCTACAGCACTAACCATAATTTATATGGCAAAATGAACCCCTCATTTTGTTCCTTTTTAAATTAAATGTTTTAAGTGTTACCAGTTTATTCCAATCAAGATGGCTTCAGGTGTGCCATACTTTTGTCATAAGTAAGACTGTTAGCGCTCTAGTTGTTCTTTAGAACACTCTGGGAAGCTGCAGTAGAACACAAAGGCATCAACTGACAGGCTGCTCCTGTTGAAATATAACAGGAAGATATTTGAGATCTCACTTAAAACATGTCCTAATTTTTCTTTCTACAGCACTAACCATAATTTCAATGACAAAATGAACCCCCTCATTTTGTTCCTTTTTAAATTAAATGTTTTAAGAGTTACCAGTTTATTCCAATCAAGATGGCTTCAGGTGTGCCATAATTTTGTCATAGGTAAGACTGTTAGCGCTCTAGTTGTTCTTTAGAACACTCTGGGAAGCTGCAGTAGAACACAAAGGCATCAACTGACAGGCTGCTCCTGTTGAAATATAACAGGAAGATATTTGAGATCACACTTAAAACATGTCCTAATTTTTCTTTCTACAGACAAAATGAACCCCCTCATTTTGTTCCTTTTTAAATTAAATGTTTTAAGAGTTACCAGTTTATTCCAATCAAGATGGCTTCAGGTGTGCCATAATTTTGTCATAAGTAAGACTGTTAGCGCTCTAGTTGTTCTTTAGAACACTCTGGGAAGCTGCAGTAGAACACAAAGGAATCAACTGACAGTCTCTGCCCTTGTTGGATGTACATGTTTTACTGAGAATGTCAGACTTCATTCTCACATGACTGAGAAAGATAATGTGAATTTACAGAAAATATGCTCTCATTTTAGCTTCTGGAGCACCTTCCAAAACTGTGTGGGACAAGCATGTGAAAATAGTTTTCTCTCAAACATGATTCATGATATCCCAGCAGAAGGTTTTTCACAGGGTAAAATCACCTTAGAACACACCACAATTCCTGAAATTAGTATGGTACCATCAACAAATGAATTCTAATGTAACTAAAGTCTGTTATCACCCTTTATAGTTCTCCTTTTGGTAACCCTCAAAATCTTCGATTCACTACAATGCATTTCAATGGGGTACTATCATGTATATTGGTCCCAAGATGGCTGAAAGCAATTCCAGGATGAAGTGCTGACAGCCAATCAGATCTCACGATGACATGTGTGGTTAGGCTCCGCCCAGATATATATGTGTTTTTACTTTTGATTTTCTCAGGAACTACTGAACGGATTTACACCATTTAACAAAAAGGGTTATTTCTGAACCAAGAACTACCTCTTTGCCAAATTTGGTGTAATTCCGTTCAGCAGTTCGGGCTGTAGCCTTGCATAAATTTTCCTATGGGAAATTGATTTTTTGACTCTTATTTTTCGAATTTCTCTGCAACTACTGAACGGATTTACACCATTTAAAAAAAGGTTGCGAATCACCCCGAAACTTTCCGGATAGGAGCAGACCGGAGCGTCCCAGTTTTGAAAATTTCGCGAAGATTCATCAACTGGCGCCAAAGTTATTGGAAATAGAATGTTGTGAATTTCCTATGGAAAATAGGTCCTAACTATAACTATCTACTGGCGGTGCCAGTTGATAGTTATAGTTAGGACCTATTTTCCATAGGAAATTCACAACATTCTATTTCCAATAACTTTGGCGCCGGTTGATGAATGTTCGCGAAATTTTCAAAACCTCGTGGGCGCTCCGGTCTGCTCCTATCCTGAAAGTTTCGGGGTGATTCGGCAAGCGGGGCCGAGAAAAAGGGGGTCCCAAAACGTGTTTTCCCCATGCAATTTCCCATAGGAAACTTTAGACACGGCTACAGCCCGAACTGCTGAACGGAATTACACCAAATTTGGCAAAGAGGTAGTTCTTGGTTCAGAAAGAACCCTTTTTGTTAAATGGTGTAAATCCGTTCAGTAGTTGCTGAGAAAATCAAAAGTAAAAACACATATATATCTATGGCCGCGGAGGATCCGCGTACCCTCCCGATCACGAGCTGTATGCTAATTGGCTGTCAACACTCCAAACCAGGAAGTGTTGGCAGCCATCTTGTGACTCGGTAGAACCGAGTCACAAGAAAAGAGAAAAAGAAACGCGCAAAACAAGAAAAGGGGGCAGGGTAGAAACACCCTGACCCCCTAGGCCTGCTTAGGGGGTCCCCAAAAAGTTTTTTTTTTTTTTAAATCGACAAAATGCGCGCCGGATCCGCGGATCCGGTCGCGAGGAAAAAAGAAAAAAAAAACAAGCGCGGGCTCTCGCGCTTCGTTTATATTTAGCCCCCGGGTGGGCCAAGTCCCGGGGTAGCGGGGGCCCAGGGAGGCCCCGGGGACTGCCACCCCCCGGGGCTTTTCTAAAATATTTGCGGGGGGCTCACGGCCCCCCCGCAGCCCCGGGGACCGCCACCCCCCGGGGCTTGTATTTTAAATGGGTGGGGGGCCTCCATGGCCCCCCAAGCCCCGGGGACCGCCACCCCCCGGGGCTTTCTTTACATATTTGCGGGGGGCACATGGCCCCCCGCAGCCCCGGGGACCGCCACCCCCCGGGGCTTGTTTTTTTTTTTTTTAAACTACCTGTGTGGGGGGGCTCGAGCCCCCCCACACGCCCCGGGGACCGCCACCTCCCCGGGGCACTAACTATGCAAATTTGGGGGTCCCTTACGGACCCCCGAGCCCCAGGGACCACCACCTCCCCGGGGCTGTGCAGATGTTGGGAGGGGGGCCACGCGGCCCCCCTCCTGGAGCCTGTGATGGCCCTGGGGACCGCCACCCCCCAGGTCCGGCTCCTGCAGTGTCCCGGGGTGCCCACCCCCGGGACACTGCTGTTTGCAATGACAGGGCGGGAGCCTCGCGGCTCCCGCCCTGTCATTGCAAACTGCTTTGCTTCATTGAAGCAAGAGCAGGGAAACCTGCTCTCGCTTCAATGAAGCAAAGCAGAATTGCTTTTCCACACGGGGAGCTGCATGTCAGCAGCTCCCCATGTGGAAAAGCAATGCCGGCTCTCGCAGGACGCGGGGAGCCGGCGGGACTGTGGGGGCATTGGGGCTCCCCCCACAGATCCCAACGAGAGGCCAGGCCCTGGGGGATGGGGTCCCCAGGGCCAGAAGTGGTCACGGAGGGGGGCCACGCGGCCCCCCTCCCCCATTATAAAATGTTTTTTTTTTTTTTAAATACACGGAAAGGCCGGCCCCGGGGGATGGGGTCCCCGGGGCCATAAATGGCTTGAGGAGGGGGGCCACGCAGCCCCCCTCCAATAATTTAATTTTAAAAAAAAAAACTGGCCATGCCCCGGGGGATGGGGTCCCCGGGGCCGAATATGGCCTCGGGAGGGGGGCCACGCGGCCCCCTTCCAATTTTTTTAAATAAAAAAAAAAAATAGGGGTCAGGCCCTGGGGGATGGGGTCCCCAGGGCCAATAAAATAGGAAAGGAAGGGGGGGCCACACAGCCCCCCTTCTTAATTTTTTTTTTTTTTTAAAAAGACCGGCATCGCCCCCTCCCTGCAGCACTCTGCAAACGCGCCCCCTGGCGCGTTGTAAGATGGGGCACTAATTCCCCTTGAATACTGGGGGTCCCTGGGGGCCAACTAGCCCACCAGGAACCTCCAGTATGCGCCAGGGAGCTGTGTTGCAGAGAGGTGTTCAGAGGCCACGCCCCTTTTTACACCTCTGTGCAACGCAGCTCTGTGGGGCTTACTGGAGGTACCCGGTGGGCTAGTTGGACCCCAGGGACCCTCAGGATTCAAGAGGACTTAATCCCCCAACTTAAAACGCGCCACGGGGCGCGTTTGCACAGTGGTGAAGGTAGGGGGCGGGGCCTGAGGTGACATGTGTGCAAACACGCCCTGTGGTGCGTTTTAAGTTGGGGAATTAAGTCCCCTTCAATCCTGAGGGCCCCTGGGGGCCAACTAGCCCACCAGGTATCTCCAGTAAGCGCCACAGGCCTGCGTTGCAGACAAGTGGTCCAGGCCACGCCCCTTTTTACACCTCTGTGCAACGCAGCTCTGTGGCGCTTACTGGAGGTACCTCATGGGCTAGTTGGACCCCAGGGACCCTCAGGGTTCAAGGGGACTTTATCCCCCAACTTAAAACGCGCCATGGGGCGCGTTTGCACAGTGGTGAAGGGAGGGGGCGGGGTCTGAGGTGACATGTGTGGAAACACGCCCTGTTGCGCATTTTAAGTTGGGGAATTAAGTCCCCTTCAATCCTGAGGGCCCCTGGGGCCAATCTAGCCCACCAGGTATCTCCAGTAAGCGCCACAGGCCTGCGTTGCAGAGAGGTGGTCCAGGCCACACCCCTTTTTACACCTCTCTGCAACGCAGCTCTGTGGCGCTTACTGGAGGTACCTCGTGGGCTAGTTGGACCCCAGGGACCCTCAGGATTCAAGGGGACTTTATCCCAACTTAAAACGCGCCACGGGGCGCGTTTGCACAGTGGTGAAGGGAGGGGCGGGGCCTGAGGTGACATGTGTGCAAACACGCCCTGTGGCGCGTTTTAAGTTGGGGAATTAATACCCCTTCAATCCTGAGGGCCCCTGGGGGCCAACTAGGCCACCAAGTACCTCCAGTAAGCGCCACAAGCCTGCGTTGCAGAGAGGTGGTCCAGGCTACGCCCCTTTTTACACCTCTCTGCAACGCAGCTCTGTGGCGCTTACTGGAGGTACCTAGTGGGCTAGTTGGACCCTAGGGACCCTCACGATTCAAGGGGACTTAATCTCCCAACTTAAAACGGCCACAGGGCGTGTTTGCACACATGTCACCTCATGCCCCCCCTCCCTTCACCACTGTGCAAACGCGCCCGTGGCGCGTTTTAAGAGGTAGTTTTAATCCCCCTGCCCTATTATGTACTAGGGCCTTACAGAGGAGGTCATGCTAATCACAGGGGTACCCCAACGCATAGTGTTCCCTAGTGTATGTAGGTGTTTTAACTGTATTCTAAGTGTCTTTTACCATAGCACTGGCTCTAGGCCTGGTTAGTCAGAGTCAGTTACCACCAGTACCCATCTGGAAAAGGTGTGGGCACAGGATGATTTTGCAACAAGGCCTCTTTCTGCTCCTCTGTTGGTTCTTTCTGCACATGTCTTGCTTCTTCCTGCATTTTTCTTCGTCTTTGTGGACTACTGTTTCTTTCTCACATTTCTTTTGCTTCCCCAGAATCAAACGAGCCAGAAGTGGCGGCAGGCTCTTCTCTCTGAATGCAGGCAGACTCTGGAACGCCCTCCCCCTCCACCTCCGAAAAGAGTCTAGTCATCTTGCCTTCAGGAAACAACTCAAAACCCTTTTATTCCCTTAAACTAATCGTTCTGTCCCTCCCTTCCGTCTACTAGTCATGCCAAGCGCTGGGAGGCCTTCTGGTAGCCATGCGCTCTATAAATCCCCTTTTCATTTCATTTCATTTCATTTCTTTCTGTGCGTTTTTTCTTCTTTCTTCACATGTCCTACTTCTGTAGGCATAGTTACAAACTTAGTGATGTCTGTGAGAAGTTGGCCTGGTATATGCTGTTCACTAATTAAAGTGGACACCTTGCACCAGGGCAAATCGACTCTTATGGTAGATAGGTTTAAGACAACCTTTTAAAGAAAGCTATCCTAGTGGTAGCTGTGGAGAGCAGCCTTCAGGCTAAGTCTCGGAGGAATGTAAAGCAGCTTGTTTTACCATATAATCTCTTGAATCACCAAATGAAAAGACACCACACAGGTATATATATCAAATATATATGTATTTATTTCTAAATAACTCTCTACTAATCTCTTTATGAGATTAGAAGACAAACATATGCACAAATCAACGTTTCACAATAAGTTAAGCACAAAATATGGCTGGGGCCCTAGGGGCGTACCAGACCATATACTAAGTAAGAGACTTAGAGACAACGACTTGCAGGGAGACAAGGCCTAGGGCCTTCAGAAGTGCTGGGGCCTCACAAAACCACCCAAGGCAGGTAAGTAAAGGACCCACGGGGGACGCGTGCAGTGTGGATACACAGGCGCGGATCGCCGTTAACTTCAATGGGGCAAGTCGCGGTTGGAAATAAAGAGTTTTAGGATACTTCGGGAGAACCTACAAGCAAGTCACTTACAGGGTAAGTAGTTCTAGGGCCCACACCCACAGGAGCACCGTAGTGCTGGAGTTACCTCACCCAGGGAAGCCGGGTGCACAGGTGTCCTTTGGTGTCGGGTCGCGGCGTCGTTTTCAATGGCGAACAAAGAAGACTTGCTGCTTGCGGGAGCTGAAGAAGTGTCCGGTGGAATCCAAGCCTGGATTCTGAAGAAGGATGACCTGAAAGCAGAGGGGACAGTGTTCAAAGTCACTTGGCAGTGACCCGGGGCAAGGAAGATGGATGCCCACCGTCGTCGGTTGATTCAGGTCGGTTGCGGGTGCCTTGACTCTTCAGCCACGTGGTCCAGGAGGTGTCGACGACGACCAGGAGCTGGATTCGGTGGGTCCCTCGACGTCTGCAGCTGACTGCGGTGTCGGCAACTCGATTGGAGCCAACAAGCCTTGGCAGCAGCAAGTCTCGGGGAGATGAAGAAAAGTCGATGGCGCAGACCAGCAAGGTCTGAGGGACTCACCCAGCGAGGGTAAGTCAGGGCAGGCCTGGAGCAACCAGGGGAGCCCTTTGGTTTCTTTAAGAAGTCTTCTGGGGACCCACAAGCCGGCGGGCAAGGGATCGCGAAGACACCTCGGGCGGAATCACTCAACAGGGGCCCACGGTCACTCGGGACGGTGTAGGCCTCTGATCTTCGGAGGGATTCCTGCTGGAGGTCGGGACCACACGTGGTCCAAAGCACAAGTTCGTAGAACGTTGTGAAGGGGTTGCACTCGACAATAGTGCACGGTACCCAGGGGTCGCGGTTCCTCGTTACTCGTGGGGTCCACTTGCCTCAGCTTCGCTGGGGACTCACGATGGCCTGGGAGAGGTCAGGAAATCCACTTCTTGGGCTGCAGGGACTTCGGACTCCGGCGGGAGCGGCGTAGTTTGCGACCGTCGTTGTCGTTTTTGGTGCCTGCCAAGCAGGGGAGTCACTCCTTGACTCCAAGGGAGATTCTTCTGTCTTCCAAAGGTAGTGGAACGTCGAAGGGCCAGGATTCTTCTGTAGAGCGTCGTCCAGGGGTTATCTGCTTTGCAATGGCAAGGTTCCCCCTCTTATACTAAAAAGAGGGGATGGACTAGCTCTATGACCCCACCTATGGGAGGGTCAAGGGAGGGGGTGGCTACACCCACTTCCCTTTGTCCAGTTTCGCGCCAGAGCAGGGGCAGGTAGCCCCTGAGCTGGTTTGAACTGGCATATGCACAGAGGAGCCTTCTGCTCCCCCAGTGCAGGACTTCAAAGCACTCTAAGAGTGCACCCACCCAGCCCCAATACACTAAACCCTGTCTGGAAGGTGGTTACACCTCCCTGTGACAGGATGCCTATTGTTGGGCTTCCTCCACTGCGAGTTTCGGTCATCAGCAGGAGGGCAGCCCAGTGTCTGTGACTGGTGGCATCCATTTTGTGATGCCAGGGCTCTTTAGGATTCTACCGCGTTTCCACAGCAGGTACATGTCTTATCCCTCTAGAAGGGTGGAATGCTACCCCCGCCGCCAAGATTGGCGGGGGGTAGTATTCCAAGATGTTTGACACCAAACACGACATGTTTTGATGCAGCCATTCCAAAGTTAGCATTTACCGCGAGGATATAATGCACTTAATAGTATATGGTTTAACCGCATCCACAAACAGCACCAGAGAATAGACTCTGAGAGCTGCAGAGGGGCCCTGCTCAGGCAGAGGCACCCCCTCACATAGAAGCCAAGCACCCTGCCCTCAGGATTGATAGGGCCTGCCTTAGGGGTGACTGATAGGTTTATATGTGTGTGCAGGAGAGATATAGGAAACCTATATCTCAGTGAGGGGTGCTAGCACCACCTCACCCAGGCTGCAGTAGCAGGCCTGTGGTGTCAGATTTAGACTGCTTCCCAGGGGTGGCATAACACATGCTGCAGCCCCTGGTAGGCCTGTGAAGTACCTATGCCCTTGGCACCTAAGGTACCATATACTAGGGACTCATAAGGCACCACAGTATCCAATCACTAGTGCACCTAGAGTGCACTCCATGTCGTTTAGAGAGAACAGAGAGGCTGGGGCCCTGATTGGCAGGGACCCAGCCAGACTATAGCCAGAAACCAGTGCTAACATCAGAAAAAAAGTGGGGGCAACATAAGAGGCAGATCCTACTCTCCTACACAACCCCCCCCAAACGTAGGGACACTAAACTAACCTTGACCAGTTGAGTCTTCGTGTTCAAAGTGGAAATACCTTGAGAGTCCATCTGCATTGGCATGTTGGGTCCCAGGCCTATGTTCCACTGTATAGTCCATCCCCTGTAGGGAAATGGACCACCTCAAAAGTTTTGGGTTTTCACCTTTCATCTGCTTTAGCCATAGGAGGGGCTTGTGGTCAGTCTGAACTATGAAGTGAGTACCAAACAAGTATGGCCTCAGCTTCTTCAGGGCCCATACCACAGCAAAGGCCTCCCTCTCTATAGCTGACCAACGTTTCTCTCTAGGGGTCAGCCTTCTGCTAATAAAAGCTACTGGCTGGTCTTGACCTTCATCATTCAGTTGAGACAGTACAGCTCCCACACCCAGCTCAGAAGCATCTGTTTGGACAATGAACTTTTTGGTGTAGTCTGGACTCTGTAAGATGGGGGCAGTGCACATGGCCTGCTTTAGGTCTTCAAATGCCTTTTGACAGCTAGCTGTCCACTGAACCTTTTTTGGCATTTTCTTAGAGGTAAGATCATTCAAGGGGGTCACTATAGATCCATATCCCTTGACAAACCTCCTATAGTACCCAGTCAGGCCTAAGAAGGCTCTCACCTGTGTCTGGGTGGTTGGAGCAACCCATTCCATTATGGTTTGGATTTTGCTCTGTAAAGGCTGAACCTGGCCTCCACCTACAAGGTGGCCCAGGTACACAACCTGACTCTGCCCTATCTGGCACTTGGTGGCCTTGATAGTGAGGCCTGCTTTCTGCAGGGCCTCCAAAACATTTCTGAGGTGGACCAGGTGATCCTGCCAGGAGGAACTAAAGACAGCAATATCATCTAGATAAGCTGAGCAATAAGTTTCCATCCCTGCCAGAACTTTATTCACCAACCTCTGAAAAGTGGCAGGTGCATTTTTCAATCCAAAGGGCATCACCACAAAGTGGTAGTGCCCACCAGGGGTCGAAAATGCTGTTTTGGCTTTTGCATCATCAGCTAATCTGATTTGCCAGTAGCCAGCTGTTAGGTCAAATGTGCTTAGATACTTGGCTGAGGCCAAAGTATCAATCAGCTCATCTGCCCTTGGTATGGGATAGGCATCAGTCCTAGTGACTGCATTGAGGCCTCTGTAGTCTACACAAAACCTCATTTCTTTCTTACCACCCTGGGTATGAGGCTTGGGTACCAGGACTACTGGGCTAGCCCAAGGGCTATCTGAAGGCTCAATCACGCCTAACTCCAACATTTTCTGGACTTCAGTCCTGATACAGTCCCTGACATGGTCAGGTTGCCTGTAGATTTTATTCTTGACAGGCAGACTGTCCCCAGTGTCCACCTCATGGGTGCACCAGGTAGTCTGACTAGGGGTCAGGCTAAACATATGTCTAAACTGTTGCAGAACTTGTCTGCACTCAGTTTGCTGATGGTCAGTGAGGCTGCTTGCCAAAGCAACACCATCTACTGACCCATCATCAGGGTTCTGAGAGAGCAGGTCAGGGAGAGGGTCACTCTCCTCCTCCTGGTCCTCATCAGTTGCCATGAGCAAGCCCATGTCAGCCCTGTCAACATATGGCTTTAATCTGTTGACATGAAGCACCCTTAGGGGGCTCCTGGGAGTTCCAAGATTCACCAGATAGGTGACTTCTCCCTTCTGTTCAACTATTGTATGGGGGCCACTCCACTTGTCCTGGAGGGCTGCTGGGGCCACAGGCTCCAACACCCACACTTTCTGTCCTGGCTGGTATACAGTCAGCACAGCTCTTTGGTCATGCCAAGCTTTTTGCAATTCTTGGCTGGCCTCCAGGTTTTTGGTTGCCTTTTTCATGTACTCTGCCATCCGGGAGCGGAGACCAAGTACATAGTCCATCACATCTTGTTTGGGGGCTTGAGAGGTAACTCCCAGCCCTCTTTTACCAAACATAGTGGACCTCTCACAGGATGCCCAAACAGAAGCTCAAATGGGCTGTAACCAACCCCCTTCTGTGGAACCTCTCTGTATGCAAACAACAGGCAAGGAAGAAGAAGGTCCCATTTCCGCCTAAGCTTCTCTGGGAGTCCTTTAATCATTCCTTTCAAGGTTTTGTTGAAGCGTTCAACTAAACCATTGCATTGTGGGTGATAGGGGGTGGTGAACTTATAAGTTACACCACACTCCTTCCACATTGCTTTCAGATATCCTGACATGAAGTTGGTACCTCTGTCAGAAATGACCTCCTTTGGGAAACCCACTCTGGAGAAAACTCCAATGAGGGCTCTTGCCACCACAGGTGCTGTGGTGGTCCTCAGGGGAATTGCCTCTGGGTACCTGGTGGCATGATCCACTACCACCAGGATAAATCTGTGCCCAGATGCAGTCTGAGGGTCAAGGGGACCAACAATGTCAATCCCTACCCTTTCAAAGGGTACCCCCACCACAGGTAGTGGTATCAGGGGGGCCTTTGTTGTGCCACCTGCCTTACCACTGGCTTGGCAAGTGACACAGGAGCGACAAAACTCCTTTGTGTCCTCTGACATATGTGGCCAATGAAAATGTGGAACAAGCCTGTCCCAGGTCTTGTTTTGGCCCAAGTGACCTGCTAAAGGGATATCATGTGCTAAGGTCAAGAGGAACCCCCTAAACTTCTGAGGTATTACCAACCTCCTGGTGGCTCCAGGGGCTGGGTCTCTACCCTCAGAATATAGGAGTCCCTCATCCCAATAAACTTTATGGGACCCACTAGCACTCCCAGCAGCCTCAGCAGCAGCCTGCTGTCTGAGGGGTTCAAGAGAGGGGCAGCACTGTTGCTCCTTACTCAGATCTTCCCTAGAAGGGCCCCCTGCCCCCAAGAACTCAACCTGGTCAGGTTCAAGTCCCTCTGGGGCAGTTCCTTCTTCAGGTTCTGCTTCACCTCCCTCTGGAAGTGAATCCTTGATCTGAGACAGAGGGGAAGGCACTGCCTTAACCCTACTGCTCCTCCTCTTGGGAAGCATCTGGTCCATTGTTCCAGGATCCAGAGCTGGTTCAGTGTCATGCATTCTTGCTTGTGACCTGGTCACAGCAAATACCTCTGCAGGGATGCCCAACATCTCAGCATGAGTCCATAACTCTACTTCAGACCAGGCTGAAGTCTCTAGATCATTGCCCAATAGACATTCTACAGGGAGGTCTGCACTGACTACAACCTTCTTGAGGCCAGTTACCCCTCCCCAGGAGAAATTCACAACTGCCAGACTATGGTTGGTCTGGACATTGCTTGCATTGGTCACCTGGTACATTTCACCCAGGATGATCTGTCCAGGGTCCACTAGGTCCTCTGCCACCATGGTGACACTAGCACCTGTGTCCCTAAATGCCAAAGCCTGTTTGCCATTTATCAAAGGCTGCTGTTTGTACTTGCCCAGATTACTGGGGCTTACTAGGAAGGACATATCAATGTTTCCCTCACAAATCAGCATTGCCTGAGTGGTCACTCTGACTAGGTCAGAATCCACTTCAGAACCCAGGGTCAACCCTACTACACCCTTATTCTGCGTACCACCTCCACCAGTAGCTGAGCTAGGGGGCACAGTTGCCTTAGGGGCAGGAGTGGTGGTGGTTTGGTCTTTGGACTTGGTACAATCAGAAGTCCAGTGCCCTTTCTGTTTACAGAATTTGCACCAGGGCTTCTTTTGGCCTTTTCCCTTGTTGGACTGTGACTCCCCACCAGATGCAGATTTTTGGGGCCCTTGTGAAGACTTCTGGTCTTTTGACTTATCCCCACCTTTCTCAGAGCCTTTAGGATCTTGCTTCTTAGTGTCACCCCCTTGGTTCTGGGTTTTCTGCCTCACCCTGGTTCTGACCCATTTGTCTGCCTTCTTTCCCAATTCTTGGGGAGAGGTCAGATCAGAGTCCACCAGGTACTGATGCAACAACTGGTTCTGGCAATTATTTAGGATCTGTTCTCTCATCATCAGATTATACAATCCCTTGAAATCAGTAACCCTACTGCCAACCAGCCAACCCTCTAGAGCCTTGGTTGCACAATCAACAAAGTCAGTCCAGTCCTGAGTCTGTGCCTTCTGGGTATCTCTGAACTTCAACCTGTACTGCTCAGTGGTTAAGCCAAACCCATCTATCAGTGCACTCTTCAGGACCTCATAATCATCAGCATCCTCCTCTCTAACAGTGAGGAGCTTGTCTCTTCCTTTATCTGAAAAGGAGAGCCACAAGATTGCTGCCCACTGCTTTTGGGGGACCTGCTGTACTCTACAGGCCCTCTCCATAGCAGTTATCCACTTGTGGATATCATCCCCACTCTGGTAGGGAGGAACAACCTTGCTCAGGTTCCTATGGTCAGGAATATATTCTCTGCCTCTAGGGACACTGTTGCTGCCACCAGGGGGTTCTAACCCCTCTTTTCTAGAAGCTCTCTGGATCTCCAGGGCTTCCCTATCCAGTGCCAACTGCTTGGTTCTGAGGGCCACTCTGGCTTCCTCATACTGGAGCAGTTTGCACCTTCTCTCAGAGGAGGTCTCTCTTAAGGAAAAGTATGAGCTCCTCTGCTGGACAAATTCTCTGCCAGAGTGATAAGAGTGGTCAGATTCCCTGGAAGGGGATCTGTGCCTCTCCTCCTCTCTGTCAGTTCTCTTAGGGAGAATTCCTCTGTCCTTTTCAGGCCCCTTGGAGCCTGGCCCTTCAATCACAGAGTCTTGGTCATTCTGATTTTCATCATCTGACCCAGATACTATGACTGACCCACCCACTGATTCAAACCCTTTAGCTCCTAGAGCCAATCTAAGGTCATCTGCTGTCAGCAGATCTATCAGGTGCAGGGTTGAGGGACTCTGTCCTAGCCTCAGGTGTCTGTCAACACACATGGCTCTCAAGTCAGAGAAAGCCATGTCCTTATACTGAGGCTGAGTGGATCCACTGGGTCCACCCTTTAAGGACATTCTAGTGTTGTGCAGTGTTGTACTACCTACACTAGTTTGTGGCCTACTGATCCTAGCTTGAGCTGTGGAAAGGGTGTGCTATCCCTTGGCACACAGCTCTAAGTTCAGTAGAACTTATTGATACTAAGCTTGACTTTATATGTACCTTGAGTACCTATAATGGTTTTCAGTTAGTAATTCAAATAGAGATTTTCTGGTAAAACAATGGCAAGCTGGAATCCCACACGCTGCCCACCAATGTGAGAAGTTGGCCTGGTATATGCTGTTCACTAATTAAAGTGGACACCTTGCACCAGGGCAAATCGACTCTTATGGTAGATAGGTTTAAGACAACCTTTTAAAGAAAGCTATCCTAGTGGTAGCTGTGGAGAGCAGCCTTCAGGCTAAGTCTCGGAGGAATGTAAAGCAGCTTGTTTTACCATATAATCTCTTGAATCACCAAATGAAAAGACACCACACAGGTATATATATCAAATATATATGTATTTATTTCTAAATAACTCTCTACTAATCTCTTTATGAGATTAGAAGACAAACATATGCACAAATCAACGTTTCACAATAAGTTAAGCACAAAATATGGCTGGGGCCCTAGGGGCGTACCAGACCATATACTAAGTAAGAGACTTAGGGACAACGACTTGCAGGGAGACAAGGCCTAGGGCCTTCAGAAGTGCTGGGGCCTCACAAAACCACCCAAGGCAGGTAAGTAAAGGACCCACGGGGGACGCGTGCAGTGTGGATACACAGGCGCGGATCGCCGTTAACTTCAATGGGGCAAGTCGCGGTTGGAAATAAAGAGTTTTAGGATACTTCGGGAGAACCTACAAGCAAGTCACTTACAGGGTAAGTAGTTCTAGGGCCCACACCCACAGGAGCACCGTAGTGCTGGAGTTACCTCACCCAGGGAAGCCGGGTGCACAGGTGTCCTTTGGTGTCGGGTCGCGGCGTCGTTTTCAATGGCGAACAAAGAAGACTTGCTGCTTGCGGGAGCTGAAGAAGTGTCCGGTGGAATCCAAGCCTGGATTCTGAAGAAGGATGACCTGAAAGCAGAGGGGACAGTGTTCAAAGTCACTTGGCAGTGACCCGGGGCAAGGAAGATGGATGCCCACCGTCGTCGGTTGATTCAGGTCGGTTGCGGGTGCCTTGACTCTTCAGCCACGTGGTCCAGGAGGTGTCGACGACGACCAGGAGCTGGATTCGGTGGGTCCTCGACGTCTGCAGCTGACTGCGGTGTCGGCAACTCGATTGGAGCCAACAAGCCTTGGCAGCAGCAAGTCTCGGGGAGATGAAGAAAAGTCGATGGCGCAGACCAGCAAGGTCTGAGGGACTCACCCAGCGAGGGTAAGTCAGGGCAGGCCTGGAGCAACCAGGGGAGCCCTTTGGTTTCTTTAAGAAGTCTTCTGGGGACCCACAAGCCGGCGGGCAAGGGATCGCGAAGACACCTCGGGCGGAATCACTCAACAGGGGCCCACGGTCACTCGGGACGGTGTAGGCCTCTGATCTTCGGAGGGATTCCTGCTGGAGGTCGGGACCACACGTGGTCCAAAGCACAAGTTCGTAGAACGTTGTGAAGGGGTTGCACTCGACAATAGTGCACGGTACCCAGGGGTCGCGGTTCCTCGTTACTCGTGGGGTCCACTTGCCTCAGCTTCGCTGGGGACTCACGATGGCCTGGGAGAGGTCAGGAAATCCACTTCTTGGGCTGCAGGGACTTCGGACTCCGGCGGGAGCGGCGTAGTTTGCGACCGTCGTTGTCGTTTTTGGTGCCTGCCAAGCAGGGGAGTCACTCCTTGACTCCAAGGGAGATTCTTCTGTCTTCCAAAGGTAGTGGAACGTCGAAGGGCCAGGATTCTTCTGTAGAGCGTCGTCCAGGGGTTATCTGCTTTGCAATGGCAAGGTTCCCCCTCTTATACTAAAAAGAGGGGATGGACTAGCTCTATGACCCCACCTATGGGAGGGTCAAGGGAGGGGTGGCTACACCCACTTCCCTTTGTCCAGTTTCGCGCCAGAGCAGGGGCAGGTAGCCCCTGAGCTGGTTTGAACTGGCATATGCACAGAGGAGCCTTCTGCTCCCCCAGTGCAGGACTTCAAAGCACTCTAAGAGTGCACCCACCCAGCCCCAATACACTAAACCCTGTCTGGAAGGTGGTTACACCTCCCTGTGACAGGATGCCTATTGTTGGGCTTCCTCCACTGCGAGTTTCGGTCATCAGCAGGAGGGCAGCCCAGTGTCTGTGACTGGTGGCATCCATTTTGTGATGCCAGGGCTCTTTAGGATTCTACCGCGTTTCCACAGCAGGTACATGTCTTATCCCTCTAGAAGGGTGGAATGCTACCCCCGCCGCCAAGATTGGCGGGGGGTAGTATTCCAAGATGTTTGACACCAAACACGACATGTTTTGATGCAGCCATTCCAAAGTTAGCATTTACCGCGAGGATATAATGCACTTAATAGTATATGGTTTAACCGCATCCACAAACAGCACCAGAGAATAGACTCTGAGAGCTGCAGAGGGGCCCTGCTCAGGCAGAGGCACCCCCTCACATAGAAGCCAAGCACCCTGCCCTCAGGATTGATAGGGCCTGCCTTAGGGGTGACTGATAGGTTTATATGTGTGTGCAGGAGAGATATAGGAAACCTATATCTCAGTGAGGGGTGCTAGCACCACCTCACCCAGGCTGCAGTAGCAGGCCTGTGGTGTCAGATTTAGACTGCTTCCCAGGGGTGGCATAACACATGCTGCAGCCCCTGGTAGGCCTGTGAAGTACCTATGCCCTTGGCACCTAAGGTACCATATACTAGGGACTCATAAGGCACCACAGTATCCAATCACTAGTGCACCTAGAGTGCACTCCATGTCGTTTAGAGAGAACAGAGAGGCTGGGGCCCTGATTGGCAGGGACCCAGCCAGACTATAGCCAGAAACCAGTGCTAACATCAGAAAAAAAGTGGGGGCAACATAAGAGGCAGATCCTACTCTCCTACAATGTCATTTGAGATGTCATCAGTGATGTCATCAGTGATGTCACTGACCATGTCATGAGTGATGTAATATGTGACGTCATCAGCAGTGCATTGCGGGGCGTCGAGTTATAGTTAGCTGAACTAACTATCAACGGGGGAATTTCACGGGTTTTGTATGAGATTGCAATGTCCAACTAACTATAACTTTCCCTAAAACCTATGGTTTTTTCAGTGAATTTCTAAGGTTTTTTAAATGCTAATTTCTAACTATAACGTGCCTGAAACCTATGGTTTTTTCAGTGAATATAGACTTTAGTTACATTAGAATTCATTTGTTGATGGTACCATACTAATTTTAGGAATTGTGGTGTATTCTAAGGTGATTTTACCATGTGAAAAACCTTCTGCTGGGATATCATGAATCATGTTTGAGAGAACACTATTTTCTCATGCTTGTCCCATGGAGGTTTGGAAGGTGCTCCAGAAGCTAAAATGAGAGCATATTTTCTGTAAATTCACATTTTCTTTCTCACTCATGTGAGAATGAAGTCTGACATTCTCAGTAAAGCATGTACATCCAACAAGGGCAGAGACTGTCAGTTGATTCCTTTGTGTTCTACTGCAGCTTCCCAGAGTGTTCTAAAGAACAACTAGAGTGCTAACAGCCTTACTTATGACAAAAGTATGGCACACCTGAAGCCATCTTGATTGGAATAAACTGGTAACACTTAAAACATTTAATTTAAAAAGGAACAAAATGATGGGGTTCATTTTGTTATAGAAATTATGGTTAGTGCTGTAGAAAGAAAAATTAGGACATATTTCAAGTGTGATCTCAAATATCTTCCTGTTATATTTCAACAGGAGCAGCCTGCCAGTTGATGCCTTTGTGTTCTACTGCAGCTTCCCAGAGTGTTCTAAAGAACAACTAGAGCGCTAACAGCCTTACTTATGACAAAAGTATGGCACACCTGAAGCCATCTTGATTGGAATAAACTGGTAACACTTAAAACATTTAATTTAAAAAGGAACAAAATGAGCGGTTCTTTTTGAAATAGAAATTATGGTTAGTGCTGCAGAAAGAAAAATTAGGGCATGTTTTAAGTGAGATCTCAAATCCTCTTCTATTTCATTAGAAAATTCTGACATGCAGACTGAAACAATCACTTTCAATACCAGCAGCAGACTACCAGTTAACTCCCTGGTGAGCAGTAGCTTTACTCCAGTGATCTAATGAGCAACTAGAGTGCTAACATTCTGAATTTATGGCAGATGTGAGACACATCTGAATGCCTATTTGATGGAATCAAAGTAAAAACTGAAAGCATTTCCTACTGAGGAGACTGCAGTAAATGAAGAAATTAGGAAACTTCATAACAAAGAAGTCTTCCAAGATGGCCACCAGTGAAAAAAAGAGCCCAAATGTAGCACAAATATTACCCAGATGTAGCCCACATATAGCCCAATGACAAAAGTGTGCAAAACACTTTTTATTTTTAGTTTTTTGCAGTTTTATGTAGTGCAGACTGGTCAGGTATTGGAGCATTGCATCTTAAAACATGACCCCCTACACTACAAAAACACCACTGCACTACCTTAAACCCTAAAACACTACCCCCAGCATGACCCCCTACACTACACAAGCACCACTGCACTATCCTAAACCCTAAAACACTACCCCCAGCACGACCCCCTACACTACCCAAACACCACTGCACTAACCTAAATCCTAAAACACTACCACCAGCACGACCCCCTACACTACCCAAACACCACTGCACTACCCTAAAACATGACCCCTACACTACACAAACACCACTGCACTACCCTAAACCCTAAAACACTACCCCCAGCACGACCCCCTACACTACACAAGCACCACTGCACTACCCTAAACCCTAAAACACTACCCCCAGCACGACCCCCTACACTACAAAAACACCACTGCACTACCTTAAACCCTAAAACACTACCCCCAGCATGACCCCCTACACTACACAAGCACCACTGCACTATCCTAAACCCTAAAACACTACCCCCAGCACGACCCCCTACACTACCCAAACACCACTGCACTAACCTAAATCCTAAAACACTACCACCAGCACGACCCCCTACACTACCCAAACACCACTGCACTACCCTAAAACATGACCCCCTACACTACACAAACACCACTGCACTACCCTAAACCCTAAAACACTACCCCCAGCACGACCCCCTACACTACACAAGCACCACTGCACTACCCTAAACCCTAAAACACTACCCCCAGCACGACCCCCTACACTACACAAACACCACTGCACTACCCTAAACCCTAAAACACTACCCCCAGCACGACCCCTACACTACCCAAACACCACTGCACTAACCTAAATCCTAAAACACTACCCCCAGCACGACCCCCTACACTACCCAAACACCACTGCACTACCCTAAAACATGACCCCCTACACTACACAAACACCACTGCACTACCCTAAACCCTAAAACACTACCCCCAGCACGACCCCCTACACTACACAAGCACCACTGCACTACCCTAAACCCTAAAACACTACCCCCAGCACGACCCCCTACACTGCCCGAACACCACTGCACTGCCCTAAACCCTGAAACACCAGCCCCTGCATGACCCCCTACACTGCCCGAACACCACTGCACTGCCCTAAACCCTGAAACACCACCCCTTCACAACCCCCTACACTGCCCGAACACCACTGCACTGCCCTAAACCCTGAAACACCACCCCCAGCATGACCCCCTACACTGCCCGAACACCACTGCACTGCCCTAAACCCTGAAACACTACCCCCATCAAGACCCCTACACTGCCCGAACACCACTGCACTGCCCTAAACCCTGAAACACTAGCCCCATCAAGACCCCCTACACTGCCCGAACACCACTGCACTGCCCTAAACCCTGAAACACCACCCTCTTCACAACCCCCTACACTGCTAGAACACCACTGCACTGCCCTAAACCCTGAAACACCACCCCCAGCATGACCCCCTACACTGCCCGAACACCACTACACTGCCCTAAACCCTGAAACACTACCCCCAGCAAGACCCCCTACACTGCCCGAACACCACTGACCTAAACCCTGAAACACCACCCCCAGCACGACCCCCTACACTGCCCGAACACCACTGCACTGCCCTAAACCCTGAAACACTACCCCCAGCATGACCCCCTACACTGCCTGAACACCACTGCTCTGCCCAAAACCCTGAAACACCACCCCCAGCACGACCCCCTACACTGCCCTAAACCTTGAAACACCAGCCCCTGCACGACCCCCTACACTGCCCAAACACCACTGCACTACCCTAAACCCTGAAACATCACCCCCAGCACGACCCCCTACACTGCCCGAGCACCACTGCACTGCCCTAAACCCTGAAACACCAGCCCCAGCACGACCCCCTACACTGCCCGAACACCACTGCACTGCCCTAAACCCTGAAACACCAGCCCCAGCACGACCGCCTACACTGCCCGAACACCACTGCACTGCCCTAAACCCTGAAACACCAGCCCCAGCACGACCCCCTACACTGCCCGAACACCACTGCACTGCCCTAAACCGTGAAACACCAGCCTCAGCACGACCCCCTACACTGCCTGAACACCACTGCACTGCCCTGAACCCTGAAACACCAGCCCCAGCACAACACCCTACACTGCCCGAACACCACTGCACTGCCCTAAACCCTGAAACACCACCCCGTGCATGACCCCCTACACTGCCCGAACACCACTGCACTGCCCTAAACCCTGAAACACCACCCCCAGCGTGACCCCCTACACTGCCCGAACACCACTGCACTGCCCTAAACCCTGAAACACCACCCCTGCACAACCCCCTACACTGCTCGAACACTACTGCACTGCCCTAAACCCAGAAACACCATCCCCAGCACGACCCCCTATACTGAACGAACACCACTGCACTGCCCTAAACCCTGAAACACTACCCCCAGCAAGACCCCCTACACTGCCCAAACACCACTGCACTGCCCTAAACCCTGAAACATCACCCCCAGCAAGACCCCCTACACTGCCCGAACACCACTGCCCTAAACCCTGAAACACCACCCCCAGCAAGACCCCCTACACTGCCCGAACACCACTGCACTGCCCTAAACCCTGAAACACCAGCCCCAGCACGACCCCCTACACTGCCCGAACACCACTGCACTGCCCTAAACCCTGAAACACCACCCCTGCACGACTCCCTACACTGCCCGAACACCACTGTACTGCCCTAAACCCTGAAACCCCACCCCCAGCATGACCCCCTACACTGCCAGAACACAACTGCACTGCCCTAAACCCTGAAACACCACCCCCTGCACGACCCCCTACACTGCCCGAACACTACTGCACTGCCCTAAACCCTGAAACACCACCCCCAGCACGACCCCCTACACTGCACGAACACCACTGCACCGCCCTAAACCCTGAAACACTACCCCCAGCAAGACCCCCTACACTGCCCGAACACCACTGCACTGCCCTAAACCCTGAAACACCACCCCCAGCACGACCCCCTACACTGCCCAACACCACTGCTCTGCCCAAAACCCTGAAACACCAGCCCCAGCACGACCCCCTACACTGCCCGAACACCACTGCACTGCCCTAAACCCTGAAACACCAGCCCCAGCACGACCCCCTACACTGCCCGAACACCACTGCACTGCCCTAAACCCTGAAACACCAGCCCCAGCACGACCCCCTACACTGTCCGAACACCACTGCACTGCCCTAAACCCTGAAACACCACCCCAGCACAACCCCGTACACTGCCCGCACACCACTGCACTGCCCTAAACCCTGAAACACCAGCCCCAGCACAACCCCGTACACTGCCCGAACACCACTGCACTGCCCTAAACCCTGAAACACCAGCCCCAGCACGACCGCCTACACTGCCCGAAAACTACTGCACTGCCCTAAACCCTGAAACACCACCCCCAGCAAGACTACCTACACTGGCCGAACACCACTGCACTGCCCTAAACCCTGAAACACCACCCCCTGCACGACCCCCTACACTGCCCAAACACTACTGCACTGCCCTAAACCCTGAAACACCACCCCTCAGCACGACACCCTACACTGCCCGAACACCACTGCACTGCCCTAAACCCTGAAACACCACCCCAGCATGACCCCCTACACTGCCCGAACACCACTGCACTAAACCCTGAAACACCACCCCCTGCACGACCCCCTACACTGCCGGAACACCACTGCACTGCCCTAAACCCTGAAACACCACCCCCAGCACGACCCCCTACACTGCCCTAACACCACTGCACTGCCCTAAACCCTGAAACATCACCCCCAGCACAACCCCCTACACTGCCTGAGCACCGTTGCTCTGCCCTAAACCCTGAAACACTAGCCCCAGCACGACCCCCTACACTGCCCGAACACCACTGCACTGCCCTAAACCCTGAAACACCAGCCCCAGCACGACCCCCTACACTGCCCGAACACCACTGCACTGCCCTAAACCCTGAAACACCAGCCCCAGCAAGACCCCCTACACTGCCCGAACACCACTGCACTGCCCTAAACCCTGAAACACCAGCCCCAGCATGACCCCCTACACTGCCCGAACACCACTGCACTGCCCTAAACCCTGAAACACCAGCCCCAGCACGACCCCCTACACTGCCCGAACACCACTGCACTGCCCTAAACCTTGAAACACCAGCCCCAGCACTACCCCCTACACTGCCCGAACACCACTGCACTGCCCTAAACCCTGAAACACCAGCCCCAGCACCACCCCCTACAATGCCCGAACACCACTGTACTGCCCTAAACCCTGAAACACCACCCCCAGCATGACCCCCTTTACTGCTCGAACACCACTGCACTGCCCCAAACCCTGAAACACCACCCCTGCACGACCCCCTACACTGCCCGAACACCACTGCACTGCCCTAAACCCTGAAACACCACCCCCTGCACGACCCCCTACACTGCCCGAACACCACTGCACTGCCCTAAACCCTGAAACACCACCCCCAGCACGACCCCCTACACTGCCCGAACACCACTGCACTGCCCTAAACCCTAAAACACCACCCCAGCACGACCCTCTACACTGCCCGAACACCACTGCACTGCCCTAAACCCTAGAACACTACCCCCAGCATGACCCCCTACACTACCCGAACACCACTGCACTCCCCTAAACCCTAAAATACTACCCCCAGCACGACCCCCTACACTACCCGAACACGACTGCACTGCCCTAAACCCTAAAACACTCCCCCAGCACGACCCCCTACACTACCCGAACACCACTGCACTGCCCTAAACACTAAAACACTCCCCCAGCACGACCCCCTACACTACCTAAACACCACTGCACTGCCCTAAACCCTAAAACACTACCCCCGCATGACCCCCTACACTACCCAAATACCAATGCACTACCCTAATCCCTAAAACACTACCCCCGCACAACCCCCTACACTACCCAAAGACCACTGCACTACCCTAAACTCTAAAACAATACCCCCGCACGACTCCCTACACTACCCAAAGACCACTGCACTACCCTAAACCCTAAAACACGACCTCCTACACTACACAACCACTGCACTACCCTAAACCCTAAAAACTACCTCCAGCACGAACCCCTACACTACCCAAACACCACTGCACTACCCTAAACCATAAAACACTACCCCCAGCAGTACCCCCTATGCTACGCAAACACCACTGCACTACCCTAAACCCTAAAACACTACCCCCAGCAGTACCCCCTACACTACCCAAACACCATTGCACTACCCTAAACCCTAAAACACTACCCCCAGCAGTAACCCCTATACTACCCAAACACCACAGCACTACCCTAAAACACTAACCCCAGCACGACCCCCTACACTACCCAAACACCACTGTACTACCCTAAACCCTAAAACACTCCCCCAGCACGACTCCCTACACTACCCAAACACCACTGCACTACCCTAAACCCTAAATCTACCCCCAGCATGACCCCCTACACTACACAAACACCACTGCACTACCCTAAACCCTAAAACACTACCCCCAGCACGACCCTCTTCACTACCTAAACACAACTGCACAATTTGTTACAGGCGTTGCAACGCAGGCCTGTGGTGCTTACTGGAAGTACCTGGTGGGCTAGTTGGGCCCCAGCGACTCTCAGGATTCAAGGTGACCTAATCCCCCAACTTAAAACGCGCCATGGGGCGCGTTTGCACAGTGGTGAAGGGAGGGCGGGCCTCAGGTGACATGTGCGCAAACACGCCCTGTGGTGCGTTTTAAGTTGGGGAGTTAATTCCCTTTGAATCCTGGGGGCCAACTAGCCCACCAGGTACCTTCAGTAAGCACAACAGAGTTGCATTGCAGAGAGGTGAAAAAGGTGCGTGGCCTCGGAACGCCTCTCTGCAACTCAGCTCTGTGGTCCTAACTGTAGGTACCTGGGGGGCTAGTTGGGCCCCAGGGACCCTCAGGATTCAAGGGGACTTAATCCTGCAACTTAAAACGCGCCACGGGGCGGGTTTGCACACATGTCACCTCAGGCCCCCCTCCCTTCACCACTGTGCAAACGCGCACTGGCTCTGGTTAGTCAGAGTCAGTTACCACCAGTACCCGTCTGAAAAAGTTGTGGGCACAGGATGATTTTGCAACAAGGCCTCTTTCTGCTCCTCTGTTGGTTCTTTCTGCACATCTTTTGCTTCTTTCTGTGCGTTTTTTCTTCTTTCTTCACATGTCCTACCTCTGTTGGCATAGTTAGAAACTAGCATTTAAAAACCTTTGAAATTCACTTAAAAAATCATAGGTTTCAGGCACGTTATAGTTAGAAATTAGCATTTAAAAAAACCTTTGAAATTCACTGAAAAAACCATAGGTTTCAGGCACGTTATAGTTAGAAATTAGCATTTAAAAAACCTTTGAAATTCACTGAAAAAACCATAGGTTTCAGACACGTTATAGTTAGAAATTAGCATTTAAAAAACCTTTGAAATTCACTGAAAAAACCATAGGTTTTAGGGACAGTTATAGTTAGTTGGACATTGCACTCGTACAAAACCCGTGAAATTCCCCTGTTATAGTTAGTTCAGCTAACTATAACTCGCGCCCGCAATGCACTGCTGATGACGTCACATATTACATCACTCATGACATGGTCAGTGACATCACTGATGACATCACTGATGACATCTCAAATGACATCACTGATGACATCATCCATGTGATAATTTCATGCATCTTCTCACACCCTAATATAACTTTTGATACACCCACTCTAAATTACAGACTGCCATTCTCAAAACCATAGACACTCCAACACCAAAAACTACATACCCACTCACTGATTCTTAGGTCTACACACACATCCACTCACTCACCTGTACAGTCACTCATACTTACAGTCACTCAGTACAGGACTATCATATGCACTCATACACCTATATAAACACTCACACACCGCCACTCATCCATAGAGGTACTCACACACCTAGTCAGTCATGCAAAAAATTAATCACACACCCATTTACTCACCTATACAGTTATACACACACCAGCTCACTTACTCATACAAATACTAGCACATTCTTACGCTCTTATACAATAACTGATACAAGCACACACGCATCCATACAGCCACTCTCACAATAACACACTCTCACATATAGCCATTTAAATACTCTAACACACATATATACTGCCTTTTACATATGTAGTTACTCGCACATGTACCACTGAGATATACATTCACTCACTAACACACCCATACACACACTCACCCACCCAAGCAGTCCATCACAGATGCACTCTTGAAATCATGCACCCAGTGAATCACCCACTCACACATCTATGTACAGAGTCACACACACACCCCACCCACACAAACACTCAGGCAGCCATACAGATACTGAGAGAACCAATCAATAACCCATATAGACACTCATGTAGCTATTCGCAAATCCATGCATCCACTTACACACCAACAAACAGACGGATACAGACATTCACACAGTTTAGTCACTAACCCATGCATTCAGTAAGATACGTTTAATCACTCACTTGTAGAGTCAGTCACTCACGTACTAAATCATCCATTCAGACACTTATACACCCACTCATTCTTCAATACGCCTTTCCCTATATATATTAAACATATTTAAACTTTACAGAAACACACAGTCACTGGATGATGTCATCAGTGATGTCATCAGTGATGTCATTTGAGATGTCATCAGTGATGTCATCAGTGATGTCACTGACCATGTCATGAGTGATGTAATATGTGACGTCATCAGCAGTGCATTGCGGGGCGCGAGTTATAGTTAGCTGAACTAACTATAACAGGGGAATTTCACGGGTTTTGTACGAGTGCAATGTCCAACTAACTATAACTGTCCCTAAATCCTATGGTTTTTTCAGTGAATATATATATATATCTATAGTATTTTTTTTTTTACTGGTCCAAAAGGGATTGGTAAACAAAAAAAGTAGTGCAAAAGCGTTTTTTTTCTCAAAAGCAGATGGAGGCAGTAACACGGAGAGTGTGGGTGGGATAAGTGCACGCATAAGAGAGCAACGTGAAGCGGGGAAGAAGCACATGGGTGAGGGAGCAACATGAGGGTAGAGAGAAGTACATAGGCAAGAGAGAGCAACACGAGTGCAAGTGGGGGAGAGAAGCACATGACAGAGACAGCTGGAATAGACATGCACTCTTGTTGAGTGCTTTAGGAAAAAGAAAATAGTTCCCTAAAAGTGAGCAGTAGAAGAACACAAGTAAAGGGGCTCTGCTCCAGGGCAAAGACAGACATAAGATAGAGAAGGCAAGTCATCAAATAAGAAACAAGCAAATAAGAGTGCCAATAATACCAACCAATGGTAGCAATGGGTGGGCTTTAAGCCCATTGTAAGATCTTGTAAGCGGACAATGAGTCTTTTGCACCAGACAGCTGCGCTGTCACGTAGGCTTTACCTAAAAAAAGAACCTTAGCCCTCCCGAGATACCCATTAGCCGTCAACCCTCCTGGTTTTCATCATCCTAGCAGACCCTTTACATTTGTTCTTCATATGTTGATGATGTCACCTTGCGTCGGTGGCCTTGTAGGGTCAGCATCCTTAAGTGTAGCTCATATCTGCTTCACCAGGAGCCGTGCTCAATTCCCTGCCAGGTTTGTGTTGGCAGCGGAATCATTTCTTTTTTTGGTGTTTGACCCCATTCTGGCTCCAGGCGACAGTAACCACCACCTATGGTGGATCTGAACGAAGGGCGCAGTTCTGCAGCTCTGCCTCAGTTGCCATCGCTGGGGCCATCTTGGATTGGGCTGCCAGCGCACTGGATCTTGTCTTCCCATGGTTGGTTACGCGACATGATCAGGTAGTCATGGATCTGCTCGGCTTGGAGCAAGGAGCCGAGAGATTTTTAAGCAGACTCAGGATGCGTCAAGTGCTGCTTGTAACTGACTATTTTTACTAGTGGTAATTTTGAATAAAAACAGAAAGGGGCGGGTCCCCCCGCTGTTTGCCTATGGAGGGAAAGCGCTCTCCTGCGAGTGTGGAGGTGACCTCACCTGACTGGTGCTCAACTGATGAGAGTCAGGTGGGCATTTGTGGCTTTTTTCTAGGCCCAGTTAAAGGATTTAATAACGTTTGAACGTTATTAGCACAGATACAACCCGTAAGCAGGATTTGTTGAGGTCCCTCATCTCTTGGTCTTCATCCGGGTTTTCCCCTGGCCCCGAGAAGGCTCCTGACCCATCAGCATTACCAGATCCCAGAGGGAGGTTTGTTGATAAAGAGGGGTTGGATCCGGGCCTTTCCTAACAGAGGGGGAATGTCGCCTTCCTACGGAACATGGGAAGGATTCCTTTGGTAGCTCTGCTCTTGGTTCCCCCTTCCGCTGGCTTTCTGCTAGATCCCTGCCTATGATCATGCTTGTTAAGGAGGCCATGCAACCGGAGAGGGAGTAGATGGACAAGGCCGCTTCCACACTTTCTAACCAGGATGTACCCCGTGGAGGTTGCAGTTTCTCTTCTAACTGTGGTGATAGATCCAGGGCTTCCAAACCTGGCAAAAATGTCATTTGTGCTTACAGAGGAGTCGTTCCCTTCGGAGGTTGTAGATAGGACGTTGGACAGGGCCTGCGAAACGCCTACTCGGGAGTGAACTTGTGCAAGAGGGCTTCATCATATTCCTCTTATGCCTCTCAGAGTTTGGTCAGACTGCCTTTCTCTTTCATCGGCTGTCTTGGCGGGCGAAGATTGCGAGGAACCCCTGACCATGATGGAGTCACTTGCCCAATTTTTGGCTCATGGATTTTTCAAAACCGTAACAGCCATTGCTTTTCCTTCTGAAGCATCGACTGTTTGGACCCATGATTGGACGGCGAAGGGTCTCCAAAAATCAGTTGTGCTTCATCTAACTTTCTCGGGTTGCTCCTTGTTCCTTCGCAAGCCTTTCAAAAACAGAAAGCATTCTTTACCTTTCAGTTCAGCAGTGAATGGTTCTGAGTCGTTCGAGCCCTCCTTCAAGTCTAGGGCTGAGTAATGTCACTGTCAGCGACAGGCATCGAACGAACCTAGAGGCGCTGCAAGTGAGTTCAGAGGCAGCAATGAAGATTCTTCATCTAAATCACCTTCAGATTTTTTCCTCTAACCAAATCGCTCCTAACACTCACAGTGTCTGTGCCTCAGGCCTTGCTTCGCACCGGTTGAAGGAAGCCGAGATCCTTTCTAAGGAGCTGGAGTCAGATCACTTCAGACATCTGGGGTTTTGTCATCGTCAAAGGGGGAACAGGATCAAATCCTCTACAGATTTGGGTTCTCTTGTAACTCCTTGGCCCCACTCGCTGAAGAAACAAGAGGCTTTGATCTCAGAGATGCAATCTGTTTTGAATAAGAGAGCCTTCACTCCAGTTCCCAAAGAAGAACAGGCCATGGGTGTGCATTCTCTTGTCTTACTAGTACCAACGTTTTCAGGGGGGTTTCATTGAGTCGTCAACTTGAAGTGTGCCAATCAGTTTGTCCGAACAACCCATTTCAAGATAGACACTTCTGAGACTATAAGCGGCCAATCTTGCGATGAGAATTTTAGGTGGCTTGGATTTGGAAGATGCTTATATATAAGCGTTCCCCATTTGACTTCCTCATCAAAAGTCCCTACGTTTGCACTTCTGTCCAATCTCTCTCAGTTCAAGGTCCGCCACTTCATCATGAAACCCACCTTGAAGGTCTTCTCCAGGCGCATAGCATCTCTTCACAGCAATGGAACTGTTATGTTATGCAGATTTGTATAGCGCTTATCACCCGAGGGGTATCCAGGCACTCAGCTGGTGCAGTCCTTGGCAGATGTACAGACTGTTTGCAAGCTCATGTCCTCACTGTGGCTCCTGATCAACCTGAAGAAATCAGGACTGTGACCAACTCAGGGCCTTCAATTCACTGAGAGTTATGTAGAAAAGGGGTAACCCGATGGACCACTGGACCCGGGTGCAATGTGGTACATAAGATAATGTCACAGTGGAGAGCATTCAAGAAGCGTTAAGATACAGTAAATGGTAAAAATAGACAAAGTATGACAGCACTAGTTAACTCATGCCATAAATGGTTATGATTTAATTAAATCACAGGGATTTGAAATGAATCAAAATCTATAGATAGTAATGTATTTCACATTTATACATTAATGAAAAACAGGTGCACACAAAGTGAAGTGACAAGTGCATAATGAGGATAAGTGCAGGTGATGTGCAAAGGGAAGGTAGTGCGCATATATACATCAACATTCAATAATGACGACCTGTCCTACCAGATGACTGGCATATACATGAATGATAGAACATAACAAAAAATGAGAGAAGATGCAGATATATATTCTCTGTCATCTAAGTTTGACAAAAAAGATTTAAATATATAATAATGTCGACGTTTCGACCCCTATATAAACCAGCAGACTTCACGCCTTGAAAGTGGGGTCTTCCTCAGGACCAAGGGAAGGGGATGGTGGGCACCAGTAACAGCGAGAAAAATCCAGGCTGAAAATTAGTATGGTGGGCCTTGTGGGCTCTCACAATTGGCGCTGGTATTCGTGGAGAGTGGGCCAAGGTTAATAAATAACCTATGGTCAAAGTTAATGCGGGTACTCGCAAGGTTAGCTTTCAGAAACATTTTGTTCATGCAACCATCAGCCATAGGTTACTGATCAACCTTGGCTCACCCATTGCGAGTACCCGCATTAACTTTGACCATAGGTTATTTATTAACCTTGGCCCACTCTCCACGAATACCAGCGCCAATTGTGAGAGCCCACAAGGATGTTCCACTACAGGTGTGACTGCCTTGTGAGCTGAGGTGTGAGGGGTCTTATTAGCAGACTGATGTTAAATCTTAATTTCCTCTGACATTTGGCAATTGGGTTTTATCTGCTCTCTCAAAACTGGTGATTGAGATATTTTTCATAACAGTACACTCATGGTGTCACGTGCTTTCTGTTTATGACTTCTGTATTGTCTCTTTTGCGCAAAGCTGCTGTCTGGCTTGTGTATGCCCTCACTTCCGACAACGGGGAAGGGAAATGAGTTGGTAAAGTTCAGATTACTTCGGTAATCCCGTTTTCCTTCCTTGTCCCAGGCCTTACTCCCCCAGCCTCCCTCTTGATCACAGCTTCAGCCTTGGCCTGGGTTGGTGTTCCAGTACGATTGATGGGCAAGAAGACCTTCTATGGGGTATCACAGGAGGGGTAAGAGTCTTTCTTTAAGACACTGCTTTGCAGGAGGTGTCTTTGTCACATATAAAGACAGGAACAAGGAGGAAAAAAATCAGAGTTAGAGGACCACCCGAAGGATCTGAGGATTTCAAGCAATGGGAATTGATACTTGAGAAAATACAAAAATTGTAACAAGAAAAAACCCCTGAAATAATGTATTCAAATAAATCAATTTAGTTACAAAATGAACAAACAGTATTTCTGTAGAAGTGCACTCATCCCTGGTGACAGAAGTGCCCCCCTCCAACCACCCTCTTGTGCACCCTGAAGCTGGGGGCACGTGGCGCTGTGCAGCCCCTTCCCCTGTCACTCTCTGCTCACCCGTGAACTGGTTCTCTGGTATGGAGGGTCGTGGGTCTAGGTCCGAGACATCCCTCTTGCCCAGACAGACCTGGACGACCTCGGTGACCGGCATGCGGAAGCTCTGACCTGCAACGGAGAGGAAGAGAAGTGAGTATCCTGCCAGAGGGACAGAGCACGCCTACATCAGGATCGAAGCTAGTGACAGGAGTCTGACTCTGGCCCTGACACACTCTGCTCTCTGTCCTGTACATGAGGCAGGCTCCCCCAGCAGGGGTGGGTGTATGATGGGCACTGCTGGAGCAGAGTCAGAACTGTCAAGAAGCGGGTTCCTGCAGCTACTCTTGAGCTGACCCACCCGCCTACCGCTGAGACCCCTCCTTCCTGAGACCACCCAAGTCCTACTGGGAGCTCTCCCAGCTTTCAAAGTCACACCAGGCTTACTCCGCCCACTCCTGCCCCCACACTCGCCTATTATGACGGCTTCACCTCCAATCTGACACAGTGACGCCATAGACTTCTAATCTGATATAGTGACGCCATAGACTTCTAATCTGTAATAGTGACATCATAGACTTCTAATCTGATATAGTGACATCACAGACCTCCAATCTGATACAGTGACATCATAGACTTCTAATCTGATATAGTGACATCACTGACCTCCAATCTGATACAGTGACATCATAGACTTCTAATCTGATATAGTGACATCACTGACCTCCAATCTGATACAGTGACATCATAGACTTCTAATCTGATATAGTGACATCACTGACCTCCAATGTGATACAGTGACATCATAGACTTCTAATCTGATATAGTGACATCACTGACCTCCAATCTGATACAGTGACATCATAGACTTCTAATCTGATATAGTGACATCACTGACCTCCAATGTGATACAGTGACATCATAGACTTCTAATCTGATATAGTGACATCACAGACCTCCAATCTGATACAGTGACATCATAGACTTCTAATCTGATATAATGACACCATAGACCTCTACTGTGATATAGTGATGTCACAGACCTCAAGTCTGATACAGTGACATCATAGACTTCTAATCTGATATAATGACGCCATAGACCTCTACTGTGATATAGTGATGTCACAGACCTCAAGTCTGATACAGTGACATCATAGACTTCTAATCTGATACAGTGACATCATAGACTTCTAATCTGATATAATGACGCCATAGACCTCTACTGTGATATAGTGATGTCACAGACCTCAAGTCTGATACAGTGACATCATAGACTTCTAATCTGATACAGTGACATCATAGACTTCTAATCTGATATAATTACACCATTGACCTTTACTGTGATATAGTGACATCACAGACCTCGTCTGATATAGTGACATTATAGACCCCAATCTGATATAGTGGCATCACAGAACCCAATCTGATATGAACGCCATAGACTTCTAATGTGATATAGTGACATCACAGACCTCCAGTCTGATATAGTGACATCATAGACCCCAATGTGATATGAACGCCATAGACTTCTAATGTGATATAGTGACATGACATCACAGACCTCCAGTCTGATATAGTGACATCCCAGACCTGTAATCTGATATGACGTCACAGACCTCCAGTCTGACAAAGTGACATCATAGACCCCCAATCTGATATAGTGAAGTCACAGACCTCCAGTCTGATATAGTGACATCATAGACCCCAATCTGATATAGTGAAGTCACAGACCTCCAGTCTGATCTAGTGACACCATAAACTTCTAATCTGATATAGTGACATCACAGACCTCGTCTGATATAGTGGTGTCACAACCTGTAATCTGTTACAATGAGCCATAGACCTCCAGTGTGATACAGTGACATCATAGATCACCAATCTGATATAATGACGCCATAGACTTCTAATCTGTAATAGTGACATCATAGACCCTTAATGTGATATAGTGACGTCACAGACCCCAATTTGATACAGTGACATCATAGACTTCAAATCTGAAATAATGACGTCACAGACCTATAATCTGATACAATGATGTCATAGACCTCCAGTCTGATACAGTTCTTCTGTTTCTATGCATGCCCAGGGGCGAGGCACGTCACTGCGACCGATGCAGACTTTGCTGTGTCCGGCTCTGCTCACTGCCCCTCTGCACAGGACAGTGTGGCTCGAGCTGTTGTGACCCTTGCCTAGATCAACAAACTCTTCAGTGGAGACAAGAGGGGCTCTCTGGATCACCCCCACCAGTGGTACAAGGTCCGGCAGACCTGCCTTTACCCCACACTCACCCCACCAATCCTGGTGAGGTGGAACATTACAGCAACCCCGACTCTCACGTGGAGAAGGGGAGGTGGAACCCCTGTCCAGGGGTGGCGAGAGAGCTGAAGCCAGCAGCAGATCCTGATTGGCTGAAAGCCTGACTGTGTGCTGGCATTATGGGATGGCTGCCAAGTCTTTAAATGCAATGAAAAAAGTGGGAGGTCCTCTAAAAAGGGATGGACCAAGAAGCGAAACTAGCAATCCTTTCCAGGGGGCGTGGCCTAGGAATGAAGGGTGTGGCCTAAAACATAAGATCTACAATGTTATGCTTCCCACAGCATCCCAGCTAGCTGACTAGCACATCTGTGCCTCTGGGTCAGCTTTCTGGTATTGCATCCGACATATCACAGGCTAACAGACATGCCGCTGAAAGGAGAGAAACGTGTGTGCTTGTAGACAATAAATGAGTAACAATTATTTTGTTGTGAAGGATTAGAATCCAAAGGGGAATATTTAGGAGGAAGTGGATGAGCGCGGTGTTAGCCTTCCTGGCTTAACGCCGCGCTCCCCTACGTCTGAAACACAGGGCTGCACCGTATTTACAAGGATACGGTTTAGCCCTGCGTTTACCCCTGCGCTGGCGCTATATTTAGCAGCCTAGCGCCAACGCAGTCACCCTTGCACCATAGTGCAAGGGTGTCTGCGTTGAGGGGAAGATTGTTTATGTGCAGAAAGGTGTCCCTTCCTGCACATAAACAATCTTTAAATGGCTTTTTGTCACACATAGAAGTTACTAAATGTAATTTTTTTTAAAAGATTGTTTATGTGCAGGAAGGGTCACCTTCCTGCACCTAAACAATCAATGGCCTTTTGATGTTTCTATGTGTGCTGCACAAAGCAGCGCCCATGGAAACAGCAAAAACAAGGAGAAATAAAGCATGTTTCGCCTGTTTAAGACCAGGTTTTCCCTGGTCTTAATTTCAGCGCTGCCTCCAATTTACGCTGCCCTTGTAATGGCACTTGAGTTGTTACAACCGCGTTGTAATGGTAATGCGTTGTAATTTTAATGCGTTGTAACTGCCGCGTTGTAATGGCTGTTTCCCTTTTTACAGTAATTCTTCAGAAATCGGACATTGTTTCATTAGGGATATCCTTCAATGCCAGTTTTTCATTATTGCCGGGTCTGAGACCCTGAGGGACCCCCCCCCCACTTAAAGCCCCAGTGGCTGTTATGACTGTCACTATAGGAACAGAGAGGCTGGCGTCATGGAGCCCTGGTCATCAGGGGACAGGATTGTCCACCTGAAAAGATACAACTGGCTTTGGTTGGTTCTCTTCAAATATCCAAGTGCTGCACCATTCAAGATGCACCAACTGAAACATAAGCACATAAGCAACACCAATTGTAAATATAAACTGGCCCTGTCCACCCTTCCCCCCGGTGCCACTGTGCGTCAGCACCGAGCAGAACAGACAAGGGCAGGAACCGGCTCCAGTATTTACGGTAAGAGCCGGCTGATTCTTGTACCTGAGAAGGGGCCTGTGAGCCGAGCAGCTGCAGCGAGCACACCTGAGCAGAGGAGCTGCAGTGAGCACACCTGAGCAGAGGAGCTGCAGTGAGCACACCTGAGCCAATGAGCTGCAGTGAGCACACCTGAGCCAACGAGCTGCAGTGAACACACCTGAGCAGGGCAGCTGCAGTGAGAACACCTGAGCCGAAGAGCTCCAGCAAGCACAACTGAGCCAATTTGCTGCAGAGAGCACACCTGAGCCAATGAGCTGCAGAGAGCACACCTGAGCCGAGGAGCTGCAGTGCGCACACCTGAGCCGAGGAGCTGCAGTGAGCACACTTGAGCTGGGCAGCTGCAGTGAGAACACCTGAGCCGAGCTGCAGAGATCACACCTGAGCCAAGCAGCTACAGTGAGCACACCAGAGCAAATGAGCTGCAGTGAACACACCTGAGCCGGGCAGCTGCAGCGAGAACACCTGAGCCAACGAGCTGCAGAGAGCACACCTGAGCCAACGAGCTGCAGAGAGCACACCAGAGCCGGGCAGCTGCAGTGAGCACACGTGAGCCGACGAGCTGCAGAGAGCACACCAGAGCCGGGCAGCTGCAGTGAGCACACCTGAGCCGACGAGCTGCAGTGCGCACACCTGAGCCGAGGAGCTGCAGTGAACACACCTAAGCCGAGGAGCAGCAGTGCGCACACCTGAGTAGAGGAGCTCCAATGAGAACACCCGAGCACAGGAGCTGCAGTGAGATCACCCGAGCAGAGGAGCTGCAGTGAGACCACCTTAGCAGGGCAGCTGCAGTAAGAACAACTGAGCCCTGCAGCTGCAGTCAGAACACAACTGAGCCCGGCAGCTGCAGTCAGAACACCTGAGCCGGGCAGCTGCAGTCAGAACACCTGAGCCGGGCAGCTGCAGTGAGAACACCTGAGCCGTGCAGCTGCAGTGAGAACACCTGAGCCGTGCAGCTGCAGTGAGAACACCTGAGCCGTGCAGCTGCAGTGAGCACACCTGAGCCGACGAGCTGCAGTGCGCACACCTGAGCCGAGGAGCTGCAGTGAACACACCTAAGCCGAGGAGCAGCAGTGCGCACACCTGAGTAGAGGAGCTGCAATGAGAACACCCGAGCACAGGAGCTGCAGTGAGATCACCCGAGCAGAGGAGCTGCAGTGAGACCACCTTAGCCGGGCAGCTGCAGTAAGAACAACTGAGCCCTGCAGCTGCAGTCAGAACACAACTGAGCCCGGCAGCTGCAGTGAGAACACCTGAGCCGGGCAGCTGCAGTGAGCACACCTGATCCGGACAGCTGCAGTAAACACACCTGAGCCAACGAGCTGCAGTGAGCACACCTGAGCCAAGGAGCTGCCATGAGCACACCTGAGCCAACGAGCTGCAGTGATACCACCTGAGCCAACGAGCTGCAGTGAGCACACCTGAGCCAAGGAGATGCAGTGAGCACACCTGAGCCGAGCAGCTGCAGTGAGCACACCTGAGCCGAGCAACAGCAGTGAGCACACCTGAGGCGAGGAGCTGCAGTGAGCACACACGAGGTGGGGAGCTGCAGGGAGTATAACTGAGCAGCTGCAGTGAACCACCTGAGCAGGGCAGCTGCAGTGAGCAGGCCCAAGTCAAGCAGCTGCAGCGAGCAAACCCGAGCCAAGCAGCTGCAGTGAGCACACATGAGCCGAGGAGCTTCAGTGAGACCACCTGAGCCGACGAGCTGCACTGAGCATACCTGAGATGACGAGCTGCAGTGAGCACACCTGAGCCGAGAAGCTGCAGTGAGCACTTCTGAGCCGAGAAGCTGCAGTGAGCACACATGAGCCGAGCAGCTGCAGTGAGCAGACCCAAGCTGGGCATCTGCACAGAGCACACCTTAGCCGGGCAGCTGCAGTGAGCACACTTGAGCCAAGCAGCTGTGGTGAGCAGAACCGAGCAGCTGCAGTGAGTAGAACCAAGCCGGGCATCTACAATGAGCAGACCCGAGTCGAGCGGTTACAGTGAGCGCACCTAAGCTGGGTATCTGCAGTGAGCACACCCGAGCCCCTGCAGTGATCACACCCGAGCCGAGCAGCTGCAGTGAGCAGACCCAAGCTGAGCAGCTGAGGAGCACACATGTGCAGAGGAGCTGCAGTGAGCACACCTGACTTTAGCAGACCTGAGTGGAGCACCTGTAGTGAGCACACATGAGCCAAGCAGCTGCAGTGAGACCCCTGGAGCCCACAAGCTGCAATAGCACTCCTGAGCCGATGAGCTCCATTGACCACACCTGAGCCGAGGAGCTGCAGTGAGCACACCCAGGCAGCAGCAGTCAGCACACCCAAGCAGCTGCAGTGAGCACACCCAAGCAGCTGCAGTGAGCACACCCAAGCAGCTGCAGTGAGCACACCCAAGCAGCTGCAGTAAGCACACCCAAGCAGCTGCAGTGAGCACACCCAAGCAGCTGCAGCGAGCACACCCAAGCAGCTGCAGCGAGCACACCCAAGCAGCGGCAGTGAGCACACCCAAGCAGCGGCAGTGAGCACACCCAAGCAGCTGCAGTGAGCACACCCGAGCAGCGGCAGTGAACCCACCTGAGCCAGGCAGCTGCAAAAAACACACCTGAGCTGAGGAGCTGCAGTGAGCTCACATGAGCCGGGCAGCTGAAGTGAGAACACCTGAGATGGGCAGCTGCAGTGAACACACCTGAGCCGGGCAGCTGAAGTGAGAACACCTGAGATGGGCAGCTGCAGTGAACACACCTGAGCCGGGCAGCTGCAGTGAGAACACCTGAGCAGAGGAGCTGCAGTGATACTACCTGAGCCGAGGAGCTGCAGTGAACACACCTGAGCCAACGAGCTGCAGTGAACACACCTGAGCCAACGAGCTGCAGTGAACACACCTGAGCCGAGGAGCTGCAGTGAGCACACCTGAGGCGAGGAGCTGCAGTGAGCACAACTGAGGCGAGGAGCTGCAATGAGACCACCTGAGCCAACGAACTGCAGTGAACACACCTGAGCCAACGAACTGAGGCTGTCCGCGGCCCCCGCAGGGGGCCAATTCAGCAGGGCGGCCCTTTAGTGCCATTTTGGGCACTTCCCACCCGCTCTAGTCGTTGGGGGGGTTCTGTAGGAGCCCTCTAGCCAGGTCGCCACTGTGGCATCCTTCCGGTGCGCCAGGTGGGGGGAGGGCATATAAGCCTTCCCCGCCCCTCCTGGCGGTCTCTGTTCGCCAGCCACGCCGTCTCCCACCCCACCGCTTACCCGGCGTCCTGGCTGGTGGACAAAAGTTGTAAGGAATGATTTCCTCCAGGTGTAAGTTGAGTGGTATGGGTTGGTTACAATGAGTCAAGAAAGGTGTTTGGCAACTTTATGTTGCTTTTCTGCAAGGATCTTAGATCTGGGGTGACTGGCCATTCAGGCGTCTTGCGAGCGGCACGGTGGGCGGAAAGCAGGGAAGGGAGGCATGGCTTTTCCGCCACCAGGTTAACTGGGTGGGGTACCCAGGCAGGTGCTGGGACAGCTTGCTGAATAAGTGTAGCACAGACTAAGGGGGGGGGGGGAGATCTCTCCTCCCAACATCCTGGTTAGACACCTGGGAGGCAATGATCTGACTCTATGGGGGAAGAGGGATCTGTGGCAAGAATTGAAGTCCTCCAGGTGTAAGTAGCACCCATTTGGGGGCATGTGAGTTAGGGGGTCAGAAATAACCCCTCGTTGAGGGTGGTGAGGAGCCCGGTCTGGGGAGGCCATGGTCACCTCGTGCAGGAGAGTTAACAGTGCCATGTGTAAATACCCGGAACAGAGGGGGTGTGGCTTTTCAGGCATGGCGTGCTGCATGCCAAGTCCACAGGCAAACGATTCTGCAGCCACTCATTCCGCATAGGAGCAGCTACCACAGCGTTTAGGGCAGGCCTGTCAGCTGAACGCATCAAACAGGTGGGGCGCTGGGAGCCCCAGTGTTACAAGAATACATCCGGTCTTGTAGGCCACTGAAATGGGGCTATGGACTGTGGGAAGGTGGTGGCTAGGATACCCAGGCATGCGCTGGACCTGCGTGCTGGAGAAGCTGCAGCAGAAACTGGGGGGGGGGATTCCTCCTCCTAATGTGATGGTCATACACCTGGGAGGGAATGACCTGGCAGCTCTGGGGAGAAGGGCACTGCTTCAAGAAATGACGGTCACCATGTGTAAATTGAGCAACCAGCTGGGGACCTGTGAAATATGGTGGTCTGAGATAACGCCCCGGCGGTGTGGCAGGGCGCATGATCTAAGGAAGCCATGGAGGTCTCTCGCAGGAAGGTTAACAGTGCCATGAGGAAATTCACTGAGCAAAGGGGCAATATGGTGGGTTATCTTACGGGCGATCCAAGGGCGGGCAGCTGTACCAACCTATGCTGCCCCCGCCCGCCTGATGAGCCAGCACTGTGGGATACCCAGACAGTGCTACATCTTTGGTGATCCTCTTCCGGATCACGTGACACATTGGTCTCATATTACTCACGCCCTTTCCGGGGCAGAGCGTAGCAGGGCAAACCCCCGGTTGGTCAGGCCCCCAACCGCCCGAAGGACTAACGGGGCGCCGTCGCGGTTTTCCAGTAACCTGCCCTGAGGATCCTGGTCTTTGGCTCTGGCACCCTTACTGTGCCGTGCAGAGGTACCCTTACTGTACCCGTCTGCCGCAGAGGTACCCTTACTGTACCCGTCTGCTTCCAGATTGCCCTGTAACTCCGCCACAGCTCTGGAGGCGGCCCCCGTTGCCGCCAGAGCCCCCCCCCCACCAAAACAGCTCATTGCTGACCTGCAACCTGCTTTCTAGGGCCTCGTGCATGTCCAGTGGAAAGTTTCCATGCTCACCTGTGACAAATGCACCCCATGTATGTCAACCTGACCTAGGCGTACGCCCGGAAGGCAATGGTGACAATGGACCCCATCTTTAGCAAAGTAGCCTTTAACATTAGCCTGAATCAGCTCGTGTCTGATGAAACCCAGGCCCCTCTGGTCTGCGAACTTAGGACATGAACAGTTCCTTCTTACAGGGATGTTCAACGGCCTCCTCTGACTTAGCTCCGACCTCTGCGGGGGATCATCTCAGACCACCAGAGCTCACATTGACTCATGTAGTTGCTGATCTCACCAAGACAGCGCATTTCTCATCTGCAACCGCTCATTTCCAGGCGTCCTGCAAATCTAAGGGAAGAGATCCCTCCCTACTGGTGATGGATGAACCCCATCTCCATCACAATAGCCCATGACGTTAGCCTGGAACAGCAGTGTCTGATGAAACCAAAGACCCTTCTGGCCTGTGAACCTGTGCCAAGAACTGTTCACCCTTCTGCGGGAAAGTTCCACTGCCTCACATGACCTAGCCCCGTGCCACTCTGGGCAGGACGGATTCAGACACCAAGGCTCACATTGCCCCATCTATTTGCTGAGCTCACCTAGCTGCCGTCCTTCTAGCACTGTGTGTGCCTGAACCCCTGTGTCCCCCATCTATGGGACAGCAGCCCCCTTGTTAGGTAACCGCTCCCACCCCCGCCTGCCTACTTTGGCTAGTCGGGCGAGGAGGATTCTGCTTAACCTTTGCAGTCCCTTTGCTGTCTAAATCATGACGCCCAGGAATGTTCATAACTAGAAGTATGTGCCAATGAGCAAGGGTAGTAGTATAATACTTCATTGCATTAATCATATGATTACAATAATAGAGCAATGGGCAGGGTGCCCTCCTGCCCTTGCCATGCATCCCTTATTCCTTATGGGAATTCCGCCAGCTCAGCTCCCTCTGTGGTGAAACCCCCTAGGCATACCCACTAAGAGAATCTGACTGATTTAATACAGTGCGCAATGTTTGCGATATGGTGCCTAACATTAAGGATTGACTAAGTCCTACTTACCCCCATCCTAGAATATTCCCGGAAAGGGGGGCAGGGGCGTTCACACTGCCCACCCTTGGGCAACCCCATCGGTGAAAATTACCTGCTCCGTTAAATTTTAATCATTGTTGATCACTGGCGAGCCAAATGTTCTTACATAGTAGCCTTTTGTGCTTGACACCTTGTTTCCCCATTTCTTGGGGCGGCAGCACACTATGTTGGCTGACAGCGTCACCACCCAGCGAGGCTACCATCTAACCGGGCGGGCATTTGAGCTTAACTGCAGGAGCATGTCACCTACCCTTGGTTCTGGGGTGCACTTCGCCCCGTTGACCTGACGGTTGCACAAACCCCTTTGATTGCTAAACCCTGGTGAACACCTTAATGGTATCAAAGCTGGTTTGAAACAATACCTGTCTTGTGCCCCCTATTGGAGACACCTCACCCTTTCGTGCAATTACAACTTACGCAGCGCACCCCGCTTGCATAACTGCCGTCGGATCACAGATGCACCGTACCTACTGTCCATCTCCGACCCTGGCTGCTTTAAACCTGCCAAAGTAACGGAAACCAAGATTCCCAGTTTAGCTGCAGTACACCTTCAGTGGGTAGGCTAGGAGATACCACAACCGCATTGGTCATGCGAACCTTAAGTACACAATTTTCGCCTGGGCGTACCTCTAACTGAGACAGGCTCCACACAGCTGTAAGGCCAGAGACACACATATATGTATTGTGCCCACTATTGGAGACAACTCACCCCTTCTTGGAGTGACAACTACACAGGTGCCTACACAAGTCACCCAACAGACAAGTTGGCCCTGACTACCTTGTGTTCTGGTGCCAGGTTTGGAAAGAGCCTTGCCTACGCTTGCTGACCCCTGGGAAACACAATGCCCGTGCTCTGGCCGCAACGCGGCGATGCCCTTGTGTCGCATTGAACCCCTGGTCAAATAGGAGTGCCACTCCAACTACTTAAACCTACCCCTTGACCATGGGCGGAGTCTAGCTCTCCCCAAACTTTTGCTGGTATAACCCACGGGCACGCCTCCTGTTTAGTTCAATTTAGTAATTCATGGCACTGACAACCACAAGAGCCTACTACTGGGCTGTGTAAATGCGGCCCAGGGTGACCTTAAACAATTGGCTTGGTGTGGATGGGTGCTAACATTACCTGGCTGAAGTGCAATCCCTTTGTCAATCACTCCTGACAAGATGTGCCAATGCAGGTAGAAGCAAGAGTTATCCAGCCCGCCTTACTTCCTGTCCCAGTTATCTGAGTAAATTAGTGAAAGATGCACGTTTGAACTGGTAGCTGATACTGTTACTTACGCCTGAAAATGCTCTGCTCAAAGCAGCCCGCTAGACAATGGCTTCCATTGAAAGGCGGTGCCAACAGACCTCCAAGCACTAAAGGCGGTACCTTTGAGTAGGGCTCTAATCTAACAGATGCCCCTTGCATCGGATACCGCCTCTGGCTGTAAGCCGCTCAGTGCTACTGATGCCTTGGCGTTTCCTGACCCACAGCCAGCTCACCCTGATACAATCCGCTCGTGACTGGGACTCAACCGTGCGGCGAAAGCACGAGACATCCTAGCCTGACCTTAGCTCTTCGCCAGGCTCCCACACAAGAGCCCTCCACAAACCTTGTGGCCTAAAACATTCGCCCTGTGGGGCGGTTGCGAATGGACTGCAAACAACTCCTAGGCATTCTCTACCAATGTTGAAAATGGAGTTTCTGGTTGGCTAGGGTATGCACCTAAGCCTGGCCGAACCCACCTCTCTAGTCAGAATGGAGTACACACTTAGGCTGGCACCTGCCCACCCCCTAGGTGGCTAGGCAGAGACCTTGGCTTATTCCAGAGGCAGTGTAAATTTAATGTGCCAACCGCACTCCCACAGTGGCACACTACAGCAGAGACTCCATACCAGGTTATTTTAATTACCCTTCGTATCGTCCATCCAAGAGAGACTTAGTACCATCTGCCCCTATTACCCAGTGCTACCAAACCTCATGACATCACAGGGATTACATAACTCACTAGGTCAATCAGGCCACCGTCCTACAGCTCCATTAGCACAACCCCGTAGTTCTGGTAGGAACTGTACTTAGCATAACAGCACCGAGTAAATGTAAAATTGTACTTTCCCATCATTGGGCTGGTAATCGACGGCCAAAAACGACAAAACCTGGGCATGAGATCCCAGTTTCCTAGGGTAAAACAATAATTACCCTGCACCATTAACAAATGTGCCACATGCACCCCTGCCCTATCCACCTGTTGCTATGTAGATGTCGTCCAATGTCGTTCATGGTCTATAATGCACACATAACTACCCTAGCTGCCCCTTGCCGCTGTGTCATCCTACCCTATTGGAGCCCCTCAGAAAGACCAGGGAACATTATATCCCCTCAACACTCGAGCGTAAATCTTTGCTTAGCATAGGTGCTGAAGGCGATGTGTACACCTTCCACCTGGTCCCGGACACTTCGGTGAAGAGTTCCAGAAGGACCTGGCCAATATAAAAGCTACCCACAGAGCTGAGGGAGCCCTGAGCAAGCTTCAAGGATTGTTTAAGAGTTAAAACTAATTCAGACCGGCCACCGGCACACCGCGCATTTACTGGGTATTCCGCTCCCTGAAAAGCCTGACCGATCTGACATTCATAGCGTTAACCGAACGCGCATTGAGAATTACATATTAATTATACAAATGTAACGTGTATGTGGATGCAAAGATATTGAAACGCTATCCATGAGCACCAGTTACATTACATATTCAGTATAACTATCCTAATGTGCCACCTGCCCGCTAAAAGGTACTTAGTACAGCCACACAATGCCTAATTCTTCGGGCCCGCACCACGGACCAAGGTTTACTCGCCCAGTCTTCCAACCCTTGTTGCCCCCTTGTAAGGCGTACCAAGCTGACTGCACCAGGGAGACCCACCCTTGGTGTGCCGTCCCAAACTAGACACTGCCCCTTTGGCATGGACAGCACCGCCATACTTACTGCCTTTACCGTTCGCGTTGCCCGGCGGCGCCAGTTGGTCCTGGCAGGTCCGGTGCGACTGAAAACTCACAGAATTACAGGGGAGGAGAGAACAACATGTGAATATCTCTGGGGCGGCACCCAAATTAATGGTCCGTGCCGTCCGCAACTTTCCTACCCAGAGCACCCCCGCTCTGGTGCGCGCCCGTTATCCTGTGATGCCACCTTTGCGAAGATACCTTAGAGTTACACCTTATTGGCGCAACAGAGGGTAAACATGAATTCTTCCCTCTGAGCTGGGTGCTGCTGTTGTCTAAGAGCACTGAGCCAGCTCAGAACAGCAGGGAGCATCAGCCTGACTGAAGGCGCCATGGAAGGGGATAACCTGGCAAGGTCCATCACGAGGTCATCAGTCTGCTCCCCAGAGTACTTACTATTGGCATGTTTAAAAGCGCAAATGCCGTCATGCCGATTGGAGCACTTTAATAATAAGTCCCGGTTGCAATGCAAATCGGGTGCACTGCCAGATACGATTAATAAATAAATGATTTACCCAGAATCACTCGATGTAGAGCCGGGATAGTGCCCCCATCTTGTCTCCAAAACAAGCGTAACTGCTGCCCCAATGGTCACGCACCGCCAGCGGCATCCGATATGACTGCTGCCTGGCCGCTTGCTTAAGATCGCATTGAAAATGGGGCTGGCTTCCTGCCCACGTGGTGATCGAAGGTGCTTGGGAGGGGGATCTCAGCAGGGCTCACATTCGGTCGGAGACAAGGACCTTGGTCCCCAACTCGTGCGGCGTGGGTCGGCTGGAGCGGGCCACCGATGCCAAGCACGCACACCCGAACCTCCAAATCCCCCCACAGTCGTGACCCTGCACCACTGCCGCCTGAATCTCCCTGCTCAATGCCTCCCCCTCGGATGCCCTCTTACCAAAGCCGCACCCACCAAGGTAAGCAGGTGCCTGCGGTACCGGGACCCAGGACCATGACACGGAGACGGCCCAACCAGTCGGAGGGCCAGGTCTGTGCACCGCCCAGAGCGGGCCCTAGAAAAGCGGGAGGATCGTAGTCTGAATTGGGTCATGAGGCTCCAATACCCCCGAGACGGTTGGCTGCTGGCGGGGCCAGATACCCCTGCATCCGTCGGCAATGACGCTAGTGGTAACATCCGGCCCGCTACTCTAACTCGGCACATTGTCCCCCTCGCCCGGGTAACCTTATGCACGATAGAGGCGGGAGGGGGGGCAGCAGTGAACTCTGCTAACACGATTGCACCCAGAGCAATTTTTTAAACAAAGAATGTATAGCGCTAACTCACCCCGACTGGATCGGAGCGCTTCACACGAGCACACATTCATTTTTTGTGGGCACATGGGGGTGGGTGATTTGAACTCGGTTCTTCTGCTTCAAGGACTGCAGCTCTGGCCGTTACGCCACGTCCTCTCCCCATTGTGGGAACCTAAGAAGCAAAACAAAAGAGCTAGACCGGGGGATAAAACTGGGTTAGGGAAGAGTCTTTGCGGGATTTCCGCAGCCAAGCCTCCAGTCACTGCCCACATAATAGAGATACCATCGGGTGCAGCACAGCAGTGAGTCTGCCAGAATCCGGGGAAACTGTCCATGGAGCCGCCCGCTGTGTACGCCCAGCTGGAGGGTCGGGGTGAAAGCAGAGCAGGACTCATAACCCGTGTGTTTGCTGCTTACACTCGCGCACAAAACAAACACAGGATACGGCCTCTCTGTTTCCAACAGCCGTCCCCCATGCTATCAATTGACGGTGCGCTGTGAGCCAGCCATGGCTCCTCGTCGAGCAGCAGGCCCCCTATGCCGAGAACAAAAGGGGGGGGGGGGTCCCGACACAACTTCAAACCACTTGGTTCTTCTATTCATGCCCCGCCGACCTAAACGATGACTATAGGACCAGACGCAACCCCATACGACGGGGTGCCAGGGAGGGGGGCAATTCACACTTACCCGCAAGCCACCTGGTGAGTGCACGTAGTGGTGACGCCCGCCCGAGAGTTTTACCCCTGCAATAGAAGCACCCGCCATGCATAGTGAATCTACTTATACATTTGTCCCACACGAGCCCCATTTACATTCCATCCAGATGCAATCATTCTTTATTCCCCTGAATTGCAAATGTTGAGCTTGAAAGGCGGTAGCGCTAACCCTACTCTACCCGACATGCCCCGGCCCTACCGACTGCCTCGAACCTCGCTCTCCACGTGTAAAAGTGAATTATTTATTGCACTGCCTGCCTCAGCATGAAACTTCTTGGTGTCGCGGACAACCCAGTTACCCTCTATGGAGCCCAAGCCCGGCAGGAGGGGCATTGGAATCCTTCCTATGTACACAGACAGCATCAGCAAAACACGAATAGCCGCTTGAATCCCAGGACGTTGAGCCTCCCTTGAAGTGTGTCGGAGCCCCCACGTGGCCTTAAGCAAGGTAAGCCCGACCACCCAGCAACTGAAAGTGTGCCCGACCAGCGTTCTGCCCGTGACTTGGCACTTGTGTGTTTTATGACGACGTTCGGGGGTGTGGAGACAGACCCAGCTGTTCTCGGAAGAGGGACCTGCCTCGCCAGCCTCAAAGGCAGCAACCAAGGCTCCACATGCTAACAGTCCCCCTGCTGACCAAACGCACTCTTGCGCCGAGGACCGGACTGGGAACTGAAACCGGCCCTGGCAAACTGCTCGGCTGACCCCTGCTTGCGCCCGCCCGAAAACCAACGCTGCGACACTCGGACAGATGCTTCCGAACAGGCTAAATGGAAGAATTAAACGCCAAGTGGGTATTCCCAGGCCTGGTCCCCGGCCTGGTTTTCAGCCGCACATATAGGGCTGTTCGGATGCCTGGATTTGCATTTTAATAGCTGAACGTGCAGCTGAGGCTGCAGGGAGTAGGACTCCCCTTTTTACAGCTCATAGAGAGGGGAAAGAGTAAGTCGCGTGTCCTTCGGGATGGGGTATAGTGGCTGCAAACCAGAATGTGAGACAATATGCGAGCCGCAGGGCTTCTGTGCGGACAGCGGGACATAAGCAAGGACTGCAGGACACACCTGCGAAATGCCGGACGGTTGTCCTCGCTACTTCACCTGCAGACTGTCCTCCCGGTACACGCGGCTCAGAGGAACGCCCCACCCTTGTGTACAGCTCAAGAGTGAAGTACAAGTTCCCCTCTGCACACAGCTCAGTGGACGGGCCCGTTCACCCCACCTGCACACATCTGCGGGCTGTGCAGCGACCCTTCCTCTCTCCTGCACGCGGCTCCGGCTCGTGCAGTGTGTGTCGTCACAGCTCCGCTCTGCCTCGGATAGGCGGCGTGTCCTGGCGCAAACCGGGCACTCCGCCTCACAGGCGGGTTATTTTATATAGCGCTAGCTTGACCCGTAGGTATCAGAGCGCTTTACATACACACTGTAAAAAACCAAAGGAAATTGCATTACATAGTAGGAAGGCAGTAAGGAAGCAAAACAGAGATAAAAAATACAACATGAAAAATAGGTGTGCAGTGGAGGGAGAGAAAACAAACGAGGGTGGTTAACGCAGTCCGGTCACCAACTATCCTTGAATGTCAAGAGAGAGAGGAGTCAACTCAGATATTGAAGTCTAGGTTAGTTGACGTTGGTCAGGAAAGTATTTGTTAAGAAGATGTAGTTTCAGGTCCCTTTTGAAACAGGAGAAGGAGGGGTTGCATCTGAGGACTCTAGGGAGAGCGTTCCATATCCTGGGAGCGTTGCCAGAAAACGATCGGTATTGGGTGGTTTTCTTTTTCAGTTTCGGAGGGATAAGAAGGAGTGAGTTGGAGCTTCTCAGTGTTCTGGATTGACCTGCTCTTACCAGTTTGTTGTTCAGGTAGTTGGGGGCCGGAGAGTGAAGGGTTTTGTGTGTGATGCAGGCCAGCTTGTAAATACACCTCCCTTCCATAGGAAGCCAGTTGAGGGAGTTGAGAGCTGGAGTGATGTGTTCAAATCTTTTCACTCCAGATATGAGTCGAGCGGCCATGTTCAGCACTGCCCTTAGTGGGGCTAGGTGAGCTTTTGGAGTCCCTGTTAGGATGGCGTTCCCGTAGTCGATTTTAGAGAGAACTAGGGATTGAGCTACTTTCTTGAGGTCATCATGGGGAAGAAAAGGTTTCAATTTCTTGAGGTGTTTTAGTGAGAAAAGGGCACCTTTTGCAGAGTTTTTGATGTGGTCCTCCATTGATAAGTTCTTGTCAAGGGTGATGCCTAGTGACTTCACTGAGTCGGATAGGACGAGGGGGCAGTTTAGGGCAACCAGATTCTTGAGCCACCCTTGGATTGGTCGATGGTTGCTTTTTGGAGAGAATAGGATTAGTTCCGTTTTATCTGGGTTGAGCTTTAAGTGGTTAGCGTTGAACCAAGTTTGGATCTCGGTTAGAGTGACATTGAGGTGTCGGATGTCGCTGGGAGACTTGATTTTGAAATAGATTTGGGTGTCATCAGCGTAAAGGTGGTAGTTCACTCCAGCTTTTTTCAAGATGATTGTGAGGGGAGCCATGAAGAGATTGAAGAGGGACGGGGAGAGGATCGAGCCTTGCGGGACCCCAAGTGTGACTTTTGTTGGCTTCGAGAGACAGGAGTTGATTTTAATTTGTTGCGAGCAGTGTTGAAGGAAGGAGGAGAACTATTTTAGTACTGTGCCATTAATGCCGGAGCGCTTCGACAAGGTCTCCAGAAGAGCTGGATGATTTACTGTGTCGAATGCCGCAGATAGGTCAATAAGGATGAGTAGGCAGGCATCACCTTCATCTAAAGCCTTGTGAATATCGTCAGATGTTGAGCATAGCTGTTTCAGTGCTACAGCCTTTCCTGAATCCTGATTGAAAGGTGTCGAGGAGGTTGAACTCATCAATGTGTTTGTTGAGTTGGTGGAGAACGCATTTCTCCAATGTTTTCGCAAGGAACGGGAGGTTGGAGATAGGTCTGAGGTTGTTAAGATCATTAGGGTCGGCCCCTGGTTTCTTGAGAATGGGTGTGATTTGTCCTAGTTGAAGGGAGTCTGGGACACAGCCTGAGATGAGAGAGGCGTTGATGATTTTTGTCCAGAAAGGGGAAATGGTGTGGTTGAGTTCTTTTATAATTGTGGATGGGAGGGGGTCCATAGTGTGGGAGGAAGGTTTTAGGTTAGAAATTATACTGAAGACCTCGTTTTCCGACATTAGCTCAAAGTCGGACCAATGCGCATTGTTTTTTAGCTGGAGGCAGACCTGATTGTCCTTGGTAAGAACTCTTTCTGATTGGTCAAGGGTGGTTAAAGGGGGGCAGGTTAAGAGGGAAGGAGGGTTTGCGGTTTGGAGGAAGGATTGATCAATTTTTGAGACTTTATTAGTGAAGAAGGTGGCAATTTCTTCACATCGCTCTTTGGTGGCTTTGATTTCGTGAGAGGGAGAGCAGTTTGTTTGGCTTTTGACAATGTTGAAGAGTTCTCTCGGTCTGTTTTTCACCAGATCTAGTTGGCTGCGGAAGAAAGACGCCTTTTCACTGAAAATGTGTTTTTTGTATGCCAGCCGAGCAGATCTAAGTTGCGCTAGGTGCAAGGTCGAAGGGTTTAGTCTCCAAGACCTTTCCGTTTGTCTGAGTTGACGCCTTTCGTTATTCAGATCCACGTTGAACCAGGGTTTAGATTTGGTTTGCCTCATTTGTTTGAGTTTGAGTAGAGCTACTTGGTCTAAAACCTCTGTCATTTTTGAGTTAAAGTGTGAAGTGAGGTCATCGGCCGTCCATGATGAGGGTTGGAGTTGTAGATGGGCATGAATCCTGGATTCAAGTTCGGGTAAAGGGACTTCTTTGATGTTTCTGGTCCAGTGCTTAGGTTTGTCATCACGAATAGGTTGGTGGCTGACAAGTGCGTCAAACTTGAACAGAATGAGGTGGTGGTCGGGCCAGTCAATGGGAGAAATCGCTCTCAGAGAGACCAGTTCATTGTTGGTAATGATCGCATCCAGTGTTGCACCTTTGATGTGAGTTGGTTCATTGCAGAGTTGTTTGAGGTTGTATATTTCAAGTAGGTTGGATAGGTTCTGGACAGTGGAGTCTTCTGGGTCGTTCCAGTGGATGTTGAGGTCACCCAGGAACATGTCTTTTGTGTCTGTCATGGAGAAACGTGTTATTAGGTCTGTTAGTTCTTCGGGGAAAAGGGTACGCTCTCCAGGAGGATGGTAGATGGTGTGGAATTTGATGGGTGAGGTGCCCTTGGCAGTGAGTTCGACACCCAGGTATTCAAACGATAGGTATTCTGCAGGTTTAAGTTTGGTGATCTGTATTCCAGCTTTGTGAATGATGGCTAGTCCCCCCCCAGTTTTAATCGACCTGTCTTGTCTGATGATGTTGTATCCTGGAGGGGTGAGAATGTCAAGAATGGGGGTGGAGTGGACATTGAGCCAGGATTCTGTGAGGAAAGCGATGTCAATTTCTTCAGTGAGTAGAGCTTCAGCAATGTCTGTGGCGTGTTGAACTGCTGATCTGCAGTTTAGGAGCATGCAAGAGAGAGGGCGGGGAGCCTCGATGGTGGGGGAGCTAGGTGGATAGAGGAGTATTGAGCAGGAGGTCTGGGCGAGTGGACAGTTTTAGGGATTCTGTTAGTGCCAACAATAACAGGGATGGGGAAAGGGGCTGACTTCTGGCTCAGAGCGAGGTAAGGGTCGTTGGTCACATCAGGTTTCAGTACCGAAAGGGTGTGGCGATCCCGGTTGGGTCGAAGTGCCTGACTCGTTGACGGACTGGAGGGTCGAGGGGTGCTCTGTGGGGCCATGGGAGAGGTATTGGGTGGGGTAGGAGCAAATCTACCCGGGGAGAGGGAGCACGGTGGCTTGGTCCTGTTGAGAAGGTCGTGTTGTAAGTATAGGAAATCGGCAGCAAGGGAGTTAATTTTCTGCTCCATTCTGTTCAGTTGCTGTGTTATGAGCTGAAAAAGTTTAAGGTTTTTGGCAGGGGCCGAGAATGACTTGGGTCTATGGAGGGAGAGTGAACAGGGGTCAGGGATTGGACGGAATCAGTGGGATTAGGAGAGGGGAGAGGTTGGACGCGGGGAGCCGGATTAGTAATGCTCCCATTCAAGGAGTTCAGAGGAGGAGTAGAGGGTCTACTGTCCAAGTGAGGAGGGAGAGAAATTCTAGGTAGGAAGTCAGAGTTCCGGGGAATGTCAATGAGATTAGCGGTGGAGGCAGGTTGTGTATGTGGGTGTGCGACGGCGGAAGGGGAGTGGGCAGTGATAATAGGGGGGAAAGTGTCTGCTGGATTGGTGAAGACGTTGGACATGGGGAAGTCACGGGGGTTGTCAGTGAGGTAAGCGGTGGAGACAGGTTGTGCCTGTGGATGTGGGACATCGGAAGGGGAGTGTGCAGTGGTAGTAGGGGGGAGAGTGACCGCTGGATTGGAGATGACGTTGGACAAGGGGGAAGTAAGGGTCGGGGGAAAAGGGTCTGTGTTGGAGGAAGGGGTAGTTTGTGAGTGAGGGTTCAGATTATCAGGGGTCGAGAGGGGAGTGCCTGTGGGGATTTCAGTCATGGGAGGGCTGAGGTTAAAGTCCAAGCTGACAAGATCGAGATCGGCCTTGTGGTGTTTGTTAATTGTGAGTTTGTTGTCCTGGTGTGATCAGTTGATGTAGTAATGGTGGGTGTTTGGCGGCGGAGAGTAATGATGGGGGTAGTGTGATTGTAGTGAGTGATGGTGGATGTCCATGAGTTGAAGAGAGGTTCTTCAGGGCAGGGAGATTGGATCAGTTCCACGTTATTAGTGAGGGTGGTGGGGGATAGGGGAGATAGGGTTTGGTGGCTTAGTTAAGTTAACGAGGAAAGAAGTGTGGGGAAGTGGCGGTCAAAAGTGGTGAGGCGCGGGTCGGTGGCCTGTATGAGAATGGTTCCAGTTCTGTAGATGGAAATGGTGAGTTCCCCTTTGAAGGTCGGAGAGATGGTAGTGGAGATTTTTTCACCATAGGGAATGATTACTGACTTGGCGACTTTAAGGTGGAGAGAGAAGGTGTTTTTCCATTTAGTCGGGCGATTAGTGTAAAAAATGAAGTTAGTTTTCGTGTTGCCGTTGGTCGCTGTGTGGTAGTTATCTACAATGAGTGTTTCCGGGTGTTGTTTTAGAGTACTGTGCTTGAAGTTCTTTTTTGCATTACTGGTCATTTTGTCTGGGTAGTTAATGGACCAGGAGTTGGGTCCGTAACGCACGAGATTCGAGTTCCGGGTGGGGTTAGGCGGGCGCATGGTTGAATGGTAGAAATGCTGAGTCGCAATCAGGAATCAAGCAGTAACCATGCTTTTACAGTTAGCATCATTTGGCCCAAACCAGGGGGACACTCCACACACAGGGGGAGTATCAGCATTTTTCAATGCCTGCCATATTGAGAAGAGACAATGTCCACAAGCCAATTCCAGTAACATTCCCATAAGCAGGGAGTGTAGGCAGTCAGCCCTTATCAGATTCTATGGTCTGAGCAAAGATACATTCTCTCTATCACATTTGACTTCATGTAGCTTCATTGAGAAATGTTTTTATGGCAGATGTATGAGTAGGAGGCAAGAAAGGTGGCTTTATCCCATTTAACTTTGTGTAACTTCGTTGAGAATTATTTATCTGGCAGATGTATAAAAAAGGGCCAGAAGATGGCGCTGAAACCTTATTTGTCTTCTATTCAGGCTTTCCTGTTCTAACAGTGTGCACCGTTTTCGGAGCGATGGGAGCCAGAGTTTATTTGATTTCGGAATTAACAAATGAAATTACCACAGATGACATTCACAATTGGCAGACCAGTTGATTTAGAAATTGCTTGGTGTCATTATTTTCTTAGAAGCAGGCTAGACAATTCGTGTTACACTGTGCCGCTTTCACGTAATGCATCCATTTGGATAAGGTGTGTCACTCTTAACTTTTATAGAGTTGCCTCGACATGGTCCAGGATGACGGCAGCGCTAGTAGTTAAGGTTGTGGTGTGGGGCTGGTCAGACGTCCTCACGTATTTAATCTAAGATGGCGGGCTCCCGTAGAAAATTGAGTGAGTAGAGGGGGAAAATGCTAGTGGTACCGACTGCCCTGCTATCAGCCTCCAGGCTGCGGAACACAGAGAGAGACCCCCATCTCGATCAAGGAGCAGGCGGCGGAGAGGGGGGGGAATAACCTGGGAGCCCTCTGTCGCACTCAAAGCCCGGGGCGCGCTGCGGGGGACTCCGACTCACCCAGCTGCTGCGGGTCAGGATTCCAAGCTCCGGAATTAGAGGGGGTCCCAGGGGAGCGATTTCGCCAAGGGCGGCCAACAGGGGTCAGTTGTCAGTGGCCCGGGTGCAATCCGTCTCGGGGAGCCAAGGCTGCTTCAAAGCACCCACCGGACTCACTGGTATCAGCGATCATCTACGTCTTTTTTGGGCATCCCGATCCGTTGCAGGGAAGGCGGCAGCACACACGTCCATAAGCTTCATCGCGACGATGTGACCGTTCACTCCCTGGTCCGCATCAGTACAGGGTTCAAATGCGTGGTGAATTGGTGGGGGGCGGGGGGGGACAGGCGAAGCGGGCGACCCCGTCGTCAGGCCACTGCCCAGCGGGCCTCCGCGGGGACGGGACCGAGCTATTGTCAGGGACAGGGTCCCACCCGGGCCTTGGCCAGCGTGGTGAGCCCAGAAGAGGGGGTGGTATTTATTTTATTTATTTAAAAAGTTTTATAGAGCGCTAGCTTGACCCGTAGGTATCAGAGCGCTTACATACACACTATAAACAGAAGGAAATTGCATTACATAGTAGGAAGGCAGTAAGGAAGCAAAACAGACAAAGAAAAATACAACATGAAAAATAGGTAAACAGTGCAGTGGAGGGAGAGAGAACAAACGAGGGTGGTTAACGCAGTCCGGTCACCAACTATCCTTGAATGTCAAGAGAGAGAGGAGTCAACTCGGATGTTGAGGTCTAGGTTAGTTGACGTTGGTCAGGAAAGTATTTGTTAAGGAGATGGAGTTTCAGGTCCCTTTTGAAACAGGAGAAGGAGGGGTTGCATCTGAGGACTCTAGGGAGAGCGTTCCACATCCTGGGAGCGTTGCCAGAAAACGATCGGTATTGGGTGGTTTTCTTTTTCAGTTTCGGAAGGATAAGAAGGAGTGAGTTGGAACTTCTCAGCGTTCTGGATTGACCTGCTCTTACCAGTTTGTTATTCAGGTAGTTGGGGGCCAGAGAGTGAAGGGTTTTGTGTGTGATGCAGGCCAGCTTGTAAATACACCTCCCTTCCATAGGAAGCCAGTTGAGGGAGTTGAGAGCTGGAGTGATGTGTTCAAATCTTTTCACTCCAGATATGAGTCGAGCGGCCATGTTCAGCACTGCCCTTAGTGGGGCTAGGTGAGCTTTTGGAGTCCCTGTTAGGATGGCGTTCCCGTAGTCGATTTTAGAGAGAACTAGGGATTGAACTACTGTCTTGAGGTCATCCTGGGGAAGAAAAGGTTTCAATTTCTTGAGGTGTTTTAGTGAGAAAAGAGCACCTTTTGCAGAGTTTTTGATGTGGGCCTCCATTGATAAGTTCTTGTCAAGGGTGATGCCTAGTGACTTCACTGAGTCGGATAGGACGAGGGGGCAGTTTAGGGCAACCAGATTCTTGAGCCACCCTTGGATTGGTCGACGGTTGCTTTTTGGAGAGAATAGGATTAGTTCCGTTTTATCTGGGTTGAGCTTTAAGTGGTTAGTGTTGAACCAAGTTTGGATCTCGGTTAGAGTGACATTGAGGTGTCGGATGTCGTTGGGAGACTTGATTTTGAAATAGATTTGGGTGTCGTCAGCGTAAAGGTGGTAATTCACTCCAGCTTTTTTCAAGATGATTGTGAGGGGAGCCATGAAGAGATTGAAGAGGGACGGGGAGAGGATCGAGCCTTGCGGGACCCCAAGTGTGACTTTTGTTGGCTTCGAGAGACAGGAGTTGATTTTAATTTGTTGCGAGCGGTGTTGAAGGAAGGAGGAGAACTATTTTAGTACTGTGCCATTAATGCCGGAGCGCTTCGACAAGGTCTCCAGAAGAGCTGGATGATTTACTGTGTCGAATGCCGCAGATAGGTCAATAAGGATGAGTAGGCAGGCATCACCTTCATCTAAAGCCTTGTGAATATCGTCAGATGTTGAGCATAGCTGTTTCAGTGCTACAGCCTTTCCTGAATCCTGATTGAAAGGTGTCGAGGAGGTTGAACTCATCAATGTGTTTGTTGAGTTGGTGGAGAACGCATTTCTCCAATGTTTTCGCAAGGAACGGGAGGTTGGAGATAGGTCTGAGGTTGTTAAGATCATTAGGGTCGGCCCCTGGTTTCTTGAGAATGGGTGTGATTTGTCCTAGTTGAAGGGAGTCTGGGACACAGCCTGAGATGAGAGAGGCGTTGATGATTTTTGTCCAGAAAGGGGAAATGGTGTGGTTGAGTTCTTTTATAATTGTGGATGGGAGGGGGTCCATAGTGTGGGAGGAAGGTTTTAGGTTAGAAATTATACTGAAGACCTCGTTTTCCGACATTAGCTCAAAGTCGGACCAATGCGCATTGTTTTTTAGCTGGAGGCAGACCTGATTGTCCTTGGTAAGAACTCTTTCTGATTGGTCAAGGGTGGTTAAAGGGGGCAGGTTAAGAGGGAAGGAGGGTTTGCGGTTTGGAGGAAGGATTGATCAATTTTTGAGACTTTATTAGTGAAGAAGGTGGCAATTTCTTCACATCGCTCTTTGGTGGCTTTGATTTCGTGAGAGGGAGAGCAGTTTGTTTGGCTTTTGACAATGTTGAAGAGTTCTCTCGGTCTGTTTTTCACCAGATCTAGTTGGCTGCGGAAGAAAGACGCCTTTTCACTGAAAATGTGTTTTTTGTATGCCAGCCGAGCAGATCTAAGTTGCGCTAGGTGCAAGGTCGAAGGGTTTAGTCTCCAAGACCTTTCCGTTTGTCTGAGTTGACGCCTTTCGTTATTCAGATCCACGTTGAACCAGGGTTTAGATTTGGTTTGCCTCATTTGTTTGAGTTTGAGTAGAGCTACTTGGTCTAAAACCTCTGTCATTTTTGAGTTAAAGTGTGAAGTGAGGTCATCGGCCGTCCATGATGAGGGTTGGAGTTGTAGATGGGCATGAATCCTGGATTCAAGTTCGGGTAAAGGGACTTCTTTGATGTTTCTGGTCCAGTGCTTAGGTTTGTCATCACGAATAGGTTGGTGGCTGACAAGTGCGTCAAACTTGAACAGAATGAGGTGGTGGTCGGGCCAGTCAATGGGAGAAATCGCTCTCAGAGAGACCAGTTCATTGTTGGTAATGATCGCATCCAGTGTTGCACCTTTGATGTGAGTTGGTTCATTGCAGAGTTGTTTGAGGTTGTATATTTCAAGTAGGTTGGATAGGTTCTGGACAGTGGAGTCTTCTGGGTCGTTCCAGTGGATGTTGAGGTCACCCAGGAACATGTCTTTTGTGTCTGTCATGGAGAAACGTGTTATTAGGTCTGTTAGTTCTTCGGGGAAAAGGGTACGCTCTCCAGGAGGATGGTAGATGGTGTGGAATTTGATGGGTGAGGTGCCCTTGGCAGTGAGTTCGACACCCAGGTATTCAAACGATAGGTATTCTGCAGGTTTAAGTTTGGTGATCTGTATTCCAGCTTTGTGAATGATGGCTAGTCCCCCCCAGTTTTAATCGACCTGTCTTGTCTGATGATGTTGTATCCTGGAGGGTGAGAATGTCAAGAATGGGGGTGGAGTGGACATTGAGCCAGGATTCTGTGAGGAAAGCGATGTCAATTTCTTCAGTGAGTAGAGCTTCAGCAATGTCTGTGGCGTGTTGAACTGCTGATCTGCAGTTTAGGAGCATGCAAGAGAGAGGGCGGGGAGCCTCGATGGTGGGGGGAGCTAGGTGGATAGAGGAGTATTGAGCAGGAGGTCTGGGCGAGTGGACAGTTTTAGGGATTCTGTTAGTGCCAACAATAACAGGGATGGGGAAAGGGGCTGACTTCTGGCTCAGAGCGAGGTAAGGGTCGTTGGTCACATCAGGTTTCAGTACCGAAAGGGTGTGGCGATCCCGGTTGGGTCGAAGTGCCTGACTCGTTGACGGACTGGAGGGTCGAGGGGTGCTCTGTGGGGCCATGGGAGAGGTATTGGGTGGGGTAGGAGCAAATCTACCCGGGGAGAGGGAGCACGGTGGCTTGGTCCTGTTGAGAAGGTCGTGTTGTAAGTATAGGAAATCGGCAGCAAGGGAGTTAATTTTCTGCTCCATTCTGTTCAGTTGCTGTGTTATGAGCTGAAAAAGTTTAAGGTTTTTGGCAGGGGCCGAGAATGACTTGGGTCTATGGAGGGAGAGTGAACAGGGGTCAGGGATTGGACGGAATCAGTGGGATTAGGAGAGGGGAGAGGTTGGACGCGGGGAGCCGGATTAGTAATGCTCCCATTCAAGGAGTTCAGAGGAGGAGTAGAGGGTCTACTGTCCAAGTGAGGAGGGAGAGAAATTCTAGGTAGGAAGTCAGAGTTCCGGGAATGTCAATGAGATTAGCGGTGGAGGCAGGTTGTGTATGTGGGTGTGCGACGGCGGAAGGGGAGTGGGCAGTGATAATAGGGGGAAAGTGTCTGCTGGATTGGTGAAGACGTTGGACATGGGGAAGTCACGGGGGTTGTCAGTGAGGTAAGCGGTGGAGACAGGTTGTGCCTGTGGATGTGGGACATCGGAAGGGGAGTGTGCAGTGGTAGTAGGGGGAGAGTGACCGCTGGATTGGAGATGACGTTGGACAAGGGGGAAGTAAGGGTCGGGGGAAAAGGGTCTGTGTTGGAGGAAGGGGTAGTTTGTGAGTGAGGGTTCAGATTATCAGGGGTCGAGAGGGGAGTGCCTGTGGGGATTTCAGTCATGGGAGGGCTGAGGTTAAAGTCCAAGCTGACAAGATCGAGATCGGCCTTGTGGTGTTTGTTAATTGTGAGTTTGTTGTCCTGGTGTGATCAGTTGATGTAGTAATGGTGGGTGTTTGGCGGCGGAGAGTAATGATGGGGGTAGTGTGATTGTAGTGAGTGATGGTGGATGTCCATGAGTTGAAGAGAGGTTCTTCAGGGCAGGGAGATTGGATCAGTTCCACGTTATTAGTGAGGGTGGTGGGGGATAGGGGAGATAGGGTTTGGTGGCTTAGTTAAGTTAACGAGGAAAGAAGTGTGGGAAGTGGCGGTCAAAAGTGGTGAGGCGCGGGTCGGTGGCCTGTATGAGAATGGTTCCAGTTCTGTAGATGGAAATGGTGAGTTCCCCTTTGAAGGTCGGAGAGATGGTAGTGGAGATTTTTTCACCATAGGGAATGATTACTGACTTGGCGACTTTAAGGTGGAGAGAGAAGGTGTTTTTCCATTTAGTCGGGCGATTAGTGTAAAAAATGAAGTTAGTTTTCGTGTTGCCGTTGGTCGCTGTGTGGTAGTTATCTACAATGAGTGTTTCCGGGTGTTGTTTTAGAGTACTGTGCTTGAAGTTCTTTTTTGCATTACTGGTCATTTTGTCTGGGTAGTTAATGGACCAGGAGTTGGGTCCGTAACGCACGAGATTCGAGTTCCGGGTGGGGTTAGGCGGGCGCATGGTTGAATGGTAGAAATGCTGAGTCGCAATCAGGAATCAAGCAGTAACCATGCTTTTACAGTTAGCATCATTTGGCCCAAACCAGGGGGACACTCCACACACAGGGGGAGTATCAGCATTTTTCAATGCCTGCCATATTGAGAAGAGACAATGTCCACAAGCCAATTCCAGTAACATTCCCATAAGCAGGGAGTGTAGGCAGTCAGCCCTTATCAGATTCTATGGTCTGAGCAAAGATACATTCTCTCTATCACATTTGACTTCATGTAGCTTCATTGAGAAATGTTTTTATGGCAGATGTATGAGTAGGAGGCAAGAAAGGTGGCTTTATCCCATTTAACTTTGTGTAACTTCGTTGAGAATTATTTATCTGGCAGATGTATAAAAAAGGGCCAGAAGATGGCGCTGAAACCTTATTTGTCTTCTATTCAGGCTTTCCTGTTCTAACAGTGTGCACCGTTTTCGGAGCGATGGGAGCCAGAGTTTATTTGATTTCGGAATTAACAAATGAAATTACCACAGATGACATTCACAATTGGCAGACCAGTTGATTTAGAAATTGCTTGGTGTCATTATTTTCTTAGAAGCAGGCTAGACAATTCGTGTTACACTGTGCCGCTTTCACGTAATGCATCCATTTGGATAAGGTGTGTCACTCTTAACTTTTATAGAGTTGCCTCGACATGGTCCAGGATGACGGCAGCGCTAGTAGTTAAGGTTGTGGTGTGGGGCTGGTCAGACGTCCTCACGTATTTAATCTAAGATGGCGGGCTCCCGTAGAAAATTGAGTGAGTAGAGGGGGAAAATGCTAGTGGTACCGACTGCCCTGCTATCAGCCTCCAGGCTGCGGAACACAGAGAGAGACCCCCATCTCGATCAAGGAGCAGGCGGCGGAGAGGGGGGAATAACCTGGGAGCCCTCTGTCGCACTCAAAGCCCGGGCGCGCTGCGGGGACTCCGACTCACCCAGCTGCTGCGGGTCAGGATTCCAAGCTCCGGAATTAGAGGGGGTCCCAGGGGAGCGATTTCGCCAAGGGCGGCCAACAGGGGTCAGTTGTCAGTGGCCCGGGTGCAATCCGTCTCGGGGAGCCAAGGCTGCTTCAAAGCACCCACCGGACTCACTGGTATCAGCGATCATCTACGTCTTTTTTGGGCATCCCGATCCGTTGCAGGGAAGGCGGCAGCACACACGTCCATAAGCTTCATCGCGACGATGTGACCGTTCACTCCCTGGTCCGCATCAGTACAGGGTTCAAATGCGTGGTGAATTGGTGGGGGGCGGGGGCACAGGCGAAGCGGGCGACCCCGTCGTCAGGCCACTGCCCAGCGGGCCTCCGCGGGGACGGGACCGAGCTATTGTCAGGGACAGGGTCCCACCCGGGCCTTGGCCAGCGTGGTGAGCCCAGAAGAGGGGGTGGTATTTATTTTATTTATTTAAAAAGTTTTATAGAGCGCTAGCTTGACCCGTAGGTATCAGAGCGCTTACATACACACTATAAACAGAAGGAAATTGCATTACATAGTAGGAAGGCAGTAAGGAAGCAAAACAGACAAAGAAAAATACAACATGAAAAATAGGTAAACAGTGCAGTGGAGGGAGAGAGAACAAACGAGGGTGGTTAACGCAGTCCGGTCACCAACTATCCTTGAATGTCAAGATAGAGAGGAGTTAACTCGGATATTGAAGTCTAGGTTAGTTGATGTTGGTCAGGAAAGTATTTGTTAAGGAGATGGAGTTTCAGGTCCCTTTTGAAACAGGAGAAGGAGGGGTTGCATCTGAGGACTCTAGGGAGAGCGTTCCACATCCTGGGAGCGTTGCCAGAAAACGATCGGTATTGGGTGGTTTTCTTTTTCAGTTTCGGAGGGATAAGAAGGAGTGAGTTAGAACTTCTCAGTGTTCTGGATTGACCTGCTCTTACCAGTTTGTTGTTCAGGTAGTTGGGGGCCAGAGAGTGAAGGGTTTTGTGTGTGATGCAGGCCAGCTTGTAAATACACCTCCCTTCCATAGGAAGCCAGTTGAGGGAGTTGAGAGCTGGAGTGATGTGTTCAAATCTTTTCACTCCAGATATGAGTCGAGCGGCCATGTTCAGCACTGCCCTTAGTGGGGCTAGGTGAGCTTTTGGAGTCCCTGTTAGGATGGCGTTCCCGTAGTCGATTTTAGAGAGAACTAGGGATTGAACTACTGTCTTGAGGTCATCCTGGGGAAGAAAAGGTTTCAATTTCTTGAGGTGTGTTAGTGAGAAAAGAGCACCTTTTGCAGAGTTTTTGATGTGGGCCTCCATTGATAAGTTCTTGTCAAGGGTGATGCCTAGCGACTTCACTGAGTCGGATAGGACGAGGGGGCAGTTTAGGGCAACCAGATTCTTGAGCCACTCTTGGATTGGTCGATGGTTGCTTTTTGGAGAGAATAGGATTAGTTCCGTTTTATCTGGGTTGAGCTTTAAGTGGTTAGCGTTGAACCAAGTTTGGATCTCGGTTAGAGTGACATTAAGGTGTTGGATGTCGCTTGGAGACTTGATTTTGAAATAGATTTGGGTGTCATCAGCGTACAGGTGGTAATTCACTCCAGCTTTTTTCAAGATGAATGTGAGGGGCTCCATGAAGAGATTGAAGAGGGACGGGGAGAGGATCGAGCCTTGTGGGACCCCTAGTGTGACTTGTGTTGGCTTCGAGAGACAGG